>JASDFA010000019.1:48180833-49632500 GCA_035772735.1 Datura wrightii
TAGTATTTACAAAAGGGATATCATGGAGGTATCACTAAAAAGTTCAGAACGATCCTATTCATACATTGAAATATGTAGTTTTGGGCGATTGTAATAGGACGCACACCATCTTGGTTATCAATATTACTCCCAATTTATTACGTGGTAAATTTAGCTCAAGAGATCATAAATCATAGTTTGTTGTTCATATTCATATTCATCATATCGTAACAATCATAAAGTTCTTCCCTCTCAAAGAAAAATCATACTCTTCAAGCTTTTGAAGAAACATCACTGTGGTCATGATTTTGAAGAAAAATCATAATTTCATCTTTTGTCATATACTCAGGGTGAAAATAATAAGACTCATGGATAAGGAGTATCACAGAAATTTATAGAGAGTCCATGGTGTTCATAATGAATTTATATGAGCAAGAATATCATTTTCATTTTTAACTCTAATTATCTCATAAAGGAGAATTTATGGGGGTTTAAAGAAACATAACATGGGGAATAGCAATGATGTTCCTACATGAGAGATAGTCTTACATACCTTAATCTCTAAAAAATAATAGATGAGAAAAATTATTT
Organism: Datura wrightii; assembly: GCA_035772735.1. Lineage (NCBI taxonomy): Eukaryota > Viridiplantae > Streptophyta > Magnoliopsida > Solanales > Solanaceae > Datura > Datura wrightii. Next base: position 48,181,404 of record JASDFA010000019.1, read on the forward strand.
TGAATAAGAACTTCAAAAGGTATGCGTTTGAACCTTTAGATGTATTTTTTTGAAAACCCTAGGTTTATAGGGTAAAATTTCATTAGGAATTTATAAATAATCATTAAAATTAAGTATAAAATATAACACTCCAAAGTTTTCTAAGACTAGACTCGGAAACAAAAAAATCTATAATTTTTTCTTAGAATGACTCATTGTACGAGTTGTGGTTCCAGGTTACAGATCATTGAAAAAGTCGTGATAAGCTTCTGAATTTTTCATTCCCAGACCATGAGTCCACACCATGAGTCGTGGTAGAGTGGTATGACTTATGGTCATGAGTCGTAGTCAGAATCTACAGAAGAAGGCCCTTTGGTAATGAGTTATGTAAGACTCATGATACCTTCGTGGTTTGGAGTCGTAGGATGGAACTAGAGGAAATGCAAGGGTTTTCCATTGACCATGAGTCATAAGATGACTCATGTTAGCCAGTGAGGGGTCGTAATGAGTGCCCATTATATGAGAATCAGAGAAGTGAAAAAATCAGGCTGGCATGCAATGACTGTCACCATGAGTCGTGGTGACAACTAACGACTTGTGGTTCGAGTCGTGAAAACTGGTGGGTAGAAATTTTAAGGGCGATCTTCAGGGATATTTTCATAATTTTCTATGCTTCTAACCCCTAAATGACATTATTTTGGATTTCTTAAAAGGTTTATTAAGGGGTTTAACCTAGCCTAAGTCATCATTTTTTCAAAACAACCGTAAGTTAAAGGTTTTCTCTCAAGTCAAGCTAGGGTTCATCATCCCCTTCATCCTTGGGTTTTCATGGAAAGTCCAAGGGATCAATTTACCCAGGTATGTAGGGATTTTAATGAGGGGTTTCTTCTACCCTCATGCCCCTTTCAAATTGAATTCATGATACCCACCTCTCATGCCCTAATTTTTGAATGGTTGGTGATGAGTTCATTGTGGGTGAATTCCTTTAAGTTCCTCTATGAATCAGTTCCTTTAAGATTCAATTCATGTCTCTACAATTATAGTTATATGTTCCTTATCAAATCTCTCAAGAATCTATGAATTTAAAGTTTCAAGCATGATTTCATGAAGTTCTAGGGTTAGATTCAAATTGAATGAAACTCTATGATTCTCTTATGATTTCAAGTTTCTTATGCTTCAATCCATATTTTTATGATTATGAATGCATGCTTTCTATTAGATTCTCTCATGAATTTGTGATTTTCATGTTATGATGCTTTTACTCAAAGTATGCATGATATCATATTTGGGCAAGCCCATGTAAAAGTCAAATATGTTTCACTATGATTTCTTGCCAAGTCTTTACAAGATAAGTTTTTAACAAATATATTGGAGTCAATACTCCAAAGAAATAGATTTAAGCAATTTTCTAAAAAGACGACTATGAATTATATAGTTGTTTTTGAGAGTAGTATATATCACCGAGTTGGCTAGGAATTTTGAGGACCTAGGTCTCATAAATACGTGCCATCGCAGGTATATATTTATATTTGGGACCTCTCAAGAGAGTTTTTTGGCACTCGAGGGCACACCAATGATATCACACCTTAATCTTTCTCCGCCCGGGCAAGGTTTAGGATGACTCTAGCCACTTGAAAGAGATAGTTGGGGCATCATGTAAGCTCTATCATGATGATGTCAGTTATGAAAAATCCTCCCAATGGTCCTCATGTTTCCAATATTGATGTTCATGTCTTATGGTACTATGTTTTATTACATATTAGGCTCGTTGATCAGTTTATGAGTTTTCACTTATGATTTCAAGTATTGTTTATTGTATGATTTCTATTTTTAAACCTTGGGTCATTATATTTCATCTTATGATAAATATCTCATGATTATGATTACTTCAAGATTATGGTTTTTATCATGTTTCCCTTACTCTCATGCTCTATCTCATTTTATACTCATGATTTTAGGCTACTGTTTTACTAGCATGTTTTATTTTCTCTAGATACTTAGTACATTCAAAATTCTAACCATATACTCTATGCTATACCATATTATAATATAGGTTTGGGTGACCATTCTCAGTCTCGACGTTATCCCTACTTCAGTCCAGTACCACCTCCGGTTTTGATTCATATCTCTTTTGCCTAAGTCTTTTAGTTTCAAACTTAGAAAGTTAGTTAGAGGTGTTGTCCCATCATCTCATCTTATGATTAGAGCCTTTTCAGATAGTTTTGTATAAATAGTTCAGTGTTGTTGACTCATTTTCTTTGCTTATGTTTTATGATATGCAGACTTCCGCTTATGTTGTGTTCAAGTTTATTTCCTCCTTAAATATGCTCTCTTTCATGCTATGTACATACCATGGGTTATTTTGGAGTCATTCATGGTTCTAGGTCCCATATCTCGATCGGGGGTCCATGCTCAAGTCTTGAGAAACTTGGTATCAAAGTGAAGTTTAAGGGTTTCCTAGGCGGAAAGCCGCGTTAAGTATAGTTTTTTCCATGGGTGTGAAGCACGCCACACTTACGGGGAAGAGGCGATGAGATGTTTTAGGATATTTTGTTCTTTCATGATCTATGTCATGTGAGGAAGTACACCTCTCTCTATTTCTCTAACTTGTGCTAGACGCTTTTGCAGAAATATGCCTCCCCGCCGAGTCAATGGAAGAAGAAATAGCAGCAGCAACTCTAGAATCTGACTGACCTGGATGGGCTTATACACGTCTGGTGCATGCCTACAACTCAAATTCAATAAAACAACAAGCTATATTTCGATTGTAAACAAGCCTCCGGCTGACAAGGTCGTATAGCCACCTGTAAATAAAAACAACTAACCAATATTAGGCAACAAAAGGGATCCTATGCGGGACGACAAGACCACCATGCTATCTAGTTGTAACAGATATGAGAACAAGCCAGTGCACTAGGCCCCACACGGCCAACATATGAAATATAACTAATTTAGGCCCCACACGGCCAAAAACAACTAACTAGTTGATACCTGTAGTTTGCAAGTCTCTAAGGATACAAATAATGGTCGGGACAAGGCCCCGACCTACCCTAAATGCTATACAACTAATAGACTGTAATCTCTATGACTTGGAAACTCCGAACAAAGGGAGCTGGCCAAACTGCTGACTCTAAACAGCTGCTATTGGAGAGCTTAAACTTTGTCTGTCTAAACCTGTTGGCAAGTAATGCAACGCTCGAGGATGGGCGTCAGTACAGTATGTTCCGAATATGCGAGGAAGTAAGTAAGTTGTTAAAGACTGAAAGTAAATAGAGAGAAGGGGCAGAAAGATTAACCTGAAAGTTGGCTTATTCGTAATCTGCATTTAACAAAACACTACACGTATATGAGCTACGACTGCACAATCATATATTCATAAGCTATAGCTAGCAGACAAGAATACAAACAAGAACCTAACCTGGCCCCCATAAGCCTTGAAGTTACAAGCAACACAAAAATAACCTACCAGGACCCCCATAAGCCCTGACAAGTACACCTCAATCTATATACCTCTATCCAGGTTTCTATGACTCTATTGGTGCTATAGCCAACCTATCTGTCTCCCTGGGTTTGCAACTGAGCCTACTTGGCTCCTGATTAGTAGCTGTGTTTGAGTCTGGTGGACTCCTAATAACTGCACCTCGGGCACCAGGCTCGATGGGGGTGTACTGTCAATATGACATAAAAATAGTCCAGCCATGGAATGGACTGTATGAAGTCCTCGTACCTCATCTTTGTCCCTCATGGATGGCATAACGCTCTCTTGGAACGATGTCATATAGTCCCTCACGGGCTACGACACAGCTAGTAACCCTGGGGTAGTCATGGAAGGCTCCTGAGTAAGGGCAACCCCAACCAAGGTGTTGTACGAAAATCTCAATCTAGCTACTCAAAAGGCATATCTGGCCTTCTAGGCCTACTGCTACTGCTGATTGCCCCCTAGAATAGTCTGTAAGATATCTAGCAGGCACATCCTATTCACCTGTATCTGATCAGAGGATCCTGGTAGCGATCATGATCTCTATTGGTCTAGACTAGATAGGGAGAGATTCAGAGTGGCCTAACAATATTCTGATTGTCCTTCCCGGACCACTATAACTCATAAACAACTGTGGGGTCATGGATGACTTATGACTTAGTTTATCTGCTTAGAACGACTGTAGGACTGTTACTAACTGAAGATGCTTTTGAGCGATCGACCCTTAATCCTCCACAGGCAACTTACTGATATTCTTAGCCTGTGGGTAATACTGTACTAACATGGTGCTAGTCCTTTAGACCTCATCTTGGTATGCTCAGATCTTATATGACTTTTCTAGGTGATTCCTAACCTTATGGACAAGTTTAAATAAACTTATCCATTCACGACAATCCATACCTAAGTATCTTATAAGAACCGACTGGGGCGCTGGCCCTGCCCCTAATTGCTAATAAGGTCCCTTCCTTAGGGTACCCACCGGTCTATTTAACCTGGAAGACTGGGTTGGCTTCCTGGGCGACCTGTATGACGAATGCTAAGTCAACTAGGACTGACAATCACTAGTAATAGCTAACTAGATGACAGACTATCACCCAGTTCACTAGACAACCCTAGGCTGCTGACTCTAAAGTATGGCCTTCCTATCTAAATTTCTGGCCCTGGGGCGTAAGGGCGCGCCAATGGCCTCTGGGCGTGCTTCACTAACAATACAGGTGCCAAACTATTGGCTATATTTCCGAGCTGTGCCTATACTATTCAACTGACTAACTGGGGCCTAGTGACTATCCACAAGCTTCTAAGGTCTAGGTCAAATAATAAAACATCAACATTTTGCTAATACTGTAAAAAGATGAGCAGGGAAGTCTCAATGACGCTCCTAGCGTATGTCATACTTAACATGTTCCTTCCCGATAAGGGATACTGTGAAATAGTCTTTATACCTTTTCTAACAGCTAACCACAACATATATATACTCATAGTCCTCAAACAACAGCTTTCCAGAAACAACATATCTGATCGCAATTTACTGATAGCAACTATTTGCAACTGGTGGAACCATTATTTCTATTCAAAAACATAAGTCATATCATTTAAGCGAAGAAAGTTGTACTGGTCTCAGCTAATAGCGACAACGAATCACAATAGACACACTTTTGGCTTTCTTACTAGGATTCAAACTGTATTACAATACTATAAGAACTAACTTGCTGAAGAAATTCGCCTTAACATACCTTGACCGTCATTTCCTAAATAACTGACGAGTTTCAACTTTTATTCGTCAGCTCTTTTCAACTGTAATCATTATACTGGGAGAAAGAGATGAATTTCAATGCCAAATTCGGCTTAAAATGATAACTTTTAATACCAATAACAATAATACTTCAACTTTGAAAAATATGGATGAAAACCTATAATTTCCCGAGAGTTCAGAAGGGGGAAATGCTTAGTTGAAGTCTGTGATCATTTAGGAATTAGTTTGGAGCAATTATGATAACTTCTACTTGGTGGGGTTATGATTTGTCGGGCATATTTCTAGAAAATAACTCCGTAGTAATGCTCCCTATAGGATTAGAACTCGATACCTGAAGTTAATTTGAGTTTGGACTGCGTTTGATGGTGTAATTTGACGAAAACTTGAAGAAACTTGCGTGTTCTTTCATTTCTGGACGAGGGAGATATCTAATGAATCATTTGAATTGAACAAAGGGACATATATATAGGCATTTGGCAGTTTCCTACGCTGGCCAAAGCGCCAAGAGACCGGTGCCCTGCGCTTGGCAAAGTGCCAAGGGCCTTGACGCGCCACGCTTCCCAGGGCGCTGATCCCTCTAGCGCACCACACTGCCCAAAGCACCGACAGGCTGGTGCATCACGCTGACCCTTCACGGCTTGGCCTCACCCGACCCTACCTCTGAGAATTTTTCCACACGCGTCAAGCTCTCTTTATTCGTCACAAATCCGCACGTACGCTTACTAATCATTAACTTTTACGGGGTGTAACAGCTCGTTTAAGGGTTTTCCTTATAGATTTAACATATGGTGATATTATTGTTCAAAATGGGTAAAAATCTTCATTAGTGATGGAGGTTAAAGCAAGGCAAGATGAGGATCCTATCTTAATGAAATTGAAATAAGTTGTTCGGAATCAGAAAGTAGAGGTTTTCTCCCAAGGGGGAGATGGTGTACTCCGATATTAGGGCCCATTGTTTGTTCCAACTATCGATGACTTGAGAGAGTGGATGTTAAGTGAGGCTCATGGCTCTCGGTACTCTATCCATCTAGGTGTCACCAAGCTATACTGTGATTTGTGGGAAGTCTATTGATGGAATGGCATGAAGAAGTACATAGCAAAATTTGTGGCTAAGTGTTCGAATTGCTAATAGGTGAAGGTTGAGCATCAGATACCTGGAGATATGCTTCAGGACATTAGCATTCCTACTTGTATGTGGGAAGAGATCGACATGGACTTCATTACAAGGTTGCCTCGTACGCGCCGACAATATGACTCTATATGGTTGATTAGAGACACGTTGACCAAATCAACATATTTCTTACTGGTCAAAACTACAGATTCAGCCAAGGGTTATGCTAGACTCTATATCTGGAATTTGGTTCGGTTGCATGGAGTTCCTTTATTCATTATCTCAGATAAGGGTACTCAGTTCACCTCTTAATTCTAGAGATTTAACTACTCACTATCCTAATGAAAGACGATCAATTATCTACCCAAGAAGATAGAGAGTCCCACATACGAGAAAATGTCACAAATAAAGTAGCTTGGTAAGAAAATTTTGAGTCGTGCATTTCAGAAGGTCCTTGGTACACAGGTGAAGCTTAGTATGACTTTTCACCCACAGATGGTCAGGCCGAGTGGACCATTATGACTTTAGACGACATATTGAGAGCATGTGTGATTGATTTCAAGGGTAGTTGGGGATGATCACTTGCCTTTCATTGAGTTTGCCTATAACAATAGTTATCACTGTAGTATTCAGATGGCTCCATTTGAGGCTCTTTATAGGCGGAGGTGTATATCACCTATTCGACGGTTTGAGGTAGGTGCAACTACATTGATAGGTATAGATGCAATTCATGAGGCCATGGAGAAAGTTCATCTTATTAGTGAGAGGCTGAAAACAACTCAGAGTCAACAGAAATCATATACGGATGTTAGGAGGAGGGAGCTTGAGTTTGAGGTCAATAATTAGGTGTTTCTGAAGGTGTATCCCATGAAGGGATCTATGAGGTTCGGTAAGAAAAAAATCTTAGTCCCCGATATATTGGTCCTTATAGGATTCTAAGGCAAGTTGGCATATGAGTTGGATCTACCAGCAGAGTTAGCTTTGGTGCACCTAGTTTTCCATGTGTCCCTGTTGAAAAAGTGCATTGTTATCTAGCTTTAGTTATTCTTGTAGAGAGCATTGTTGTGAAGGATAGCCTTACCTATAAAGGAGTTTCGATTGAGATCCTTGATTGTTAGGTTTGCAAGTTGAGGAACAAAGAAGTAACTTCGGTGTAGGTTTACGGGAGAAATCAGCTTGTTTAAGGAGCTTCGTGGGAAGCCGAAGTAGACATTATGGCTAGATACCTGCATCTTTTCTCCTCCGGCTCAGTTCTAGCATGAAGTACCAGTTTCCTCCATAGTACTCTATTCAGTTTCATTCCAAGTTCATGTCTCTACGTTCCTTTCATGTCATAGCATGCATGTACGTTTCATGAACTCAATTTAGTCATGTATCTCAGCTTGGAGTCAGTCACTCAATTAGTTTTCAATCTATATCTTTTAGTTCTGGGATTGCAGCTCTTTCCCTATCTTTCCAACTTATTTAGTCTCTATTTGAGGACGAATGTTCCCAAGGTGGAGATAATGTAACACCCCTAAATTTTCTAAGACTGGACTTGGAATTTGAAATTTAACCAATAGAAAAATCTATAAGTTTTCCTCAAAACGATTTGTCGTACGAGTCGTGGATTCGTGTTATAGATTATTGGTAGAGTCGTGGTAAGATTCTGAATTTTTCATTCCCCAAACCATGATTCCACACTACAAGTCATGGTAGTGTGGTACGACTCGTGGTCATAAGTCATAGTCAGAATCTACAGAAGAAGGCCTTGAAGTAATGAGTCAAGTAACTACTCATGAGACCTTGTAACAGGTTGTGCTTTGAAGTCGTAGGATGGAGAAAAAGAGGAAATGCAAGGGTTGTCCATTAACCATGGGTCACAGGGGGACTCGAGTTAGCCAGTGATGGGTCTTAATGAGTGTCCGTTGTATGAGGATCAGAGAAGTGGAAAAATCAGGCTGGCATGCAACGGCTGTCACCACAAGTCGTGGTGACAAACAACGACTCGAGTAGTGACAATTGGGGGGCAGACATTTTAAGTGCGATCTTTAGGGGTATTTTCATAACTTTCTAGGAATCTAACCCCTAAGTGATGTCTCTTTGTGTTTCTTAAAGGGTGTATCAAGGGGCTTAACATAGCCTAAGTTATTATTCTTTTAATACAACCATAAGTTGAAGGTCCTCTCTCTAGTCAAGCTAGAGTTCATCATCCCCTTCATCTCAATTTCTCTTGGGTTTTCAAGGAAATTCAAGGGATTAATTTACCTAGGTATGTAGGGCTTTTAATAAGGGGTTTATTCCACCCTCATGCCCTTTAAATTTCGAATGGTCGGTGATGAGTTCATTGTGGGTGAATTCCTTCATGTTCCTCCACGAAATCAGTTCCCTTAAGATTCAATTTATGTCTCTGTGATTATAGTTATATGTTCCTTATCAAATATCTCATGAATCTATGAATTTAAAGTTTCAAGCATGATTTTATGAACTTCTAGGTTTAGATCCAAAATTGAATGAAACTATATGATTCTCTTATGTTTCCAAGTCTCTTATGATTCAATATATATTTTTATGATTATGAATGCATGCTTTCTACTAGATTCATTCATGAATTTGTGATTTTCAAGTTATGATGGTTTTACTCAAATTATGTATGATTTCATGATTTGGGCAAGCTAATGTCGCCCAAGTGCATGCAAGCGCATGTGATCGTCAAGTAATATAGGACAGTGAATTCCCAATGATCGATACCTCAAAGACTTTTCAAATTACTCATTTAAGTTTAACTCTTTATTTTTCTATTGTACAAACTTGAAATTAAAATGAACTAATAAACTAAGATTTTTGAAAACTTTTTTGTACTTTAGATGATGATGAAAATCTAGGAAAATTGCACTTTCGCTTTGGGTTGAGTTATCAAGACTTGATTACGCTAGATTAATTCTTCCTAAGGTTGCTAGTTGCAAGTTACTATTCCATTTCTTGCCACTCTCTCGAGCATCCATGAACTATCTCATGAACCCTAATGCCTATATCGCTATGGTCGCAGGAGAAACATGAAGCGATGGTTAATGCCTACTTGCATATCAACTAAACATGGTTGAAGGCTATATCTCTATCCTCATCAACAACTTCTAACCTCTAACCAATGGGCGAAAGGATCTTTGAATTCCTATTTTACATTTACTTTTAACCCTTTCAGTTTCCTCTCCGAGTTTAACCAAAACCCAACAGATTTATTCACAATGTGATCCGTCTAGCGAATAAGCAATTAAAATAAGTAAATATAAATAACCTTTAATGAAGAATCAAAACTAGCAATAATGAATCTTTCAAACTTCAAACATAGCTATCACCAAAACCCTAGAATAGGCATTTGCCACTCATGTTCAAGCGGAAAAACAAACATATCATCATCATTCAAAGTAAAACGATAGAGAAAAGAAGAAACCTAAGTTAACAACTTGTCTCTCATCCAAAGCTGCATTAAAACCCTTACTACGATGAAACAAAATGTTGTCCGATTGCTAACAAACGACCTAGATGTTATATTTATAGGTGATGGCTCAAATGATGCTTTTGCCCTTAAGAAATTAGCTTCAAAATAAGCAAAATCCATCTTGAAATGGGTCTGGCATGCCACTCCCTCCGTTAGTCCCAAGTTTTGCTCAATTTTCCTCTGAAGTTTAGCTCCGGGCGCCTTACGCCATCCATAGCACCAAGGGTGTTAGCCAAATTTCTGAACTTCTAGATCCTCTAGGTTCCCCATGCCACTCAAAGAACAAGAGTGTTAATCAAATTTCTAAGAATTAGGACCCTTCTGGTGCCCAACTCCATCCAAAGCACCAACTTTATGCTTTAGGCACTCTACACCTCTCATCTCGCCAACGTGTGGATCAATTTCTCCTCTGAAATTCGGGACCTAGGGCCCCACGCTACTCACAACACTAACTTTGTGTAGATTTCTCTAAAGTTCAGGGGTTGGCGCGCTGTTGAGGGTGTTATGTTGGTATATAACTCACACGCAAGTGCACTTGGTCGAACAAGTAGTAAAGTGGCTGATCACAGGCAAAATAGCATGCCCGTGATATGCTTTATACCTTAATATAGTCTTGTTTATCTAAGTTATTTTACATAATCTCATGTGATTTTATATAAATGTGAATATATGTGCTAACCAACATGATTAGTCCTTGTTTTGTAGGTTAATAATGCATTTGAGGAACTAATTCGCAAGTTGGTGAAAGGAAGGAATGAAGTGGAAGCAAGTGGCAAAAAGTCGACAAGGGGCATGCGTTGGCAAGGCTGGCCGCGCCAGGCAGCGTGCCACGCTGTGCGTGTGCCGCGCCCAGCGCCGTGCCACGCCCTTGCCAAGTGCACGAGGAAAGGCAGCAGCAGGCAGCAGGAGGCAGAGAACCAGCGCGGCAGCGCCGTGTCACGCTAGGCAGCCTGCGCGACAGCAGCTTGCCAACGCGCTGCATGGGCAGCGTGCCACGTTGGGCAGCGCGGCAACCCTCGGCAACTTGGTTTCCTGAGGCATTTTCCAGAGAGCTTTCGCGTTGTCTCCGTGTCACGGAGGCAGTACTCCGCGATGCACTCCGTGACACAGAGCCGTTCCCTCTCAGGCTAAATTATGCACGTTTTCCATTTCCTATAAATAGGACCCTTAGCTCCTAAAATCATTTGGTCAAAAATTTATTCTGAAAAACCACCTAGGAGTGAAGGGAGAAGTGGGAGAACTCATCTAGGGTTTATCAAATTCCCTTCTCATCTACCAAATTCATGTAAGTATGTTAGTTTAGTATTAGTTAATTGTAGTGTTACGAACATGAATGGCAAGAACCCTTCCTCTAGGGTTGAAGCCATGAATTATGATTGTGCTTCTATGAATTTATTTTGGAATTAAGTTATTGATTGTTGTTTTCGTCTTGCATTCTGGATTGTTGGTTGTTTTTATGATTGATCACCATGAAAGCATATTTGTTAGCTTGAGTAATAGCTTGAGAAAGCATTACCTAGGTCAGGACATGAGAATGTAAGGAGCATGTTTGTCTCTAGGGAGAGATATTGTGTTAGGATAGAAATATACCTCACACCTTGCTTGGTTGACACACGGGGGTTATGAAAGACCAACTTGGGATGTCACATCACCACTCGAAGAAGTAGTTGTGAGGCTAAGTTGAGTTAAATGGTTAGACGTACGAAAGTCCCTAATCGTTTCCCCGTAAACCACAACATAATTGATTGCCCGCGACTAGAAAATTAAACTCCCCGCTCACAATGATGCAGTGAGGATAGATTGCCGTGTTTAGAGGCTCGAAAGACCATAAACATGCAATTCTAATTATGTGAAATAACAATTGATAGTTCCATGCTTAACCCATTGCAAATCGTAGGATCGCATGATTAATTGGTTTTAACTCTATGTTGCTCCTAGAGTGATTTCAGAATATTCCGTTGACCCAAACTTAGACTTAATTAATCTCAATCGAAAATGTCTATAACCAACACTTGAGGTATTAAAGATCACAATAGAAATGGATAGTTAGAGGAATGGGTCCAGTCCCTGTGGGTTCGACAATCCGGTTCTTAAAAAGAGCCACTATATTACTTGCACGACCTGTACACTTGCGGACGCGCGAATCGGGCACGTCAGTGGCTTAAGTAAGCCAAGTATCGATCCCACAGGGACTGGGATGAAGTGCAACCTGCTTAAGTGTACTATATTTCAGTTCTAAAAATGCAGACAACAGTGTAACCAAAAGTTTGATATTTTGTTTTATAATTTTTATGCTAAATCTAAAATAACTATCTAATTTGAGTCTGAACTATGAATGAGAGCATGCTGAGGTTAAACAAACATGTAATGAAATTAATTATCGACATAATTTGGTTAATCTTTTCCTCCGGTTGCTAGCCAAGAACTATTGCCAAGAGATTAAAACTCTCGTATTTAACCTCACTTAAGAATCATGAACCATCCACCTACATTTCTGTGATTAAATGCAATTCATGTTCTAGCCATACAAACCCGGTTCCTAAATTGCCTAATACGACTTTCAGGTATATTTCTATCCTGAAAGTAAATCAATTCCCAATTTTCCCAAACCAAGAAAATATCATATCCTATTAATTCACAACTTTCCAATATCTTGCTCTCTCGAGTGAAACCGGACTTTTTAGATGTACATTAACGTAGGCCACACATTAATGCAGTAAGAACATAATTAATAGAACAACCATGGAAGAAAAGATGAAAAACCAAAGAATCAATGATCACATTTCATTACAATTGTTCATAACCTCAGCAAGAAGATGAATTAGCCACTCATTTGTGGATTAAACATCATTAAATGAGTGTAAAACATACAAGTAATTGAATGCAAGGAGAAGGAAAGAGAGAAACACCCTGATAATTTCGTCCCCTCAACTGCCTGTAACCCACGTTCTTGCTCTACCAAGTCAAAATATTGAAAAATGAACCTAAGTGTTCTATTTATACTGGTGGGAATTTTTCCCGGAATAACAAGCAATGTGTCACGGAGTGCATCGCGGAGCACTGCATCCGTGACACGCTACGGACGCGGACCTTCACTGGAACTGGGGGTCCAGGAAATAAAGCCCGACGTGGCACGGCGTGCAGCGCGGAGCCAAGCCACCGTGCCACGGACCCATCGCGAAGCCACACTGGAATTGGGCTGAAAATTCCCATCCAGGCAGAAGGCCTCTGCGATGGCAGCGTGACACGGCTCCTTCACGGAGCCCCTTTATTTTATGCTGTCCAATGTCTTGTCCCTTGCTCGCATCCAAGTCCAACCCCGATATCCTCCAACATGCATTTTAGCTTCCCGAAATTACATTTTACCTGTAAAACAATGCTAATCATGTTGGTTAGTAAAAATTTACATTTTATTACCAATTACATGAGAATGTATACACATTGATAGATAAACAAGGCTAAAATGGTACTTTTGAGTATCACTTGGGCATATAAATATTCCCAAGATCACTTACCCCACACTTAAATCCTTGTTCGTCCTCGAACAACAATCCTACACTTCATGCAATTTACATCCCAACCTCGCTACTTTGGTTAGACAATTTAGGCTATAGTCATACCGATTATTCAATACAACAAATCATCAAGAAAACATGCATGGTCCTATCAATGCAATGACCTTCAATACATCAAGACCTCCTAGACTTAAGAATCGACCCTCGATATTGGCAAACTCATGCAAATCAGCTGATCAAGATATCGAACACGAAAATTAATCTCTCATCAAGCATGTGCCCTCACAACACAAGAGAATCTTCCCCTTTTTGCTCATATGACTCACAAAATTTTAAGCAGGGGCATGTAAACACAATTTCGCTCTCTCTCCCAAAAGAATTCACAAGCATCATGTCATGACCCATAAGCTTGCCGTTAGTGTATTACTCCACTAATATAAAGAAGTGCGATGTAAGATCACGTAGGACTTTAACTGGTTGTAATGGAAGCTACGGAACTAGTAAATATTGGGTTAGCCAATAATAGCCACTAGCATCCTTAAGCGCCTTTTCAACACATCCCATCAACTCATGGACATTGTTTCTTTTTTCATCATCCCATTCTTGATGTTTTTCTTTAGTTTGGCCCATCGTATTAAGCACACTTGACACAACAACAAAGATTATTCATGCACCTTCATTATAGTTTATTTATAGCAAGTGCACCTTCAACCTTTTCTTTTCTTCTATCACTCTGCTTTTCTTTTTCTTTTCACCATTCTCACTCTTTGACACTTTGGGAAAATGATTTTCTCTTATTAAGAGCTTAAGAGTTTTGTATCGACTTTACGGCTAATGAAAAGAAGGGATTAAGCTCGGTTTACACTTTTTGATAAAAGAAAAAAATAATAGGCTAAAGGCTCAACGGGCTGACTAGGGTATACAATCAAGGTGGGTACAACAAGGAAAAATAGAAACTCTCGGTTAAAATAAAGAAATGCCTACATCCTTTCCTACAATACACCTCCTTCATTTCGTTTTGCACACACACCAGGCAAGTTCTAGACACTTCACAATAGCATGGAATAAAAACCCCTCACTTCACACTTTTTGCACATGCTCAACTCAAGATGTATTCACAGACTCTTCAATCAGCTAATTACAGGAATTCAAACATTAAGCCTCAATCACACTGAATCGAACTCTAAGGCCTAGGTATCTCAACATATTTACAAAGTTGCATGCTTTCATATGAATCACCTTTGCATTTTAAATATCATGTACAACACGCAACCAGAATTTCGCAACCATAAAGTAACTACAGGTTTTTGGGATGCAACCCACCAAAGAAAAAAACTGAAAAATAATTAAAAAAACTACTCCTAACGACTACGTTTCCCTTAAGACGATCATCATCCATCCATCATAGGGAACGGTCACTACTATGACTTCGGTTCAATGGGACCATTCTCGGTAAAAGAATGGAAAACAAACGCCGAGAAACCCAAAAAGTAAAAAAATGTTGAAAATATCGATCATTTCGATAGAAAAATATGTACAAAATATTTTAAAAATATCGATCATTTCGATAACAAAAATATATACAAAATCAGCTAGCAACATTCAGCAACACACATCAATTTCACATAAATTTACAATACAGAACAACAACTTAACAATTCATAAATCACAGGGAATAACAAAATTTCACATGCACGACAACAGATTAGAGCATACATACATAATAGCACAGCACAACACCTAACTACTACCACCCCACACTTAGCTCGAACACTGTCCCCAATGTTCACAAAAATTAAAATAGCACAAAATTGGGTGGTGGAACTCCCTGGTCAATCAAAGTACTCCACTTCTTCGTCGGGTGCTGCTGCTTCATCTCCCATGTCAGAATCACCCCCGTCGTCATTATCGGACTCCACATCGGAGTCCTCCCGACGTGTCTCCTCATCTGTGGGGACGTCATCATCCGTGGGCTCTACAAATGCTGGCCCCACTCGGCATAGAGCCCTGGCGTTCTCACTGAAAGGGTAGTCTAGCTCGAGCTGCCATAGATCCTCCTCTGTCGCCAGCCTCCCGCCTATCCTCAGCTGGAGCATTTGCATCCCATACATGCGAGCCATATACTGATCATCACGAGCATGTCGCTCGCCAAGTGTAAGCACTGGCCCGTGGGTGGTGTCGGGTGCCTTAGTTTTAGTAACATCTAAGGCCCGCCGCTCCATCTGCGGGATATAGTCAAGGGCCTCCTCCTCGACATCTAGGCCCCTGAGGAAGGTGGTGAGTAGTCCACCAAAGCCGTACCTATGCCGCTGATGCAACCGGGCTCTCTTCATGGCGGAGATAATCACCGCCCCCACGTTGATCTCCAGCCCTTTCATCAGGGCGTACACCAGGCATACACGATCCTGAGTTACATCTGTCATATGTACCCCCGGGATTAGGCAGGAAAAGACAATCTTCAGCCATATTCTGGCTTCCCTGTTCATCTGTGAATAGGGCAAAGTCTGGTGGTAGCCCCTCTCTTTGTGTCTGCTCCATCTAGCTGTCGATCGGGTCACACACAAGGTGCGTCTGATGTACGCATACGGTGGGGTAATGTTCAGCTGTCGGAGCACGTGGGCGTCTGTGTCCCGCGCTCCTATGATGGCATTGAGGTGGTGGGGCTCCAAAGTGACTATTTGCCCTCTGATTTTGATGGTGTGACTTCTGAGAGTCGGGTTCCAGTTGGCATAAAATTCCCGAATCAGGTGCAAGTTACATTCCTTGGGCTCTTCAAAGATGAACTTGAGCCCAGCTGCCTCGATCCGGTGTACAATCCTAGGGAACTCCTGTGCCAACGGTTCCCGTGCTATATGCTCCTCGGGGAAGTATTTGTTTTCTTTGTGCTTTGCGTACCACTTCTTCCCCTCATCCGTCACCCATATTGTTCCATATTGGCGGCGTTGGCCGTGTGGAACTGCTGGTGCTGCTGGGACTGCTGTGCCCAGTCTGATTCGCTTCCTTCCGGCGCCAGAAGTTGATGCGCCTTTCCCTTTTTATTGCCTGCTTGCCATTTTACCAGTCAACCCAAGTAGACAAGATCAATGTTAAGCCAATGGATATTAACTTCGACTAAGGTCGGGTTAAGCTGAGCTACCCCACACTTAGTCCTTAGCTACAGTTACAACATACCGGCAAGATTATCTTTATTTACACAAATAAACAACCAACTTACAGACATGCTTAGTGCATACGAAGAATTCGATGGTATATATTCTATGTACTACTCAGACTTCGTACAGTTAACAACAATCATTACCATCGATAACCTTTTAACCCATCACACTTAGCAAGGAAAAACAAAGAAACGAAAACAACAACAAAAATTTATCTACACGAACCTATACAACCAACCCAATTCTTGTAAATTTCAATTTTCCTCTAACCCGAGAATCCATCGTTCTTTCAACATCCTAACAATTAGTACATCGAGTCATCTCATTCAACATGTACATCCCGACATGAATTTCACAAGTTCACTACATTTTCCACTTCAAATTCGAAAACAAGCCCTAAAAATGATGATACCAAGAAAATTCGATTCAATTATGCAATTGACGAGTTCAAGCAATCATAATGACATTCCGAACTTTCATCAACAACAATTCAATTGGATTCATGATTAATTTCTCTTAGGGCAAACTTAGCTCACCTCACATGCTCAATATCGAAGAAAATCGATAAGAAATGAGATGGAATCGAAGAACATACCTTGAAGTTGAAGAATTTACGCAAACTTGATGATTTTCTTAGCCTACTCCGTGTCATGTTGAAGGGGGATGGGTTTTGGGGAGTTTGGTCGCGGAGTGATTGAAAAATAAGGGAAAGGGAGGGTTTTTCGGGGTTAAGAAGTAGGAAAATCACGCGGGTCACCCGGCGACCCGGTGTGACCCGTCGCGATATACATGGCAACGTGTCATGGAGTGCATCGCGGTGCACTGCCTCCGTGACACGGAGCCATCGCGAGCCTGTTCTGGAAATTTTAAAAAATCCAGATTGTACCTCAATGTGTCACGGAGGGTAACGCGGAGGTCCACCTCCGTGACACGGAGCTATCCCCCTAGCTCACTATTTTGCCACTTTTTGTTAATTTTCATACCTCGAATTTTCCTTCGCGATTCCGTGCATTTCCTCCGTTTGACCTGAAATTCATCTCACTATACAAAATTGGTTAGAATTATAGGTTTCACTATAAATAAAAATAAAACAAAAACAAAAACCAAAAATTTTGTTGTTAATTAAGAAAAAGAAAAAGAAAAAATCTATTCACAATTTACAAAGAGAATTTTTTTTTTCATGAGTTGCCTCCCGTGCAGCGCCTGGTTTACCGTCGTGGCTCGACGTCATTAAGCTCAGTTGTCCTCTAGGGTGATGGACGATTTCTCTCGATCACCGTCCTCCCCCCAGTAGTGCTTACACCAATCCGATGGTTTTCCCATTAACTCTCGTGAATCCTTAATCTGCTCATCATTTCCTTGATCAATCATATTGATCACCGAGAGTTCTTCGTGCACCATCGGGAGCTTGGGTGCCTTGTACACATAGAACACCTTCACCTTGTCATGTGCTCGCATCGTTAGCTGCCCCGCAGCTACGTCAATTAGTGCTTTCCCGGTCGCCAAGAAAGGACGTCCCAAAATAAATGGGACTTTCACGTCTGGTTCAAAATCCAGCACGACAAAATCTACAGGGAAAATCAGGGAGCCAACTTGCACCAGAACGTCCTCCACAATGCCATCAGGTCTGTCTAAGGACCGATCCGCCAATTGCAAGATTACTGTTGTGGGTCTAGGACTCCCTAGACCCAACTTTCTGAATATCGATGACGGCATCAAATTTATGCTCGCTCCCAAATCACACAATCCACTAGCTCGGATGCTCTGCCCCATAGTAATCTGTATAGTAAAGCTCCCAGGGTCTTTGAGCTTTGTGGGCAGTCTGTTTTGAATCCGGGAAGTGCATTCCTCCGTTAGAGCCACCGTAGCATACTCAGTCAACCGACTTTTGTTTGCCACAATGTCCTTTATATACTTAGCATATTTCGGCACTCCCTGCAAAACATCAAAAAGAGGTAAGTTAATATGTACCTGTTTCAGTACCTCCATGAATTTCTTGAAACACGCCCCCTCTTTGTGTTTCTTTAATCGTTGAGGGAATGGGGGTGGTGGTATTTCTGATTCAGCTTCCTTAGTCTTCCCCCTTTCAGTAATTTGCTCCCTCTCAACTTCTGCTGCTCCCGATTGTTGAGGTGTTCTTTCTGGTTCCACCTCTTTCAGCTGCAAACCACTCCTTTTGGTCACTGCATTCACCTTCTTGGGATTGGGATCTGTGTCGCTCGGAAGTCCTCCTCTAGGCCTTGTGTTTTGGGCTCCAGCAAATTTCCCAAATTGATATTCAAGTGCCTTGGCAGCTAACTGGTTGTTTTTCACTTCGGCTGCCAATTTCACATAGTCAGCCTGCAATTGAGCTTGGTTAGCTATCATGGTCTTGAACATCTCCTCACTGCTAGGCGATGGTGGTGGAGGAGGTGCATTGTTGTTTCTGAATTATGCTTGATAATTCTGCTACCCTCCTTGGTTCCTTTGCACACCCTGACCCGAACTTTGCCCCTGATGGTTGTTGCTACCCCAGGAGAAATTAGGGTGATTCCTCTAATTGGAATTGTAGCTATTACCATACTGTTGGTGCTTCCTTTGTACATTACCCACAAAGTTTACCGAGTCAGGATTGGCTCCACAACACTCAGTTGAGTGCTCACTGCTTCCATACACTTCACACCACATCTGCTGCACTGCATTAACTGGGGCTTGAGGCTGGTTCATTGTCATGTTGCTGAAGTGGGTGTTAAGTTGATTTTGTAATGCCGCTATCTGTGCAGCAATAGCTGTAAACCCATCCACTTCTAACACTCCTGCTGCTTTCCTTGTCCCGCCTCTTGATGAATCAGCATTCCATTCTGGATTGCCCTGCGAAATACGGTTCAACAAGGTATACAGCTCCTCATAAGTTTTCTCCAGCGCTTGTCCTCCAGCTGCCGAGTCTAGCAATATTTTTGTGTGGGGTTCCAAACCCTCTATAAAAGTGTGCACCAGCACATCATTGGACTGATGATGATGAGGACAATCCCGTAACATGAATTTGAATCTCTCCCAGGCCTGATATAAATTCTCTCCCTCTCTCTGTTTGAAACTTAGAATTTGACTTCTAAGTCTTGCTGTTTTACCGGAGGGAAAAAACCGTATCAAAGATTTCCTTGCAAGATCATCCCACGTAGAAATAGAATTCGGTGGCTCAGCTTTCAACCACCTCTTGGCTTCTCCCAATAGAGAAAATGGAAACAATGTAAGCCGGACATAATCTGATGACACTCCAGCGGGGATGTAAGTGTCACTTATCTCCAAAAAATTTTGGAGATGCTGCTGTGGATCTTTATGAGGGAGACCGGTAAACTGCCCGCTAGTGTGCAGTAATTGCACCATATTCTGCTTATGTTCAAACCTCCCTCCTGGCTCAGGTTTGCGGATACTAGATGTGACATTATTAGCATGTCGGATTGCCACCTCGCGAACCGGCCGAGATGCTACTTCTTCGGGCACTAACACTGCCCGCACTACCGGTGGATTCTATTGTTGCTCCATGATTGTCTGTCTGAGCAACTGCAGCTTTCTTTGTAGAGATTCTCTCCGCTTACTATGAAATATTCTTTCTGGATCTATATACGAGTCCACCAGCTCCTTATCTCTTGCCAGTGTTCAACAGAAATTAAGTCTGCAAAATACAGGCTAAGACCAAGTTGTCAACACTAAGAAAATAAAAATACAGTAAATTAACACTTAAAACAAATTCACCAATTGCCAAGTCCCCCGCAACGGCGCCAAAAACTTTTTCGGGGTGTTATGTTGGTATATAACTCACACGCAAGTGCACGTGGTCGAACAAGTAGTAAAGTGGCTTAAGTAAGCCAAGTATCAATCCCACAGGGACTGGGATGAAGTGCAACTTGATCAAGTGTACTATATTTCAGTTCCAAAAATGCAGACAACAGTGTAACCAAAAGTTTGATATTTTGTTTTATAATTTTTACGCTAAATCTAAAATAACTATCTAATTTGAGTCTGAACTATGAATGAGAGCATGCTGAGGTTAAACAAACATGTAATGAAATTAATTATCGACATAATTTGGTTAATCTTTTCCTCCAGTTGCTAGCCAAGAACTATTGCCAAGAGATTAAAACTCTCGTATTTAACCTCACTTAAGAATCATGAACCATCCACCTACATTTCTGTGATTAAATGCAATTCATGTTCTAGCCATACAAACCCGGTTCCTAAATTGACTAATACTACTTTCAGGTATATTTCTATCCTGAAAGTAAATCAATTCCCAATTTTCCCAAACCAAGAAAAGATCATATCCTATTAATTCACAACTTTCCAATTTCTTGCTCTCTCGAGTGAAACCGGACTTTTTAGATGTACATTAACGTAGGCCACACATTAATGCAGTAAGAACAAGAATTAATAGAACAACCATGGAAGAAAAGATGAAAAACCAAAGAATCAATGATCACATTTCATTACAATTGTTCATAACCTCAGCAAGAAGATGAATTAGCCACTCATTTGCGGATTAAACATCATTAAATGAGTGTAAAACATACAAGCAATTGAATACAAGGAGAAGGAAAGAGAGAAAAACCCTGATAATTTCGTCCCCTCAACTGCCTGTAACCCACGTTCCTGCTCCTCCAAGTCAGAATATTGAAAAATGAACCTAAGTGTTCTATTTATACTGGTGGGAATTTTTCCCGGAATAACAAGCAACGTGTCACGGAGTGCATCGCAGAGCACTGCCTCCGTGACACGCTAGGGACGTGGACCTTCACTGGAATTGGGGGTCTAGGAAAGAAAGCCCAACGTGGCACGGCGTGCAACGCGGAGCCAAGCCTTCGTGCCACGGACCCATCGCGAACCCACACTGGAATTGGGCTGAAAATTCCCATCCAGGCAGAAGGCCTCCGCGATGGCAGCGTGACACGGCTCCATCACGGAGCCCCTTTATTTTATGCTGTCCAATGTCTTGTCCCTTGCTCGCATCCAAGTCCAACCCCAATATCCTCTAACATGCATTTTAGCTTCCCGAAATTACATTTTACCTGCAAAACAATGCTAATCATGTTGGTTAGTATAAATTCACATTTTATTACCAATTACATAAGAATGTATACACATTGATAGATAAACAACGCTAAAATGGTACTTTTGAGTATCACTTGGGCATATAAATTTGCCCAAGATCATGCGCCATGCCAGCTATAGCCCTAGGCTGATCGTGAACTCTTCTTTCTTCACACCTTGGGTCATTTTTGGATCCTTTTTCCTTAGTTTCCTGCACAAAACATCTAAAATTATTTGTTAGCTCAAAATACACATGAAAACATGACTTCATGAATTTAATAAGGATTATGAACTCAAAACAAGACAAAATATGGGTAAAAGCATGGCAAATAGGCATAAGAATATGCCCAATATCACCACCCTCCACTTAACCAAGTGTTCGTCCTCAAACAATCCTCAACTCCGTGCACAAACTCATGTTTTCTCACCACTTGTCACCTTTATGAATTCACACTCAAACAACTAGCATTGAGCATATGATTTAGTGGTACATCAACTTATAGCAATTCACAAAAAGCACATACAGAGTTCTCACATTCAAGACTACACAACTTCTATAACCGACTCATTCTTTACCAAAACAGGGCCAACATGACTACGTACGAAACATGCCACATGTAGTATACTTAGACATCTTGTGCCCCTCACTTTTAGTGATGTTCCTCTTTCAAATTAGCAAGCAAATCATGAAACATAATAAGCAAGGCATACTCACACTTAGAAAAGATATATCATACACTTGCAACATACCGTAAGCTTGCCCTTTATATACACTTAGACTACTTAATTATCTTAAGAGATTGTGATCAAAAGGACTTTTATTGGTTGTAATGTTTTGTAAGGGATGGGTAGGAATGATCTTTCTTTGATAGTGCCTACCAATCCTAAGCACTTTTAAGACATTTTCTCATCTTTCAAGTCCACCAATTTTTCCTTTATTTTTCATCCTTCACTCTACTCACCCTTTTACTTTTCTTTTTGTAACTCTTTATTCATTACTTGAATACTAGTTTCTTCTTGTAGAATCAACAGGGATATTCACTACTAAACTCTTTCTTTCATTGTCCAAGCATCAAGTAAACAAAATATTTGAGGGCACCCCTTCTTCCTACTTTCACTTCTTACTTTCCACATAGTTTGTTTATTTTCTTTCCCTTATCATTCAAACATTGGTAGACTTTCACTTTCAAGTCTCAAAGTGCCTAAAATTACCTTTGGATCAACAATTCTGGAGGTCACACAACAAAAGAGAGTAGAACACTTTTGCGGCTAAGAAAAAGAATTGGCTTATGGCTCAAGGGAGTTAACTAGGGAAGATGCTTGGGAAGGTAAAACAAACATGGAAAATATGGCTTTTTCAAAGAAACAACTTAATCATCTCTTAACTCTTTAATGACTAGCTATCCAACATACACTACGATAAGTTATAGATGCTATAAAATGTACAAAACACAAGAAATAAGCTCACCTAACATGGCTTTAAGAGTCTAGTTGGTTTTCTATAGCTACATATCCATACAATCATATTGAATGAACTCTTTCATTCTTAAGCCCTAAAAGTGTCTTGAGTCTAGTTAAAGAACTATGTGTGTCTCTCATGGAATTCTCACTTAAGATGACCACTTCATTGCCTCTAGCTTAGCATCTTAGTGGAATATCAAAGAGTACACAAGTGATTATGCCTGACTCAATCCTAAAATTAAAAAGAATGTGACTAATTTCCCTTAAGACAGTTGTCATCCATCTATCATAGAGAAGGGTCACTACTCTATCACGATATATAAAATAAAAAATTAAAAAAATTTGACTCTAAAAATAAACTAAACAACTCAACTACCAGAGACAAACAAATCATCCAAACATCACAAGCCATCATCCAGGTTATCCTTCATCAGCAATACTATCTATTACAAACCATATCTAATCAATCATAGAGCTACTACAACAAGGAATGACAACTAATATTATGACCTACTAAAATTTTATATCAAACAAAGAGTAAATAGAAAATCTTTTCTCCATCCCACACTTAAATGATGCACTGTCCTCAGTTCACAAACAAATATATCAATTAGGTAGAGGAAAGGAACTTTCTGGGCCACTATGCACAGTTATCATCATTATCAGGATTGTACTCTTGATAATCGTCATCATAATCATCCTCTCTATCAATCTGTATGGCTCCTGTGGTAGCATCATCCTCCTCATCATTGACCAAGTCATCAACCCCATCAGTAAGCATCATGACCTTATCATCATCCAACGGCTCCTCAAAAGATGGTCCCACTCAACAACTCAGCATCGCACTCTCCGTTAGTGTGTACCACTCCTCTAGGGCCGCCATATCCTTATCCATGGTAGGCTGACCTCCAATCCTCAGCTGCAAATCAAGCATGCCAAACATGCGGCTTCTCCAGCTATCATCTCGAGCCTGGTGATCAGCTATATTGAAAATTGGAGTTGTAGAAGTCATGGCCTCATTTACCTTCATGACATTTGTCATCTTGCCTGCTAGGTGCCCTGTTAGAGGTAGGTGAATGTATGCTTCTTCTTCCTTAATGCCTACCTCTCTCAAGGTCAAGAGACTGCCATAACAATACTTCTACCTATAGTTGTCCCTCAATCTCCTCATATTGCCTCTAAGAACTGCACCAAAATTGATTGGTAGCCTTTTCATCAGCATGTATGCTAGTAAAACCCCCTCTCTAGTGATGTCCGTAAAGTGTGTCCCAAGGAGAAGCACGATAAAAATAATCTTCACCAACACTTTCGCCTTCTTATTCTAGTAAGAGAGTGGAAGTGTAGAGTGAGTGACATTATGGTTCCTTTCCTAACGGGAGGATGAATTCTCAAATTGCACAACCATTATGCAAGCTACTTGAGAAGTAGGTGAAGTTCGTGTTTGATGAAGCATGTTTGCAAGCCTTCGAATGCCCGAAGGAGAGGCACACCTTAGCCCCATTATCATAGCCCTTTACTGGTCTCTTCCATTTGAGGAAATGTGTGTTGCTAGTGGGGTTGCCATAGGTGCTATCTTGGGCCAAAAGAGAGCGAAGATTTTCCACCCAATCAATTATGCCAGTAAGACACTCAACATAGCTTAGAAGAATGATACGGTGACTAAATAGGAGCTGCTAGCAATAGTCTTTACATTCGAAAAGTTTTGAGCATACTTGCTTAGGACTAAGTAATTTGAGTTCTAAGTAAAGGATCAAAAGGAGGCCACGAACTAGGTGGCTGATCACTTATCCAGATTGGAGACAGATGATCTTGGGCAGATTTATATGCCCAAGTGATACTCAAACGTATCATTTTTGCCTTGTTTATCTAGCAATGTGTATACATTTTCATGTAATTGGTAATAAAATGTGAATTTATACTAACCAACATGATTAGCATTGTTTTGTAGGTAAAATGTGATTTCGAGGAGCTAAAATGCATGTTGGAACAATATCGGAGTTGGACTTGGATTCGAGCACGGAAAAGGCATTGGACTGCACCAATTAAAGGGGCTCCGTGATTGAGCCGTGTCACGCTGCCATCGCGGAGGCATTCTGCCTGGAGGGTGAAAAATGCATCAATTCCAGTGGAGCCTCGCGACAGCTCCGTGGAACGGTGGCAAGCCTCCGCGTTGCACGCCGTGCCACGTTGATGCTTTATTCCCGGACCCCCAATTTCCAGTGAGGGTCCGCATCCACGCCGTGTCACGGAGGCAGTGCTCCGCGATGCACTCCGTGACACGTTGCTTGTTATTCCGGGAAAAATTCCCACTAGTATAAATAGAACACTTAAGTTTATTTTTCATAATTCAGACTTGGTGGAGCAAGGACGTGGGTTACAGGTAGTTGAGGGACGAAAAGTTCAGGGTTTTTTCTCTCCTTTCTTCTCTAATTCAATTGTTTGTATGATTAACACTTGTTTTAGGATGATTAATCCACAAATGAGTGGCTAATTCCCTTCCTTGCTGAGGTTATGAACACTTGTGATGAATTTTGATTATTGAATTATATGGTTTTTCATCTTTTTCTTCCATATTGTTCTATTAATTCTTGTTTCTACTGCATTGGTGTGTGGCCGACATTAATGTATATCTAAAAAGTCCGATTTCACTTGAGAGAGCACGAAATTGGAAAGTTATGAATTAATAGGATATTGTTCTTTACTTGATTTGGGAAAATTGAGTTTTGATGTGCTTTCCTGATAGAAATATACTTGAAAGCCGTATTAGTCAATTTAGGAACCGGAATTTTATTGCTAGGTCATGAATTGCATTTGATCACAGAAATGTAGACGGATGGTTTATGATTCTTAAGTGAGATTAAATACGAGAGTTTTAATCTCTTGGCTAATATTCTTGGCTAGCAACTGGAAGAAAAGATTAACCAATTTATGATTATAATCAGTTTCATTACATGTTCTTAACCTTGACATGCTCATATCCATAGTTTAAATTCAAAGTAGATAATTGTTAGTAGTTATAGTATAAAATTTATAAAACAAATTATTCACTTTTTGGTTACGTTGTTGTCAGCATATTTAGAAGTGAGATATAATATAGTATACTTAAGCAATTTTCACTTATCCAGAGTCTCCGTGGATCGATACTTGGCTTACTTAAGCCACTTACTACTTGTTTGACCACGTGCACTTGCGTGTCAGTTTATAACCCCAAACAAAGCACCGAACAAGTTTTTGGCGCCGTTGCCGGGGAGACTAGGCAATTGGTTAAATTGTGTTAAGTGTAAATTTACTGTATTTTTATTTTCTTTTCTTAAGTGTTGACAACTTGGTCTTAGCCTGTATTTTGCAGACTTAACTGCTGTGAACACTGGCAAGAGACAAAGAGCTGGTGGAATCTTATATAGAGCTTGAACGGATATTTCATAGTAAATGGAGAGAAGCTCTACAAAGGAAGTTGTAGTTGCTCAGACAGACTATTATGGAGCAACAAAATCCACCGGTTGTGAGGGCAGTGTTAGTGCCCGAAGAAGCAGCAGCAATGCCGGTTCGCGAGGTGGCAATCCCACATGCCAACAATGTAACATCCAGTATCCGCAAACCAGAGCCTGGAGGGAGATTTGAACTCAAGCAAAATATGGTGCAATTGTTGCCCACAAGCGGGCAATTTACCGGTCTCCCTCATGAAGACCCACAACAGCATCTCCAAAACTTTTTGGAGATAAGTGACACTTATATACCCGCTGGAGTGTCACCTGATTATGTTCGGCTTACATTATTTCCGTTCTCATTACTCGGTGAAGCCAAGAGGTGGTTGAAAGCTGAGCCACCAAATTCTATTTCAATGTGGGATGATTTTGCACGAAAGTTCTTGATAAGATTTTTTCCTTCGGGCAAAACAGCAAGACTTAGAAGTCAAATTCTAAGTTTCAAACAGAGGGAGGCAGAAAATTTATATCAAGCCTGGGAAAGATTTAAATCCATGTTGCGGGACTGTCCTCATCATCATCAGTCCAATGACGTGTTGGTGCACACATTTATTGAGGGTTTGGAACCCCATACCAAAATTTTGCTAGATTCAGCAGCTGGAGGGCAAGCGCTGGAAAAGACTTATGAGGAGCTGTACACTTTGCTAAACCGGATTTCACAAGGCAATCCAGAATGGAATGCTGATTCATCACGAGGTGGAGCAAGGAAAGCAGCAGGAGTGCTTGAAGTGGATGGATTTACAGCTATTGCTGCACAGATAGCTGCCTTGCAGAATCAGTTGAACAACCACTTCAGCAACATGACTTTGAACCAGCCTTCAGCTTCAGTTAATGCAGTCTAGCAAATGTGGTGTGAAGTGTGTGGAAGCAGTAATCACTCAGCTGAGTGCTGTGGAGCAAATCCTGATTCGGTTAACTTTGTGGGGAATGCACAAAGAAATCATCAGCAGTATGGTAGTGGCTACAATTCAAATTGGAGGAACCATCCAAATTTTTCATGGGGTAGCAACAACCATCAAGGCCAAAGTTCGGGTCAGCGTATGCAAAGGATTCAAGGAGGGCAACAGAATTACCAATCTCAATTCAGAAATAACAATGCCCCTCCTCCACCACCATCACCCAGCATTGAGGAGATGTTCAAGACCATGATCGCTAATCAAGCGCAATTGCAGGCTGACTATGTTAAATTGGCAGCCGAAGTGAAAAATAACCAGTTAGCGACCAAGGCTCTTGAGTATCAATTTGGGCAATTTTCTAGTGCCCAGAATACAAGGCCCAGAGGAGGACTGCCAAGCGACACGGATCCGAATCTGAAGCAGGTAAATGCAGTGACCACAAGGAGTGGTTTGCTGCTGAAGGAGGTGGAACCAGAAAGATCACCTCAAAAGTCAGGAGCAGCAGAAGTTGAGGGGGAGAAAAAGTCAGAAAGGGGGAAAACCAAAGAAGCTGAATCAGAAAGACCTCCACCCCCGTTCCCTCAATGACTCAAGAAACACAAGGAGGAGGTGTGTTTCAAGAAATTCATGGAGGTGCTTAAACAGGTATATGTTAACTTACCTCTTGTTGATGTCTTGCAGGGAGTGCCGAAATATGCCAAATACATTAAAGACATCGTGGCCAACAAAAGTCGTTTGACTGAGTATGCCACGGTGGCTTTGACGGAGGAGTGCACTTCCCGGATCCAAAATAGACTGCCCACGAAGCTAAAAGACCCTGGAAGTTTTCCTATCCAGCTTACTATTGGGCAGAGCATCCGAGCTAGTGGATTGTGTGACCTGGGAGCGAGCATAAATCTGATGCCATCTTCGGTATTTAGAAAGTTGGGTCTCGGGAGTCCTAGACCTACAACCGTAATCTTGCAGTTGGCGGATCAATCCTTTGCTAGGCCAGATGGCATTGTTGAGGATGTGCTTGTGCAAGTAGGCTCCCTAATTTTTCCGGTAGATTTTATTGTTCTGGATTTTGAACCAGACGCGGAAGTCCCATTTATTTTGGGACGACCCTTCTTGGCAACCGGGAAAGCATTAATCGATGTAGCTGCGGGTCAACTTACTATGCGAGCACATGACAAGGTAGAGGTGTTCAATGTGTACAAAGCACCCAAGCTCCCGATGGTGAATAAAGAACTCTTGGTGATCAATGTAATTGATCATGGTAATGCTAAGCAGATGAATGATGCCCGAGAGTTGATGGGAAGACCACCGGATAGGTTTAAGCACTACTGGGGGGAGGACAATGATCGTGAGAAATCGTCCATCACCCTAGCGGACAACTGAGCGTAAATGACGTCGAGCCGCGATGGTAAACCAGGCGCTGCACGGGAGGCAACCCGTGAAAAAATATTTTTTCTCTCATTTTGTAAAGTGTAAATAGATTTTACTTTTCTTTTTCTTGATTTATTACAAAATTTTTCATTTTAGTTAGTATTTTTTTATTTTAGTTAGGTGAAACCTATTATTCTAACCAATTCTGTTTAGTGAGATGATTTTCAGGTCAAAAGGAGAAAAAATGTGCACGGAATCATGAAGGAAAAGGTGAGGTATGAAAAAATTAATAAAATGTTGAAGACAGTGAGCTGGGGCGATAGCTCCGTGTCACGGAGGAGGACCTCCACGTTACCCTCCGTGACACGTTGAGGCATAACCTGGAAATTTTAAAATTTCCAGTAAGCTATCGCGATGGCTCCGTGTCACGGAGGCAGTGCACCGCGATGCACTCCGTGACACATTGCCATATAAATTGTGACGGGTCACACCGGGTTGCCGGGTGACCCGCGTGTTTTTCTACATTTTAAACCCCGATTTCTCCCCTTTTCCCCTCATTTTTAATTTCCTCCGTGACCAAACATCCCTAAATCCCTTCCCCACCAACGTGCCACGACTTAAGGCAAAGAATTACCAAGTTTTCTTCGGTTCTTCAACTTCGAGGTATGTTTTCCGATTATCTCTCAAGTTTTTGTCGATTTTATTCGAAATTAAGCATGAGAGGTGAACTAAATCACCCTAAGTTGAAATTAAGCTTGAATTCGAGTATTTATTGATTGATAAAAGTTCGGAATGTTGTAATGATCGTTTGAACTTGTCGATTGCATGAATTATTCGAATTTGATTGCGAAATTCAATTCTAGGGCTTGGTTGTTGAAATCGAAATTGGTAATGTTGAATCCGTTAATTATATGCCGGGGTGTGCTTGTGAAATGAGATAAGTCATTGTAAAAATTGTTTGAATGTTAATAGACGACGAATTCTCGGGTTTTGGGAAAATGTCGAAAATTGTTCAAATTGGGTTGGTTGTATAGGTTCATGTGTATAGAATTCTTGTTGTTGTTTTTGTTTCGTTGTTTTTCTATGCTAAGTGAGATGGTTGAAATGCTAGCGATGGTAGTGATTTAGATTAGCTATACGAAGTCTGAGTAGTACGCAGAAGTTATACCGTCAAAATTTTCTTGTTGAACGCACTAAGCATGAATTGTATGGCTGGTATTTTGGTGTAAATAAAGTTATTCTTGCCGAATTGTTATCACTGTAGCTAAGGACTAAGTGTGGAGTAAACTTAGCGTAACCCGACCTTAGCCGAAGTTAATATCCATTTAGCTTGACATTGCAATTGTTTACTTGTGTTGACAGACAAAATGGCAAGCAGGCAAGATAAAGGTAAGGGTGCATCAACTTCAGGCACCGGGAGGAAAAGACTTAGACTGGGCACAGCAGTCCCAGCTGCACCAGCAGTTCCATGCGGCCAGCGCCACTAATACGGAACAAGATGGGTGACTGATGAGGGGAAGAAGTGGTATGCTAAACACAAAGAAAACAAATACTTCCCCGAGGAGCATATAGCACGGGAACCATTAGCACAGGAGTTCCCCGGAATAGTTCAAAGGATCGAGGCAGCTGGGATCAGCTTCATATTTCAGGAGCCCAAGGAATCCGACCTACACCTGGTCCGGGAGTTCTATGCTAATTGGAACCCGGCAATCAGAAGCCACACCATCAAGATCAGAGGGCAGATAGTCACTCTAGAACCCCAACAGCTAAATGCCATCATCGGAGCGCGGGACACAAATGCCCACGTTCTCCGCCAGCTGAATATTACCCCACCATATGCCGACACCAGACGCACATTGTGTGGGGATCGATCCACAGCTAGATGGAGCAGACATAAAGAAAGGGGCTACCACCAGACTCTGCCATATTCTCAAATGAACAGGGAGGCCCGAATCTGGCTGAAGATAGTCTGCTCGTGCCTAATCCCGGGGGTACACATGACTGATGTGACCCGGGACCGTGTTTGCCTGGTGTATGCCATAATGAAAGGGCTGGAGATTAATGTTGGGGCGGTCATCATATCCGCCATGAAGAGAGCCCGACTGCACCAGGGCCACAGGTATGGTTTCGGTGGACTACTCACAACCTTTCTCCGGGGCCTCGACGTCGAGGAGGAGGCTTTGGACTATATCCCGCCGTTGGAGCGGCGAGCCTTGGACGTGACCAAAACTAAGGCCCCCGACACCACCCACGGGCCAGTGCTGACGATTGGCGAGCGACATGCTCGTGATGACCAGTACATGGCATGGATGTTTGGAATGCAAATACTCCAGCTCAGGATCGGTGGGAGACCAGCCACAGAGGAGGAGCTATGGCAGCTCGAGCTAGATTACCCATTTGGCGAAAACGCCAGGGCTCTATGCCGAGTGGGGCCAGCCTTTGTAGAGCCCACTGACGATGACGTCCCCACGGATGAGGAGACACGTCGGGAGGACTCCGATGTGGAGTCCGAGGATGACGACGGAGGCGACTCGGACATGGGAGATGAGGTAGCAGCACCTGATGAAGAAGTGGAATACTTTGACTGATCAGGGAGTTCCACCACCCAATTTTATGATTTTTAATTTTTGTGAACACTGGGGACAGTGTTCGGTTTAAGTGTGGGGTGGGGAGTAGTTAGGTGCTGGGCCGGGCTGGTTTGCTTGTATGCTTTCCTCTGTATTTTTGTATGTATGTTTCCCTGTGTTTGTGAATTTGCAAATTGTTCTGTATTTGTACATATTAGTGTAATTGATGTGTGTTGTGGAATGTTGATGTTGCCAGCTGAGTCTGTAAAAATTTTTGTAAATATTTTTGCTTATCGAAATGATCGATAATTTGAAAATTTTGCGAAAATATTTTGTTCATATTAAAATATTTTGTAAATAATTTTTCCATCGAAATGATCGATGTTTTGCAAAATTTTTCAATTTTTATTTTTTTTGGGTTTCTCGGCATTTGTTTTCGGTTATTTTATCGAGAATGGTCCCATTGAACCGACGTCATAGCTAGTGATTGTTTCCTATGATGGATGAATGACGACCGTCTTAAGGGAAATGTAGTCGGTAGGAGTAGTTATTTTAATTTATTTTCAGTTTTTTCTTTGGTGGATTGCATCACAGAACCTGTAGTTACTATATGGTTGTGAAATGTTGGTTGCGTGTTGTAACTGATATTCAAAATGCAAAAGTGATTCGTATGAAAGCATGCAATTTTGTAAATATGTTGAGATACCTAGGCTGTAAATTTCGATTCGGTGTGATTGAGGCTTAATGTTTGAATTCACGTAATTAGCTGATTGAAGAGTCTGTGAATGCATCTTGAATCGAGCATGTGCATAAAGTGTGAAGTGAGGTATTGTTATTCCATGCTATTGTGAAGTGTCTAGAACTTGCCTGGTGTGTGTACAAAACGAAATGAAGGAGGTGTAGTGTTGGAAAGGATGTAGGCATTTCTTTGTTTTAACCGAGAGTTTCTATTTTTTTCTTGTCATACTCCCCTTTTATGTGATTGTATACCCTAGTCAGCCCGTTGAGCCTTTAGCCTATTATTTCTTTCTTTTGTCCAAAAAGTATAAACTGAGCTTGATTCTTTCTTTTCATTAGCCGTAAAGTCTATACAAAACTCTTAAGCGCTTAAGAAGAGAAAATAATTTTCCCAAAGTGTCAAAGAGTGAGAATGGTGAAAAGAAAAAGAAGAGTAGAGATAGGGAAGAAAAGAAAAGGTTGAAGGTGCACTTGCTATAAATAAATGCTAATGAAGGTGCATGAGAAACCTTTGTTTTCGTGTCAAGTGTGCTTGATGAAATGGGCCATACTAAAGTAAATCATCAAGAATGGGATGATGAAAAAAAAGAAAAGAGAGAAACAATGTCCATGAGTTGATGGGAATGTGTTGAAAAGGCGCTTAAGGATGCTAGTGGCTATTATTGGCTAATCCAATATATACTAGTTCCATAGCTTCCATTACAACCCATTGAAGTCCTACGTGATCTTACATTGCATTTCTTTATATTAGTGGACTAATACACTAAGGGCAAGCTTATGGGTCATGACATGATGCATGTGAATTCTTTTCAGAGAGAGAGTGAAATTAATTTTTACATGCCCCTACTTGAATGTTTGTGTGTCACATGAGCAAAAAGCGGAAGATTCTCTTGAGTTGTGAGGGCACATGCTTGATGAAAGATTGATTTTCGTGTCGGATATCTTGATTAGCTGATTTGCATGAGTTTGCCGATATCGAGAGTCGATTCTTAAAGTCTAGGAAGTCTTAATGTATTGAAGGTCATTGCATTGATAAGACCATGCATGTTTTCTTGAGGATTCGCAATATTGAAAGATCGGTATGACCATAGCTTAAATTGTCGCACCATAGTGGCGAAGGTTGGGATGTAAATTGCATGAATTGTGTGTTTGTTGTTCGAGGACGAACAAGGATTTAAGTGTGGGGTAAGTGAACTTGGGCAGATTTATATGCCCAAGTGATACTCAAACGTATCATTTTCACCTTGTTTATCTAGCAATGTGTATACATTTTCATGTAATTGGTAATAAAATGTGAATTTATACTAACCAACATGATTAGCATTGTTTTGTAGGTAAAATGTGATTTCGAGGAGCTAAAATGCTTGTTGGAACAATATCGGAGTTGGACTTGGATTCGAGCACGGAAAAGGCATTGGACTGCACCAATTAAAGGGGCTCTGCGATGGAGCCGTGTCACGCTGCCATCGCGGAGGCATTCTGCCTGGAGGGTGAAAAATGCATCAATTCCAGTGGAGCCTCGCGACAGCTCCGTGGCACGGTGGCAAGCCTCCACGTTGCACGCCGTGCCACGTTGATGCTTTATTCCCGGACCCCCAATTTCCATTGAGGGTCCGCGTCCACGCCGTGTCACGGAGGCAGTGCTCCGCGATGCACTCCGTGACACGTTGCTTGTTATTCTGGGAAAAATTCCCACTAGTATAAATAGAACACTTAAGTTTATTTTTCATAATTCAGACTTGTTGGAGCAAGGACGTGGGTTACAGGCAGTTGAGGGACGAAAAGTTCAGGGTTTTTTCTGTTACACCCCGTAGAATTCCCGGCACCTAGATGACCTATTCGCACGTTGGTTAAGCATATTTGAAGGCCATACGTGCTAGAGAAAGGCCCGGGAAAAAGACCGGACGAGAAACCCGTCGAACCATCGCGGGAGGAGCCAGGCAGAGCCCCTCCGCGATGGCAGTGTGTCACGGAGGTGAAGCCTCCGCGATGGCTCCGTGACACGTTGCCCAGGTTCAGGCCCAAGTATATAAAGCCCCACTTCGGTTTTAATTGATTAACCTTTAAAATTTCCAGAGAACAGAGCAAAGCGGCAGAGAGAAGGTAAGCACGAAGGAAATTATATAATTTCCATCCGATTACGCTACTAAACGCTGCCCAAACTCAAATTAATCCTAGATACCGAAGTATTTAGCGGCAGAGAGCATTTCTACGGATTTAGTTTCGTGAAATACGGCCGACGAATCGGCGACCCACCGAACTAAGGTAAGTAGAATTGCTCTAAATTAGTGTCTATGTGTTCCTAGCTGAGAAGTGAATATTTCTCCCTTCTGGGCCGCTGAAAAATAGCGAGTTTCTGGCCGTCTTTCGATAAGCCTATGTTTAGGATATAAGCTATATCGAAAGTGACGTTGCCTTTTGAAATAAAGTTGTATTTAGTGTTAATTGATATGTTTATGAATGCAGTTGGGAGAAAACAGTTGGAGTACCGGCTGAGCCTCGTCCGACAGACGAATAGTTCAAACATAAGGTATGTAAAGTTAGTTTCCTCGGCAAGTTTAGTGACATTGAGACAGTATGGTAATTTACAGACCAGTAGAATGTTCAGAAGTCGATTATTGTGGTATTATGATTATTGGTGCGATATGAGAAGTTTTGGGTTGTAACGTGTACGAGACCTATCAGTATGATATAGATTCAGACGTAAGTGTTAAAGATTGCCCAGTATATACAGTATGTGATGTAATATGCCATGTTAAGATATTGTTGTGTTTAGCTGAAACCTCGCGACGTAGTACAGTATCCGTAAAACATTTCAGACATAGAATAGGAACTAAATAAGGTTTAGAAAGCATGTTAGAAGTAGGAAATCATGTTAATACAGAAACTCAGTAAACAGCATAGCCTTCAGCAGAAACACCCTCTTGTATAGCCTTTGCTCCAGTACAGTTTGACAGGAGACTATATTCATATTTATACTTACCTGTCTCAGCATGTATCAGACACCTACAAATTACTATTATTAGCTCAGCATGTGATTATATGATACCTTACCCCTGTTAGCCTTAGCCTGTGAGATATACAGACAGCATGACTAGTTGAGACCGTTGTATTGATTGGGGTTGGATTACCTAGCATCCCTGACCGCCCAGGGTTAATAGCTGTATCGACTCGTCTGCCAGAGGACGAGGATACGTCACTCTACGGAGTGATATGCCGTCCCGCATAGGGACGAAGATGGGATGCCAGTTTCCCCATATTATGCCTTGGTCGGCCCTTATACACCCCCGTCGAGCGGGTACGCCAGGGGTGTTGATTTTGGAGTCCTTCGGACTCAGGTACAGTTATAGTCAGGGGCTCAGCGAGCCCAAGTGCATACCCAGGGACTGGCAGGATGCTTACAACCACTATAGGAGATGGGATGACCGTGGTAGGGGTATAGATTCTGTGTTGGTTGTACCTCCCGGCTTATGGGGGCCGGGTAAGGTTTGTGTGTGCTATGTTATGTTATTTCATGTTATGCCATGTTATGTTAGATACAAGTAGATCAGCAGTAGCACAATACGTTTCCAGGTATGACCCTCATCCCTTCCAGTAAAGATTGAGAGAAGGTAAGGTTTACATTATCAGACAGTTAAGTTATTCCTTCTACTTCAGTTTTATTAGTTACATTATTGCTTTCAGATTTTGTTTTCAGTTATTGCTTTACATACTCAGTACCAGCGGTACTGACGCCCGGTGGGGCGCTGCATTACTTGCCTGCAGGTACTCATAGGCGAGCAGGTGACACCACGTGATTCCTGTCAGCGTTGAGTATTCAGCTCCTGCCATCCGGAGATTGAATTCCAGAGGTGTACTTCAGTTTCTGTTGTTATATAGTATGGGTAGGTCGGGACCCTGTCCCGATCATTTCTATTGCTATTCCTAGAGGCTTGCAATCTGTATATTTCCCTGTGGTCAGTTGAGCCGGTCGTGTGAGGCCGTGCAGTGTTAGCTGTTAGTACTCTTGCTTCTTTTATGTTGGCCGTGTGGGGCCATAAGTTTGACAGTAGTGGTGACCTTTCCGGTCACGTAGCCTTCTAGTATTTTATCGCAGAATGCAGATAACTAGACAGCATGGTGGCCTTGTCGGCCCGCATAGGCTTCCCTATAGTTGCTTGTTCTGGTCAGCTGTTATTACAGGTACAGGAGGCTATAGGCCAATGGGCCGGAGGCTGTGTTTACAGCCGTTATATAGCCCTTTGTTTCCAGAAATGTGAATCAGAGCCAGCCAGGTACCAGATGTGCCTAGGCTTAGCAGTCCAGTAGTTCAGGTCCTAGTAGGGCACCAGGTGCCAGTCATACCCCCCAAGGCGGGGCATGACAAACTTGGTATCAGAGTAGGTCGTATCCCAGGGAGTCTGCAAGCCGCGCTTAGTAGAGTCTTGTCTATGGATGTGTTGTGCACCACATACTATAGGCAGGAGGCTGCGAGGCATGATATGATGGTTACCCTTCTTTCTCAGTCAGTCGTGCTTTAGAGCGGTACAGTATAGGGTTGAGTCCCTGAGAACTTACCGTATTCTTTGATTACAGATACAAAGGCAGATCAGCATTACCCTATCACAGGCAGAAGATCAGAAATAGCAATAGAAGAGAACCTCAGTCAGTTACAGGATAACTATAGCAGCAGGAGGGGGTATCAGAGACCTCCCAGCGTGATACCTTTATTGGCATTATTCCTAGTATACGATGACAACGTCGGAATAGGAAGTCAGAAGTATAATGTACATATGAGTTGATTTACTTATTAGTTACATAAGATCTAATTATGATTACAGATAAGGTCAGACCATCAGGTAAGTATAAGAAAGAGAGAAAAATGCAGGAATCCCAAATATATCTTTTTGGATATGGTACAGTTAAGTGCTTTTATTTGTTGCAATAAAAAAAGGGCTATTCCCACCTCTTAGTATTGATGCCAGTATAGTAAAGGGGCATAAGACTTGAGATGGGGTTGCCGAATCCAGCGGTAAGTAAAGATGGGCTGATTGATCCTAGTAAGTATTAGAAAGTATAAAGAGCCCTCATGATTATGTAAGTTGTGCGGACCCTTATGATAACAATCCAGTAAAGAAAGTAAGACTGTTAGCTTACCCGAAGTAGGGGTAACAGACCTGCTAGTGATGAATGCCTAATAATAGTCAAGTTTGAGTCAAAAAAAAGGCCAAGTCCGCCATATACGCCAGAAGAAGTATAGGTCGAGGCTTGATCAGTAATCTCATTAGCAATGAAAGGCAGGTACCTTGAACCCCAGAGTTCAGTCTAAGCAAGGTGAGAGGAAGAAGCAGGAATGTCAGATCTTATGGGGAAATTAGAACTACCCCGGATTGATAAAGTATCGTATTAAGGATTAAGCTTCGCACTGACAGTAAGATTGCGGTTCAGAATACCGCAGTATGTCTGCCATGGAAAAGTTAAGAAGTTACTGATACAACAATTCTAATTCAGTGTAGCCTGGAGATAAGGCCCAGCAGACAGTCATGGGCTCTCAATATATGCCTAGTAAGGCTACAAGATTCGAACGTCGACCCCACATCGTAAGAGTGGCGGAATTTCGAATAGCAGACAATAACTAGAATGTTTATGTTGTTACCTTCAGAATGGGGTGACAATGCAATGAAATGATAAGTCAGGGTAGGAGATATTATTAGGCCGTAGAAGAAATGTATCATGTACGATGTGAGACTCAGCAGAACATGTCAGAGGTTATGAATTACCACAGGAATCAGTACATATTGTACGTAGCCAGCGATATATAGATATACAGATAATAGATAGGTTGTGAGTGGCTGCCTATAAGGGCTACAATCACAAATGCGGATTAGTAATAGAAAGCCTATACAAATTGCATTGCGGGACAAAAAAAAAAGAGAGAAGAAAGAGGGAGAAGAAAGAAAGAAAAGAAGAAGAGAAAGGGCGGATTAAGTGTGAGTTACGTATGAAGCCATAGAAACTATCTCAGTTCTCAGTTATTAGATTAACATATTTATGTGTTGTTGTCAGATCTAGGCTCTAGGAGCTTACCAGAGTTATTGGCCTAAGACAGATGGCCAGATGATAAGGGCGCAGTTAGACGGTCTACCAACCAGCTGGCGCCTACATTAGCAGGGAGGCATCCCTGAAGATCGGTAATAGTAGTGCATGTGCCAGAACCAGGATTAGAGACCGAGTAGGCAAATTTCAGAGATTAGCAATACTAGAATTGTTCTAGCATGTTAAGTGGTCATACGTCGTTTTCCCAGCCTTGTGGGCGACAGTCGGCCTTAGTCAATCTAGCAGTTGTTATGTAGAACCCCCCATAAGTCAGCCGGCCGTCCCAGTCAGAATACTCGTGGGTACCCCAAGGAAGGGTCCACATCAGTAGTCAGTGACAGACTAGTATTTCAGCTGGTTTTCGTAAGACATTTAGATACAAAGCCTTAGCAGAATGCCAGTATTTACAGAACTGCTCATAAGACTGAGAATTCCCCAGAATAGCAGTATAAATCAAAGTGGATACACACAAGGCATAAGAAATTGATAGTACCCTGCTAGTACAGTGTATATTAAGACCAGGGGATCAGTAGACTCACCGTGAAGATCCAGAGATTGATCGCCTGGGAGTAAGTTGAATAAGTCCAGCCTTACAGTGACTTAAGTAAAATAACAGAGCAATTAGATGCCCACAAGTCTGCAGTTATGCACGATTATAAGCATTCAAGTAGAACAGTTAGAGTATTGATTAGACTACTGCCACATTCGTGTCATTCAACCCGACTATTCAGTTATTTAAGGTTATGCAGCCAGATCGTTAGAGGTCATGATCAATATCAGAATCCTCGGATCAGATAAGGGCACAAGGTGCGCAGACGGTCGTTCAAGTTACCTTAGCAACAAGCAGCCTTAGCATGCGGTCAGAAGTCCAGATAAAGCTCTAGCTATACCGGTAGATTACTTGTCAGATTCTCCGGTATAATAAACCAGTATGACCTTCAGTTATATGCCAAATCATAAATGTGAATTTTGGTTGAGTCCAGTAGCCTTTTTGGTCACATGGTGGCAGAGGCTGGTGTACAGATAGATACACAGAAAAATTGAAGTAATGAAGATCTAGCCTGGACCTACCACTCCGATCGAAGTACGCAGTCCCTGCGGTTAGCCGGGTACTGCAGAGGGTCCGTGGAAGGATTTTCCACCTTAGCAGCACCTCTGACTAAGTTGGCACAGAAGGCAGCGAAGTTCAGTAGACGGAGGAGTGTAAGCAGAACTTCCAGGAGTTAACAGCCAGGTTAACCTCAGCCCCAGTGTTAGTATCGCCAGAAAGTACAAAGGGTTGGTGCAGCATGGTAAAAGTAACAGTTTATGCTTTTAGGCAATTGAAGAAACGTGAGAAGAATTATCTTACCCACGACTTGGGTATCACCTAGTTAGCTGCAGTAGATTATGCCTGAAAAAGCAAGAATTTTGTGTCACCCGAGAAGGGCTAATATGGTAGTAGATGCCCTTAGCCGTAGATCTATGGGGAGTTGGCATACTTGCCGCCTGAACAGCAGGAATAGACCCGAGAATTTCACTAGTTAGCTGGTTTAGCCGTTCACATAGCAGAAATAAAAGATAACAGAACGATAATATAGAATATCGCAGCATTGTCGTTAGTGGTGGAAGTAAAGGAACGGCAGTGTAGAAACCCTAGCCAGGTTTAACTTGAACACAAGGTTCAGTAAGGAGAAGTGACATATTTTCAGATAACCGGGGATGAAATGTGGCGATATAAAGGCCGCATTGCGCTCCAGATATTTTGGGGCATCGTCAGCAGTTTATGAGCAAGGCGCATTACGCCCGCTACTCTCTTCATCCCGATATGACAAAGAGGTACCATGACATTAAAGAGAACTACTGGTAGGCCAGTGTCCTAACTGCCAACAGTTGAGGGCAAAATATCAGAAACCAGGCAGGTTAATTTAGAACATAGCAGTGCCTCTTTGGAAATGAGAAGCGGTGAATATGAATTTTGTAGCAAGATTACCCCGTACTAAACACGGACATGACTCTATATGAGTGATAAATGACA
Organism: Datura wrightii; assembly: GCA_035772735.1. Lineage (NCBI taxonomy): Eukaryota > Viridiplantae > Streptophyta > Magnoliopsida > Solanales > Solanaceae > Datura > Datura wrightii. The sequence goes on from JASDFA010000019.1 coordinate 48,221,544, forward strand.
GATTGACAAAAATCAGCTCAGTTCTTGCCAGTAAGAGCTACTTTCTCGGCCGAAGATTATGCTGAGTTGTATATCAGAAAGGTAGTCAGATTATATGGAATACCAGTATCCATTATTTCAGATAGGGGACCACAGTTCACAGCTAGATTCTGGCAGTCGTTTCAGAAAGGCTTGGCAACGCAGATTAAATTGAGCACAGCATTCCATCCTCAGACAGATGAGCAGGCTGAGCACACAATTCAGACGCTCGAAGACATGTTGCGAGCGTGTGTGCTAGATCTCGGTAGTAGCCAAAAGTGAGCATTTACCGTTAATTGAATTTGCCTGCAGAATTTGGATCCGTTCGCCCGGTCTATCATGTATCTATGCTGAGGAAATGCATAGGAGACCCGTCCAGCGCAGTCCCAGTCCAGAATACCCAGGCTATGAAAAAGCTGGCCTATGAAGAGGTTCCAATAACTATCTTAAACAGACAGATTCGCAGATTGAGGACTAAAGATATTACATCTATCAAGGTATTGAGGCGTAACAAGAACCGAGAGGAGATGACTTGAGGAGCGGAGGAAGAGGACCAGATATCCTCACCTATTTCAGGCCTAGTCAGGCAACAGGTACGTCTGTATTATTGCTTATGTGGAATCTCATGGTTGTATATGTATAAATGAGAAAAATGGATACGTAACCATCCAGTGAATCCTACCGTATTGTATACAGTACCTGTATTGGACTTTTCTGCATTTCAGGTTTTGGCTATAGTCCAAATACAGGGGAGACTCTGCTGAAATGTTTCTAGAAAGTAAGTAAGTAGTCCTCTAGATAACAGTGTACATTCGAGGACGAATGTTTTTAAGGGGGGGGCCGTAGAATTTTCGGCACCTAGATGACCTATTCGCACGTTGGTTAAGCATGTTTGAAGGCCATACGTGGTAGAGAAAGGCCCGGGAAAAAGACCGGACGAGAAACCCGTCGAACCATCGCGGGAGGAGCCAGGCAGAGCCCCTCCGCGATGGCAGTGTGTCACGGAGGTGAAGCCTCCGCGATGGCTCCGTGACACGTTGCCCAGGTTCAGGCCCAAGTATATAAAGCCCCACTTCGGTTTTAATTGATTAACCTTTAAAATTTCCAGAGAACAGAGCAAAGCGGCAGAGAGAAGGTAAGCACGAAGGAAATTATATAATTTCCGTCCGATTACGCTACTAAACGCTGCCCAAACTCAAATTAATCCTAGATACCGAAGTATTTAGCGGCAGAGAGCATTTCTACGGATTTAGTTTCGTGAAATACGGCCGACGAATCGGCGACCCACCGAACTAAGGTAAGTAGAATTGCTCTAAATTAGTGTCTATGTGTTCCTAGATGAGAAGTGAATATTTCTCCCTTCTGGGCCGCTGAAAAATAGCGAGTTTCTGGCCGTCTTTCGATAAGCCTATGTTTAGGATATAAGCTATTTCGAAAGTGACGTTGCCTTTTGAAATAAAGTTGTATTTAGTGTTAATTGATATGTTTATGAATGCAGTTGGGAGAAAACAGTTGGAGTACCGGCTGAGCCTCGTCCGACAGACGAATAGTTCAAACATAAGGTATGTAAAGTTAGTTTCCTCGGCAAGTTTAGTGACATTGAGACAGTATGGTAATTTACAGACCAGTAGAATGTTCAGAAGTCGATTATTGTGGTATTATGATTATTGGTGCGATATGAGAAGTTTTGGGTTGTAACGTGTACGAGACCTATCAGTATGATATAGATTCAGACGTAAGTGTTAAAGATTGCCCAGTATATACAGTATGTGATGTAATATGCCATGTTAAGATATTGTTGTGTTTAGCTGAAACCTCGCGACGTAGTACAGTATCCGTAAAACATTTCAGACATAGAATAGTAACTAAATAAGGTTTAGAAAGCATGTTAGAAGTAGGAAATCATGTTAATACAGAAACTCAGTAAACAGCATAGCCTTCAGCAGAAACACCCTCTTGTATAGCCTTTGCTCCAGTACAGTTTGACAGGAGACTATATTCATATTTATACTTACCTGTCTCAGCATGTATCAGACACCTACAAATTACTATTATTAGCTCAGCATGTGATTATATGATACCTTACCCCTGTTAGCCTTAGCCTGTGAGATATACAGACAGCATGACTAGTTGAGACCGTTGTATTGATTGGGGTTGGATTACCTAGCATCCCTGACCGCCCAGGGTTAATAGCTGTATCGACTTGTCTGCCAGAGGACGAGGATACGTCACTCTACAGAGTGATATGCCGTCCCGCAAGGGGACGAAGATGGGATGCCAGTTTCCCCATATTGTGCCTTGGTCGGCCCTTATACACCCCCGTCGAGCGGGTACGCCTGGGGTGTTGATTTTGGAGTCCTTCGGACTCAGGTACAGTTATAGTCAGGGGCTCAGCGAGCCCAAGTGCATACCCAGGGACTGGCAGGATGCTTACAGCCACTATAGGAGATGGGATGACCGGGGTAGGGGTATAGATTCTGTGCTGGTTGTACCTCCCGGCTTATGGGGGCCGGGTAAGGTTTGTGTGTGCTATGTTATGTTATTTCATGTTATGCCATGTTATGTTAGATACAAGTAGATCAGCAGTAGCACGATACGTTTCCAGGTATGACCCTCATCCCTTCCAGTAAAGATTGAGAGAAGGTAAGGTTTACATTATCAGACAGTTAAGTTATTCCTTCTACTTCAGTTTTATTAGTTACATTATTGCTTTCAGATTTTGTTTTCAGTTATTGCTTTACATACTCAGTACCAGCGGTACTGACGCCCGGTGGGGCGCTGTATTACTTGCCTGCAGGTACTCATAGACGAGCAGGTGACACCACGTGATTCCTGTCAGTGTTGAGTATTCAGCTCCTGCCATCCGGAGATTGAATTCCAGAGGTGTACTTCAGTTTCTGTTGTTATATAGTATGGGTAGGTCGGGGCCCTATCCCGATCATTTCTATTGCTATTCCTAGAGGCTTACAGTCTGTATATTTCCCTGTGGTCAGTTGAGCCGGTCGTGTGAGGCTGTGCAGTGTTAGCTGTTAGTACTCTTGCTTCTTTTATGTTGGCCGTGTGGGGCCATAAGTTTGACAGTAGTGGTGACCTTTCCGGTCACGTAGCCTTCTAGTATTTTATCGCAGAATGCAGATAACTAGACAGCATGGTGGCCTTGTCGGCCCGCATAGGCTTCCCTATAGTTGCTTGTTCTGGTCAGCTGTTATTACAGGTACAGGAGGCTATAGGCCAATGGGCCGGAGGCTGTGTTTACAGCCGTTATATAGCCCTTTGTTTCCAGAAATGTGAATCAGAGCCAGCCAGGTACCAGATGTGCCTAGGCTTAGCAGTCCAGTAGTTCAGGTCCTAGTAGGGCACCAGGTGCCAGTCATACCCCCCAAGGCGGGGCATGACAAACTTGGTATCAGAGTAGGTCGTATCCCAGGGAGTCTGCAAGCCGCGCTTAGTAGAGTCTTGTCTATGGATGTGTTGTGCACCACATACTATAGGCAGGAGGCTGCGAGGCATGATATGATGGTTACCCTTCTTTCTCAGTCAGTCGTGCTTTAGAGCGGTACAGTATAGGGTTGAGTCCCTGAGAACTTACCGTATTCTTTGATTACAGATACAAAGGCAGATCAGCATTACCCTATCACAGGCAGAAGATCAGAAATAGCAATAGAAGAGAACCTCAGTCAGTTACAGGATAACTATAGCAGCAGGAGGGGGTATCAGAGACCTCCCAGCGTGATACCTTTATTGGCATTATTCCTAGTATACGATGACAACGTCGGAATAGGAAGTCAGAAGTATAATGTACATATGAGTTGATTTACTTATTAGTTACATAAGATCTAATTATGATTACAGATAAGGTCAGACCATCAGGTAAGTATAAGAAAGAGAGAAAAATGCAGGAATCCCAAATATATCTTTTTGGATATGGTACAGTTAAGTGCTTTTATTTGTTGCAATAAAAAAAGGGCTATTCCCACCTCTTAGTATTGATGCCAGTATAGTAAAGGGGCATAAGACTTGAGATGGGGTTGCCGAATCCAGCGGTAAGTAAAGATGGGCTGATTGATCCTAGTAAGTATTAGAAAGTATAAAGAGCCCTCATGATTATGTAAGTTGTGCGGACCCTTATGATAACAATCCAGTAAAGAAAGTAAGACTGTTAGCTTACCCGAAGTAGGGGTAACAGACCTGCTAGTGATGAATGCCTAATAATAGTCAAGTTTGAGTCAAAAAAAAGGCCAAGTCCGCCATATACGCCAGAAGAAGTATAGGTCGAGGCTTGATCAGTAATCTCATTAGCAATGAAAGGCAGGTACCTTGAACCCCAGAGTTCAGTCTAAGCAAGGTGAGAGGAAGAAGCAGGAATGTCAGATCTTATGGGGAAATTAGAACTACCCCGGATTGATAAAGTATCGTATTAAGGATTAAGCTTCGCACTGACAGTAAGATTGCGGTTCAGAATACCGCAGTATGTCTGCCATGGAAAAGTTAAGAAGTTACTGATACAACAATTCTAATTCAGTGTAGCCTGGAGATAAGGCCCAGCAGACAGTCATGGGCTCTCAATATATGCCTAGTAAGGCTACAAGATTCGAACGTCGACCCCACATCGTAAGAGTGGCGGAATTTCGAATAGCAGACAATAACTAGAATGTTTATGTTGTTACCTTCAGAATGGGGTGACAATGCAATGAAATGATAAGTCAGGGTAGGAGATATTATTAGGCCGTAGAAGAAATGTATCATGTACGATGTGAGACTCAGCAGAACATGTCAGAGGTTATGAATTACCACAGGAATCAGTACATATTGTACGTAGCCAGCGATATATAGATATACAGATAATAGATAGGTTGTGAGTGGCTGCCTATAAGGGCTACAATCACAAATGCGGATTAGTAATAGAAAGCCTATACAAATTGCATTGCGGGACAAAAAAAAAAGAGAGAAGAAAGAGGGAGAAGAAAGAAAGAAAAGAAGAAGAGAAAGGGCGGATTAAGTGTGAGTTACGTATGAAGCCATAGAAACTATCTCAGTTCTCAGTTATTAGATTAACATATTTATGTGTTGTTGTCAGATCTAGGCTCTAGGAGCTTACCAGAGTTATTGGCCTAAGACAGATGGCCAGATGATAAGGGCGCAGTTAGACGGTCTACCAACCAGCTGGCGCCTACATTAGCAGGGAGGCATCCCTGAAGATCGGTAATAGTAGTGCATGTGCCAGAACCAGGATTAGAGACCGAGTAGGCAAATTTCAGAGATTAGCAATACTAGAATTGTTCTAGCATGTTAAGTGGTCATACGTCGTTTTCCCAGCCTTGTGGGCGACAGTCGGCCTTAGTCAATCTAGCAGTTGTTATGTAGAACCCCCCATAAGTCAGCCGGCCGTCCCAGTCAGAATACTCGTGGGTACCCCAAGGAAGGGTCCACATCAGTAGTCAGTGACAGACTAGTATTTCAGCTGGTTTTCGTAAGACATTTAGATACAAAGCCTTAGCAGAATGCCAGTATTTACAGAACTGCTCATAAGACTGAGAATTCCCCAGAATAGCAGTATAAATCAAAGTGGATACACACAAGGCATAAGAAATTGATAGTACCCTGCTAGTACAGTGTATATTAAGACCAGGGGATCAGTAGACTCACCGTGAAGATCCAGAGATTGATCGCCTGGGAGTAAGTTGAATAAGTCCAGCCTTACAGTGACTTAAGTAAAATAACAGAGCAATTAGATGCCCACAAGTCTGCAGTTATGCACGATTATAAGCATTCAAGTAGAACAGTTAGAGTATTGATTAGACTACTGCCACATTCGTGTCATTCAACCCGACTATTCAGTTATTTAAGGTTATGCAGCCAGATCGTTAGAGGTCATGATCAATATCAGAATCCTCGGATCAGATAAGGGCACAAGGTGCGCAGACGGTCGTTCAAGTTACCTTAGCAACAAGCAGCCTTAGCATGCGGTCAGAAGTCCAGATAAAGCTCTAGCTATACCGGTAGATTACTTGTCAGATTCTCCGGTATAATAAACCAGTATGACCTTCAGTTATATGCCAAATCATAAATGTGAATTTTGGTTGAGTCCAGTAGCCTTTTTGGTCACATGGTGGCAGAGGCTGGTGTACAGATAGATACACAGAAAAATTGAAGTAATGAAGATCTAGCCTGGACCTACCACTCCGATCGAAGTACGCAGTCCCTGCGGTTAGCCGGGTACTGCAGAGGGTCCGTGGAAGGATTTTCCACCTTAGCAGCACCTCTGACTAAGTTGGCACAGAAGGCAGCGAAGTTCAGTAGACGGAGGAGTGTAAGCAGAACTTCCAGGAGTTAACAGCCAGGTTAACCTCAGCCCCAGTGTTAGTATCGCCAGAAAGTACAAAGGGTTGGTGCAGCATGGTAAAAGTAACAGTTTATGCTTTTAGGCAATTGAAGAAACGTGAGAAGAATTATCTTACCCACGACTTGGGTATCACCTAGTTAGCTGCAGTAGATTATGCCTGAAAAAGCAAGAATTTTGTGTCACCCGAGAAGGGCTAATATGGTAGTAGATGCCCTTAGCCGTAGATCTATGGGGAGTTGGCATACTTGCCGCCTGAACAGCAGGAATAGACCCGAGAATTTCACTAGTTAGCTGGTTTAGCCGTTCACATAGCAGAAATAAAAGATAACAGAACGATAATATAGAATATCGCAGCATTGTCGTTAGTGGTGGAAGTAAAGGAACGGCAGTGTAGAAACCCTAGCCAGGTTTAACTTGAACACAAGGTTCAGTAAGGAGAAGTGACATATTTTCAGATAACCGGGGATGAAATGTGGCGATATAAAGGCCGCATTGCGCTCCAGATATTTTGGGGCATCGTCAGCAGTTTATGAGCAAGGCGCATTACGCCCGCTACTCTCTTCATCCCGATATGACAAAGAGGTACCATGACATTAAAGAGAACTACTGGTAGGCCAGTGTCCTAACTGCCAACAGTTGAGGGCAGAATATCAGAAACCAGGCAGGTTAATTTAGAACATAGCTGTGCCTCTTTGGAAATGAGAAGCGGTGAATATGAATTTTGTAGCAAGATTACCCCGTACTAAACACGGACATGACTCTATATGAGTGATAAATGACAGATTGACAAAAATCAGCTCAGTTCTTGCCAGTAAGAGCTACTTTCTCGGCCGAAGATTATGCTGAGTTGTATATCAGAAAGGTAGTCAGATTATATGGAATACCAGTATCCATTATTTCAGATAGGGGACCACAGTTCACAGCTAGATTCTGGCAGTCGTTTCAGAAAGGCTTGGCAACGCAGATTAAATTGAGCACAGCATTCCATCCTCAGACAGATGAGCAGGCTGAGCACACAATTCAGACGCTCGAAGACATGTTGCGAGCGTGTGTGCTAGATCTCGGTAGTAGCCAAAAGTGAGCATTTACCGTTAATTGAATTTGCCTGCAGAATTTGGATCCGTTCGCCCGGTCTATCATGTATCTATGCTGAGGAAATGCATAGGAGACCCGTCCAGCGCAGTCCCAGTCCAGAATACCCAGGCTATGAAAAAGCTGGCCTATGAAGAGGTTCCAATAACTATCTTAAACAGACAGATTCGCAGATTGAGGACTAAAGATATTACATCTATCAAGGTATTGAGGCGTAACAAGAACCGAGAGGAGATGACTTGAGGAGCGGAGGAAGAGGACCAGATATCCTCACCTATTTCAGGCCTAGTCAGGCAACAGGTACGTCTGTATTATTGCTTATGTGGAATCTCATGGTTGTATATGTATAAATGAGAAAAATGGATACGTAACCATCCAGTGAATCCTACCGTATTGTATACAGTACCTGTATTGGACTTTTCTGCATTTCAGGTTTTGGCTATAGTCCAAATACAGGGGAGACTCTGCTGAAATGTTTCTAGAAAGTAAGTAAGTAGTCCTCTAGATAACAGTGTACATTCGAGGACGAATGTTTTTAAGGGGGGGGCCGTAGAATTTTCGGCACCTAGATGACCTATTCGCACGTTGGTTAAGCATGTTTGAAGGCCATACGTGGTAGAGAAAGGCCCGGGAAAAAGACCGGACGAGAAACCCGTCGAACCATCGCGGGAGGAGCCAGGCAGAGCCCCTCCGCGATGGCAGTGTGTCACGGAGGTGAAGCCTCCGCGATGGCTCCGTGACACGTTGCCCAGGTTCAGGCCCAAGTATATAAAGCCCCACTTCGGTTTTAATTGATTAACCTTTAAAATTTCCAGAGAACAGAGCAAAGCGGCAGAGAGAAGGTAAGCACGAAGGAAATTATATAATTTCCGTCCGATTACGCTACTAAACGCTGCCCAAACTCAAATTAATCCTAGATACCGAAGTATTTAGCGGCAGAGAGCATTTCTACGGATTTAGTTTCGTGAAATACGGCCGACGAATCGGCGACCCACCGAACTAAGGTAAGTAGAATTGCTCTAAATTAGTGTCTATGTGTTCCTAGATGAGAAGTGAATATTTCTCCCTTCTGGGCCGCTGAAAAATAGCGAGTTTCTGGCCGTCTTTCGATAAGCCTATGTTTAGGATATAAGCTATTTCGAAAGTGATGTTGCCTTTTGAAATAAAGTTGTATTTAGTGTTAATTGATATGTTTATGAATGCAGTTGGGAGAAAACAGTTGGAGTACCGGCTGAGCCTCGTCCGACAGACGAATAGTTCAAACATAAGGTATGTAAAGTTAGTTTCCTCGGCAAGTTTAGTGACATTGAGACAGTATGGTAATTTACAGACCAGTAGAATGTTCAGAAGTCGATTATTGTGGTATTATGATTATTGGTGCGATATGAGAAGTTTTGGGTTGTAACGTGTACGAGACCTATCAGTATGATATAGATTCAGACGTAAGTGTTAAAGATTGCCCAGTATATACAGTATGTGATGTAATATGCCATGTTAAGATATTGTTGTGTTTAGCTGAAACCTCGCGACGTAGTACAGTATCCGTAAAACATTTCAGACATAGAATAGTAACTAAATAAGGTTTAGAAAGCATGTTAGAAGTAGGAAATCATGTTAATACAGAAACTCAGTAAACAGCATAGCCTTCAGCAGAAACACCCTCTTGTATAGCCTTTGCTCCAGTACAGTTTGACAGGAGACTATATTCATATTTATACTTACCTGTCTCAGCATGTATCAGACACCTACAAATTACTATTATTAGCTCAGCATGTGATTATATGATACCTTACCCCTGTTAGCCTTAGCCTGTGAGATATACAGACAGCATGACTAGTTGAGACCGTTGTATTGATTGGGGTTGGATTACCTAGCATCCCTGACCGCCCAGGGTTAATAGCTGTATCGACTTGTCTGCCAGAGGACGAGGATACGTCACTCTACAGAGTGATATGCCGTCCCGCAAGGGGACGAAGATGGGATGCCAGTTTCCCCATATTGTGCCTTGGTCGGCCCTTATACACCCCCGTCGAGCGGGTACGCCTGGGGTGTTGATTTTGGAGTCCTTCGGACTCAGGTACAGTTATAGTCAGGGGCTCAGCGAGCCCAAGTGCATACCCAGGGACTGGCAGGATGCTTACAGCCACTATAGGAGATGGGATGACCGGGGTAGGGGTATAGATTCTGTGCTGGTTGTACCTCCCGGCTTATGGGGGCCGGGTAAGGTTTGTGTGTGCTATGTTATGTTATTTCATGTTATGCCATGTTATGTTAGATACAAGTAGATCAGCAGTAGCACGATACGTTTCCAGGTATGACCCTCATCCCTTCCAGTAAAGATTGAGAGAAGGTAAGGTTTACATTATCAGACAGTTAAGTTATTCCTTCTACTTCAGTTTTATTAGTTACATTATTGCTTTCAGATTTTGTTTTCAGTTATTACTTTACATACTCAGTACCAGCGGTACTGACGCCCGGTGGGGCGCTGTATTACTTGCCTGCAGGTACTCATAGACGAGCAGGTGACACCACGTGATTCCTGTCAGTGTTGAGTATTCAGCTCCTGCCATCCGGAGATTGAATTCCAGAGGTGTACTTCAGTTTCTGTTGTTATATAGTATGGGTAGGTCGGGGCCCTATCCCGATCATTTCTATTGCTATTCCTAGAGGCTTACAGTCTGTATATTTCCCTGTGGTCAGTTGAGCCGGTCGTGTGAGGCTGTGCAGTGTTAGCTGTTAGTACTCTTGCTTCTTTTATGTTGGCCGTGTGGGGCCATAAGTTTGACAGTAGTGGTGACCTTTCCGGTCACGTAGCCTTCTAGTATTTTATCGCAGAATGCAGATAACTAGACAGCATGGTGGCCTTGTCGGCCCGCATAGGCTTCCCTATAGTTGCTTGTTCTGGTCAGCTGTTATTACAGGTACAGGAGGCTATAGGCCAATGGGCCGGAGGCTGTGTTTACAGCCGTTATATAGCCCTTTGTTTACAGAAATGTGAATCAGAGCCAGCCAGGTACCAGATGTGCCTAGGCTTAGCAGTCCAGTAGTTCAGGTCCTAGTAGGGCACCAGGTGCCAGTCATACCCCCCAAGGCGGGGCGTGACATTTTCTCTCCTTCTTTCTTCTCTAATTCAATTGTTTGTATGATTAACACTTGTTTTAGGATGATTAATCCACAAATGAGTGGCTAATTCCCTTCCTTGCTGAGGTTATGAACACTTGTGATGAATTTTGATTATTGAATTATATGGTTTTTCATCTTTTTCTTCCATGTTGTTCTATTAATTCTTGTTTCTACTGCATTGGTGTGTGGCCGACATTAATGTATATCTAAAAAGTTCAATTTCACTCGAGAGAGCACGAAATTGGAAAGTTGTGAATTAATAGGATATTATTCTTTACTTGATTTGGGAAAATTGAGTTTTGATGTGCTTTCCTGATAAAAATATACTTGAAAGCCGTATTAGTCAATTTAGGAACCGGAATTGTATTGCTGGGTCATGAATTGCATTTGATCACAGAAATGTAGACAAATGGTTTATGATTCTTAAGTGAGATTAAATACGAGAGTTTTAATCTCTTGGCTAATGTTCTTGGCTAGCAACTGGAAGAAAAGATTAACCAATTTATGATTATAATCAGTTTCATTACATATTCTTAACCTTGGCATGCTCATATCCATAGATTAAATTCAAAGTAGATAATTGTTAGTAGTTATAGTATAAAATTTATAAAACAAATTATTCACTTTTTGGTTACATTATTGTCAGCATATTTAGAAGTGAGATATAATATAGTATACTTAAGCAATTTTCACTTATCCAGAGTCTCCGTGGATCGATACTTGGCTTACTTAAGCCACTTACTACTTGTTTGACCACGTGCACTTGCGTGTCGGTTTATAACCCCAAACAAAGCACCGAACAACAGAGGCAAGATTAAAGGAAGAGATCAAAATAGATGATTCTTTTCTAGGTGAGCAGGTGTTGACTGCATTTCAGGATTTGATCCCATGGTTTGCCGACTGTCCAAATTATTTGGTGACTGACATGATTCTGGAAGATCTTACTTCAACACAAAGGAAGAAGTACCTATTTGACGTGTAGAGGTTCTATTTAGGAGGAGCCATATTTGTTCCATATTTGTATGGATGGGCTGATTCATAGGTGTGTTCTAGAGGTTGAGATTCTTAACATACTTGAGGCCTGCAACTCATCCCCAGTTTGGGGTCATCATAACAGTATCCAGACTGCACAAAATGTTTTATAGTGGGGGTACTATTGGCCCTCCATCCATCAAGATGCTTATAATTTTGCCAAGTTTTATGACCAATGCCAAAGGCAAGGCGGCATCACCTGTAAGCATGAGCTACCATTAACCCCATTTTGAAAGTAGAGTTATTCGATGTATGCGGTATTGACTTCATGGGCCTATTTATGAGCTGATATAGGATGAAGTATATTTTGGTGGCTGTAGAATATGTATCAAAGTGGGTGGAAGCCGCACTCTCTAATAATGAAGGGAAAAGTATCACAACATTTCTGAGGAAGCACATATATGCCAAATTCGGTACTCCCAGAGTCATCATCAGCGACGGTGGATCACATTTTTGTAATCTCCATTTCAGAGCTCTGCTTATGAAATATGGGGTAAAGTATAAGGTGGCAACACCTTATCATCCTCACTCAAGCAGACAAATGGAGGTCTTCAACCAGGAGATAATGATGATCTTGGCCAAAATAGCGAACACCAAATGGATGGACTGGTCCAGAAAGCTGGTTGATGCACTCTAGGCTTATCAAATAACGTATAAGACCCCTATTGGCACCATACCATATTAGCTAGTTTATGGAAAGTCATGCCATTTGCCGGTAGAGCTGGAGCATAAGGCGTTGTGGGCACTTAAGAAGCTGAACTTGGACTAGAGTGAAGCAGCCAAATCAAGGCCAGATCAGCTGAATGAATTGAACAAATTCCACACCAAGCCTATGAGAGTGCATCCATGTATAAGGAGATAAAGATTATCTACCACGATTGGAAGATTGCAAAGAGGGAGTTTAATGCTGGTGATTTGGTACTGCTGTTTAACTCGAGGCTCCACTTGCATCCGAGAAAATTGAACTCTAAATGAATGGGATCAGATAGAGTGGTGGAATTATTCCCACATGGTGCCATTGAACTAGAGAACAAAGATGGAAAGAGTTTCAAAGTAAATGGGCAAAGAGTGAAGCTGTATATGGGAAACACTGACGAGGTAAAGGGAATCGAGTTGGTGTATCTTGATGAAGCCTAAATATTCAAGAGACTTGTGTTATGCCACAATGCTATTCATGGGAGGCAACCAATAAATGGCCAGTGAAGTCTGAGTAGCTGACAGGGGCGCTTAGAGTGCCACAGGTTTGTTCCTCTCTCTTAGTTTTGTATTTCCTTGCTTTAGAGACAAAGCATGCTTTTCAATAGGAGGTGTATCTATCTTTTGGGTTTTGATTTATCCGAGGGTTTTTGTTATCATGTTTGTTTTCCCTCGAACATGCTATCTAGTAGAACCAATATGTTTAGGATGTGTTTGTTTTTGGTAAAATTGAAGTAGCTTAGGAGTACTTTACAACCAATAAATGCACATGTGTCTGATGTTTTGAAATTGTTTAAAAAACCCTTTTTAAAATTTTTGGTGATTAGTTGTGTTTGTTTACTGCAAAGCATGACAAAGGTGGATCTTTTTATGGCATTTGATAGATTAGCATGGTTAGCTGTAGCGTAGCTATGCATGAATTGGATAGGTAATGTGTAATGTGAACCTATACCATTTGTGAGTGAGGTTCTATCTTAGTTAAATACTATTTAGGTGATCTAGAACGTGCCTAGTTAGTCTTTACATAGGTTGTAGGACAGTTGGTTAGGAAAGAATCATAGGTTATTTTTGATTTAGCCCATTTTTAGCCTATATTGCCCTACCAAATAAAATGAATCCCTTGATCCTATGTTTGAGGCTAAAAGTTGACCTTTTTTTTATTAGCCCATTTACCTTCTCTATTTTGTTTATAATGAACCTATTTTGACCTTGGTCCCTCCTTGGATATTGTGAACCTCAACTCAGCTAAAATGCCTAAGTTGAGAGTGGCTATTGTAGGGGTGCATAGATGAGGTTGGGGGAGAAAAGAGAAAAAGTTGTCTAATAAAAGGTTGGATATGGTGAAAAGAAAAAAACAATGACCAAATCTAAAACAGAAATGAGAAAATACACCACACCTACAAATGACAGTTGAATGGAAGAAAAGGGAGGAAAAAGATGAAAAAAAGGGAAAAGAGTAAAAAGTGAAGCAAAGTTGTGTAGTGCCAAGGAGGGTTAGTCATTATTTCCATATCTACCATATCCGTCCCGAAGCCTACATTACAAGCCAATGAAAGTTCTATAGTGATTCTAGCCTGACTATTTGGAAATAAACCAAAGTAGAGAAGATAAAGGCAAGCCTATGGTATCATCTATGCAGTATTTGGAACTTCTTTTTGAGAGTGAGAGTCTTACTTATTATTCCTGGTTTCATATATATATTTATATCTGTGAGTGTTGGGGACTTCATTTTTTGTGAGGATACATGGTTTGCACTGCATTCTGCCAGTTGTCTATGTAAATGGAACAAGTGGTAGCTCGGTTCACTGTTAATAGTTAGATGCCATATCTTGATCTCTGTGTGTCATGAGTTGTAGTTGCATGTGTTCATAGTTGGCTCGGTTTTGAATGAAAAATGGGTCAATATCTGATAATGATCTTGTGTCCAAATTTTGGTGTTGTTAGCTGTTGGACTTCTACCTTACCTTCTAGTTGAGCGTCATGTTATAGTTGTGTTTTGTTTGCCTGAGGACATGCAAATATCTTAAGTTGAGGGTGTTGGTCTGTTGTGGGTTTACAACATTTTCGAAGCTTAAAACCTAGAAAAGATGCATGGTCTTAGGTATGTTTATATAGATATGAGGTTGTTTTACCTTATTTTCAGGGAAATCATGTTTTGGAGTTGGATTCTGGAAAAGAAGAGGAGAAAGTGCAAAAAAATAGGACAAGTATAGTTCTCAGTACGAGCCATACCTTGGTGGTATGAGCCATACCTAGGTGGTATGAGCCCTACCTTGAACTCGTCATAAAATCCAGAGGAGCTGTATAAGTGATTGGCCAAGTACGACTTTTGGTACGAGCCGTACCAAGGAGTGGTGGAAAAGTTTAGAAGACCTACACTTGTCTACGCTCCTAGTATGAGTGGAAGATACAAGTCATGATGACAACATATGACTCGTACCAAGGAGCCGTGGTGCACTCCAGAGAAAATGTAAGTTGACCAATCCCCGGGTACGAAAAGATTCTATGACTCGCAATATCTGTGAATGGACCATACTTAAAGACTCGTGGAAAATTTCATAGGATGCCAGACTTCACAAGAATAGGCCACGACATGCGTTGTACGACTCATAGTCTCATTGTATGAGTAATACCAACTCCCAGGTCATAGAAGATTTCAAGACTGCCTAGCATAGTACGAAGGAAAGCCATGACTCATAGCTTCATGCTATGACTCATAGGACCCGCCGACAGCAGTTTTAGTAGTTTCCCTGTTAATTTAGGAAAGATTTCCAATTATTTGTATGAATACTTTTTATGTTATTTTCTTTATAGGATTGATTCTTTTGAGTTGTATTCATGATTATTGAGTTGTCCAACATTGTTGGAGACCAACTACACGAAATTCTTGGAGAACTTATTCATTGTTCTTGAATTGGTAAAGTTGAATTGTGCAATAATCAATTAAATTTTTATTCAATCATCATAATTTTTTAATTATGTCTTCTTCCTTGAAATATAATTCTTTTCTTGCAATCATGAATAGCTAAAACCTCCACAGCTAGGGTTGTAAGAACCATGGTGAATTAACTAACTAGGGTTAACGTAAGGTGATTCTAAACTAATATGCATGCTTGTATTATTCATCTCTTCATCTTAAACATTTCTTAATGATGCGCAACATTAGGACATTCCTAAATTCTCTACTTGCTTGAACCTAGAGAGGTAGAGATTAGGAAAAGAGAAGAACAACAAAGCCTTGATCCTTAAGTTTCATTGAATAACTAGAGTTGTGGTCAAACGATAGTTAGGATAGTTAATTTGGAACAGTTGATAATGGTTAAAGTGAAAACACTCAAGAGACCTAATCCGATGATTAGGTATAGTCATCCAATAGGGAAAAATCAGTCGTTTAAAGGAATCTATGTTATCAATTGTGTAGGCTAAGTATTGGCATAGATCACTAGTTTAACAACCTGCAGTTTCTATGAAACCATGGGGAATACTTCCCTAGTTAATTGTATAAATTTTATCACAACCACAATCTACTACTTTCTTAGTTAGTTCTTTCTTTAGAACCCCCCATTAGGAGATAGTTGTACTAAAAACATAAATACTAGCATAACTGGCCAGCAATGGATGAAAATTCCTACACAAACCGGTGGTAGTAACTGGCCAGTCCTATGTAACTCCGAATCTCGACCACTATAGTAGGCCTAGCCCAGTTTCCGGCCGATTCCACCTTCTATGGATCCATCTTAATCCCCTCCTTGGAGACTATATATCCCTGAAAAGATACTAACTCCAGCCAAAATTCACATTTTGTGAACTTGGTGTACCACTGTTTCTTCTTCAGCAGACCCATCATAATCCTCAAATGATTCTTATATTCCTGCTTAGTCTTAGAGTATATCGAGATATAATTAATGAACACGATTATAAATGAATCTATATAGGGTTTGAAATACCATTCATCAAGCTCATAAACTCTGCTGGAGCATTAGTGAGTCCAAAGGACATGACCAAGAACTCATAATGTTCATACCTGGTCTGAAAAGCCGTCTAGGGAATATCCTTAGCACGAATCATTAGCTGATGATAGCCCGATCTCATGTCACACCCCTAGTTTACACCCTGGATGGGACACAGTACTTGAGGCCACAAGTGACCCTAAGTCAATTCCTGGTCTATCATACACTAGCATTCTGAGTAACATAGAAATACATTTAGCGGAAATTTAAAGAAAAAATAGAAATACTAGAAATTTAGCAGAACAAAGCTACATGTTTAATTAAACCAAATCTAAGTCTGAACAACAATTTACGTCTGAAAGCCACTAGGTCTGATGAACTGCTGGGACGAAACCCCAGCTAACTCCAAATCAAAATTATAGAAATGAATTCATAACTAAAACAAATAATCTTCGTCCTCGGAGGATGATGATTCACCAAATAGATAGTTGAGTTCTTCGGTAAACAGTCAGCTAACGGGGCTGAGACTGTGAGCCTACAACTGTATCATAAAGTGATACAGTATAAAAGTATACATCAGTACATTGAATAAACTAAGTAAGTAATAGGAACATGATACAATAAAATAAATAACAAAAGAAATGCTGAACTGAAAGACATGCAATGACCAACTAAAGCTACTATGCTGAATAATTGAAATACTGAGTTGGTCTAGAAGACCCTGTTTAATGGTCAAAGAAAGTCCTAAGTCTGGAATACTAACCTAAACTGAACTGGACTAGGACTGGACTGAATTGACTAGTAGGAGATTCTATAACCTACATGTAACCATGTGAGTTAGACGTGGAGTCCGATGTATACACCCCACCGGTAGGACCCAATATACCTTGCCAGGGTATAAAGGCATGAAATGGGTGATCATAAAAGTATGGGGCCAAGAAGGCCAATAAATACTTAATCCTACTTGGCAACGTAGTTTTGGAAACCTGGGTGTGCTGGAACCTTGGTCCAGTTGGTGCTAAGTCCTACTCCCACTAGATAATCCTAAACTGAAGACTAAGTTGATATCTTGAAATTGGGGTCCAAGACTAGTTAGGGATACATAACTGATAGTGCCCTGAGAGTCTTATCGGAGTAGATTCTGAAACTGGGTTCTAGACTGGTCAGAGCTGCTTATCTAGAAGTGTCCTAATCATCTAAGAACTAACTGAAATTTGAACTGAGGTCCTAAGGCTAGTCAGAGCTATATGTCTGAAGTGTCATGACCACCTAGAAGACCAATAAACTGAATTCTGAATCTGATTCTGACAACTGAGAGGTAATACTGACACCTCAGAAAATTCTGTAGTCAAACAGATCAACTGACATTTTTGACTGACACTGAGTATTTCACATTTTGACGAAAGCTATAAAATCATGTATCTGACTGAGAATTTAGCATGTAAAACAGTAAGGGAATTCACTACACTGGTATAATCAAGAGAATCCCAAGGTTTATCATTTCAACATGAATTTCTAGTCTGTTCTACCCTCAAGAACTAGGGTTGAAGTGCACAAGGATAAGCATC
Organism: Datura wrightii; assembly: GCA_035772735.1. Lineage (NCBI taxonomy): Eukaryota > Viridiplantae > Streptophyta > Magnoliopsida > Solanales > Solanaceae > Datura > Datura wrightii. The sequence goes on from JASDFA010000019.1 coordinate 48,239,366, forward strand.
AATACTACCATTAGTTGGTGGGAAAATACCTATAATTAATATACATGATGATTCCACATGGATTAAACAAGACATTATCAAGACTTTTTCAACAATCGAAGAATCTGCTGGGCTAGAATTCACTTTTGTGGAAATAATATCAATTTACCCATGAACTGATGGAATCATGTTTAAAGTTAATCATGAATATCATTCTATGCGAATTCAAAGAAAGTTTACATATAATCTCTTCGCATTTTAAAGCTCAGGGCTAGGATTCATAAAGATATTTGAGAAGGGTCTTGGGGGACACAAGGGAAGAACTATTCCCTTGTTGAATTCCCATATACCTGCCCACAATTCCCTAGAGAAGAAATCTAGTCTTGCGGCAATGGATAAGGAATCCTAGATCTTTCTTGAGAGCTCCTAAGTGAAAACTTGTGTAACCTTTTTTGAGAATCTGAGTGGAAATTAGGGGAAAACTATTTAACCCCACTATTGAGTCTTAAATCATGACTAAAACGACGTAGTTTCAAGTTTAGGAAGGTAAAAAATTACTGAAAGACCCTTGAAAATTCGTAGGGAAAAATTGATTGTCAATCCTCATGGGTGACCTAACAGGTCATGGTCAAACTCGTGGACTACACTACCTGGAAAACACTGAAGTCACCATGAGGGATCTAACGACTCGTCCCTAGTGGCCATGACTCATGGTCTGATCCATGAAGTACACTGCTCATCTGATCACCTAGGCTCGTCACAGGCAACCTAATGACTCGTTAGTGGTGACCACGGCTCGTGGCCACCACCTGTTATGTACACTGCCTTCGAGCCGATTATTTCCTCAACTAGTTGACCATGACCCTCCCACCGAATCATCAAGACTGACCAAGACTTGTACGGTCTCCCATCAAGTATACTGCCTCCTTACTCACCACCCCACGACTGACCAACGACTCATGGGGCATGACCACGAGTCGTTGTCACACCCGCGGGGACCCTTTTCCTCAAATTATAAAATCCTCCCCTAGCCTCCCCATGAGTCACATCATGACTCCTGGGATGCACCAATGGGTAACCTCACGACTCGTTCTGTGCCTGTTGCCAGTTTTTTTAAACCTTTCTCCATTTCAACTCCCGGGTTTGATCTTTGGGCTATTGGGGTATAACAATATCTCCCCCTTAGGAACATTCATCCTGGAATGTGGGAAAACACACAGAAAAGTAAAGAGATGCAAATTTTAATATTCAAATACTGATCATTAAACCAAAAACTGACGGAATGAATACCTCTGATTTAAACTACATAGCTGAAATGAATTCACTTTTCATACATACATCCATAAACACAAAAGAAGCTTAAACACATGAATTGAACATGAAAACTAAATTGAGTGATAGGACAAGACTAATATCTCAAGCTGTACCAGAGCCGGTCGAGAATAAGTGTGGGTATCTGGCCATCATATCTACTTCGACCTCCCATGTAGCTCCCTCCACCTGCTGATTTCTCCATAAGACCTTCACTGAAGCTACATCCTTGTTCCTCAACTTCGAACCTGACAGCCAAGAATCTCGATTGGGACCTCCTCGTATGAGAGACTATCATTTATTTCTACACTATCCAATGGCACAATTAAAGTTGGATCACTAATGCATTTCTTCAATAATGACACATGGAATACTGGGTGCACAGAAGCCAACTACGAAGGTAAGTCCAGCTCATAGGCTACCTGGCCAATTCGCCTCAGAACTCTGTAGGGTCCCACATATCTCGTACTGAGCTTTCCCTTCTTTCCAAACCTCATCACCCCTTTCATGGGTGAAATTTTTAGATAGACCCAGTCACTCACCGCAAACTCCAATTCTCTTCCCCTCACATCAGCATAGGATTTCTGACGGCTCTGAGTTGTTTTCAATCTTTCTTTGATGATATGTACCTTCTACATAGATTCATGAATAGAGTTTGGCCCGATTATTGCAGCTTTATCAAACTCAAACCATCCAATAGGAGACCTTCACCGTCTACCACAATGCCTCAAACGAAGCCATTTGGATGCTGGAGTGATAAATATTTGTTGTACGCAAACTCGATAAGAGGCAAGTGGACATCCCAACTGCCCTCGAAATCGATCGCACATGCTCTCAACATATCTTCTAGGGCCTGAATAGTTCGCTCAGCTTGCCCATCTATCTGCGGGTGAAAAGTTGTGATGAGCTTGACATGGGTGCCAAGTCCCTTATGAAAAAACTTCTGGAAATGTGAAGTGAACTTGGTACCTCTTCCTGAGATAATGGATAATGGCACCCCATGAAGCCTGAACAACTCCCAGATATAAAGTATAGCATAGTCCTTAGCTAAATCCATTGTTTTAACTGGGAGGAAATGTGCTGACTTAGTCATCCGATCCACTACTACCCAGATGGAATCATGTTGCCGAAGAGTTCGAGGTAGACCCGTAATAAAGTCCACATTTATTTCTTCCCACTTCCACGTTGGTATACTAATATCTTGGGTCATACCTCCCAATCTTTGATGCTCTACCTTGACTTGTTGGCAGTTCGGGCACTTGGCTACGAATTTGACAATGTCTCTCTTAATGTCGTTCCACCAGTAAATATCCCACAAATTGCGGTACATTTTTTGTACCACCAGGGTGGATGGAGTATCTCGAGCTGTGTGCTTTTCCCTCAAGTCACCCACATCTGGTATACAAAATCTTCCCTGATAACGGAGCACACCATCTCCCCTTTTGGAGAAAGCCTCAACCTCATTTCAGAGAACCACTTCCTTGAGTTTATGTAGGATGGGATCTTCATCCTATTTGGACTTAACTTCAACAACCAAAGAGGAGTCTGACCCACTTTGCATCACCACTCCTCCCTCAGCTGAGTCAACCAACTGCACCCCTAACCGAGCTAGTCCATGAATGTCCTTCGCCAACTCCTTTTTGCCTTCCTCAATATGAGACACGCTACCCATAGAAACTATTCTAAAGGCATCAACCACCACATTGGATTTGCTTGGGTGATATAGCACGCTCATGTCATAATCCTTCAGGAGCTCTAACTACCTTTCTGACGAAAACTCAGGTCCTTCTGACTGAATACATACTGAAGGCTCTTATGATCAGTGAAAACATCAACGTGAGCCCCGTACAAATAATTTCTCCATATTTTTAATGTAAACACCACCGCTGCAAACTCCAAGTCATGAGTTGGATAATTTTTCTCATGAACCTTGAGCTGTTTGGAGGTGTAAGCTAATACTTTTCCCCCCTGCATCAGAACACAACTGAGTCCAACTCTGGAAGCGTCGCAATATACTACAAATCCATCCGATCCTTCTGGTAGAGTCAATACTGGAGCAGTAGTAAGTCGAGTTTTTAACTCCTAAAAACTCTTCTCACATGCATTAACCACTGAAATTTCACCTTTTTCTGAGTCAGCCTAGTTAGTGGAGATGCTATAGAAGAATAGCCTTTTACAGAGCATTGGTAATAACTGGCCAAACCCAAGAAACTTTTGATTTTGATTAGGGAGGTGGGTCTGGGCCAGTCTTTCACTGCTGCTACCTTTTAAGGATTGATCTTGGGCAGATTTATATGCCCAAGTGATACTCAAATGCGTCATTTTGTCTTGTTTATCTATCGATGTTTGCACATTCTCATGTGAATTGTAGTCAAATGTGAATTTATACTAACCAACATGATTAGCATTGTTTTGCAAGAAAAATATAATTTTATGAAGCTAAGATGCATATTGGGAGAAATTGGGATTGGCCTCGGAAGCGAGCAAGGAAAAGGCCAAGGAAAGCATGAATTAATGGGGCTCCACGATGGAGCCGTGTCACGCTGCCATCGCGGATGCATTCTGCCCGGATCCTGAAGATGAGCCAAATTCCAGTGAAGGTGCGCGTTGGGGCCGTGGCACGTTGGCCTAGACCCACGTTGCACGCCGTGCCACGTTGGGCTTAAATACCTGGACAACCGTATTTCAGTAAGGGTCTGCGTTGGTGGCGTGTCACGGAGGCAGTGCTCCGCGATGCACTCCGTGACACGTTGCTTGTTATTTCGGGAAAGATTCTCACTAGTATAAATAGCACACTTAGGTTTACTTTTAATTATTCTGACTTGGTGGAGCAAGAACGTGGGTTACAGGCAGTTGAGGGGACGAAATTCTTAGGGTTCTTCTCTATCTCTTTCTTCCTTATTTAAATTATTCGTATGATTTACGCTCATTTAATGATGTTTACTCCACAAATGAGTGGCTAAATTCACTTCTTGCTGAGGTTAAGAATATTTGTATTGAAATGTAATTATTGATCAACAGGTTTTTCATATTTTCTTTCATGGTTGTTCTATTGATTCTTGTTCTTACTGCATTAATGTGTGGCCAATGTTAATGTATATCTAAAAAGTCCGGTTTCACTCGAGAGAGCAAGAAATTGAAAAGTTGTGAATTGATAGGATATGATCTTTTCTTAGTTTGGGAAAATTGAGAATTGATTTACCTTCAGGATAGAGATACACCTGAAAGTCTTATTAGTCAATTAAGGAATCAGTTTTGTATGGCTAGAACATGAATTTCTTTTTATCACAGAGATATAGGTGGAAGGTTCATGATTCTTAAGTTGGATTAAATACGAGAGTTTTAATCCATAGGCAATAATTCTTGACTAGCAACCGGAGGAAAGATTAATAAAATTGTATCGATAATTTATTTCTCTACACATTCATTTTAACCTCAGCATGCTCATACTTATAGTTCAGACTCAACTTGTATATTCGTTTTAGACTTAGTATAAAATTAGGAAACAAAATATCACAATCTTCTTCACACTGTTGTCTACAGTTTAGAGAAAGTTTATTGACACTTGATTAGATGATACTTAGTCCAGTCCCTGTAGGATCGATACTTGGCTTACTTGAGCCACTTTACTACTTGTTCGACCACGTACACTTGCGTATAGTTATTCCAAACTGTCCGAACCAGTTTTTGGCGCTGTTGCCGGGGACTGGCAATTGGTAAAATTTTTCTTAAGTGTTAGTTTACTATTTCCTCTTAGTGTTGACAACTTGGTCTTAGCTTGTATTTTGCAGATATTAATTTCTGTTGAACATTGGCAAGAGACAAAGAGCTGGTGGACTCATATTTAGAGCCGGAAAGACAATTCCATTGTCAAAGGAGAGAAGTTCTAGAGAAAAAGCTGTAGTTGCTCAGACAAACAATCCTGGAGCAACAACGAAATCCACCAGTTGTAAGGGCAGTGTTAGTGCCCGAGGAAATGGCAGCTAGGCCGGTTCGCGAGGTGGCAATCCCACATGCAGGTAGTCACTTTTGATCCCCATCACCGTAATGCCATCATGGGGGTGCAGGACACAGACACCCATGTACTCCGGCAGCTGAACATCACTCCACCATATGCGGACATCAGACGCACTCTGTGTGGTGCCCGGTCTACAGCACGGTGGAATAGGCTTAAGGAGAGGGGCTACCATCAGACATTGCCCTACTCACAGATGAACAGGAAAGCCAGGATATGGCTTAAAATTGTTTGTTCCTACCTGATCCCAGGTTGCATATGCAGATGTCACCTGGGATTGTGGGTGCTTGGTCTATACCTTGATGAAAGGGCTGGAGATTAATGTTGGGGCGGTGATCATCTCCGCCATGAAGAGAGCCCGTTTGCATCAAGGGCACAGGTACAGGTTTGGTGGCTTGCTGACCACTTTTCTGAGGGGCCTAGATGTTAAGGAAGAGGCCCTGGATTACATCCCGTAGATGGAAATGCGTGCCTTAGACGTCACCAAAACTAAGACACCCGACACCACTCACGGGCCAGTTCTTACACTAGCCGAGCGACATGCTCGGGATGATTAGTACATGGCCCGCATGTTCGTGATGCAGATGCTCCAGCTGCGCATAGGCGGGAGGCTGACAACAGAAGATGAGCTGTGGCAGCTCGAGCTAGACTACCCTTTCGACGAAAATGCCAGGGCTCTATACCGAGTGGAGCCAGCTTTTGTGGAGCCCACTGATGATGATGTCCCCACCGATGAGGAGACACATCGTGAGGACTCAGATATTGAGTCAGATGATGATGACGGGGGCGATTCAGACATGGGAGACGAGGAAGCGACACCTGACGAAGAAGTGGAATACTTCGATTGATCAGGGAGTTTCACCACCCACTTGTGTGCTATGCTGAATTTTGTGAACACTGGGGACAGTGTTCGATTTAAGTGTGGGTTGGGAGTAGTTAGGTGCTGGTTTTTGTTGTTATTAATGTCTCTGTTCTGTTGTTGTGCTTGGAAAAATTGTGACCCTGTGATTTTTGTGTGTATGTCTGTTTTGTAATTAATGTGAAGCTGTTGAATGTTGTTAGGTGGTTGTGTAAATATTTTTGTTTTATCGAAATTATCGATATTTTTTAAATTTTTTTGTGAATTTTTTTACTTTTGGGTTTCTCGGCGTTTGTTTTTGGTTCTTTTATCGAGAATAGTCCCATTGAACCGAAGTCGTAAATAGTGACCGTTCTCTATGATGGATGGATGACGACCGTCTTAAGGGAAATGTAGTCGATAGGAGTAGTTTTTGTCTTTTAATTATTGGTTGTCGTTTGCCTCCCAAACGGGTTGCTACTTTATGGTTCGAAATTCTGGTTGCGTGTTGTACATGATATTTAGAATGCAAAGGTGATTCATATGAAAGCATGCAACTTTGTAAACATGTTGAGATACCTAGACCACAGAAATCGATGCGGTATGATTGAGGCTTAATGTTTGAATTCTTGTAATTGGCTGATTGAAGAGTCTGTGAATATGTCTTGAGTTGAGCATGTGCAATGAGTGTGTGGTGAGGTTTCTTTTCTTCCATGCTATTGTGAAGTGTCTAGAACTTGCATGGTGTGTGTAGAAACGAAATGAAGGATGTGTATTGTAGGAAAGGATGTAGGCATTTCTTTGATTTAACCGAAAGTTTTTTTCTAATTATTGTACCTGCCTTAAATGTACATTCTAGTTAGCCCATTTAGTCTTTAACCAATTTTTTTCTTTTGTCGAAAAGGTGAAAATCGAGCTTAACCCCTTCTTTTCATTATCTGTGAATTTGATTCAAAACTCTTAAGCGCTCAAGAGAAATAATTTTCCCACAGTGTCAAGGTGTGAGAATTGAGAAAAGAAAAGAAAAAGCAAAGTGATGAAAGGAAAGAAAAGGTCAAAGGTGCACTTGCTATAAATTAAATATAATGAAGACGTATAACTAATCTTTGTTATTACGTCGAGTGTGCTTAAAGATATGGGAACAAAAATAAAGACAGACTTCAAGAATGGGAGGATGAAGGAAGAAACTATGCCCATAAGGTTGATGGGATGTATTGAAAAAGCGCTTAAGGATGCTAGTTGCTATTATTGGTTAGCCAGTATTTACTAGTTTCGTAGCTTACATTACAACCCGTTAAGTCCTACGTGATCTTACATCATGCGTCCTTATATTAGTGGAGTAATACACTAGAGGCAAGTCTATGGTTCATGACATGATGCATGTGAATTCTTTTGGGAGAGGAGCGAAATCATGTCTATATGCCCCTGCATGTAATGTCTTTGAGTTCATGTGATTAAAAAGGGGAAAATTCTCTTGTGTTGTGAGGGCACATGCTTGACGAGAGATTTAATTTCGTGTCGGATGTCTTGATCAGCTGATTTGCATGAGTTTTCCACGATCGAGAGTCGACTCGTGAGTCTAGGAGGTCTTAATGTGTTGAAGGTCATTGTATTGATAAGACTATGCATGTTTTCTTGATGATTTGCTATATTAAATAATCGGTATAACTGTAGCTCGAATTGTCGAGCCAACGTAGCCATGATTGGGTGTCAATTGCATGAGGTGTAAGATTATTGTTTGGGGAGGAACAAGGCTTTAAGTGTTGAGTAAGTGATCTTGGGCAGATTTATATGCCCAAGTGATACTCAAATCCGTCATTTTGTCTTGTTTATCTATCGATGTTTGTACATTCTCATGTGAATTGTAGTCAAATGTGAATTTATACTAACCAACATGATTAGCATTGTTTTGCTGGAAAAACATAATTTTATGAAGCTAAGATGCATGTTGGGAGAAATCGGGATTGGACTCAGAAGCGAGCAAGGAAAAGGCCAACGAAAGCATGAATTAAAGGGGCTCCGCGATGGAGCCGTGTCACACTGCCATCGCGGATGCATTCTGCCCGGATGCTGAAGATGAGCCAAAATCCAGTGAAGGTGTGCGTTGGGGCCGTGGCACGTTAGCCTAGCCCCGCGTTGCACGCCGTGCCACGTTGGGCCTAAATACCTGGACGACCAGATTCCAGTAAGGGTCCGCATTGGTGGCGTATCACGTTGAGGCTAATTTACCAGACCCTGAAATTCCAGTGAAGGTCCGCGTCCACGCCGTGTCACGGAGGCAGTGCTCCGCGATGCACTCCGTGACACGTTGCTTGTTATTCCGGGAAAAATTCCCACTAGTATAAATAGCACACTTAGGTTTATTTTTAATTATTCTGACTTGGTGGCGCAAGAACGTGGGTTATAGGCAGTTGAGGGGACGAAATTCTTAGGGTTCTTCTCTATCTCTTTCTTCCTTATTTCAATTATTTGTATGATTTACACTCATTTAACGATGTTTACTCCACAAATGAGTGGCTAAATTCACTTCTTGCTGAGGTTAAGAACATTTGTATTGAAATGTAATTATTGATCAATTGGTTTTTCATCTTTTCTTTCATGGTTGCTCTATTGATTCTTGTTCTTACTGCATTAATGTGTGGCCAATGTTAATGTATATCTAAAAAGTCCGGTTTCACTCGACAGAGCAAGAAATTGGGAAGTTGTGAATTGATAGGATATGATCTTTTCTTAGTTTGGAAAAATTGAGAATTGATTTACCTTCAGGATAGAGATATACCTGAAAGTCGTATTAGTCAATTAAGGAATCGATTTTGTATGGCTAGAGCATGAATTTCTTTTTATCACAGAGATGTAGGTGATGGTTCATGATTCTTAAGTTGGGTTAAATACGAGAGTTTTAATCCATAGGCAATAATTCTTGACTAGCAACTGGAGGAAAGATTAATCAAATTGTATCGATAATTTATTTCTCTACATGTTCATTTTAACCTCAGCATGCTCATACTTATAGTTCAGACTCAACTTGTATGTTCGTTTTAGACTTAGTATAAAACTAGGAAACAAAATATCAAAATCTTCTTCATACTGTTGTCTGCAGTTTAGAGAAAGTTTACTGACACTTGATTAGATTGATACCTTAGTCCAGTCCCTGTGGGATCGATACTTGGCTTACTTGAGCAACTTTACTACTTATTCGACCACGTGCACTTGCGTGTAGTTATTCCAAACAGTCCAAACAAGGATCAACCCGAATACCTTCACCCGAGACCACATAACCCAGGAAAGTCACAGATTTCAACCAGAATTCACACTTGATAAACTTGGAAAACAGCTGGCGGTCTCCGAGTTTCTGAAGCACTATCCTTAGGTGATTAGCATGCTCTTCCTTATTGCTGGAGTATGCCAGAATGTCATCAATAAATACGATGATGAACATATCTAGATACTGCTTGAAGTCTCTGTTCATCAAGTCCATAAAGCCTGTAGGGGCCATTTTTAGTTCAAAGAACATAACCACGAACTCGAAGTGACCATACCTAGTCCTGAAAGTTGTTTTCGATATCTCACACTCTCAAACCCTTAGCTAGTGATACCTCGAACTGACATCTATTTTAGAGAAACTGTTGGCTCCCTGAAGTTGGTCGAACAGGTCATTAATTCTAGGTAGGGGATACCTATTCTTGATTGTGACCTTGTTCAAATGGAGGTAGTTGATACACATTCTGAGGTTACCGTCTTTCTTTCACACGAATAACACTGGAGCAACCCAGGGAGAGATGTTGGGCCTGATAAAACCCTTATCAAGAAGATCTTTTAGCTGCTCCTTTAACTCCTTAATTTCAGCCAAAGCCATTCTATAAAGAGGGATGGAGATGGGCTGAGTATCTGGAATAAGGCCTATACCGAAGTCAATTTCCCATTCAAGAGGAACTCCGGGAAGAACTTTGGGAAACACGTCTGGAAACTCTGTAACAACAGGGACCGACTGGATAGTTGGGGTCTTAGAATCATAATCCTTGACCCAAACTAGATGATAAATACATCCCTTAGAAATAAGCTTCTTGGCCTTAAGGTAGGAAATAAACCTACCCTTTGGCGCTGAACCACTGCCCGACCATTCTAGAGCTGGTTCATTAGGGAATTGAAACCTGATGACCCTAGTTCTGCAGTCGACTGAGGCATAACCAGGGTGTAACCAATCCATGCCAAGAATGAGTTCGAAGTCAACCATATCTAAATCTACAAGGTCAGCTGGAATGACTTTATTGCAAACTGAGATTGGACAATTTCTATACACCCGACTGGCTCTAACTGACTCGCCAATAGGGGTGGACACTGAGAAGGGTTCTGATAGTACTTCTGGACTGATATTGAGTTTAACTGCTATGTAGGGAGTCACGAATGATCGTGTGGCCTCCGGATCAAGCAGGCATGTACATCTAGGTTAAAAAGACGTAACATACCCGTGACTACATCTGGTGAGTTCTCCTATTCCTGACGAGATGATAATGCATAAAAATAGTTTTGGCATTGACCGCCCTCCGTACCTAATGTGTTAGCCTGTTGAGTTGGTTGGCCCGCTTGAGTTGCTGAGGTGGTGGATTGTGATCTCCCCCGTCTTGCTGACGGGCATTCCTTAAGCCGATGCCCAAGCTGCCCACAACCAAAACAACCCTCTCGACCCTAAAGACACTCTACTGGGTGGTTTTTATCGCACTTGGGGAAAGATGGATACCTATTATCGGGACTGTAGCTCTGATACTGAGAGTAGATGCTCCACCCCTCCGGTCCTGGCAGGATCAAAAGGTAGGGGCATGGCTGAGCTGGGCGTTGGAGCCCTCTGCTGCTGCTGCTGCTGTGGCAACTGCTACCGCCAGACCTCTGGTGGCGATAATATGATTGGCCAGTCCTTGTCCGCTTATTCTTTCTCTCCATGTCCCTTAGTTTTTCAGTCTCAATCTACTGGGCATAAACAATCAGACTGGAGAGGTCGATATCTTTGATCAGCATCGCTGTTCTGCACTCTTTGAGAACAAGGTTTGACACCCCATATACAAATTTCGGTATGCAAGCCCTTGGCTCGGCCATCACCTCTGGAGCACATTTGGACAACCTGGTTAATTCCAGGGCATACTCTTCTATGGTCATGTTTCCTTGTCTCAAGTTTATGAACTCCGCTACCTTGGCCTCCCTGAGCTCCCGAGGGAAGAATCTGCCCAAGAAGGCTGTAGTGAACTTCTCCCATTCCACCGGTCCTACATCTGCTGACCTACACTCCTTCCACTATTCTTGCCTAACTTAAGCTACCTCTTTCATCTGATAGGCAGCCACTTTGGCACTCTCTAAGGGACTGACACCCATGATTCGAGTGATCTTATTAATCTCATCCACAAATCCCTATGAGTCCTCTCCCACCTTAGATCCATGAAAGTCCGAAGGGTTCATCCAGGTGAAGTCCCGCACCTTAGCAGCTGCTGCGGACCCGTTTGTGTTCACTAGAACCACCTGCTGGTTCACCTGGTTGGTTACAGTCTGGGCGAGTAGTTGAATGGGCACCCTAAATTCTACAGTAGATACCAAGTCATCCTGAGGGGCTGCTGGGGTTAGTGGGGCAATCCGTTGGGCATTTTCGACCCTCGTTCCATTACCACGTCGTGGAGGCATAATTCACTGAAATGAAGTAGAGCATGAGTTCGGAGAATGATTTTGGAATTGAATTTCAACACACGATAAGGAGTATGAAATAAAGGGAAGTTTCCTAATGATATCTCATAGCCACCCTGCCATAAGTGTGGTGCGCTTCACATTCATGAAGAAGACTCTACTCGATGCAGTTTTCAGATATCCGAGGATACTCTGAACCTAGTGCTCTAATACAAAGTTTGTCACGCCCCGAGTTTACACCCAGGATGGGACACGGTACTTGAGGCCACAAGTGACCGCAATTCAACTCCTGGTCTATCATACACTGGCATTCTGAGTAATATGAAAATACATACTGCAGAAATTTAAAGCAAAAATAAAAATACTAGAAATTTTGTCTGTTCTACCCTCAAGAACTAGGGCTGAAGTCAATTCACAGGGATTCAATACTACCATTAGTTGGTGAGAAAATACCCATAATTAATATACATGATGATTCCACATGGATTAAACAAAACATTATCAAGAATTTCTCAACATTATCTGCAGGGATAGAATTCACTTTTGTGGAAATAATATAAATTTACCCATGAACTAATGGAAATCATGTTTAAAATTAATCATGGATATCATTCTATGGAATTCAAAGAAAGTTTACATATAATCTCTTCGTATTCGAAAACTCAGGGCTACGATTCATAAAGAAATTTGAGAAGGGTCTTGAGGGATACAAGGGAAGAACTTTTCCCTTGTTGAATTCCACGTACCTGACTAAAATTCCCTAGAGAAGAAATCTTGCAATGGATGAGGAACCCTAGATCTTGCTTGAGAGCTCTTGAGTGAGAACTTGCGTAACTCTTTTTGAGAATATGAGTGGGAATTAGGGGAAAACTATTTAACCCCCTATTAAGTTTGAAATCATGACTAAAAAAACATAGTTTAAAGTTCGGGAAGGTAGGAAATTACTGAAAGACCCTTGAAAATTCGTAGGGAAAAAGTGATTTTCAGTCCTCAAGGGTGACCTAACAGGTCATGGTCAGTGACCACGTCTCATGGTCAAACTCGTGGACTACACTGCGTGGAAAACACTTAAGTCACCACGAGGGACCTAATGACTCGTCCCTTGTGGCCATGACTCGTGGTCTGATCCGTGAAGTACACTGCTCATCTGATCACTTGGCTCGTCATGAGCAACCTAACAACTTGTTAGTGGTGGCCACGAGCCTGTTATGTACACTGCCTCCAAGTCAATTATTTCCTCAACTAGCTGACCATGACCCTCCCCACGAATCGTGGTGACTGACCATGACTCATGGGGTCTCTCGTCAAGTACACTGCCTCCTTACTCACCACCCCACGACTGACCTAATGACTCGTGGGGCATGACCACGAGTCATTGTCATGCCCGTGGGGACCCTTTTCCTCAAATTCTAAACTCCTCCCCTGGCCTCCACACGGGTCACATCATGACTCGTGTGCTGCACCAACGGGTCACCTCAAGACTCGTTATGTGCCTAGTGCAAGTTTTTTAAACATTTTCCCGTTTCAATTTCCTGGTTTGATCTTTGGGCTTCCGGGGTATAACATCTCAGGTCAATCTTAGAGAACACCATTGGTCCTTGTAATTAACCAAACAAGTCAACTATTCAAGGAAGAGGTTATTTATTCTGGATTGTTACCTTATTCAACTGATGGTAATCAAACACATCCACATACTACCATCCTTCTTTTTAAGAAACAAGACCGGGGCACCCCACAGAGAGAAACTCGGCCTGATAAACCCTTTAGTAAGTAATTCATGAAGGTATTCCTTAAGTTCTCTCAACTCAGCTGGTGCCATTCTGTAGAGTGAAATAGAAATAGGTCGAGTCCATGTCTCTAAATCTATACAGAAGTCAATATCATGGTCTGACGACATGTAAGGTACATCCACAGGAAGTGCCTCTAGGAATTCACAAACTACCAGGACCAACTCTATGGAAGGAACCTGTTACACCCCAAAGGTTTTTTTGATGATTATTTGATGGTTATATGTCATATTAAGGGAATTATGGGTCGAATGTTGTCCGTAGGTGAGGAGGGAAACATGTGAAAAGGTTAAAGCGAAGAGTATGTAAAGTTTGTAAATAAGGGTCAACTTTAAATAGTCATATCTCCAAACATATAATGATCCATAAGTTCCATAACATATCAAATGAAAGGTATTTGAGTCTAGCTTATAGTGAAAAAAACCTCTCATCAATCATAGTTCGAAGTAAAAAGTTATGCTCGTCTGAAGACAGCACTATCGGCTGGAAAAGCGCCTAGGCACGTGGGCGCCGAGACAGTTAGGCAACAGGCGCGTGCACGATGGCATGTATCACGGGCGCCACACGCGGGCGCCATCCAGACCTTGGTAAGCCCACCTATATGAAGTAAAATTGAGCTAGAAAGCTCATTTTCTACTCCGTTTTAGTTGATTTTTTTTTCCAGAATTTAGACAATTCAAAGACCTATCACATGGTGAAAAGATATCCCAGGTAAGAAACTTCACTCTTGTCTCTTTTGGCCTTTGAAAAGAGAACGTTGGAAGAAAGTTATGGCTTGTTGTTTTCTTGTGGTTGATTGTGGTATTGCTTCGTTTTTAGATTATTCTAGGCAGAGGAAAAAGTAGGAGTTTACTCCTACTTTAGCTAATAAGATATCCAAGAAAGGGTAAATAATTCCCTTTTTGATTTCTTTAAGTTTATGAGGTTATAACTTGGAGAATGTTGTAGTATTGTGTTGTTGTTTCTTTGTGTGTTTTTGTGGCATGTTGCTGCCCAATTTTTCCAGAACTTTGATGAAATGAAGTTGCTGCTTGTTGGGTTTGTAAATTGGACATGTAAGGATCCTTAAGGAGTAAGCTTGAAAGGAAGATTTTCGGCAAAATTAGAGTCGACGTGCCAAGGTATGTAAAGGCGTCCCTTTCCTTGTTTTTCAAGAATGAAACTAAGTTATTGAAAGGATCAATATTCCTATGTTTTAAAATCATATTGAGTCATATATGATCCTTTACAAAGGGTTGGAAATACTTGGCATAAAGCTTGAATCGTTAAGAATGGTTGAAGCGAACAAATGTGAAGCGAAAGGCGTAATTTTTATACGACTGTTGCCGTAGTTCTAAATCGAGTCTGAAGTCTCCTTAACATGGGCACCGTGAGCTAGTACTTTGCAGTATACTGTATATGTGATGTTTAATATATGTTAAGATCTTTTCACTTAGTGAAAATTGTAGGAAATTCTAAGACGACGACATGTAATTGAACTTAAGCTAAGAAGATGACACTAAGACGATTGAGGGTAAACGAGATTATTGACATGATGTTTTTATAATATTGTTAATCCCTCCTAAATGTTTATGTTTTAAAGTGCTTAAGGTAAAAAGTAGATTTTATGTTTTTCCTCTTTAAAGCTAAGCAAGCGGCACGTAGCGAATAAGCTAAATCGATACATGTTAACGGGGAAATCATGGCTAAGTTGTCAATTAGGCAAAGAGGTAAGTGCGTATAATAATTGATGGAATAGTGAACACAAGGGTAAAGACTTGAGGTGTAGAGTGAATAATTTTTCGCAAATAAGTTAAGATGAACAAGGATTCCAGAGTTAAATATTGTTAAATTAGACAATACGGGTTACGATTGTGAACAAGGTAGGAAACAACTAGGAAGATTAACCCCGTTCTAAAGACGTTTAGAAAAGAGTTATAAATTATGTTGTTTATGTTCAATATGTGTTACGTTGATTAATAACCACTAAAGTGTTAACCTTCTACGAAATAATTAGAGTTGAACGTCTGCAAAATAGTAACTTAAGTTGACAAGCTCTCTGCTATACCCCTAAAAGATTATGTTAAGTTATCTATTCTAAGTGTTGAAATTTTCTACCATGTCTGAAAAGGGTAATGCTAGGATCTTCTAAGTCACTTATGATTATGTAAGCTTTCTTAAGTTCCGCAGATAATTGCAAAGTTATGTAAGTCAATCCAACATCACCCGAATTACGGCTATATATCTTTATTTACCTATAAGGACTCACTTAGAGAGTTACTCACGAGTTCCCAAGTTATAGAGCTCCAAGTCTCAGATCCTTAAGTTATGTCCGTACGTCCCTAATTTATGTTGAAACATGCTAGCTGATCTAAGAAGTTTTTGAGATATCATATTTCGAGAATTATACTAATGTCTCGGTCAAGTATTTGATGTTGTATACAAGTCTAAGAACTCAAGTCTTTATATGTCTTCCCAGTAAGAAGTCTTAATGTGTATGATTTTCATGTTATAACATACAGTTGAATTCTTTAAGTTATATTCAAGTCATGCATCTTTATGTTTAGCTCTTATTGAGTTATCAGTTGAATTTCCTAAATTCAGAGGAGAGATTCTCCCATTTACCAATGTTCCTAATGTCTAAGTAAGTATAAGTGCAGGCTATGATAATGATCAGTTAAGCTTAGAACTTTGAATACCAGGAAGTCTCCAAGATGTTACCCAGTTAACTAAATACGAGTTATACATTATATAGAAGTTTTATACGTTGTATGTTTGTAGTTCAGCTCTCAACTCTATGTATATGACAAATAACTCCAACTTCCTAGTTATAATTTCCATGTTTTCCTGCAAATAAGTCAAATGAATAAAGAACTATATGTCCTTATCTACATGATAAATTTGGCAATGAAATTCCAATGTATAGTTGTCGATACAGTTAAAGGAACCACCTGGTAGGCAGTATATATTTGTAGTTAGCAGATGTTAAAGAATTGTGTAGAAATGAGCTCTATGTGTTTCTATCCAAGTAATATGTTAAATTGGTAGGATTATTTGTAGGACATTATTTGTAAGCCTACAAAAGTTCTTATGTTGTCTAAACCTCATGAAGGTCCTTCAAGTAACTGAGTCGACATGTTCATGTATAATTTGATAGCTTTACGTGATATATATATACATACTTTCTAGCTTTACATGCTATGGGTACTCACTTGCATTTATGGGTTACGAAAGAGGCCTATTCCGGCCACAGATTTAACATTTGTCATTTATATGCCATACGTGTTTAATTGACTCAATATAAGCCATATCGGCCCTATTTATGATTATGATTGAGAATTATTTTTATTTTACCCCGTTGTGGTACATCGGCTAGAGATATTTATATTTTACCCCGGTGTGGTGCATCGGCTAGAGATATTTTTATTTTACCCCTATGTGGTACTTCGGCTGGAGATATTTTTATTTTACGCCGGTGTGGTACATCGGCTAGAGATATTCTTATTTTACCCCAGTGTGGTACATTGGCTGGAGATATTTTTATTTTACCTAGGTGTGGTACATCGGCTGGAGATATTTTTATTTTACCCGGGTATGATACATCAGCTGAAGATATTTTTATTTTTCCTTGGTATGGTACACCAGATGGACGAATTTTATATATGGATTTATGGTTGGCTGGTTGTTGGCATTACAGTTATAGTTTTTCTTGTGCATTTCTTGGTTGCATTTGCTATTCAGTATTGACTTATTACCAAGTTTCAGTTTCCAGGATTCTAGGTTGTTGTTATTCCTTATTTCTGGCTCAGTTATCATTGCTATCTTACATGTTTACATTGTTCTGCCTTACATACCAGTACATTTCATTCGTACTGACGTCCCTTCGCCCGGGGACCTGCGTTCGTGCCGCAGGTGCAGGTAGAGGTCGGGATTGCCAATTGCAGTAGCAGTTCGTGAGATTAGTGGATGTGTTGGTATGCTCCTTTCTTTCTGGAGCTAAGACTGGTTTTGTTTCAGTTAGAGTTTTGAGATACAGTTATGGGTAGGTCAGAGCCCTGTTCCGATCATCAGTCAGTTTACTCTTTAGAGGCATTGTGGAGTTAGTGTGTACAATGGTATTCAGTTTGTGGCCTTGTCGGCTTTTTGTTGTTTAGTTTAGCATACTCATAGCCTTGTTTGCATTTCAATTGTTTACCATATATTGTTGAGACATTATGGGTCCAGTTTGTGCTCTAGTTGATTCTGACAGGTGGCTTGGACGGCCTAAGTGTTACAGTTACAGATGTCACATAGCCAACTTTCCAGTATGTCAGATATGGGGAGCCAATCACGCCCTCCCCCCCCCCCAGTTATGGGGCGTGATAGACCCTAGGAATTGATGTCCAAATACGAGCTAGATATGCTTAATAACCCTGCTCTATCAATTTACGAGCACAAATATACGAGATGAATTTCTTAGGAGTAGGGCTATAATTCCCTTTCCACTCCAACCTGGATGACCTTGGGCCCGATATGGTGACGGTCTTGGTTTGGAAACTAGAATGGCATAATAAAGAGACAATTAGCTTATCCTCAAAATCACATCAAAATCTACCATGTCTAAGATCACCAAATCTACTAGAGTATCAAAACCCATGAAGTCAACTATGCAATCATGACAGACCCTATCCACCACCACAAAATCCCCAAATACAGTAGACATATGGATAGGAGTATCAAGTACATCGCAAGAAAGATCCAATCTCAAAGCAAAATAAGAAAACACATAGGAAAAAGTAGAACTAGAACCAAACAAACACATATCCATTTTTTCGGACAAAAAAATAGTACCTATAATAACAGCATCAGAAGCTTCTGCCTTGGGCCTACCTGGGAAAGCACAGAAGTGGGCCTGATTACCCTCTTGAGAACTCCTCCTATTGGGCTGTGCAACCCCTCTTCTGTACTGACTACTACCACTTTCGATCTGAGTACCTCATCTACCTGTTTGGGTGCCACCTCTAACCACTGGCTGACTGCCCTTCCCTAACTGGGGGCGATCCTTACTGAACGCACTCCCTTCTCTCCTGGTAGCGGTCGGAGCTCAAGAAGATGGGTGCAAAACAAGATGCCCGCCTTGACCAACTCTGGACACCATCTACATATATGGCCATACTCTCTGCACTAGTGAAACACCTTCTCAATCATTGTTCTCTGACTCAAAATCAAAGAAATAGGATGAGCCCCAAAGTCTGAGTAAATTATCCGGTTACCACCGAATGTACCTGCTGGTCGTAGAGTGGTTCCTACTGGACCCCAACTGACACCAACATGGCTGATTGAATAGGACATATTGAGTATCTCTGACGTACCAGAGTCCTAGCAAAAGAGCCACTTTAAGAACCCAGATTTCGAGCCTTCTTCTAGGCATTTTTCGCGTAACTATCCTGTTTTACCTCCTCCGTGTTCTTCACATACTCTACTACTTCCTTAAAAGTCTTATTGGTAGAGACCATATGAATCATACCTGGTCATCCATGTCATCCATTTAGATGGTATCTACCAATAAGACCATCTAAATGGAAGTAGAGACCATCTGAATAGATGACATGGTAGGAAACATCTGGAGACCCATACTCAAGCCTTTAACAAATTGCCTGATCCTCTCTTCCTCTATGGGCAATAAGGGCAGAGCATACCTGGTTAGTGAGTGAAGTCGGGCTTCGTATGCTTCAACTGAAGAGCTCCCTACATGATGGTAGTGAACTCGCCCTACTTCCTATCTCTCAGGGTACAGGGTACGTACTTCTCTAGAAAAGTGGAGTAGAACTAGGTCTAGGACAATGGTGGTGACCTTGCTGGTCTGCACCCCACAAAATCCCTCAACCAGAGCTTAGCATCACCCATCAGGTAGAAGGTCACAAATTCTACCCCATTTCTCCACTGTCCCCATTTTGTGGAGCCTCTCATGACAGTCAATTATGAACTCGTAGGCGTCCTCTACCTCAGTACCATAGAAAGTTGGAGGGTTCATCTTGGTGAACCTCTAGGACAAGTTATGTTCATCCCAAGTCATTATCGGTCCAACTATCAGCCTTGGAAACATCACAGCCTCAAACATATCATCAACATGAGGAGACACAATAGCTGCATGTTGTATACCCAACATCTTCCCTGCAAGAGTTGCTGGTGCTACCCTATTACCTACAAGGACACTTAGAAGGTTATGAACCTAAGACAGACCTCAGAGGATGCTGGAGCAGCTGCAGCCTCTCCCTGAGTCGAAATCTCCACCTCCACAACTACTCTCTCTTAGAATTCCAGTGATATAGGAGATGTTGACCTCTCTTGAATTAAAGTAGAAGCGTGGGCCCCTCCTCTAATAGTGGTAGGCCCCCGTTCATGACATCAACTCCATTCTCTCGTGCGAACTGCGACTGTTGCTGGCTCAGGTGCTTCCTCTCTGTTTCTGCCTGTACATGTTCTCACCATCTGTGAGAGAAATAAGAAGGGTGGTTAGATAGCAATTTGGATCACCAAATACCAATTGGAATAAAGTAACCACGCAAAAAGGAAAGAAGAAGGAGTTTTCCCAAAGTCCTGTAATCTCTCGAAGATAAGTTACAGACGTCTTCAAACCGATCTGTGAGACTCTACTAGACCTATCTTAGTGTAATGAGATCGATGAACCTAGGGCTCTAATACCAACTTTTTCATAACCCAAAATATCCATGATTGGCACCCACACTAACTCCATGGTGAGAGAACCAACATTTCCCAACATTTTATCCCACAACTATGGATATTAAGAAGGAACAAAACACATTATGAAAGAAATTAACAAAACCTTGTTATAATTAATGGAACCAAAAAATCATCCACTATAATAGTACTCCCAAAACCTGATTGTCAATGCATTTTAAGATGTCTATCTAATATTGTCTAGGATTGAATCAAGCCAAAATAAATTAAAACTATAATGTCTGGAAAAAAGACATCTTTAGAGGAGGAGTAGAACTGCACATCCTGCGTCGCTCACCTTTCAGATAGTCTACTGTTTCTCTAGAGGTGAGGTCAAGATGAGCTTCCAAGGTCGGATTCTGCACTCAGAAAGAAAGTGATGGATTAGCATCAGTACGAAACATAGTATCAGTAAGCATCATCAGCCGACCTTACATAATAACATACATACATATAGACAACAATATGCAATTAGCGTAGAATATCATTCATACATAACCATACTCATTTCAGGAATTAAATATACTCAGATGCTAAAGGACCTGCTCACTGGATTAGGTCATCGCTGCAGTGGTCTCTTGACCGCTGCCATAGTCTCGCCGCGATGGTACAAGTCCCGCTGCAGCAGTACTACTTGGCAGTAACTTAACTTAGCTACAGATTAAAGATTTCACCAACTCATTACAACCTACACATCATCATAATTATTCACATATTTCACAGTCATCAATAGACAAAAAATACCACCTAACCACATAAGGTATAGAATGAATCATTTTCATAGGTTCCACAACTCAATCACTAGTTATCATTTAAATATTCCATCTGTCATGTTATAACAATCCCTCAACAATTTAAACGACAACACATGACCACAAGTTTAGTTAATTCAGATACACATACTCAGTTCCATTCTCACATTCTTACAAACATCAAATAATAAAATGAATGATCACATGCCGGGCACACGCCTCCGTCACATTACCATGAACACTCAATCAATGAACATTAATGTACAGATATGCCAGAGGGTCTTATTTTCTCCCTTTTAGTCATGAATGGAAGAGGACTCTAAGTATCAATGTACTGTACTGGCGCTCCCACTCATATGCTCTTTCGGATGCTCCCCTTGGACATGGCACTCAATCAATCTTGCTCGCTCGGATGCTCCCCTCAGGCACGAGCCACTCATGTCAGGATATTCATATTATCCATATTCATTGTTGTAGTAAATATATAATCATTAAGTCTATTGTTTTGACTTTTAGGAGATCTCATCTTACCTCCCTCAACTTGATTATCTGAACAGTTCGTCATTCACTTTTATGAAAATATGAAAGAACACATATAACATTTCAAATATCATATTCCACATCACTTTAGTAATAACAACATATCAAATTCACTTTAGTAATTGAATTTAGTAGGGAAATTATCACAACAACTAATGTCCGGGGACCAATCCAACACATTATCATTCCACACACATACATGTCATTGTATAAATTCTAACTCCTTCTAAACCATAACCTACCTCGAATTGGAGGGTTCAAATGTCAATCAATCTACGGGAACCTTACCTTTCCTCAATGCTTCCGAACATTCAAAGTCTAAAAGAAAGAGATTAAATAATTAAATAGTCTACTACCGGAACAAAGGTTTTGAGGATTCAAACCCACCCCATTCTACCCCTTATCACATACCACTTCGTTACCCATCACTCAATTCTCTAACATTACTCCCTCAAACCCATTTTAAGGCAACTTTAAGGGTAAATTCCCAAATTCACCTAGTTCTAGGTCTCAATTTCCACATGAATCACGTTCTAGAAGAATTACGCCTTAGGGAGTTATTAAAGGTGGTAAAATAAACCCATGAGATCTAAACATGCCCAACTTGCTCAAGTTTAGGCTGATAATTGACCCGCTCATTTATCAACTCAATCTATTTCAGCCCAACTCATTTTAATTCATTAATGTTTGGGCTAATAACTAGCCTAAATTTATTCATAAGAAATCTTGCCAACATATTTTCAAAAAGATATATTATTTTATTTAATATGATATATTTAGTGATAAGAAAGAAAAATATTAATTTTATAAGTTATCAAAAGATTATAAAAGAATAGATAAAATAATTAAAACTTAATTAGAGTGGGGCAGGTTGGGTTATGATCCATATTTTAGCCCATTTCATCCCAATCCATTTTAGCCCAAGTAACTTCTAGGTGGGTTATTTATTAACTCAATCCATTTTGACCAGCTCAAATTCAGCCCAACCTGCCTATTTGCGACCTATATGAGTGATCATTACTCCTTTTTAAATTTAGAAATCAAAAACCATTAGTTCCCTATGATTCAGCCCTAGTTCTACTACCTAGGGTTCTCTTTCTAGAAGAATCACCACTAGGGGTCCTCCCCTTGATTCCTATGTGTTAAGTAATCAACCATAGAAGGAGTAAGTCGAGTTTCTTACATTAAGAAGGGAAATTGAACTGATATAGGGGAAACTCACCTCTAACTCTTAGGCATTTGTGATTTTGAAATAATAGGGTAAAACCCCTGAAATCCCACTTAAAATCCACCTTCTGATTTCCATCGTTCATTGTAGCAATCACTTTTTGCTGTAATGGATGACGTGCCCGATTCGTGCATCCGCAAGTGTACGGGTCGTGCAAGTAATATAGTGGCTCTTTTTAAGAACCGGAATGTCGAACCCACAGGGACTGGACCCATTCCTCTAACTATCCATTTCAAGTGTGATCTTAACTTTCTCAAGTGTTGGTTATAGAAGTTTTTCGAGGGAGGTTTAATTAAGTTTGTTTTGGTCAACGAAATATCCTGGATTGACTCTAGGAGCAACATAGAGTTAAAAACAGATAATCATGTGACACTACGAATTGCAATGGGTTAAGCATGACACTATCGATTGTTGTTTCACATAATTAGAATTGCATGTTCATGGTCTTTCGAGCCTCTAAACACGGTGATCACGAGCAAAAATAGCATGCCCGAGATACGCTTTATGACTTAAATTAGTCTTGTTTATCTAAGTTATTGCATACATTTTCATGTAATTTTATATGAATGTGAAGATATGTGCTAACCAACATGATTAGCCTTTGTTTTGGTAGGTTTTGATGACTTTTGAGTAACTAATCCATGAGTTGGTGAAGTAGAGACTTGGAAACGGAATTAACTCGCGAACGTCGGCAAAGAGGAGGCACAAAACAGTCCACCTGCGCGTCGGCAACGTGCCACGGTAGGCAGGCTGATAACAACAGCCCACCTGCACGTTGGCAACGTGCCACGGTAGTCTGGATGCGCGACATGGAGGTGTCAACGCGCTGCCCAAGCAGCGTGACACGCTGCCAACGCGGCAGGGTGCTGCCGAGGCCAAATTTCGGGTGATTTCCAGAGAGCTTTCGCGTTGCCTCCGTGTCACGGAGGCAGTGCTCCGCTATACACTCCGTGACACGGAGCCGTTCCATGACAGGCTAAATTATGCATGTTTCCCATTTACTATAAATAGGTCCCTTAGCTCCTAATTCCATTTGGGTCACGATTTTATTCTGGAAAACTACCTAGGAGTGAAGGGAGAAGTGGGAAAACTCATCTAGGGTTTGTCAAATTCCCTTCTCATCTACCAAATTCATGTAAGTATGTTAGTTTAGTAGTAGTTAGTGTAGTTTTACGAACATGAATGGCAAGAACCCTTCCTCTAGGGTTGAAACCATGAATTATGATTGTGATTTTCTGAAATTATTTTGGAATTAAGTTATTGATTGTTGTTTTCGTCCTGCATTCTGGATTGTTGGTTGTTTTATGATTGATCACCATGAAAGCATATTTGTTAGCTTGAGTAATACCTTGAGAAAGCATTACCTAGGTCAGGACATGAGAATGTGAGGAGCACGGTTGTATCTCGGGAGAGATTTTTGTGTCAGGATAGAAATATACCTAACACCGTGCTTGGTTGAGACACGGGGGTTATGAAAGACCAACTTGGGATTTCACATCACCACTAGCGACGAATGTGACCTCTAGCATCTGTAAACCGGAGCCTGGAGGGCACTTTGAGCTTAAACAGAACATGGTGCAGCTGTTACATTCTAGTGGTCAATTCATTGGGATGGCACATGAGGACCCGCAGCAGCACCTGCAGAGCCTTTTAGAGATTAGTGACACGTTTTTCCCCACCGGCGTGTCTACAGATTATGTCCGACTAACCCTCTTCCCATTTTCACTGTTGGGAGAGGCGAAAAAGTGGCTGAAGGCTAAGCCACCGAACTCCATAACTTCATGGAATGACTTGGCTAAGAAGTTCCTTATCAGATTCTTCCCTTCAGGCAAAACTGCAAGGTTGAGAAGTGAAATACTCAGTTTCAAGCAGAGGCCTGATGAGAACTTATATATGGCTTGGGAAAGATTCAAGTCATTGTTGAGAGACTTCCCCATTACCAGCAATCAAATGAAGTGCTGGCTCATACCTTTGTAGAAAGTCTAGACCCACACACAAAAATATTACTAGACTCTGCATCGGGTGAGCAACTCTTGGAGAGGACATATGATGAGTTGTACACTTTGTTGAATAGAATTGCACAAGGAAATCCAGAGTGGCACAGTGAGTCATCCAGAGGGGAAAGAAAGAGATCGGGGTTGATAGAAGTAGATGGTTTGAATGCCTTGGCAGCACAGTTAGCTTCGTTCCAACATCAAGTGACGACTCAGTTCAATAAACTGAGTATGAACCAACACCAGGGCCAGGTTAATGCAGTTCAGCAAGCTCCGAGATGGTGTGAAATTTGTGGTAATAATGAGCACAATGCAGAATCTTGTGGAGCCAATCTGGAATCAGTCAATTTTGTTGGTAATGTGCATAGGAATCAGAATTTTGGGAACAACTCCAACATAAATTGGCAGGGCCACCCGTATTCTTCTTCGGGTGGAAACCAAAAGCAGAATTATATACAACCTCAACAACAGCAGTATTAGCAGAATAGGCAGAATGATGGGCAATTGAGTAGCAGCATTTAGGAAACACTACAGAAAATTATGGAGACCCAGAATCAATTAGCGGAAAATCAGGCGAGGATGGCAACAGACTTAATGAATCAGCAAGTAGCCACCCGCAATCTTGAAAAACAAGTGGGTCAGGTAGCAGCTGCTCAAAACATGAGGTCGCAGGGGGGATTACCTAGTGAAGCGGATCCTAACCCCCGGTAAATCAATGCCATCAGTCTTAGAAGCGGAAGGAAATTAGCTGATGCAGTGCCTAAAGAGTTGAGAAAGGAGGTGCAGCCGGAGTTGGTTAGAGTGTCCAAGTTGTATTTGTATACGTTCGTGATTGTTTTTATAGATGATATCCTCATATACTCTTAGTGTGAGGAGGAGCATGCAACTAATTTGAGGTTGTGTTACAAACTCTCAAGCGTTGGTTATTTGCTAAATTCAACAAGTGTGAGGTTTGACTGAACTCAATAGCATTCTTCGATCATGTGGTGTCTAGTGAGGGTGTATAGGTATACTCTTAAAAAATAGAGGCGGTGAAGAATTAACCTAGACTTGTCGGTCCCACTGATATTAGGAGCTTCTTGGGTTTAGCTGGCTAATATAGGAGGTTTAAGAGGGATTTTAATCCATTACAGCACCGTTGACTAGATTGACCAAGAAGAAGGTCAAATTCTAGTGGTAAGATGCTTGTTAGAAGAGTTTTCAGAAGTTAAAGACTCGACTCATTTTATCTTTGGTATTGACCCTATCAGAGGGCACGAATGGTTTCGTTGTATATTATGATGCCTCTAGGATTGGTCTTGGTAGTGTGTTGATGTAGTATGGTAAGGTTATTACGTATCTCTCGAGGCAACTTAAGACTCATGAAAAGATTTATCCGACGCATGACCTAGAGTTGGCAGTGGTGGGGTTTGCCTTAAAGATATGGAGGCATTATTTATATGGGTTCATGTGGTTGTGTTGATGGACCGGAAGAGCCTACAGAATGTGTTTACCTAGAAGGATCAAAATTTATGGCAAAGGAGATGGCTAAAGCTTCTCAAGAACTACGACCTAAGTGTCCTTTATAATTTGAGTAAGGCCAATGTAGTGGCAGATACTCTTAGTAGGCTGTCCATGGAGAGTGTGTCCCATGTTGAGAATGAGAGGAAAGAGTTGGTGAAGTATGCCAATAACCTTGCTTGTATTGGAGATTGCCTTACAGATTTATCGGATGATGGTATTATTGTTCAGAATGAATTGGAATCTTCATTGGTGATGGAAGTTAAAGTAATGCAAGATGAGGATCCTATCACAGTGAAGTTAAAGGAAACAGTCCGAAATCAGAAGTGGAGGTTTTCTCCAAAAGGAGAGATGGTGTACTTCGATATCAGGGCCGGTTGTGTGTTCCGACGATAGATGACTTGAGAGAGCAGATATTGAGAGAGGTTCATGGCTCTCGGTACTCTATTCATCCAGGTACCACCAAGATGTACCGTGATATATGGAAGTCTATTGGTGGAATGACATAAAGAAGAACATAGCGGAATTTGTGGCTGAGTGTGGAAATTGCCAGCAGGTGAAGGTTGAGAATTAGAGAACTTGAGGTATGCTTCACGACATCAACATTCCTAATTAGAAGTGGGAAGAGATCAACATGGACTTCATTACAGGGTTTCCTCGTACGAGCAGATAGTGTGACTCTATATAGGTGATTGTAGACAGGTGGACCAAATCATCATACTTCTGATCGGTCAAAACTAATGACTGAGCTGAGGATAATGTTAGATTGTACCTTTGGGAGTTAGTTAGGCTACATGGACTTCCTTTATCCATTATCTCAGATAGGGTTACTCAGTTTGCCTCTCAGTTTTTGAGATCGTTTCTAAAGGGACTTGGTACTCAAGTGATCTTGGTACATCTTTTCACCCATAGGTGGATTGTGAGGCTGAGTGGACCATTAAGAATATTAAGGACATGTTGTGAGCATCTGTGATTGATTTCAAGGGTAATTGGGATGATCACTTACCTCTCATCAAGTTTGACTATAAGAATAGTTATCACTCCGACATTTAGATGGCTCCATTTAAGGTTCTTTATGATCGGAGGTGTAGATCACCTATTGAATGGTTCGAGGTAGGTGAGGTTACATTGATAGGGCTAGATTCAGTTCATGAGGCCATGAAGAAAGTTCTATTTATTAGGAGAGGCTGAAAACAACTCATAGTCATAAAAAATCATAAGCGAATGTTAGGAGAAGAGAGGTTGAGTTTGAAGTCGATGATTAAGTGTTTCTGAAGGTGTCTCCCATAAAGGGAGTTATGACGTTTGACAAGAAACGGAGCTTAGTCCCTGATATGTTGGTCCTTATAGAATTCTAAGGCGAGTTGGCAAGGTGGCATATGAGTTTGAGCTACCAGCAGGGTTAGCTTTGGTGCATCCAGTTTTTCATGTGTCTACTAAAAAAGTGCATTGGTGATTCAATTTTAGTTATTCTGTTAGACAGCATTTGGGTGAAGGAATGCCTTACCTATAAGGAAGTTCTGGTTGAGATCCTTGATTGCCAGGTTCAGAAGTTGAGGTACAAAGAGGTAGCTTTTGTAAAGGTTTTGTAGAGAAATCAACTTATTGTAGGAGGTACATGAGAATCCAAAGCAGATATGATGGCCAAATACCTGTATTTTTTCCCTTTTGGCTCTGTTCCAGCATGAGATACTAGTTTCCTCCTTAGTACTCTATTCAGTTTCATGTCAAGCTCATGTCTCTCAGTTCCTTTCATGTAATAGCATGCATGTATGTTTTATGAATTCAGTTCATTCATGTAAATCAGTCCAGGGTCACTCACTTAGTCAGTTTTCACCTATGGTTGTTCAATTTTGGGATTGCAATTCTTTCCCTAGCTTTCTAGTATGCTTAATTTACACTCGAGGATGAATGTTCCCTATAGGGAGATAATGTAACACCCAAAAAGTTCCTAAAATCAGAATTGAGGATTGAAATGGACAAAATTGAAAAACCTGCACCAGGTCATAGAACAGTCATCTTGTGACTCATCAATTGAGAAAGGCTGGTGAAAAGCTAAGTTTCAGAGAGTCTTAATGAGTCGTGAAGTGATCCGTTAAGTCTCACAATAAATCGTTAAGTGGAGGCATCATGAAAAGATCAGAAAATTAGAAAAAATATGGCCAATGACAACGAATTAAGTGACAACCCATCAAGTGTCCTAACGGGTCATCGAGTCACTCATTGGGACTACCAGAGAGATTTTTCCAGCAGGAATTTTAAGGGTTTCATAATTTCTAAGTTCATAATCCTAAACTAATTTGTTTTAAGCCTCCTAAAGGGTGTTTTTAAGGGTTTTAATCATCCTAAACCCTCATTCTACTCCTAACACCCCTAAGCGAAGATCAAATCCCCTCAAGAGAAGCTAGGGTTCTTCACCAATTTTCACCTTAATTCCCTTTGGGTCTCCAATAAAGTTGAAGATTCTTCAAGACTAGGTAGGTAGGGCTATGAATGGGGGAAATCCTTCAACCTTTATGACCTTTTCAAGCTAAATTACATGATCTCTACTTCTCAACTTCTAAAATGTGAGATTCTAGGGTTTAACCCAATTCCATGCAATTATTCATGATATCTCTATGGTTTCAATTCTCTCGTATTCCCTTTGATGAAATATGGTTATTAGGGAGATTTAACTCTCAAATTCCTCATGATAATTTCAAACTAATGATTATTTTTTCCTATTATGTACGATTTATGAATTTCAAGCTTATGAATCCATGATTCCAAGTATGATGAATTATCAATGTAAATATTTACAATTTCTTAAACTTATGATTCTATGATTTTGAATTTATGAAGCCTTATTCAAGTTTGTATGATATCATGATTTGGGTAATCCTATGTAAAGTCAAGTATGTTTCACTATGATCTTTAGCCAAGCCTTACAAAATAAGTTTTACAGTGATGTTTTGGAGCCAAGACTCTCAAGAAATAGAGTTAAGCTATGTTTTGAGAATACAATTATGAGCGA
Source organism: Datura wrightii (assembly GCA_035772735.1). Lineage (NCBI taxonomy): Eukaryota > Viridiplantae > Streptophyta > Magnoliopsida > Solanales > Solanaceae > Datura > Datura wrightii. The sequence continues at coordinate 48,268,689 of JASDFA010000019.1, forward strand.
TATGCATCTTTAGGGAGTAGTGTGTAGCATTGAGTAGGCCAGGGATTCCGAGGACCCAGGTCTCATAACTACGCATCACTATTACTCATATTCGAGACCCCTTAAGAGAGTTCTCCCCTCACCCGAAGGCACACCAGTAGTATCACACATTCATCATTCATTGCCCTGGAAAGGCTTCGGATGGCTCTGCCTACTTGAGCGAGACAGTTGGGGCATCATGTAAGCTCTATCTTGATGGTTTCGGTTATGATGAAGCCTCCTATTGTTCCTCATGTTTTTAAGTTACTCATGTTCATGTCTTATGATATTATGTTTCATAGCATATTTGACCCAATGATCAGTTTATGAGTTTTAACTAATGATTTCAAGTATAGTACACTATATGATTTGTATCTCTACACCTTGGGTCATTATGTTCAGATAATGCTGAATATCTCATGGTTATGTTTATTTTTGGAATATGGTTTTTAGCATGTTCTCCCTACTCTCATGTTCTATTTTGTTTCATATTCATAATTTCAGACTATCATTATTCTAGCATATTTTACTTTATTTATAGACTTAATACATTCAAAGTACTGACCGTATGCTCTATACTATCTCATCTTATGATATTGGTTCGGGTGACCAGTCTCAGTCCCGACGTTAGCTCCCTCCCGTAGTAGTCCAATTTAGCTCCCATTTGAGTGAGTCCTTATCTTTCCGTGACATTTAGTAGTTACTGATTTTATGTTTTTGTTTTAACTTTAGACTTAGCGAGTTAGGTGGGGGTGTTGTCCCATCAACTCATCTTATGATTAGAGGCTTTTCAGATAGTTATGTATTAGATGGTTCAGCATTGTTATTTGTCTTTCTTGTTCATGCTTTATGTCATTCATTTCTGCTTATCTGTGTTTATGATTAATTTCTACCTTAATTATATTCTTATTCATGTTATTCATGTGCCATAAGTTATCTTAGAGCTATTCATGGTTCTAAGTCCCGTGTCACAGTCCTGGATCCATGCTCGGATCGGGACAAAGCCATTGTAGGCTAATATTAAAAATTCATGTGTAATATTTAAATTAGGCTCTTCCTAGATGCATATGTTTAACATTGTTATCAAGTTTTTATATTAATTGAATTTTCTATCAATCAATTTAATAATTGTTAATTAGATCTTTAAACTATGATCTAATATTAGTTAGAATGCAATTTTTTTCTTGTTTTGGTGCATGTACTCTCATGAACTCCGAAAAAATTATAGGTTTTCGACCGAGTTATTCGGAGTTGAATTATAGTTGCTGTTATTAGCGAAAGTTATCACTTTTTGTCAAATTTAGCATAGAAATTAGCCCTATTCTGTTAGCATTAGGATTGTAGTTGGGTGGAACCATCGTTTTGATGTAGAAACTCGCCAGCCGAATGAAAGACGACATTCGAGGTATGTTAAGGCTTATTCCATCGGCAAGTTATTCTTTTTGTATAGTGATACAACCTATGTTTTAAATGTAGATAATGATTCTATGTGCTGTAATTAGTTTCCGCTAGTATATAAGGATTAGGTAGGTCGTGATTAGTAGCTATTAGTAGACTACGGTTACATCTGTTGTGGTTAGCTGCTACATATAAAGATTATGTCTTAGTATCCCTTGTAAGGAAAGAACATGTTAGGTTTGACATACGCTAGAAGCATCGCAGGAACTCCTTTGTTAGTCAGTTCATCGTGTTAGTATAATTGGATGTTTTATTGTCAGGCGTAGACCTTAGAAGCTCATGGATAGTTATTGGGCCTGAGTTAGTAAGTTGAATAGCATAGGCGCAACTAGGCGATATAACTACAAGTTTGGTGCCTGTATTGTCAGTGAAGCACACCTAGAGGCCATTGGCGTACCCTCACGCCCCACGGCCAGAAGTTTAGAAAGGATGGCCATACTTTAGAGTCAGCGGCACTAGGGTTGTCTAGTGAACTAAGTGACATCTTGCCATCTAGTTAGCTACTACTAGTGATTGTTAGTTCCAGCTGACTTAGTATTTGTCATACAGGTCGCCCAGGGAGCCATTCCAGTCTTCAAGTCAAATAGACCTATGGGTACCCTAAGAAAGGGGACCTTATTAGCAGTTAGAGGTGGTTCAAAGCCCCAGCCTGCTCCTATAAGATGCTCAGATACAGGTTGCCGTGAGTGGCTAAGTACATGTAAACTTACCTACAAGGTTAGGAATCGTCCAGAAGAGTCATATAAGATCTGAATGGACCAACTTAAGGTCTAAAGGACTAGAACCATGTTAGCACAGTATTATTCTCAGTCTAAGAATTTCATTAGGCTACCTATGGAGGGTTAGGGGCCGACAGCTCAAAAGCATGTTCGGTCAGTAGCAGCCCTACAGTGGTTCTAAGCAAGAAATTAAGTAATTTGTTGTCTGCGACCCTACAGTTGCTTCTGAGTTATAGTTGTCTGAGCAGGACATCTAGAGTATTGTTAGGCCACTCCAAACCTCACCCTATCCGGTCTAGACCATTAAAGATTATGATCACTATCAGGATCCTCTGATTAGTTATAGGTACACGGGGTTTGCCTACTGGTAGCTATACAAATTATTCTAGGGGCGAGCAGTGGTAACGTTAGGCCCAGAAAGCCAGATACACCTTTTAAGTGACTAGATTGAGACTTAAGTATAGCACATCAGTTGGGATTACCCTCACCTAAGAGCCTCCCATGACTACACTAGGGTTAATAGCTGTGTCGTCGCCTACGGAGCTATATGGCGTTGCTCCAAGGAGCGATATGTCGTCCCAAGGGATGATGCAGAGGCCCAAGGGACATATTACAGTTCATTCTATGGTTGGACTATTATTTTATGTCGTATCGGCATCACTGACCCTCGTCGAGCCTGGTACCTAGGGTGCAGTTATTAGGGGTCCACGAGACTCAAATACAGCTATAAATTAGGAGCCGAGTCGGCTCATTTGTAGACCCAGGGGACTGGTGGGATGGCTATAGAACCAGTGGAGTCATAGGGACCTTGTTAGGGATATATAGATTGAAGTATGCTCGCCAAGGCTTATGGGGGCCAAGTTAGGTTCTTGTTTGTATTCTTCTCTTCTAGCTATAGCTAATGAATATATGGTTGTACAGTCGTAGCTTAGATACGTGTAGTGTTTTAAGAGATACAGGTTATGAATAAGTAGACTTTCAGGATAACTTATGCCCCTTCTTTCTACTTTCTTCCAGTTTTTAAAAGCTTCTACCAAGCATTTATTATTGCCTTACATATTTAGTACATATTGTACTGACGTATAACTATGGGGCTGTGCATACTTGCCTGTAGGTTAGACAAACAGACTTTAGGATCTTCAGTAGTAGTTGCTCAGAGTTAGCAGTTTGGCCATCTCATTTCATTTGGAGTTGTCATGTTGTAGAGATTATAGTCTTTTATTTATATAGCATTTGGTAGGCTGGGGCCCTGTCCTGACCACTATTGTATTCTTAGAGGCTTGCAAACTGTAGTATCTAGTTAGTTAGCTGTTGTTAGCCGTATGGAGCCCATGTATGTCTTATTTAGATATTGGTTGTGTAGAGCCCATGTATGTCTTATTTAGGTGTTGGCTGTGTGGGGCCTGGTGTAGCTGCTTATTTTCCTTTCTGTTATAACTAGACAACATGGTTGCCTTATTGGCCCACATAGGATCCCGATTGATGTATGTTGGCTGGGTTAGCTATTTTCTTTTACAGGTGTTGCGTGGCCTTGTCGTCCCAAGGATTTTACAATCGAGATATAACAGTTTGTTTTCTTAAATTTGAGTTAGTGGTAGGAACCATAGGTACCTGTGCCCAGCCAAGTCAGTCCAGATTCTAGTGTGGCATTCGGTGCCAGTTATGCCTCCCAAGGTGGGGCATGCCAGAATTGACCTAGACCAATTAGTCCTTTGGATATAAGGAGTTTCTTGGGTTTACTCTGTCTATTACAGGAGGTTTTTTGAAGGATTTTCATCCATTGCAGCCCTGATGACTAAGTTGACACAGAAGAAACTCAAATTTTAGTGGTCGAATGCCTATGAGAAGTGTTTTTAGGAGTTAAAGACTCGGCTCACTTCTGCCCCAATACTAACCCTACCTGAAAGCCGAATGGTTTCGTTGTGTATTGTGATGCCTCTAGGATTGGTCTTGGTTGTGTGTTAATGCAGCATGGTAAGGCCATTACATATGCCTTTAGACAGCTTAAGGCTCATGAGAAAAATTACCCGACGGATGATTTAGAATTGGCAGAAGTGCTGTTTGCATTAAAGATTGGAGACACTATTCGTATGGGGTCAATGTGGATGTGTTTATGGATCATAAGAGCCTAAAATATTTGTTCACCAAGAAGAATTTGAATTATCGTTAAAGAAGATGGTTAGAGCTGCTCAAGGAAAATATAGTGGCAGATGCCCTTAGTAGTTTTTCCATGGAGAGTGTTTCTCATGTGGAAGATGGAAGCAAGTAGTTTGTGAAGGATGTGTATCGGCTTGCACGATTAGGAGTTCGCCTCGTGGATTCAACAGATGGTGGCATCATTGTTTAGAATGGTTCAGAATCTTCTTTGGTGACCAAGGTGCCACCTTTAGTTGTCTGATCACTGCCCTTAGCTAGCTATAGAGCTAATTTTGGAATAGGGTCCCAAACCATCACTTAGGTACCCTATTGTGGCATATCTCATCATAACCTAGGGAAATACTTTTTCTAGACAAAGATTGTCCTCTATCCAATCCTATTACCTTCCCTCAGTTCCCCTATCGAGTTATTCCGATGGTTTAAAGATATGTTCTATTCTCCATAAATCAACATAACAACTTAGGTCAAGATTGAATAAATAACCATTTGAGCCATAAAATAATGATAAATATCTTAACAAGTCAAATTAAGTTCGTGCAATAGTAATCATGCAATTACTACATTCCTAGATCAAAGGTTTTAACTACTCATGTTCATAGTATTAATCAATAGATTATTAATATTGATGCAGGTGTCTAAAGAATGTGAAAACAAGAATAAAAAATTTATGTGGCTTTAATGTGCTCTTAATGCAAAACCTTGTAAATTAGTCCAACCTCTTCAAAAAATGACCTTGAGGTCTACTTATAGAGGTGGAAAATCCCTCACAGAACTTATCCCAGTTAAACTTGGACTCTGTCAAAAATAGACTTGAGGTCAACTTTCACAGCGTGGCGCTGCCCTTGGCAGTGAACCTCACCATATTAGGCAGCACGGTGCAATATCGTGATGTCTCATGTCGTAGCGTCTTCTTGATTTGTCCTCTCTTCCCACAACTGCACGTTGCCTATTGCACTCACTTTCACCATATGGCATTAGACCATACTAAAATCTTCACGATTGGGACTTTAAAAAACTCTTCATTTCATCATGTTCCACCATGGGCACTACCCATCACGGTGAATCTTGTGGGTTTGAGGACTACATCGTGGTGACTTCTCTAATTGCCTACACTTCATAACTTTCTTGCCTTTATTCTTCTTCCACTATGGTGCACTTTCCAACACGCGAGAATTTAACATGTTGAGCACTACATCGTGATGACTTCTACTTCTAAGACCTGGCCAAACCTTCTATGATTCATCATATAGGAGTTTCATTTCAAAAAGCAATTAAAAAGGCTATTGAATTAATAGAACAAGTAGATACAAAAGGAATTCAAATACATATTGCAAGGCATATCGACGAAAAGGAAATTGCACTTGTTCAGTACATTGAGCCTCTCGGTGGATTAAATTTCGCAACAATAAATGGTGGGAGCACTGAACTTGCACTTCGTGCATAGTTAGCCACTTTTCTTCTGTTTTTCTTCCTTTCTTTTGCAATTTATCCTGAAAGCACCTACATTTAAATGGCTCAAATTAGTATTTTATATCATAATCAACATAATTTACATGTGTTTTCTACAAAATCAAATCCAAATAAGGTACAAAAATGTATAAAGTAGAACGAAAAGTTGTGTAAATACACCTAACATCACTCGTCAAGCATGAAAAATAGATGTTTGGATGGATTCTTTTAACCCATAAGGAGAAAACCAAGTGGAAAATTATATTTACTTACATAATTTCAATGGTAAGATTTAACATGGTGTTGGAATTTGAGAAGGTGGATCAAAAAATAGATTCTCTTTTTTAAGAATGAAGGTTTTCTAAGTTTGGTTCCCTTGTCTCTCATCAAGAAAAACAATGATACTCTTTTAATTTTCCCATTTTCTCCTCAATTATCTTTCTTTTCTCTAACCTATATTGTTCTACCCAATGAACACTAATGGTAGGACCTCTATCACACACTTCTCGACTCAACCATTAATATTTTTTGCTAGGACTGATATTGAAGGACTAATTTCTGTAGCAATCATTGAATTATTTTCCAACTCTTTATAAACATTCAATGAAGATGAATTTTCAAGTGTTCTTCCATTCCTTCTAATTTTTTCATTCATCCCTTGGATAAAAAACTCTGTCAGTTTCCCATATTACCCATCCCTTACAAACTTGAGCCTCATTCTCCTTTATTCTCCCTGAGACATTGCATCCTTGACTATTCATTTTTAATTGGTCTATTTAGCAAGAAGGAATTTTTAGTGAATTCAATATTTAGAGAAACTAAAATTCAAAAAAAATAGGTAGGGAGAATCTTGATAGGTTGACCTTTATGGAGGTATACTATGGACAAATATCTAGATGGTTGAAAAATAGTGTTGATGATATGTGACTTGAATAATTTTAAAATATACTCTAGGGATATGGACTCATATTTTAGCAGTCTATATAGGCTTGTTCGATTTATCTATAAGGAATGGAGATGCATACCTGTCATGTCATAAGAAGTAGGTTCTTTGACTGTTCTTATCTTATGGCGAGCATTCTTAAAGTAGGATTACACTGCCAGCTCTTTCTCTAACTATTGTGACATAAAAGTCCACATTTTGAGGTGATGAATGAGTGTTCTTGATCAACCTATTCTTCTTCTCTACTCTTGTGTCTTGCTCTTTTCTTCAAGTTAGGTTAATGATGTTTCATCTTCTTACTCTGCACTTATCTTCTTTTTCTCTTGTTTTTTTTGAGAATCAGTTTCTTTTTGTGGTTCTCAAGAAGTACATTCTTCACATTTATAGCCATAAATATGAATGAATATGTAACACCCAAAATGTTTTAAGATAAAATCCTACGCATGAAGCGCAAAACCAGTAGAAGAGTTTCATTAGGACAGAACGACTCATGGGACGGGTCTTCACATGGACCAAGGGGTCGTTGGTGCACGCATCCCATGGAGATCCTGATTCGGTAAGATTTTTCTCCCTTAAAACCAATGAGTTGTCAGAAGGCTCGTTGTACCGTACGATGGGTCGTGGTGTAGGTCATCGGATGAGATTCAGAGAACTATTCTAGATAGGTTCAGGTGAGCATGAGTGGAGGTACGGGTTGTTGGATGGACCAACGAACCATTGTATGGCTCATTTTCACTATCAGAAAGATTTTTAATGTGAGTTTCTAAGGGTACTTTCGTAACTTTCTATATGTCATGACCCGAGCTAGGACTCCGGATCGAGACACGGGACTTAGAACCATGAATGGCTCCAAACTAACCTATGGCACATACACAGTATGAGTAAGAGCATTACTAAGGGGAAATAAAGCATGAACATGGTATAAGCAGAAGTCTGCATAGCGTATAAACATGAATGTAAACACGAGACAACATCGCTGAACCAAAAAACATAATTGTCTGAAAAGCCTCTAAACATCTGATGAAATGATGGGACAACACCCCAACTAGCTCCCTAAGTGTGAAACTAAAAGAAATAAACAAAAGAGTTATAATCAAAAATGATGTCCTCGGATCATGAGGACTCGCCAAAACTGGAATAAAGCTGGACTGAGGGGGAGCGAGCTAACGACGAGACTGTGACGGATCACCTAAACCTATATCATGAGATGATATAGCATAGAGTATATTGTCAGTACTTTGAATGTACTAAGTATGTAGAGAGAGTAAAACATGCTAGTAAAATGGATAGTCTAAATTCATGAATATAAAATAATGTAGAACATGAGAGTAAGGACAACGTGCTAAAAGTCATATTCCCGAAGTAATCTTAGTCATGAGCTATTCAACATAAACTAAACATAACGACCCAAGGTTTTGAAATAGAAAACATATAGTGTACCATACTTGAAATTATAAGTGAAAACTCATAACTAATCAATGGGTCAAATATGCTATAGAACATAATATCATAAGACATGAACATGAGCAACTTAAAACCTGAGGAACAATCGGAGGATTCTTCTTAACTGACACCATCATGATAGAGCTTAAATGATTCCCAACTATCTCGCTCAAGTAGGCAGAGCCATCCCAAGCTTGAAAAGGTAAGGAACAATTAAGGTGTGATATAACTTGTGAGTCCTCGTAGGGTTTGAACTTGAATATATATCCTACGATTGCACATAGTTTTCAGAATTGGGGTTTTCCTAAAACCCTAGCCTACTCAGTGCTAGAGATTACTCCCAAAAACATACACATAGATCATAATCATTATCATGAAAATATACTTGAACTTGCATGGGCTATCCGAAACATGAAATCATAATTATACTTGATATGCATGAAATAACCATGAAAAGAATTTCATAAAGTTGGCCTTGATACTTGAACTTGAATTTCATAAAAATTTTACATGCTTGAATAAATCTTCGTAACTTGAAATCATAAAAATTCATAAGCTTAAGATTCATAAACTTTCATACATATTTCGGCAATACATCATGACTTATAATCACGGGCTCATAAACTTGAAATTCATAAATCATTCATAATAGGGAGAAATCATCATAAGCTTGAAATCGTCAACTCATGAAAAATTTGAGAGTTAAATCTGCCCTAATAATCATATTTCATCGAACATGAGTGAATTAATCCTATAGAGATATCACGGATAATTGCATGGAATTGTATTAGGCCCTAAAACTTCACAATTTAGAATTTGACGAATAGAGATCATGAGATTGAGCTTGAAAAGGGAATGAGGGTGGAATAATTCTCCCATTCATAACTATACATACGTGGGCTTGATGAGATTCTTGCTCGGGTTTGATGCGTAAGAGAAATTGGAGAAGAAGAAATTGAGAAATCCTTTCTTCCTTGAGAGTTAATCTTTCCCAACCTTTGTGTATGATAGTAGTGAGGAATAAGCTTAGTAAAACCCTCAATTACACCCTTAAGGATATCCAAAACAACATCACTTAGGGATTAGAAGCTTAGGAAACCACAACACTGACCTTGGAAAAATGGGCTTGATTGCATCACTGAACGTCTCGACGGTAGCAGTGATAGGCCGTCACACGCCCGACGATCCATCTCCCTTACCGTCATCCTTAACCAGAAGAGGTTCAAAATTTCACCTTATCGATTGTAGCAGTGACGGGACGTCACTCCCTTGACAGTCAGTCAAGTCCTTCATCGCCTAAGAGCAGGGAAACCTAAGCATGACGCCATGTGTGATGGTCCGCTGCAGATCTGACGGCCGTCACTCTCATCATGTGAGCCATGTCGCCGCATCGACGGGTCATCGACTCCTTCGTCACCCACATGCACTAGATTTGAAACCAGTAGTGCTTTTTTTCAAAAAGCCATTTTGAGACTTGGGGTGTTATAATATCTCCCCTTTGGAAACATTCATCCTCAAATGTTGACTTAAGCATACCGGAGGTCTAGGGAATCCCAAAATTGAACTACCATAGTTGAAAACTGACAATGACTGACTCTGGAATGAAATACATGACTGAACTGGATTCATGAAACATACATGCAGCCTATGACATGAAAAGAAACTTAGAGAAATGAACTTGACATGAAATAGAATAGAGTACTAAGGAGGAAACTGGTACCCCATGCTAGAACTAAGTCAGAAAGGGAAAGATATGGGTATTATTGCTTCGGATTCCTACGTAGCTCCCTGAACAAGCTGATTCCTCCATAAAACCTACATCGAAGCTACTTCCTTGATCCTCAGCTTCTTAACCTGATGATCAACGATCTCAACAGGAACCTCTTCATAGGTAAGTCTATTCTTCACCCTAATGCTTTCTGCTGAAACAGTTAAAGCTGGATGGCCAATGCACTTTTCCAATAGGGACACAAGGAAAACTAGATGCATCAAATCTAACTCTGCTGGTTGCTCCAACTGATATGCCACTTTTCCGACTCGCCTCAAAATCCCATAAGGAACAACATATCAAGAACTAAGCATTCCTTTCTTACCAAACCTCATAACTCCTTTCATAGGAGACACCTTCAGAAACACCCAATTTTTGACATCAAACTTAAGCTCTCTCCTCCTAGAATCCACATAAGATCTCTAACGACTATGAGCTATTTTAAGCCTTTCCCTAATAATCAGAACTTTCTCCTTGGCCTCGTGAATTTAATCTGGTTCAATCAACATAGCCTCACCTACCTCAAACCATCCAATAGGTGATCCACACCTTGTCCCATAAAGAGCCTCAAACAAAGCCATCTAAATGCTAGAGTGATAGCTATTATTAGAGGCAAACTCGATGAGAGTCAAGTGATCTTCCCAACTACCATTAAAACCAATCACATATTCTCTCAACATATGCTCAAGCATCTAACTAGTCCATTCGGCCTGACCATCTGTTTGTGGGTTAAAAGTTATACTAAGCTTCACCTAAGTACCACGTCCCTTATGAAATGACTTCCAAAATTTGGAGGTGAACCGAGTAACCCTATTGGAGATGATGGACAAGGGAAACTCATGCAACAGACCAACTCTCGAATGTAAAGTCTAGCATAATCTGCTGCTAAATCTGTAGTTTTGACTTGAAATAAATGTGCTGATTTGGTCAACCTATCTAAAATCACCCATATATAGTCATACTGTCGGCGTGTATTAGAAAAACCTATAATAAAGTCCATATTGATCTCTTCCCACATCCAAGTAGTAATGCTGACGTCCTGAAGCATACCTCCAGGTCTCTGATGCTCGGCCTTCACCTGTTGGCAATTTGGACACTTTGCCACAAATTCTGTTATGTCCTTCTTCATGTCATTCCACAATTAGACTTCCTATAGATCATGGTACATCTTGGTGTCACCTGAATGAATAAAGTATCGAGAGCCGTGAACCTCTCAACATCTAATCTATCAAGTCATCTACATCGAAAACACACAATCAATCCTAATATCAAAGTATACCATCTTCCCATTGAGAAAAATCCTCCACTTTCTGATTCCGGACTACTTTCATCAAATTCACTAGGATAGGATACTCATCCTAGTTTGCTTTAACTTCTGTCACCAATGAAGATTCAGACCCATTCTGAAAAATAACACCACCATCCGCTAAATCTACAAGGTGAACTCCAAAACGAGCAAGTATGGACATTCTTCACCAACTCTTTTCTCCCGTTCTCGACATGGGACACACTCTCCATGGATAGCCTATGAAGAGCATTTTCCACTACATTGTCCTTGATGGATGATAAATGACACTCATGCCATAATCCTTGAGAAGCTTTATCCATTTCCTTTTCTGCAAGTTCAGGTCCATCTGAGTAAACATGTATTGTAGGCTTTTGTGGTCCGTAAACACATCCGCATGCAACCCATACAAATAATTCATCCAAATCTTCAAGGAAAACACCACAACTGCCAACTCTAGGTCATGCATTAGGTAATTCTTTTCTTAAGTGATAAGTTTTCTAGAGACACATGCAATGACATTACCATGTTGCTGCTCGCGCTCTGCTGCTCGGTATATATTATACACCGACACGCAAGTGTACGTGGTCAAACAAGTAATAAAGTGGCTAAGTAGCCAAGTATCGATCCAAGGAGGCTGCTCTAGATATGCAAAACTGCCCAGTTTACTATATCTCTATTCTATTTCTAACTATGTTAACAACAATCCAACCAAGATTTGAGTGAGTTTTGTTTCTAAACTAATTATCTACTAAAAGTAATAACTACTATTTACGTAGAGTTTAGACAATGGATATGCACATGCCAAGGTTAAGAACGAGTAATGAACTTGATAATCATGATAATTTGGTCATCTTCTTCTTCATATTGCTAGCCAAGAACGTTTGCCTAGAAATTAAAACTTCCGTATTTAATTTCACTTTAGATTCATAAACCATTCGTCTACATTTCTGTGATCAAATGCAATTTATGACCTAACACTACAATTCCGGTTCCTAAATTGACTAATACGGCTTTCAAGTATATTTCTATCAAGAAAGCACATCAAAACCCAATTTTCCCAAATCAAGTTAAGAACAATACCCTATTAATTCACAACTTTCCAATTTCATGCTCTCTCTGGTGAAATTGGACTTTTTAGATATACATTAATGGTGGCCAATCAAGAATGTAATAAGCACAAGAATTAATAGAACAACATGCAAGAAGAAGAAGAAACCATATCAATTATTACCAACATTCATTACACAAGTTCAAAACCTCAGCAAGAAAGGAATTAGCCACTCATTCTTGGATTAATCATCCTAGAATGAGTGTGAATCATGCATACAATTGAAGGAAAAGAAGAAGGGAAGAGAAGAAAACTCTTATCTTTTCTATTCTTCAACTGCCACAAAACCACGTTCCTGCTCCCACACCTGAACTCAGGCTAAAAAAAACTAAAACTAAAAAACTCTTTTAAAAATAACCTAAGTGTGCTATTTATACTAGTGGGAAATTTTTCCCGGAATAACAAGCAACGTGTCACGGAGGCCAACGCGGAGCACTGCCTCCGTGACACGGCGTGGACGCGGACCCTCTCTGGAAATTGCAGGGTCCGGATAATTGGCCTCAACGTGGCACGGAGGCCATCGCGGAGGCCTATCTCCGTGCCACGGAGCTGACGCGCAGGCACACTGGCAATTGCCACTTTTATTTCTGCCCAGGCAGTGTGCTACCGTGATGGAAGCGTGGCACGGCTCCATCGCGGAGCCACTGTAAAATGTGCCATCCAAGGTCTTTTCCACGCTCGCATCCAAGTCCAACTCTGACATAGTTCCAACACGCATTTTAGCTCTTAAAAATCACATTATCCTGCAAAACAAATGCTAATCATGTTGGTTAGTATAAATTCGCATTTTATTACCAAATACATGATATTATATACACATTGCACAACAAACAAGGTAAAAATGATACGTCTGAGTATCACTTGGGCATATAAATCTGCCCAAGATCAGTTGCATCAACACAAAAACCAAGACAAACCCTAGAGGAATCATAATACACAACAAAGTCATTCGTGCCCTCTAGTAGGGTCAATACTGGGGCTGAAGTGAGTCGAATGTTTAACTCATGAAATCTCTTCTCAAAAGCCTCCGACTATTCAAATATGACTTTCTTCTAGGTCAACTTAGTCAACGGAGCTATAATGGATGAAAATCCCTCCATTAACCTCCTGCAATAACCAGCTAAACAAAAAATGCTCCTAGTATCTATAGGACTGACAGGTCTAGAAGAATTCTTCATCGCCTCTATCTTTTGAGTGTCCACCTACACACCCTTACTAGACACCACATGGCCCAAGAATTCTACTAAGTTCAACCAAAACTCACACTTACTAGATTTAACAAACAACTGGCAATCCTTGAGAGTCTGCAAAATAATCCTCAAATGAGTAGCATGCTTTTCCTTGCTTCGAGAGTATATGAGAATATCATCTATGAAGGTAATCATAAACACATCCAAATACTATTTAAACACCTTGTTCATTAAGTCCATAAAAGCTGCAAGAGCATTCGTTAGTCCAAAAGACATAACTACAAACTCATAATGACCATATAGAGTATTGAAGGCTATCTTCGGAATGTCACTCTCTCTAACTCTAAGCTAACAATAGCTGGATCTGAGGTCTATATTTGAAAAGCACTTAGCACCTTGAAGCTGGTCAAATAGATTATCAATCCTGGGGAGGGTATACTTGTTCTTTATTGTGACCTTGTTCAACTGCCAATAATCAATACACATCCTAAGAGAACCATCTTTCTTCCAAACAAAGAGAAGTGGAGCACCCCATGGGGGCTTACTAGGCATGATGAAACCCTTATCTAAGAGATCCTTCAACTAAGCTTTTAGCTCTTTTAGCTTAGCTGGAGCCATTCTATAAGGAGGAACGCATATGGGCTACGTATCATGGAGAAGATCAATACCAAAGTCAATATCCCGCTCGAAAGGGATTTATAGTAGATCATCTGGGAACACCTCTGGAACCTCACATACAACTGGAACTAATTGAGGAGTCAGGGTCTCAGACATAGAATCCTTAATCCAAACTAGATAGTATATAGAACTGTTGGATATCATCTTCCTAGCCTTGAGATAGGAAACAAAGTGACCTACAAGCACAACTAAACTACTCTTCCACTCTAGGACTAATTCACCCGAAAATCGAAACTCTACCATACGAGTTCTATAATTGACCAAGGCATAACAAGCACGTAACCAATCTATACCAAAATAACATCAAAGTCGGCCATATCTAACTCCACTAAGTTAGCTAAGGTGACATTTTGAAAAATTGTGACCGGGTAATTTCTATATATCCTTCGAGCTAAGATTGACTCACAAATAGGAGTAGATACTGAGAAGGGTTCTGATAGGATTTCGAGACTGACACCGAAACTAATATCAACATAAGGAGTCACAAAAGATAATGTATCCCATGAATATAACAATGCATAAACATCAATATGGAATACTCGCAACATACCAGTGACCACATTGAGTGATCACTCCTTCTCTTGATGAGATGAGAGTGCGTAGAACCTGTTCTGGCAATGTTCACCACCCACACTAGAAGAGGGACCCTACTGAGATGGGCAAGCTGTTAGAGCTGCTAAAGTGGTGGTTAGGACACGACCTCTACTGTCACCCTACCTAGCCAAAGGACAATCCTTGCTCATGTTCTTGGGCTTTCCACACCCAAAGCAATCATCGGGGCTCACCAAACACTCTCCTAGGTGGTTCTTAACACATTTCTTGCAAACTGGGAAAATGCGCGTTATTGTCATGCTCCTCTAATCCCTAGAGCCTGACGCTTACCTCTCTTATCTCCTCGAGGTCTGGATAGAGCACTAGTTAATGATGGATCTGAGGTTGATAACCTCTGGTGGGACTAAGGGAGATCCCCACTATCATTCCTTTGCTATAACTACCCGTAGCTCCCTGTCCTGGCCCTCTTGGCCTCTCTCTCCTTTTTGTCATTTGCTATGCCTCTATCTGCTGGGAATATACTAACAATCGATAATTATCTATACCATTGATCGATATGGTTGTTATGCACTCCTTGACCAATGAATCTGCTACCCATTCACAAACTTGGTCATATGATCTCTCAAATCAGTAACCATCTCCAGAGCATACTTGGATAGTTGGGTAAATTCAGGGCACACTCCTAAATAATCATGTCATTTTTCTTCAAGTTGAAGAACTCTACTGCCTTTGCTTCCCTCAACTCTCAGGGGAAGAATCTGTCCAAGAAAGACATAACAAACTCATCCCACCTAACAACAACTACACCAACTCCCCTACTCTCCTTCCACTGCCAGAACCAAATATAAGCAACCCCTTTGAACTGATAGGAGACCAAGTCTGCACTACACTCTCCTGAAACACCCATAACCTGGATGATCTTTTGGACCTCCTCGTTAAACTCCTGTGGGTCCTCATCCACCTTTGACCCATGAAACTCAGGTGGGTTTATCTAGAGGAAGTCTCGCACTGTAGTCGCCGCCGCATTTCCATTTTGTTTCACATATGCCATAGCCTACTAGTTGATTTGAGCAGTCATGGCCTGTGCTAGCATCTGAAATGCAATCCTGAACTAAGCATGGGTAACTTGCTCCAGTAGAGGATCAACTGGAGCTGATGGAGCAGGTTGATGCCCATCTCCATTTCCATTTCCATGTCATTCAACATTTTCATTTCTTCTTCCATTGACTCGGTGGGGAGACATGTTTCTGGAAACACGTATAGTATGAGTTAGAGGAGCAGAGAGAGGTACTTCATCACATGACATAGATTATGAAAGAAGGGAAGTTTCCAAAAATGTCTTATAACCTCTTCCGTATAAGCGTGGCATGCTTCACACTCATGAAAAAGATTCTAATTAACACGGCTTTCAAACACCCTATGACACACCTAACCTAATACTCCGATACCATGTTTGTCATGACGCGAGCTAGGACCCTGGATGGAGACATGGGACCTAAAACCACAAATGGCTTCAAGCTAACCCATGGCACATACATGGCATGCAAAAGAGCATTACTAAGTGGAAATAAAGCATGAACATGTTATAATTCTCAAACTCACACTTCTTGGTAAAGTATGAAGCAGACGTTTTCAATAAAGAACCCAATAAAGAGGTTGGGGTCGAACCCACAGGGAATAAGGTAAGAACTAAACTAATGTCGATAGTTAAACTTGTTGGTGATTTATCTCTAAATTGGGGGTTTTAAATAAAAACAATAGTAAAACAAGATTTTGTGGTTGTTATCAACATTTGCAAATTACTAAGGTAAGTGTTCCCTCTGGGTTCATAACTACTTGCGGTATACATGCGTGAACAATCCCAATGCTTAGTTGTAGAATTGATAACTAGGGTTCATCTTGTAATACCCTTAAAGCCCTAGGATTAGACCTAGGAGTTAAAACAGAGAAAATAGGATTTTTCTATACCAGGTCGCAGGATGGGTCGTCTAGTGACCCGTCGGGTGTACCACGAGGCGTTGAGTGACTGGTGGGGAGGAGCTTAGACTGGGTTGGAATTTTGAGTTTTGAGGTAACCATGAGTCATGGTTAGCACCACCATTCATTGATTTTGGTCCGTGGTCAAGAGTTGACTGAAGATTTAATGTTTTCCCCAGTGTCCCTAATGACCAGTCACCATGAGCCTTCGGGCACACCACGAGTCGTGGTGTCCCTCGTGGTGACCAGTTATGAGGAATTTTCAGTGCAGGCAATGAGAGCAGACCACGAGTCGTGGTGATAGGGCATGAGTACTCCAGTTCCTCGTTGGGACTGGCAGTGTGTTTTTTCCTACGAATTTATTAAGGGTTTTTCCGTAATTCCTAAGTTCCTAATGCCTAAAGTACAGCGTATTAAGCTCAAAATAGAGTTTCTTAAAAGGGGAAATTTCATTCTAGGCCTATTCATCTCCATTCATGCAAGTCTAGAAACTCCTAAGGGTGATCAAGCCTAAATTCCTCAAGTTCTTCCTAAAATTCCCATTGGGCAATCAAGCAAGATGTGATATCTATTTTTTTACAAGTACATAAGGCTACGAACGGGGGTATCCATCAACACCCATGCCCAATCCCTCTTTAATTCATGAAATTCTAGTTGATGAATTTATGGGGTTTTAATCCAACATGTGAATTCTTTAAGTTTCAATCATTGGTATGATCTAAGCATGTTTCTGATGTTGAATTATGATTAATGGGCATATTTTATAATGTTTTCAATTATAAATTATGTTTTCAAGTTTTATAAATTATGATGCCTATCCATGAAAGTTCATAAAAGTTGAGATTTATAAAAAAATGTATTCAAGCATGATTTCGAATTACCCATGTCCATGTTCATGTTTTCGAATGATCAAGTCTATGTGAAGCATGTTTAAGTATTGTCCTAGACCATATGATCAAGTATGTTTCATGTTTTATCTAAACTTCATGTATTAGCTTACTACATGGATTTTTGGAGTCTAGATTCCCCCTATTTTCAGCTTGTGGTATGGTTTGAGCCTGAGGCTCCTCATGTTATGACTTCAGATTTATGTATGTATGTTATGAGTCAGCTTCATCATTAGATGATGGTTCAGCTTCGTTGAAAAACGATGAAGAGCACATGCATGTTTTTGAAAGTAGTGTTTAGCACCGAGTAGGCTAAGGGTTAGTCAACCCTATGCCTCAAAACTACTCGCCAACATAGGTATGTCCAGATTATTTGGGACCTCACTTGTGAGTTTCCCTTACCCAAAGCCCTGGGAAGGCTTGGACGGCTCTTCCCACTTGAGTGTGATAGTCGGGACCACGTGTGCTCTACCATGGTAATGTCGGTTATATGACGAGTCTATCATTGTTCCTCGTGATTTCAGTTATGCATGTTCATTATTCGTGATATTATGTTTTTAGTAGATTTGTCCCAATGTTCAGTTTTACTTATGATTATTAATTTTCAGTTTTGGGTCATTCGATTTCAGTTATGATATGCAGTTATGTTCAGATCATGATTTCAAAAAATAGCATGTAAGCCCTACTCTCAGAATCTTACATTGATTATGTTTTCATAACATGAATGGTTTATGATTTTACTTACTTAGCGGTTTTACTTACCTTACATACTCGGTATGATACAAGCTCAAATATTCAGTCCTAGTTTCACCATTAGCTAGATCTGCAACACTAGCACTTACCAGCCAGAGTGGTGAGTCCTCTTCATTTGAGGTCCCTTCTTCTCAGTTATTTCTAGTACTTTCAGCTTCAGAATTTAGTGAGTTAGTTGGGGTCTTCTCCTATTAACTCATCAGTAGTAGAGGCTTTTCAGACATAGCATGTTATCAACTTCGGTCTTGAGTTATGTATTCCGATGTTATGAGATTATAAGAATTTCACTATATTAAATATGTTGATCTTCCACTTTATTATGATTGAGTTAGATGATATGTTCATTCCATAGATCGACTTGGGGCCTCTCTAGGTTCTTTGTTCTGTGTCTCGATCCTGGCCTATGTTCGGGTATTGATAAACTTTTTATCAGAGAATTAGGTTTTGAAGTGTCCTAGGGTGTCTGAGAGACGTGTTAAGTAGAGTCTTTTCCATGGGTGTGAAGCACAGCACACTTATGACGAAGAGGCTACGAGACGTTTAGGAAATGTTCCCTTCTTTCATGATCTATGTCATGTGATGAAATGTCTCTGTATCTTTCTAACTC
This sequence comes from Datura wrightii, assembly GCA_035772735.1. Lineage (NCBI taxonomy): Eukaryota > Viridiplantae > Streptophyta > Magnoliopsida > Solanales > Solanaceae > Datura > Datura wrightii. Next base: position 48,287,684 of record JASDFA010000019.1, read on the forward strand.
GTGCTATTCGCATTTGCAGAATCATGCCTCCTCACTGAGTTAATTGAAGAGGAAATAGGAACGGAAATGGCCATGAGAATGGCAATAGAGATGGGCAACAGCAGGCTCCATCAGCCCATGAGGAGCATGTATCGAGCAGGTTACCCAGCAGAATTTAAGGCGGCCATACAAATACTAGCTCAAGCCTTGACCGCTCAGGTCAATCAACAGGTGGTAGCGCATGTCCCTCAGAATGGGAATGCAGCGGCGGCAAGAGTCAGAGATTTTCTGAGGATAGACCCTCTGGAGTTTCTTGGATCAAAGGTGGACGAGGATCCACACGAGTTTATTTATGAAGTTCTAAAGATCACCTAGATCATGGGAGTGACCGGAGAGGAGTTCGCTGATCTATCCTCATGTCAGTTGAAAGGGGTTGTGTACATCTGGTTCAAGCAATGGAAGGATAGTAGGGCAGCTAATGTAGGCCCTATTGGTTGGGATGAGTTTCATGTCGCATTTCTAGATTAGTTCTTCCCTCATAAGACGAGCGAGATTAAAGCAGTTGTCTTTGTGAACATAAAGCAAGGAAAAATGACAGTTCAGGAGTATGCCTTGAATTTCACTCGCTTGTCCAAGTATGCACCTGAGATGGTGTTAGATCAGAGAGCCCGAGTGAGTCGGTTCATGCATAGCATAGTAGACTACTTGGTCAGGGATTTCTAGATCGCAATACTTATTCAGGACATTGACTTTGCTCAGATAGTCCTATATGCCCAGCAGATGGAGGCAATGCAGATGGGTGAGCGGGAGAGAGAGGCCAAGAGGGTTAGGACTGATAGCTTCAAATTCTCCCAACAGAGACCTAGTGAGCACCGTCAGCATCCCCTCTCGAGGTCTTTATCCCCAGCGCCTTTGGCTATGAGTCTTCCATCAAGATCCAGGCGTGATCAGAGGGGACGAACATCAGGCTCTAGAGGTCAGGGTAGCAAACCTGTAGAGACCTGCACTCTAGAGTGTAGAAGATATGGTCGGAGACGCGTGGGTTAGTGCTTAGTAGGTTTAGGTGCTTATTTCAGCTGTGGGAAGCCCGAACACGTGGTTTGGGATTGCGCAACAGCCAAATAGGGTCATGATAGCCCAGCCTCTAGTTCAGCAGCTCCACCAGCATGCCCTGCCCAGTGGGGGCCATCTACTAGTGCGGGTGGTGGTCAACATCAAAACAGATTCCATGCCCCAGCATCCTGCTAGGCGCAGGAGATCTCCCCAGATGTAGTCACTAGTATGTTATGAGTATTCCACCTTGATGTATATGAATTGTTAGATCCAGGGGCTACTTTGTTATTCATGATGCCCTATATTGCTAGTAGTTATGGAGTCAGTCCCAAAATCATGTCATAACCCTTCTCAGTCTCTACTCTAGTCGGTGATTAAATCATATCTCGACGGGTATATAGAAATTTCCCTGTCATAGTACTTCAAAAGGCCACCTCAGTAGATTTAGTAGAGTTAGCCATGATTGATTTTGATGTTATCTTTGGCATAGATTGGCTACTTCAATGTTATGCCTCAGTCTATTGTAGAACCCATGTAGTAGAGTTCATATTTTCAGGTGAGGCAGTCTTAGAGTGGAAGGGTAGTTCAGTTGTGCCTGTAGATCGCTTCATTTCCTACCTTAATTCCAAAAGAATTATTTCTAAAGGTTTCATTTACCATCTAGTTAGGGTTAAGGATGCTACGTCTGAAAATCTGACTATCCAGTCAGTCCCTGTTGTGTGTGAGTACCCAGAAGTGTTTCCAGATGATTTACCGGGAATCCCTCCCGGGAGAGAGATCGACTTTGGTATTGACCTACTTCCCGATAGGTAGCCTATATCTATACCTCCTTACCATATGGCCCCAACCGAGTTAAAGGTATTGAAGGAACAGTTGAAAGATCTTCTGGACAAGGGTTTCATCAGACTTAGCAAATCCCTATGGGGTGCGCCAGTTCTCTTTGTCCGCAAGAAGGGTGGTTTCTTCGTATGTGCATTGATTATTGGAAATTGAACAAAGTTACCATCAAGAGTAGGTATCCTGTTCCCAGGATTGATGATTTGTTTGACCAGCTTCTGGTTGCTAAATGCTTTTCTATGATAGAGCTCTGATCTGGATACTATTAGCTCAGGGTTTGGGAGACTGACCTCCCGAAGATAGTATTTAGAACTCTGTATGGTCAGTATGAGTTTGTAGTTATAACTTTTGGACTAAAGAATGCTCCTACAGCTTTATGAATTTGATGAACAGGGTGTTCAAGTCATATTTGGATATGTTCGTGATTATGTTAATAGATAACATCCTTATATACTCTCGGAGAGAGGAGAAGCATGCCGCTCATTTGAGAGCGGTACTATAGACTCTTAAGGATCACCAGTTATATCCTAAATTTAGTAAATATGAGTTTTGGTTGAACTCAATAGCACTTTTGGGTCATGTGGTGTTAAGTGGGGGTGTATAGGTAGACTCAAATAAGATAGAAGCAGTGAAGAATTGGCCTAGACCAGTGAGTCCTTCGGATATCAGGAGTTTCTTGGGTTTAGATGGTTATTATCGGAGATTTGTTGAGGGGTTTTCATCCATTGTAGCCCCGTTGACTAAATTCCCCCAGAATAAAGTGAAGGTTCAATGGTCGGAGGCTTGTGAGAAGAGCTTGTAAGCGTTGAATACTAAACTCAACTTAGCACCAGTGTTGACCCTACCCGAGGGCACTGATGGGTTTGTAGTATATTGTGATGCTTCCAGGATTTGCCTTGGTTGTGTATTGATGCAGCATGCTAATGTTATAGCTATGCTACTAGGAAGCTGAAAGTCTATGAAAACAACTATCGGACTCATGATCTCGAATTGCCGGCGATAGTGTTTTCCTTGAAGATTTGGAGAAATATTTTTACGGGGTGCATGTTGATGTGTTTATGTACCACAAAAGCCTATAGTACATGTTTACCCAGAAGGATCTAAATCTACGTCGGAGGAGGTGGTTGGAGCTTCTTAAGGATTATGATGTGAGTGTCCTTATCATCTGGGCAAGGCTAATGTGGTGGCAGATTCTCTTAAAAGGATTTCTATGGCGAGTGTGTCCTATGTAGATGATGAAAGGAAAGAATTGGTAAAGGATGTACATCGGCTTGCACAGCTAGGAGTCCGTCTTGTTGACTTGACCAATGGTGGTGTTATTGTTCAGAATGGTCAGAACCATCCTTAGTGACTGAAGTTAAAGATAGACAAGACGAGGATCCTATTATTGTAAAGTTGAAGGAAGCCATTCAAAATTAGAGGGTAGAAGTCTTCTTCAAAGGGGGAGATAGGGTGCTTCGATATTAGAGTCGCTTGTGCGTTCTGGGTGTTGATGATTTGAGGGATCAGATGTTGCACGAGGCATAGGGTTCCAAATATTCTAAGATCTAGGTGCCTCCAAGATGTACCCTGACCTATGAGAAGTCTATTAGTGGAGTAGCATGAAGAAGGACATAGCAGAATTTGTGGCTAAGTGTCCAAATTGTCAATAGGTGAAGGTTGAACATCAAAGACCTGGACGTGTGCTTCAAGACATTAGTATCCCTACTTAGAAGTGGGAGGAGATCCACATGGACTTAATTACATGGTTTCCTCGTACTCGTCTACAGTATGACTCTATTTGGGTGGTTGTAGACAGGTTGACTAAGGCAGCTTATTTTCTACCAGTCAAAACTACTGATTCAGTGGAGGATTATGCTATGTTTTACGTTCGGGAGTTAGTCCGGTTGCATGGAGTGCCCTTGTTCATCATATCAGATAGAGGTACTCAATTTATCTCATAGGTTTGGAGAACGTTTCAAAAGGTACTAGATACTCAAGTCAAGCTTAGCACCGAATTTCACCCGCAACCGGATGGTCAAGCGGAGCGGACCATTCAGAATCTCGAGGACATGTTGAGAGCATGTGTAGTTGACTTCAAGGGTAGTTGGATGGCAATTTGCCTCTTAATTTTGCATATAATAACAACTACCAGCATTCAGATGGCTCCGTTTGAGGCCCTCTATTGGTAAAGGTGTAGATCACCTATTGGTTGGTTTGAAGATGGTGAAGCTGCAATGATAGGACCAGATTCACTTCATGAGGCCATGGAGAAAGTTCAACTCATATGGGACAGGTTAAGAACATCTCAAAGTCTTCAAAAGTCCTATGCTGATGTGAGGAGGAGAGAACTCAATTTCGCAGTGGATGATTGGGTGTTTATGAAGGTGTCTCCTATGAAGGGAGTGATGAGATTCAAAAAGAAAGGATAACTCAATCCCCGTTATGTTGTTCCATACCCGATTGTGAAACGAGTTGGCAAAGTAGCATATGAGTTGGAGTTTCCCATAGAATTAGCTTTAGTCCATCCAGTTTTCATGTATCGCTCTTGAAGAAGTGTCTGGGTGATCCAGCTTTAGTTGTTCCGGTGGAGAGTGTAGGTGTGAAGGATAGCCTTAGCTATGAGGAGGTTTCAGTGTAAATACTTGATCATCAAGTTCAGAAGCTAAGAAGCAAAAATAAGTAGACTTGGTCAAGGTTTTCTGGAGGAATTAGCATATTGAGAGAGCTACGTGGGAAGCCGACGCAGATATTATGGCTAAATAACCGCATCTATTCCCTTCCGGCTCAGTTTCAACTGGAAGTATCAGTTTCCTCCCTAGTACTCTATTCAGTTTCATGTTCAGCTTATGTGCCCCAGTTTCTTTCATATCAATGAATGTATGTGTGATTCATGAATTCAGTTCAGTCACGTAGTTCAATCCGGAGTCGGTCACTCTGCTAGTTTCCAGTACTTGAGTATGACGATTGCATTTCTCTGATTTTTAGTAGGTTTTCAATATTCTAGGATGAATGTTCCCAAGGGGAAGATATTGCAATACCCCAAAAGCCCTGAGATCAGACCCAGGAGTTGAAATAGAGAAAATAGGATTTCTGCACCAGGTCACAAGACGAGCGATCCAGTGACCCGTGGGGTGCACCATAAGTCATTGACTGACTCTTGGAGAGGAGCTTGGACTGGGTTGGAATTTTGAGTTTTGAGATGACCACAAGTCCTGGTCAGCACCACAATTCATTAAGTGGTCAGTTGTCAAGAGTTGACTGAAGATTTAATGTTTCCAACTTTGTCCCTAACGACCAGTCACCATGAGTCTTCGGGCACACCACGAATCGTGGTGTCCCTCATGGTGACCAGTGATGAGTAATTTCTAATGAAGGCAATGAGAGCATACCATGAGTTGTGGTGATAGGGCATGACTACTCTAGTCCCTTGTTGGGACTGGCAGTGTGTTTTTCCCTGCGAATTTATTAAGGGCTTTTATGTAATTCCTAAGTTCATAAGACCTAAACTACGTCGTTTTAAGCTTAGAATAGAGTGTCTTAAGAGGTTCAAGTCCATTCTATGCCTATTCATATCCATGCATGCAAGTCTAGAAGCTCCTATTGGTGATCAAGCCTAAATTCCTCTAGTTCTCTCCAAATTCCCATTGGGCAATCAGGAAACCATGAAATCAGATTTCTACAGGTATGACCGGTCAATAGCATAGCTGTTTTTTTCCCCGGTCTCCTTTTGAAGGAGATGCCTTCACATTCCTAATCTAGTATGGCTGGACAGCTTTCTTTGCTGGCTATGAATGGGAGTATCCATCCACACCAATGCCGATCCTTCTTTAACTCATGAAATTCTAGTTGATGAATCTATGAGGTTTTAACCCAACATGTCAATTCTCTAAGTTTCAATCATAGGTATGATCTAAGCATGTTTCTAATGTTGAATTATAATTAATGGGAATATCTTATAATGTTTTTCAATTATAAATTATGTTTTCAAGTTTTAAAAATTATGATGCCCATCCATGATAGCTCATGAAAGTTGAGATCTATGAAAAATGTGTTCAAGCATGATAAGATGTATATGAACAAAGAAGGATTTTGAATTACCCATGTCTATGTTCATGTTTTTGAATTATCAAGTCTATGTCAAGCATGTTTAAGTATTGGGCATGCCCATATGATCAAGTATGTTTCAAGCTTTATCTAAACTTCATGTATCAGCTTACCACATAGATTTTGGAGTCTAGACTCCCACTATTTTTAGCTTGTGTTATGGTTTGAGCTCGAGGCTCCTCATGTTATGACTTCAAATTTATGCATGTATGTTATGAGTCAGCTTTGTCATTAGATGAAGGTTCAGCTTCACTGAAAAATAATGGAGAGCATATTAATGTTTTTTGGAGTAGTGTCTAGCACTGAGTAGGCTAAGGGTCAATCAACCCTATGCCTTAAAACTACGCACTAACGTAGGTATGTTCAGATTATTTGGGACCTCCCTTGTGAGCTTCCCCTGCCGCAAGGGGCCTTCATCTTGATATCAGTATCATGGTAGTGTTCTTAGCCTTGGCAAGGTTTTGGACGGCTCTTCCAACTTGAGTGTGATAGTCGGGGTCACGTAAGCTCTATCGTGGTATATCGGTTATATGATGAGTCTCCCATTGTTCCTCATGATTTCAGTTATGCATGTTCATCAGTCATGATATTATGTTTTCAGCAGGTTTGACCCAATGTTCAGTTTTACTTATGATTATCAGTTTTTATCTTTGGGCCATTTAATTTAGCTATGATATTTAGTTATTTTCATATCATGATTTCATAAAATAGCATGCAAGCCCTACTCTAAGAATTTTATCTTGATTATGTTTTTATAACATGCATGATTTATAATTTTACTTAGCGGTTTTACTTACCTTTAATACTCAGTACATTCCACGTGCTCACCGCATACTCTATGTTTTATTGTTTCATGATATAGGCTTGGATATTTAGGCTCATTTTCACCATAAGCCAGACCTGCAGCACTAGCACTTACCAGCCAGAGTGGTGAGTCCTATTCATTCGAGGTCCCTTCTTCTCAGTTATTTCTAGTACTTTCAACTTCATACTTTAATAAGTTAGTTGGGATCTTGTCCCATCAACTCATCAGTAGTAGAGGCTTTTCAGACATTGCATGTAATCAGCTTCGATCTTTAGTTATGTATTCCGATGTTATGAGATTATTAGACTTTCTCTATATTAATTATGTTGATCTTCCACTTTATTATGACTGAGTTAGATGATATGTTCATGTCATTGGTCGACTTGGGCCTCTCTGAGTTCTTTGTCCCGTGTCTTGGTCTAGGCCTATGTTCGGGTCGTGAAACATCCAAACAACTGGTTCGTCCCTATTGGATGACTATACTCAATCACAAGATCAGGTCTCATGAGCAATTTCAAACTAATCGTTATCATTATGTTCTAAATTAACTTTCCTGTGACCGTAACTCATGTCATGCAGTGATCATAAAAATCAAGGCTCTGTTGTAATTCTCTTTTCCTAATCTCTACTTCTCTAGGTTCAAGAAAGTAAAGAATTTAGGCAAGTCCTAATATTGCACACCATTAAGAAATGTTTAAGACGAAGAGAATACAATATAAGCATTTAGCATTGGTTTCCAATCACTATGTGTAACCCTAGTTCATAAATCCAGCATGGTTCGCACAACCCTAGTTGTGGAGGTTTTAGCCTCTCATGATTGTAAGATAATGATTAGTATTCATAGAAAAACACATAATTGAATACTTACAATTATAATTGGAAGAAAACATGTTTGAATATTGATGAACAAAATCAAGAATAATTGAGAAAACCAAGTGTTGATCTCAAGAATTGCTCTCCAATATTGTTTACAAACTTGAAAATAATTTACAAACTATTAAATATGAAATTTTCCTCAATGTATTCTGATGTCCTCCTAGTAAAAGAAATATAAAAGTTATTTATACAGATATTACAAACCTTTTCTTAAGCTAACAGAGAAATTTCCACATCTGGCGCCGACTCGTCCTACTACTGGTCATATGACCCATAACAGGATTGTACGGGTTGTACCTTTCTCTCGTACGTTACTTGGATGCTATAGAATTGGCTTGGCTAAGTATTGGTAGCTGGTATGACTCGTACCATGATCCTATGAGTTGTACAATCCCTCCGTGTCCTGGCTCCGAGAACTTTGACATCTTCTGAAGTTTTCTATGAGTGTTGCGATACTCCTCCTACCTTGCTCCTACGACTTGAAATAACCTGCTGCATCATGAGTTATGCCAAGTCTTTAAGAATCACTGAAGCTTCCCACATCTCCTGGTATGAGTCGTAGGTAGATGCTACAATCCGTCGGTGCAACCCGTACCCTGAAACTTCAATTGTGCAACTTTTCTCTAAAGTTTTCTATGACTCCAATTACGGCTCGTACTGAGAGTCATACTTTGCCTTTGCATTTTTTCAGCCTTTTAAGCTTTTCCACAAATCTCAATATGGCTCGTACAATCTATGTATGGCTTGTACTGAGATTAGTACGTGGCTGATTTTCTGCACTTTTCTGCATCTCTTCCACATTTTTTCTCCAACACCTATTTACCCTGAAACCAAAGTAAAAACACCTTATATCCGTATAAACACACCTAAGTCCATGTTATTTTTTCAGTTTTGAGCATTGAAAGTGTTGTAAACACACAACACAACATGGTATAAGCAGAAGTGTACATAACATATCAACATGAATGTAAACATGAGCCAACATCACTTAACCATCTAAACATAATTGCCTGGAAAGCCTCTAAACATCTGATGAGCTGATGGGACAACACCCCCAACTAGCTCACTATGTCTTAAGCGTACATAAGCAAAAAGAGATATAATAAAAATTGATATCCTCAAATCATAAGGACTTCCCAAAATTGGAACAGTGATGGACTGAGTGAGAGTGAGCTAACAACGAGACCGCGACGTATCACCCGAACCGACATCATGTTATGATATAGCATAGAGTATGGGGTTAGTACTTTGAATATACTGAGTATGTAGAGAGAGTAAAAAATGCTAGTAAAATCAATAGTGTAAAATCATGAATATAAAATAAGGTAGAACATCAGAGTAAGGACAATATGCTAAAAGCCATATTCCTGAGGTAATCTTTTTCATTTTATTTCGTCAATTTTGGATAAGAACTCAGAAGTCAAGTTTCATTCAAATTAGTTAATGTTTGATATCCAAAAATTTCTCAGCAACAGTCAGACATGTGGGGAATAGTAAGGACAATATGCTAAAAGCCATATTCCTAAGGTAATCATACTCATGAGAGATTCAACATAAGCTGAACAAAATGACCTAAGGTTTAGAAATAGAAAACATATAGTATACCGTACTTGAAATTATAAGTGAAAACTTATAACTGATCAATGCATCAAGTATGCTATAAAACATAATATCATAACACATGAACATGAGTAACTTGAACTCATATGCTCATAAACTTGAAATCATAAATCCTGCATAATAGGGCGAAATCATCATACGCTTGAAATCATCAATTCATGAGAAATTTGAGATTTAAATCTTCCCTAATAATTATAATTCATCAAATAGAACATGAGAAAATTGAACCCATAGAGATATCATGGATAATTGCATGGAATTGGGTTAGAGGCTAGAACTTCACATTTAGAATTTGAGGAATAGAGATCATGAGATTGAGCTTGAAAAGGGCATGAGGGTGGGAGAATTCCCCCATTCATAACCCTTCATACCTGGGTTTGATGAGATTCTTTTTAGGATTTGATGCCTAAGAAAATTTAGAAAAGAAGAAATTGAGAAATCCTTTCTTCGTTGAAAGCTTGATCTTTCCCAACCATTGTGTATGAGAGAAGTGAGGAATAAGATAACTAAAACCCTCAATTACACCCTTAAGGATCCCCAAAATGATGTCACTTAGGGATTAGAATCTTAGAAAATCACAACATTGACCCTGAAAAAATAGGTTGGACTGCATCACTGAACATCTTGACGGTGGCAGTGACGGGCCGTCACATGCCTGATGGTGGATCAAGTCCTCCGTCTCCTAAGAGCAATAGAACTTGAGCATGACGCTACACGTGATGGTCCGTCGCAAACCTGATTTCCACACTCTCACCTTCGGAGCCACGACACCACATCGACGAGCCATTACTAGGATGATGTGCCATCAACTCCTTCGTCACCCCCTTGCACCAGATCTAAAACCAGCAATTCTTTTTCATCAAGAAGAAATTTTGAGACTCCAGGTGTTACACTATACTTTTAACCCCTAAGTAAGGTCTTTTGGGGTTTCCTAAAGGGCCGACTAAGGGATCATACTTAGCCTAAACCTTCATTCTTTTAAACCACCATGGATTAAAGATCAATCTCTCAAGGCTCCCAAGCAATTAGGATTCCCCTTATTCTTAACCCTCTTAGTTCTCAAGTTTAAGAAAGAATCTAACAAAGCTCCAGGTATGTGGGGTCATGAATAGGGAATTCGTTCCACCTCATGCCCAATCCCGAGCTCAATTACATGAATTCAATTTCTTCAAGTTTCCAACTATTATTTCTATGAATTTTTAGGGTTAAGACCCTTTTTATGAAAAACTCCATAATCTTTTATGAAATTGATTATCTCATGATTCTATTTATGCTTTATGATTATAATTACATGATTTCTATGAAATAATCTCATGAATCTCTATTTTCAATTTATGATGACTTACTCAATTATACATGAATTTCATGAATCTCAACCTTATGTATCATGGTTGTATTTCAGTATTGTTTTCATGGATAGTTCACATATGTTAAGCAATTTATGAATTTCATGATTTCTAACTAACCCATGCAAAACCAAGTATGTTTTATGATTATGATATGAGCACTATATATATTTCGGAAGTAGTATTTAACACTAAGTAGGCCGAAGTTTCAGTCAGCCGAGTCTCAACACTATGTGCCACTCCTAGCAATGATGGGGTCCTCCTTGAGACTATCTCTCATGCTTGAATGGGCCCATGAGTGATATCACGCTTTCAGGGTTCTTACCCTTGGCAAGGTAGGAACTCACCTCCCAGCTAAGGTTACAAGCTGGGCTCCATGTATGCTTACTTGGAGTATGTCAATTATAATAATCTCCCCCTGTTCCATGATTTTTTATGCATGTTCATGTTTATGATTCACGATATTATGACTTATAAGATTTTGGATCAATATACACTTTATGATATTTTACCTATAATTTTAGTCATGTCTAACTTTATGATTCGTTCTTGAGAACCCTAAGCCATTATACTTCATTTATGATCAGAAACCAATGTTCTAGCTTATCTTATACTTGTGATTTCAAAATATCATTTTTCTATCATGTTTTACTTCTCCTACATACTTGGTACATTCAATGTACTGATCTTATAGTTGGGTGATCAGTCTCAGACCCATCGTTATATTGACTCTTGCTCCAATGCAGCCTAGCTCTTGGTGAGTCCTCATCATCAAAGGACATAAATTTTTTGAATTATGTCCCTTTTATGTCTTTTCAGTTATAGACTTAGCACGCTAGTTGGCGGCTTGTCCCATCAGCCCATCCTATATTTTAGAGGCTTTTCAAACTATGATGTATAGATGCTCAGCAGTGTTGACTGTTGTCTTCATTTATTCTTTTATGATATCTTATACTTCTACTCATATTATGATTTATGCTTTATTCTGCTTAGTATATGCTTATGCTTGTGTTATACATGTACCATAGGTTACCTTGGAGCCATTCGTGGTTCTAAGGTCACATCGGGTGTCTATGATCTGCCATGACAAACTTGGTATTAGAGAATCAAGTTTAGGTGTGTCCTAGGGTGTCAAAAGTTCATGTTAAGTAGACTCTTTTCCATGGGTGTGAAATCCGCCACATTTACGAAGAAGAGTCTATGAGACGTTTTAGCAAACTTTCCTTCTTTCATATTCTATGTCGTGCGATAAAGTTCAACTCTCTCAAATCTTATAACTTGTGATATATTCATTTGTGGAAAATGCCTCCCCAAAGAGACAATGGAAGAAGAAATGGCAATGAAAATAGCAATTGGAATAAGCCAACCCCACTAGCTCCAAGGGATCCTTAAATGAGCAGGTGACTCATGCTGAGTTTAGGACTGCTTTTCAGATGTTGTTCCAGGCTATGATGGCATAGGTCAACAGACAGGAAGTTGCTCCAAGGAACCCCAATGGGGGTGCTATGGTGTCAAGGGTGCGAGACTACACTAGAATGAACCTACTCGAGTTCCATGATTCCAGGGTGGACGAGGATCCACAAGAGTTTATTGATGAGATCCCGAAGATCACACATATCATAGAGATTTTTGGAGAGGAGAGTGCGGATTTGTCCTCCTATCAACTAAAGAGTGTAGCACATATTTGGTTCATGTAATGGAAGGAGGGTCGTGGAGTAGGTATAGTCCATATTTGCTGGGATGAGTTTGTGATAGCTTTCTTCGATAGGTTCTTTCTCTGAGAGATAAGGGAAGTGAAGATGGAAGAATCCATCAACTTGAATTAGAACAAAATGTCAATTTAGGAATATGCCCTGAAGTTCATTCAGTTGTATAGGTATACCCGATATGGTTTCTGAATGGAGGGCTGTCATGAGTATGTTTGTATCGACAGTCTCCGACTTAGTGGTCAAGGAGTGCATGATTGTTATGCTTATTAGTGATATGGATATCCATCGACTCATGATTCACGCCTAGCAAATTGAGGAGGAGAACCTGAAGGAGAAGGACAGAGAGACCAAGATGGCTAGGAAAGGGAACTTCGAATTTTCGCAGTAGAGGTCAGGGGTAGGCACCATCCACAGCCACAGCAGAGGTCATCAGCCCCATTTCCATCATCAGCCAGTGTTCCATCTAGGGTGAAGGGTGATCAGAGAGGTAGAGCATCAGTCTTTAAGATCTAAGGGAGAATTTCCAAGGAGCACACTTTCCCATCTTGTAGGAAGTGTGGCAGAAACCACCTGGGAGAGTGTTATATTGGAAGCAATGCTTGTTTTGGGTGTGGTAAGCCTAGACACAGGCTCAAGGATTATCCTTTAGCTAGATAGGGTAATAGTAGAGGTCATACCCCAGTCACCTCTGTAGCAGCTCCAGCTGCTCGCCCATCCCGGTAGGGTGCATCATCTAGCGCAGGTAATGAACTAAAATAGAACCATTTTTATGCCTTTTCATCATGCTAGGAGTAGGAGAGTATACCAGATGTGGTCACGGGTATGTTATGAGTTTATCATCTTCTTGTTTACACACTGTTAGATCCAAAGGCCACATTATCTTTCATGAATCCCTATATTGCTATCAGTTTGGATTTCAGTCCATAAATTCTCTTAGAACCATTCTAAGTCTCTACTCCCGTTGGCGAGTCAATTGTAGAATGACAAGTGTATCGGAATTGCTCGGTTAGAGTTCTTTAGAAAGTCACCTTAGCCTACTTAGTAGAGTTAGACATTACTGACTTTGATGTTATCTTCAGCATGGATTGATTGTATGCTTTCTATGCTTCAGTTAAATGTAGAACCCAATCAGTGAAGTTTGGTTCTCGGGTGAACTAGTCCTAGAGTGGAATGGCCAGGACGATGATTCCAAAGTTTGTAAATACCATCTAGTTCGGGTTAAGGATTTTACATCAGAGACCCCGACTCTCCAGTAGGTTTCCATTATGTGTGAGTATCCAGCAGTATTCCTAGATGATCTACTGGGAGTCCCTCTAAATGGGAGATTGAATTTGAAATCAACCTTCTCCCGGATACGTAGCCCATATCCATTCCACCTTATAGAATGGCTCTAGCCGAGCTTAAGGAGTTGAAAAAATAGTTGAAGGATCTCTTAGATAAGGGTTTCATAAGGCCTAGTAAGTCACCATGGGGTGCTGTTACGACCCAAATGGGGGCCTGGATCGTAGACACGGGACAAGGGACCTTGGGAGACCCCAAGTCGACCCATGGAATAAACACACATCCAACTCAATTGATAAACGAAAGAAAACATCAACATAAACTCAGCGGAATTCTAATTCAACATACCATTAGAATAAGCATCCGAACCTAGACAGATACAAAGTATGAAAAGCCTCTAATCTGGATGAGTTGATGGGACAAGACCCCAACTAACTCAATAATACTAAAGCTGAAAATAAATAAGGAAAATTGAAAGTCTAGTCCTCGAAGGATGAGGACTCACCAACCAAGTAGGTGCTAACTCTGAACATCGAATACAAACGGGGCTGAGCCTGGGAGGTGGGTCCTATATCACAAAATGATACAACATAGAAAGTATGTGGTTAGTACGTGGAATGTACCAAGTATGCAAGATAAGTAAATTGCTTAAATAAAGTAAATCATTTAAAACATTTCATGACATATCATAAGCTTTCAATTTTGAGAGAAAGGACTGCATGCATTCATTCTGAAATCGTAATCTTTTCATAACATGATCATGCATAACTTCATAACATCATAATTGACTCGAATAACTCAAAGCAGAAAGATGACATTTATAGAAAAGCTGAACAATGATTCAAATATTTCTTTTAATACATGCATGTTTAAAATACTAATCATGAGTAATGAATATGCAAATCTGAATCATATAGACAAAGGGAGACTCGTCATTTAACCGACTTACCACGATAGAGCTTACGTGATCCTGACTATCACACTCAAGTAGGCAGAGCCGTCCAAAACCTTGCCAAGGCTAAGGACGCTACCATAATATCAATATCAAGCTCATGGGCCAATAGGGTCGGGGATAGCTCACAAGGGAGGTCCCAATGTCATAATAGTATCATCCAACATTGGCGCGTAGTTCTGGGGCATAGGATGGTCGACCCTTAGTCCGTTTGGTGCTAGACTCTTCTCCCAAGACATGCAATGCTCTACATCATATATAACGAAGATCGACAATGGAATCATGCATAAACTCAACATCGTAAAAAAATGAAGCTCAACATTGTCATTTGACAAAGATCAATAATGGAATCATGCATAGAACCGACATCGTATGAAAATGAAGCTCAATGATAACATACATCTCAATTATGAATTCATGCATATGAGAAACTTTATTTCGAACGTACCACAAGCTCAAGTTAGTGGGAGCATCTTCTCCAAAACCATGTGGTAAGCTTACTTTAGAAATACAACATCATCATTCTCAATATAAGGGTCTTGCCCAAAATTTTATCCTGCTTGGATCTACTCAATTCATTTTGAAAACAATATCATAATCATGGGTAGCTTTAGAAATATGTTTTTCATCATCAATCTCATCATTCTCTTGTTTCATGAACATCTCACCCGTGGGCATTTAAATTTCGTAGTTTAGAAAACACAATTTTGATTGAAACTAATATAAAATATGCCCAAACTTCACAATTCATCAATAGAAATATAATCTAATCGTACTCATGTATAGAAATCGAAGAATTATGCAATTGGATAAAAACCCCATAACTTGATCATAGGAATTTCTCATAATTATATAGAGATTGGGCATGGGTGAGGAAAGAAGCACCCACTCATAACCCTACATACCTTGAAGGTCTTGATTCCACCAAATCTTTGATTGCCCAGGAGGAAGTTGGATGGAAACCTTGAATACTAGCCTTTAATCACTTTTCAACCTCTCAAGCTTGCACGCATGGAATGAATGACGTAGAATAGGTTTTTTCCCTCTTAAAACCCACTAAAACGGGTCTTAAA
Source organism: Datura wrightii (assembly GCA_035772735.1). Lineage (NCBI taxonomy): Eukaryota > Viridiplantae > Streptophyta > Magnoliopsida > Solanales > Solanaceae > Datura > Datura wrightii. The sequence continues at coordinate 48,303,301 of JASDFA010000019.1, forward strand.
TGACATAGTATAGGCCCCTAGGACATAGGAATTAGGAGAATCCCTTACTAAAATCACAAAATTTGGCTGACTGCCAGTCCCCAAGAGGGACTGGACGACTCGTGCTCACAGGCCATGACTCGTGGCTATGAGTCGTTTGGTTCACTACTCAAAACCTCTAGGGGACCTCATGGAAGACACTAGGACTCATGGTGGGTGACCACGACTCATGGTCACAATCCGTGGCTTTTACTACCCAATGTCTCCTTTCCACAACCTGTCTAGGCCACGGGAGACCTCACAAGTCGTGAGGCTTGACCACGACTCGTAGTCATGCCTGTGGTCTTCTCAACAAGCCCTGCCAATCCGGCTGGACCACGAGTCACCTCATGACTCGTGGTCACTCCTCACGATTCATCCTGTGTCTTGGTGCGAAATTTTAGTTTTTCACCATTTTGACTCCCAGGTCTGATCCTTGGGTTCCCGGGGTATAACAATATCTCCCCTTTGGAAAATTCATCCTCGAATAATAAGAAACACATAGAAACTTAGAAACATGCAATCATCATATGCAAACACTTATCATTTAAATCGAAAACTAGCGGAATGACTACCTCCAAAAAGAACTACATAGCTGAACTGAATTCAAACGTCACGTACAACTATCATAACATAAATCAAACTTACGCACATGAACTGAACATGGAACTGATCAGAGAATAAAGCCAAAAACTAATACCTCAAACTGGAACTGAGCTGGTAAGGAATAAGTGAGGGTATTTAGCCATCATATCCGCTTTGGCTTCCACATAGCTCCCTCAACATGCTGGTTTCTCCATAACACCTTTAACGAAGCTACTTCTTTGTTCCTCAGCCTCCGAACTTGACGATCCAAGATTGAAACTGGAATTTCCTCATAATTGAGGTTATCTCTCACACCAACACTGTCCACCGGAACTACTACGGCTGGGTCTCCTAACTCTGATGGCAAGTCCAACTCATACGCTACCTTACCAACTCTTCTCATTACTCGGTAGGGACCAACATAGCAGGGACTGAGTTTCCCTTTCCTTCCAAACCGCACGACTCCCTTCATGGAGAATACCTTCATAAATACCCAATCATCCACCTCAAACTCCAAATCTCTCCTTCTCACATCAGCATATGACTTCTGACGACTCTAACTCGGTTTTTAGCCTGTTCTTTATCAACTGAAACTTCACCATAGCCTCATGAATCGAATCTGGTCCTACCATAGCTACCTCACCAACCTCAAACCATCCAATGGGCGATGTATATTTCCTCCCATAGAGAGCCTCGAATGGTGCCATCTGGATGCTAGTGTGATAGCTGTTATGTTACACCGCGTAAAAATTTTAACGTGTAACGAATGTGTGTGTGTGTATGTTGAGAGTTTTAGAGTACGACGCGCATGGAACAAGGCCCCAGGGTTGAGTATACGAGCATAATAATGAGTGAACAGGAGGCCGGGACCGAAGGCCCAGCGCACGGGTGTCGTTCCATGCCACACAGCCTGGCGCTATGAATGGCGCGTGCGCCTCTACCTTACCATTATGGTTGGCATGTCACGCTCGTGTTTCGGCGCTACGGGCGGCGCCCCCCCCCCCCCCAAGTCCATCTCCCTTGGTTATATATATATCCCTCGTTCAATTTCTCATTCATTTTCAATATAAGCTTCGGCCAGAGGGAGTATATTTTGAGGGTTTCGATAGTTTTTTGTCTGATTATGCTACCAAACGCCATCCAAATTCAAATAAACTTTGGGCATCAAATTTTAAACCCACAGGGAGCATTGCTACAGAGTTATTTTCATGAAATTCACCTATCATAATCCTACCGAGCAAAAGTTGTCAGAATGGATCCAAACTAATTTCTATACGATCACAGGCTTCAAGTAAGCATTTCTCCCTTCTAAACTCTTGAGAAATAATAAGTTTTTGGCTGTATTTTATGTAGATGAATAATAATTGCTATTAATATCAAAAGTTATCATTTTTCACTGAATTTGGTATTGAAATTCATCTCTTTCTCCCAGTATAATGGTTACAATTGAAAGGAGCTGACGAATCTAAGTGAAACTCATCGGTTATTTGGGAAACGATAGCTAAGGTATGTAAGGCTTAACCCTCAGCAAGTTATTCTCTTCTGCAGTGTTACGAATTATGTTCTCAACTAGAAATAACGGTCCCAAATGCAGCAGATAGTCACTACCAGTAGATTGTGATTAGACATATTGTAATTAATTGTCATTGGTATATAAAGATCAGATATCCTGTGATTAGCTGCTATCAGTAGAATACTATTATATAAGTTCTGGTTAGCATCTAGAAAATGTATATAGATTATATCACAGCATCTCTCATCGAGAAAGAGCATGTTAAGTGTGTCACACACTAGGAGTGTCATAGAAATTCTTTGGTTCTTCAGTTCAGTGTGTTAGTAGAATCAGACATTATATTGTTAGGCATAGACCCTAGAAGCTCGTAGATAGTTATTGGGACTGAGTTAGTAAATTTAACAGCATAGGCGCAGGCGGGCGATATAACGATCAATTCGGCACCTATATTGTCAGTAGAGTTCTCCCAGAGACCGTTGGCGTATCTTGACTCCTCCGGGGCATGAATTATGTGAGTATGGACGCACCCAAGAGTCAGTGGCACCGAATTTACTTGGAGGGTTGAAGGTCAATCCGCCATATAGTGGCTATTGCCAGTGATAGATAGTTGTAGTCAATGTGGTGCTCATCGCACAAATCACTCAGGGCACCACCTCAGTTCTAACATCCTAATAGAATAGTAGATACCCTAAGAGATGAAGTTTTATTAGTATCTAGATACAGGGCCAAGGCCCCAACTTACTCTTGTCAGATATCCAGGTATAGGTTGCCGGGGACGACTAAGTCCAGATAAACACACCTACGAGGTTAGGAATCAGCCAAAGAAGGCATATGAAATCTTAACAGACTTGGTTAGCATCAAAGGGACTAGAACCACAGTTTTACAGTATTACCTCTAGGCTAAGATTTGTAATAAGCTACTTGTGGGAGGTTAGGGCTGACTACTCATGGGCATATCCGACTAGTAGCAGCCCCTCAGTTGCTTTACGCAGAGGGCAAGTATCCTAGAAAAATCCTTTCATGGTCAGCTGTTATGAATTGCATCGAGACGATAGTGATAACATAGTAACCCTCGTCGGAATAACCTTAGCCAGTTTGGTTATCGTATAAGATATTTCGCATATTAATGTTAGTGCCTATAAAGTAATGTACACTAGAGCAGTATGATATCCGAAGGAACCAGAGCGAGGCCTTGAGGGCCACATCCAGTTTTAGAGCTTATGTTATGGCCCTTAGTCGAGCCAAGGTTTGGGGCCTAGTTACAACAGTCATAGCATGATCCATAGTCGAGCCAAGGCTCGAGATCCAGATATAGCAGTTTCATTATGACCCATAGTCGGGCCAAGGCCCAGGGTCCAGCTATCCGAGGTTACGTTATGACCCATAGTCGAGCCAAGGCTCGGGGTCCAATTGCATAGACAAACTATTCAGATACAGACATAGCCATAGTAACCTATCAAGCTCAGACGTGTATTCAGTGAATGAGTAATCTAGAGTTACTGTATGCCCACAACTTTTAGTAACCAGGTAGTAGAAGTATACCTTGTTTGTACTTGTCGGGGCTTATGGGGACCTAGGTAGGTTTTTCTGTGTTGTATGTACCTTCCAGGCTTATGGGGGCCCGGTTAGGTTGTTGTTTATATTCTTGCCTACCAGTTATGGTTTATGAATGTGTAATCATACAGTCTTAGCTCACATACATGTAGCGTTTTGTTAGATGCAGATTATGAATAATCAAGCTTATAGGTTATTCTTCCTGCCCTTCTCTTTTTATTTATTTCCAGTCTTTGTTAGCTTATTTACTTCCTTACATATTCGGGACATGTACTAACGCGCTCCCCTAGGTGCTGCATTACTTGCCTACAGGTTTAGAAAGACAGAATTCAGGGTCTTCAGTAGCAGCTATTCAGAGTCGGCAGTTGGCCAGCTCCTTTCATTTGGAGTTGCCATGTGGTAGAGGTTCAGTCTTTCTTTGTATAGCATTGGGTAGGGCGGGGCCTTGTCCCAACCCCTATTTGTATTCTTACAGGCTTGCAGACTACATTTGTTAGTTAGTTAGCTATTTTTGGCTGTGTGGGGCCCGTATACGTCTTATTTTACATGTTGGCCATGTGGGGCCTAGTATAACATCTGATTTTCATTTCAGTTATAACTAGATATCATGATGGTCTGGTCGGCCCGCATAGGATTCCTTGTTACTGTTGTTGCTGGTTAGCTGGTTTCTTTTATAGGTGGCTATGCGGCCTTATCTAGTCGGAGGCTGTGTTTACAGCTAAGATATAGCCCGTTGTTTTCTGGAATTAAGTTGCAGGCCTGCACCAGACGTGCATAAGCCTAGCTAGATCAGTCATATTCCAGTGCGGCACTAGGTGCCAGTCATGCTTCCCAAGGTGGGGCGTGACATGTTATTATATGCAAACTCGATCAAGGGAAAGTGATAATCCCAACTACCTTTGAAATCCATCACACAAGCTCTCAACATTTCCACGAGAGTTTGAATTGTCCGCTCCACCTGACTATTCATTTGCGGATGAAATGTTGTGATGAGTTTAACCTGAGTCCCAAGCACTTTGTGGAATGATGGCCAAAATTGAGAGGTAAAATGGGTACCTCAGTCTGAGATAATAGAAAAGGGCACTCCATGTAATCGCACCAACTCCCGGATATACAGTTTGGCATAATCATCCGTTGGATCTATGGTTTTGGCCGGTAGAAAATGTGCAACCTTGGTCGACCTGTCTACCACCACCTAAATAGAAACGTAGTGCCGGCGTGTACGAGGTAAGCCTATATTGAAATACATATTAATCTCTTCCCACTTCCATGTGGGAATGCTAATATCCTAAAGTGCGCATGTCAGCAGTTGATGCTCGACTTTCACTTACTAACAGTTCGGGCATCTGGCTATGAACTCCGCAATGTCCTTTGTCGTGCCGTTCCACCAATATATTTCCCTCAAATCATGATACATCTTGGTGGCACCCGGATGGATAGAATACCTAGACCCATGCGCCTCATGCAATATCCTGTCCCTCAAACTATCAACATCTAGAACATATAGACAGCTAGTACCACAATATCCCATCTCCTCCTTGGGAGAAAACCTCTACTTTCTGACTTCGAACGGCTTCCTTCAAATTTACCAAAATCAGATCCTCATCCTGTCTAGCTTTCACATCAGTTACCAAGGACAATTTTCACCCGTTTTGCACAACAACACCGTCATCGGTCAAGTCGACCAATCTAACTCCCAACCTTGCAAGTCGATGGACATCTCTTACCAATTCTTTCTTTCCCTCATCCACGTGTGACACACTCTCCATAGAGAGCCTACTAAGTGTGTACGCTACCACATTAGCCTTACCCGGGTGGTAAAGAACACTCATATCATAGTCCTTTAGTAGCTCCAACCACCTCCTTTGCCGAAGATTGAGATCTTTCAGCGTGACCACATATTGCAATCTCTTGTGATCCATGAATACATACATGTGGATCCCATACAAGTAATGCCATCATATCTTCAATGCAAACACCACTACGGCCAACTCAAGATCATGGGTTGGGTAATTCTTCTCATGGACTTTCAACTGTCTTGAGGAATATGCTATCACTTTCCCATGCTGCATCAACACACATTCAATTTTGATTCTTGAAGCATCAAAATACACCACAAAACCATCGTTACCCTTAGGTAGGGTCAACACTGGTGTTGAAGTGAGTCGAGTCTTCAACTCTTAGAAGCTTTTCTCACAAGCCTCCGACCATTGGAACTTTACCTTCTTCTAAGTCAACTTGGTCAAAGGTGCTGCAATAGATGAAAAGCCCTCAACAAATCTCCGGTAGGACCCCGCTAAGCCCAAAAAGCTCCTAATATCTGATGGGTTCACCGGTCTGGGCCAATTCTTCACCACCTCAATTTTCTAAGAATCTACCTTTATGCTCTCACTCGATACCACATCATCCAAGAATGCCATGGAGTCAAACCAAAACTCATAATTTTTTTGAACTTTGAAAACAACTAATGATCCTTGAGGGTTTGAAGCACTACTCTCAAGTGAGCGGCATGATCCTCCTCGCTCTGAGAGTATATAAAGATGTCATCAATGAACACAATCACGAACATGTCCAAATATGTCTTGAACACCCTATTCATTAGATCCATAAGAGCTGTTAGGGCGTTGGTTAGTCCAGAAGATATAACAACAAATTCGTAGTGACCATTCCGAGTCCTAAAAGCAATGTTCAGGGTGTCGCTCTTCCGAACCCTGAGCTGGTGATACCCGGATCTGAGATCAATCTTGGAGAATCACTTGGAACCCTGAAGTTTATCAAACAAATCATCGATCCTAGGAAAAGGATACCTGTTCTTAACCGTGACCTTGTTTAAATGCCAATAGTCAATGCACATCTGAAGCGAACCATCCTTCTTCCAGAAAAATAACACTGGTGTGCCCCATGGAAACTTACTTGGTCTAATGAAACCCTTATCTAGCAAATCCTTTTAACTGATCCTTCAATTCTTTTTGCTCAGTTGGAGCCATTCTGTCGGGAGGAATAGATATAAATTGCATGTCGGGAAGAAGATCTATACCGAAATCAATCTCAAGTTCGGGAGGGACACCTGGAAAATCATCAGGAAAGATTTCTAGATACTCTCCTACTACTGGAACTGACTGGATAGTCGGAGTTTTAGACTCGAAATCTTTAACCCTAACTAGATGGTACATGCAACTCTTAGAAATAATCTTCCTGGCTTTAAGGTAGGAAATGAATCGACCTACAGGAATAGTTGAACTACCCTTCCATTCTAAGACTAGCTCACCCAAAAATCTGAACTCTACTACCCGATTTCTACAATTAACTAAAGCATAGCATGAAAATAACCAATTCATGCTGAGAATAACATCAAAATCAGTCATGGCTAACTCTATCAACTCTATTGAGGTAACCTTATGAAGGACTGATACTGGGCAATCTTTATACACCCATCTAGATATAACTAAGTCCCTACTGGAGTGGAAACTGAGAAGGGTTCTGACAGGAAATCGGGACTGACTCCGAAGCTACTGGCCACATAAGGTGTCACAAAATATAGGGTAGCCCCCGGATCTAGAAATGCATATACATCAATATGGAAAACTTGCAACATACTAGTGACCACATCCAGGGGGAGCTCCTGCTCCTGACAAGAAGCTAAAGCATAGAATCTGTTCTGGCGCTGACTGCCAGCTATGCTAGTAGATGCCCCCTGATGTGCTGAGCGTGGGGGAGGGGCTGCTGAACTTAAAGCTGGGCCTCGGACCACAACCTAATCCTGCCTTGTAGCTGGACAATCTCTAAGCATGTGTCCTGGCTGGCCACACCCGAAGCAAGCACCTGATCCTACCCAGCACTGGCTTATGTGCCCAAATCCACATCTTCGACAAGCTGGGATGCTAGAATCTGTGGGTCTACTGCTCTGACCACTTGAACCTGATGTTCGCCCTCTGTAATCACGTCTAGGCCTGGATGGCACACTCAATGCCGAAGATTTCAGGGCTGGTGATCTCTTGTGAATCTTCTATCGGTGCCCACCACCAAACCTCTATTGAGAGAACTTGTGATCCTCGGTCCTGGCCCTCCTGGCCTCCCTCTCTCTCGAATGTGCCGCCTCCATCTGGTAGGTGTACAACACTATACGAGGGAAGTCCATATCCTAGTGAAGCATAGTAATCTGGCACTCTTTGTCCAAATACCGTGTTATACCATGTACAAACCTGCTCACCCGCACCCTCTGATCATCCACTAACTCCGAGGCATATTTCGATAGGCGTGTGAACTTAAGGGAATACTCTTGCACTATCATTCTTCCATGCTTCAGGTTTACAAACTCACCTGTCTTTAGCTCTCTCATCTCACAAGGGAAGAACCAATCTAGGAATGCAACCTGAAACTCTTCCCATGAGATCGGACCTTCTCTTGCGACCCTACTATCCTTCCATTGGCGAAACTAGATATGCGCAACCCCCTTCAACTGGTAGAAGGCCAAGTCTGCGCACTCAGCACTACTCACCCCCATGACTTGGGTGATATTGATAATCTCATCCACAGACTCGTGTGGGTCCTCATCTACCTTCGACCCTGTGAACTTAGGAGGACTCATCCTCAAGAAGTACCTAACTTGAGCTACCCCGCTGCATTACCATTTAGCGAAACATGCGCAACGACCTGCTGATTGACTTAAGCAGTCAAGGCCTATGCAAGCATCTGAATAGCTGCCAGAACTCAGCATGAGCGGCTAGCTCTGGTTCTTGAGTCTTCTTAACTGGTAGGCGTGGCTGATGCCCATAATTATTTCCTTCCTTGTTGCCTTCACCACCTCCATTCCACCTTCTATTCATTCTTTGAGGAGCCATGATTCTGCAATCGCGAATAGAGTGAATTAGAAGGATAGAAAGACTGTTGATCGCACGACATATATCATGAAAGAAAGGAATATTTCCTAAAAATCTCGTATCCTCTTCGTGATAAGTGTGGCATGCTTCACACCCATGAAGAAGACTATACTTAATATAGCTTTAAGACACCCTAGGAAACTTCAAATCTATGGCTCTGATACCAAGTTTGTCACGACCCAAACGGGGGCCCGAACGTAGACACGGGATAAGGGACCCCGGGAGACCCCAAGTTGACCCATGGCATAAACACACATCTAACTCTTTTCATAAATGGAATAAAATATCAATATAAACTCAGCGAAAGTCTAACTCAATAGAATATCGAAATAAGTATCTGAAGCTAGACGCATACAAAGTTTGAAAAGCCTCTAATCTGGATGAGTTGATGGGAAAAGACCCCAACTAACTCAAAAATACTGAAGCTGAAAATACATAAGCAAAACTGAAAGCCTAGACCTTAAAGGATGAGGATTCACCAACAAAGTAGGTGCTAACTCTGACAACTGACTACGAGCAGGGTTGAGCTTGGGAGTTGGGTCCTATATCATGAAACAATACAGCATAGAAAGTATGCAGTTAGTATGTTGAATGAACCGAGTATGCAAGATAAGTAAATCGCATAAATAAAGTAAATCATTTAAAACATTTCATGACATATCATAATCTTTCAATTATGAGAGAAAGGCCTGCATGCATTCATTATGAAATCGTACTCTTTTCATAAGATCACCATGCATAGCTTCATAACATCATAGCTGACTCAAATGACTCAAAGCTGAAAGATGACATTTATAAAAAAGCCAAACAATGAGTCAAACCTTGATTTTAATACATGAATGTTTAAAATAATAATCATGAGTAATGAATATGCAAATCTGAATCATATAGACAAAGGGAGACTCGACATTTAACCAACATACCACGATAGAGCTTACATGGTCCCGACTATAACACTCAAGTGGGCAGAGCCATACAAAACCTTACCAGGGTTAAGGACGCTACCATGATATCAATATCAAGCTCATGGGCCATTAGGGCCAGGGATTGCTCACAAGGGAGGTCCCAATGTCATAATAGCATCATCCTACATTGGCGCGTAGTTCTGGGGCATAGGGTGGTCGACCCTTAGCCCGCTTGGTGCTAGACTCTTCTCCCAAGACATGCAATGCTCTAAATTGTATATAAGGAAGCTCAACAGGAATCATGCATAAACTCAACATCGAATGAAAACGAAGCTCAACATTGTTATTTGACAAAGCTCAATAATGGAATCATGCATAGAACCGACACCGTATGAAAACGAAGCTCAATGATAACATAAATTTCAATTATGAATTCATGGATATGAGAAGCTTTATTTTGAACATACCACAAGCTCAAGTAAGTTGGAACATCTACTTCAAAACCATGTCATAAGCTTACTTTAAAAATACCACATCATCATTCTCAATATAAGGGTCTAGCCCAAAAATTTATCATGCTTGGATCTACTCAATTCATTTTGAAAACAATATCATAATTATGGGTAGCTTTAGAAACATGCTTTTCATCATCAATCTCATCATTATCGTACATTCATCGACATTCTCTTGTTTCATGAACTTCTCATCCGTGGGCATTTAAATTTCATAGTTTAGAAAACACAATTTTGATTGAAAATAATTTAAAATCTTCCCAAACATCATAATTCATCAATAGAAACATAATCTAATTGTACCCATGTATAGAAATCAAAGAATTATGCAATTGGGTTAAAACCCCAAAACTTGATCATAGGAATTTCTCATAATTAGATAGAGATTGGATATGGGTGAGGATGGAAGCACCCACTCATAACCCTACATACCTGGAAGGGATTAATTCCACCAAATCTTCGATTGCCCAAGAGGAAGTTGTATGGAAACCTTGAATATTAGCCTTGAATCACCTCGTCAACCTCTCAAGCTTACATGCATGGAATGAATCACTTAGAATAGGTTTTCCTATCTTAAAACGCAATAAAACAAGCCTTAAATGACGTCGTATAGGCCCCTAGGACTTAGGAATTACGGAAAAGCCCTTACTAAAATTGCATAATTAGGCTGACTGTCAGTCCCCACGAGGGACTGGATGACTCGTGCTCACAGGACACGACTCGTGGCTATCAGTTGTCTGGTTCACTACTCAAAACATCTAGGGGACCTCATGGAAGAAACCACAACTCTTGGTGGGTGACCACGACTCGTGGTCACCATCCGTGGCTTCTACTGCCCAATGCCTCCTTGCCACAACCTGTCTAGACCACGGGAGACCTCATGAGTCATGAGGCATGACCACGACTCGTGGTTATGACCGTGGTCTTCTCAACAAGCCCTTCCAACCCTGCTGGACCACGAGTCACCTCATGACTTGTGATCACTCCTCACGATTCGTCTTGTGTCCTGGTGCGAAATTTTAGTTTTTCACCGTTTTGACTCCCGGGTCTGATCCTTCGGTTCCCGGAGTATAACAGGTGCTCTAGTATTCTTTGTTAGAAAGAAAAATGATTCTCTCAGAATATGCATTGACTATCACTAATTGAACAAGGTCACAATCAAGAATAAGTATCCCCTTCCCAAGATTGATGACATGTTCAATCAGCTTTAGGGTGCTAGTTGCTTTTCAAAGATAGACCTCAGATGTAGTTATCACCAACTTAGAGTCAAGGAGTGTGACATTCCAAAGACATCTTTCAGCACTTGTTATGGTCACTATGGATTTATATTTATGTCTTTTGGACTAATGATTGCTCCTACAACTTTCATGAATTTGATGGACATGGTGTTCAAGCAGTACTTGGATATGTTCGCCATTGTTTTAATAAACAATATCCTTGAATATTCTTGGAGTGAGGAGGAGCGTGCCACTAATTTGAGGATTTTATTGTAGACTCTTAAGGATCATCAGTTGTTTGTTGTGTTTAGAAAGTGTGAGTTTTGGTTGTAGTTAGTTGCATTACTTGGCCATGTAGTGTCTAGTGAGAGCGTTCAGGTAGACCCTCAGAAGATAGAGGCAGTGAAAAACTGTAGTACCCTAAAAGTTTCTTAAACCAAACACAAACTTGGAATGAAAAATTAGAAAAGAAACCAGAAAATTTTGTCTCAGAATGACTCAACAAACGATTTATTGTCAGTAACAAGGACCTGTTGTCTGAGTCATTGTCAGCCTTGCAGTTTTCATTCCTCAAACTAACGAGTGACACAACCGACCCATTGTTAGAAATAACAGGCCATTGTTCATCCCCTTCTTGCAATACCCAAAAAACCTATCAAATCTATCTTCCAAATAATGAGCCAGACAATGAGTCGTTTGATATAACGACTCGTCCTAGGAAGCTATTAGAGGAATTAAGACAATGCTAGACCTTCCATAGTGAAAACAGATGGAAACAATGACCTATTGTTTCAAATAATAGGTCTTTATGTTCGTCTGTTAGAGGATATCCAGAAAGTGTTCAGAATTCCCTCCAATGAAGATGAGTAGTAGCAATGACTCATTGTACCGACCAATCAGTCTTTCTATCATCCGTCGTGAGGAATCCAAAGGAATAGAATTTCTAGCCTAAAAACAATGAATTCCACTAATGAGTCATGGTCACAACTAATGACTCGTTGTAAGGCCCGTTGTATCTGGACAGTCAGATTCCGAAATGGCTACCCAAGGGGTATTTTTGTAAAATCCTAATCTTCTAACTCCTATACTACATCATTTGGTGTATGGTTTAGAGGGGAATTAAGGGGGTTATTCGATGTTCTCCTCTCATTCTCTCCCAAGTTTACAGGAATAGTATGTAGAAGATAAAAGACCTTCTCAGGTCTAAGCTATGGTTCCATTCAAAGTGCAGCAAATTTCAAGAGCTTTCTCAGAGAAATTCCTCTACAGGTATGTGGGGTTTTAGCAAGGGTATTCCTCTCACCCTTATGCCCAAGAATTTTTAGAATATTTCATCAACTCATGCCTATAGAAATCATGAGTTAGGGTTCCAACAGATCCTGATTATCCTTGTATTTTATTAATCTCCCAGTTAACCTAAGTAATACTCCGTGAAATTCATAGTTTGACTTCATTTTTAATTCATTTCTAACCCTAATGTTAGCATTATGTTGGGTTGAATACTATATGAATTTTAGTATTAATGTTTCAAGTTAAAGTTAGTATTTTCATATTACAGATATACTTATTATTCTTCAAAAATGTCCGCTGATTAGTTTGGCCCTTTAATCAGTCTATTAATAAATTCAGTATATTCAATTATTAGGTCCCTTATTCTCCTAGGACACTTTCAGATAAGTTGGTCTTTTTTATCCTTAGGACATCAGTCTTGAGCTAATCAGTTCAATTAGAGATAACTAGAATTCTAGTTGGGAGTAGTATTGAGCACCGAGTGGACTAGGGTTCAACGCACCAAAGATCCTAGAACTATGTGCCATAGAGGTTATTAGTATGAATGGGCCCCAAACAGTGATCATAATAGCTTAGACACTACACCCTAGCAAGGTACAGTGGCTTTTTTCGAAAGGGTGTATACATCGAACTCCAGGTTTATCTCACGTGGTTATATATCAGTTAGAGTCTCTCTCATAGTACAGTTTAGTCTCAGATTGTAGGATATGATTATGACCCTTATATCACTTTTACCAGTTTTCAGTACTCTCAGATTTTAGTTTATCTACAGCATGTATCATTTCAGTCAGGGTTATTTTAATATTTCATCATGTTTATTTAACATATTCTTTTAGTATGATTATGTTCTAAAATTTCACGACCTAGCATACACAGTACATTCAATGTACTAACACATGTTTTTCATGCTGCATCATTTCATGATATAGGCTCAAGCTCTCAGCCTCAACAGTGGGGTTAGCTTCTCTTTCAGGCTTATTATAGCAGAGTCCCTTCGGTGAGTCCTTATCTTCTAAGGGTTGGAGTTTTCATCTTCAACACTTGATATTTTCATTTTTAGCTTTAGACATTAGAGTTAGCTAAGGGATCTGTCCTCGAAATGCCTCAGTTGTTTTAGAAGGCTTTTAAAGAGTATATGTTAGTTTCAGTTTGAGTCTCAATGTTTGAGAAAATATCAATAATTTATCAGATTTTTTATATTTATTCAGTATTTGGTTATTATTTTAATTAGCTTCTGCTTAATAGTCTTTAAAGTAGTTTAGTTATTAGAGAATTATGTCATGTCATGGGTTTGCTTGGGGTAACTTATGATCCTAAGTACCATATCGCGTCTAGAGTACAAACTTGGGTCATGACAAGAACTGGCCTAGACCTGTCACTCCTATTGACATTAGAAGCTTTTTGGGTTTAGCTAGTTATTATCGGAGGGTTGTAGAGGGATTTTATCCATTGCTGCACCTTTGACCATATTGACTCAATAGAAGGTCAAATTTTTGTGGTACGATGCTTGTGAGAGGATCTTTCAAGGGCTGAAGGCTCGGCTCATTTTCACTCCTATCTTGACCCTTCTTGAGGGCACAAATGGTTTTGTAGTGTATTGTGATACCTTGAGGATTGGGTTTGGGTGTGTGTTGATGTAGCATGGTAAGGTGATAGCTTATGATTCTAGATAGCTTTAGACTCTTGAGAAGAATTACCTGATGAAAAATCTTGAGTTATGGAGGCACTATTTGTATGAGGTGCACGTGGATATGTTCACGGACCAAAAGAATCTCCAATAAGAGTTTACTCAGAAGGAGTTGAATTTGCGGCTAAGGAGATGACTTTAACTTCTCATGGATTATGAAATGAATGTTCTTTATCATCCAGGGAAGGCTAATGTAGTGGCTGACACTCCTAGCACATTTTCCAAGGAGAGTGTGGCTCGTGTGGAAGATGGAAAGAAGGAGTTGGCTAGAGATATCCATAGGCTTGCTCGCTTAGGGGCTTGCCTTACAGATTCGGCAGATGGTGGTGTTATTGTGAAGAATGGATCAGAATCTTCATTAGTGACAGAAGGGAAAGGCAAATTGAGGACCCTATCTTAGTGGAGTTGAAAAAAGCTATCCGGAATAAAATAAATGGAGGTGTTCTATCAAGGGGGAGATGGTGTACTTCGATATCAAGGTCGAATATGTGTTCTAGATATGGGTGACTTGAGAGAGAAAATGTTGCGAGAGGCTCACGGCTCTCAATACGCTATCCATCTAGGTGCCACCAAGATATACCGTGACTTATGGGAAGTCTATTGGTGGAATATCATGAAGAAGGACATTGTAGAATTTGTTGCTAAGTGTCCAAATTACCAACAGGTGATGGTTTGAGCATCAGAGACCAAGAGGCATGCTACAAGATATTAATATTCATACTTAGAAATGGGAAGAGATAAATATGGACTTCATCACATATCTACCTCATACGTGACAATAGCATGATTTTATATCGGTGATTATGGACCGGATGACTAAGTCAGCATATTTCCTACTAGTTAAGAATACAACTTCAGCCAAGGACTATGCTAGACTTTGATTTTGAGATATAGTTAGGTTGCATGGAGTCCTTTTGTCCATCATTTAAAATAGGGGTACTTGATCTTAGGCAGATTTATATGCCCAAGTGATACTCAAACGTATCATTTTTACCTTGTTTGTTGTGCAATGTGTATATAATATCATGTAATTGGTAATAAAATGCGAATTTATACTAACCAACATGATTAGCATTTGTTGTGCAGGTAAATGTGATTTTTAGGAGCTAAAATGCGTGTTGGAACTATGTCGGAGTTGGACTTGGATGCGAGCATGGAAACGACCTTGGAATGCATGATTTATAGGGGCTCCGCGATGGAGCCGTGCCACGCTACCATCGCAGTAGCACACTGCCTGAGCAGGGATTAAAAGGGTAATTACCAGTGTGCCTGCGCGTCAGCTCCGTGGCACGGAGATAGGCCTCCGCGATGGCCTCCGTGCCACGTTGAGGTTGATTTACCGGACCCTGGAAATTCCAGTGAAGGTCCGCGTCCACGCCGTGTCACGGAGGCAGTGCTCCGCGTTGGCCTCCGTGACACGTTGCTTGTTATTCCGGGAAAAATTTCCCACTAGTATAAATAGCACACTTAGGTTTATTTTAATAAGGTTTTTGGAGTTTTTAGACTGAGTTCAGAAGTGGAGAGCAGGAACGTGGGTTAGTAGCAGTTGAAGATTGAAAAAGCTAAGGGATTTCTTCTCTTCCTTTCTTCTTTCTATCAATTGTACGTATGATTTACACTCATTTTAGGATGATCAATCCAAGAATGAGTAGCTAATTCTCTTCCTTGCTGAGGTTTTGAACATGTGTAATGAATTCTGATTTTAATTGATATGGTTTCTTCTTCTTCTTTAATGTTGTTCTATTAATTCTTGTTTTTACTGCATTAGTGATTGGCCAACATCAATGGATATCTAAAAAGTCCAATTTCACTCGAGACAGCAAGAAATTGGAAAGTTGTGAATTAATAGGGTATTGTTCTTAACTTGATTTGGGAAAATTGGGTTTTGATGTGCTTTCCTGATAGAAATATACTTGAAAGCCGTATTAGTCAATTTAGGAACCGGAATTGTAGTGCTAGGTCATAAATTGCATTTGATCACAGAAATGTAGACGGATGGTTTATGATTCTAAAGTGAAATTAAATACGAGAGTTTTAATTTCTAGGCAAATGTTCTTGGCTAGCAACATGAAGAAGAGAATTAACCAAAATTATCATGATTATCAAGTTCATTACTTGTTCTTAACCTTGGCATGTTCATATCCATTGTCTGAATTCAAAAGTAAATAGTTGTAGTAATTGTAGTATATATAGTTTAGAAACAAAAAAAAAACTCAAGTAACTCTTGGTTACATTGTTGTTAGCATAATTAGAAGTTAAATAGAAATATAGTAAATTAGGCAATTTTACATATCTTGAGCCTCCTTGGATCGATACTCGGCTACTTAGCCACTTTATTACTTGTTTGACCACGTGCACTTGCGTGTCGGTTTTTAACCGTAGCAACAAACCGCGAACAAGTTTTTGGCGCCGTTGCTGGGGAGGCTAGGCGATTTGTAAAATTGTGTTTAGGTTAAATTTACTGTATTTGTATTTTTATTTTCTTAAGTGTTAACAACTTGGTCTTAGCCTGTATTTTGCAGATTTTGTTTCTGTGAACATTGGCAAGGGACAAAGAGCTGGTGGAATCTTACTTAGAGCCTGAGCGTGAGTTTCATAGCCAACGTAGAGAAGCTCTTCGAAAGAAGCTGCAGTTGCTTAAACAGTCTATGATGGAGCAACCAAATCCACTAGTTGTGCGGGCCGTTTTAGTGCCCGATGAAGCAGCAGCAAGGCCGGTTCGCGAGGTGGCAATCCCACGCGCTAGTAATGTACATTCTAGCATCCGCAAACCAGAGCCTGGAGGGAGGTTTGAATTAAAGAAGAATATGGTGCAACTTTTGCACACAAGCGGGCAATTTACCGGTCTCCCTCATGAAGATCCACAACAACATTTCCAGAACTTTTTGGAGATAAGTGACACTTATATACCCGCTGGAGTGTCACCTGATTATGTTCGGCTCACCTTATTTCCATTTTCCTTACTTGGTGAAGCCAAGAGGTGGTTAAACGCTGAACCACCCAACTCTATATCAACGTGGGATGATCTTGCAAGGAAGTTTCTTATCAGATTTTTCCCTTCTGGTAAAACAGCCAGACTTAGGAGTCAAATCCTAAGTTTTAAACAAAGGGAAGGAGAAAATCTTTATCAAGCCTGGGAAAGATTCAAATCCATGTTGCGGGACTGTTCTCATCATCATCAGTCCAATGAGGTGTTGGTACACACATTTATTGAGGGTTTGGAACCCCACACTAAAATTCTGTTAGATTCAACAGCTGGAGGGCAAGCGCTGGAGAAGACCTATGAGGAGCTGTACACTTTGCTCAACCGAATTTCACAAGGCAATCCAGAATGGAATGAAGATTCGTCAAGAGGTGGAGCAAGGAAAGCAGCTGGAGTGCTTGAAGTGGATGGATTCACAGCTATCGCTGCACAGATAGCTGCCTTGCAAAATCAGTTAAACACTCACTTCAGCAATATAAATTTGAACCAGCCTTCAGCTTCAGTCAATGCAGTTCAACAAATGTGGTGTGAAGTGTGTGGTAGTAGTGAGCATTCAGCTGAATGCTGTGGTGCAAATCCTGATTCTGTTAACTTTGTGGGAAATGCACAGAGAAATCAGCAGCAGTTTGGTAGTCGCTACAACTCAAATTGGAGGAACCATCCGAATTTTTCGTGGGGTAGCAACAATCGACAAGGCCAAAGTTCAGGGCAGGGTATGCACAGAAACCAAGGAGGGCAATAAAATTATTAAGCTCAATTCAAAAATCATAGTGCCCCTCCTCCACCACCATCACCGACTATTGAGGAGATGTTCAAAACCATGATCGCTAATCAGGCACAATTGCAGGCTGACTATGTCAAATTGGCAGCCGAAGTGAAGAACAATCAATTGGCGACCAAGGCTCTTGAATATCAGTTTGGGCAGTTTGCTAGTGCCCAAAATACTAGACCCAGAGGAGGACTACCTAGCGACACGGATCCTAATCCGAAGCAGGTAAATGCAGTGACCACGAGGAGTGGTTTATAGTTAAAGGAGGTGGAACCGGAAAGACCGCCTCAAAAGTCAGGAGCAGCAGATGTTGAGGGAGAGCATATTTCAGATAAGGGGAAGACTAAAGAAGCTGAACCAGAAAGGCCTCCACCCCCGTTCCCTCAACGACTTAAGAAACACAAGGAGGAGGCGTGTTTCCAGAAATTCATGGAGGTACTTTAACAGGTACATGTTAACTTACCTCTTGTTGATGTCTTGCAGGGAGTGCCAAAATATGCGAAATATATTAAAGACATCATGGCTAACAAAAGTCGTTTGACTGAGTATGCCACGGTAGCTTTAACGGAGGAATGCATTTCCCGTATTCAGAATAGGTTGCCCAAAAAACTGAAAGACCCTGGAAGTTTCACTATCCAGCTTACTATTGGGCAAAGTATCCGAGCTCGTGGATTATGCGACTTGGGGGCAAGCATAAATCTGATGCCATCTTCGGTATTCAGAAAGTTATGTCTAGGGAGTCCTAGACCTACAACGGTAATCTTGCAGCTAGCAGACAGGTCTTTAGCTAAGCCGGATGGCATTGTTGAGGATGTGTTAGTGCAAGTAGGGTCCCTCATTTTTCCGGTCGATTTCATTGTTCTGGACTTTGAACCAGACGCTGAAGTCCCATTTATTTTGGGACAACCCTTTTTGGCAACCGGAAAGGCGTTAATCGATGTATCTGTGGGTCAACTCACGATGCGAGCACATGACAAGGTCGATGTGTTCGACGTGTATAAGGTACCTAAGCTCCCAACTGTTTATAAGGAACTCTCGGTGATCAACGTAATTGATCATGGGAATGCTAATGGATTGAGTGATTCCCGAGAGTTACTAGGAAGGCCACCGGATAAGGTTGAGAACTACTGGGGGGATGACCATGATCGGGACAAAGCGTCCATCTCCCTAGTAGATAAATGAGCATAAAGGACGTCGAGCCGCGACGGTAAACCAGGCGCTGCACGGGAGGCAACCCGTGAAAAATATTTTCTTTCTTTCTTTTTAGTGTAAATAATTTTTATTTTTCTTTTCTTTTTCTTGACTAGGTTTAGATTTTCATTTTAGTGAATATTTTTTTTTTAGTTAGGGAAATCTATTAATTTAACCAATTTTTGTTTAGTGAGGTGATTTTCAGGTATATCGGAGGAAATATACATGGAATCGAGAAAATGAGGCGAGGTATGAAAAATTAAATTTATTGGTGAAACAGAGCACTGGCGCGTTGGCACCGTGTCACGGAGGCAATGCTCCGTGTTGGCCTCCGTGACACGTTGAAGGCAAAATCCGGATTTTTTCAAAAATCCAGTAAGCCAACGCGTTGGCTCCGTATCACAGAGGAGGGGCTCCGGGTTACCCTCCGTGACACGTTGCCCCTTATCCAGTGTCGGGTCACACCGGGTTTCCGGGTGACCCGCGTGTTTTCTTTAAATATAACCCCGATTTTCGCCCATTTTTTCCCATTCCCTCTACTCTCCGCGACCAAACACCCATTTCCCCCTCCCCAAGCAACGTGCCACGTTAATAGGCAAGGAAAAACGTCAAGTTTCTTCGGTTCTTCAATTCTAAGTTATGTTTTCATCGTCTAACTCAATTTTTTGGCGATTTTTGTCAAATTTGGGCATGTAAGGTGAGGTATATCACCCTAGGTAGAAATTAAACATGATATTGAATTATTTTGTGATTGACTATGTTCGGATTGTTGTATTTGGCGTTTGAACTTGTCGATTATGTAAATAATTCGAAATCGATTGTCGAATTGTATTCTAGGGCTTGGGTTGTTGAATTTGACTTGGGCAACTTGATAATTTGATGAAATCGATGCCGGGGTGTGTTTATTAATTGAGATAAGTCGTGGTAAATATTGTATAAATGTTAAAAGACGACTAATTCTCGAATTTTTGTGGGAAAATGCATAAAGTGTGAATTGGTTAGATTGTTTAGATTAGATTGTATATAAAATGTTTTATAGTTGTTTTTATTTTTGTTGTTGTTTTTGTTGCTTGTGCGATGGTTGAATTGTTAGCGATAGTAGGGTGGGGATTAGTTGTATGAAGTCTGAGTAGTACACTAACCGTTATGTTGTCGATTTTTTGTTGTGAACGCACTAAGCAATATGTGTATAGTTGTTTGTGTTTGGGGTTGTAAATAGACCTATCCTTGCTGAAATTTTGTAAATACTGTTAAGGACTAAGTGTGGGGTAAATTTTGTGTAACCCGACCTTAGCCGAAGCTAACAAGTTTTTAGCTTAACGTTGTGCTTGTTTGTGTAAATTGACAGGTACAATGGCTAGCAGACAAGATAAAGGCAAGGGTGCTTCTACCTCAGGCACCGGACGGAAACGGATGAGACTGGGCACCGCAGTCCCAGCTACACCCGCTGTTCCGCGCGGCCAACACCGCCGATACGGAACACGATGGGTCACCGATGAATGGAAGAAATGGTATGCGAAACATAAAGAAAATAAGTACTTCCCGGAGGAACATATTGCAAGGGAACCACTCACACAGGAGTTCCCTCGCATTGTACAGAGAATTGAAGCAGCGGGGCTCAGCTTTATTTTTCAGGAGCCCAAGGAGTGCAACCTTCACTTGGTCTGGGAATTTTATGCAAACTGGAACCCGGCCATCAGAAGCCACACTATTAAAATCAGAGGGCAGATTGTCACTCTAGAACCCCAGCAGCTGAATGCCATCATTGGAGCGCGGGACACAGACGCCCACGTTCTCCGCCAGCTAAACATCACACCACCGTAAGCCGACATCAGACGTACGTTGTGTGGGGCTCGATCCACATCCCGATGGAGCAGACACAAAGAGAGGGGTTACCACCAGACTCTGCCTTATTCGCAGATGAATAGGGAGGCCAGAATATGGCTGAAGATTGTGTGTTTGTGCTTGATCCCGGGAGTCCATATGACAGATGTGACCCGGGACCGTGTCTGCTTGGTGTATGCCCTTATGAAAGGGCTTGAGATTAATGTGGGGGCGGTTATAATATCCGCCATGAAGAGAGCCAGACTACACCAGGGCCATAGATACGGGTTTGGCGGACTCATCACCACCTTCCTCCGAGGCCTCGACATTGAGGAAGAAGCCTTGGATTACATTCCGCAGCTGGAGCGGAGGGCCCTCGACGTGACAAAGACTAAGGCCCCCGACACTACACACGGACCTGTGCTAACTTTGGGCGAGCGACATGCTCGTGACGATCAGTACATGGCCCGTATGTTCGGCATGCAGATGCTGCAGCTACGGATAGGTGGGAGACCAGCCACCGAGGAAGAATTATGGCAGCTGGAGCTGGATTACCCCTTTGGCGAGAACGCCAGAGCCTTATGTAAGGTGGGGCCAGCCTTTGTGGAGCCTACAGATGATGATGTCCCTACTGATGAGGAGACATGTCATGAGGACTCCGATGTGGAGTCCGATGACGACGATGGAGCCGATTCAGACATGGGCGACGAGGCCGCAGCACCGGATGAGGAAGTCAAATATTTCGACTGAGCAGGGAGTTACACCACCCAAAATTTTGTGCTTTGTATTTTTGTGAACACTGGGGACAGTGTTCGATTTAAGTGTGGGGTGGGGAGTAGCTAGGTGCTAGGTCAAGGCTCTAAACTGCTGTATATTTTTCCTTGATGTTTATGTATGTTTGTGCTTTCCCTGTGGCGAACTGATTTGTGATGTATGTGTATATATTTGTTTTGTGGCTAATGATGTGTGTTTTTGAAATTTATGGTTGCCATTGTAAATATTTTATAAATTTTGTAAATATTTTTTTTTCTCTATCGACATGATCGATATTTTTCAAAATTTTTGCGAAAATATTTTGCACTTGTAAATATTTTCTTTCTATCGAAATGATCGATGTGTTGCAAATTTTTTTCGATTTTTATTGTTGGGTTTCTCGGAGTTTGTTTTCGGTTCTTTTACCGAGAATAGTCCCATTGAACCGATGTCATAGTTAGTGACCATTTCCTATGATGGATGGATGACGACCGTCTTAAGGGAAATGTAGTCGGTAGGAGTAGGATTTTTAATTGTTTTTAGTTTTTCTTTGGTGGATTGCATCAATGAACTGTAGTTGCTTATGGTTGCTAAAATTTCGTTGCGTGTTGTAATTGATGTTCAAAATGTGAAAGTGATTTGTTTGAAAGCATGCAATTCTGTAAATATGTTGAGTTACCTAGGCTATAGAACTTGGTTCAGTATGATTGAGGCTTAATCTTGAATTCATGTAATTGACTAATTAAAGAGTCTGTGAATGCATCTTGGTTCGAGCATGTGCATGAAGTGTGAAGTGTGGTTTTGCTATTCCATGTCATTGTGAATTGTCTAGAACTTGCCTGGTGTGTATACAAAACGAAATGAAGGTGGTGTAGTGTTGGAAAGGATGTAGGCATTTCTTTGCTTTAACCGATAGTTTCCATTTTTTTCTTGTCAAATTCTACCTTTTTATATGTTGTATACCCTAGTCAGCCCGTTGAGCCTTTAGCCAATTTCTTTCTTTTGTCCAAAATTGTATGAACTAAGCTTTATTCCTTCTTTTCATTAGCCTTAAAGTCTATAAGAAGCTCTTAAGCGCTTGCAAAGAAAAGAAAATGTTTCCCAAAGTGTTGAAGAGTGAAAAGAGTGAAAAGAGTGAAAAGAAAAAGAAAAGCAAAGTGAAGAAAGAAAAGATGATGTTGAAGAGGCACTTGTTGTAATTAATTGATAGTGAGGGTACATGAAAACCCTCTGTTTTGTGTCAAGTGTGTTTGATGAAATGGGCTGTATGAAAGTAAACCAGCATGGATGGAAGAAAAAGAGAAAAGAGAGGAACAATGTCCATGAGTCGATGGGAATGAGTTGAAAAGGCGCTTAAGGATGCTAGCGACTATTATTGGCTAATCCAATATAGACATACTAGATCCATAGCCCCGTTACAACCCATTAAAAGTCCTATTTGATCCTACATTGCATTTCTTTATATTAGTGGAGTAATACATTAAGGGCAAGCCTATGGGTCATGACATGAGGCATGTGAATTCTTTTGGGAGAGAGAGTGAAATTAATTTTTATATGCCCCTACTTGCATGTTTGTGTGTTGCATGAACATAAAGGGGAAATTTCTCTCGAGTTGTGAGGGCACATGCTTGATGAAAGATTGATTTTCGTGTCGGATTTCTTGATTAGTTGATTTGCATGAGTTTGCCGATATCAAGAATCAATTCTTAAAAGTCTAGGCAGCCTTGATGTATTAAAGGTCATTGTATTGTACGACCAAGCATGTTTTCTTGATGATTTGAAAAAAAATTTGAATAATCGGTATGACCGTAGCGTAAATTGTTGCACCATAGTGATGAAGGTTGGGATGTAATTTGCATGATTTGTGTATGTGTTGTTCGAGGACGAACAAGGATTTAAGTGTGGGGTAAGTGATCTTGGGCAGATTTATATGCCCAAGTGATACTCAAACGTATCATTTTTACCTTGTTTGTTGTGCAATGTGTATATAATATCATGTAATTGGTAATAAAATGCGAATTTATACTAACCAACATGATTAGCATTTGTTGTGCAGGTAAATGTGATTTTTAGGAGCTAAAATGCGTGTTGGAACTATGTCGGAGTTGGACTTAGATGCGAGCGTGGAAACGACCTTGGAATGCATGATTTATAGGGGCTCCGCGATGGAGCCGTGTCACGCTACCATCGCGGTAGCACACTGCCTGAGCAGGGATTAAAAGGGCAATTTCAAGTGTGCCTGCGCGTCAGCTCCGTGGCACGAAGATAGGCCTCCGCGATGGCCTCCGTGCCACGTTGAGGTTGATTTACCGGACCCTGGAAATTCCAGTGAAGGTCCGCGTCCACGCCGTGTCACGGAGGCAGTGCTCCGCGTTGGCCTCCGTGACACGTTGCTTGTTATTCCGGGAAAAATTTCCCACTAGTATAAATAGCACACTTAGGTTTATTTTAATAAGGTTTTTGGAGTTTTTAGACTGAGTTCAGAAGTGGAGAGCAGGAACGTGGGTTAGTAGCAGTTCAAGATTGAAAAAGCTAAGGGATTTCTTCTCTTCCTTTCTTATTTCTATCAATTGTACGTATGATTTACACTCATTTTAGGATGATCAATCCAAGAATGAGTAGCTAATTCTCTTCCTTGCTGAGGTTTTGAACATGTGTAATGAATTCTGATTTTAATTGATATGGTTTCTTCTTCTTCTTTAATGTTGTTCTATTAATTCTTGTTTTTACTGCATTAGTGATTGGCTAACATTAATGTATATCTAAAAAGTCCAATTTCACTCGAGAGAGCAAGAAATTGGAAAGTTGTGAATTAATAGGGTATTGTTCTTAACTTGATTTGGGAAAATTGGGTTTTGATGTGCTTTCCTGATAGAAATATACTTGAAAGCCGTATTAGTCAATTTAGGAACCGGAATTGTAGTGCTAGGTCATAAATTGCATTTGATCACAGAAATGTAGACGGATGGTTTATGATTTTAAAGTGAAATTAAATACGAGAGTTTTAATTTCTAGGCAAATGTTCTTGGCTAGCAACATGAAGAAGAGAATTAACCAAAATTATCATGATTATCAAGTTCATTACTTGTTCTTAACCTTGGCATGTTCATATCCATTGTCTGAATTCAAAAGTAAATAGTTGTAGTAATTGTAGTATATATAGTTTAGAAACAAAAAAAACTCAAGTAACTCTTGGTTACATTGTTGTTAGCATAATTAGAAGTTAAATAGAAATATAGTAAATTAGGCAATTTTACATATCTTGAGCCTCCTTGGATCGATACTTGGCTACTTAGCCACTTTATTACTTGTTTGACCACGTGCACTTGCGTGTCGGTTTTTAACCGTAGCAACAAACCACGAACAGTACTCAGTTCACTTTATAGTTTCGAAAGTTGTTTTAGAAGGGTCTTGGTATTCAGGTCAAGCTTAGCACAGCTTTTCACCCATAGAAAGATAGACCGACCAAGTGTCATGCCTCACCTTGGGAGGTGTAACGAGTAGCTAATGCCACACTGGACTTTGAGATGACCTATCTAGACATATGCACTTCTGGTACATACTAGCAGCACATAATTAAGAAATCAATTAGCTATATCTCAGCTCAAACATTGACTCACACCAATAAGGCCCCGACATAAGCACATGCATCAAATCAGCTGACCCAACAGTTGCAATAATGTCATCCTATGCAGGCCGACAAGACAACCATGTTGTCTAAACCATAACAAAAGGAAGCAGGCGCACGATATATAAGCCAACAAGGCTTCTAACAGATAACACAACTAGGTCCCGCACGACCAACAATGCAGGTCTAACCCAAACTGTAGTCTACAAACCTCTAAGAGTAAACTATTGGTTGGGATAAGGCGTAGGTCTACGCAAAACTGTATAACAAAAGACAGGAAAACCTCTAATCGTATGGCAAATCCATAGGAAAGAAGCTGACCAATCTACTGGATCTGAACAGCTACTAAGGAGGTCTCAAAACCTGTCTGTCTGAATCTATAGGCAAGTATGCAGCGCCCTATGCATAGGCATCAATACAATATGTACCGAATATATAAGACATTAAATAACAACTTAATAGAAGTTGATAAGGAATTGAAAGTAATCAACAATAATGGCTAGAAGTTAACCTGTATGATCTCATAATCATGAGTTGTATCTAGAAGGCAAAAATATAAATAAGAACCTAACCTGGCCACCTGTCACGACCCGAACGTAGACGCTGATCACAACACGGGAGAAGGAGCCCCGGGAGACTCCAAGTCGACCGATGACATGAACATACATCTAACTCAATCAATAAAGCGGAATACTTATCATAATATCATAGAGGAAGAATAATCATGACATAACATAGGAACCAAATCGCACTTCATACGTGACAGCTGAACACTATATATAGTCTGAAAGTCTCTATAATAATCTGATGGGTTGATGGGACAATGTTCGCGGCTTGTACTGCTCGGGTTGGTATTAAATATTATCAACTGACACGCAAGTGCACGTGGTCAAACAAGTAATAAAGTGGCTAAGTAGCCAAGTATCAATCCAAGGAGGCTGCTCTAGATATGTAAAACTGCGTAGTTTACTATATTTCTATTCTATCCCTAACTATGTTAACAACAATCCAACCAAGAGTTGAGTGAGTTTTTGTTTCTAAACTATTTATACACTACAATTAATAACAACTATTTACTTTAGAATTTAGACAATGGATACGCACATGCCAAGGTTAAGAACGAGTAATGAACTTGATAATCACGATAATTTGGTCATCCTCTTCTTCATGTTGCTAGCCAAGAACGTTGCCTAGAAATTAAAACTTTCGTATTTAATTTCACTTTAGAATCATAAACCATCCGTCTACATTTCTGTGATCAAATGCAATTTATGACCTAGCACTACAATTCCGGTTCCTAAATTGACTAATACGGCTTTCAAGTATATTTCTATCAAGAAAGCACATCAAAACCCAATTTTCCCAAATCAAGTTAAGAACAATACCCTATTAATTCACAACTTTCCAATTTCGTGCTCTCTCGAGTGAAATTGGACTTTTTAGATATACATTAATGGTGGCCAATCAATAATGTAGTAAGCACAAGAATTAATAGAACAACATGCAAGAAGAAGAAAAAACCATATCAATTATCACCAAAATTCATTACACAAGTTCAAAACCTCAGCAAAGAAGGGAATTAGCCACTCATTCTTGGATTAATCATCCTAAAATGAGTGTAAATCATGCATACAATTGAAGGAAAGAAGAAAGGAAGAGAAGAAAACTCTTAGCTTTTCTATTCTTCAACTGCCACAAACCCACGTTCCTGCTCTCCACTTCTGAACTCAGTCTAAAAACTAAAAACTAAAAAACTGATTAAAAATAAACCTAAGTGTGCTATTTATACTAGTGGGAAATTTTTCCCGGAATAACAAGCAACGTGTCACGGAGGCCAACGCGGAGCACTGCCTCCGAGACACGGCGTGGACGCGGACCCTCTCTGGAAATTGCAGGGTCCGGATAATTGGCCTCAATATGGCACGGAGGCCATCGCGGAGTCCTGTCTCTGTGCCACGGAGCTGTCGCGAGGCTTCACTGGAATCTTCCAATTAATTTCCTCTCCAGGCAGTGTGCTACCGCGATGGCAGCATGTCACGGCTCCATCGCGGAGCCAGTGTAAAATGTGCCATCCAAGGTCTTTTCCACGCTTGCATCCCAGTCCAACTCCGACATCGTTCCAACACACATTTTAGCTCTTAAAAATAACATTATCCTGCAAAACAAATGCTAATCATGTTGGTTAGTATAAATTCGCATTTTATTAACAAATACATGATATTATATACACATTGCACAACAAACAAGGTAAAAATGATACGTTTGAGTATCGCTTGGGCATATAAATCTGCCCAAGATCAGACAACACCCCTAACTAACCCGTCAAGTCTAGAAAACTGAACATAAAGGGATAACTTATATCAACTGGTCCTCGGGGGATGAGGACTCACCAACAAACTGGATGCTACTCCGAGAATGAGCTAATGATGGAGTTGGGTCCGAAGATCGGAGCCTATACCATGAAACAATACAGCATAGAGTATGCGGTCAGTACATGAAATGTACTGAGTATGCAAGATAAGTAAAATGGACATTGAAAATACATAAAATCTCATAAGAGTAGGACAACATGCTCATAACATAAATATCATAATGCAATATAAGGATTAAGGTTTTCCAAACATTCGTACTTCATTCATTATCATAGTTATAAGAGAAACTTTATAAATCATAACTTGAGTCAGAATAACATAAACATAACAATACATAAAAATATGCTGAACAATGGGAGGACTCGTCATAACCGACACCATCATGGTAGAGCCTTACATGATGCCCCAACTACCTCGCTCAAGTAGGCAGAGCCGTCCCAGGCTTGTTAGGCAAGGGACGTGCATTATGTGATATCACGAAGGAAGGGATCCATTAACATTGTAATGTATCTACATGAACCTACGGTGACACGTAGTTATGAGACACCAGCGTAGTCTTTTGAACCTCGGGCTAGTCGGTGCTAGACACTGCTCCGAAAAACATGCACATTAGGCTCGTATGTAAATCATAAACATCATTCATGAGATTCATGGCCAAATAAACATTAACTTCGTTGATCCCTATTTACATACATGTTTAGACATGAATCAAGGGCCTGTAAATCGGTCAACGTCATAAATCGATCCCTCATGAAATCCATATCATAAATCATAAATCATACTTGAACATGTGGGCATTGCCCGATATTTTAACATGCTTGAAAATACTCAATTCACTTGAAAACATGATTATAAATATGGGTAACTTGAAAATATACTTTTTCATCATTAATACTTCATCATACATGAACAATCATCATAAATCATAACTTTCATAAATTTCTCGTGAATGGGCATTTTAAATTGATAAAGCTTGAAACATGATTTTTATGAAAACAACGTAAAATTGCCCATAATTCGTAATTCAATAATAAAAATACCTTTGAATCATGCTCATGTAGTAAATTAAAATTTTCATGCATTGGGTTAAAAACACATAGAATCATCATAGGAATTTTTATGATTTAGGGAGAGATTGGGCATGGTTGTGAACGGATTCACCCATTCATAACCCGACATACCTGGGAAGATCAGATTTTATCACTCCTTGAAAGCCCAATGAAAGATTGAAGGAATGATTGAAGAATCCTAACTTGATCACCTCCTAAACCCCTTCAATATTCATGCATGGATGTGAATGAGTCCAGGATAGATTTTCCCCTCATAAAACACTGCATTTCGAGCGTTAAACGATGTAGTTTATAAACCTAGTACTTAGAAATGATGAAAATACCCTCAATGAATTTCCTGAAAATTTAGCACTGGCAGTGACAATGATCGAACCAACGGGTCGTGCCTAGATATCACGACTCGTGGTATCCGTCCGTTACATCTCCTGCCCATTCTTGACTTCTCATATTTGATCGCACAACTCAACAGGATGAGTCATTACATCATACGACGGTCTGTTAGATCCTCCATTGTTTCCTCATTATCACCTACACCTAGGCCTTCTCGCAAGCCGCACCACGACTCATGATTCAACAAGTCATGGTTTCCATCCGTCACCTCGAATGGAGATTTTCCTACCCCTTCCCACGGCTACTCACCAAGACCCGCTGCTGCTCACAACGAGTCATCCTACAACTATTACTTCCTCATAGGCTAAGGACCCATCTCACCATGAACACAACCAATGACTCACGACATCAAGACACGGGTCGTTCGTTGACCCGTTACAACCAACTTTAACCCTACTGCAACTTACCATGGACACTCTCTTACATGACCCGTTCTGTGATGGTTTTCTCTAGATCTCTGCCAACTTCCATTTTTAAATCCCAGGTCTAGTCTTAGGCACTTTCTGGGCATTACAATATCTCCCCCTTGGGAAAACTTCATCCTCGAATGTGGGAAAACATACAGTAAATAGAGAAATGTAATCATCATTCTCAAATACTGATCATTTAAGTTGAAAACTGATGGAATGACTAACTCCGATTCAAACTACATTACGGAACTGAATTCATGAATGATATACACATCCACATACATGAATGTGACTGGGGCACATGAACTGAACATGAAACTAAATAGAGTTTTAGAGAAAAACTGATACCTCAACCTGGAACTAAGACAATAGAGAATAAATGTTGGTATCTAGCTATCATGTCTACTTCGACTTCCCACGTAGCTCCTTCAACAAGTTAATTCCTCCATAAAACATTGACTGAAGCTACTTCCTTGTTTCTCAGCCTTCGAACCTGATGATCCAGTATTTCCACTAGAACTTCCTCATAACTAAGGCTGTCTTTCACACCGACACTGTTCACCGGGATAACTAGAGCTGGATCACCCAAACACTTTTTTAAGAGTTATACATGGAATACAGGACACACAAAAGCTAATTTTGAGGGAAAATCCAATTCATATGCCACCTTGCCAACCCGTTTCACAATCTAGTAGGGGCCAACATAACGAGGGCTGAGCTTTCTTTTCATTCCAAACCGCATCACTCCCTTCATGGGAGACACCTTCAGGAACACCCAATCATCCACTTCAAACTCGAGTTCTCTCCTTCTCAATTTGGCATAGGAATTTTGGCATCTTTGAGCTGTTTTTAACCTGTTCCGTATGAGCTGAATATTCTCCATAGCCTCATGGACTGAATCTGGTCCTATCATTGCAGTCTCACCAACTTCAAACCAACCAATAGGCGATCTACATCTTTTCCCATAGAGAGACTCAAACGGAGCCATTTGAATACTGGAATGGTAGTTGTTATTGTATGCAAACTTGATAAGAGGCAAATGATCATCCCAACTACCCTTGAATTCAATCACACATGCTCTCAACATGTCTTCAAGAGTCTGAATTATCCGCTCTGCTTGACTATCCATTTACGAGTGAAATGTTGTGTTGAGCTTAACTTGAGTACCTAGTCCTTTTTTAAATGACCTCCAAAATTGAGAGGTAAATTAGGTACCTCTGTCTGATATGATAGACAAAGGAACTCCATGCAACCAAACTAGCTCTTGGATGTATAGTTTGTCATAACCCTCTACCTAATCCGTGGTTTTCACCAGTAGAAAATGAGCGGCTTTGGTCAACCTTTCTACAACAACCCAAATGGAGTCATATTGTTTTCGAGTGTGAGGCAACCCTGTGATGAAGTCCATATTGATTTCTTCCCACTTTCAAGTAGGAATACTGATATCCTGACACACCCCTCCCGATCTATGATGCCCGACCTTCACTTGCTAACAGTTTGGACACTTAGCCACAAATTCTGCGATGTCTTTATTCATACCATTCCATTAATAGACTTCTTGTAAGTCACGAAACATCTTGGTGGCACTTAGATGGATTGAGTACCTAGAACCGTGAGCCTCATGTAACATCCGATTTCTCAAATCATCAACATCTGGAACACATAAGTGACCCTGGTATCGAAGCACACCATCTACCCCTTTGGAGAAGACCTCTACCTTCTAATTCTGAACGGATTCCTTTAACTTTACCAAAATTAGGTCCTTATCTTTTCTAGCTTTTACATCAGTTACCAAGGACGATTCAGATTCGTTCTGAATAATAACACCGCCATCGTTCGAGCTAACCAACCAAACTCCCAACCTTACAAGTCGATGCACGTCTTTCACCAACTCCTTCCTCCCTTCATCCACATGGGACACACTTTCCATAGAGAGTCTGCTAAATGCATTTGCTACTAGATTGGCCTTGCCCAGGTGGTAAAGCACCCTCATATCATAGTCCTTAAGTATCTCTAACGACCTCCTTTGCTGAAGATTGAGATCCTTCTAGGTAAACACATATTGTAAAATCTTGTGGTTCATAAACACATCCACGTGGACCCTATACAAATAATGTCTCCATATCTTCAAGGTGAATACCACCACAGCCAATTCAAGAATCATGGGTCGGGAAATTTTTCTCATGAACCTTTAGCTGTCTAGAGGCATATGCTATAACTTTTACGTGTTGCATTAACACACACCCAAGTCCGATCCTTGAAACATCATAATACACCATGAACCCATTGGTACCCTCCGATAGGGTTAACATCAGTGCTGAAGTATGTTGGGTCTTCAACTCCTAAAAGCTTCTCTCATAAGCCTCCGACCATTGGAATTTCACTTTCTTTTGGGTCAATTTAGTCAATGGCGCTAAAATGGATGAAAATCCCTTAACAAACCTTCTATAGCATCCAACTAAGCCCAAAAAGCTCCTTATATCAGAAGGATTCACCAGTCTAGGCCAATTCTTCACCGCTTTTATTTTCTGAGAGTCCACCTTTATGCCCTCACTTGATACCACATGGCCCAAAAATGCCATGGAGTTCAACCAAAACTAGCACTTGCTGAATTTGGCATATAATTAGCGATCCTTGAGAGTCTGTAGCACCACCCTCAATTGAGTGACATGCTCCTCCTCGCTCAGAGAGTATATTAGGATGTCATCAATGAACACAATCACGAACACATCCATGTATGACTTGAACATCCTATGCATCAAGTCCATAAAAGCTATAGGAACATTCATTAGTCCAAAGACATAACTATAAACTCATAATGACCATACCGTATCCTGAAAGTTGTCTTCGGGATGTCACTCTTCCTAACCCTAAGATAATGGTACTCGGATCTGAGAGCTATCTTCGAAAAACACATGGCACCTTGAAGCTGGTCAAACAAAATCATCAATCTTGGGTAGAGGATACATGTCCTTGACGGTGACCTTGTTCAATTGCTGATAATTAATACACATACGGAGAGAACCATCTTTATTTCAGACACAAGAGAACTGGTGCACTCCATGGAGACTTGCTTAGTTTGATGAAACCCTTATCCAAAAGATCCTTCAACTGCTCCTTCAACTCTTTTAGCTCAGTTGGGCCATTCTATTGGGAGGAATAGATATAGGTTGTGTGTCAGGAAGAAGGTCAATACCAAAATTGATTTCCCTCTCGGGAGGAATACCTAGTAAATCATCAGGGAACACTTCTGGATACTCGCATACCACCGAAACTGACTAGATAGTGGAGCTCTCAGACTCAACATCCTTAACCCTAACTAGATGGTACACATAACCTTTGAAAATCATCTTTCTAGCCTTAAAATAGGAAATAAAATGACCTACAGGTATAGTCGAACTACCCTTCCACTCTAAGACTGACTCACCCGGAAAGTGGAACTCTATCGTATGGATTCTATAATTAACAAAAGAATAACATGCATATAACCAATCCATGTCAGGAATAATATCAAAGTCAGTAATGGCTAACTCTACTACGTCTGTGGAGGTGACTTTCTACAATACTGTGGTCGGGCAGCTCCTATACACCCGCCTAGCTACAACAGAACAACCAATAGGAGTAAAGACTGAGAATGGATCTGACAAAATTTCGGGACTGACTCCAAAGCTACTAGCTATATAAGGTGTCACAAAAGACAAGGTATCCCCTAGATCTAACAAAGCATAAGCATCAAGGCGAAACACTCATAACATATCAATAATCATATCTGGTGAAGTCTCTTACTCCTGACGCGAGGAAAAGACATAGAATATGTTTTGGCACTACCTGCCACCCCTACTAGTGGATGCGCCCTGCGGAACTAAACGTGTTGGAGCTACTACTGACCGGTAGTTTTTGCACGTCCTCTATCATCATCCTGTCTAGCAAATGGACACGCTTGATGCATGTGGCCCGATCTACCTCACCCATAATGGATATTTGAGCTGAGAAAGCACTCCCCAGCATCACTCTTGCCACACTTCCTGCAGGCCGAAAAGGTGTGCTCTACCTGCATACCCCTCCGGTCCCTCGAACCTAAGGCCCTGCTCCTCTTATCACCCTTGGGTCTAGATGGAACATTGGCTGATGATGGTGCTGGGCTAGTGACCTCTGCTGAATTTGAGGGCGGTGACCACCGCTATATTTCTGCTAAGTGAACCCATAGCTATCTGTCTGAGCCCTTTTGGCCTCTCTCCCTCATATATGTCGCCTCCATCTGCTAGGCGTACAAGACTATCCGAGGGAAATCCATATCCTGGTGGAGCATAGTGGTCCTGCAATCTTTGTCCATGTAGTTCGCCACCCCCATGAACAAACCTACTCACTCACACCCTCTGATCAACCACTAACTCTGGGGCATACTTTGATAAGAAAGTGCACTCAAGGGCATAATCCTGTACCATCATCTTCCCCTACTTAAGATTCACGAACTTGACCGCCTTTAATTCCCTAATCTCATGAGGGAAGAACTGATCTAGGAAGGCAGCATAGAACTCCTCCCAAGTGAAAGGACCTACTCTGGCAGCCCTACTTTCTTTCCATTGTCGAAACTAGATGTGTGCGACCCCTTTCAACTAATATGAGGCCAACTCAGCATACTTAACTCCATTCACCCCCATGACTTGGGTGATCTTCACAATCTCGTCAATGAACTCATGTGGGTCCTCATCCACTTTGGAACCAAGAAACTCCAGTGGGTTCATCCTCAAGAAATATCTAACTTGAGCTGCTGCTGCATTTCCATTTTGCGGAATATGCGCCACCACCTGCTAGTTGACCTGAGCAGTCAAGGCCTGCGCTAGCATCTAAATAGCTTCCCAAAATTTAGCATGGGCAACCGGCTTTGGTTCATGGTGCTCCTGGACTGGTGGGGCCTACTGGTTCCCTTCTCCATTGCCATCCTCATGGCTGTTTCCATTCCAATTCCTCATACCGTTTACTCTGCGAGAAGCCATGATTCTGCAATTGCGAATAGCATGAGTTAGAATGATAGGGAGACATTTCATCACGCAACATAGATCATGAAAGAAGCGAACATTTCCTAAATGCCTTGTAGCCTCTTCGTCATAAGTGTGGCACGTTTCACACCCATGAAAAACACTCTACTTAACGCGGCTTTCAGACACCCTAGGACACTTCAAACCTATGGTTCAGATACCAAGCTTTTCTTGACCCGAACATAGACCCAGATAGCAACACGGAACAAGGAGCATTGAGAGACTCCAACTTGACCTATGGCATGAATATACATCTAACTTAATCAATAAAGCGGAATACATAGCACAATATCATAGAGAAAACATAATCATGACATAACATAGGAAACAAATTGCACTTCATATATACCAGTTGAATACTACATATAGTCTGAAAGCCTCTAAATATCTAATGAGTTGATGTGACAACACCACCCAACTAACCCGACAAGTCTAGAAAACTAAACATAAAGGGATAACTGATATCAATTGGTCCTCGAGGGATGAGGATTCACTAACGAACTGGATGCTACTCCAAGAACAAGCTAATAATGTTGTTGGGTATGAAGATATGAGCCTGTATCATAAAATGATACAACATAGAGTATGTGTTCAGTACGTGTAATGTACCGAGTATGAAAGGTAACTATAACAGACATTAAAAATACATAAAAGCTCATAAGAGTAGGACTACATGCTCATAACATAAATATCATAATGCAACATAAGGCTTAAGGTTTTCAAAACATTCGTAATTCATTCATTATCATAGTCATAAGAGAAACTTTTTAAATCATAACTTGAGCCAGGATAACATAAACATAACAACGCATAGAAACATGCGGAATAAAGGGAGGACTCTTCATAACTGGCAACATCATGGTAGAGCCTTACATGATGCCCCAACTATCTCGCTCAAGAGGGCAGAGCCGTCCCAGGCTTGCTAGGTAAGGGACGTGCATTATGTGATATCACAAAAGAGGGATCCATTAACATTTTAATGTATCAACATAAACCTACAATGGCACGTAGTTATTAGACAACGGCATAGTCCTTTGAAAACCAGGCTACTCTGTGCTAGACACTACTCCCAAAAACATGCACATTAGGCTCGTACGTAAATCATAAACATCATTCATGAGATTCATGGACAAAAAAATATTAACTTCGTTGATCCCTATTTACATATATGTTTAGCCTTGAATTGGGAGCTCATAAATCGGCCAACGTCATAAATCGATCCCTTATGAAATCTATATCATAAATCATAAATCATACTTGAACATATGGACATTGCCTGATACCTTAACATGCTTGAAAATACTCAATTCACTTGAAAACATGATTATAAACATGGAAACGTACTTTTCATCATTAATACTTCATCATACATGAACATTTATCATAAATCTTAACTTTCATAAATTTCTCGTGAATGGGCATTTCAAATTGACAAAGATTGAAACATGATTTTTATGAAAATAATGTAAAACTTGCCCATAATTCATAATTCAATAATAAAAACACCTTTGAATCATGCCCATGTAGTAAATTAGAAATTTCATGCATTAGGTTAAAACCCCATAGAATCATCACAAGAATTTTCATGATTTAGAGAGAGATTAGGCATGGGTATGAACAGATTCACCCATCCATAACCCGACATACCTGGGGAATATGAGATTTTTTCACTCCTTGAAAGCCCAATGAAAGATTAAAGGAAGGCTTGAAGTATCCTAACTTGATCACCTCCTAAACCCCTTCAATATTCATGCATGGATGTGAATGAGTCTACGATAGATTTTCCCCTAATAAAACACTGCATTTCAAGCCTTAAACGATGTAGTTTAGAACCCTAGGACTTAGGAATGACAAAAATACCCTTAATGAATTTCCTAAAAGTTCAGCACTGGTAGTGACAATGGCCGATCCAATGGTTCGTGCCTTGATACCATGACTCATGGTATCCGTCCGTTACATCTCCTGCCCATTCTTGACTTCTCAGATTCGATCCCATGACTCAACAGGATATGTTGTTACATCGTACGACGGTCCGTTAGATCCTCTGTTGTTTCCCCCTGATGACCTGCACCTGGGCCTTCCCACGAGCCACACCACGTCTCGTTGGAAGTGGTTTCCATCCGTCACCTTGATTGGAGATTTTCCTACCCGTTCCCACGGTTGCTCACCACGACCCCTTACTGCTCACAACAAGTCGTCCTATGACTTTTTACTTCCTCCTAGGCTAAGGACTTGTCTCACCACGACCACAACCAACTTCTCATGACATGAAGCCATGGGTCATTCCTTGACCCGTTACTCCCAACTTCAACCCTACTGCACCTTACCATGGACACTCGGTACGGATCATTTACATGACCCGTTCAAGATTTCTTCCAACTTCCATTTTAAATCTCGGGTCTTTTCATAGGAACTTCAAGGATATTACATCCCCATAAGTCTGGAAGGTACAAATAAAATAGAAAAACCTACCTGGGCCCCCATAAGCCCTAAAAAGTGCAGGAAATCTACATACTCCTATCTATTTCTTTGTAGCCCCATAGGTAAGTTGTAGCTCCAGCATACTCGACCCCTGAGATTGTATCTGAGCCTTCAGGGCTCCCCCAACTGTATCTAACCTTTCTGGGCTCCTGTAACTGTATCTAAAACATTTGGGCTTTTATAACTATATCTGAGCCATCTATCAAGATTCTAGTTCTGTAGGCATCAAGGTACACCAACGGCCTGTAGGTGAGCTTTACTATATATATAGGTATCAAACAGAAAGTTATATCGCTAAGCTACGCCCTATGCTGCCCAATTTAATAAAGTACGTCCAATAGCCAACAACAAGCCTCTATGGCTGTTCGGTGGTTCGTTGGGTATCTAAACCAACACGCAAGTGCACGTGGTCGAACAAGTAGTAAGTGTCTTTAGTAAGCCAAGTATCGATCCCTCAGAGACTCAGATTAAGTGAAGTTTGCTTAAGTATACTATACTATATTTAACTTCTATATATGCTGACAACAACGTAACCAAAAAGTGAATAATTTGTTTTATAAATTTTATACTAAAACTACTAACAATTATCTACTTTGAATTTGGACTATGAATAAGAGCATGCTGAGGTTATAGAACATGTAATGAAACTGATTATCATCATCAATTGGTTAATCTTTTCTTCCTGTTGCTAGCCAAGAACATTAGCCAAGAGATTAAAACTCTCGTATTTAATCTCACTTAAGAATCATAAACCATCCATCTACATTTCTGTGATCACATGCAATTCATGACCCAGCAATACAATTCCGGTTCCTAAATTGACTAATACGGCTTTCAAGTATATTTCTATCAGGAAAGCACATCAAAACTCAATTTTCCCAAATCAAGTAAAGAACAATATCCTATTAATTCACAACTTTCCAACTTCGTGCTCTCTCGAGTGAAATCGGACTTTTTAGATGTACATTAATGTAGGCCACACACCAATGCAGTAGAACAAGAATTAATAGAACAACATGGAAGAAAAAAGATGAAAAACCAAATAATTCAATAATCAAAATTCATCACAAGTGTTCATAACCTCATCAAGGAAGGGAATTAGCCACTCATTTGTGGATTAATCATCCTAAAACAAGTGCTAATCATACAAACAATTGAATTAGAGAAGAAATAAAGAGAGAAAAAACCCTGAACTTTTCGTCCCTCAACTGCCTGTAACCCACGTCCTTGCTCCACCAAGTCTGAATTATGAAAAATACACTTAAGTGTTCTATTTATACTAGTGGGAATTTTTCCCAGAATAATGAGCAACGTGTCACGGAGTGCATCGCGGAGCACTGCCTCCGTGACACGCCGTGGACGCGGACCCTCACTGGAATTGGGGTTCCGGGAATATAACACCAACGTGGCACGGCGTGCAACGCGGAGGCTAGCCACCGTGCCACGGAGCTGTCGCAAACCTTCACTGGAAATTGATGAATTTTCACCCTCCAGGCAGAATGCCTCCGCCATGGCAGCGTGACACGCCTCCATCGCGGAGCCCCTTTAATTAGTGCAGTCCAGTGCCTTGTTCCTTTGCTCGCATCCAAGTCTAACTCCGATATCATCCAACATGAATTTTAGCTCCTCGAAATCACATGTTACCTACAAAACAATGCTAATCATGTTGGTTAGTATAAATTCACATTTTATTACCAATTACATGAAAATGTATACACATTGATAGATAAACAAGGCGAAAATGATACTTTTGAGTATCACTTGGGCATATAAATCTGCCCAAGATCACTTACCCCACAGTTAAATCCTTGTTCGTCCTCGAACAACAAACATACAAGTCATGCAATTTACATCCCAACCTTCGCTACTATAGTGCGACAATGTGAGCTACGGTCATACCGATCATTCAACATTGAAAATCATCAAGAAAACATGCATGGTCTTAACAATGCAATGACTTTCAATACATTAAGACTTCCTAGACTTTAAGAATCGACTCTCGATATCGGCAAACTCATGCAAATCAGCTAATCAAGATATCCGACACGAACATCAGTCTTTCCTCAAGCATATTCCCTCACAACTCAATAGAATCTTTCCCCTTTTTTCTCATGTGACACACAAACATTCAAGTAGGGGCATGTAAAAATAATTTCACTCTCTCTCCCAAACAAATTCACATGCATCATGTCATGACCCATAAGCTTGCCCTTAGTGTATTACTCCACTAATATAAAGAAATGCAATGTAAGATCACGTAGGACTTCAATGGGTTGTAATGGAAGCTATGGAACTAGTATATATTGGATTAGCCAATAATAGCCACTAGCATCCTTAAGCGCCTTTGCAACTCATTCCCATCAACTCATGGACAATGTTTCTCTCTTTTCTTTTTCTTTTTTTCATCATCTCATTCTTGACGATTTACTTTAGTATTGCCCATTTCATTAAGCACACTTGACACAATAACAAAGGTTATTCATGCACCTTCATTAGCTTTTATTTATAGCAAGTGCACCTTCAACCTTTTCTTTTCTTTTCTCACTCTGCTTTTCTTTTTCTTTTCACCATTCTCACTCTTTGACACTTTGGGAACATTATTTTCTCTTCTTAAGCGCTTAAGAGTTTTGTATAGACTTTACGGCTAATGAAAAGAAAGAATTAAGCTCGGTTTATACTTTTTGGACAAAAGAAAGAAATAATAGGCTAAAGGCTCAAAGGGCTGACTAGGGTATACAAATCACAGAAAGGGGGAGTATGACAAGAAAAAAAAATTAGAAACTCTCGGTTAAAACAAAGAAATGCCTACATCCTTTCCTACACCTCCTTCATTTCGTTTTGTACACACACTAGGCAAGTTCTAGACACTTCACAATAGCATGGAATAACAATACCTCACTTCACACTTTATGCACATGCTCGATTCACGATGTATTCACAGACTCTTCAATCAGCTAATTACATGAATTCAAACATTAAGCCTCAATCACACCGAATCGAACTCTACAGCCTAGGTATCTCAACATATTTACAAAAGTGCATGCTTTCATACGAATCACTTTTGCATTTTCAATATCATGTACAACACGCAACCAACAATTCACAACTATATAGTAACTACAGGTTCCGGGATGCAATCCACCAAAAGAAAAAAACTAAAAATAAATTAAAATAACTACTCCTATCGACTATATTTCCCTTAAGACGGTCGTCATCCATCCATCATAGGGAACGATCACTAACTATGACGTCGGTCCAATGGGACCATTCTCGATAAAAGAACCGAAAACAAACGCCGAGAAACCCAAAATAAAAAATTTGAAAAATTTTGCAAAACATCGTTCATTTCGAAAGAAAAATATTTACAAAAATTTTAAATATAAACAAATATTTTCACAAAATTTTTTTAAAAATATCAATCATTTCGATAAGCAAAACTATTTACAAAAAAATTTTTACAGACTCAGCTGGCAACATTCCACAACACACATCAATTCCACAAATATTTACAAATACAGAACAGATTGAAAATTCACAAACACAGGGAAACATAACATACCAAAAATACAGAGGGAAAACATACAAGCAAACCAGCCTAGCCCAGCACCTAACTACTCCCACCCCACACTTAAACCGAACACTGTCCCCAGTGTTC
Organism: Datura wrightii; assembly: GCA_035772735.1. Taxonomy (NCBI): domain Eukaryota; kingdom Viridiplantae; phylum Streptophyta; class Magnoliopsida; order Solanales; family Solanaceae; genus Datura; species Datura wrightii. The sequence goes on from JASDFA010000019.1 coordinate 48,344,027, forward strand.
ACAAAAATAAAATAGCACAAAATCGGGTGGTGGAACTCCCTGATCAGTCAAAGTATTCCACTTCTTCATCAGGTGCTGCTGCCTCATCTCCCATGTCCGAGTAGCCTCCGTCGTCGTCACTAGACTCCACATCGGAGTCCTCCCGACGTGTCTCCTCGTCCATGGGGACATCATCATCTGTGGGCTCTACAAAGGTTGGCCCCACTCGGCATAGAGCCCTGGCGTTTTCGACAAATGGGTAATCTAGCTCGAGCTGCCATAGCTCTTCCTCCGTGGCTAGTCTCCCACCTATCCTGAGCTGGAGCATTTGCATCCCATACATCCGCGCCATGTACTGGTCATCACGAGCATGTCGCTCGCCAAGTGTCAGCACTGGCTCGTGGGTGGTGTTAGGAGCCTTAGTTTTGGTCACATCCAAGGCTCGCCGCTCCAACTGCGGGATATAATCCAAAGCCTCCTCCTCGACGTCGAGGCCTCTGAGAAAGGTGGTGAGTAGTCCACCGAAACCATACCTGTGGCCCTGGTGCAATCGGGCTCTCTTCATGGCGGATATGATGACCGCCCCGACATTAATCTCCATCCCTTTCATCAGGGCGTACACCAGGCAAACACGGTCCCAGGTCACATCAGTCATGTGTACCCCCGGGATTAGGCACGAGCAAACTATCTTTAGCCAGATTCGGGCTTCCCTGTTCATCTGAGAATATGGCAGAGTCTGGTGGTAGCCCCTTTCTTTGTGTCTGCTCCATCTAGCTGTGGATCGAGCCCCACACAGTGTGCATCTGATGTCGGCATACGGTGGGGTAATGTTCAGCTGGCGGAGAACGTGGGCATCTGTGTCCTGCGCTCCGATGATGGCATTGAGTTGGTGGGGTTCCAGAGTGACTATCTGCCCTCTGATCTTGATGGTGTGGCTTCTGATTGACGGGTTCCAATTTGCATAGAACTCACGGACCAGGTGCAAGTTGCATTCTTTGGGCTCCTGAAATATGAAACCGAGCCCAGCTGCCTCGATCCGGTGAACCATCCTGGGGAACTCCTGTGCTAAAGGCTCCCGTGCTATATGCTCTTCGGGGAAATATTTATTCTCTTTGTGCTTGGCATACCACTTTTTCCCCTCGTCAGTCACCCATCTCGTTCCGTATTGGTGGTGCTGGCCGCGTGGAACTGCTGGTGCAGCTGGGACTGTTGTGCCCAGTCTGAGTCTTTTCCTTCCGGTGCCTGAAGTTGATGCACCCTTACCTTTATCTTGCCTGCTTGCCATTTTACCTGTCAACACAAGTGAACAAGCTCAATGTCAAGCTAAATGAATATTAACTTCGGCTAAGGTCGGGTTATGCTAAATTTACCCCACACTTAGTCCTTAGCTACAGTTACAATGTTACGGCAAGAATAACTTTATTTACACCAAACAACCAACTATACAATCATGCTTAGTGTGTTCAAACGAAAATTTGACGGTATAACTTCTGCGTACTACTCAGACTTCATACAGCTAATCCCAATCACTACCATCACTAGCATTTTAACCATCGCACTTAGCAAAGAAAAACTACGAAACAAAAACAATCAACAAAAATTCTATACACATGAACCTATACAACCAATCAAGTTTGAACAAATTTCAACATTTTCCTAAACCCGAGAATTCGTCGTCAATTAACATTCAAACAGTTTGTACAACGACTCATCTCATTTAACAAGTGCACCCCGGCATAAAATTCATGAATTCAACACATTACCAGCTTCAAATTCAACAACAAAGCCCTAGAATTGATTTCTTCCATCAAATTCGAATAATTCATGCAATCGACAAATTCAACCAATCATTACAACATTCCAAACGTTTATCAATCGACAAATAACTCGAATTCATGCTTAATTTCGACTTAGGGCAATTTATCTCACCTCCCATGCTTAATTTCGAATAAAATCAACAAAAACTTGAGAGAGAATCGGAAAACATACCTTAACGTTGAAGAAACGAAGAGAACTCGGTAAATTGTTGCCTTAGGCCATGGCACGTTGATGGGAGAGGGGTTTTGGGACGTTTGGTCGTGGAGGAAAATGAAAATGAAGGGAAAAGGGGGGGTTTTGGGGTTTAAAAAGTAGAAAACACGCGGGTCACCCGGAAAAACCCGGTGTGACCCGTCACAATTTACACGGCAACGTGTCTCGGAGTGCATCGCGGTGCACTGCCTCCGTGACACGGAGCCATCGCGATAGCCTTCTGGAAATTTTAAAAATTCTGGATTACACCTCAACGTGTCACGGAGGGTAACGCGGAGGTCCTCCTCTGTGACACGGAGCTATCGCCCCAGATCACTGTCTTCTACATTTTATTAATTTTTCATACCTCGCCTTTTCCTTCACGATTCCGTGCACATTTTTCTCCGTTTGACCTGAAAATCATCTCACTAAACAAAATTGGTTAGAATAATAGGTTTCACCTACTAAAAATAAAAAATACTAACTACAATGAAAAAATCTTGTAATCAATTGAGAAAAAGAAAAAAATAAAATCTATTTACACTTTACAAAATGAAAGAAAAATTTTTCACGGGTTGCCTCCCGTGCAGTGCCTGGTTTACCGTCGCGGCTCGACGTCATTTATGCTCAATTGTCCGCTAGGGTGATGGACGATTTCTCACGATCACTGTCCTCCCCCCAGTAGTGCCTACACCTATCCGGTGGTCTTCCTATTAACTCTCGGGAATGCTTCATCTGCTTAGCATTACTATGATCAATTACATTGATCACCGAGAGTTCTTCATGCACCATCGGGAGCTTGGGTGCTTTATACACATCGAACACCTCTACCTTGTCGTGTGCTCACATTGACAGTTGCCCCGCAGCTACGTCAATTAATGCTTTCCCGGTTGCCAAGAAGGGTCGTCCCAAAATAAATGGGACTTCCGCGTCTGGTTCAAAATCCAGAACAATAAAATCCACCGGGAAAATTAGGGATCCAACTTGCACTAGAACATCCTCAACAATGCCATCCGGCCTAGCTAAGGATCGATCCGCCAACTACAAGATTACAGTTGTGGGTCTAGGACTCCCTAGACCCAACTTTCTGAATACCGAAGATGGCATCAGATTTATAATTGCCCCCAAGTCACACAATCCACGAGCTCGGATGCTTTTCCCAATAGTAAGCTGGATAGTAAAACTTCCAGGGTCTTTTAGCTTTGTGGGCAATCTATTTTGGATCCGGGAAGTGCACTCCTCCGTCAAAGCCACCGTGGCATACTCAGTTAAACGACTTTTGTTAGCCACGATGTCCTTTATGTATTTGGCATATTTCGGCACTCCCTGCAAGACATCAACAAGAGGTAAGTTAACATGTACCTGTTTAAGCACCTCCATGAATTTCTTGAAACACGCCTCCTCCTTGTGTTTCTTGAGTCGTTGAGGGAACGGGGGTGGAGGTCTTTCTGATTTAGCTTCTTTGGTCTTCCCCCTTTCCGAACTTTGCTCCCCCTCAACTTCTACTGCTCCCGAATTTTGAGATGGTCTTTTTGGTTCCACCTCCTTTAGCTGCAAACCACTCCTTGTGGTCACTGCATTTACCTGCTTCAGATTCGGATCTGTGTCGCTCGGCAGTCCTCCTCTGGACCTTGTATTTTGGGCACTAGCAAATTGCCCAAGTTGATACTCAAGAGCCTTGGTCGCTAACTGATTATTTTTCACTTCGGCTGCCAATTTAACATAGTCAGCCTGCAATTGCGCTTTGTTAGCGATCATGGTCTTGAACATCTCCTCAATGCTGGGTGATGGTGGTGGAGGAGGTGCATTGTTATTTCTGAATTGAGATTGGTAGTTCTGTTGCCCTCCTTGATTCCTTTGCATACCCTGACCCGAACTTTGGCCTTGATGGCTGTTACTACCCCATGAGAAATTCGGATGATTCCTCCAATTTGAATTGTAGCCACTACCATACTGCTGGTGATTTCTTTGTGCATTACCCACAAAGTTAACCGAATCAGGATTTGCTCCACAGCACTCAACTGAGTGCTCACTGCTTCCACACACTTCACACCACATTTGCTGGATTGCATTAACTGGAGTTGAAGGCTGGTTCAAAGTCATGTTGCTGAAGTGGTTGTTCAATTGATTTTGCAAGGCAGCTATCTGTGTAGCGATATCTGTAAATCCATCCACTTCAAGCACTCCTGCTGCTTTCCTTGCCCCACCTCGTGATGAATTAGCATTCCATTCTGGATTGCCCTGTGAAATCCAGTTTAGCAAGGTATACAGCTCCTCATAAGTCTTTTCCAGCGCTTGCCCTCCAGCTGCTGAATCTAGCAAAATTTTGGTATGGGGTTCCAAACCCTCAATAAATGTGTGCACCAACACCTCATTGGATTGATGATGATGAGGATAGTCCCGCAACATGGATTTAAATCTCTCCCATGCTTGATATAAGTTTTCTCCCTCCCTCTGTTTGAAACTTAGAATTTGACTTCTAAGTCTTGCTGTTTTGCCAAAGGGAAAAAACCTTATCAAGAACTTTCGCGCAAGATCATCCCACGTTGAAATAGGATTTGGTGGCTCAGCTTTCAACCACCTCTTGGCTTCTCCGAGTAATGAGAATGGAAATAATGTAAGCTGAACATAATCAGGTGACACTCCAGCGGGTATATAAGTGTCACTTACCTCCAAAAAGTTTTGGAGATGCTGTTGTGGGTCTTCATGAGGGAGACCGATAAATTGCCCGCTTGTGTGCAACAATTGCACCATATTTTGCTTGAGTTCAAATCTCCCTCCAGGCTCTGGTTTGCGGATACTGGATGTAACATTGTTGGCATGTGGGATTGCCACCTCGCGAACCGGCCTTGCTGCTGCTTCTTCGGGCACTAACACTGCCCTCACAACCGGTGGATTTTGTTGCTCCATAATGGTCTGTCTGAGCAACTGCAGCTTCCTTTGTAGAGCTTCTCTCCGTTTACTATGAAATATACGTCCAGGCTCTATATAAGATTCCACCAGCTCTTTGTCTCTTTGCTAGTGTTCACAGCAATTAAGTCTGCAAAATATAGGCTAAGACCAAGTTGTCAACACTTAAGAAAAGAAAATACAAATACAGTAAATTGACACTTAACACAATTTGACCAATTGCCAAGTCCCCGGCAGCGGCGCCAAAAAACTTGTTCGGTGGTTCGTCGGGTATCTAAACCGACAGGCAAGTGCACGTGGTCGAACAAGTAGTAAGTGGCTTTAGTAAGCCAAGTATCGATCCCTCAGAGACTCGGATTAAGTGAAGTTTGCTTAAGTATACTATACTATATTTAACTTCTAAATATGCTGACAACAACGTAACCAAAAAGTGAATAATTTGTTTTATAAATTTTATACTAAAACTACTAACAATTATCTACTTTGAATTTGGACTATGAATAAGAGCATGCTGAGGTTATAGAACATGTAATGAAACTGATTATCATCATCAATTGGTTAATCTTTTCTTCCTGTTGCTAGCCAAGAACATTAGCCAAGAGATTAAAACTCTTGTATTTAATCTCACTTAAGAATCATAAACCATCCGACTACATTTCTGTGATCACATGCTATTCATGACCCAGCAATACAATTCCGGTTCCTAAATTGACTAATACGACTTTCAAGTATATTTCTATCAGGAAAGCACATCAAAACTCAATTTTCCCAAATCAAGTAAAGAACAATATCCTATTAATTCACAACTTTCCAACTTCGTGCTCTCTCGAGTGAAATCGGACTTTTTAGATGTACATTAATGTAGGCCACATACCAATGCAGTAGAAACAAGAATTAATAGAACAACATGGAAGAAAAAAGATGAAAAAACAAATAATTCAATAATCAAAATTCATCACAAGTGTTCATAACCTCAGCAAGGAAGGGAATTAGCCACTCATTTGTGGATTAATCATCCTAAAACAAGTGTTATCATACAAACAATTGAATTAGAGAAGAAATAAAGAGAGGAAAAACCCTGAACTTTTCGTCCCTCAACTGCCTGTAACCCACGTCCTTGCTCCACCAAGTCTGAATTATGAAAAATACACTTAAGTGTTTAATTTATACTAGTGGGAATTTTTCCCAGAATAATGAGCAACGTGTCACGGAGTGCATCGCGGAGCACTGCCTCCGTGACAAACCATGGACGCGGACCCTCACTGGAATTGGGGGTCCAGGAATATAACACCAACGTGGCACGGCGTGCAACGTGGAGGCTAGCCACCATGCCACGGAGCTGTCGCAAACCTTCACTGGAAATTGATGAATTTTCACCCTCCAGGCAGAATGCCTCCGCGATGGCAGCGTGACACGGCTCCATCGCGGAGCCCCTTTAATTAGTGCAGTCCAGTGCCTTGTTCCTTTGCTCGCATCCAAGTCTAACTCCGATATCATCCAACATGCATTTTAGCTCCTCAAAATCACATGTTACCTACAAAACAATGCTAATCATGTTGGTTAGTATAAATTCACATTTTATTACCAATTACATGAAAATGTATACACATTGCTAGATAAACAAGGCGAAAATGATACTTTTGAGTATCACTTGGGCATATAAATCTGCCCAAGATCAATTGCCTCAGTGCGGCAGCAAAACACTACTAGTCACTTTAGACGGTAAATAAATGAACAATGAATCTCTATGTTGCTTCTAGCGATAGTCCTAATTAAATTTAATCTTTCTTGATAAGGAATACTATGTTACAGCCTCAATTCATGTCATAGTAGCTAACCACAACATATATAAGGCACAAGTCATATCAACTATACGACAAGAATAACTTGTCGAAAAAGGTTAGCCTTAACATACCTTAATTGCCGAATTATGTCCAATCAATCCTGCCTAGATCAAGAACTCATAATCCCTCTATATTCTAGCTTTTACGCCCTTGGAATAGAGCTGTTATAATTCAAGAATTAGGGCAGTTGCCATAGCCTACAAAACACAACGTCAATTGGTCAAAACAAGTTCAATTCGGCAAAAACTTACGAATTCTTATAGATTAGAAGGGTAGAAATACTTACTATAACTTGTATACGTGCTAGCCCATAGTTAGAGACGATTTCGACGACTTTTACCCACTGGGGATCCGTCAAATTGGGCCAATTTGAAATATCAACTCTGTAGATATGTTCATCGCAGGCCCAGGAATTACTGCCCAAGAAGAATTTGTAATCAAACATGATTTGATAGCGTAATTTGGCCTCCATTTGACGAAAATTGTGTGAAGAAATTGCTTAAGTTGTATCTCTCTATTTGGGAAATTTTTAAAATGATTCAACACACATACACTTAAATATATATATGTGGGAGGCGGTGTAAGGGGGTCTGCGATGTGCCGCTCCGTGCACGGGCCTATATGTGAGCTGCACCACTCCTTACGCTGACTTGCCTATGCGTTGTGCCGCTCCATGAGCCAGCGTATGCACAGCTCCCTGTTGACGTGTGTTTGCGCATGCGACCCTCCAGCCATCCTGTTGTCCCTAGAATTACGAGGCTGGTTCTTCTCAAGCAACTTTAGTTCCTTACTATTCCACTTTCGGGAAATATAAAAACAAAAATTTAGCCCAAGGTATTTATGTACTCACTAAGCCCATCGGCACTTTCACTGTGTGTTTCATCGTTCCCCCTTTAGGGACATTCGTCCTCAAATGTAATTCAATCTTTAGAGACTCAGTTCTTAGGCTTTGCCAGAAAATTTCCGACAGAGTCTCTTCTATAATATGAACCTATCCAGAAACATGAAACACACAAAAGTCCAAAGGCATCTCATAGGACGCTACAAACAACTATGTAACATAGCTCCACAACACAGAAGTGAGAAACTGGCAATAATAGCTACACAATACAACACCTGAGAACTACCTTACCTCAGTTGTAACTGTCTGAGTCTATGTACTATCATTATTAGTTCTGGAACAAGTGAAGATATCTAGATCTCATATCATCCTGAACTTCCCAAGTCATCTCTTGTAATTTTCTTTTCCTCCATAAGACTTTAACAAAGGCTACATCTTTGGTCCTCAATCTGCAGACCTGTCGATCTAGTATAGCTATTGGAATATCCTCATGGGACAACTCTTCTCTGACCTGAACATCGTCGACTGGGACAACCCAAGAAGGGTGGCCTATGAAATTGCATGACATCGATGCGTAAAAGACTGGATGAACAAATTCTAGCCCCAAAGGCAATTCTAACTCATAGGCCACTTGGACTATCTTCGGAGGATCTGGTATGGCCCGATAAATCTACGGCTAATCTTTCCCTTCTTTTCAAATCTCGTAACAACCTTTATTGGCGAAACTTTGGTGAATGCGTATTCATCAACACAAAACTCTAAGTCTCTACGTCGTACGTCTGAATAGAACTTCTGGTGACTCTGATGAGTTTAACTTTCTAGTTTGACTGATGTATCATGTAGCTGATCATTCCAACCTCCTCTGAAGTATAGCACACATGCTCGTGAAATATCCTTGAGAGTCTGAATGGTGCGCTCCGCTTGGAGATCTGTCTAAGGATAAAATGTTGCACTCAAGTTAACCGGCGTCCCCAAACCTTTCTAAAAGGATTGTAAACTGGACTCCTCTATCAGAGATGATAGACAATGGGACACCATGCAGTCAGACAATCTCCTTAATATACAACTCAACATAATCCTCAACTGAAGACATAGCTCAGACTGGCAAGAGCTGAGCTGATTTCATTAGCCTACCAACATGACCCAAATGGACTCAAATTTATTCTTGGTACGCAGTAAACCTGTAACAAAAACATATATTGAATGTTTTCCACTTCCATATAGGCACGGTTATCTCTTGAGTCAGCCCTCAGGTTTCTGGTGTTCAACTTTTATCTATTGGCAATCGGGACACTGTGTTACAAACTCAGCAATATCTTTCTTCATCTCCTCCACCAGTAGATCTCTTTTATATCATGGTACATTTCCATCGAACACTGGTGAAGAGAATAACAAGAATAATGTACCTCTGCCATAATTTGTTGGCAAAGCCCTATCAGATCCGGAATGCAGAATTGACTTCTGATCACAAGACTCCATCCCCTGTTATCTCAAAGGAAAAAGACTCCTCATGCTGAGCCTTGTCTCTAAGTTGTACTAGGCTAGGGCCTTCGTACCATCGCCCTTTCACCTCCACAATTAGAGATGACAGTATAGTATTCTGAATTACAACTCCACTATCATCTGAGTGCCTCACTTGGACCCCTAAATTGGCTCACTGATGCAGCTCTCGAGCCAATTCTCTCATTTCTAGTTTCAAATATGATAGGATGCTCATGGATCAGTGATTGAGGTCATCGACTAAAATGTCAGCCTCCCTTCATAATACAAGATGTCTACATTGTAATCCTTCATCAACTCAACCCAACGACATTGTTACAAATTCAACTCTTTTTGCTTAAAATACAAGAGGCTCTTGTGAATAGTGAAGATGTCTACGTGGACACCATACAAGGAATGCCTCCAAATTTTTAGAACATCAATAACTGCAGCTAATTCTACATCATGGATAGGGTAGTCCTTCTCGTTCTTCCTTAACTACGTAAAAGTATAAGCAATCACCTTACCGTGCTGTATCAGGACACACCCTAACCCAATGCCTGAAGCGTCACAATATATAACATAGTCCTCTTAACCTTTTTGCAAAGCTAATACTGGTCCAGATATCAATCTATCTTTTAGCCCCTGAAAACTCTGCTTACAAGCCTCCGTCCACTAGAACTTAGCTTCTTTCTAAGTCAGCTTTGTCAATGGTACTAATAAGGCAAAGAATCCTTCCACAAATCTTTTGTAATACTCAGTTAACCTTAGAAAACTATGAACTTCTATTGGAGTCATGGGTATGGGCCAAGTCTTAACAACCTCTATCTTTTGCAAGTCAACCTGAATACCTGTATCTAATGTAATATGGCCCAAGAAAGCTACAGAGTTTAACCAGAACATACTTTTAGAGAACTTTTCATATGACATTTGATCTATGAGAATCTGAAGTACTGAATTCTCAAAATACCCATGCCTTCTCACAATGTGGCTATAATACAAGACTCCACATATTCGGGTTCAAGCCCTACTATAACCCAGTGTACCCTAAATGGCATGGTATCAATAAATACTAGCACATATCTAGCCAAGAAATCAAACCTCAATGTGTACTCTCTGATACTTACCCTGCCCTGCTTCAAGTGTAAGAACTACTCTATCCTGTCCTGTCAAATCTTTCGACACAAATAGTGGTCTATGAAGGCTTCAAAGAAGATGGACCATGTAGCTGAAGATGCATCTCTACCTCCGGACCTTTCCCAACTCTCGTATCATAGAACTGCTGTATCTTAAAGTCAAACAAAGCTAGCTCAAGTGACTCTGTGGATGAAGCATGCATGACCCTGAATATCCTCTTTAACTTCTGCAAAGTTCGGAAGTTCCTTTCTGCGATCTGTCCATGTATGTTGTGGAAGACTCAAGCAAGAAATTCACAAATCCTCAAACTTTCGGGCCCTTCAGCAGGTTTGGCAACAACTGGTATAAGTGGTTGATGCTAAGCAGCCATCATCTAGGCCAATATACATACTGTACTCCTAACATCTGGAGTGTGTAGGAGGAACTTGAAGTAGTGTCGATGCTTTTGTTGCTCTAGGAGGTTCCAGTGCCCTAGAGAGTGCTGGGGAGATCGAGAAGATGTCTCCCTTTCAGCCTCAAGCTGGGCTATCCCCAATTGTGGCACCCTACTGGTACCCTCTCCTGCTATTGTATCTAGCTCACAGCTGGTTGTAGTCTGCCTTATATCAGACATCACTCTAGAGAGCCATAAGAATATAAGCTTAGGGGCTTAACCCTATACAACTCGGTATGAAAAGAAGAAGGGATAACCTTTCTGTCATACCTCATAGCTCCCTACTTATAAAATGTGGTGCACAACACATTATAAACAAGACTCTACTAGACATGGCTTGCAGACTCCCTAGGAGATGACATTGCTATGATACCAAGTATGTCACACCCCACTTTGGGAGGCATAACTAGCAACTAATCCCCCACTGGACTCTGAATGGACCTAGTTGGACATACGCATTTCTTGTGCATACTAGCAGCACATAATTAAGAAATCAATTAGCTATATCTCGGCTTAAAACATAGCCTCAGGCCGACAAGGTCGCAGCATAAACACCTTCATCAAATCAGCTGACCTAATAGTTGCAATAATGTTATCTTATACAGTTCTACAAGACCACCATGCTGTCTAAACCATAATAAAATGAAGCAGGTGCGCAATACATATAGATAAGTCAGCAAGGCTACTAACAGATAACACAACTAGGCCCCACACAGTTAATAATGTGGGTCTAATCAAAAAGGTAGTCTTCAACCCTTTAAGAGTAAAATATTAGTCAGGACAAGATCCCGACCTACCAAAACTATATAACAAAAGACAGGAAAACCTCCAATTGAATGGAAACTCCATAGGAAAGGAGCTGACCAATATACTGGAACTGAATAGCTACTAAAGAGGTCTCAAAACCTGTCTGTCTGAACCTGCAGGCAAGTATGCAGCGCCCCATGCATAGGCATCAGTACAATATATATCGAATATGTAAGGTAGTAAATAACAACTGAATAGAAACTAATAAGGAACAAAAAGTAATCAACAATAAGGGCTAGAAGTTAACCTGTATGAGCTCACAACCATAAGCTATATCTAGCAGCTAAAATATAAACAAGAACCTAACCTGGCCCCCATAAGCTTGGAAGGTACAAACAATATAAGAAACCTCTCTAGACCCCCATAAGCCCCAATAAGTGCAAGCAATCTATATACTCCTATATGTTACATTGTATCCCCATAGGCAAGCTTTAGCTAAGGCATACTCGACCCTTGAGAATGTATCTGAGCCTTCTGGGGTCCCCCAACTATGTCTAAGCCATCTGGACTCTTGTACCTATATCTGAGTCATTTGGATCCTATAACTATATCTGAGCTGTCTAGGCTCTTATAATTTTATCTCGCCATCTAGGCTCTTGTAAATGTATTTGAGCCATCTAGGCTCCTATAATTGTATCTGAGCCATTTGGGCTCCTATAACTGTATTTGAGTCATTTGGGCTCCTGTAACTGTATCTGAGCCATCTAGGCTCCTGTGAGGGTCAACAATGCCAACTCAGGTGTAAGGAAAGCTAGTAAGGGCACTAGACATCATATGGCTTTGTGGGCCTCAATATAATCGCTCACGACTTCATATGGCCCTGTGAGCACAATATAGCCCTATAGGCACTTCATGATTATCCTTCACTCCTTGAACAGCCTCAATAGCATTTAACAGGGCTAACTTATATACTACACATCGCTCAGTAAGCGCACATAGCCCCTCAAGCCTAACACAACTGTTACTTGGCCCTATGGTATCTTGAATAGCATTCAACAAGCATATTCTATGTGTCCACAGCTAGCCAGATAGTCATGATAGCAATTATAAAATCAGCTTTCTTAGAAAGAAAAGGGCGAGGTTCAGGGTGACTTGGGCGATTATCTGAATTTCATACTAGTACAGTGGTAGTTCATAAGAAAACAACAAGGTCGTGGATGACCAACTATATGGTTTTCTCACCTATAATAACTGCAAGGCTGCTAATGACTTGATATGATTTTAAGAAGTCAGCAGCAATAGTCTTATAGGCATCCAAAACAATTATTAACCCGAAGGTAAAACTGTAATACTAAGGTTCTAGTTCCAAAGACGTCAATCTGGTCTGTCTAGATAGCATATAGCTCATATAAGCAACTCATAGCCCCACAGGCAAGTATTCCTAAACTTTACCCTTCTAGGCAACATGCATGCAGGCTTCTGTACGAATATCCAGAGGCGTTAGCCCCACGTATAACAGCTGATAAGATCCCTAGTTAGGACATCACATAGTCTATCAGACTTCTAAAACTAGGATGGTTTCCTGAACGACCAATACGACCAACTATATGTCAAAAAGAGCTATACAGTCACTGATAGGAGGTATTTCACCTAACAAGCTACCACCCAGTTCACTAGGCAACCCTGGTGCCATTGACTTAAAGGTAGGGTCACTCCATCAAGATTCTAGTTCTATAGTCATTAAGGCACACCAACGGCCTGTAGGCAAGCTTTACTGTATATATAGGTGTCAAATAGAAAGTTATATCGCCATGTTGCGCCCTATGTTTCCTAATTTAACAAAGTATGCCCAATAGTTAACCACAAGCCTCTATGGCCTCAGTACGACAACAAAACACTACTAGTCTCTTTAGACGATAAATAAATGAACAGGGAATCTTTATGTCTCTTCTAGCGATAATCAAAACTGAATATAGTCTTTCCTGACAAGGGATACTATGTTACAACCTCAATTCATCTCGTAGAAGCTAACCACAACATATATAATCCTTAAGCTACTGCAAAGGTACAATTTGTATCAACTACACGACAAGAATAACTTGCCGAAAGAGGTTAGCCTTAATATACCTCAATTGTCGAATTCTGCCCAATCAATCCCACCTTGATCAAGAACTCATAATCAAACCATAATCCATATTTTACCCCCTTGGAATAAGGCTTTTATAATTCAAGAATTAGGCCGGTATCCATAGCCCATAAAACACAACAGCAATTGGTCAAAACAAGTTCAATTCAGTAAAAACTTATGAATTATTATAGATTAGGAGGGTAGAAATACTTATTATCACCTGTAGACATGCTAGCCATAGTTAGGGATGATTTTTATGACTTTAATCTGCTAGAGATCCATCAAATCGGATCAGTTTGAAAGATTCAACTCCGTAGATACATTCTTCGCAGACACGAGAATCACTACCCAAGAAGAATTTGTAATCAAACGTGATTTGATAGAGTAATTTGGCCTCAATTCAATGAAAACTTTGTGATGTAATCTCCTAAGACGTATCTATCTATTTGGGAAATTTTTAAAATAATCCAACATATATATAGTTAAATATATATAGGTGGGAGGTGGTACAGGGGAGTCCACGGCTTGCCACTCCTTGTGCCAGCCTATTTACGCATCGCGCTGTTCTCTGCACCAGTGCACATGCAGCTCCCTGTCGACGTGTGTCTGCGCGCTCAACCCTCCAGCTATCCTAATGTCGCTCGACATCCGAGGACAATTCTTCTCAAGCAACTTTAATTCCTTACTATTCCACTTTCGGGCAATACTAAAACAAAAATTTAGCCCGAGGAGTTTATGTTCTTGCTAAGCCCGTCGGCACTTATTCATGGAGAGTTTCACCGAGTGGACCATCCAGACCATAAAGGACATGTTGAGATCTTTATGTGATCAATTTCAAAGACAGTTGGGATGATCACTTGTCTCCCGTAGAATTTTCCTACAACTACAGCTACCACTCCAGCATTCAGATGGCTCCGTTTGAGGTTATTTATGAACAGATGTATAGATCACCTATTGGATGGTATAAGGTAGGTGAATCTATGTTGATAGGGTAAGGTTAAGTTCATGAGGGTATGGGAAAAGTTTAGCTTATTCGAGAAAGGCTGAAAACAGCCTAGAGTCGTTAGAAATCATATGCAGATGTTAGGAAGAGAGAGCTTGAGTTTGCGGTCAATGATTAAGTATTTCTAAACGTGTCACCCATGAAGGGGTTATGAGGTTTGTCAATAAGGGGAAGCTTAGACCCCAATATGTTGGATCTTACAGGATTCTGAGATGTGTTGGCAATTGGCTATGCAGCTTATGAGTTGGAGTTGCTTGCGGAGTTGGCTTTGGTGCATCCAGTTTTCCATGTATCTTTGTTGAAGAAGTGCATTGGAAATCCAGCTCTAGTTTCATCAGTTGAGAGTATTGGTGTGAAGGGTAGCCTTACTTATGAGGAGGTTACGATTGAGATCCTTGACCATTAGGTTTGGAAGTTGTGAAATAAGGAGGTCGCTTTCGTGAAAGTCTTTTGGAGGAATCAGCTTGTAGAGGAGCTACTTGGAGGCTAAAGAAGATATGATGTCCAACTACCCTCACCTTTTCCCTTCTAGCTCCATTCCAGCATGAGGTACTAGTTTCCTCCATAGTACTCCATTCAGTTTTATGTCAGTTCAATGTCTCTAAGTTACTCTCATATTTGAGCATGCATGTTCGATTTATGAATTCAGTTCAGTCATGTATCTCAGTTTGGAGTCAACCACTCTATTAGTATTCAGGCTATAACATCCAATTTCAGATTACAACTCTTTTCATATCTTTTCATCTTATTTGGTCTCCATTTGAGGACGAATGTTCCCAAAGGGGAGATAATGTAACACCCCAAAAGTTTCTAAAATAAGATCCTTGGCATGAAGCGGAATAGCAATAGAAATTTTTCTCCAAGACAAAACAATCCATGGGACGGGTCGTTACATGGACCAAGGGGTTATTGATGCACTCATCCCAAGGAGATCCTAATTTGTTAAGATTTTTGTCCCTTCAAACCAATGAGTTGTCAGACGGCTTGTTGTACCCTGTGATGGTTCATGGATAGGGTTGTCAAATGAGATTTAGAGAACTATTCTAGGTAGGTTCAGGTGACAATGAGTGGAGGTACGGGTCATTGGAAGGACCAACAAATCATTGTATGACTCTTTGTCACTATTGAGCAGATCTTTAATGCGAGTTTCTAAGGGTACTTTCGTAACTTCCTATACTATTAACCCTTAAGTAAGGTCATTTTGGGTTTCTAAAGGGCTGAATAAGGAATTATACTTAGCCTAAACCCTCATTCTTTTAAAACACCATAGAATGAAGATCAATATCTCAAGGCTCTCAAGTAATTAGGGTTCTTCTTCTTCTCAACTCTCTTGGGACTCAAGTATAAGAAAGAATCCATCAAAGTCCAGGTATGTAGGGTCATGAATTGGGGATTTCTTCTACGCTCTATCCGAATCCCAAGCTCAATACACGATTTCAATTCCTTCAAGTCTCTAAGTATGATGTTTTTATGAATTTCTAGGGTTAGACCCTTCTTGCTGAAAAACTCCATAATCTCTTATGAAATTGATTCTCTCATGATTCTATTTATTCTTTATGATTATAATTACATGATTTCTATAAAAAAAAACTCTCATGAATATCTATTTTCAAGTTATGTTGACTTACTATTATGCATGATTTCATGAATCTCAAGCTTATGCATCATGGTTGTATTTCAGCATTGTTTTTATGTCTAGTTCACGTATATTAAGCAATTTATGAATTTCATGATTTCTAAATAACCCATGCAAAAACAAGTATAGCTCATGATTGTAATATGAGCACTATGCATGTTATGGGAGTAGTATTTAACACTGAGTAGGTCGGGGTTTCAGCATATCCATGCTTCAGAACTATGTGCCATCATAGCCATGATGGTGGGTCCTCCTTGAGAGTGTTTTCCATGTCCAAATGGGTCGATGAGTGATATCAAGCCTTCATGGTTCTTACTCTTGGCAAGGTAGGAATACACCTCCCTTCTAGGGTTACAAGCTGGGCTCCATGTATGATCACTTAGAATATGTCGGTTTAAAGAATCTCCCCTGTTTCATGATTTTCTACACATGTTCATGTTTATGCTTTATGATATTATGACTTATGATATTTTGTCTTAATATACACTTTATGATAGTTTACCTATGATTTCAGTTATGTCCAGCTTTATGATTTGATCTTGAAAACCTTGAGCCAATATACTCACTTTATGATTAAAAACTCATGTTCTAGCTTATCTTATACTCATGATTTCAGAATGTCATTTTACTATCATGTTTTTACTTTACATAATCAGTACATTCAAAGTACTTTCTGTGCTATATCGTCTTGTGATATAGGTTCAGGTGATCAGTCTTAGCCGCGCTATTAGATTCATTCTTGCTGTAGTGCATCCCAGGCTTTGTGTGTCCTCATCATCTGAGGACATCAGTTTTTAACTTATATACATTTTATGTCTTTTCAGTTGCAGACTTAGCAGAGCTAGTTGGGGATTTATCCCATCAGTTCATCCTATGTTTTTTAGGCTTTTCAGACTATAATGTATAGAAGCTCAGTGGTGTTGACGTGTTATCTCTATTTATGCTTTAATGATATCTTAGACTTCCACTCATGATTTGATTTACTCTTTATTCTTCTTAGTGTATGCTTATTCTTGTCTTATACATGTAGCATGGGTTAGCTTAGAGTCATTCATGGTTCTAGGTCCTATGTCACGTCTGGAGTCTATGCTCAGGTCGTGGCAGAATCATGGACAATTTTCTTCAAGAAGCTCCTTCATATTCATGTCTCATATCCTAAAGTAATAACCTCTTTTTAGTCCTACTTGGGATGGATGTGAGCCTTCGTGATTTGGCTAATTGATCCAAAATTCCAATTCAATTTTTAGTATCAAAAGACTTAAGGCTTAACTTATTTATAGGAGTCAATATTTTTGCTTCATCTTCTTATTCATGTCAGATTTCAAAGATATAAGTTTCTTATTTTTGTTTGTGATTGAGAACCTGCTTCTTCAGTGGCACTCTTTACCTATTGTTGATCTTTTCCTCTTTTATGTAAGCATCATGTATTCTTTCTACAACCTCTCTTTGGTTTAAAAGGTTTATCTTCTTCACGGTCTAAGTTCTTGTTGTTATCCCCTTGTTTTCATTGTTCTCAAGAGGGTACTGTAAGTCTAGAATTTTAACCTTCCTGGCTCCTTCTATGCATTCCTTTAATAGTCTTCTCCCCCCTTTCCTTTTAAAAACTAGGTTTCTAGTACTAGTTCTTAGAATGACAAATGCTGACTTTTGTTGTATTACTTTGCACCTTTTTTTTTGCTTTGGTTATTGTTGTCTCTTTCTGATTGGAGTGTAATTCTTTAAATACATACCATAATCCCACTTTAGAGCGGTATGTAAGAGGAAATATTACTTCTTTTCATTTCATGTGTTGATATCTCTTCACATGTTCTTGATTTCTCCTACTTTAGACCTTTCCTGTTGACTCAATGACGAGTATCAAGAATTCAGGTTGACTTGGGTTCCTTAGGTAAGACTAAGGGTTTTTTTTAATTTGTTATGGTTGATATGAGGAATCAACTCTTTCCATTTTTCTTCATTTGTCAAACTGTTGTTCTCTTTTTCTCATCAATCACCACTTGACTCTATAATTCTTCCGCATATGGCCATAGTATTTGCAGTAATAACATTAGGTATCAAATAGGTCAACCTTTTTTCTCTTCATCACTTTTTTATTCCTCGAGTTTGATCTGATACAATCTTTGTGAGAGTATATTTTCATACTTGAGGATTTGTTATTTTCATATAAATCAGTTTTGGCATCTTTCATTATTTCTTTCATTTCTTTAATTTTTCTTGGCATGATACATCCCTTGAGATAATCGATATGGCTAGAATTCTCTGAATCTCCATTGCTGCTTTTTCATTTATCTAGTGTAATAATCTGATTCTTAAGATCCTCAACTTCTCTCCCCAGGTTCTCTATTATTTCTTCAACAGTTGAGTAGTTTGTTTGAAGCATAGAATATTCTTGCTTTAATCCTATCCTTTCAATTTAGGCACCATTAAGCATGTTGAGGATGGTCCGAGTCATACTTTCTAGTTTTCTTCTAGAGTAAGTGTGAATTTGTTTTTGACTTCTAAGAAGAACTTTTGTTGATATCTCCTTCTTCATCATCCTCTTCCTTTTCTTCCGAGTCAACCAAGAAACTAGAACTTTCTTGATTTTCATATCCCTAACTTCTTGTATTTTTGGCCTATACTTTTGATGATGTTTGTGTGGCAATAAATTGTCCTTGTTGTTAATTCTCCTTCTTGAGTTTATAGAGACATAATAATTATCATTCTTTAACAGTTCTAGCCTTTATTGAAAGATCTGACACAGATACCACTTGTTAGTTTGGTTGTATACTACGTGCTCAAATTACTAGATTCTTTAGGTAACTATGCAAGAAGTAAATTGTGGAGTATAAATCAACATAAAAATTTTACGAGGAAAACTCGTGCTCAAGGGAGTCAAAAATCATGTCCTACCCCATCAAACTTTTCTCCAAACTCTTCCACTAAAACTCGAGCCCAACTCCAAAATAGGTTTACAACCCCCCTTACAACACATACACAAATTATTCTAATAATTTCTCCTCTGCACTCTTAATCTCCTAGACCTTACCCCACTCAATGAAATTCTTTATAATAAATAATATAAAACCTACTATAATCTAAAATAAAATAATCAAGATCCTATCTTTGAACTACGCCCAGATACTAGATATTAGAAACTGAAGAATTGTATCGATAAAACTTGATAGGAGCGGGTTCTTTGTTGTAGAAGTAGCTTCTTCTTCGAGACTCTTCGTGCAAAATTGGGAACACTCCATGGACTCTATCTTTGGGTATGGTCAAGATCCAAAGGTTGGTTGACATGTTGTTTATATAGGAGTTATCCTCTGTCGTCCATCTCTCCAATCAAATTAGATTTGATTAAAGACTTTCCAAGAAATTGAATGCTAACTTGACTTGGTCTTCTTATTGTTGATGCACATTGGGATGTTTTGGCTCCTTGTTTGAAAATAATTTAATGTGGAAGTTTATGATAACTTTTCTTGTATATATTTTCACTTCCTTGTTTGAATTGTAATTCTATTATATCATAATTTTAAATAGGAACTCCAGTGCACACATAAACAACTTCAATCTTCTTTCTTTGACAGTCTCATTCTCTGCTCAGAAGATAAGTTCTTAGATGAGTCCTTATGAAAATATTGCTTTTATATTCACTTGTTCTTAGAGATATGTGAGGACTTAGTTCTTGATACTTCAATCTCTTCAACATATGAATGCCACTTATACATAGTTTGTCAATCATCATATCTCCGTAAGATCTTAAACATAGATATGAGATCATTGTATTTCAATGATATTCTATTGAGAAAAGGAATCAAGTTCCAAGAGTAATAATCTTATTATTCAGTGTGGAGGAAGCTAAGAAGGAGAAATAGAGTTTTTCTAAGGAGAATAATTCTTTAAGGATGGAGAATACACAGTTGAAAGAGAAGATACTAAATGATCAACAGATTATCACAAATCTCTGTAACAAATTGTTTTGGGCTCATATAAATCCTCACTTTCTCTAAAAAGTGAATCTAGTCTCTAGACATACTTTTTAAGCCAAGATCAAAATCATCACATTCTGTGATCTTTTTTTTTTTTTGTAATATCTTCAGTTGTGTTCTTATTTCATGACATCTATTATAGACTTTTCTAGCTATCTATTTGATTTGGGCCATTATAGATTAAATTGATGTATATATAATATTATCTTATGGTTTTGAAGAGTTCTGAAGATGGCTATTATCATTAGAATTTCATTACATCTGTTTTGTTATGTTCATATTAGAATAGCTTCAGCTGCCATGAGTTTGATATTACTAAAAATTTATATCTAATGTCCAAATTTCTTCTATTCGATAATGTCAAAGGAGAAATATAAATGTGTTTGTTTGATAATGATATTTACTAATTAAGGACGTGATTCTTGAAATGGTTATACTAGAAATATCTAATGAAAGAACCAGGTCCCTATGCAAAGTTATGATTAAATTGATTCAGGTTCTCATAAACTAGCCACCTAATGAATTGAGATAAGTGGAAGATTAGTCCCTAGATGGACTTAAGTAAGAGCACACATCTTACTAAATTATGATGTTAATTAAAGTTTGTTCTAAGGGAGAACATAGCAAAAGACTGCATAAACAACTATTATGAGTTTGTCATCACTAAAAAGGAGAAAATTGTTAATCTATGAGCTATGCTATATTTGTTAAGCTATGAGTTATGCTACATATGATGTTTTGATGGTTAATAAACATGATGTAAGAATCAGATACTAAACATATCTTAAATAAGGACTGATAATGTTTATGATAAATAATTACTGAAATTCAGTTTCTTAACATGTATACTGCAAGAGTTGGTTATAGAAGTACACTGCAAGAAGTGAAGGAATCAGATTCTTCACAGTAGACCAGAGAAGATTTGATTAGACGCAAACAAATTTCAAGTGCATGGAGGATTTTTTTGAGGAATTAGGATTACGACTAATCACATCACATAGATTAGGGAAAAAAAATCAAGATCGAAATATTACCATATTTGCATACATAAAAAGATCTTCAACAATAGGAGAAAAGCAAGTGAGCTGTCATGGATTAGTAAGAATTAATCGGATTGGGTTATGATTAGATTTTTATCCGTTTCAACCTAAGTGGTTTTTGACTCACCCATTTATTTTCAATCTATTTTGGTATATCCAAATTTAGTCCAATCCACTTATTTGGCACTCCTAATTGAAGTAGTGTTCATCTTCATAAGCTGGTAGAATATCACAGTCCGTAAGTGTTTTATAAAAGAGGCTACACCTCCTTATAGTAAAAACTGCTCCTTCAATACAAAGTTTTCACTAATCACTCAATGTCTAAATCAAGTTCTTCATGATGAGATGGCGTAAAAACTTCCAAATTGATGAACATTAGTGTGAATTCTAGATTTAGTGGAAGGTACCTAGTAATTGGTGGATTATGATTATATTCTGAAGAAAGAGTTACAATGTGGTCCATATTGTGGAGATTCGGATAAATTGTGGTCTATGGAGTAAAGGATAAAAGAAATGGGAAGATTTTGTTTGGGGGGGGGGGGGGTGAGAAGAAACATTTTTCCATTAAGAAGGGGCTGCAGTGATAGTCATGGTCGGGTTAATTCAAGTCACAGGACCACATTTCACGAGAAGGAATTAAGTATGTTATATATTTTTCCCTTTCAAGGTTGAGACCATCTTGCTGAGGAAATGAGATCTGTATGTCCAAAAGCAGTACAAGAAACCAGAAACACAAATTTCTGGCCTATAAATGTTAAAAGCCACGAATCTTGCAATAGCTTTTTTTTCTCCAAAGATCCCTTTTCTTTCCTTGTTACTTAGTTCACATACATTGCATACTAGATTTTTCACTTTTTTTCTTTATTTAATTAGACATACTTATTGCATGTAGTGGCTATTTATCATTAATGTAGAAATTGCTTATCCTATTTCTATTATCTTTGGTTTTGATTAAGAACAAAGAAAACAATAATCGGAGAATTCAAACTCGGGATCGGACCTCATTAGTTCTGGTGACATGTATATAATTCTTGCTAATCAAGTTATCAATACTAACCATCATGAAATATGATAAAATGGTTGCTCTATTCTTAATCAGATCATCAAGAAATATAATAAAATGATTGGGACCGTTTCATTTATGATAATTGATATATTTGACGCAAATTCAAATTAATAGTCTGTCTAATATTTGATAGCTAAATAAGTAAAAAGTTAATATTAAATTTATATGAAAAATGAAACTAATTTTTTTAACATCAAAAGATTGATGGTTAGAGAAGAATGGGAAAAAAGAGGGGAAGACCTTACGAATAGTGACATAAGTCCTTGATACTTAGGCTAACACCCTATGGTCATGAAAAGTGAAATTAGAGTTTTAAACTTTATAGACTAAATTAAAGGGCAGCGTGGTTTGGCAAAAAATAAAGGGGAAGAATGCAAAGGGAAAAATAGAGAAAAATAGTTCAGCTTATGTTTTATGATTTATAAATTAGAATTTTTAACTTATAATTTTTAATTTATTTTTATTATTTTAATTTAAAAGTAAATATTTATCAGCTTTTGTTTTTTTAATTTACTCATACATTATAAAAATATTTAAAAATTATTTTAACTTAAAAACACTTAAAATAAGTTAATCCAAACAGGCTCGATAATCTATGCATACATGTTCTAGTTATATTCCTCTGCATTGTTATAATTTAATTATAACTTATGGACTCTAAAATATAATAATAGTACTAAATATTACCGACTATAAAGAACAATTCGCGGCAGATTTTGTTCTCCTTAACACCAAATATTCTATTGGATGTTTTTTTTTTTTTTTAAAAAAAGAAGAATTTCAGTCTCAGATTCTTTCATATGATAATACAAAATAGGGTTCAGCCAGATCATATATTGATTTTGATAATCTATATAGGCACAATACAGGAAACTAAAAACAATCTGTATTCGACAAGAATTACGACTTACAGTACTTATGAGTTCTTTTTGAAAAAAAAAAATGGCTAACTGATCAGTGAATGGAAACTGTATGTAGCTATATTTCTTACTCTGAAATTGGTTTGATCATGGTGGTACATCTTTTTGATCCCTTTCGTGGTTGTTTTCTTGTGGCTACGCATTCATCAGGGAATATTTAGTCAGAAAGAAGTATAATATATTGAAAAGGGAAAATGTTCATATTATCTTTATACTTTAAGAAAAGATCTAACTTTATCCTCGGTTATAAAAATAATAAAATGAGCAAATTTAAACTTTTCCCTGTTATATATTAACTAGTATCTAATTAGTTAAATTTGTATAGAAAGTTGCTATGTGGCTACACTGTCACAGGAATACAGCTTCACAGAAACGTTGCGACAGTATTTATATGGGCTTACTGGATGGGTGCTGAAACTGGAATAGTAAGTTGTGATGGCAAATTAGTTGAGAAATGATGAAATAAAAAAATTGTGGTTGATGATGGAAATGACCAGTGATAAAATTAAAGAAAAGATGTTCAGAGAAAATAAATGGATCCTTGTATGATTCATTTTGATGGAGGGCAAAGTTAGACCTTCCGTATATATACCATAAGAGTAAATTAGGCATTTCGCAAATTACAAGAGCAATTCTCAATCTTTTCCTTTTATAATATTATATGTTAGTGACTAAGAGCAATTTTTAGCAAAATTAAAATGGCAAGGACATGCGTAACCAAGCTGCTAATTACTTGGAGCAAATTTATAATTTTTGCAAAGTACAAAGATAAATTTGAACAGAATAATAGTCAACAGAGTTTAAAGTTAGGCAAACATCAACTGGATGAGATTTAAATACTCTAGGTTTTTTTTTTCTTTTTAAAAAAAATTCCTTCTTCTTTTATTTTTTCTTCTTTCAGTTTCCTTTGCCCTCTCCTTTACTGGTCTAACCCCACTACAAAATCTGGAAACTCGTCTCGTTTGCACATAACCAAGAAAAGTATATTAGGAGAATCCATGTTTCTAAATAGTTAACCTTATGTATTTCAAGTACTGGTAATATTAATTTTGCTTTAATTAAAATTATCAATGAAGGTGGAAGTATACTTTGTTTATTAGTTTCTTGTTTTTTAAGTTTGATCTTCCAACGTCGTTAATAATTTTTACATAGTCAAATTATCTTTACTTATTGTAATAGATGAATATCTTATTTTAAAATTTTTAAATTTTTTTAGGTCCTTTTGAAACCTGATTGATAGTATAAAAACATATTTACACTAACAGTACAAAAAACTTAAAAGTCAAATTCAAATAGGTAATTAGCATTGGCCTTGATCTGAATATAATATAGCCTTTAATCCCGTGCAATTGCGTATATATAGAAGGATCGTTAGCCTTTTTCTAGAGAACACTGAAAATAAGGAGTACTAATTCATCTAAGCAAAAATATTCCCTTTGTGGGGTTAAGGATTTGGATGTATAAAGTAAAAATGGATTCTTCTCAATCCAATTATTCCACTACAAGCTCCCCTTTTTCTCTCTTTGGTTCATGTAATTAGATGTATAGACAGAATTCGAAGAACTCAAAATGTTCTCATGACACTTGTCCACTCACTACTTGCACGATCAATAGCTGTGGAATTATTAACAATTTTACTCAAATTGTCTTGTTTCATTTTTATTGTAAATTTAACCACCTATGTACTTAATAACACTTTAGCATCTACCCTCTTCATTCATTTTTTTTTTAATTTCATGAACCGCACGTACATATATAAGTCGAGA
Organism: Datura wrightii; assembly: GCA_035772735.1. Taxonomy (NCBI): domain Eukaryota; kingdom Viridiplantae; phylum Streptophyta; class Magnoliopsida; order Solanales; family Solanaceae; genus Datura; species Datura wrightii. The sequence goes on from JASDFA010000019.1 coordinate 48,368,937, forward strand.
ATTCTCACTTATATATGAATACGTCACATTCGTTCACTTTAATAATGAGAATGGTATATTATATTCTTGAAGGGTACAAGAATATGTTTCACCTTCAATCTTCTTTGTACATAATACATTAGTTGTAATGTTCCTAAAAGCTTTAGGCACAATTTTGATTCTGTCAAAAATTGCCCTGTATACATTTCAAATATAAAGAAATTTTTTTACTATATATTTTCTTAGTTTAAGGTTGTCATATCAAAAATAATACAGAAAATTATAAATTCTTAATCTGATAGACCCCACTATCCCTTCAAACACATAGCTCCTCCCTCTCAAAATATTATAAGCAGCCAAAAACCTCTATATAAACCTTCACACCCTCTTTCCTTCAAGGCATCTCAGAAACAAACTGCATATATAGAAAAATTGTCTTTCTCCTTTCCTCCACACAAACATAATCTCTTGTATCAAATTACTAATATGTCTGGAGTTTGGGTATTCAAGAATGGCGTGGTCCGTCTAGTGGAGAACACGGGCGACTGCCAAGGGGCAACGGGTCGCCGGAAAGTACTTGTACACCTTTCTAGTGATGAAGTCATCACATCATATGCAGTGCTTGAGAGGAAGTTGTACTCTCTTGGATGGGAGAGGTACTATGATGATCCAGACCTTCTTCAGTACCACAAAAGATCCACAATCCATCTCATTTCTCTCCCAAAGGATTTCAACAGGTTCAAGTCCATGCACATGTATGATATTGTCGTCAAGAATCGCAACGAGTTTGAGGTTAGAGACATGTAAAATGTTAAGAAAAAGGGAAGAAGTTAATTAAGGGGTTGATTGGAAGTCAGTACTCTTTTCTTTGGGTTGTTTTTAAATTCTATCTTGGGGGTGATTGTCCAGTGTGTTGTAATTAAGTTTTTTTTTAAAAAATTTTATTTTGCTGCAATTGCTGGAATGTTGTAAGGACCAAAATGTTGTATATTTAAAGGTTGTTTGGAATTATTTTTGTGTGTCTGTGTTTCAATCTTAATTTTCTTCCGTTGGATCGCTTGCCATTTTTATTACAAGAGAGTTATTCCTGAAAATATGAGCTTAACATTAATTAATGGCCTATAAACGATATCTATATAATTAAGTCAATTAAAAGGCAATTACACATATCAAATTTATCATTCATTATAACCTAAAATAAGAGACAAGAAACATTTTATAACATGTTGAATTACAGTTAATTACTTATGACTTAAATCCTTTTACTAAGTAACTTCTTTTAAGAAGATATAAAATGACGAAGATATTTCTTTGCTCTTCCTCTTCGCCTTTAATGACTTCGAAAATGCACACGTCCCAAGACTTAGCTCATCTGCTTCTTTTCTGTTTTCTTTTCTTTTTTTTCCCGAATTTATTTCCTTGTATACTGCAGCTTATTATACAAACTGTTATTTCTTAAACCACAACATATACTTCCTTTACAATCTTCATGCACGAAAATAGCATATTACACAGTTCTTTTGAGCTTTTGCGCGGAACATTAGTAAAAATTAGATTATATACTTGTCACGTTAACTTCTTATGAAAACAAAACCGGAAAAGCTAGGAAAGATTCAAGTTACTTATGCAATTTCTTTCTTAAGTACTGAATTAGTGGGACAGATTTCACTTAGTTTTAATATATCAATTCAAAATGGGTACTAAGAGGTTTGAGGAACTGAAATATTTTTATCGATTGTGTAAGAATTCTTGGCGTTAACTAAATAAATAGTCTTGAACTATTTTACGCATTACTTTAAGGTTTGAATTGGACGTTCTAATTCTCTAACATACTATCGGAGACAAAACTTTGATAAAGCCTCTTTGCACAACATATTTCTCTTTGTATTCTATTGCTCTGAATTTCTCTCTTTCAACTCATCAGCTCATTGAGCCATTACATTGTGTTGGAAAATATATTATAAATTATAGTTGAAAATTAATTTAATAAACATAAATAGATTAATATTTAGCCTTAGGCGCGGATATCTTGTTTTATTAAATAGATTTAAATCCATCGTCGTATAATCATCATCAATCCAATAATAATACTATTAACTTTCCTCCTCCAGCATACAACAACTCAACAATGTCGTATAACTTAAACAACTCCGGATTAGTTAAAGAGTCCAAAACTCCACCAAAAGAACACGTCCTTTCAATATAAAATTAATCTCTTTTTTATAGTGAATTAGTTGTAGATTTAAAAGATATTCATTATCTCAACTCTCTCTTTCACTACACTAACCTCAAAATACACTTCAATATTTTCCAATTTTTTCATTTTTTTCTACTACATACCTCAACAAAAGGAAGAAAGCATCCTTTATATAGGTGTAGTATTTCTTCCATCTATTAAATGTCAAGATGGAGGATAATAACTTGAGGTTTATTAGTGTAGTTAGTAGGATATAACGTGGAGAATATGCTATTATGGTTACAAGAGTTACTAGAATAATGACACCACTTTATGTCCATTAATTATCATGCACATTAATATTATAATTTTAATATTAAAGTAAATAAACAACAATACTCCCTCACTCATATTAATATTAAAATAAGAGAATCCACCAATTTAGTTGCAGGAAGACTATTATGCATAATGAAGATGCGCTCTACATTAAACCGTCAGTTAATAGATAACAACCTTTACTCCAGAGTCAGTAGTAGTCTCAAACTTGAACTATGATTGCATAGATAGAAATAAAGTATTACTGCGTATACATAAAAATCAAGGTGTTCCTATAAAATTTAATAGCCATCATATTACGGCATAAGTATTTTTGAGAATAAACTCAATTCTTATAGGAAGAAGCCTATTTCCACACTCATATAGGTGAAATCTATAAAAGGTGCTCCTACAATTTCGACACCCCACTCATATAAGATAGAAACTATCATTAAGAGTTCATGGACTCAATATCACGACCCGAACATAGGCTCGAATAGAGAGACACGTGACGAAGAACCCCGAGAGGCTCCAAGTCGACACCGACGTAGTCCTTTGAACGCCGTGTTGCTCGGTGCTAGACATGACTCCCAAAAATATGCATATAGGCTCATACATAAATCATTAACATCATGCATAAAAATTCGTTGGCTAAGATATAACATTTATCATCATTGATCCCCCTTTAAAACATGCTTAGCCAAGAATCAAGGCCCTTTTTATTGGCCAACATCATAAATCGATAAATCATGTAATTCACTTCATAAATCATAAATCATTCTTTTACATGTGGCATTGCCCAATACTTCATCATATTTAATTTTTTCAAAATATGCTCATAAACATAGGTAACTTGAAAATCATGCTTTTCTATCATCAATAAACTCAAATTATAGAGTATTCATCATAAATCATGACTTCCATGAACTTTCATCAAATGGGCATTTTGGATTTTAAAGCTTGAAACATGTATTAAAGAAAATAATAATAAAACCTGCCCATCATTCATAATTCAATAACTAAAACTAAACTAAATCATATCCATAAAGAGAAATTACATTGTCATGCTTCGGGTAAAACCCCATGGAATTTGAATAGGGGAATTCATGAATTAACACGAAATTGGGCATGGGTGAGGAAGAATTCTACCCATTTTAAAACCATACATACCTGAGAATGGAGGGACTCAAAGTTCCTTGAACACCCACAAAGAATTTGATGAAAATTTGGGGAAGAAGGCCTTGAATCTCCCAAAAACCTCTCTAAAATCCTTCCATGAGAATTGGCATGCCTAAAGGACTTAAATCATATTATCATACTCAGAAAATATCCAAAACGACGTATATTAGGCCTTGGAGACTTAGGAAGATATGAAAACACCCTTATTAAAATGCAGGAATTTCAGGTCGCCAGTCCCCACGAGGGACCTAATGGGTCATTACTACAGGTCACGACTCGTGCCTTGATCCGTTGAGTCCTGCCCAAACATCCAAGGTGTCACGCCCCGCCTCGGGAGGCATGATTGGAAGCTGGTACCCTACTAGCATATAAACTACTGAGCTGACTAAGCCCAAGCACCTCTGGTGCAGGGCTGACTCTAACACTAGAATCAAGAAAACAACGGGTTATATAGCGACTGTAAATACAACTCCCGACCGACAAGGCCTATAGCCACCTGTGAAAGTAGACAACTAACCAGAGACAAGAAAATATAGGGAGTCCTATGTCAGCCGACAAGGCCACCATGATATCTAGTTATAGATGAAAAACAAAATCAGATGCTAAACTAAAACATGACCGACAAGGTCATCAATCAACAATTAACAAGGCCCCACAAGGCCAACACACATAATCTAAAGCACATATGGCCCCACACGGCCAATATCAACTAACCATAGGGATTAATACAATTTGCAAGTCTCTAGGAGTCATAAGATGGTTGGGAAAGGGCCCCGTCCTACCCATACTGTACAACAAACAGAAAGTAAACCTCAAACTCCGGAAGATAGGAGCTGAAGGCGCTGACCGCTGATTGGAACTACGAGGGATCCGCTCCTCGTCTGTGAGTACCTACAGGAAAGTAATGTAGCGCCCCAAATGAGGGCGTCAGTACCATAGGTATTGAGTATGTAAGCCAATAACTGTAAATGACTGAAAGTAAGTAACAGAGATGACCATATCTGAAGTAAAGAGAACGAACTGAAACTGACTGAAATAATGGAATCAGAACTAGACATAACTATACAAGAAGAGTAGGAGTCATATCTGACAACGAGGCATCCTAATGTCTAACTCTCAGTAACTAAAGCAACGTACATACCTTACCTGGCCCCCATAAGCCGGAAGGTATCATCAGCACAACACAACCCACTTGGGCCACCATTAGCCCTAGTGAGTACATCTCAATCTATATACCCCTATCCTGGTCATACCACATCACCTAGTAGCTATAAGCATACTGTCGATCCCCTGGATATGCAATTTGGGCCTGATAGGCCCCTGACTATAGTTGTGCCTGAGTCCGGAGGAGTCCTGAAATCTACACCCCGAGCGCAAGCGCTCGATGGGTGTGTGTATAGGCCAACATGGCAAAATATGAGGAGCTGGCTCCCCATCTTCCTCCCTTGCGGATGACATGCCACTCCACAGAGCGACGTATCCTCACCCTCTGGCAGACGAGTCGACACAACTATTAACCCTGGGGTGGTCACGGAAGCTGTACAGGTAATCCAGCCCAAAAAACACAAATACAGGTCTCAACTGATAACAACAACTATACATAATAGCACACTGAACATGATATAACATTTCTGAAATACTTTACTAGGATGCATATTGGATTACTATACTAAAGAAACTAATTTGCCGAGAGAAACTACCTTTACATACCTCAATTGTCGGTTTACCGATTAACTTGCGAGGTTTGGCTGGTATCAGCTGTTCTTCCCAACTGTAATCACATTCACGGAAGAATAGAGCTAACTTCATTACTATGCTGGAAGAAAACAATACTTTATATGTATATATACTGACTATTTTTCAACTTATCGAAGAACGATCGAAAACTCATAATTTCTCGGGATCTAGAAGGGATAAATACTTACTTTAAGCCTGGGATTGTATTAACACTAGTTTGGAGCAATTCTAATCACTTGGGCTCGGCGGGACGACGATTCGCCGGGCGAATTTCACGAAACTAACTCTGTAAAAATGCTCCCTACAGTCTTATACTTCGATACCCGAAGTTAACTTGAATTTGGATGACATTTGGCGGCGTAATCGGAAGAAATTTATATGAACCCTTCATCCTTATCTCTGTTCTGGTTGTGAGTATATAAGGAAAATGATATAAAGTTTAAGGGTGAGGCCTATTTATACTTGAAGACGGACACATGGCAACATGGCACATTAGCCAACGCACCATTTTGGCTTCGTGCCACGTTCGCTAACGCGGAGGTAGGGGCTCCGTGCCACTTTGCCCCTCTGGAAGCTCGGTTCGGCCTCCTTTCGCGAAATTCCAACTTGGCACTTGTTCGGCCTTTCCCCTGGCCCTTTCCTCGCACGTAAGGCATTCTAAAACTTCCAACCAACATGCGAATAGGCCATCTAAATGCTAGAAACTTTTGGTGTGTAACATCCTCCCCCCCTTAAGAACATTTGTCCTCGAATGTTAACTTCTGCTTGCAAGAACTTTAACTTGCAATTACTTATTTTGAAAAAATTTCGGCAGAGTCTCCCCTGTAATAGAGGCAACATCTTTAGTTCTCATTCTATGAATTTGCCGGTCTAGTATGGCTACTGGAGCTTCTTCATAAGTTAATTCTTCAGTGATTTGAATGTCCTTGACTGGGACAATCCGGTAGGGATCTCCTATGCACTTCCTCAACATTGATACGTGGAAACTGGGTTAGTGGATTCTAATACTGAAGGTAGATTCAATTCATATGCCACCTGGCCTATCCTTCGGTGAACCTGATAAGGTCCAATAAGCCTCGGGCTGAGCTTGCCTTTCTATCCAAATCTCATCACCCCTTTCATCGGTGAAACCTTCAAGAATACCCAATCACCCACATTGAATTCTAAGTTTCTTCATCGCACATCAGCATAAGATTTCTGGCGGCTCTGGGTAGTCAGCAGACGTTCCCTGATAAGCTTTTCTTTCTCTTCTGACTGATGAATAATATCTGGCCCAATTAAGGCTGATTCTCCTACAAAATCTAACACACACGCCCGTAAAATATCCTCGAGCGTCTAGATTATACGTCCTACCTTCCCGTCTGTCTAAGGATGGAAGGTTGTGCTCAGGTTAACCTACGTCCCCAAGTCTCTCCGAAACGATTGCCAAAACTTAGTTGTAAACTCTGCCCTTTTGTGGGAGATAATTGAGAAGGGAACACCATGCAATCTGACTATTTCTCTAATATACAACTCAGCATAATCTTCGGCTGAAAAGGTAGACCTTACTTAGAAAGTGAGCTGATTTTTTCAACCAGCCAACAATTACCCAGATAGAATCATATTTACGCTTGGTACTGCTCTTGGGCAGATTTATATGCCCAAGTGATACTCAAACGTATCATTTTCGCCTTGTTTGTTATGCAATGTGTATACATTTTCATGTAATTGGTAATAAAATGTGGATTTATACTAACCAACATGATTAGCATTTGTTTGCAGGTAAAATATGATTTTTAGGAGCTAAAATGCATGTTGGGACAATATCGGAGTTGGACTTGGATGCGAGCATGGAAAAGACATTGGAATGCGCAATGTAAAGGGGCTCCGCGATGGATCCGTGCCACGCGACCATCGCGGAGGCACACGTCCTGGAGGGTGATTTAATTGGCAATTTCTAGTGAAGCCTCGCGACAGCTCCGTGGCACGGAGATAAGCCTCCGCGTTGGCCTCCGTGCCACGTTGAGGCTATAATCTCGGACCCTGGATTTCCAGTGAGGGTCCGCGTCCACGCTGTGTCACGGAGGCAGTGCTCCGCATTGGCCTCCGTGACACTTTGCTTGTTATTCCGGGAAAAATTCCCAATAGTATAAATAGAACACTTAGGCTTATTTTTAATGAATTCAGACTTGTTGGAGCAAGGACGTGGGTTAGAGGCAGTTGAGGAACGAAAAAGCTAAGGGTTTTTCTCTCTTTCTTTCTTCTTTCAATCAATTGTTTGAATGATTAACACTTGTTTTAGGATGATTAATCCACAAATGAGTGGCTAATTCTCTTCCTTGCTGAGGTTATGAACAATGGTGATGAATTTTGATTATTGAATTGTATGGTTTTTCATCTTCTTCTTCTATGTTGTTCTATTAATTCTTGTTTCTACTGCATTAGTGTGTGGCCAACATTAATGTACATCTAAAAAGTCAAATTTCACTCGAGAGAGCAAGAAATTGGAAAGTTGTGAATTAATAGGGTATTGTTCTTAACTTGATTTGGGAAAATTGGGTTTTGATGTGCTTTCCTGATAGAAATATACTTGAAAGCCGTATTACTCAATTTAGGAACCGGAATTGTATTGCTAGGTCATAAATTGCATTTGATCACAGAAATGTAGACGGATGGTTTATGATTCTTAAGTGAGATTAAATACGAGAGTTTTAATCTCTTGGTTAATGTTCTTGGCTAGCAACTAGAAGAGAAGAATAACCGAATTATGATGATAATCAAGTTCATTACTTGTTCTTCACCTTGGCATGCTCATATCCATAGTTTCAATTCACAGTAAATATTTGTTAATAGTTTTAGTATATAATTTATAAACAAAAACTTATTTAACTTTTGGTTACGTTGTTGTCAACATATTTAGAAGTAAGATAGAATATAGTATACCTAAGCAATTTTACTTATCCAGAGTCTCCTTGGTTCGATACTTGGCTTACTTAGCCACTTTATTACTTGTTTGACCACGTGCACTTGCGTGTCGATTTTTAACACCTAACAAACGCACCGGACAAGTTTTTGGCGCCGTTGCCGGGGAGACTAGGCAATTGGTGAAATTGTGTTAAGTGTAAATTTACTGTATTTTTGTTTTATTTTCTTAAGTGTTGACAACTTGGTCTTAGCCTGTATTTTGCAGACTTTATTTCTGTGAACACTGACAAAGGACAAGGAGCTGGTGGAATCTTACTTAGATCCTGAACGTGAATTTCATAGTAAACGCAGAGAAGCTCTACAAAAGAAGTTGCAGTTGCTCAGACAGTCTATTATGGAGCAACAAAATCCACCGGTTGTGAGGGCAGTGTTAGTGCCCGACGAAGCAGCAACAAGGCCGGTTCGCGAGGTGACAATCCCACATGCCAACAATGTACATTCAAGTATCCGCAAACCAGAGCCTGGAGGGAGATTTGAATTAAAGTAGAACATGGTGCAACTTTTGCACACAAGTGGGCAATTTACCGGTCTCCCTCATGAAGACCCACAACAACATCTCCAGAATTGTTTGGAGATAAGTGACACTTATATACCCGCTGGAGTGTCACCTGATTATGTTCGGCTCACCCTATTTCCGTTTTCCTTACTTGGTGAAGCCAAGAGGTGGTTAAAAGCTGAACCACCAAATTCTATGTCAACGTGGGATGATCTTGCACGGAAGTTTTTGATAAGATTTTTTCCCTCTGGTAAAACAGCCAGACTTAGAAGTCAAATTCTAAGTTAAAAACAGAGGGAGGGAGAAAATTTGTATCAAGCCTGGGAAAGATTTAAATCCATGTTGCGGGACTGTCCTCGTCATCATCAGTCCAATGAGATGTTGGTACACACATTTATTGAGGGTTTGGAACCCCATACTAAAATTTTGTTAGACTCAGCAGCTGGAGGGCAAGCGCTGGAAAAGACTTATGAGGAGCTGTACACTTTGCTCAACCGAATTTCACAGGGCAATCCAGAATGGAATGCAGATTCATCTCGAGGTGGAGCAAGGAAAGCAGCAGGAGTGCTTGAAGTGGATGGATTTACAGCTATCGCTGCACAAATAGCTGCCTTGCAGAATCAGTTGAACAACCACTTCAGCAACATGAATTTGAACCAGCCTTCAGCTTCAGTCAATGCGGTCCAGCAAATGTGGTGTGAAGTGTGTCGTAGCAGTGAGCACTCAGCTGAGCGCTGTGGAGCAAACCCAGATTCGGTTAACTTTGTGGGCAATGCACAAAGAAATCAGCAGCAGTTTGGTAGTGGCTACAACTCAAATTGGAGGAACCATCCAAATTTTTCGTGTGGTAGCAACAACCAACAAGGCCAAAGTTCGGGTCAGAGTATGCACAGGAATCAAGGAGGGCAACAGAACTACCAATCCCAATTCAGAAATCACAATGCCCCTCCTCCACCACCATCACCTACCATTGCGGAAATGTTCAAGACCATGATCGCCAATCAGGCGTAATTGCAGGCTGACTATGTTAAATTGGCAGCGGAAGTGAAGAATAATCAACTAGCGACCAAGGCTCTTGAGTATCAATTTGGGCAATTTGGTAGTGCCCAAAACACAAGACCCAGAGGAGGACTGCCTAGCGACACGGATCCAAATCCGAAGCAGGTGAACGCAGTGACCACGAGGAGTGGTTTGCAGTTGAAGGAGGTGGAACCGAAAAGACCGCCTCAAAAGTCAGGAGCAGCAGATGTTGAGGGAGAGCAACTTGCGGATAAGGGGAAGACCAAAGAAGCTAAATCAGAAAGGCCTCCACCCCCATCCCCTCAACGACCCAAGAAACACAAGGAGGAGGCGTGTTTCAAGAAATTTATGGAGGTGCTTAAACAGGTACATGTTAATTTACCTCTTGTTGATGTCTTGTAGGGAGTGCCAAAATATGCTAAATAAATTAAAGACATCGTGGCCAACAAAAGTCATCTGACTGAGTATACCACGGTAGCTTTGACGGAGGAATGCACTTCCCGGATCCTAAATAGACTGCCTACGAAGCTAAAAGACCCTGGAAGTTTTACTATCCAGCTGACTATTGGGCAGAGTATCCGAGCTCGTGGATTATGTGATTTGGGGGCGAGCATAAATCTGATGCCATCTTCGGTATTCAGGAAGTTAGGTCTAGGGAGTCCTAGACCTACAACCGTAATCTTGCAGTTAGCAGACAGATCCTTAGCTAGGCCGGATGGCATTGTTGAGGATGTGCTTGTGCAAGTGGTTATTTTTCTGATCGATTTTATTGTTCTGGATTTTGAACCAGATGCTGAAGTCCCATTTATTTTGGGACGACCCTTTTTGGAAACCGGAAAAGCATTAATTAACGTAGCTGCAGGTCAACTTACAATGCGAGCACATGACAAGGTAGAAGTGTTCGATGTGTACAAAGCACCCAAGCTCCCGATGGTAAATGAGGAACTGTCGGTGATCAATGTGATTGATCATGGGAAGGCTAATCAAATGAGTGAATCCCGAGAGTTGATAGGAAGACCACCTGATAAGGTTGAGCACTACTGGGGGGAGGACAATGATCATGAAAAATCGTCCATCACCCTAGTAGATAATTGAGCATAAAGGACGTCGAGCCGCGACGGTAAACCAGGCGCTGCACGGGAGGCAACCCGTGAAAAATATTTTTTTTCTTTTCTTTTGTTCAGTAAAGTGTAAATAGTTTTTATTTTAATTTTTCTTTTTCTTGAGTTAGTATAGAATTTTCGTTTTAGTTAGTATTTTTCATTTTAGTTAGTGAAATCTATTAATCTAACAAATTTTGTTTAGTAAGGTGATTTTCAGGTCAATCGGAGAAAAATACGCATGGAATCGAGAAGGAAAAGGCAAGGTATGAAAAAATGAATAAAATGAAGAGACAGTGCACTGGGGCGTTGGCTCCGTGTCACGGAGGAAGGGCTCTGCGTTACCCTCCGTGACACGTTGAGGTTAAATCTGAAATTTTTAAAAAAATTTCAGTGAGCCATCGCGTTGGCTCCGTGTCACGGAGGAGGGGCTCTGTGTTACCCTCCGTGACACGTTGCCCTATATTTTGTGCCGGGTCACACCGGGTTGCCGGGTGACCCACGCGTTTTTCTTCATTTTAAACCCCGAAAAACCCCTTTTTCCCCTCATTTTCTCTCTTCTCCGCGACCAAACACCTAAGTTCCCTCTCCCAACCAACGTGCCATGCTACTAAGCAAACAATTTGTCAAGTTTCTTCGGTTATTCAACGTAAATGTATGTTTTCCTCGCTTCTCTCAAGTTTTTGTCGATTTTAATCGAATTTGAGCATGGGAGGTGAGATAAATCATCCTTAGTAGCAATTTAGCATGATATTGAATTATTCTTTGATTGATAGATGTTCGGAATGTTGTAATTAGTGTTTGAACTTGTCGATTGCGTGAATGATTCGAACGTGATTGTAAAATTGAATTCTAGGGCTGGGGTTGTTGAAATCGAATTGGGTAACTTGCTAAATTGTTGAATTATATGCCGGGGTGTGTTTGTGAATTGAGATAAGTCGTTGTAAATATTGTTTGAAGGTAATAGACGATGAATTCTCTATTTTTGGGAAAAGGTGAAAATTGTTCAAATTGGTTTGATTATTTGGATTTGTATGTATATAGAATTTTTGTCGTTGTTTTTGTCTGTTGTTTTCGTTGCTAAGTGCGATGGTTAAATTGCTAGCGATAGTAGGATTGGGATTAGCTGTATGAAATCTGAGTAGTACGCTAAAAGTTATACTGTCGAATTTTTTTTTTGTAAACGCACTAAGCAATAAATTGTATAGTTGTTTGTTTTAGTGTAAATAAAGTGATCCTTGCCGTAGTATCGTAAAAGTAGCTAAGGACTAAGTGTGGGGTAAACTTAGTTTAACCCGACCTTAGCCGAAGTTAACATGTATTTAGCTTGACATTGTGCTTGTTTATTTATGTTGACAGGTACAATGGCAAGTAGGCAGGATAAGGGTAAAGGTGCGTCTACTTCAGGCACCGGGAGAAAACGAATGAGATTGGGCACTGCAGTCCCAGCTGCACCAGCTGTTCCGCGCGGCCAGCGCTGCCAATACGGAATGAGGTGGGTGACCGATGAAGGGAAGAAGTGGTACGCTAAACATAAGGAGAATAAGTACTTCCCTGAGGAGCATATTGCACGGGAACCACTCGCACAGGAGTTCCCCCGTATTGTGCAGAGAATCGAGGCAGCTGGGCTCAGCTTCATATTTCAGGAGCCCAAGGAGTGCAACCTACGTTTAGTCCGGGAGTTTTATGCAAATTGGAACCCGGCCATCAGAAGCCACACAGTAAAAATCAGAGGGCAGATTGTCACTCTGGAACCCCAAAAATTAAATGCCATCGTTGGAGCGCGGGACACAGACACCCACGTTCTCCGCCAGCTGAACATCACCCCACCATACACCGATATCAGACGCACTTTGTGTGGGGCTTGGTCCACAGCCGGATGGAGCAGACATAAGGAGAGGGGTTACCACCAGACTCTGCCTTATTCGTAGATGAACAGGGAGGCCAGAATATGGCTGAAAATAGTGTGTTCGTGCTTGATCCCGGGGGTTCACATGACAGATGTGACCCGGGACCGTGTCTGCCTGGTGTATGCCCTTATGAAAGGGCTGGAGATTAATGTTGGGGCGGTCATCATATCCACCATGAAGAGAGCCCGACTACACCAGGGCCACAGGTATGGGTTCGGCGGACTCATCACCACCTTTCTCCGGGGCCTCGACGTTGAGGAAGAGGCTTTGGACTACATCCCGCAGTTGGAGCGAAGGGCCCTTGATGTGACTAAAACTAAGGCCCCCGACACCACACACGTGCCAGTGCTGACACTGGGCGAGCGACATGCTCGTGACGATCAGTACATGGCAAGAATGTTTGGTATGCAGATGCTTCAACTTCGGATTGGTGGGAGACCAGCCACAGAGCAAGAGTTATGGCAGCTGGAGCTGGATTACCCATTTGGCGAGAACGCCAGAGCTTTGTGCCGAGTAGGACCAGCCTTCATTGAGCCCACTGACGATGATGTACCCACGGACAAGGAGACACGTCGGGAGGACTCCGATGTGGAGTCTGATGACGACGAGGGAGGAGACTCGGACATGGGCGATGAGGAAGCAGCACCAGATGAAGAAGTCGAATATTTCGACTGATCAGGGAGTTCCACCACCCGAAATATTTGTGATTTTTAATTTTTGTGAACACTGGGGACAGTGTTCGATTTAAGTGTGGGGTGGGGAGTAGCTAGGTGCTGGGACCTGGGCTAATCTGCTGTATGTTCTTCCTTTGTTTTGCATGTATGTTTTTTATGTTTCCCTGTGGTTGTGAACTGATTTGTGTTGTATCTGTATATATTTTTGTGGTAATTGATGTGTGTTGTGAAATGTTGTGGTTGCCAGTTAGTGACCGTTCCCTATGATGGATGGATGACGACCGTCTTAAGGGAAATGTAGTCGGTAGGAGTAGGGATTTTAATTAGTTTTCAGTTTTTTTTTCTCTTTCTTTGGTGGATTGCATCACTAAACCTGTAGTTACTATTTGGTTGTGAAATTTTGGTTGCGTGTTGTAACTGATGTTCAAAATGTAAAAGTGATTCGTTTGAAAGCATGCAATTTTGTAAATATGTTGAGATACCTAGGCTGTAGAATTCAATTCGGTGTGATTGAGGCTTAATTTTGAATTCATGTAATTGGCTAATTAAAGAGTCTGTGAATGCATCTTGAATCGAGCATGTGCATGAAGTGTGAAGTGAGGTATTGTTATTCCATGCTATTGTGAAGTGTCTAGAACTTGCCTGGTGTGTGTATAAAACGAAATGAAGGAGGTGTAGTGTTAGAAAGGATGTAGGCATTTCTTTGTTTTTAACCGAGAGTTTCTATTTTTTTCTTGTCATACTCTCATTTTTATGTGACTGTATACCCTAGTCAGCCCATTGAGCCTTTAGCCGATTATTTCTTTCTTTTGTCCAAAATTGTATAATCTAAGCTTTATTCCTTCTTTTCAAGAGCCGTAAAGTCTATACGAAACTCTTAAGCGCTTAAGAAAAGAAAAATTTTCCCAAAGTGTCAAAGAGTGAGAAGGGTAAAAAGAAAAAGAAAAGCTGAGTGAGGAAAGAAAAGAAAAGGTGGAGTTTGCACTCATCATAATGAAATGATATTGAGGGTACATGAAAACCCTTTGTTGTTGTGTCAAGTGTGTTTGATGAAATGGGCAGTACGAAAGTAAACCAGCATGAAGGGGATGATGAAAAAAAGAAAAGAGAGAAACAATGTTCATGAGTTGATGGGAATGTGTTGAAAAGGCGCTTAAGGATGCTAGTGACTATTATTGGCTAATCCAATATATACTAGTTCCATAGCTTCCATTACAACCCATTAAAGTCCTACGTGATCTTACATTGCATTTCTTTATATTAGTGGAGTAATACACTAAGGGCAAGCCTATGGGTCATGACATGATGCATGTGAATTCTTTTGGGAGAGAGAGTGAAATTAATTTCTACATGCCCCTACTTGAATGTTTGTGTGTTGCATGAACATAAAGGGGAAGATTCTCTTGAGTTGTGAGGGCACATGCTTGATGAAAGATTGATTTTCGTGTCGGATATCTTGATTAGCTGATTTGCATGAGTTTGCCGATATCGAGAGTAGATTCTTGAAGTCTAGGAAGTCTTGATGTATTAAAGGTCATTGCATTGTTAAGACCATGCATGTTTTCTTGATGATTTACAATATTGAATGATCGGTATGACCGTAGCATAAATTGTCGCACCATAGTGGCGAAGGTTGGGATGTAATTTGCATGAGTTGTGTATGTGTTGTTCGAGGACGAACAAGGATTTAAGTGTGGGGTAAGTGATCTTGGGCAAATTTATATGCCCAAGTGATACTCAAACGTATCATTTTCGCCTTGTTTGTTATGCAATGTGTATACATTTTCATGTAATTGGTAATAAAATGTGGATTTATACTAACCAACATGATTAGCATTTGTTTGCAGGTAAAATATGATTTTTAGGAGCTAAAATGCATGTTGGGACAATATCGGAGTTGGACTTGGATGCGAGCATGGAAAAGACATTGGAATGCGCAATGTAAAGGGGCTCCACGATGGAGCCGTGCCACGCTACCATCGCGGAGGCACACGGCCTGGAGGGTGATTTAATTGGAAATTTCCAGTGAAGCCTCGCGACAGCTCCGTGGCACGGAGATAAGCCTCCGCGTTGGCCTCCGTGCCACGTTGAGGCTATAATCCCGGACCCTGGATTTCCAGCGAGGGTCCGTGTCCACGCCGTGTCATGGAGGCAGTGCTCTGCGTTGGCCTACGTGACACGTTGCTTGTTATTCCGCGAAAAATTTCCAATAGTATAAATAGAACACTTAGGCTTATTTTTAATGAATTCAGACTTGGTGGAGCAAGGACGTGGGTTAGAGGCAGTTGAGGAACGAAAAAGCTAAGGGTTTTTCTCTCTTTCTTTCTTCTTTCAATCAATTGTTTGTATGATTAACACTTGTTTTAGGATGATTAATCCACAAATGAGTGGCTAATTCTCTTCCTTGCTGAGGTTATGAACAATGGTGATGAATTTTGATTATTGAATTGTATGGTTTTTCATCTTGTTCTTCTATGTTGTTCTATTAATTCTTGTTTCTACTGCATTAGTGTGTGGCCGACATTAATGTACATCTAGAAAGTCCAATTTCACTCGAGAGAGCAAGAAATTGGAAAGTTGTGAATTAATAGGGTATTGTTCTTAACTTGATTTGGGAAAATTGGGTTTTGATGTGCTTTCCTGATAGAAATATACTTGAAAGCCGTATTAGTCAATTTAGGAACCGGAATTGTATTGCTAGGTCATAAATTGCATTTGATCACAGAAATGTAGACGGATGGTTTATGATTCTTAAGTGAGATTAAATACGAGAGTTTTAATCTCTTGGTTAATGTTCTTGGCTAGCAACTAGAAGAGAAGAATAATCGAATTATGATGATAATCAAGTTCATTACTTGTTCTTAACCTTGACATGCTCATATCCATAGTTTCAATTCACAGTAAATATTTGTTAATAGTTTTAGTATATAATTTATAAACAAAAACTTATTTAACTTTTGGTTACGTTGTTGTCAACATATTTAGAAGTAAGATAGAATATAGTATACCTAAGCAATTTTACTTATCCAGAGTCTCCTTGGTTCGATACTTGGCTTACTTAGCCACTTTATTACTTGTTTGACCACGTGCACTTGCGTGTCGGTTTTTAACACCTAACAAACGCACCGGACAGGTACGAGGTAACCCTACTACAAAATCCATGTTAACTGCTTCCCATTTCCATAAGGCACGACTATATCCTATGTTAGTCCACCCGGTTTCTGATGTTCAGCTTTTACCTACTGGCAATTAGGACACTAAGCTACAAATTCTGCTATCCCGTTTTTCATTCCCAGCACCAGTAAATCTCTTTTACATCATGGTACATCTTTGTCGAACCCGGATGGAGAGAGTAACGGGCATAGTATACCTCGCCCATAATTTGCTGGCGAAGCCCTGACATTATGTCTGGAACACAGAGGCAATTCCTATATCTCAAAACTCCATCCTCGATTACCTGGAAATCTGTAACTTCCCCTCGCTGGGCTCTATTTCTGAGCTGAACCAGGCTAGGATCTTCATACTGCCGTTCTTTAACTTCCACAAATAATGATGATACTGAGGTATTCTGGACTACTGCTCCACTGTCTCTTGATTCTACTATACGAATGACTAAATTGGCCAACTGATGCAATTCTCGAGCCAATTCCTGCCGCTTGGGCTGTAAATATGCCAGGCTTCCCATGGATTTACGACTAAGGGCATCTGCAACCACATTGTCCCTTGTTAGGTGATACAAAATATTCACATCATAATCCTTTAACTGCTCCAACCAGCGACGCTGCCACAAATTCAACTCTTTTTGGGTGAAAATATACTGCAGGCTCTTGTGATAAGTGAAAATATCTACGTGGACGCCATACAAGTAGTGTCTCCATATTTTCAAGGCATGAATTACTGCGGCTAACTCCAGGTCATGGGTAGGGTAGTTCTTCTCATGCTTCCTCAGCTGCCTGGAAGCATAGGCAATCACCTTACAATGCTGCATCAACACACATCCTAACCCAACACCCAAAGCATCACAATAAACTGCACAGCCCTCTGTTCCTTCTGGCAATGTTAGCACCCGTGCCGATGTCAATCTGTCTTTCAGTTCCTGAAAGCTCTGCTCACATGCCTCATACCACTAGAATTTAGCTTCCTTCTGCGTCAGTTTGGTTAAGGGTGCTGCTAAAGTGGAAAATCCTTCCACGAACCTCCTGTAATACCCGGCTATCCCCAGGAAACTACGTATCTCGGTCGGAGTGGTAGGTCTAGGCCATGTTTTCACTGCTTCTATCTTCTGCGTATCCACCTGTATACCAGCATCTGACACAATATGACCCAAGAAGGCTACTGAATTCAGCCAAAATTCACATTTAGAAAATTTCGCATATAGCTGACGGTCTCTGAGAATCTGAGAACTGTCCATAGATGATCCTGGTGGTCTGCCTCTGAATGGGAATACACCAGAATATCATCAATAAATACTATCACGAACAAGTCCAGGTACGGTCTGAAAATATTGTTCATCAGGTCCATAAACACTGCTGGGGCATTTGTCAGTTCGAAGGACATAACTAGGAATGCAAAGTGTTCATATCTGGTCCTAAAGGCAGTCTTTGGAATATCCCTTTCATGAACCCGAACTTGATGATATCCTGATCTTAAGTCAATCTTTGAAAAATACCTCACTCTCTATAGCTGATCAAACAAATCGTCTATTTTGGGAAGCTGGTACTTATTCTTGATAGTGACTTTATTCAGCTGCCGATAATCTATACACATACGGAGGGAGCCGTCCTTCTTCCGTACAAACAAAACTGGCGCACCCCATGGTGAGGTACTCGGCCTGATAAAGCCCTTATCTAGCAAATCCTTCAATTGTTCCTTCAGTTCTCTGAGTTCAGCAGGAGCCTTCCGATACAGGGGAATAGATATAGGCTGAGTGCCTGGTAAGAGATCAATTGCAAAATCAATTTCCCTTTCTGGGGGAACATCAGGAAGCTCATCTGGAAATACATCAAGAAATTCATTAACCAGTGGAATAGAATGAAGGGTCGGAGGCTCTACCCGAACATCCTAAACTCTGACAATATGATAAATACATCCTTTTGCTATCAATTTTCTCGCCTAAAGATAGGAAATAAACCTACCTTTTGGCGTGGCTGTACTGCCTTTCCATTCCCATACTACCTCCTCTGGAAAGTGGAATCGTACTATGTTGGTCCAACATTCGACATTGGCGTAACAAGGAGCTAACCAATCCATACCCATAATGGCATCAAAATCAACCATCTCTAGTTCGATCAAGTCTGCTGTAGTCTGACGATTGACAACCTCTACTGTACACCCCGATAGACCCTTTTGGCTATAATAGAGTCACCAACGGGTCTAGACACTAAGAAAGGTCGCCGAAGCAATTCCTGCATAATACTAAACTTTCGAGCCACTAGTGGTGTAACATAGGACAAGGTGGATCCCGGATCTATCAACACATAAACAGGATGAAAGAAAATAGTCAGCATACCTGTCACAACATCTGGTGATGACTTTGAGTCGTGTCGCCGCGGTAATGCATAAGTACGGTCTGGGCCCGTACCTAAATTGAAGGCCCCTGATCTGCCTCAGCCTCTACCTGCTGAAACTGAGGGCCTATGCCTTTATGGGGATGCTGGAGATCATGATCCTACTGAGGACCTATCCTATCGATCCCGGTCACCCTGACCCCTAGCTGGATAACTCCTCATCTGATGACCCCCCTGTCCACAAATGTAACATCCTGTGGAGCCATATCTGCATGCTCTAGAGTGGCATCGACTGCAAATAGGGCAATGTGGTATTGTAAACCCACTCTGCTCCACCCACCTCTGTTGCTGTGAACTTACTGCTTGCGAGCCTTCGCCGGGCTCTGGCTGCCCTCGGCGACTATATCTGCTCCTTTGCCGCTGCGGTGGAGGTGGGGGTCTAGGCGGTCTATATGATAACCGTGGCCTAGGTCCTCCCAGGGACTCCTCTGGTAATTCATCTGGTCTGTCCCTGTGGCGCTGCTCCTGACTTATCCTCCTGATCTCCCGTTGCCACTGTCTGATACCCTCAATATTCTAAGCAAAAGTCTGTACATGGGCAATATCCATATCCTCTCGTAGGTAGCTGTGATGCAAATCTCAACATATTCTGGGTTCAGCCCCACAATAAAACGGTGTACCCTGGATGGCATTGTATCCACAAAGGCTGGCGCATATCGAGCCAAGGAATCAAACTGCATGGCATATTCTCGAACACTCATCGACCCCTGCTCCAGGTGTAGGAACTGATCAACCCAGGCCTATCGAATTTCCCGCGGTAGATAATGATCCAAAAAAGCCCCTGAAAAGCTGGACCAGGTCGGAGGGGAAACATCTCTCCCTTGAGATCTCTCCCAACTCTCATACCACAGTACAACGATGTCACAACGATGTCCCGTAGCCAGAATACCGCCAACTCAACTGACTCTGTGGGTGTAGCATGCATTACCCTGAAATTTCTCTGCATCTGATCCAAGAAGTCCTGAGGGTCCTTTGTCCGATCTGCCCCTGTGAATTATGGGGGACTTAAGGCCAGGAACTCTCGGACCCTCGAACTACCAGGCCTTCCTAAAGATTCTACAGCTGTAGGTGGTGTTGACTAGCACTGAGCAACCATCATCTATGCTAGGATAACCACCACGCTCCTGACCTCCTTGTTGGATGGTACGGGTATAGAAACTGCTGGAGGTGGTGCTGTCACACCGGCCATCCCCAACGACCCCTGACATGGTGGAGACTGCTGGGAAGGTCGAGATGACGCTTCCGTATCACCCTCAGATCGGGCTGATTCTATCCGAGGTTGAGGCATCCAGCTAGTGCCCTCTCCTGCTACTACGTCTAACCTCCTGCCTATCGTAGGATGTCACTGGTCCAAAATTTCTTTGTAGACAAAAGAATATAATGAGTTTAGGAACTCAGCCCTATACTGTACCGCTCTACAGCACGGCTGAATATGAACAAAGAGTAACCATCCTATCATGCCTTGCAGCCTCCTGCCTATAGTATGTGGTGCACAAAACATCCATAGACAAGACTCTGCTTAGCATGGCTTGCAGACTCCGTGGGATACGGCCTACTCTGATACCAACTTTGTCACGCTTTGCCCTAGGAGGCATGACTGGCACCTGGTGCCCTACTAGGATCTGAACTACTGAGCTGACTGAGCCCAAGAACCTCTGGTTCAAGGCTGACTCTAACTCTGGAATCAAGAAAATGATGGGATATATAGTGGCTGTAAATACAACCCCCGGCCGACAAGGGCTACAGCCATCTTTGAAAGTAGACAACTAACTAGAGATAAGCAAATATAGGGAGTCCTATGCGGGCCGACAAGGCCACCATGATATCTAGTTATAGCTGAAAAACGAAATCAGATGCTAAACTAAAACATGATCGACAAGGTCATCAATCAACAACTAACAAGGCCCCACACGACCAACACACATAATCTAAAGGACATATGGCGCCACACGGCCAATATCAACTAACCATAGGGATTAATACAATCTGCAAGTCTCTAGGAGTCATAAGATGGTTGGGATAGGGCCCTAGCCTACCCATACTGTACAACAAAAAGAAAGTAAACCTCCAACACTCAAGCTCCGGAAGATAGGAGCTGAAGGCTCTGTACCGCTGATTGGAACTGCGAGGGATCCGCTCCTCGTCTGTGAGTACCTACAGGCATGTAATGCAGCGCCCAAAAGAGGGCGTCAGTACCAAAGGTACTAAGTATGTAAGACAATAACTATAAATGACTGAAAGTATGTAACAGAGCTGACCATATCTGAAGTAAAGAGAACGTACTGAAACTAACTGAAATAATGGAATCAGAACTATACATAACTATACAAGAAGAGTAGGAGTCATACCTGACAACGAGGCGTCCTAATGTCTAATTATCAGTAACTAAAGTAACGTACATAGCTTACCTGGCCCCCATAAGCCGGAAGGTATCATCCGCACACCACAACCCACTTTGGCCCCTATTAGACATAGTGAGTACATCTAAATCTATATACCCCTATCTAGGTCATACCACATCACCTAGTAGCAATAAGCATCCTGTCGGTCCCCTGGGTATGCAACTTGGGCCTGCTGGGCCCCTGACTATAGTTGTGCTTGAGTCCGGAGGACTCCTGAAATCTACACCCCGGATGCAAGCGCTCAGCGGGGTTGTGTATGGGCCAACCACGGCAAAATATGAGGAGCTGGCTCCCCATCTTCGTCCCTTGCGGACGACATGCCACTCCGTAGAGCGACGTATTCTCGCCCTCTAGCGGACGAGTCGACACAGTTATTAACCCTGGGGCGGTCACGGAAGCTGTACAGGTAATCCAGCCAAAAAACAGCACAAATACAGGTCTTAACTGATAACAGCAACTATACATAATAACATACTGAACATGATATAACATTTCTAAAATACTTTACTGGGATGCATATTGGATTACTATGCTGAAGAAACTAACTTGCCGAGTGAAACTACCTTTACATACCTCGACTGCCGGTTTACTGTTTAACTGGTAAGGTTCGGCTGGTATTCAACTATTCTTCCCAACTGTAATCACATTCACGGAAGAATAGAGCTAACTTCATTACTATGCTGGATGAAAATAATACTTTATATGTATATATACTAACTATTCTTCAACTTATCGAAGAACGATCGAAAACTTGTAATTTCTCGGGGATCTAGAAGGGAGAAATACTTACTTTAAGCCTGGGATTGTATTAACACTAGTTTAGAGCAATTCTAATCACTTGGGCTCTGCGGGACGATGATTCGTCGGGCGAATTTCACGAAACTAACTCCGTAGAAATGCTCCCTGCAGCCTTATACTTCCATAACCGAAGTTAAATTGAATTTGGACGGCGTTTGGCGGCGTAATCGGAAGAAAATTATATGAACCCTTCGTCCTTATCTCTGTTCTGGTCGTGAATATATAAGGAAAATGATATAAAGTTTAAGGGTGAGGCCTATTTATACTTGAAGCCGGACACATGGCAATGTGGCACGTTGGCCAACGCACCGTTTTGGCTCCATGCAACGTTGGCTAACACGGAGGTAGGGGATCCATGCCACTTTACCCCTCTGGAAGCTCGGTTCGGCCTCCTTTCATTAAATCCCAACTTGACACTCATTCGGCCTTTCCCCGGGCCCTTTCCTCGCACGTAAGGCATTCTAAAACTTCCAACCAACATGTGAATAGGCCATCTACATGCTAGAAACTTACAGGGTGTAACACAAGGGAACCCCATGGGTGACTTCACGAGTCATGAGGTCAGACCATGACTCGTGGTCACCTTCTGTGGCCTACACTGCCCATCCCAACTTGCCAATCCTCTAGGGTTGACCACGGGTGACCTCACGAGCCGTGTGGTCTGACCACGACTAGTTGTCAAGCCCGTGGCCTCCTCACTTAGGCCTTGCCACACCATGCTGACCATGAGTCACCTCACGACTCGTGGTCACTCCTCACGACTCACCTCACGGGTCGTTCTGTGACCCGGTGTGAATGTTTAGTTTTTCTACGTTTTCACTTCTAAGTCTGATCCTTGGGTTCCCGAGATATAACAATATCTCCCCCTTGGGAACATTCATCCTCAAATGTTAGAAACATGCAGAAAACTCAGAAACAAGCTATCACCATATACAGTTACTAGTCATTTAATGTCGAAAACTGACGGAATGACTACCTTCGAAAGGAACTACATAGCTAAACTGGATTTAGACATCACATACATTTACCATATCATTAAAAAAAGTTGTAAACATGAACTGAATGGGAAAAGCTGATTAAAGGTTTAGGGCAAAACTGATACCTCAAACTGAAACCGAGCCGGTAGGGAACAAATGAGGGTATTTAGTTATCATATATGATTCGGTTTCCCATGTAGCTCCCTCAACATGCTGATTTCTCCATAATACTTTAATTGAAGCTACTTCTTTATTCCTCAGCCTCCGAACCTGACGATCCAAGATTTCAACAGGAACTTCTTCATAACTGAGGCTCTACTTCACTCCAGTGCTGTCTACCGAAACTACCAAGGCTGGATCACCCAAGCATTTCTTCATAAGTGACACATGAAAGACGAGATGAACCGAAGATAGCTCCAAGGGTAAGTCCAACTCATACACCATCTTACCAACTCTTCTCACAACCCGGTAGGGTCCAATATAGTGGGGACTGAGTTTCCCTTTCTTCCCAAACCGCATGAATCCCTTCATGGGCGATACTTTTATAATTACCCAGTCGTCCACATCAAACTCCAAATCTCTTCTCCTCGCATCAGCGTACAATTTCTGACGGCTCTGATCGGTTTTTAAACGGTTCCTTATCAACTAAACCTTCATAATTGCCTCATGAACCGAATCTGGTCCTATCATAGATGCCTCATCAACCTCGAACCATCCAATGGGAGACCTATACCTCTGCCCGTAAAGAGCCACAAACGGTGCCATCTGATACTAGAGTGGTAACTGTTATTATAAGCAAACTCGATCAATGGCAAATGATCATCCTAATTACCTTCGAAATGCATAACACATGACCTCAACATATCCTTAAGGCTCTAAATAGTTCATTCTTCCTGGCTGTCTATTTGCGGATGGAAGGATATATTGAGCTTAATCTGCGTCCCAAGTCCCTTTTGAAAAGAACGCTAGAACTGAGAAGTAAACTGATTACCTCAGTCTGAAATAATAGACAAGGGTACTCCATGAAGTCGAACTAACTCCCGAAAATACAACTTAGCATAATCATCTGCTGAATCCGTGGTCTTGACCGGCAGGAAATGATCAGCCTTAGTTAACCCGTCAACTACCACCCAAATGGAGTCATATTGCTGGCAAGTACGAGGTAGGCTTATAACAAAATCCATATTAATCTCTTCCCACTTCAAAGTGGGGATGCTAATATCCTGAAGTACGCCTCCCGGCCTTTGATGTTCGACTTTCACTTGCTGGTAGTTTGGACATTTTGCTACGAACTCTGCAATATCCTTCTTCACACCATCTCACCAATAGATTTCTCGCAAGTCCCGATACATCTTCTTGGATCACAGGTGGATAGAGTACCATGTGCCTCATGTAATATCCCAACTCTCAAATCGTCAATGTCTGGAATATATAGTCGACCCTGGTATCGTAGCGCACCATCTCCCCCTTAGGAGAAGACCTCCACCTTCTGACTCCGCATCGCCTCCTTCAGATTCCTCAATCTTGAATCCTCATCTTTCCTGGATTTAACATCAACCACCAAGGACGATTCTGACCCGTTATGCACAACAACACTGCCATCGATCAAGTCGATCAATCTAACTCCCAGTCTTGCAAGTCGATGGACATCCTTCACCAACTACTTCCTTCCATCATCCATGTGGGACACACTTTCCATGGAAAGCCTACTAAGTGCATCCGTAACCACATTAGCCTTGCCGGGGTGGTAGAGGACACTCATGTTGTAGTCCTTAAGTAATTCCAACCACCTCCTTTGCCGAAGATTTAGATCCTTCTGTGTGAATATATATTTCAAGCTCTTGTGATCCGTAAATACATCCACATGGACCCCATACAAGTAATGCTGCCATATCTTCAATGCAAATACCACCGCGGCTAACTCAAGATCATGGGTCGGGTAATTCTTTTCATAGACTTTTAGCTGTCTTGAGGCATATGCTATCACCTTTCCATGCTGCATCAACACACGTACTACTCTGACTCTCGAAGCATCACAATACACTAAAAATCCATCAGTACCCTTGAGTAAGGTCAACACTGGTGCTGAAGTGAGTGGGGTCTTCAACTCTTTGAAGCTTTTCTCACAAGAATCCGACCATTGAAACTTCACATTTTTTTGAGTCAACTTAGTCAAAGGTGCCGCAATAGATGAGAAACCCTCCACAAACCTTCAGTAATAACCTGCCAGACCCAAGAAACTCTGAATTTCTGAAGGATTCACCAGTCTAGGCCAATTCTTCACCGCTTCGATCTTTTGGGAATCTACCCTTATGCCTTCGTCTGATACCACGTGTCCCAAAAATGCTACCAAGTTTATCCAAAATTCATACTTGCTAAACTTTGTGTACAACTGACGATCCTTGAGGGTTTGCAGCACTATCCTCAAATGAGTGGCATGCTCCTCCTCCTCTGAGAGTATATCAAGATGTCGTCAATGAACACAATCATGAACATATCCAAATATTGCTTGAACACCCTATTTATCAGGTCCAAAAAAGTTGCAGGAGCATTGGTTAGCCCAAAAGACATAACAACAAATTCATAGTGACAATACCGAGTCCTGAAAGCAGTCTTCGGGATGTCACTCTCCCAAACTCTGAGCTGGTGATACCTGAACCTGAGATAGATCTTGGAGAAGCACTACGCACCCTGAAGCTGGTCAAACAAATCATCGATCCTAGGTAAGGGGTACCTGTTCAGGATGGTAACCTTGTTGAACTGCCGATAGTCAATAGAACTGGCGCACCCCATGGAGACTAGCTCAGTCTAATGAAGCCCTGGGCCCCAACCTACTCGGTGTTCGATACTGCTCCTAAAACATATATAGTGCTCATAGTATAATATGCATGAGTTCATGGGCTAGTGAAATCATGATAATCATAATCATGCTTGTAAATACATGGTCTAGCCATGAAACAAGGCCCGTCAGTCGGCCTAAAACATAATTCATGAATCATAGGTTCCATGCATGCTTGTAAATTATGCATATAGCTTGAAAATCATCAAATCATGATGGGTAATTCAATAAATTCATATTTCGAATTATAAATCATGATGATCTTGTAAGTATTAGCAATTGAAGCGAAGATCATAAATTGATTTATCATATATCATGTTTAAATAGGCTTATTCTAGTAGAAATCAAAATCAATAATTTTATAAGTAGAATAAAATTGTAAAGTCTGATCAAAATCCATAAAATATGATGAAATTCATAAATCATAAAAGCCCATTAGCAAATCATAAAATTTTCACAAAAATTGAATCAAAACCCAAATAGCTTTTTGGTAGATTTCCATAAATTAATAGAGAATAGGTATGGGTGTGAAAGGAAACACCCATTTGTAACCCTACATACTTGGGTAGGATCAGATTCTAAAGTTTTTGAATGCCCAAGGGTGAATTGATAGGGAAGAGCTTGAAGAATAACTTGATCTCTCTAAAATTGTTCTAACTTGCATGCATGGGAATGAGGATAATTAGGGGGTCTTAACCTATCTCAACATGCCCATAAAATTACATAAAACGACAGTTTAGGGCCCTAGAGCGTAGAAAGTTTGAAAACACCCTTAATGAAATCAGCCTGAAAATCCGCACAGGTCAATCCAACAGGCATACCAATGAACTGTTGGAAGCTACCACGACTTGTGGTATGACCTGTCATATACACTGCCCAGGCCCTGCTTCCAGAATCATACCACAACTCGATAGGAGGACTCATTCTTTGATCTGACGGATCGTGGATTCGGTCGTTGCTTGCCTCCTGAAATACTCTGAGCCTTTCCTCACAATGAGCCTCACCACGACTCTTTATTTCCTCCAATGAGTCGTGGTACCCATCCGTTAAGTCCATTGGAGATTTTGATAACTTGGACAATGATTGGTGACAATGTATCGTTGTTACTCATGATAGGTCATTGGATGACCCATTACTTCCCCAACTGCCAAGGTCCAAAGCTACCCATGGGTACAAACAATGACTCTTTGTTTCGAGCAACAAGTTATTACTCCACCCATTGTATCCACTTCCACAAGGGCTCCCGAAATCACGACTCCATACAACTACTCACGGTTTCTCACCACGAGTCATGACGTGGCTCGTCTTGAGAAATTTTTTTCAGTTTTCAGCCAACTTCCGTTTTTGATCCTGGGTCTAATCTTAGGCGCTTTTGTGGTATTACAATATCTCCTCCTTGGGAATATTCATCCTCGAATGTTAGAAACAAGCTGAAAAAGAAATACATGCAATCCTTACACCCAAATATCGATCATTTAAACTGAAACTAGAGGAATGACTACCTTCTATTAATATCACATAGCTAAACTGATTTCATGCTTCACATACACATCCATATACATAAAAGAAACTTGAACACATGATTTGAGCACGGAAACTAAATAGAGTTATAGGGAAAAACTGATACCTCCAATCGAAACTGAGCTGATAGAGAGTGTGGGTATTTGGACAGCATATCCGGTTCAGCTTCCCACCTAGCTCCTTCGACATGCTGATTTCTCCATAATACTTTCACTGAAGCTATTTCTTTATTCCTTAGTTTCCGAACCTGGCGATCTAACATTTCCACCAATGGTGTCTACTGAGACTACTAGAGTTAGATCTCCAAAACATTTCTTGAAAAGCGATACATGAAACACAGGATGCACAGAAGACAACTCTGAGGGCAACTCCAACTCATTGCGACCTTACGAACTCTCCTCACAACCCGGTAGGGACCAACATAGCGGGGACTGAGTTTTCCTTTCTTTCCGAACTGCATTACTCCCTTCATGGGAGATACCTTTAGAAATACCCAATCGTCCACCCCGAACTCCAACTCTGTCCTCCTCACATCAGCATATGACTTTTGATGACTTTGAGTGGTTTTCAGCCTGTCCCTTATCAATTAAACCTTCACCGTATCCTCATGTACCGAATGTGGCCCTATCATAGCTACCTCACCAACCTCAAACCATCCGATGGGTGATCTACACCTCTGCCCATAAAGAGCCTAGAACGGAGCCATCTGTATGCTGGAGTGATAACTGTTATTGTAAGTGAACTCGATCAGGGGCAAGTGATTATCCCAACTACCTTTAAAGTCCATCAAGTAAGCTCTCAACATGTCCTCAAGAGTCTAGATTGTTTGTTCCTCTTGGCCATCCATTTGTGGATGAAAGGCTGTGCTGAGCTTAACCTGAGTGCCAAGCCCTTTCTGAAAAGACCGCCAAAACTGGGAGGTAAATTGAGTACCTATGCCTTAAATAATGGACAAGGGTACTCCATGCAGTCGAAACAACTCCCTGATATATAGTTTGGCATAATCATCTGCTAAATCCGTGGTTTTCACTGGTAGAAAATGTGCAGCCTTGATTAACCTATCTACCACAACCCAAATGGAATCATATTAACGAAGAATACGAGGTAATCCTGTTATGAAGTTCATGTTGATTTCTTCCCACTCCCAAGTAGGAAGGCTGATGTCCTGAAGTACTCCTCTTAGCCTTTGATGTCCAACCTTTACCTGCTGATAGTTTGGGAACTTGGCTACGAATTCTGCAATATCCTTCTTCATGCTATCCTACCAATAGATTTTTCGTAAGTCACGATACATCTTAGTGGCACCTGGATGGATGGAATACCTGGATCCATGGGCCTCATACAATATCCGACTCCTCAAATCATCAACATCTGGGACACATAGGCGACCTTGGTATTGGAGCACACCATCTCCCCCTTGGGAGAAGACCTCTACCTTCTGACTTCGAACGACCTCCTTCAAATTTACCAGAATCGGGTCCTTATCTTGTCTATCTTTCACATCAGTCACCAAGGACGATTCAGACCTTCTTTTAACAACAACTCTTCCATCTGTAGAGTCAACAACCTCCCTCCAAACTTTGTGAGGCGATGCACATCTTTCACCAGCTCTTTCTTTCCTTTCTACACATGGGATACACTTTCCATCGAGAGCCTACTAAGTTCGTATTTAATGACATTAGCCTTACCCGGATGGTAAAGAATTCTCATATCATAGTCTTTGAGTAGCTCTAACCACCTCCTTTGTCGTAGATTGAGGTCCTTCTGTGTGAACACATATTTTGAGCACTTGGGGTCCGTAAACACATCCAAATGGACCGCATACAAGTAATGTCGCCATATATTCAATGCGAATACCACCGCAGCCAACTCTTGATCCATGGGTCGGGTAATTCTTCTCATGGACTTTCAACTGCCTTGAGGCATATGCTATCACTTTTCCATGATGCATCAATACACACCCGAGTTTGATCCTTGAAACATCACAATACACCACAAAACCATCTGTACCCTCGAATAGGGTCAACACTGATGCGGAAGTAAGCCGAGTCTTCAACTCCTGGGAGCTTTTCTAACAAGCCTCCGACCATTGGAACTTTACCTTCTTTTGAGTAAACTTGGTCAAAGGTGCCACAATAGATGACAAACCCTCAACAAACCTCTGATAGTAGCCATCTAAACCCAAGAAACTCTGAATATCCGAAGGATTCACCAGTTTGGGCCAATTCTTCACCGTCTCGATTCTGAGAATCTACCTTTATGCCCTAACTCGATACCACATGGCCCAAAAATGCTACCGAGTTCAAACCAAAACTCGCACTTGTTGAACTTCGCATACAATTGGCGATCCTTGAGAGTCTGAAGCACTACTCTCAAATGAGCGACATGCTCCTCCTCGCTCCGAGAGTATATAAGGATGTCGTCGATGAACACGATCATGAACATATCCAAATATGGCTTGAACACCCTGTTTATTAGGTCCATCAAACCTTCAGGAGTATTTGTTAGTCCAAAAGACATAACTACAAACTCATAATAGCCATACCACGTCCTGAAGGTTGTCTTTGGGATATCACTCTCTCGAACTCTGAGCTGATGATACCCGGACCTGAGATCTATCTTTGGGAAATACTTAGCATCCTGAAGTTGGTCAAACAAATCATCGATCCTGGGTAAAGGATACCTGTTCTTAACGGTGACCTTGTTTAATTGCCGATAGTCAATGCACATCCGAAGCGAACCATTCTTCTTTCGGACAAATAACATTGCTGTACCCCATGGAGACTTGCTCAGTCTAATGAAGCCTTTATCTAATAGGTCCTTCAACTGATCCTTCAACTCTTTTAGCTCGGCTGGAGCCATCCTAGAAGGTGGGATAGATATAGGCTGCGTATCAGGTAAAAGAGAAATACCAAAATCAATCTCCCGCTCGAGAGTAACACCAGGAAAATCATCAGGAAAGACCTCTAGATACGCACGCACCATCAGAACTAACTGGATTATCGGGGTCTCAGACTCAACATCCTTAACCCAAAGTAGATGATACATGTTACCATAAGAAATCATCTTTCTGGCCTTAATATATGAAACAAATCGACCTGCTGGTACAGCCGAAGTACCCTTCTACTCCAAAACTGATTCACCCAGAAAACAAAATTCCACCGCACAGGTTCTACCATTTACAAAAGAATAACATGCATACAACCAATCCATTTGAAGAATAATATCAAAGTCATTCATGGCTAACTCTACAAGGTCTGCGGAGGTGACCTTATGCAATATAGTGACCGAGCATCCTCTATACACTCGCCTAGCTACAACAAATCACCAATAGAAGTAGAAACTAAAAATGGTTCTAATAGAGTCTCAAGACTAACTCCAAAGCTACCATCAATGTAAGGGGTCACAAAAAGCAAAGTAGCTCCCATATCTAGCGAAGCATAACATTAATATGAAAAACATGGAACATACCAGTGAACACATCCATGGAGACCTCCTGCTCCTGATAGGGCGCTAAAGAGTAGCACCTGTTTTGATGTTGACCGTCGGCTGAATTGGTCGAGGCACCCTGCTGAGGGGGACATGCTGTTGGAGCGGCAAAATGTCTGCTGGCGTATAGGCTCCACCGACCCTTGATCTGGCTGAAAGAAATCCCTGAGTCTGTGTTCGGGTTTGCCACATCCAAAACAAGAATTCGAGCCGACTAGGCACCTCCTGGGGTGATTTTTACCGCATCCCACATAAACTGGGAAGGTGCGCTCCATCTGCATGCTACCCTGACCTCTCGATTCTGAAGCTCTATTCTTCCGATCCCCTCGGAACCTAGATGGTGTACTGGCCAATGATGGTGCTGGAGGAATAGACCTATGTTGAGACTGTTGACGCTGCCCACCCCTTGATCTGGCTTGAGATGCCCCATAATTGTCGGTCCTGGCCCTCTTGGTCTCTCTTTGGGTCCGATACACCGACTCCAGTTGCTGAGCATGCCACAAAATGCGAGGAAAGTCTATATCCCCATGCAACATGGTGATCCTGCAGTACTTATCCAGATAATCTACCACTCCATGTACAAAACGTCTCACCCGAGCGCTCTTGTGTGCCACCAATTCTGGTGCATACTTGGATAGATGGGTGAACTCCAATGCATACTCCTGAACGGATATGTCACCCAACTCCAAATTAACAAATTCAGCCGCCTTAAGCTCCCTTATCTCTCGATGGAAAAACCAATCCATGAATGCCGCATGGAATTCTTCCCAACCTATGGGGCTTGCATCCACTGCCCTAGCATCTCTACACTGCTTGAACCCTATGTGAGCCACCCCCTTTAACTGGTAGAAGGCCAAATCAACACAATCTCCATTGGTCACCCCCATAACCTGGGTGATCTTTAGAATCTCCTCGATGAAATTGTGTGGGTCCTAATCCACCTCAGACCCAAGGAACTCCGGAGGGTTCATCCTCAAGAAATCACTACCCCGAGCCGCTGTCGCATTTCCATTCCATGGGATATGCGCAATAGCCTACTGGTTGACCTGAGCGGTCAAGGCCTACGCCAACATCTGGATAACTGCCCGAAACTCCGCATGGGAAACTGGCTCTCATGCCTGAGGCTCCTGAACAGGTGGGGCTTCTTGGTGCCCATGATCATTTCTATCTCCGTGGCCTTCACTTTTCCATTTCTTCTTCCGTTCATTCTTCTGGGAGCCATAATTCTGCAATCACGAATAGCACAAATTAAAAGGATAGAAAGACTTTTCATTGCACGACATAGATCATGAAAGAAGGGAACATTTCCTAAACTTCTCGTAGTCTCTTCGTCATAAGTGTGGCCTGCTTCACACCCATGAAAAAGGATCTACTTAACGTGGCTTTCAGAAACCCTAGGACACTTAAAACCTATTGCTCTGATACAAAGTTTGTCACTACCCGAATGTAGACCCAGATCGTAACACGGGACAAGGAACCCCGAGAGGCCCGAAGTCGACCCATGGCATAAGCATACATCTAAATTCATTCACTTTAAGCGGAATATAAAACATAAGGCATATCGGAAATATAAACATAATGTAACATATCATAACATAAGGAATCACTAGACATACACACAAGCTGAGTACTACATACTGTCTGAAAGCCTCTACTGCATAAGATGGGTTGATGGGACAACACCCCAACTAACCCGGCCAAGTATTGAAACATAAATGTCTATTCAGATGGCCCTCGGAACTGATGACTCACCAACAAGTTGAAAGTGAACTTTGAGATGATCTAAAGATAAGGATGATCTTGAGAGGCAGGTCCTGTATCATGAAACGATACAACATAGAAAGTATATGGTCAGTACGTGAAATGTATCGAGTATGTAATGTAAATAAAATGGACATTCAAAAATGTAAAACTCATAAAACATCATAGGGGTTGGACATCATTCTCATACCATAAATATCGTAACATAACATAATATAAGGCTCAAGGTTTTCGAAGCATTCATAATACATTCTTAATTATAAGCATGAGAGTCAAGTATTGTGAGCATAACTTGAGCCAACATACAAAATCATAAGCATGCATAAATCATGAGGAACAGTGGGAGATTCTCTTAACCAACATACTCCATATGAACACACATGGAGCACGACTTGTAAATCTACTCGGGAGGCTGTTCGTACCTTGCCAAGGGTAGAACCATGAAGGGCGTGATCACACATGAAAAGGGCCATTTCAGCCGGGGACAGTCACAAGGGAGGTTCCAACATACCTACAATTGCACGTAGTTTATGAGATCCGGGGCAGAACCTGGGTACCGAACCTACTCGGTGTTCGATACTGCTCCCAAAACATATATAGTGCTCATGGTATAATATGCATGAGTTCTTGGGCTAGTAAAATCATGATAATCATAAACATTCTTGTAAATACGTGGTCTAGCCATGAAACAAGGCCCATGAGTTGGCCTAAAGCATAATTCATGAATCATAGGTTTCGTACATACTTGTAGATTATGCATATAGCTTGAAAATAATCAAATCATGATGGGTAATTCAAATAAATTCATATTTCAAATCATAAATCATGCTGAGCTTGTAAGTATTAGCAATTGAAGCGAAGATCATAAATCCGTTCATCATAGATCATGCTTAAATAGACTTATTTTAGTAGAAATCGAAACTAATAATATTATAAGTAGAATAAAATTATAAAGTCTAATCAAAATCCATAAAATATGATGCAATTCATATATCATAAAATCCCATTAGCAAATTATAAAATTTCACAAGAATTGAATGAAAACCCCAATAGAGTTTTGGTAGATTTCCATAAATTAATAGTGAATGGACATAGGTGTGTACAGAAACACCCATTCGTAACTCTACATACCTCGGTAGGATCAGATTTCTAAAGTTCTTAAATTCCCAAGGATGAATTGATAAAGCTTGAAATTGTTCTAACTTGCATGCATGGGAACGAGGATAATTAGAGGGTCTTAACCTATCTCAACATGCCCAAAAAAATACATGAAACGACGTAGTTTAGGGCCCTAGATCATAGAATGGTCGAAAATACCCTTAATGAAATCAGCCTGAAAATTTGCACAGGTCAATCCAACGGGCGAACTAACGAGTCGACTCGTGGTATGGCCCGCCATATACACTGCCCAGGACCTACTTCCAAAATCATATCAGGGCTCGCAGGATGACTCATCCTTTGATCTGACGGACCATGGATTCGGTCATTGCTTTCCTTCTTATTACCCTGAGCCTTTCCTCACAATGAGCCTTACCACGACTCGTTGCTTCATCCAACGAGTCATGGTACCCATCATTTAAGTCCACTGGAGATTCTGACAACTTGGACAATGATTGGTGACAACGGATCATCGTTACTAATGAGGGGTCATTGGATGACTTGTTATTTCCCCAACTACTAAGGTCCAAAGCTACCCATGAGTACAAACAACGACTCATTATTTTGAGCAACGAGTCATTTTTCCACCCTATGTATCCACTGCTACCAGGACTATCGAAATCACGACTCCATACAATGACTCATGGTTTTCCACCACGAGTCGTGACATGGCTCGTCCTGAGGAATTTTTTCCAGTTTTAAACCAACTTCCAATTTTGATCCCGAGTCTAATGTTAGGTGCTTTCGTGTTATTACCCTCTAAGTGTTACTCAAGTAAAAATTCTAGATGTGGCTGCACTTAGAATATGATCTTAGGCTTTCTTTTGATAGACACTTCACCCGAAATAACCTCCTTGAACATCTATCTTTTCTAGCCAATGTTTGAGCCTTTAACCCGTTTCTTTGAAAATCGCATTACAATTATATTACCCTTTTATGAGTGCTATCTTAGCACCCATCCTCCCTAGTTTCTAAAGAGGAAAGAATGAAAAATGGGGCTTGAAGCCCCAAAATTGGGAAGAGATAAGGAAGAAATGAAGCAAAAACCTATGTTTGGGGGTTGTAAAAAGAGAAAATATGTGAGTTTTGATGAGGGGCAATACCAAATTGTGATGAAAAGAATGAAATGATTGGTTGAAAAACCTCTAGCATTAGAAGAAAAAGAATTCTTGAAAAGGTGCTACCTCTTGCTTAAGTAAGGCTAATTGTGGAACCAAAGGGGTTACAAGGGTGATCCTTGATGAAAAATAAGAATGATGAATAAGGAGAGATAAGGTGGAGTGAGCTCATTAAAGTAGTGAGGTGTTTAAAAGTGTTCAAAAAAAGGCATTAGGGAAATTCTAGTCACTAGAGCTAAACAATTGTCCTACCCTTATCCCTAGCCTTCATGATAACTTGTAAGTCCTTAGTGATTTTGAGTTAGAACCTCTATATTAGTGGCGCGATACACGAAGGGAAATCCTATGGATCAATTTGTATTCACTTGAATTTCTTTGTGAGATTGAGCCTATTTACTGTATTCTATAATCCCTATGTGTGAAATGCATGAAAAATAAATAGGATTCTCTCTTTGTGTGAGCGGCATCGCTTTCTTGGGGTATATACTTAAATTTGTTTTAAATTAAAAAGTGTGACTGAGACAAGTTTGCAGTGAACTTTAAGGCAAATTTTCAATGTGAATTTTCAATGACTTGAGATGCTACTTGAGCTTGTTTTGTTGAACTATGCCCCTTGTTTTGAATGAAAGAAAATATTTGTGAAATGTGCCAATTTTTTGTGGTCATCTACTGACGTGTGTTGAAACTGTTTGAGTCTCTTCTTTGTATTGAGTCAGTGTGTGATTTTGGGGTTGTCCTAAGTTTTAGGGGTCCTTTGTGCACAACTCTTGTGGTATGACATGCTTAAGTCAATTTCTTAGTTGTGAGAAATGCCTTGCTTGAGGACAAGCAATGGTTCAAATTTGGAGGTTTGATGAGTTGGTAATTTACAACCTCATTACACTTATAAGCATGAGCTTTTACTTTATTTTTCACTCATTTAGGAAGGTTTTTTGTCGTTTCTCTTTGATTTTGTAGATATTGGACTTAAATAGGGAAAGCAGTGGAATTGAACTAAAAAGAAAAATGCTGGAAGAAGAAGACCTGCGGTTCGCATGTTGACACCTGTGAAACGCAGGTCCCATGGAGAGTCTCACTAGCCAGGAGTTGAAGAGCACCTGCGAAATGCAGATGCAACTGCAGGACACATCCAGTTTTCTCTGACCCACAGCTGCGAAAGACTTGCGCCTCGCAGATGGGAACCTGTGCTCCACGTTGAAATGGGTAAAGTTTTCCGACTATGGCACAAGGATATTTTGGATGCTTTTCAGGGAACAAAAGAGAATCAGTGCACAAGAAAAAGGAGCAGACTTTCCCTAATTTGTACACACCCTTGATATTCGGAAGGGAGAACTTTTTGAAAATCAATTTGCAGATTGAGAGAAAACATAGAGAGAAGCAAGAGATTTTCTTCTTCTTCTTCTTCTTCTTCTTCTTCTTCTTCTTCTTCTTCTTCTTCTTAAGTTGTTAGGGAAAAAACCCACCGTTGAAGCACATTTTGAAGCTTGAATTTTTCGCTAAGTGATGAATATAAATGAATCTTTTATTGGTATAATTTTCTTATCCCCATTCATGAGTAGATAATTTTGTTTCTAGGGGTGTGTGCTTAATAGGTTCTTAGAATGGGTTGGATGTTATTGTTTTAGTCTTAAAATCACTTATTTTGCATTAATCTAATGATTTCTCTAAATTTCAATTGAAATATTTATAGTTGAAAACATAAATTATGTTTACTTATCTTGCTTTTGCTTGAGAAAGAGGAATAGAATTTGGGTGAGAAAGCATTAGTGGGGAATTGAGTATTGAAGGTATGGGGTTGGGCTAGAGATATCCATTTCATAACTCAATCAAGAGTTAAGGCTACAAATAACTTAACTCTTCTCCAAGTTAATATGGGTAATTTGATATGTGACCATGGGGTTGGAGAGAACCCAATTAGAATGTACCCAAGTGGTTGAAAAACATCGGATACAACCTTGTCTATGGCTATTCATGCCTGTAGTTGGTTCTTTAGACTTATCAGTTACCCCAATCCTATTGAGGCCCCATCAATAGCACATCCCTAGTACTTGCTCTTATTGTTGCTTCAATTCACATTTCCCTATTTTGTTATTGCTTCTAGAGTCGTTTACTGATCTTATTTTCCCTCAAAAATTACTTTGCAAATTATTATACAATTATTGTAGTTAGTGTCAATTGATTCACAACTTTAGTCGCAATCGCACCCCATTGCCTCTGGATTCGACCCCAACTCATAGTTGGTTACTATCATGACCCAAGCATGGACCCCAGATCGAGACATGAGACCTAGAACCACAAATAACTCCAAGCTAACCCATGACACATGCACACGAATCCAATAACATGATTCAAGTGGAATAAAGCAAAACTCTTTTAAGTGGAAGTCTGACATATACCAATGATCATAAACGGAGTCAACACTCGGTAAAGATGAAGTTTACATAATGTCTGATAAGCCTCTAAACTGTCTGATGAGATGATAGGACAACACACCTAACTAGCTTCCTAAAGTTAGAAAATGAAATAGCATAATCAAGATAACTAAACTAAATGTCTTCGGAAAATGAGGACACACCGACAATGGGGACTGAGCTGGGAGCTGGGATAATGGCAAGACTGAGTTTGATCGCTCAGATCTGTATTATAAAATAATATAGAATAAAGTATGCATTCTATAATTGGAATATACTGAATATGTGGGGTAAGTAAAACGGACAATTAAAATACATAAAAGTTCATGAGAATAGAACATTCCTGAAACATGATGTAATAAAGCATAATTTAGACATGAGGGCTCTAGGTTTTCAAAACTATTTATAAACTGGTTATAATCATAATCATAAGAGAAACATTTTAAATCATAACTTGAGTCAAAGTATCGTAAACATGATCATGAATAAAATATAAGGAACAATGGAGGACTCGTCATAATTGATACCATCATGATAGAGCTTACATAATCCTCAACTATCTCGCTTAAGTAGGCAGAGTCATCCTAAGCCTTGCCAGGGCAAAGAACGATAACATGGTTTGATCATTGAAGAGACACCATAGGGTTAACCTGAATATCAACCTATGTTGGCACATAGTTTTGAGTCTCAAGGTTTGTATGAACCTAGGCCTATTCGATGCTAGAAACTACTCCCAAAAATATGCTTATGATTCATAATGAATATCTTGAAATAATACATGAAGTTCATGGGCTAGTTTAAATCATAATATCGTGAACATGCTTGTAATACGTGAACTAGCCATGAAATAAGGACTCGTGAGACAGCCATAATCATAATCCTGAAAATCATGAAAGTCATACATAATTAAGAAAATTCTCATACTTGAAATTCATAAATTCATGAAGGATTCTTGTAGGAAATCATGTATCATACATCATAAAATATAACTTACGGCGTGAGAGCATTGAAAATCATAAGAGGATCATAGAATTTCATAAAAAGTGATTTAGCCCCGAAAGTTCATAATGATACATGTAATATAAAAGACCCTAATTTCATGAGAACTTGTAGGAATTATAAAACCCCAATCATGGAAATCATAAATTCTTATCGATTCAGTTATACCCATAAGAGAATCATGGAGGAATTTCATAACCTAACATAATCCATAGAATTTCGAAAATAGAGCTTGGGGAAAGGGGTGATCATGAATTTTCTTGAACAAGGGGAATTGTCATGCCCCACCTTGGGAGGTGTAATTGGAACCTAATGCCACACTAGACCCTGAGATGATCTAGTCGGTCATATTCACTTCTTGTGCATACCAAGATCACATAATCAAGAAATCAATTAGCTATATCTCAGCTCAAAGCATAGCCTCAGGCCGACAAGGTGACAACATAATACCTGCTTCAAATAACTAACTCAACAGTCGCAATAATAATATCATCATATGCAGGCAGACAAGACCACCATGATGTTTATATCACAACAAAGACAGGCAGGCATACATATTCATATACACAAGCTGACAAGGTTGCCAACAGACAACATAACTAGGCCCCACATATCAAACAACACATGTCTAGCAAAAACTATAGTCTGCAATCCTCTAAAGAGTAAGATATTGGTCGGCACAGGGCCCTGGCCTACCCAAAATCTAAGCTGCAAAAGACAATCAAACCTTTAGTGTATGGAAACTCCGAAAGAAGGGAGCTGGTCAATCTGCTGAAGTTAAACAAGTACAAAGAAGGTCTTGAAACCTATCTGTTTGAACCTTCTAGAATGTATGCAATGCCCCATGCCTGGGAGTCAGTACAATATGTACCGAATATGTAAGGTAGTAACAATAACTGAATAAAAGCTGATAAGGACATAAAAGTAATCAGTGATAAGGGCAAGAAGTTAACCTTTTCAATCAGAACCATAAACTGTATCTAGTAGGAAAATATACAAAAAGGAACCTAACCTGGCCTCCATAATCCTAGAAGATACAAGCAATACAGAATAACCTAGCTAGGCCCCCATAAGCCCTGACAAGTGCAAGCAATCGATATACTCCTATCTGTTTTACTGTAGCACCGTAGACAAGCTGTAACTAAGGCATACTCGATCTCTTAATCTAAGACTTTTGGGATCCTGTGACTATATTTGAGCCATATGGGATCCTGTAACTATATTTGAGCCATTTGGGCTCCTATTACTTTATCTGAGCCATCTGGACTCCTACAAATGTATCTGAGCCATCTTGGGCTCCTGCAACTATATTTGAGCCATCTGAGCTCCTGTAAATGTATCTGAGATATCTGGGCTCCTGTAAATGTATCTAAGCTTGCTAGGCTCCTCTGAGGGTTAGTATTGCCAACTCAGGCATAAGGGAAGTTGGTAAGGGCAACAAACTTCAAATGACTCTACGGGCCTCAGTATAGTCGTTCGCAACTTCATATTGCCCTGTGAGCATAATGTAACCCAGTAAGCACTTCACGATTATCCTTCGCTCCTTGAGAAGCCTATATACCATCTGACAGGCCTAACTTATATTACTACACATCGCTCGGTGAGCATAACATAGCCCCTTAGGCCTTACACAATTGTCACTCTCCCCTATAGCATCCTGTATAACAGCCAACAAGCATATCCTATATGTCCACAGCTATCCAGATAGTCATGAAAGCAATTACAAAGTTAGCTAGCTTAGAAAGAAGAGGGCGAGGTTTGGGGTGACCTGGGTGATAATCTGAATGTCATACCAGTACAATAGTAGTTCATAAATGAACAAAAAGGTCATAGGTGACTAACTATATGGTTCCCTCACCGAGAAAGACTATAGGCCGCTGATAACTAGATATGATTCTGAGAATTCAAACACAATAGCCTTACAGAAGCCACTACAATTATGAACCCAAAGGTAAAATTGTAATACTAAGGTTCTAGTTCTAAAGGCGTCAATCTGGTCTGTCCAGATAGCATATAGCTCATATAAGTAACTTATAGCCCCATAGGTAGGTATTCTTAAACTTATCCCTTTTAGGCAACATGTATGTGGGCATCTGTATGAATAGCCAGAGGAATTAGCCCTACATGTAATAGCTGATAAGATCCCTACTTAGGATATCACATAGCCTATCAGACTTCTAACAACTAGGGTGGTTTCCTGACCGACCTATACGACCAACTATAAGTCAAAAGAAGCTATACGGTCAGTGACAATGTGTAGTTCACCAAGAAAACTACCACCCATTTCATTAGGCAATCCTTGTACCACAGACCTAAAGATAAGGCCACTCTATGAAGATTCTAGTCATTTGGGTATCAAGGTACGCCAACGGCCTGTAGGCGAGCTTTACTGTATATGTGGGTGTCAAGCAAAAAGTTATATGTCCAAGCTATGCCCTATGCTACCCAATTTAACAAAGTATGCTCAACAGCTAACCACAAGCCTCTATGGCTTCAGTATGGAAGCAAAACATCACTAGTCCCTCTAGACGATAAATAAACAAACAAAATATTACTATGTCACTTATAGTGAGGGACAAAGTTTAATATAGTCATTCCCGATTAAGGTTACTTCACTATAATGTAAATTCATCTCAGAGTAGCTAACCACAACACACATAATCACAGCTACTATGAGGGTACAAGTCGTAACAACTGTACAACGCAAATAACTTGACGAAAGAGGTTAGTCTTTACATACCTCAATTGCCGAAGTATGCTCAATACTCCCGCTTCGCTTAAGGAATCATAATCACTTTGTGTCCTATCTTATATTCCAAGGGAATAGGGACTTTATAGTTCAAGAATTAGGCCAACAACCATAACCTGCAAAACATAACAACAACATGTCAAACTGAGTCCAATTCAGCAAAACCTTACGAATTATTATAAATTAGAAGGGTAGAAGTACTTACTACCACTCACAGACATGCTAGACTTGAATAGAAATGATTTCTATGGTTTCTACTCCATAGAGCTCCAATAATCTAAGCCAATTTCAAATATTTAACTCTATAGATATGTACTTCGCACGCCCAAGAATCATTACGCAAGAAGAAATTGTAATTAGATGAGGTTTGGTAGTGTAATTTGGCTTCTCAATGATGAAAACCTCATGATAAAATTTCCCTCTGGCTCTGGCCTCCCACTCGCTCGATAATGCACTTGCGCATTCCACCGTTGAGCCTTTTCCCACATGCGCTGTACTATAAAAACTCTCAACACAAACATGCACACGTCTCCTAGATGAAGAAAACTTACGGGGTATAAAATCACTCCCCCCATAGGGACATTATTCCTCGAATGTAATCTAATCTTAAGAGACTCAGTTCTTAGGCTCTACCAGAAAATTTTTGGCAGAGTCTCCTATGTAATATGGACTATTTGAAAACTTGAAATGCAGAAAAGTCCAACATAGGCATCTCACAGGATGCTACAAATAACTGATTAACATAGCTCCACAACAAATAAGTGAGCAACTGACAATAACAGGAACAAAAGCAACAATACAACATCTAGAACTATCTTACCTCAACCGGAACTGTCTGAGTCTATGTGCTATCATCATAGGGTCTAAAACAAGTGAGTATATCTAGACCTCATATCTTCCTCAACTTCCCATGTTATCTCTTCTACATTTCTATTTCTCCATAAAAATTTTAACAAAGGTTATATCTTTGGTCCTCAATCTACGGACTTGTTAATGTAATATAACTACTAGAGTCTTCTATGACTCGAACACCCTCAACTGGGACAACCCGAGAATGGTCTCATATATACTTTTGTAGTATCGATACATGGAAGACTGGATAAATAGTTTCTATCCCCGAAGGAAGTTCTAACTCATAACTTGGCCTATCTTCCGTAGGATCTGGTATGGCCCATTGAATCTTGGGCTAAGCTTGCCCTTCTTTGCCAAATCTCATACTGCCCTTCTTAGGCTAAACTTTCAGGAACCCAATCATCAATATAAAACTCTAAGTGTCTACACTGTATATCAGAATAGAACTTCTGACGACTTTGGGATGTCGGTAAACGCTCTCTGATGAGTTTAACTTTCTCTTTTGATTGATGTATCATAACAGGTTCGATCAACCTTACTCACCTACTTTAAACCTTCCTATGGGGAACATGTATTTTTGCCCATATAAAGCCTCATAAGGAGCATCTTGATGGTAAAATGGTAAATCTTATTATATTCA
Source organism: Datura wrightii (assembly GCA_035772735.1). Lineage (NCBI taxonomy): Eukaryota > Viridiplantae > Streptophyta > Magnoliopsida > Solanales > Solanaceae > Datura > Datura wrightii. The sequence goes on from JASDFA010000019.1 coordinate 48,411,768, forward strand.
AACTCAATAAGAGGTAGGTATTCATCCCAACATCCTCTGAAGTCTAGCACACACGCCCATAAAATATTTTCAAGCATTTGAAATGTGCACTTTATTTGGCCATCTGTCTGGGGATGAAAAATTATACTCAAGTTAACCTACATCCCTAAACCTTTCCTGCAATGACTTTCAGAATCTAGTTGTGAACTGTGCTCCTTTATCAGAGATGAGAGACACCGAGATGCTATGTAGTCGGAATATCTCTTTAATGTACAACTCAACATAATCTTCAGCTGAAAATGTAGTCCTGACTATAACAAAATCCATATTGATTGCTTCCCATTTCCATATAGGCATGACTATCTCCTTAGTTAGCCTGCCTGGTTTCTGATGTTCAACTTCTACTTGCTGGCATTGGGGACACTGTGCTATGAACTCCATAATATCTTTCTTCGTCCTATGCCACCAATAGATCTCTTTTATATCATTATAAATTTTCGTCGAACCTAGGTGAAGGGATTAAAAGGAATAACATACCTTTGCCATAATCTTCTGACGAAGTCCCGCCACTTTTGGAATGCAGAGTCAACCTCTGAATCTCAAGACTCCGTCCCCTGTTATCTCAAAGGCAAAAGACTCCTCCTGGTGGGCCTTGCCTATAAGTTGTACAAGGCTAGGGTCTTCATATGATCGCCTTTTCACCTCCACAACTAGAGATGACATGGTAGTATTCTAAATTATAACCCACTATTATCTAAGTCCATCAACTGGATCCCTAAACTAGCCGACTGGTGCAACTCTCAAGCCAATTCTCTCCTTTCTGGTCTCAAATACGATAGGCCGCTCATAGATCTGTGACTAAGGGCATTGGCAATAATGTTAGCCTCCCTTGGGAAATACAAGATGTCTATGTCCTAATCTTTCAGCAACTTAAGCCAATGATGTTGTTGCAAATTCTACTTTTTCTACTTAAAAAATATACTGGAGTTCTTCTGATCAGTGAGGATGTCTACATGAACAACATATAAGTAATCCCTCTGAATTTTCTAACTATGAACAACTCAGCTAATTCTAGATCATGGATAGGGTAGTTCTTTTCGGTTTTCCTTAGCTGCCTCAAAACATAAGCAATCACCTTACCGTGCTGCATTAGAATCCACCCTAACTCAACACCTGAAGAGTCACATAAACGTAGCCCTTTGAACCTTCAAGAAAGGCTAATACTAGTGCAGATGTCAATCTATCTTTTAGCTCCTGAAAACTCTACCGATAAGCCTCAGTCCACTGGAATTCAATTGCTTTCTGAGTCAACTTTGTCAAGGGCTCTGATAAGGTAGAGAATCCTTCCACAAACCTTTTGTAATACCCAGTTAACCCTGAAAAATGTGAACTTCTATTAGAGTCATGGGTCTGGGTCAAGTCTTGACAGTCTCTATCTTTTGTAAGTCAACATGAGTACCTATATCTAATAGTATATGGCCCAAGAAATTTATAGAGTTTAACTAGAACTCATTTTTAGAGAACTTTGCATATAACTTGTGATCTCTGAGAATCTGCAGTACTATTCGCAGATGACCTCTATGCTCAACTTTTAAACATGAATATACCAAATTATCACCAATAAACACTATTATGAACAAATCTAAGAATAACCTGAATTTGTGAAATAACCATGCCTCCTCTCAATGTGGCTGTAATACAACTCCACATACTCTAATGCTAGCCCTACTCTAAACCAATATACCTTGGTTGGCGAAGTATCAACGAATGCTAGCGCATATCCAGCCAAGGAATCAAACCTCAATGCATACTCTTTAACGCTTATCCTGCCCAGTTCCAGGTATAAGAAATGCTTTATTCCAGCTTATCAAATCTCTTGAGGCAAATAATGGTCTATGAAGGCCGAAGAGAAACTGGGTCAAGTAGATGAAGGTGCATTTCTACCTCTAGACCTTTCCCAACTCTGATACGACAGAATTGCTATATGTTGAAGTCAAAACACAACTAGCTCACTGACTTTGTGGATGAAGCATGCATGACCCTGAATATCCTCTGAAACTAATCGAGGAAGTTTTAAGGTCCTCTCTGTGGTCTATCCTAGGAAACTATGGCGGACTCATGCAAGAAAGTCATGAACCATCACCCTCACAGGCCCCGCAGTAAGCTCAACAATATTTGATACTACTAGTTGGCGCTAAGCAGCCATCATCTGAGTTAACATATAAACTGCATTCCTGATATCCTGATTTGAGGATGTAGGAAGAACTGGAAGTGGTGTCGGCATAGATGTTGCCCTATGAGGTTCCTAGTGCCATGGAGAATGATGGGGAAATCAAGATGATGTTTCCCTTTTGCCCTCAGGCTGGGTTGTCCCCAAATGTGGTACCCCGCTGGTACCCTCTCCAATTGTTGTATCTAACTCACAGTCGGCTGTAATCTATCTTATATAAGACATCATTCTAGACAGACATAATAATATAAGCATAGGACTCAACCCTATAAAACTCATCTCTATAACATGATCTTGAGAAGGAGTGGTAAGCATATTATCATGCCTTGTAGCTCCTTGCTTATAAAATGTGGTGCACAACATATTTATAAATAAGACTCTACTAGATACGACTTGTAAACTCCCTAGGATATGATATTGCTCGATACCAAGTTTGTCACGCCCCACCATAGGAGGTGTTACTACCACCTAATGAGACACCATACCCTGAGCTGATCTAGTTGTTCATATACACTTTTGGTGCATACTAGCATTACATAATGAAGAAATCAATTAGCTATATCTTGGCTCAAAACATAGCATTAGGCCGACCAGGCCTCAACATAATACCTGCTTCAAAAAACTAACTCAACAGTTGCAATAACAATATCATCCTATGCGGGCCGACAAGACCGCCATAATGTATATATGATAACAAAATAAAGGCAGGCATACATATTCATATACACAAGCCGACAAGGCTACCAGCAGATAGCATAACTAGGCCCCACACAGCCAACAACGCATGTCTAGCAAGAACTATAGTCTGCAAGCTTTAAAAGAGTAAGATACTGGTCGGAGTAGAGCCCCGACCTGCCCTAAAGCTAAGCTCCAAAAGACAAACAAACCTATAGTGTATAGAATCTCTGAACGAAGGGAGCTGGTCAATTTGTTGAAGCTGAATAACTAATAAAGAGGTCTTGAAACCTGTCTGTCTGAAGCTGTAGGCAAGTAAGTAGTGCCCCATGTGTGGGCTTCAGTACAATATGTATTGAATATATAAGGAAGTAATAGTAACTGAATAAAAGCTGATAAGGAACAAAAAGTAATCAGCAATAATGGCAAGAAGTTAACCTGTATGATCTCACAACCATAAACTATATCTAGTAGGAAAATATATGAACAAGAACCTAACCTAACCTCCATAAGCTTGGAAGGCACAAGCAACACAGAATAACCTACCTGGGCCCCCATAAGCCCCGACAAATGCAAGCATCTATATGCTCCTATCTATTTTACTGTAGCCCCGTAGGCAGCATACTCGACCTATGAGACTATATCCGGGCCTTCTAAGCACCTATGCCTGTATCTGAGCCATCTGGGCTACTATAACAATATTTCAGCAATTTGAGATCCTGTAACTGTATCTGAGCCATCTAGGCTCTTGCAACTGTATCTAAGCCATCTGAGCACCAGTAACTGTAGATGGCTCCTACAACTGTATCAAAGCCATTTGAGCGCCTGTAATGGTATTGTCAAGACCCGAACGTACACCCGGATCATAGACACAGGACAAGGGATCCCGAGAGATCCCAAGTCGACCCATGGCACATGCATACAACTAATCTTGTTCAAATAAGTAGAATGATTGATCTCGGGAAAAATAGCATGCCCGAGTGATGCTTTAGAACTTAGTTTTGTCTTGTTCATCGACTTAATTATATGCATTCTCATGTAATTTTATGTAAATGTGAATATATACACTAACCAACATGATTAGTTCTTGTTTTTGTAGGTTCAAAATGAATTTGAGGGACTAATCCATGAGTTGGTGAAGTGGAGGCATGGAATCGGAATTAAAACACGAAAGATGGCAAGGAGGATACGCGAAACAGCCCACCTGCGCGTTGGAAATGTGCCACGGCAGGCAGGCTGCGCGACCAAGGCCATGACACGCCACCTAGAGTGCTGCACAAGCAGTGTGACACGCTGCCAACGCAGCAAGGGGTTGCCTGGCGACGGTTTTGTGAGTTTCCAGTGTGCATTCGCGTTACCTCCATGTCATAGAGGCAGTGCTCCGTGATATACTCCGTGACACGGAGCCATTCCATGATATGCATAATTTTGTACAATTCTCATTTACTATAAATAGGTCCCTTAGCTCCTAAAATCATTTTGTCATGATTTTATTCTGAAAAACCACCTAGGAGTGAAGGGAGAAGTGGGAGAACTCACCTAGGGTTCATCAATTTCATCTTCTCATTTACCAATTCTTGTAAGTATGTTACTTTAACAATATTTGCTTGTAATTTTACGAACTTGAATGGCTAGAACCCTTCCTCTAGGGTTGAAGCCATGAGTTATGAGTGTGTTTTTATGAATTTGCTTTGGAATTAAGTTATTAATTGTTGTTTTTTCTTGCATTCTTAATTATGGTTGTTTTTATGATTGATCACCATGAAAACACACACGTTAAACTTAGGCAAATGCTTGAGAAAGCAAACCTAGGGAAGAATATAAGAATGTAGGAAGCAAGTTCTTGTCTTTTGATAAGATTTTGTGGTTAGGATAGAAATATACCTAATACCTTGCTTGGTTGATATAATGGGAAGAGAAAAAGACACCGGCTTAGATTTGTCACTCAATCACTCGCAGAAGTAGTTGTGAAGCTAAGTTTGGTTTAATGGTTGGAGGTACGAAAGTACCCTAATCAATGGCATAACCCCATAAACCACATCCACGTAGTTAATTGCCCACGAACTAGAATTAACATCCTCGATCACAATGTAGTAATGAGGCTGGTTTGTCATGTTTAGAGGTTCGGAAGACCATGAACATGCAATTCTGACTATGTGAGACGACAATTGATAGTTTCATATTTAAACTATTGCAAATCGTAGTATCGCAGAATTATCCAGCTTTAACTCTATGTTGCTCCTTGAATGAATTCAAAGTATTTCGTTGACCACAATTAGACTTAATAAAGCTCTATCGAAAACTTCTATAATCAACACTTGCGGTATTTAATATCACACTTGAACTCCATAGTTAGCTGAATTGGTCCAGTCCCTGTGGTTCGACATCCGGCTTTTAAAAAGGGCCACTATATTACTTGTACGACCCGTACACTTGTGGGTTCATCAAGTTTTTGGCGCCGTTGCTGGGAATGGGTGAAGTTTAGTGAATTTGTCTATTTTTGTATGATTTTAAAATTTCCTTAAGTGTTGAGAAACTTGGTCTTAGTCTGACTTATTGCAGGTGACAGGTTGTCTTGCCGAGCTGGCTAAGAATAGAGAGCTTGTGGAACCGTTGCTTGAACTTGAACGTCAAATCCATTTGCAAAGGAGAATAGCTCTTGAGCAAAAGCTGAAAAGACTTCAAGAAAAGGTACAACAACAACCACCCGCAGGACAAGCACATTTGTCACCGGATGCAATGGCAGCCAGACCAGTTCGCGAAGTGGCAATCCCACAAGAGACTAATGTGAACTCTAGTATCCGTAAACCGGAGCCTGGAGGGAACTTTGAATTGAAGCAGAACATGGTGCAGCTGTTACATTCTAGTGGTCAATTTATTGGGATGGCACATGAGGACCCGCAACAACACTTACAGAACTTTCTTGAGATTAGTAACACGTTTGTCCCCACCGGCGTGTCCATAAATTATGTCCAACTTACCCTCTTCCCATTTTCATTGTTGGGAGAGGCAAAGAAGTGGTTAAAAGCTGAGCCACCGAACTCCATAACTTCGTGGAATGATTTGGCAAAGAAGTTCCTTATTAGATTTTTTCCTTCAGGCAAGACTGCGAAGTTGAGAAGTGAAATACTGAGTTTCAAGTAGAGGCCTGATGAGAATTTGTATTTGGATTGGGAAAGATTCAAGTCATTATTGAGAGACTGTCCCCATCACCAGCAATCGAATGAGGTGCTGGCTCATACCTTTGTTGAAAGTCTAGACCCACACACTAAAATTTTATTAGACTCTGCATCGGGTGGGCAAGCCTTAGAGAAGACTTATGATGAGCTATACACTTTGTTGAATAGAATTTCTCAAGGAAATACAGAGTGGCATAGTGAGTCATCGAGAGGGGCAGGAAAGAGATCAGGGTTGATAGAGGTAGATGGTATGAATGCCTTGGCGGCATAGTTAACTTCGTTCCAGCATCAGATGATGACTCAATTTAATAAACTGAGTATGAACCAACAACAGGGCTAGGTTAATGCAGTTCAGCAAGCTCCAAGTTGGTGTGAAATTTATGGAAATAATGGGCACAATGCAGAATCTTGTGGAGCCAATTCGGAATCAGTCAATTTTGTTGGGAATGTGTTGCGGAACAATCAGAATTTTGGAAACAACTACAACAGAAATTGGCAGGGCCACCCGAATTTTTCTTGGGGTGGAAACCAAATGCAAAGTTATTAGCAACCTCAACAGCAGCAATATCAGCAGAATAGGCAGAATGATGGCCAGTTGAGCAGTAACATTGAGGAAACATTGCAGAAAATCATGGAGACCCAAACTCAGTTAGCAGAGAATCAGGCGAGGATGGCAGCAGACTTGAAAAATCAGCAAGTGGCCACCCGCAATCTAGAAAAAAAATGGGTCAGATAGCAGCTACTTAAAACATGAGACCGCAGGGAGGACTACCAAGTGACAAGATCCTAACCCCCGGGAGGTCAATGCCATCAGTCTGAGAAGCGGAAAACAATTAGCTGATGCAGTGCTAAAAGTGAAAAGAGAGGAGGTGCAGCTGAAGTTTGTTAGACCAGGACCATCCACTAACAAGGGAGATAATTAGAGTGCTGGGCAACAAAATGCACAATATTCATTGCAGCCAGCACAAAGACCACCACCACCATTCCTTCATAGATTCAGAAAGAGCAAGGAGGAGGAATGCTTCAAAAAGTTCTTTGAGAGTTTCAAAGAACTTCACATAAAGTTGCCTCTTATTGATGTTTTGCAGGGAATGCCCAAGTATGCTAAATACTTGAAATATGTGATGGCGAAAAAAGTCAGATTGGTGGATGTCCAGACGATACCACTGACTGAGGAGTGCAGTCACAGGGTATTGAGCAAGATTTCGAAGAAGCTCAAAGACCCAGGGAGTTTTACCCTCCCCATACAAATTGGTAAAGCTGAGGAGTTACGAGCTTTGTGTGATTTAGGGGCAGCAGTTAATCTAATGCCCCTATCTTTATTTAACACCCTAGGATTGGGAAAACCGAGGCCAACAAGGTTGATGCTGCAGCTGGCAGATAAGTCGCGAGTGGCACCTGATGGAATAATAGAGGACCTTCTCATCAAAGTGGGTAAGTTTATTATACCTGCTGATTTTATTATCTTAGATTTTCATGTTGATGATCAGGTATCCTTAATCTTGAGATGACCATTTTTGGCCACCGGAGGAGCGGTAATTGATGTGAGAGCAGGGACCCTGGAAATGAGGGTCGAAGATGAAGAATATTTCTTCCGAGTATACCATGAAATGAACCCATCCACACACTACAGAAACCTGTGTAAGGTTAGTGTGGTTTCACAAGATGAGTGTAGGGTAGGGGATTCATCAGGTCCATAGCCAAAGGTAATGACAAGTGTTCAGCCTGAGTCTGATAAAGGGCTTCAGAGTGTGAAGAAGTTGGAGGAAGAGAGGAACAGAGTGGACGCTGTTTCCTCTAAAAATCAAAAGAAAAGGAGATGGTTCTCGAACGGGAACCCAGGTTTGAGGATGTCCTGAAAAGGATAGTCCACATCATGCCGCGGCGTAAAATAAAGCGCTGCTTGCGAGGCAACCCAAGGGTACCACAGGTACAATTTGTGATTTTTGTTTGTGTTGATTTTTTTTATCTTCATCGTGTTTGTGTTTTTGGTGAAAGTTAAGCACAGATGGAGGAGAAGTCTGAGTACCAGTGGAGGAGGAAGCTAAAAAGCATGGAAGAGAAGAAGTGTGGGGTCAAAAACCCACTTATGAAAACTTGAAGAAAAGCATGCGGTTAGCTAGGTATAGAGGTTCAGGGAGTATTTCTCATCCTTTTTAATTTTAATTTGATGCTATGAGGACATAGCATGATTCAAGTGTGGGGTGAGAAAAATTTCAAAATTTTTGTGCTTAATGATTTTTGGGGAATCAGTGCTTGGGAGAAATATTGGAACAAAATTTTTGAATGAAGCACGATTTCATCACCCGTTGGTTTTTCTTTTTGGTTCTTTTCCGATGGGGGGTCTTTGAACCGAAGAATAAAAAATTTGTTTATCTGTATATAATGTTTTTAGTCATAGATAGAGATTATTTCCGATGATTGATGGATGACGACCGTCTTAAGAAAAATTAGTCAACAGGTTTTGGTTTTTGAATCCGTAGCTAATTGATGGCTTGATGTTCTTGTTATGTGCTATAAATGATTGTAAGACGCAAGTATGTTTAGTGTTGAAGCATGTCAGAAGTGTATAACTTTGTGTGAGACACTTAGGCTCTTGAATTTGACTCGATATGATTGGAGCTTGATTCTGAAATTTTGTGATTAGCTGAGTAAGAGTCTGCTGAATGTGTCTTCAATTGAGCATGTGTTGTGAGAGTAAGTTTTTCTAATATTCCGTGCTATTGTGGAATGTCTAGAACTTGCCTGCTGTGTATATAAAGCGAAATGAAGGATGTGGACTGTAGGAGATGATTTAGGCATTTCTTTGAATGAACCTAAATGTTATACCTCACTTTACCTACCTTGAATATTTAATCCTAGTTAGCCCCATTGAGCCTTGAGCCTATTCTTTGATAGATACAACATAAGCTTAATCCTTTTCTTTCATTAGCTTTGAATTTGATCCCAAACTCCAAAGCGTTTACGTGAAAAATTCCAAAGAGTGAAGGAGTGAGAAGCGTGAAAAAGAAGGAAAAGTAGCAAGTTGTAAAAGTTGAGAAAAGGACAAAGGTGCACTTGTGTGAAAATGGTTGATTATTAATAGGGAGTAAGAAAATAAATGAATGAAAAAAATTGCTTAAGTACTCCTTACTACTAAGCTGAGTGTGCTTAAAGAAAGGGGAACAAGAAGAAAAAAAAATTCAGGATTGAAGAGAATGAGGGTAAAGTAAGAGAAGAGATATCCTTAATGAATATTGGATGTATTAAAAGCGCTTGGGGAAGATTGTCACTATTACTGGCCAGAATAGTACCTACCCGTCCCTTAGCTTACATTACAACCCATTAAGTCCTACTTGATCTTACGTTCATACATCCTTCAATTAGTGGAGTAAAATACTAAGGACAAGCTTATGGTTCACTACATGATGCATGTGAATTCTTGGAGAGAGCGAGCGTAATCTTATTCATATACCCCTACATGTGTGAGTTGAAAATTTGTGAGTAAAAGATGGGTAACTCTCTTGTTGTGAGGGCACATGTTTAATGAGAGATAACATTCAAGTCAAATTTCTTGATCAGTTGATTTACATGAATTTTCTAAGATTGAGAGTCTATTCTTGAGGTTGGGAAGTCATAAAGGAGTTGTATATAAGTTCGTTGATTAAATCGTGCATGCTCTATTTTTAACTTGCTATCTTAAATAATCATTATAGTCGTAGCTTGAATGGTCTTGCTAAATTAGTTATGTGTGAGTCTTCATTTACATGAGATATAAAAGGGTTGTTCGAGGACGAACAAAGCTTTAAGTGTGGGGTAGGTGATCTCCGGAAAAATAGCATGCCCGAGTGATGCTTTATAACTAGTTTTCTCTTGTTCATTGACTTAATTAGATGACTTCTCATGTAATTTTATGTAAATGTGAATATATACACTAACCAACATGATTAGTTCTTGTTTGTGTAGGTTCAAAATGAATTTGAGGGACTAATCCATGAGTTGGTGAAGTGGAGGCATGGAATCGGAATTAAAACGCGAACGTCTGCAAGGAGGATGCGCGAAACAGCCCACCTGCGCGTTGGCAACGTGCCACGGCAGGCAGGCTGTGCGACCAAGGCCATGAAACGCCACCTAGCACGCTCCACCACTTAAAAAAGTAGTTGTGAAGCTAAGTTTGGTTAAATGGTTGGAGGTACGAAAGTACCCTAATCAATGGCATAACCCCATAAACCACATCCACGTAGTTAATTGCCCACGAACTAGAATTAGCATCCTCGCTCACAATGTAGTAGTGAGGCTGGTTTGTCGTGTTTAGAGGTTCGGAAGACCATGAACATGCAATTCTAACTATGTGAGACAACAATTGATAGTTTCATACTTAAACCATTGCAAATCGTAGTATCGCATAATTATCCGGATTTAACTCTATGTTGCTCCTTGAATGAATTCAGAGTATTTCGTTGACCACAATTAGACTTAATTAAACTCTATCGAAAACTTCTATAATCTACACTTTCGGTATTTAATATCACACTTGAACTCGATAGTTAGCTGAATTGGTCCAGTCCCTGTGGGTTCGACATCCGGCTCTTAAAAAGGGCCACTATATTACTTGTACAACCCGTACACTTGCGGGATCATCAATGATAATCATAAAACACAACCAAAACGTAATTATAGCATAACATCAAGAAATACTAGGTGTATACACAGCGGAGCACTACATACTGGTCTGAAAGCCTCTAATACATAAGATCGGTTCATGGGACAACATCCCCAACTAACCTGACAAGAACTGAACATAAACAACATGAAAGTCAATCAAACGGCCCTCGAAACATAAGGAGTCACCAATAAGCTAGAAGCGTAAGCTGAGATGGACTAAGGATGAGGTTGAGCCTGAGATCTAGACCTTGTATCATGAAATGATACAACATAGAAAGTATACGGTCAGTATGTGGAGTGTACCGAGTATGCAAGATAAGTAAAACGGATATTTAAAAGTACAAAAAAACTCATAAGTAACATAAGAGAAGGACATCATGCATATATCATAAACTTCGTGAGAAAACATAAGGCTCAAGCCTTTCAAATCATTCGTAAAGCATTCATAAACATAATCGTAAGTAAACTTGTCAAACATAACTTGAGCCAATAACATAAATATAACAATTCATATAACATGAGGAACAATGGGAGGACTTGTCTTAACCAACACCATCATGGTAGAGCCTTTCATGATGCCCCAACTATCTCACTCAAGTGGGCAGAGCCAACCCTAGCTTTCTAGGCGTGGGTCGCGAATTAGGCGTGATATCACATTTTAGGGGATCCGTATCAATACAATATATAACATTAGAACCTATGGTGGCACATGTTTATGAGACATCGGCGTAGTCCTTTGATCGTCGGGCTGCTCGGTGCTAGACATAGCTCCCAAAAACATTCATATAGGCTATACATAAATCAATAATATCATGCATTAAGATTCATTGGCTAAAATATAACATTTATCATCATTGATCCCCATTAAACATGCTTAGCTAAGAATCAAAGCTCTTTTTATCGGCCAACATCATAAATTGATAAATCACGTAACTTATTTCATAAATCATAATTCATTCTTCAACATGTGGGTGTTTCCCAATACTTCATCATATTCAATTCTTTGAAAATATGCTCATAAACATGGGTAGCTTGAAAATCATGCTTTTCTATCATCAATAAACTCAAATTATAGAGTAGTCATCATAAATCATAACCTCCATGAACTTTCATCAAATGGGCATTTTTAGATTTAAAAGATTGAAACATGATTTGAAGAAAATAATAATAGAACCTTCCCATCATTCATAATTTGATAATTAAAACCCAATCAAATCAGACCCATAAAGAGAAATCATATTTTCATGCATTTGAGTAAAATCCCATAGACTTGGATAGGAGAATTCATGATTTAAAACGAAGTTTGGGCATGGGTGTGAAAGGATTCACCAATTCTAAACCCTACATACAGTGGAACACTTGGTTCTTAATTTCCCTTGGAAAGCCCAAGATGGAATTTAGAGAATTTTGAGGAAGAACACTTGAATAACCTTCTACTCCCCTCTCTAACTCTTGCATGCACAAATGAGGCTTAACATGGACTAACCCCCCTTAAAAGACTTTATTCTGACCTTAAAACGACATAGTTTAGGCCTTAGGAGTTTAGAAAATTATGAGAAGGCCCTTACTAATATGCAGAAAATAACTGCCTGGTGACCCTAACGGGTGACCTGACGATTTGTCAGGATGAACAATGACTCGTCATGTCGCCTGTCAAGTATACTGGCTCAGCCTCAGTTAAAATTCCATAGGCTTGCTTACGACCCACCTAACGAGTTGTTGGGATTGACTACGACTCGTGGGGTCCCATCTTTTAAGTACACTGGTCATACCTCCTATTTAATCCCCAACCTCATGCCGCGGTTGACCTGACGACTCGTTCTTAGTTGACCATGAGTCGTTCCAACTCCCGTGGGCACCTCAACTCCTCAGCCCAGTCCAGCCTTCCCACGAGCCACCTGATGACTCATGGGGTCTCCTCACTAGTCGTCTAACGAATTGTCCTACATTCCTGCAACATTTTCTAGATTTTCCCCATTTGACTCTCGGGTCTGATCCTTGGGTTCCCGAGGTATAACAATAGCTCACCCTTGGGAACATTCGTCCTCGATTTTTAGAAACATGTAGAAAACTCAGAAGCAAGCTATCACCATGTACAAATACTGATCATTTAAGCTGGAAACTGACGGATTGACTACCTCCAAAATGAATCACATAGCTGAGCTAAATTCAGACATCTCTTACATTTTCCACCTCATAAAACAAACTTGTATGCATGAACAGAACATGAAAATTGATTAGAGGTTTAGGGAAAAAACTAACACCTCAAACTAAAACTGATCCAGTAGAGAACTAGTGCGGGTATCTAGCCATCATATCCGCTTCAGCTGCCCACGTAGCTCCTTCAACATGCTGATTTCTCCATAACACTTTAACTAAAGATACTTCTTTGTTCCTCATCCTCCGAATCTGATGATCCAAGATTTCAACGGGAATTTCTTCATAACCGAGGATGTCTTTTTTCCCCAATGCTGTCTACCGAGACTACCAAGGCTAGATCATCCGAATACTTTTTCAAAACCGACACATGAAAGACGGGATGAACTGATGGTAACTCCGATGGCAAGTCCAACTCATATGCCACCTTACCAACTCTTCTCACAACCCGGTAGGGACAAATATATCAAGAACTGAGTTTCCCTTTCTTTCCAAATTGCATCACTCCCTTCATGGCAGAATACCTTCAACCTCAACTCAAGATCCCTCCTCCTCGCATCTGCATGAGACTTTTGGCGATTAAAGGCTGTTTCCAATCCTTCCCTTATTATCTGAACCTCTTCCATAGCTTCATAAATTGAATTTGGCCATACCATTTCTTCCTCACCAACCTCGAACCATCAAATGAGCGATCTTCATCTCTGCCGGTACAGAGCCTCAAATAGAGCGATCCCAAAGCTGGCATGATAACTTTTATTGTCGGCAAACTCCATAAGAGGCAATGATCACCCCAACTACCCTGTTATTGAAGTACCCTATCTCCCCATTTGGAACAACCTCTACCTTCTAATCTGAAGGACCACCTTCAACCTTACTAAGATAGAATCCTCACCTTATCTAGCTTTGCCCCCGGTCATCAAGAAATTCTGATCCATCCTGAACCATGACACCACACCTTATACTTAGAATCATGCTAAACACACAAAACATTCAAATCCACCCAAAGCTTATCCGGAATCCTCTGGACACAACCCAAATATGAAATTCAACCATAAAACACATTCCAGGCCTGTTGGAATTATCAACCATCGATATCAGGTTGATTTATCAAAAGTCAACCATGGTCAACTCAACCTCCTTAAAGTTCCCAACTTAACCAAAAAGTTCAAATTACTCGCAAATCACCTTGGGACCCACACAACTACCCAACTAAGTCATAAATCAGCATTCGGTACTATTATAACTTTCAGAACCCAAATTCGAGCTCGTTAACCTGAAATGTTAAACTTGGTCAAACCTCTCAAACTTCATACCTCCTAAAAATCGAGAATCTTATCCAATCTTCATTATATAATCTTGGAAATTGTGTCATCCATCTCCGCAATTCATAAGTAGAAAACTAAAGATTCGAAAAGGTTCAAGCTAGGGAAAGGAGTCAAATTCATGAAATGACCAGGTGGGTTGTTGCACTTCCAGGTTTTTGCTAATCATTGCACTTTCTGAACTTCAACATGCCTGGCACCAATAGCAGGGGTAGGGAGTTATCCTGGACGTACACATCTTAACTATCATTTACATCGTGGGGACCACACTTAGAGCCTGGAGTAAGGAAATCATTAGCACGAATTATTAAAGGAATCCAAGCTGGGCATATACTTGATATAACACGATTCTCATGAGCTGATAAGGTATATCTTAATGAATGAGTTTATAAAGCTGAGCGTACTAAGGGATATGAGCTCACATACGCAACGTGGGTCATGACATGAAGATGAATTTATGGAGTCATGGAGTAACGTTCGAATCGCTGACTGATGGGGTTTCCCATCATCTTAGAGTTCTGAATGTAAGAATGGGTTGAGCGCAACATCAAGCAACATATGAGAGAAAGATATAAATGAGAATGGGTTGACTATCCCTAAGTAGCATCCCTAGAACTTCTTTTCTAAAACTTAAGACCCGACAAGACCCTTCATTTACCATCTCTCTCTTAGATTAGAGCTATCCTTGTAGGGCTCTGGGACCTTTTGTTGTAATCTCACTAATATCACTAGCTCTATACTGCCCATTCACCTCTAAAGCTATTGCTGAATACTTCATACTCTTAGCCTTTACCTACCTCCTGCAAAATAGATCTCATACTAAAGTGCATATAGGAATCCTGTACCTTGTACAATAAGCTCTCGGAACTAGAAATCGGGGTAGGATCGAAGGAAAAGCAT
Source organism: Datura wrightii (assembly GCA_035772735.1). Classification (NCBI taxonomy): domain Eukaryota; kingdom Viridiplantae; phylum Streptophyta; class Magnoliopsida; order Solanales; family Solanaceae; genus Datura; species Datura wrightii. Next base: position 48,426,854 of record JASDFA010000019.1, read on the forward strand.
ATAACATACCTGAGACGTACATCTAAGGTCGACCAACACTCGCTCTTGACACCCTATGCTATGGATGTGGGCGACTTGCTGGAATTGATGGAGAGGGATTCAAAGCACGGCCTTTCAGACCATCTCGCTTGGCTGCAGCGCAATCCTTGTGTTTATTACTGAGTTGTCGATAATAAAAGAAAATATCTAAACCTGTGAAGCATTCTCCTTGGTGGTCCTTCCGGCAACGCCCGCAAGTTGGGTAAGTAATCTCTCTCACCCGGGGCTTGTATACCCGAACTTGGGCTTGAGACTTCTGACGGATTTGAGAGTGACTCCCCCTACTCGACCCTTGTTGGGACCCCTCAAGGTCACTGGCCCTGGGCCTCTTATTCTAACCCCTGCCCCCTCTATACTTCCCAACCACACTCGAGTTACCAACCTCCGGTGGGCTCTCCTTCATTAGTCCTTGAGTCCCAATAGTTGTTGCTTCCCCGATAGGGTTCACCAGTGCGATAGCCCGCTGGCCATGCTGGGTGATCATAGCTCACATCAACACACTAAGAGCGGCTCCGAGCTCCTCATCGGTAACTTGCATGGAATACATCGGAGTTGGTGGTGCTGGCTCACTTCCATCGTTGTTCTGAGAAGACATGTTTCCGCATACGCGTATCGCACGAGTTAGAGTAAGGGAGAGTGTTAAACTCAAGGCATGAGGTAGAATCATGAAGGAAGGGAACATTTCCTAAATGTATCTTACCCTCTTCATCATAGGTGTTGTGCGCTTCATGCCCTTGAAAAAGACTCTACTTAAGACGGCTTTTAGACACCTTAGGACACTCCAAACCTATTGCTCTGATATCAAGTTTGTCACAACCCGAATGTACACCCGGATCATAGACACAGTACAAGGGATTCCGAGAGACCCCAAGTTGACCCATGGCACATGCATATGACTAATCTTGTTCAAATAAGCAGAATGATAATCATAAAGCATAGCGAAAATGTAATTATAGCATAACATCAAGAAATACTGGGCGTATACACAACGTAGCACTACATGCTGGTCTGAAAGCCTCTAATACATAAGATCGGTTCATGGGACAACATCCCCAACTAACCTGACCAAAACTGAACATAAACAACATTAAAGTCAATCAAACGGCCCTCGAAACATTAGGAGTCACCAATAAGCTAGAAGTGTAAGATGAGATGGACTAAGGATGAGGTTGATCCTGAGATCTAGACCTTGTATCATGAAATGATACAACATAGAAAGTATATGGTCAGTACGTGGAATGTACCGAGTATGCAAGGTAAGTAAAATGGATATCTAAAAGTAAAACAAAACACATAAGTAACATAAGAGAAGGACATCATGCATATATCATAAACATCGTGCGAAAACATAAGGCTCAAGGCTTTTAAATCATTCGTAAAACATTCATAAACATAATCGTAAGTAAACTTTTCAGTCATAACTTGAGCCAATAACATAAATATAACAATGCATAAAACATGCGGAACAATGGGAAGACTCTTCTTAACCGACATCATCATGGTAGAGCCTTTCATGATACCTTTACTATCTCACTCAAGTGGGTAGAGCCGACCTTGACTTGCCAGGCGAGGGTTGGGCATTAGGCATGATATCAAATTTGAAGGGATCAGTATCAATACGATATATAACATTAGAACCCATGGTGGCATGTGATAATGAGACACCGGCGTAGTTCTTTGAACGTCAGGCTGCTCGGTGCTAGACACGACTCCCAAAAACATGCATATAGACTCATAGATAAATCAATAACATCATGCATTAAGATTCAGCGGTTAAATATAACATTTATCATCATTAATCCCCTTTAAACATGCTTATCCAAGAATCTAAGCCCTTTTTATCGGCCAATATCATAAATCGATAAATCACGTAATTCATTTCATAAATCGTAATTCATTTTTCGACATGTGGGCATTGCCCAATACTTCCTCATATTCAATTCTTTCAAAACATGCTCATAAACATGGGTAGCTTGAAAATCATACTTTTCTATCATTAATAAACTCAAATTATAGAATAGTCATCATAAATCATAACTTCCATAAACTTTCATCAAATGGGCATTTTTAGATTTAAAAGATTGAAACATGATTTGAAGAAATAATAATAGAACCTACCCATCATTCATATTTTTATAATAAAAACCCAATCAAATCAGACCCATAAAGAGAAATCACATTTTTATGCATTTGAGTAAAACCCCATAGACTTGAATAGGAGAATTCATGATTTAAAACGAAGTTTGGGCATGGGTGTGAAAGGATTCACCCATTCTAAACCCTACATACCTGGGAACACTTGGTTCTTAATTTCCCCTTGAAAGCCCAAGATGGAATTTGGATAATTTTGAGGAAGAACACTTGAATCACCTTCTACTCCCCTCTCTAACTCTTGCATGCACAAATGAGGCTTAACATAGACTAAGCCCCCTTAAAAGACCCTATTCCGACCTTAAAATGGCATAGTTTAGGCCATAGGAGTTTAGGAAATTATGAGAAGGCCCTTACTAATTCGTAGAAAATAATTGCCAGGTGACCCTAACGGGTGACCTGACGACTCGTCAGGACGAGCAACGACTCGTCATGTCACCCGTCAAGTAGACTGCCTCAGCCTTAATTAAAATTCCATAGGTTAGCTCACGACCCACCTCACGAGTCATTAGGACTGACCAAGACTTGTGGGGTCCCATCCGTTAAGTACACTAGTCAGAACTCCTATCTAATCCCCAACCTCATCCCACAATTGACCTGACGGCTCGTGGTAGCTGACCACAAGTCATTCTTATGCCTGTGAGGACCTCAACTCCTCAGCCCAATCCAGCCTTCCCACGAGCCACCTGACGACTCGTGGGGTCTCCTCACGGGTCATTTAACAACTCATCCTGCATTGCTTCAACATTTTCCAAATTTTGCCCATTTGACTCTCAGGTCTGATCCTTGGGTTCCCTGGGTATAACACGTATCTGATCTATTTGGGATCCTATAACTATATTTGATCTATCTGGGCTCCTCCAAGGGTTAATAATGCCAAATCAAGCATAAGGGAAGTTGGTAAGCATACCAGACTTTAAATGGCTTTACGGGCCTCAGTATAGTCGCTTGCGACTTCATATTACCTTGTGAGCATAGTTAGGCACTTTACGATAATCCTTCTCTCCTTGAGCAGCCTGTATAGCATCTGATATGCCTAACTTATATTAGTACACATCGCTTGGTGAGGCGTCATATAGCCCCTTAGGCCTAAGGCAACTGTCACTCGCCCCTGTATCATCCTGTATAACGGCCCCATGCATATCCTCTATGTCCCTTACTAGCCAGATAGTCATGAAAGCAATTATAAAGTTAGCTAGATTAGAAAGAAAAGGGCAAGGTTTGAGGTTACCTAGGCAATAATCTGAATGTAATACCAGTACAGTAGCAGTTCATAAGCGATCAACAAGGACATAGGTGACCAACTATATGGTTACCTCACCTAGAATGACTATAGGTTGCTGATAACTAGATATGATTGTACGAAGTCAACCACAATAGCCTTATATGCAGCCACAATAATTACTAACCCGAAGGTAATATTGTAATACTAAGGTTCTAGTTCAAAAGGCGTCAATCTGGTTTGTCCAAATAGCATATAGCTTATATAAGTAACTCATAGACCCGTAGATAGGTATTCTTAAACTTAGACTTTTTAGGCAACATGTACGTGGGCATCAGTATGAATAGCCAGAGGTGTTAGCCCCACGTATAACAGTTGATAAGATCTCTACTTAGGATATCATATAATCTATTAGACTTCTAACAGCTTAGGTGGTTTCCTGAGCGGCCCATATGAAGAATTTTGTAAGTCAAAAGAAGCTATATGGTCACTGACAGTACGTAGTTCACTACAAAGCTACCACCCAGTTCATTAGGCAACCCTGGTGCCACTAACTCGAAGGTAAGAACACTTTATCAAGATTATGTTCATGTAGGCATCAAGTTACGCCAACTGCCTGCAAGCGAGCTTTATTGTATATGTAGGCGTCAATTTGAAAGTTACATCACCAAGATTCACCCTATACTACCCAATTTAACAAAGTATGCTCAACAGCTAACCACAAGCCTCTATGGCAGCAAAACATCACTAGATCCTCAAGACGATAAATAAACAAACAAAAAATTGCTATGTCACTTCTAGAAAGGGACAAAGCTAAATATAGTCAATCCCGACAAGTGTTACTTCACTATAATGTCAATTCATCTCATAGAAGCTACCACAACACACATTATCACAACTACTATGAAGGTTATACGACGTGAATAATTTTCCGAAAGAGTCTAGCCTTAACATACCTCAATTGCAGAATTTTTCTCAACCACTCCTACTTTGCTTAAGGACTCATAATCCCTTTGTATCCCAGATTATATGACAAAGGAATAGAGCCTTTATAGTTTAAGAATTAGGCCAATAGCCATAACCCACAAAACATAACAACAACAAGTCAAACCGAGTCCAGTTCGGTGAAACCTTATGAATTCTTATAGATTAGAAGGGTAGAAGTAGTTACTATCACTTTTAGATGTGCTAGACTTGAATAGAAATGATTTATACGGATTCAAATCCAGAGCTCCATTGATCCAAGACAATTTCAAAGATTTAACTACATAGATAAGTAATTTGCAGGCCTAGGAATCATTACCCAAGAAGAATTTGCAATTAGACGAGGTTTGGTAGTGTAATTTGGCTTCTAAATGATGAAATCCTCGTGATAAAATCTTCCTAGGACGAGCTCTCAGTTGGGGAAATGTTTGAATGAATTAATATTTCATAACTTAAACATATATATATGGAGGCAGTGCATGAGTTCTGCGGCGCACCTCTCCTTGCAACGAAGTAGTGGCGCGACGCGCCACTCCTTGCGCAGGGGAGAGGAGTGCAACACGGTGCTCATGGTGTCCTACTTTTAGATCCGACCTCCAACTCGCTCGATAATGCGCATGCGCGTTCCACCTTTGAGCCTTATCCCATATGCCCCATACTCTAAAAACTCTCAACTTGGACACACACACATTGTCTAGATGAATAAACTTATAGGGTGTAATAGGCATGAGGGTGAAAAAAACCATCATTGATAAGCGCACATACCTAGGTTCACTGAAATCTAGCTTTAGCTTGAGACCCAAGGAGAAAATTCGAAAAGATAATAGTGAAACTAATGATGAATCCTTGATGCTCTTGGAAGAGGAATTTTGAATTCAAAGTAGGAATGAGGGTATAATGACTTAGGATAGGTTAAACCCTATAAAAACCAAAGTAGGAATGAGGGTAGAATTTAAACCCTCTAAAAAGCCTCACTAGAAAGCCCCAAATGACACAGTATAGGAGTTAAAGCATTGGGGATCAAAAAATTTCCCCCAAGTATCGGGTAGAAACTGAATGATTAGGCGACCTAACGGTATCGCTGATGGGCCATCACTCGCCCGATGATCCACCAATACCACCGTTACCCTTGATGGTAGAAGTGACGGGCTTTCACTCCTCCGATGGTCCGTCAGGTCCATTGTCAAACCCTAAACCTTAAATTACTCAACGAAAGTCCAAACGACGGTCTGTTGATGGTCTGACGACCATCACCATCATGGTCAGGGCTGTGACGGACCATCAACCACGTTGTCGGACCTGGACATCACTAGTGATGGTCCGTCGCCTATTTGACGACCGTCACTTACACCATTAGGGACGTTATGGGCCATCATCCATGTCATAACTCCATGCATCAGGCCAATAATTTCAGTTATTTTTTTTCAAAAAGCTATTTTGATGTCTGAGGTGTTACAGGTAATTTATATTACATACGACCGTGTACACTCTCTCACTTTTAGGAGTAGATTTGGATGTTATCATGTGGAAATGCACCCAACGGTCTAACATGTTTTGCATTGAATTACTACCCTAGCTGATGTTGCATGTCATTCAATATTTTATTTGTTTCGGTATTGATTTGTTGCTATTGTTGTTGATATGACATGAACTACTTTATAGTGTTTTCCAAAGGATTACTTATTTATGGAGCTGGTGGTGGCAACAAATTTATTCGAGGGTGGTACGGAGGTCTCTGAACGTTCTGATAATCTCCCCAAGAGAAATTTAGGTGGTTTATATAGTGCGATGGATAACTGTTTTCCTGATAGATAACCACGATTCTACTACCCAACATAATTGATAGATTCGAGATTAAATGGACATCCAGAATCTGTATAATTATCCCTAGACATCTCACATGATGGGGGTATTTGTTATACTTGGTGAACCTATTTTGTTGGCCTGCATTCTACTGCGTCAAACATTATCTCATCAATCTATAGAGATGACAAATGTCAGCTCGTATTGCTGAGACTCCATCAACTCTAAATATACCTGGCATGCTCTATTCTTTAAAGTCTCTGTCAGTGTCCTGATAGTCCTTGTTACCTGCTGACATGCTATTGATCAAGGCCTCCAATTCATCATAGCTCATATACAATATTTGTCCTTGAGCTATTACATCTAACATTGCTCTGGCGTCCTGCCTTAACCCCTCAATGGCAGTATTCTTGATAACCTCCTTAGACTATCCATGATATGGAAAATCCTATAGATAACATGTGTACCTCTTCTATGCTTAAGGTTATGACTCTCCATCCTTTTGAATGAATACATTATCTTTCCTCTCAAATCTTTCATCATCCTGGATAAAAGAATCTGTTGAGGAATTTATCTGAAAGGATGTCCCATAAAGTGATGGATCCTATTAGCTCACTCCGTAGCCATTCCTTCACTTTCCAAGAAATGAAAATGAGAATAACATCAGTTTCATATACTCATCAGAGACATTATGATATGGAAGTTCTTACTCAACTCGATAAATTCAACACGCTTGTATGGGTCCTAATATGGAGTTCCCTAATATTGGCTTGTGTTTTGTACTAATAACACTGTTTCTTCTTTAATCTTAAAGTTTCTAGTGTTGGTAGGCTTCACAATAGCCTTTGATGCATTTTCTAGGCTCGGCCTAACAAATTTCAACATAGGAATGAGTTCTTGCTCATTTTCTTGGTTGTATAGAATTTAAATTGTTAACTAGAATTGGTCCCCCTGCATTTTTTTTGTTCTCATTCTTTTGCTAAAAACCTTATCAATCCTGGATCATAAGGAGTAAAGGGGTTTTCCTAACTCTTGGTGTTTCACATACACCGGACCTGTAACCTGGAAAGTAAAAAAACAAAAACTCAAGTGAAGATTGAATAGGTAATATTAACTAAACTAGCAAATCAATCTTTTCAAAGTCCCCGACAATGGGGTTGAAAACTTATTGTGTCAAATGTACATGGAAGCGAGTAATATATGACTATGAAGTCCAAGTATTGATCCCACATGGACTTGTCAAAGAGTTTCACTAACTTGAATTATTATTTGACTATTCAGTAGGGGAAAAACAATTATTGGGGTAAAGTTCATGTTACGAATTATGTTATACTGAAAACGAATGGAATGTAGACTAAAGGGAATTTTTTTTGATTTAAATTAGATGAGAAAAAGATCTAGGGTCATGGCTAGTTAAAAAAAAATGAGTTCTCAAGTTGCACTCTTAAATTATTTTTCTGACTTACTAGTTGTAGGTTAATATCCCTTCTCGAACTCCTGTCCGAAGTCTCAAAGACTACTCGACTATTCCTAATTCCTATATTCCTATAGTCCTCTGTCGATAGTGAGGTGAATGTGAAAAATCATCTGTATTAACTAAGCAATACTAACAGATATACTCATATCCATGTTAGCAAATCACTCCTTCTTCTTAATAGAGTTCATGAAGAAGTCCTATATTTTTTTGTTACGCTCGCTAATTCCCTCTTCTGATTTATTTACAATCCACAAATAGTATTTGATAGTTGGCCAAAAAATTAAATAATTTTTTTCTAGTAACATGATCTTCATTTGATTCCAGAAAAATTCACAATACAAAGCAAGCAGTGTTGGATTGATTGAACCTTATAAACCTCAGCCTACTATCTATTACTAGCATCTAAATATATAAAAACATACATGGAGTAATAGAAGGGAAAACAACTATGCACTCACAGTTACTAATAAACAATCTATGTAAAATGTCTTAGCTGTTGAAGAGCTCTCTGCCATCTTGCCCTGCTTCTGCCTCTGATATGAATGTACAGTACAATCTCTCTAATCATCCTCTCATCTTCAACTCTAGCCTTCTGGAATTTGATATTATTCCTGTCCCTCTATATAATGTAGATCATCATAGAAAAGATATTGATTGTAATCTCAACTACTCCATTCTTCTTCTTTACCATTGTTACTGCCCAGCTAACTTCATCTTCCCATTGCCTGATTTTCCTTGAGAACCCCATCCAATTACTTATTTTCCTCCATAATGAATTAGTGAATTAACAGTTAAAGAATAAGTGAGCAAAGATCTCTACAGTTCTCCCGCAGTATACAAAGCCAGGGTACATATATGCCAAACTTAAGAAGTTTATCAATCGTTGTTAATCTTTGATGCACTGGTAACCATAATGTGAATTTGAATTTGGGATGTGGATTTCTTTGAAGAATAAGACTCTTCCATTCCACCTCTGTATACTCTGGAATTAGGGCAATATACATCTTACGGATGGAGAATGCTCCTCCTTTTTGGATATCAGCAAAGGTTCTTTCCAATAGACATTGAGCATTTCAGCCAGGTAGAATTAACTCCTTTGCTGCCAGTATCTTCCTCACCACCCAAGAAGCTGCCTTAGGTGTTTGGATTATTTCAAGTTTCCTATTCTATATAAAGTAGTTGTGGATCCATTAAATCCATAGACAATCTTTTTTCCTTATTATATTCCACAATTGCTTTAGGATGGAAACTCTATTCCATAAGAACAAATTAATAATATTCAGACCACCTACAACATAAGTCTTGCAAATATTGTCCCATGAGATCAATGATTTCTTAGGAAACACCACTGCACCTGCCTATAAGAAGGTTCTGCATATGTTCAATGCATTTCATCACTTTCTTAGGGATAATGAAAATCTGTGCCCAATAAGCTTGGACACCAAATAGACTGCTTTGATGAGCTACAATCTACTAGAATAAGACAAGAGCTTAGCATACCAGCAAGTCACCTTTGAAATGATCTTCTCAATCAATGGTAAGACGTGGTGTATGCTCAACTTTTGGAAGCAAAGGGCACTCCCAATTACATGAAAGAAACTGTGCCCTTAGTAAATCCGAGCTTCTGCACAATACCTGCTCTGATGTGATCATTTACCCCTATAATGTATATGCCCCTTGTTTATATTAGCCTGTATGCCAGAGGCTATAGAAAACCTCAGAAATGGCTCTTTCAACAATCTAAAAGAAACATTATCAATGTTATAGAACATTAAGAGGTCATCAGTAAAACAAATATGTATACTTCCCACCTTTCTGCATCTTGGATGATAATTAAAGTCACCATTTTCTACTAGTTGACTTAGTTCCCTTCCCAAGTATTCCATTTACAAAACAAACAAGTAAAGGGAAATTAGGTCACCCTATTTGATCCCTCTCTTAGCAGTAAAAGGATCAATGAGTCCACCATTCAACAATAAGGATTAACAGACTATAGTAACACAAGTCATGATCCAGTTACTAAACTTTGCAAGGAGCCCTATATCCACCAATAATAGTTTCAGAAAATGTTATTCTAGCATATCATAATCCTTTCTAATGTCAACCTTCAACACATAACTTGGTGATATCCCTTTCTTATAGAATTTCAGGATCTCATGATTAAAAAGTGTATTGTCAATTATGCTTCTCCCTTCGCAAAAGCAGATTGAGATCTTCCAATGAGCATAGGAATAACCTTCTTCATTCTACTCATCAGGACCTTTGCTATAATTTTATATAATGTTGTGCAACATTCTATAAGTCTATAGTCTTTGACCTTTTTGTGGTTTGGAACTTTAGGTATTAGGGTCACAACAGTAGTATTAATTCTAGGTGGAAGTGTACCTGTATGGAAGAAATGAAGGACTACTCTCATGATATCATCATGTACCACCTCCCAATTCTTTGTGAAGAAGTCAATAGGATATACATCTATTCCTTAAGCTTTATACTTAGGCATTGTCCTAATGGTTGTAAGAATCTCATCCTGTGTCGCTTCTGCAATCAAGTCTTTCTGTTGGTGAACAGTTAATCATGTCTATTCTTACCACATCACTGATATTGGTCAAATGGTTAATGTGGACATTAAGGATAGAATGATTTTGACTACCACCTCCCTCTTATTCTCGTGCCTTATCACAACCCTATGTTGTAGGGCAGGGGTTCCTATCTTGCCGAGGGAGAATATATTTACAGGCACTTGCCAGGTGAAGGGCATCACAAAGATGTGGGATGACACCATGGTCACCGTGGCGAGCCAGCCTAGCTCCATCTTACATAGTGGGCCCACTACAGAGGGTTAGGGACTCTAGACGTAGGATCCCACTTCACAGCCTATCGGTCAAGCAGACCTAGTAGCAACAACAATAACTTCAGCCACAACAGCATCCATGCAACTGCTCCATTAAGACCACTACTTATATCCAGAGATTCATTTACTTGGTTAGCCTCGCGGGTAGATTGAGAGGAGAGACAACTTTCCAGATTGATGGAGGACCTACCAGCCTTTATGGCCACTATTGTTGAGCATGCTCTTCAGCCACTCTAGGACACAGGAAGACCTCACAGGAGGTCTTAAGCTCACGATTAGCGGATATGGATGCTTAATTACACTAACTAAAACAAGACTCCAGTGCATCTAACACTTCTACTCTCCGAGCAGACCTAAAGGAGACCAAAGTTGTCGAGCTTGAGATGCCGAGGCCTGAGCAGTAGCCAGTTGAGGTACAGATACCTCTGGTGGATAGGACACCACTAATAGCCAGTATTTTGGATTTAATTCCATAAGCGGTTCATATCCCACCAGCTCATACCCAGCTTGTGCCACCACCAGTAGTCCTAACCACCAGGGCTAGTGCTACATCGGAGCAGGTGCCTGCTCATACTTTGGCCCAGAAAGAAGTTCTGGCCCAGATAGAGACTCCAATCTTGCCAGTAGATAAGGGCAAGGCCAGAGATTAGAACGCGCCACTAGTGGATCTAATGTTGTCCACTATCGAGGATGTGGCTCTTAGACAAGCAATAGTGGCATCCCAGTTGAACACCCGAGACCTAGCTCATGATGTGGAGTCTGGTTCCTCAGCATCACCACAGGATGATGTCTAGTAGCACGATTTGAGAACCATAAGATGGTTTTTGTTACCTTCTTAACCTCTTTACTTTGTTTTGTATATGCATTTAGGACACGGAAGTCCTTTTAGGTGGGGGTGGATATTTTTGATGTGTGTAATGATTAGCTTTCTCAAAACTCTGATTTGTATGATTGTATGCATATGATGGGTTATTTGATGTGTGGATTGTGATTTATATAGTCCATTTTTTTTACATTTTTCTTAGTATAGCATTTTCTTTTTCTTTCTTAAATTAACTTCTTTTTACTTTTATAGTGTAGAGACCTCCTTGATTTTCTTAGCCATGGTTCTTTCCCAGGAGGCTTACTTTTTGTTGAATCTTGCAAGATAAAGGTAGTTAATTGTCATAGTGCATAAGCCCGATGATGGATTGCTTAAGAGACTTTATTAAGGATACCAACCTACTTTATTGAGTCATATTAGGATAAATAAAATGTTTTTGACTTAGGTAGTGGTGGGAATTTAGTTATTTGCATATTTGAGATGATTTTTGAAACAATGCCCCCGTCAAAAGTATTGTCATAGCTGTTTGACACTGAGTTGTATATCACTCTTTGTTATATGTAATTGTTGGCAATGTGTTCCTAGTTAAGAGTGATGTGTTAGTCATTTCTACATCCTTATGCCAATGTGTGGGAAAGAAAAATTACTTGTTCACTTGATTTATTCATACTCTAGAACTTGCCTTGCTACTTGTGCCTGAATTTAGGATTGACTATGGGTTATAGAGATGAACTTAAACCTTAATTGTAATTCACAAGCCACATATGCCTAAAGGGACCTACCAAATGATGTATGAATCTCTATTCTCCCTATTTGAGCCTACTGACCTTTTTCTTGATCAATCGCAATGAAAGCCAAAGAAAATTCTCAAGTTGACCCTCTTCTGAACCCATCCTCCTTGACACTTGTAAAGTAATGAAAAAAAGAGAAAAAATTTATAATTTAGGGGTGATAAAGAGGGGTATAAAGAAATAGGCTAAAAATATCTTGCATGAGCACATCCTATGGTGTGATTGAGCAATGAGCTAAAAAGAGGAAAAAGAGAAGAAAACAAAGAAAAAAAAGAGAAAAATGAAGTTTAAGCTCACAAAACCTTGGTGTGTGAAAAATGTTAAAACAAAAGAAGGGATGAAAAGAAGGGATAAAAAAGGTGAAAAGGGTTGTGGAAACACGATGAAGTGGTCAAGGATGGTAAGTGTCATGTCCCACCTTGGGAGGCATCACTGGCACCTAATGCCAAACTAAGATCTGAGCTGACCTGGCTAGGCTTATGCATGCTTGGTGCTTACCCATGATTCAAATCAAGAAAACAATGAGTTATATATCAGGTGTAAACACATCTTCAGGCCGACAAGGCTGCATAGCTACCTGCAAAAGAGAACAGCTAATCAACCACAAGGCAATAGGGGGATCCTATGCGGGTCGACAAGACCATCATGCTGTCTAGTTATAACAGAACAAAAATAGAGAGTCACAAACATGCTATAACTAATAAGGCTACTTACTAATAGCTAAACTAGGCCCCATACAACCTTCAGGAGAGATAAAACATACATGGGCCCCACACGGCTAACAACAACAACCATCAACTAAGAAACTATAGTTTGCAAGCCTCTAAGAGTGGAATAATGGTCAGAACAGGGCCCCGACCTACCTAAAAGTTGTACTACAAAAGAACAAACCTTCTCTAACTATCAACTCCAGAGAAATGGAGCTAACCAGACTGCGGACACTGGCTGGTGACTAGGAAGGTCCTGAACCATGTCTATCCGCACCTGCAGGAAAGTAATGCAACACTTCAAAGATCTGCGTCAGTATAATCTGTACTGAATATGTAATGCAATAATGAAAATGACTGATGAACAATGATAAAAAAACTAAAAATGATCAATAGGAAGGATAAGAGGTACAACATGAATAGCCTCACAACCTACTATATAACTAACAATAAGTAATGCAAACAAGAACCTTACCTGGACCCCATAAGCCTGAAAGGTACAACCAACATAGAATAACCCACATGGGCCCCCATAAGCCCTAGCAAGCACACTCTAATATATATACCCCTAGCATGGTCAATATGAGTCAACAGGTAACTATAGTCAACCTACTTGGCCTCTAGGTTTGCAACTAATCTCGCTGGGCTCCTATAGCTGTGTTTGAGCCCAATGGGCTCCAGTAACTACACCTTTGACACACAAGGCTCAAAGGAGGGTCAGTGATGATGATACAACATAAAAATAAAAGCCCATTCATGGATGGACCGTAATATGGCTCTTAGGCCTGAATATAGTCCTTAGGGACCACCTATAGCTCCGTGGAGCTATCCATATAGCCCCATAGGCGATGAAATAGCTAGTAAATATGAGGTTGGTAGATGGAAGACTATATAAGGTAGGGTCAGTCCCAACCTAAATAAAAAATGCTAATCACAAACTAGCATGTAACAACCCTAATGTTTCGAAGATGAAATTCCAGGCTTAAAGAAAGAATTCAGACAAAAGGTGGAAATTTTATCGCAGAACGAGTTGGGGGACGACTCGTTAGGTGACCCCACAAGTCATAGTCAAACATGTGTGGAGCAGTCAAGAGAATAATCTGGAGAAGTGTCTACGGACGACCCAACGAGTCGTTAGGTAACCCCATGACTCGTTAGGTCGGCCGTTAGGTGAAGATGGGAATTTCTAGTGTGGTTCTAAATCAATGGAGACCACGGAAGGAAGGACAATTCGTCATGCACCTAACGACTCGTCAAGTTACCCGTAGGAAGGCAAGAGCGGAAAAAGGGATCCTAACTAGTACACTCCATGACTTGGTCCCCATGAGTCGTTGCCTACCCATGACTCGTGGGGTCTGACAGGAAGATTTTCCCTGCGTTTTTCGAGGGGTGTTTTTGTAAAATCCTATGCTTGTAACTCCTATACTACATTGTTTTGAGCATGGTATGGGATGTTTTTAATGGGGTAACTAGCCTAAACCCTCATTCTTCATCAAATAACATTCCAAACCATTCTTCCTTCTCTCTCTCAAGATTCAAGGATTCTTCAAGGGATTATTCAAAGACTTCAAGGTCAAGTTCAAGTGGGAAATTCCTATAAGAAGGTATGTGGGCATTTCAACAAGGATACTCTTCCATCCTTGTGCCTCAAATGTTTTAACAAAAACCCAATTTCAACTATTATAGTAATGCATGACCTAGGGTTTTTTGATGGGTGATTTCTTCAATATTTTCTTTAAATCCTAAGATCCACTATGATTATGAATTAATTATGATTATAGATTAATTGGGTTATCTTGAATTATGTGTTAGATGATGGAATGTACATGAGTATAGAATGTAATTCATGAAATGGCTTGAACTTTGAATCGGACCATATCATGTTGCACTCGATTATAGGAATACCTTGAGTCCATGGTTTAAAATATGTGAACATTGTATGATTTCCCTTAAGAACTCGAATATATGATTTGATAAATAAGTTGAGATGAAAGTAGGGTTTATGGGCTTGATCAATTGAAAGTAGAATATGTGTTTTCATTATGTTTTCAATGAAGCTGGTTGGGTATAAGGTAAATATATGATAATGGCCTAATTAATGCCCCCTTCTCATGAATTGGAGTAAATCTCGAAATGGATCTTATGAAATGAAGATGTATGCTTCTCCTATGATCTCGTTGTAAATGTTTAAGTTATGAGTTAAGTATATTTCTTTTGGTAGATCTAAAATATATGAATCAATGTATGCATGATAAGGTACGAATTGGACCTATGGACCATGAATGACTCTATGATATATGTTGTGTGATATCAATCCGGAATTTAAATGCTGTGGAAGTATAATACACGATGTGAATCTATAGATGCTCACTAATGTAAGATGTTTAAAGAAATACTTATGTGGCTCCATGATGATATGAATTATGATGATAAAGCATGAGAATGATATTTCAGAATATTGGGCTTTTTGCTAGTAGAAAGTAGCCCTAATCTTTTTTAAATGAATGTTGTATGATCAATGTAGTGTATGTTCATGTTTCTAACTAGCTGTAGTAGCATAGACCAGATATATAATGTCAGATCAGTACTTCTCGTGTTCTAGTCAGCCAGGGACTCTCCATAGTTGAGAATGTTTTCCTTGGTTAGCTCGAGATCCTCCATAGCAGAGTGTGACTCCCTAGTTCTATTGGGATCCTCCATAGTAGAGAGTGACCCCTAGTTCAATTGGCATCCTCCATAGTAATAAGTGACTCCCTAGTTCGGTTGGGCTTCTCTCTAGTAGAAAATGACTCAATTTAACTGGACACTCCATAGTAGAGAATGACTCCCTTAGATATGTTTTCAGCATGATTCAGTTTCGTATGATTTATATTTCAGATTATAAAAGATTTAATATGATGAGAATCAGACTTAGTTACTAGGAGTGATCTAGTATTGCGTGATGCTAGTTTCAGATTCAGCTCTTATTAAACATTCAGAACTTGACCCCTATGTATGCATTCGATGATGTTTCAGAATATGAGATCCAAAAGAAATTTTTATGTGTATATATGTGTATGTGACTCATAAGAGGATTTTGCATGTTAAATAAGTTATGTTGATGTACTTTGCTATCTCTTTATCGTATATTTGTATATATAGTTGTTTATGTTTTTCCTACAAGCTCAATAAATTCCATGTATTGACCGCACGCCTTTTGTTCTATATCGTTTCATGATTTAGATTAGGTCCCCAGACTCATCCTCGTGGTTATATACGCTTCATTCCCTCTTAGCTGCTAGTAGTGAGTCCTCATCTCCGGAGGATGTGGTATGTGTTTATGTTTTCTTTATGTTTTAGTTTTCAGATTTTAGGAGTAAGCTAGGGGCTTCTCCCAAAAGCACAACAATTTAGAAGAAGGCTTTAAGACTTGTTTTGATAGATTCAGCGTTGTATCAAAGTGTTGTTATATTTGTTCTTTTGGTTCAATATTTAACTATTGCGGTTAGATTTCACTAATTTATGTTGATAGTTATTTCTATTGTTAAGTGATATGCTATGATTATGTCATGGGTTGACTAGGAGCCTTTCGGGGTTCCTTGTCCAGTGTTACGGCTAGGGTGTAAACTCGAGTCGTGAAAAACTTGGTATTAGAGCAAAGGTTTAGAGTGTCCTAGTGTGTCTTAAAGTCGCATTAAGTAGAGTTTTATTCATGGGTGTGAAGCGCGCCACACATATAATTAGGAGGCTACTGGACGTTTTAGGAATGTTTCCTTTTCTTCATGATTCTTATTGTGCACAGAGTGTGAGGCTCTAAATAGTTCCTTCCTTGACTCGTGCTTTACACGCTCGCAGATAATGCCTCGTAGACAGGAAAATGGAAGAAGAAATGATAATGATCACCATCAGGTACCACTAGCCCCGCCGAACCCGATGGACGACAATGTCACCCATGCCGAGTTCCAAGCAACTCTTAATATGTTGGCACAGGTCGTGACCGCCCAAATTAATTAGCAAGAAATGGCTCGTATTTCCCAGAATGGAAATGTAGAAGCGAAAAGGGTGAGAGATTTTCTCTGAATGAACCCACCCGAGTTCTTGGGGTCAAAGGTAGACAAGGATCCATATGAGTTCTTCGAAGAGGTTAGAAGATTACCCATATCATGTGAGTGATGGGAATTGAGAGCACAGACTTAGCCTCCTGCCAGCTAAAAAGGAGTTACGTATATATGGTTTTGTCAGTTGAGGAACAGTCGAGGGATTGGAGCAAACCTCGTAGGTTGGGATGAATTTAAGTCTGCATTACTGGACAGGTTTTTCCCTATAGAGTTAAGGGAGGATAAGGCAGAAAAGTTATTCAACTTGAAATAGAATGACATGATAGTTCAGGAGTACGTGTTGGAATTTACTCGGTTGTCTTAGTATGTACCGGAGATGGTAGCTGATCAGAGGGCCCGGTGAGCAGGTTCGTAAATGAAGTGTCAGACTCCTTGGTTAAAGAGTGCAAGACTGCCATGTTGCACGGGGATATAGACTTTTCATGTATGGTGATATTCGCTCAACAAATGGAGGCAGAGCAGGTGAAGGAAAAGGAGAGAGAGGCCAAGTGGGCCAGGGTAGGAGAATTAGAGTTTTCTTCGCCAAGGATGAGTGGTGGACACCGCTCACATTCCCAATAGAAATTGGAAACCCCAACATTTTCGATAGTTAGTGCTCCATATAAACCTAGAGTAAGGAAGATTACATATTCGATGTGTATCAGTTGTGGGAAGCACCACTTGGGAGAATGTATGACTGGATCAGATATTTGTTTCTGGTGGGGCTAGACGGGCCATAAGCACCGAGATAGTGCAGTGGAAATGCAAGGTGAGAGTAGATCCTCAGCCATCTCTTTAGTTGCGTCGATAGCCCGTTTATTTCTACAGGGTGCATTATCTAGCTTGGGTGGCAGACGTCATCAAAACCGCTCCTATGCCATAATAGTACACCAGGATAAGGGCAAGTCACCAGTAGTGGCCACAGGTATGTTTTGGATCTTGCGTTACTCCTTCTATGTTGCTAGCCCAGAACCCAGTGATGAATAAGGAGATTTGTGGTTATTGTTGGGAAGAGGTTTTCGATGTGTGATTTGAATAGCTGTTAATGTAAGACTGGCTGTGATGGTTAGAGGTGAAAGAAGGAGCTAGGAATTAGTGAATTAGCCCCGACGTTAAGAAATATTCAGGAGCCTTAGAATGATGGCTTAAAGCTAAGGGGGAGATGGTAAGTAGGTGAGTCGAGTTGGATCTCAAATATGATAGTAGGGGAGTCCTAACCCTAAGAGTCATGATATGTCAACCCCCTCAGGTTCAAATAATTTCTCTGGTAGTTTAGTTGAAGCTAAGTTATGCCTATCCTGATGTGCGGACTCCCAGAAGTTCTAGATAATCGCTTCAGACAACGATGCCAATCTTACTTTACAAATCCTTTAGGTTCAATTTTGTGTTACGAATCAGTTATGTGTGTTAATTCATGTTTCCTAGTATGATCATCTAGAACTCAGTCTCTAGAGTATGATTAGTAGCTCAGCACACTCAGGTTACCTCGTGTATGCGCTCAGTTTTAGATATCATGAATGATTCGTGCTCATGAGACCCTTAATTGAAATCACACCAGATATTATGAATTCTAACCCTATAACAGAAAGTGATTTGTGAGCGAAGGCTCAGTCCATATCACTTCAGTGCCAGTTAAAAGAGAAAAATCCTTCTCGGTGTTCTATCTAGTTCCATGTTAGTTTCATGTCCTTCGGTCTCTCTTATGTTATAGGATGCATGATCAATTTAGATATTCACTTCTGATGTGTAAGGTCAGCTTGATGTCAGATGCTCCATTGGTTTTAGCTGTGATTGATTGATTGTGGAATTTTAGTTTCGTGTCTATCCTTTTAGTATGCTTAGCCAAAATTCGAGGATGAATGTTCCCAAGAGGGAGATATTGTAACAACCCGAATGTTTCTAAGATCAGATTCTAGGCTTAAAGAAAGAATTCGAAGAGAAGGTGAAAATTTTGTCATAGAATGAGTTGGGGGACGACTCGTTAGGTGACCCCATTAGTAGTGATCAGACCCTTGGCGAGCATTCAAGAGGGTAATCTGGAGTAGTGGCCATGAAAGACCCAACGATTCGTCAGGTAACCCCATGACTTGTTAGGTCGGTCGTTAGGTGATGATGGGAATTTCTGGTGTGGTTCTAAATTAGTGTAGATCACGAAAGGAGGGATGAGTCATCATGGATCGGACAACTCGTCAAGTTACCCGTGGTGAGGGAAGAGCAAAAAAGGGATCTTAACCAGTGCACTCCATGACTCTATCCCCACAAGTCATTGCCTACCCCATTACTCGTGGAGTGCCTCATGGGGTCTGGCAGGAAGATTTCCATACATTTTTCTAAGGGCGTTTTCAGAAAATCCTATGCTTCTAACTCATAAACTACGTCATTTTGAGCATGGTATGGGGCATTTTTAATGGGGTAACTAGCCTAAACCCTCATTCTTCATCAAATAACTCTCAAACCCTTCTTCCTCCTCTCTCTCAAGGTTCAAGGATTCTTCAAGGGATTATTCAAACACTTCAAGGTCAAGTTCATATGGGAAATTCCTCGAAGAAAGTATGTGGGCTTTTCAACAAAGATATTCTTCCATCCTTGTACCCCAAATGTTTATCCAATTTCAACTATTATAGTAAACATGACCTAGGTTTTTATGTGATGGGTGATTTCTTCAATATTTTCTTTAAATCCAAAGATCCACTATCATTATGAGATAATTATGATTATAGAATAATTGGGTTACCTTAAATTATGTGTTAGATGATGGAAAATACATGACTATAGAATTTAATTCATCAAATGGCTTGAACTTTAAATGGGGTCTTATTATTGTGGACTCGATTATGGCAATACCTTGTATCCATGGTTTAAAATATGTGAAGATTGTATGATTTCCCTTAAGAACTTGAATATGTCATTTGATAAATATGTTAAGATGAAATTAGGGTTTATGGGCTTGATAAATTGAAAGTAGAATATGTGTTTCCATTATTTTTTCAATGGAGTTGGTTGGGTGTAAGGTAAATCTATGATAATGGCCTAATTAATGCCTCCTCATGAATTGGAGTGAATCTCTAAATGGGTCTTATGAAATGTAGATGTATGCTTCTCCCATGATGTCATTTTAAATGTTTAAGTTATGGTTAATTGTATGGCTTTCGATAAATCTACAATATATGAAGCAATGTATTTCTGTTAAGGTATGAATTGGACCTATGGACCATGAATGACTCTATGATACATGTTGAATGATATGAATCCGGAATCCAAATGTTGTGGAAGTATAAATCATGATGTGAATCTATAGATGCTCACTAATGTAAAATGTTGAAGAAATACGGATGTGGCTCCATGATGATATGAATTATGATGATAAAGCATGAGAATGATATTATAGATTGTTGGGCTTGTTGCTAGTAGAAAGTAGCCCAAATCCTTTAGAAATAAATGTTGCATGATGAAAGCAGTGTATGTTCATGTTTTTGACTAGCTGTAGTAGCATAGACCAGATATACAATGTCAGATAAGTGCTCCTTATGTTCTAGTCAGCCAAGGACTCTCCATAGCTGAGAATGTTTCCCTTGGTCAGCTTGGGATCCTCTATAGCATAGAGTGACTCACTAGTTCAGTCGGGATCCTCCATAGCAGAGAGTGACTCCCCAGTTCAGTTGTAATCCTCCATAGCAGAGACTGACTCCCTGGTTCAGTTGGGATCCTCCGTAGAAGAGAGTGACTCCCTAGTTCAGGTGGGTTTCTCCCTAGTAGAGAATGACTCCCTTAGTTTAGCTGGGACTCTCCATAGTAGAGAATGACTCCCTTATTTATGTTATTAGCATTATTCAGTTGCCTATGATTAAGATTTCATATTATAACAGATTTAAATTGGTGAGAATCAGACTCAGTTACCAGCAGTAATCCAGTACAGCATGTGATGCTAGTATAAAATTCAGCTCTTATTAAACATTCAAAACTTGACCCTTATGTATGGGTTCGATGATGTTTCAGAATATGCGATCCAAAAGAAAGTTTCATGTATATATATGTGTATATGACTCATAAGAGGATTGTTGCATGTTAAATCAGTTATGTTGAAGTACTTTGTTATCTCATTATTATATATTTGTATATTTAGTTGTTTATGTTTTTCCCGCATGCTCAGTACATTCCAAGTACTGACCGCACAACTTTTTGTGCTATATCATCACATGATATTGATTCAGGTCCCCAGATTCTGCCTCATGGTTAGATAAGCTTCATTCCCTCTCAGCTGCTAGTGGTGAGTCCTCATCTCTCGAGGACGTGAAGTGTGTTTATACTTTCTTTATGTTTCAGTTTTCCAATTGTAGGAGTTAGCTGGGGGCTTGTCCCAGCAACTCATAAGTTCAGTAGAAGGCTTTCAGACTTTTCTAGATAGATTCAGCGTTGTATCAAAATATTGTTATAATTGTTCATTTGGTTCTATATTTGACTCTTGCAGTTAACTTCCACTCATTTATGTTGACAGTTGTTTCTATTGTTAAGTGATATGCTATGATTATGCCATGGGTCGACTTGGAGCCTTTCGAAGTTCCATGTCCCGTGTTACGGCTAGGGTGTAAACTTGGGTCGTGACAATCTTGATATCAGAGCCAAGGTTTAGAGTGTCCTAGAGTATCATAAAGCCTCATTAAGTAGAAGCTTCTTCATGGGTGTGAAGCACGCTACACTTATGACGTGAAGGCTACAAGACGTTTTAGGAATGTTTCCTTTTCTTCATGATTCTTATCGTGCGTAGAGTGTGAGGTTCTAAATAGTTCCTTTCCTGATTCAAGCTTTATGCGCTAGCAGATAATGCCTCCCAGACGGGAAAATGGAAGAAAAAATGATAATGACCGCCAACAGGTACCACCAGCCTCGGCGAACCCGATGGATGACTATGTTACCCATGCTGAGTTCCGGGAATCTCTTAATATATTTGCACAGGCCGTGACTGCCCAGATTAATCAGCAAGAAATGGCTCGTACTCCCAAGAATGAGAATGTAGCAGAGGCAAGGGTAAGAGATTTTCTTTGAATCAATCCACCCGAGTTCTTGGGGTCAAAGGTAGACAAGGACCCGTTTGAGTTCTTGGAAGAGATTCAGAAGATTACCCACATCATGGGAGTTATGAGAATGGAGAGTGCAGACTTAGCCTCCTACCAGCTAAACGGAGTTGCTTATATATGGTTTTGTCAGTAGAGGGGCAGTCAAGGGATTGGAGCAGGCCCCGTAGGTTGGGATATATTTAAGACCGTGTTCCTGGACAGGATTTTCCATAGAGAGTTTAGGGAGGCTAAGGCGACAGAGTTCATCAACCAGAAATAGAATGACATGACAGTTCAGGAGTACGCGTTGGAATTTACCCAGTCGTCCAAGTATGCTCCGAAGATGGTAGTCGACTAGAGCGACCGGGTGAGCAAGTTTGTAAATGGAGTGTTAGACTCCTTTGTTAAAGAGTGTAGGAGTGCCATGTTACATAGGGATATAGACTTTCCACGTTTGGTTATATTTACTCAATAAATGGAGGCGGATCAGGTGAAGGAAAAGGAGAGAGAGGCCAAGAGGGCCAGGGTAGGAGAATCAAAGCTTTTTTCACCAAGGATGAGTAGTGGACACCGCTCACATTCCTAGCAGAAATCTGCAGCCCCAACATTTTCAACAGTTAGTGCTCCGTATGAACCTAAAGTAGGAGAGATTATGTATTTGACGTTTATCAGCTGTGGGAAGCATCACTTGGGAGAATGTATGGCTGGAACAGATGTTTGTTTCTGGTGCAGCCAGTCGCGCCATAAGCACCGAGATTGCGCAGCGGAAAAGTGAGGCGAGAGTAGATTGTGGACCATCTCTTCAGTACTGCCGATAGACCATTCATTTCAACAGGGTACATCATCTAGGTTGGGTGGCAAATGTCGTCAAAACCGCTCCTTTGCCAAAACAACACCAGGATAAGGGCAACCCACCAGTAGTGGCCACATGTGTGTTGTGAATGTTGCATTACTCTTTGTATGTTGCTAGCCAAGAACCCTAGTAATGAATAAGGAACTTTGTGGTTATTTTTGGAAAGAGGTTGTCGATGTGTGATGTGAATAGTTGTTAATGTAAGACCGGATGTGATGGTTAGAGGTGAAAGGGGGAGTTAGGAGTTAGTGAATTAGCCCTGACGTTAAGAAATATTCAGGAGCCTTAGAACAATGGCTTAAAGCTAACGGGGAGATGGTAAGTAGGTGAGTCAAGTAGGATCTCAAATATGATAGTAGGGGAGTCCTAACCTTAACAGTCATGATATGTTAATCCCCTCAGGTTCAGATAATTTCTCTAGTAGTTCAGTTGAAGCTAAGTTATGCCCATCCCGATGTGCAGACTCCCAGAAGTTCTAAATAATCTCTTTAGACAGCAATACCGATCTTACTTTACGAATCCTTTAGGTTCATTTTTGTGTTATCAATCAGTTATGTGTGTTAATTCATGTTTCCCAGTATGATCAGCTCGAACTCAGCCTCTAAAATATGATTAGTAGCTCAGCAGACTTAGGTTATCTAGTGTATGCGCTCAGTTTTTGATATCATGAATGATTGTGGTCATGAGACCCTTAATTGAAATTAGACCAGATATTATGAATTCTAACCCTGTAACGGAAAGTGATTTGTGAGCAGAGGCTCAGTCCGTGTCAGTTCAGTGCCTGTTAAAAGGGAAAAATCCTTCTCAGTGTTCTATCTAGTTCCATGTTAGTTTCATGTCGTTCGGTCTCTCTTGTGCTATAACATGCATGATCAATTTAGATATTCAGTTCCGATGTGTAAGGTCAGCCCGAAGTCAGATGCTCAATTGGATTTAACTGTGAGGAATTTCAGTTCCATCTCTATCCTTTAAGTATGTGTAGCTAACATTCGAGGGTGAATGTTCCCAAGGGGGAGATATTATATCAACCCGAATGTTTCTAAGATTAGATTCCACGCTTAAAGAAAGAATTCAGACATAAGGTGGAAATTTTATCATAGAATAAGTTGGGGGACGAATCATTAGGTGACCCCACGAGTCGTGGTCAGACCCGTGGGTAGAAGTCAAGAGGGAAATTTGGAGTAGTGGCCACAGACCACCCAACGAGTCGTTAGGTAATACCACGACTAGTTAGGTCGGCCGTTAGGTGAAGATAGGAATTTCTAGTGTGGTTTTGAATCAGTGGAGACCACGGAAGGAGGGACGAGTCATCGTGTACCTGACAACTCGTCAAGTTACCTCTGGGGAGGGAAGAGTATAAAATGGAATCTTAACCAGTGCACTCCACGACTTGGTCCCCACGAGTCGTTGCCTACCCCATGACTCCTGGAGTTCCTCATGGGGTTTGGCAGGAAGATTTTCCTTGCGTTTTTCCAGGGGTGTTTTCATCAAATGCTATGCTTCTAACTCTAAAATTACATCATTTTGAGCATGGTATTGGGTGTTTTTAATGGGGTAACTAGCCTAAACCTTCATTCTTCATCAAATAAATCTCAAACCCTTCTTCCTTCTCTCTCTCAAGGTTCAAGGATTCTTCAAAGGATTATTCAAAGACTTCAAGGTCAAGTTCAAGTGGGAAATTCCTTGAAGCAGGTATGTGGGCTTTTCAACAAGGATATTCTTCCATCGTGCCCCAAATGTTTCAACAAAATCCAATTTCATCTATTATAGTAAAGCATGACCTAGGGTTTTGTGTGATGGGTGACTTCTATATTTTCTTTACATCCTAAGATCCACTATGATTATGAGTTAATTATGATTATAGAATAATTGGGTTACCTTGAATTATGTGTTAGAGGATGGAAAATACATGATTATAGAATGTAATTCACGAAATGGCTTGAACATTTAATGGGACCTTATTATTGACTCTATTATGGCAATGCCTCGTATCCATGTTTTAAAATATGTGAAGATTGTATGATTTCCCTTAAGAACTCGAATATGTCATTTGATAAATATGTTAAGATGAAATTAGGGTTTATGGGCTTGATCAATTGATAGTAGAATATGTGTTTTCATTATGTTTTCAATGGAACTGGTTGGGTATAAGGTAAATGTATGATAGTGGCCTAATTAATGCCTCATTCTCTTGTATTGGAGTAAATCTCGAAATGGGTCTTATGAAATGAAGATGTATGTTTATCCCATGATCTCATTGTAAATGTTTAAGTTATGAGTTAAGTATATGGCTTTCCATAAATCTAGAATATATGAATCAATGTATGCATGCTTAGGTACGAATCTGACATATGGACCATGAATTACTCTATGATACATGTTGAATGATATGAATCCGAAATTTCAATGTTGTGGAAGTATAATGCATGATGTGAATCTATAGATGCTCACTAATGTAAGACGTTTGAAGAAATAATGATGTGGCTCCATGATGATATGAATTATGATGATAAAGCATGAGAATTATATTTCAAAATGTTGGGCTTGTTGCTAGTAGAAAGTAGCCCTAATCCTTTCTAAATGAATGTCATATGATGAAAATAGTGTATGTTCATGTTTTTGACTAGCTGTAGTAGCATAGAACAGATATGTAATGTCAGACCAATAGTCCTCATGTTCTAGTCAGCCAGAGACTCTCCATAGTCGAGAATGTTTCCCTTGGTCAGCTCGTGATCCTCCATAGCATAGAGTGACTCCCTAGTTCAGTCAGGATCCTCCATAACATCGAGTGACTCCCTAGTTCAGTTGGGATCCTCCATAGCAGAGAGTGACTCCCTAGTTCAGTTGGAGTCCTCCATAGCAGAGAGTGACTTCCTAGTTCAGTTGGGTTTCTCCCCAGTAGAGAATGACTACCTTAGTTTAGCTGGGACTCTCCATATTAGAGAATGACTCCCTTAGTTATGTTATTAGCACGATTCAGTTCCATATGATTAAGATTTCAAATTATAACATATTTAATATAATAAGAATCAGACTTAGTTACCAACACAG
Source organism: Datura wrightii (assembly GCA_035772735.1). Classification (NCBI taxonomy): domain Eukaryota; kingdom Viridiplantae; phylum Streptophyta; class Magnoliopsida; order Solanales; family Solanaceae; genus Datura; species Datura wrightii. Next base: position 48,452,736 of record JASDFA010000019.1, read on the forward strand.
TGTGTGATGCTAGTTTCGGACTCAGCTCTTATTAAACGTTCAAAACTTGACCCTTATGTATGAGTTCGATGATGTTTCAAAACATGAGATGCAAAAGAAAGTTTCATGTATATATATGTATATGTGACTCATAGGAGGATTGCTGCATGTTAAATCAGTTATGTTGATGTACTTTGTTATCTCCTTATCGTATATTTTTATATTTAGTTTTTTACGTTTTTCCCTCATGATCTGTACATTCAAAGTAATTACCGCACACCTTTTTTTCCCATATCACTTCATAATATAGATTCAAGTCCCCAGACTCAGCTTCGTTGTTAGATATGCTTCATTCCCTCTCAGCTGCTAGTGGTGAGTCCTTATCTCCCGAGGATGTGATGTGTGTTTATATTTTCTTTATGTTTCAGTTTTTAGATTTTAGGAGTTAGCTGGGGGCTTGTCCCAGCAACTCATCAGTTTAGTAGAAGGCTTTCAGACTTGTATAGATAGATTCAGCGTTGTATCAAAGTGTTGTTATAGTTGTTCTTTTGGTTCTATATTTGACTCTTGCAATTAGCTTCCACTTATTTATATTAATAATTGTTTCTATTGTTAAATGATATGCTATGACTATCCCATGGGTCTACTTGGATCCTTTCTAGGTTCCTTGTCCCGTGTTATGTCTAGGGTGTAAACTCGGGTCTTGATATAACAGTAGCAACTATTCACAATATACATGCTTCTGACTTTCTTACAAAGATATAGGTCGTATTACTATACGACAGGAATATCTTGCCAAAGGAATTAGCCTTAACATACCTCAAATGCCATTTCTCGTTTAACTGACGAGTTTCAACTTGTAACCGGCGGTTCCACTCAACTGCAACCGTTACTCTAAGAGAATAGGGTTATTTTCAATACTAAATTCGGCAAACAATGATTCTTTCAGTATTAATGTTAACTATAATTCAACTCTATTTAACTCAGCTGAAAATTCACAATTTCTCAAGAGTTTAGAAGGGAGAAATGCTTACCTATTGCTTGTGGCCATTTAGGAATCAATTTGGAGTAATTCCGAAAAACTTTACTCGGTGGAGTTCCAGCATACCAAGTCAATTTTAGAGAAATAACTCCATAAAGAAGCTTCCCATAGGCCCAAAACATTTTGTTCGAGGTTAATTTGTGTTTAGATGGAACTTGACGGCGTAATTTGATGAAAATCTGATGAAATATACATTTTCTCTCTATTCTCAATTGAGGATCTATTTTAAAATGATTTAAATCAACATAGAGGGCCTTATATAGGAGTAGCGCGGTGGCAGGGGGGCGCCTCGTGCTGACCATCGTGCAAAGGGCGTGTCATGCCGCGCTGCTCATCGTTTTGCCAGGGCTATCACGCCGTGCAACCTCTCGCGGCTTGGCCTCTCTTGACCCTTCTAAACCACTTGATGATGTCCTCGCTCTTCCTATCTCCGAGGCTCCTCCGACACGCATCAATCTCTCATTGCACACCACAAGCCCACACGAATGTACACTAACCGCTGACATCTTGAGGGGTGTAACAGTAAGTGAGTCCCTAAAGGATAAATCGTACCCTACTAGCCCTCTAATCTTCATTACAAGATTAGAAAAGTCCTTATGTGATCTCAACCCGGATACCCAAAAAGATAGATACTTGAGTAAATGGGCAAGCATATGGTAGTTGTGAGTTGTCTTGTGAAGTTCTTTGTGAGAGTTGAGTGCATTTCTCTTCTCTCTATATCTTGTGTGTCCTTGTGGTGTATTTCGTCATTACTTCAAAAAAAGGACACTTTCCTTGGTCTAATTGTGAAGGTATGTTCATTTGAATGGTTGACATGTTTCACTTGCTGACAACCACCGTATTCATGATAATTTGTGAGTCTAGGACATTGGTTAGGTATAGGCTAGCTCTCTTCTTTGTTTGCTTGAGGACAAGTAAATTCTTTAAGTTTGGGGTGTTGATGTGTTGGGGATTAGAGACACATTGTTGCTTCTTTTTATATAATTTTGCATGTGTTTTGGAGTAAAAATAAGTAGAGACTAACTTTATTGTGCCATGTTTTAGGATCCCAAGACAGTGGAAAATGGAAGGAATTAAGGCCATAAAACTACTCAAAAGACAAGGCAACAGAAGGACCATCTATCTAAAGGATGGTCTGTCCCTCAGTCCGTCCCATCCCAGCTATAGCATCCAGAAACCTAGAAAATTAGATCCTTAAAGAATGATTGAAGGGACAGACCGCTTTCTAGAAGGATGGCCCGTCAACTCATGATTTGATTAAATCTTGGCAGAATGTGATTTCTAAAGTGCGGAGTGAAGTAATGGTCATCTTTCCAAAGGATGGTTTGTCTATCAAAGGATGACAGGTCAAGGGACAACAGTAGAAATGTAAAGGACAGTCTATCCCTACACACCTGATACTCCGATGTTCAAATTTAATAAGCTTTATGGGAAGTGTATAACTATATTTTTATCATAATTTTTCAGAGTTTTTTCACATTTCTTAGTCCATAACTAGTGTAGAGAGTAAAGCTTAGCTAATTTTAGCCCTAGTTCTAGTAAATTGTATATCTAATTTTTGTAGTTGAAGATTCTCATCTATCAAGTGAAAAATTTAATTCCTTTTGGTAAGAATGTCTTATTACTTTGATATTTTCTTCTTCTAGCTATCGGTAACTAAACCCAGATTTAGGGTCTTGAACTCTAATGATCCCAATTTATTAAAATTGGGTTTGGGCTTATGAACATTTGATTGATTTTTGCTTTATAATTTATAATTGGTGATGAGAATCATCCAATATTTCCCAATTACTTGAATTTCAAATTGGAAAACAAGAAATTGTTAGAAGGGAGTTCTATTTAATTTGAAAAAATTGAAGTAGATTGACACCTATGGTGCCATGAAAGGTACCCATAGGTTGCCTAAGTAATTCCATAAGATAACCCTCACCACGAGTCGTGGTGAGAAAGTCCAATCTGTGGGAGGGAGTTGTGGTCACTGTAGCTCTATCTAGGACTTGAGACAACTCAGCGTCATGACATGTGTCATTGTACATTGATCCAGTTCTACTTTTCAAATTTTCTAGCATGTTTTCATACTTCAGCTGTATAACTCATATACTTAGTATATTCCAAGTATTGACTGCATATTCTTTGTTCTATGTTGTTTTATGATAATAGATTGAAGTACTCAGGCACAACACCATTTAAACTCATTCCAGTGCCCATCAGTAGCTATCAGTAATGAGTCCTCATCTTTTGAGGAACAGAGTTATTATCTTTATTCAGTTGCCTTTGTCTTTGGTTTAGTTTCAAACTTTGGAGTTAGCTAGAGGATTGTTCCGGTATTTCATCAGTTAGTAGAGGCTTTCAGACAAAGTAGTAGTATTTTTAGCTTATAAATTAGTGTTTATCTAGCTTTATTAAGTCTACCTCATTAATTATATGTTTTTGTTTTACATACTTCAGTTAGCGTCCGCTCAAATTTCTTATAATTTTACATCATGTTAGAAATATGCCATATGATGACCTAGCTTAGGGTGACTTATGGCTCTAGGCACCGTATCGCGTCTAAGGTATAGACCAAAATCATGACACCTAGACACCATGAGTCATAGGATGACTTGTGGTGACATAGGATGACTCATCTTAAAGACTGGTGACAAGCAGTTCTGCAATATCTAATCTGTTACAAGAACCATGAGTGGAAACCATGAATTATGTTGCCATAGCATGACCTGTCCTGTCTGGTCATGCAATGGGAATTAGCAACTATTCAATTCCTCCCTAATAATGATTGACAGAACCCAAGAGCAGTGGTAAGATCCCACGAGTCATGGTATGACCCTTGATGACTGGTCGACATTTTTTATGCATGAGTCTCCAGGGGTATTTTTGTAACTTTCTATGCTTTTAACTCCTAAACTAGGTCATTTTGGTTTCCAAATAGGGAATATTAAAGGGTTTTACTTATCCTAAACTCCTATTCCCATTTCCAAGGACCGTAGATTCAAAATCAAAACTCTCAATGCTCTCAAGGAAGCTAGGGTTCATCTTCTTTAATTCCCTTGTGTATCATGCTTATGTCAATGATTCATAAAATCAAGGTATGTAGGGTTATCAATAAGGGATTTATTTTACCCTTATGCCCAAATCCAATTTTAAATTTATGATTTCAACTCTCCAATACTTCAACATCAAATTTCGTGATTTCTATGGCTAAAACCCTTTGATTCAAAAACTCTCTATTCTTTTATAAAATTGTTTCTCTCATGATTCTACATGTAGTTTTATGATTATTATTGGGTTTGCATTCTTTAAAAACACCAATGCTTTTTCTATTCATGTTAGTATGTTTTACTTAATTATGTATGAATCTAATGAATTTCAATGTTATACATCATGACTGTAATCTCAGCATAGTTTTTATGGATAGTTCACATTTCTCAATAAATTTATGAACCTACATGATTTTTAAACTTGCCCATGTAAAACCTATCATGTTTCAAGTATGATTGTAAGCATTATGTATATTTTGGAATTAGTATTTAACACCGAGTAGGATAAGGTTCAAGCGCACTTAGGTCTCAAAACTATGTGCCACCATAGATATGAAGGGGTCCTCGCCAATTGAGAGTGTCTTCCTTGCCCTAATAGGTTAATGAGTGAACTCATGCCTTCGTGGTTCTTACCCTTGGAATGCTATGAACACCCTCCCCACTAGGGTTACAGGTTGGCCTCCAGGATGCTCACTTGGAGTATATTGGTTATGAGAACCTCCCATCCTACTCTAGTTCACATCTATGTTTTATGATGTATTGGCTTATAGTATTTTGTCCCATTGACGAGTTTATGAATTTACTTATGGTTTCACACATGTTATGCTCCATGTTTATGTTTCAAAACCTTGGGCCATTGCACTTCTATTTATAATGAAAATCTCATGCTTTATGACTGTATCGTGATCATGATTTTTAGCATATTATCCTTACTCTCATGTTTAACTTATTCTCCATACTTAGTACATTAAAAGTATTGAACCATAAACTTTTGTGCTATATCATCTCATGATATAGGTTCAGGTGTTCAGTCTCAACATCGCTGCTAGATATGCCCTTATCCCTGATTTAGTTTAGATTGGTGACTCCTCATTGTACGAGGATGATAGTATTGGTTCATGCTTTCTTTTAGTCATTTCAGTTTCAAATTTTGCAGATCTAGTTGGTGGCCTATCCCTTCAACTCGTCATATATTTTAGCGGCTTCCAGACTATTATGTTTAGATGTTCAATGGATTGACTCTTATAGTTTTAGTTTTTCCATTTTATGATATCTCAGACTCATTCCGCTTATGTTATATCTCATGACTTACTTATGCATAGTTTGTATGATAATGTTTATGTTATTCATGTGCCATGGGTTAGCTTAGAGCTATTTGTTATTCCAGGTCCCATGTCGTGTCTAGGGTGTATGCTCGAGACATGACAAACATGGTATCAGAGCATCAGATTTAGGAGTGTCCTAGTGTGTCTAAAGCTGCGTTAAGTAGAGTATTTTTCATGGGTGTGAAGCACGCCACACATATGAGGAAGAGGCTACGAAACATTTTGAGGAAACTTCCCTTCTTTCACGTTTTATATTGTGCAATGAAATCCAACTCTTTTTACCCTTCTAACTCATGCTATACGCATTGACTTAAAATGCCTCCTCGAATAGCCAACAGAACAAGAAATGGCAGTGGGTACCAGCCTGCTCCACTAACTCTAATAGACTCACTAAATGAATAAGTTACTTATGCGGAGTATAGGGTTGCCTTCCAAATGTTGGTACAGGCCATGACGCCTCAGGTCAACTAGCAGGCGGTTGCACCTATGAATTTAAATGGCAGTGCTGTCGCGGCTAGGGTATGAGACTTCATCAGGATGAATCCACTGGAGTTTCAAGGTTCGAAGGTGGTGGAGGATCCATAGGAGTTCATTAATAAGTTACAGAAGATCACTCAAATTATGGGTTCCATCGGAGTTGTAACACCCCGAAACTTTCCTAGATAAAACTTAGTTATTACAAGAAAAAAACCAGGGGAAACCAGAAAATTTTATTATAGAACAATCTAGACAACGGATCATGGTCACCTCTAACGGGCCGTTGTCTAAGTCATTGTGAGCTCAACAGAATTTCCTTTGGGGGAACAAATGAGGCATATGATGACTTGTTGGAAGAAGTAATGAGCCGTCCTGTTGTTTGTTGGATCCCAAGTTTAGAAACTTGCCTGACTTTTCCAAGAAGAACGAGTGGAACTAACGGCTCGTGGTTCCTATCAATGAGTCATCGCTACAAACCGTAACCAAGTCCCAGGCCCTAACAGTGATGACCATGTGTCGATGCAACGACCCGTTGGTTCTACCAATGAGTCATTGTATTGCCCATTGTCTTAGGGCCCTAATTTTCCCTACCAGTGACAAAAAAAGGTACCAATGACTTGTTGGTTAGCCCAACGAGTCGTGGTATCTTCCCATGGTCCCATTTCAGTGATCTCAATTTTTGGACCCAGGACTAATGAAATTGGTTCCAACTGGTTGTTGTTTCGACCAACGACCCGTTTTGAGTCCCGTTGGTCCCTGTCAACAGTTTTTCTAGATTTTTTCCCAGGGATATTTAGTAACTTCCCACCTTTTTAATCCCTAAACTACGTCATTTTGGGTTATATTCAAGGAATTTAGAGAAGTAATCGATGATATACTCATTCCTCTCATTCCCTCAGAAGTTAGATCATAGAACCTTCTTAAAAAAGTCAGAGCAGAAGCTAGGGCAATTGATTTTCTTCTCAGATTTTTAAGGGATTTTCTCTGGGTTTTCTTCACCAGGTACCTGGGAATTCAACAAGGGAATTGTTCTTCCCTTGTATCCCCATAAACCCTTCCATAATCTTCTATCAGTTATAGCCCTGAGGTTTCAAAATGTAGAAAGTTTTCAAACAAAATTCATTAAATTTTAGGTGGAATATCATCCATGTTATTAGCTACTATATTTTTCCCAATTCTTAGAAATCATGTGGAAACTAGCTTCTTGTAAAATGATTTAGCCCTAGTTTCTGAATATAGTAAATTATGTGTCTTGCAAAATTGACTAGTTATTTGTATTCTATCAGTGTTGGGATTACAATCTTGTTAATATCAGTTGATTATTTCAGTCAGTTCATGCTAGTCCAGTTTCAGTCACAATACTAGCCTACTCAGTATTTTCAGAAATATTAGCTGATCAGTTTGACTACACTCTTTTCTTGAGGTGTTAGTGGTGCCTCCCAGTTATCAATTGTTAGACTCAGATATCAGTTATAAATTTTTAGTTGGTTCTTTAGATGGTTACGACATTTCCACATAAGCAACTCTGACTAGTCTTAGAACCACCAGCTTCAGTTTCAGTTTGTTGTTTAGAATGTTACGACGCTTCCAGATAAGCAACTTTGTCAAGTCTTAGAACACCGATTACAGAATCCGATTTGATAAGACTCTCAAGGTATTTATAGATAGGTATCCCTGACTTAGTCTTGGACCCCTGTTTTGAGCTATCAACTTAGTAGTCAGCCTAGGACTATCTAGTGGGAGTAGGACTTAGCACCGAGCGGATTAGGGTTCTAGCGTACCCAGGTTTCCAGAACTACCTTACCACTGTAGGTTATTTTATTGGACCTATGGCCCCAAAGTTGTAATCACCCATCTCATTTCTTTATACCTTGGCAAGATATATTGGGTCCTACCAATGAGGTGTATACATTGGACTCCATGTTTAGCTCACATGATTATATGTCGGTTATAGACTCTTCCACTAGTCAGTACAATTTCAGTTTAGCTCAGCTCAGTACAGTTTCAAATTTACTCAATTCAGTTCAGTTCAATACAGTTAGCTCAGATAAGTATCTTAGATTCAGGGCATGTTTATGATCACCAGCCAGGGTCATTATTTGACCATATCAGTTATATATACAGTTGTTCAGTTTTCAGAATTTTAGTTGGTCATTTCATGTCATTTCAGTTCAATTATTCATTTATACATGTTTATATTATCTCTCACTTACTCAGTACATTCCAAGTACTAACGCATACCTTCTATGTTGTATCATCATCATGTTATAGGCATAGGTTCTCAGCCTCAACATCGTTTGACAATTTCCTTCCGGTGATATCAACAACTGCAGTTGGTGAGACCACATCTTTTGAGGATGATATATTATTATTCAGTTATTTCTTTCAGTTATACTTTAGAGTTAGGTGGGGGCTTCTCCCAACAACTCATCATTAGTAGATGGCTTTCAAAAATATACTCAGACATTCAATATTGTTTTTCAATTGCATGAATTTTTATCAGATTAGCTTTCTTAAATAATTTTATTATTTTAAGCTTCTACATATGTTTACACAGATTACCAGTGTTATGATAGACCATGGGTTGGCTTGGGGTTACTTCTGACTCCAAGAACTGTGTCTTTTCTAGGTATAGACTCAGGTCATGAAAAGAGTGGTGAGTGCATACTTGGCATCTTATCAACTAAAGGGGTAGCTAACATATGGTATAGGCAGTCGAAGGAAGTTCTTAGTGAAGATGAATCTCCGATTTGTTGGGATGAGTTCCCGATGGCTTTCCTGGATAGATTCTTCCCTCGGGAGTTGTGGGAAACAAAGGTTGAAGAGTTTATCAACCTGAAGCAGAACAATATGACTGTTCAGGAGTATGCGTTGAAGTTCACCCGCTGTCTAAGTATACTCCGGAGATGGTTGCTGAGCCGAGGGCTCGCATGAGCAAGTTTGTGTTAGGAGTCTCCGATTTGGTGGACAAGGAGTGTAGGACCGCTATGATCATTATATTGACATGGATATTTCTCTACTCATGATTCATTCCCAACAAATTTAGGAGAAGATGTTGAAGGAGAAGGAGAAGGAGACCAAGAGGGATAGGACAGGACACTTTGAATTCTCTAAGCGGAGGATAGATGGTGGAAATCGCTCATAATCCCATCAGAGGTCATAAGCCCAAGCCCTATCATTATCTAGCATCCCATCCCCTAGGACTAGAGGTGATCAAATAGGTGGACCACTAAGCTCAAAGTCTCAAGGTGTGCATATGTGGAGGACCCACATTCCCATCTGTAAGAAGTTTGGAAAGAACCACCCTGGAGAGTGTTTGGTTTGCATAGATACTTGTTCAAGTATGCTAAGCACGATCACAAACTCAGAGATTGTCCATCAACTAAATAAGGTATTAGGAGAGGCCATTCCCAAGCCACCTTTTCAGCAACCCCAGCAGCACACCCATCCTAATAGGGTGCATCATCTATTGTAGGTTCTGGACAGCGCCAGAACGGTTTCTATGCACTTTCATCATGCCAGGACTAGGAGAGCTCACATATATGCCCATAGGTATGTTACGAATTTTTCACCTTGATGTTTATGCATTAATATATCCAAGGGCCATATTATCCTTCGTGACTCTCTATATTCCTATAAATATCGGTGTCAGTCCCAAAATCCTTTCAAACCCTTCTCAATCTCTAATCCTATCAGTAAGTCAGTCTTAGTATGGAGGGTTTATAAAAATTGCATAGTTATAGTTCTCCAGAAAGTTACCACAGCTGATTTAGTAGAATTAGATGTGACCGACTTTGATTTTATATTTGGCATGGATTGATTGTATTCTTATTATGCTTCCATCAACTGTAGAACTGAAACGGTAGAATTTTGATTTCTGGGTGAACTAGTCCTAGAATGGAAGGTAGTTTCGCAGTGCCTGTAGGTTTCTTTGTTTGTTATCTCAAGGCTAGAAAGATGATTTCCAAGGGTTGTATATACCACTTAGTTCGGGTAAAAGATTCTATGTCTGAAACCTCGACTTTTCAGTCAGTTCCTGCTATTTGTGAATTTTCAGAGGTGTTCTAGATGATCTACCTAGAGTCCCTCCTGGAGGGAGATTGACTTTGGGATAGACCTCCTTCAAAATAGGCAACCCATATCTATTATTCCTTACAGAATGGCTCCAGCTGAGCTTAAGGAGTTGAAGAAATTGTTATAAGATATCCTAGATAAGGGTTTTATCAAGCCCAGTAAGTCTTCATGGGTTGCTCTAGTTTTTTCGTGCGAAAGAAAAATTGTTCTCTCAAGATTTGTATTGACTACCGCCAATTGAATAAAGTCACAATCAAGAATAAGTATCCTATTCCCAGGATTAATGACTTGATCAACTAGTTTTAGGGTGCTAGTTGTTTCTCAATGTTAGATTTCATGACCCGAGCATAGACCCCAGATGTCACACAGGAACTGGAAGCACGAATAGCTCCAAGCTAAACCATGGTATAGGCATAACATAAGCATAACCATACAACTGTAACACCTCAAAAGTTCTTTAGACCAAACCCTAGACTTGGAATGAAAACAACTGACAACTAGAAAACTTTTCTCAGAATGACTTATCAAATGAGTCATTGTCAGAAGTAACGACCCGTTAGAAGAGTCTTTTTTTGCTTTTGCAAATTTTCCCTCAAGAACTAATGAGTGATAGAACGACTCTTTAGTACTTGTAACGAGTCTTCATATCTAGTCGTTGGTTGAGGATTAGAAATTTGTCAAACTTTTCCCCAACCAACCAGCCACTTGATGAGTCGTTGGTGAAAGTAACAACTCATCTTATGAGTTGTTGGATGAGATCCAGAAAGTTCTCAAAATTCCTCCAGTGATCACAGGTGGAAACACTGACCCGTTGCATCTTCTAGCAGGTCATTCTTTTTGTCCATTGGGAGAGGTTTAGAGATTTTCAAAATAGCTTTAGTGACAACAACTGCACTCAATGATTCATCAAGTCCTCAAATGGGTCATCCTTCCCATTAGTTGGTTGAAGTACAGAAGTAGATTTCCAGACATAGGACCATGAACTGGTCCCAACAAGTCATGGTCACAACCAACGACTCGTTGTGTGGCCCGTTGGATCCAGACAATAGTTTTTCAGGCATTTGCTCGAGGGGTGTTTTCATACCTTCCCACTATTTTAATTCCTAAACTATGTCATATTGGGGTATCCTAGGGCGAATGTTGGGGGACTAGTCAATATTACTCTCTCATTCTTCCCTCGCCTTCACAAAATTCCTCTATAAGAACACAGACAGACAGTGCAAGGCAACAACATGGGCTTCAATTTTCTTCTCAAATTCTCAAGCGCTTTTCTATGGAAACTCTTCTACAGGTATGTGGGGATTTAGCAGGAGTACTACTTTTACCCTTGTGCCCCACAATAAACAGTGAACCCTAGTTTCTTTCAAGTTTTCAAGGAATCATGCATTAGGGTTTTCTTCTAGTTTTTGAAATTTCCCATCTCCTTTATATTTTGGAGTTTTCATGATCAGTACCAGGTTGTAGTTGGGATGGTTATATTAACTTTTATAATGTCTACCCAGGTTCTTAATTCCTGCATGATTTTGAGAGTTCATTTCATGAAGTAGCAATGCTTCATAAATAACTTGATCTTTCAAAGTATATTTGCTTTTCTCATGATTTATGTAAGAATGCTTTACAGTACTATTAGCATAGCCAGTATACACAGGGTTATTACCAGACATCAGTATTTTCAGCTTGCAGTTTAATTAGTATTTTCAATTATTAATTCCTTTAGGCTCTCAAAACACTTCTAGATAAGTAGTTCTGACTTAGTCTTAGGACACTATTTCGAGCTATCAATACAGTTATTTGTGAAGCATTGCTAGTTCATGAAATGAAATCTCATAATCATGCAAGAATCAAGAATCTAGGTAAACATTATATAAGTTGATATAAACATACCAACTACAGCTTGGTACGGTCATGAAAACTCTAAAAGATTAAGGAGATAAGGAATTTCAACATCTAGAATAAAATCCTAAGCCATGATTCCAACAAACTTGAAAGAAAACAAAGGTTCACTTATAGTTTGGGGTACATGGGTAGAATGAATACCCAGCTAAATCCCCACATACCTGTAGAAGAGTTTCTAGAGAAAAGAACTTGAAAATCTAAGAAGAAAATTTAAGCCCTTGTTCTTGCCTTGAATTGCCTGTCTGTGTTCTTAAAGAGGAATTCTGTGAGGGTGAGGGAAGAATGAGGGAGGATAGTCTCGCTAAATTTCTCCTATGATACCTCAATATGACGTAGTTTAGGAATTAAAATAGTGGGATGTTATGAAAATTACCCTGGAAAAAATATTTGAAAAACTATCATCTGAATCCAACGGGTCACACAATAAGTCGTTGGTTGTGACTACAACTCATTGGGACCAGTCATTGGTTGTAATCATTAACATACATGATAATATGGGCTTGAAAAAACTTATACATACTTTAGACAGTCAAAATCATGAATGGAAACATGGGTAATTCAAAATCATACTTTCATCATATACATCTCATCATACTTGAAAACATAGATCATAATCTCAACCTTTCATAAACTTTCATAATTGGGAATTATAATTGTAAGACTTAGAAAACATGAATTGTAATAGAAAACATTACAGAACATGCCCATGAATCTGAATTCAATAGAAACATGAATAGGATTTACCCATGATAGATGTTTAGAGAATTTCACAAGTTGGGTTAAAACCCCATAGATTCATCAACTAAGAGTTCCATGAATTTAGAAAAGGATTTGGGTATTGGAGTGATGGTATACTCCCATTCATAATCCTACACGGTTGGGTACTTCTGATTTCACAACCTTCTTGAATGCCCAATGAAATTGAGGAAGAACTTGATGAATTCTAGGCTTGATCACTCTTAGGAACTTTGTAGTCTTACATGCATGGAGAGGGATCAGTTTTGAATGAGTTAAACCCTCTTAAACACACCTATCTGAGCTTAAAACAACGTAGTTTAGGTCTTAGGAGCTTAGGAGTTATAGAAAAGCCCTTAATAAATTCGCAGGAAAAATCACACTGCCTGTCTCAATGAGGGACTGGACGACTCGTTACCTGAGGGGACGACTCATCAATTGCTTCTACTGCCAATACTGGAAACCTTCACTCTGCCAGTCACAGCGAGGGACACCATGACTCATGGTGTACCTAACAACTTGTTGCGATAAACTATGATGAACGCTGCCAAAAATTTAACTTCATGACAAACTCCTGATCACAGCCAACTCTATGACTCGTTCCCCTGACCACGAGTCATGGGCCCCCCAAACCAAAATTCTTTCCAACATCCTAGACCAAAATTCTTGCCATCACCTCTTTCAACTTCACAAGTCACTTAGTGACTCGTGAAGTACCTTACGGGTCACTATATGACTCGTCCTGTGACCTGGTGCAGAAATTCTTATTTTCTCCGTTTGAACCCGTGGATCTGATGTTAAGGTTTTCGAGGTATTTCAAAAAAATAGGGCACTAGCGGCACGAGACCTGTGAAATACAGGGGCTTACACATGAGTCGCCACACTAATACAAAAGAGAGGCATAAATCTAAGGGTAAAAAGGTAGAATAGACGTTGGAGTGGCAAAACGCCGGTGACAATCCGTGACCTGCCGGTTTGATGTCGGCTTAACCCAGTGAACCTGGGAGTCGAATAGTCAACTGTGACTTACTGGCGAAACACGGGTGTCAACACCTGAACTGCTGGGCATTCGCAGCCTTTAAAGCAGTGAACCGGGCAAAAGGAGAGCTTACCTGAACTTGAATCGACAAAACGTCGGTACTCGCTGGAGGCCGCAGATTCAACACGGGCAGAGGTATGTACTTTATTGTAAAATCTTGACTGACCAATTTACCGACCCGACCCATGGCTCTTTAAAAATCATACCAAACCCTTTTAAATTCCCAAAATCCATTCTCTCCACCTTTTCATCTCCCCCACAAAACTTCCCATATTCCCAACTTCCCACCATTAAACCCACGATTAAAACCCACATTCTCATCACCCAATCACTCTCCCTCTCTTCAGCCTATAAAATCCCCATTCCTATTTTATTCATTTCATCATACCTCACACAACTCTCTCTTAGCAAAAGAATCTCTTACTCTTCTGAAGAAGCCATTGTTGGTCAAGATTTAAAGCTCCAATTAAATTGCTTTTCTTACTGCTCAATCGGTATGTGTATGCTTGCTTTTACCTTGCTTTTTGTTTGAGAAAAAAATTGAGCATGCTAGATTCAAAATTTTCCTTACCTATGTACCCCATTTGTAGTATTGTAATTTTCCATTTATTAAATGATTTTCATCATGTGGGTACTTAATTGCATGTTAGGGGTTGTGATGATGGCATAATGTTGGTATGGGTACCCTTTTTTAGGAATGCTTTATAAAATTGTGTGCTTGATATAATTGTCTAGTAACCTTTGTGCTTAAAATGCATGATTTGCCCAATGATAGATCGGGTGATGTTGTTCTTAAGGAAGAATCGTCATTTTTCTTTTATTGTGTTGTTTGACTAAGTAGCTTATAATGTGAGGATGTTTTGAGTAAGGCTTGTGTTTGAGAGATTTGTTGTTTAACTGATTCGGGGTGAGCTTTATTGAGCGACATTTCACTCGTGATTTACTGGTCAGGCTGAAGCGTACGTTCAGGTTTGAGGCTTCAGGCCACTGCCCAGCACCTGTGTTTCACTTGCACTTCACGGATCACAACCGGTAACACACCAGTGTAGCGCCAATAAGTCACAACTCTTCCAAGTTACCTGCCCAAGCCTGCAACTCAGGGGTGACTCGTGGGTCTCCACCGGTATTTCGTAGTTGTGTCACTGGTACTACTGGCACATGATTTTAATGTTTCACCTTGTTATAGTCCAATTCTTAGATTTTTATCTCCAGCTTAATTTAGCTTGTTCTTTCACTTTCATATTATCCAAAAACACAAAAAAGTAGTAGGGTGTGGCACTAACATTTCTTTTTCAACATATTGACTTCATCCAGGCAAAGAGACAAGGAAAAGATACCCTCCACATCCAAAAGTAAAGGCAAGGGGAAGGCCAAGGAATCCCTAGCCCCTACCAACACTAGAGAGGCTATTATTTTATGTGTTCTTGACATGAAGGCAGATTATGTTATTTATAAAGGAAGGCTAATCACCACAGAGAAACGGTTCGATCTACTGGTGCTGGGGAATGATTTCCCAAATATCACTACCCAATTCAACCACCGCCAATGGCACATGTTTGTTAAGCCTCTCAAGGAGTACTATACCAATCTCGTGCTAGAATTTTATGCTTCTTACCAGGCACACCACGATGCAATGAAGCATAAGAGGAAGGTGGATGAGTTCCCTTGACTTACCTCAATCACGGTTAGATGTGTGGAAGTAGATATTATCCGGTTGCCATAAATGTACTATTTTTGGAGGATGAGATCGATCCAAGGATTGAGTATACAGAAAGAGTGGCCACCAAAGAATGTCAATTCTGATGGATAGCTCCAATCATCGCCAATGGTTAGCCCTTATGGGCCTCCATGGGTGGTAAAATCTCGAGGCATGATCTCAACTTTGAGGCCAAGTTGTGGCTGGAGTCTGTTTGCACAGAAATATGCCCTCGAAGAAGTACCAGAGAGTGAACTTGGAGGCGGCCATACTCATCACCTACATCATGATTGAGGTTCCCATCAGCTTTGGGTAAATAGTGGCCATCCAAATGAGACGTAAGGCTAGGCTGTAGGGAACGTCCATGCCATATGCTGAACTTATTTCTCAACTGCGCCTCAATCTAGGGGTGCCATTATACCGTGATGAGTCCCTCAGGTCTACTACCGGTGTCATCAATAATTAAAGAAAAAGGGATATTGAGGCACCCATGGTGAAAAGAAGGATAGTTGCAAGCATTTGAGACTCTCGAGGGCTCCGTTTCTCATGACATAGAGGAGATCCCCATTGTTCCCAAATTCAATATGCCACACCATGAGGTATCGGAGCATGCATCTAGAGAAGCACCATTTATGGGTTCTTCACCTCCTCCCCATCCTCTCTACGAAGTGGAATACCGACGCTAGCTGAGATGACACAATCATATGAAATCCAACTTCAAAAGTTGGCCTAAATCTCCCAGCTCTTATAGCCAGAACAATGAAGAGGGAAATGAAGAAAGTCTTCAACAGTTTAAGAGTTGGCCTTGAGTGTGTGTTGATGCAGCATGGTAAGGTTATCTCTATGAATTACCCGACACACAACCTTGAGTTAGCTGCAGTAATGTTTTCCTTGAAGATTTGGAGACACTATTTGTATGGGGTGCATGTTTATGTGTTCATGGACCATAAGAGCCTTCACTATGTGCTTACTTAGAAGGACCTGAATTTTCCACAAATAAGATGGCTTGAGCTTCTCAAGGACTATGACCTGAATGTTATTTATCATCATAGAAAGGATAATGTAGTGGATGATACTTTTTGCAGGTTGTCCATGGGGAGTGTGGCATAGGTGGAAGATGGAAGAAAGGAGTTGGTTAGAGATGTCCACAGGCTTGCTCATTTAGGGGTTCGCTTAACAGATTCAGCAAAATAGTGGTGTCACTGTTCATAATGGTTCAGAATCTTCATTGGTGATGGAAGTTAAGACAAAACAAGATGAGTATCTTATCTCGGTAAATATTGAAAGTAGTTCGAAATCAAAAAGTGGAGATTTTCTCCCAAGTGGAGATTGTGTACTTTGCTAGTAGGGCTGATTGTGTGTTTCAAATGTGGATGACTTGAGACAACAAATATTGAGAGAGGCTCACAACTCTTGGCACACTATTCACCTAGCTTCCACCAAGATGTATCAAATATCTACTAGAAGTCTATTGGTGGAACAGCATGAAGAAGGGCATCACAGAATTTGTGGCTAAGTGTCCAAATTGCCAACAAGGTTTGAGCATCCAAAACCAAGGATGTATGACTCAAGATATCAACATCCCTACTTGGAAGTGGGAAGAGATATGCATGGACTTCATTATAGGTTTACCTCGTACGTGTTGACAACATGATTCGATATGAGTGATTGTCGACTAGATGACTAAGTTAGCATATTTCTTACCAGTTAAGACTATACATTTAATAGAGGATTAAGCTAAACTTTATATTCAGGAGTTGGTCAGGTTGCATGGAGTCTGTTTGTCCATAATTTATGATAGGGGTACTCAGTTCACCTTTCAATTTTGGATGTCATTTGGAAAAGGTCTTCGTACCCACGTTAAGCTTAACATAGATTTTCACCTGTAGATAAATGGTCAGGTGGAGCGACCTTTTCAGACTTTGGAGGGCATGTTGAGAGCTTGTATGGTTGATTTCAAGGTACATTGAGATGATCACTTGTCTGTCCTTGAGTTTTCCTACAATAATAGTTACCACTCCAACATTAAGATGGAGGGCGGAGATTTAGATCATGTATTGGATGGTTTGAGGTAGGAAAGGCTATGTTTGTAGGGATAGATTAAGTTCATTAGGCTATGAAGAAATTTTAGCTTATTAGTGAAAGGCTGAAAATAACTGAGAGTCATCAAAAATCCTATGCGGATGTAAGGAGAAGAGAGCTTGAGTTCACAATAGGTGATTGGGTGTTTCTGAAGGTGTCACTCAAGAAGGGGGTAATGAGTTTTGGAAAGAAAGGGAAGATCAGTCCATGATATTTGCCCTTCATTTTGAGGTACATTGGCAATGTGGCCTATGAGTTGGAATTGCACATAGAGTTAGCATCGATGTATCAAGTTTTCCATGTGTCCTTGGTGATAAGTGCATTTGCGATTTGGCTCTAGTTGTACATGTAGGGAGTATCAGTGTGAAGGATAGTCTCTCTTATAAAGAGGTTTTTAGTTGAGATTCTTGACTGTCAGGTTCATAAGTAAAGGAACAATGAAGTCGCTTTAGTGAAACTTCATTGGAGGAACTAGCTTGTAGAGGGAGCTACTTGGGAAGTAGAAATAGACATGATGGCCAAGTACCCTCACCACTTTCCATCCAGTTCAGTTCTCACTTGAGATAATAGTTTCCTCCTTAGTATTCTATTTAGTTTGATGTCCCTTAGTTTCATATTTCATGAATTTCGTTTAGCTATGTAACTCAGTTTGGAGCCAATCACTATCAATATTCAGTCTATAGCATTCAATTTTGGGATTGCAGCTCTATCCCTATCTTTTCATCTTCAATAGTCTTCATTTAAGGATGAATGTTTCAAAGGGGGAGATAATGTAATACTCTAAAAGTCCCTAAGATCAGAACCCATACTAGAAGCAGAAAACCAGTAGAAAATTAGAAATTTTCTGCAGGACGACCCTTACCACGAGTCGTCTGAGGAAGTACAACCCCTGGAGGGAGTCGTGGTCACCACGGCTTAGTCCAAGACATAAGACAAGCAAGACACCAAGAGTGATAGGATGACTCGTAGTGACATAGGATGACTCAAACAAGAAATTTCACAATGTCAAATCTTGTTCCAAGAACCAAGAATGGAAACCACAAATTGTGATACCATACCATGACCTGTCCTATCTAGTCCTGAGATGGGAATCAAAAACTGTTCAACCCCTCCCCAGTAACCATGGACAGAATTTGCGAGCCGTGGTAAGATCCCATGAGTCGTGGTATGACTTGTGACGATTGGTGGACAATTTTTAAGTACGAGTTTTTAGAGGTATTTTCATAACTTCCTATGTTTTAACTCCTAAAATAGGTCATTTTAGTTTTACTAAGGGGGATATTAAAGGGTTTTACCTAGCCTAAACTCCTTTTTCCCTTTCAAAACACCATAGATTAAAAATCAAACTCTCAAGGCTCTTAAAGATGTTAGGGTTCGTCTTCTCCAATTCTCTTGGGTATCAAGCATAAGTCAAGGATGCATCAAATCCAAGTGTATGGAATTATTAATAAGGGATTTCTTTCACCTTTAAGCCTAAATCCAAGTTTAAACTTATGATTTCAACTCTCCAATGCTTCAACTTTGAATTTCATGATTTCTAGGGCTTGAACCCTTTGATTCAAAAACTCCCTATTCATTAATAAAATATTTCTCCCATGATTCTTTAGGTATTTTTATGATTATGATTGGGTTGAATTCTTTAAAAAAAATCCTATGTTTTTCTCTATTCAATTTAGTATGTTTTACTCAATTATGTATGAATATTATGAATTTCAAATTTATGTGTCATGGCTGTAATTTCAACATAGTTTTCATGGCTAGTTTACGTATATCAGGAAACTTATGAATGTACATGATTTTAAACTCACCCATGTAAAACCTACCATGTTTCAAGTATGATTATTGTAATACCCCAAAAGTGCCTAGGAGTAGACTCGGGAGCTTAAAGTGAAAACTATTGAAATTGGGAAAAGAGAGCACAGGACTGGCCATGTCACGACTCATGGTATCAGACCACAGGTCGTTGTATGCTCTCGTGGTGTAGGAAGTCTAGGTGGCAGTGGAGATGACAGACGACACGACAACTCATTTCTTAGGACAATGAGCCATTGTTAGCAGGCATTGAAGGAGGCTTGATTCAGCAGATGGGATATAACGAGTCGTCTAACGACTCGTTATGAGGAGTGATGACTTGTTATTACTGGTCATCATTGGGTTGAAAGAATTTCCAGTGTAGATGGTGAATCAAGACCATGACCCATTGGAAGTGTTATACCCCGTAAGATTTCTGACTCCTAGATGGCCTATTCGCATGTTAGTTAAGCATATTTAGAAGCCATATGTGCTAGAGAAAGGCCGGGAAAGGAACGCACGGGTAACCTGTCGAACCATCGCGGAAGGAGCCGAGGCAGAGCCCCTCCACAATGGCAACGTGTCACGGAGGTGGAGCCTCCGCGTTGGCTCCGTGAAATATTGGGGCTGTCCAGGCCCAAGTATATAAAGCCCCACTTCGGTTTAATTTCATTTAAATCATTGAAAATTTCCAGAGAAACATAGAAAACAGAGAGGGACGAAGAAGGTTAATATATAATCGTTCGATTACGCTGCCAAACGTAGTCTAAACTCAAATTAACTCCAGATACCGAGGTATTTAGCAGCAGGGAGCATTCCTACGGATTTTGTTTCGCGAAATACGGCCGACGAATCGTCGAGCTACCGGACTAAGGTAAGTAGAATTGCTCCAAACTAGTGTCTATGTGCTCCTAGCCCTAAAGTGAATACTTCTCTTTTCTGGACTTCTGGATAATAGCAAGTTTTCGACCGTCTTTCGATAAGCCTAAATTTAGGCTATAATTATATCGAAAGTGATGCCGTCCTTTAGAATAGTGTTGTATTTAGTACTAATTGACGTGTTTATGAATGCAGTTGGGGAGATTTAGCTGGAATACTAACCGAGCCTCGTCCGATAGTCGTATAACTCGAGGTAAAGGTATGTGATATTGTTCTTCGGCAAGTTAGTAAGCCTTAGCTTGGTAAATCAGAGTAAACTCCGTTTTTAAAACTCTCGGAGTTGAATGTTGAGAATTAAGCGAGTCTAATAGATTCTGAGTTGTGTTGTCATATCGTATTCAGTCCGATAGTTAGTAAAGCATGCGCCAAAGGGCGAGTTAGCATTTCAGATCCAGTATAGCTTATTGTATGATTAGCAAGCATGTTGTAGAATAAAAAGATACAGATTTTTCAGAATAAAGGCTAATAAAGTAAAATCAGATAGACAGACAGTTTTATGGCTACAGATTAGCCATTCAGACAAATAGTATCCCGGCTACAGATTAGCCAAGCAGTTAAATAAAGATTTCAAAATCAGAATAATCGGTAAAGAATCAGTTCAGTATAGAAACAAATCAGAATAAGAAATCAGATTTCAGATAGTCTTTTTCAGTTATACATGCATGCTATCTATATGTGCTATTTGTTTGTTGAGACTTGATGTGGCGTGAGGGAACCTTATTGAGCATCCTCGCCGCCCCTGGGTTGATAATCGTGTCGCCCACTGAGTAGGTGGGTTTTACATAACTCCGAGGGGTGGCATGCCGTCACCAGCTTGGACGAAGATGGGATGAAGCTTTCCCCATAGCAGTCTGATCAGCATTACAGGTGCAACTCCGGTTTCAGATAGCCTTGTTGAGTTTTGTGTCCAGGGAACCAGACCCTATCTGTTACTGTCTGTACATTCAGTTATTATAGGTGTAGCTTCGGTTTCAGATAGCCCCATTGAGTTTGTGTCTGGGGATCCAGACCCTATCTATTACTATCTACACAGGAGTCCTCCGGACACAGACATGGTTGCTTATATCGGAGGCTATGGCTCGAGCCGGAGACCCAGGGGGCCGGTAGAGGAGCTCCGAAGTGAGCAGATGAGTGGAGTGACTTATTTTTGGCTGGTTTTGACCCGGGTAGGGGTATATAGATTGTTTGCTTGGTTGGCCCCATCTGGATTATAGGGGTTGGTATTGGCTCTTTCTTGCTAAATATATATGTATTGATGTGCTTTATATATATTAGTTAATAGACAACAGGCCGCCGTGACTACAAACACGCTCCTGCCTATCAGTGCAGAAAGGTTTGATCTAGTTCCTATCAGCTCTTCAGATTCAGTTATCATCTGCTCACAAACTTATTAGTTATGTTATCTGTATTCAGTTGCTTTGCATACTCGGTACCAGTGGTACTGACGCCCGGTGGGGCGCTGCATTACTT
The DNA here is from genome assembly GCA_035772735.1 of Datura wrightii. Lineage (NCBI taxonomy): Eukaryota > Viridiplantae > Streptophyta > Magnoliopsida > Solanales > Solanaceae > Datura > Datura wrightii. Next base: position 48,474,319 of record JASDFA010000019.1, read on the forward strand.
GCCTGCAGGTAGATTTTGGAGGTGTCTAGGATGAGCATTTGCCGTTAATTGAATATTCTTATCATAACAACTATCACTCAGCCATCCAGATAGCGCCTTTCGAGGCATTATACGGGCAAAAATGCAGATCGCCGATTGGCTGGTTTGAAATAGGAGAATCAGCGTTGGTTGGTGATCTTGGGCAGATTTATATGCCCAAGTGATACTCAAACGTATCATTTTTACCTTGTTTGTTGTGCAATGTGTATATAATATCATGTAATTGGTAATAAAATGCGAATTTATACTAACCAACATGATTAGCATTTGTTGTGCAGGTAAATGTGATTTTTAGGAGCTAAAATGCGTGTTGGAACTATGTCGGAGTTGGACTTGGATGCGAACGTGGAAACGACCTTGGAATGCATGATTTATAGGGGCTCCGCGATGGAGCCGTGCCACGCTACCATCGCGGTAGCACACTGCCTGAGCAGGGATTAAAAGGGAAATTTCCAGTGTGCCTGCGCGTCAGCTCCGTGGCACGGAGATAGGCCTCCGCGATGGCCTCCGTGCCACGTTGAGGTTGATTTACCGGACCCTGGAAATTCCAGTTAAGGTCCGCGTCCACGCCGTGTCACGGAGGCAGTGCTCCGCGTTGGCCTCCGTGACACGTTGCTTGTTATTCCGGGAAAAATTTCCCACTAGTATAAATAGCACACTTAGGTTTATTTTAATTAGTTTTTTGAGTTTTTAGACTAAGTTCAGAAGTGGAGAGCAGGAACGTGGGTTAGTAGCAGTTGAAGATTGAAAAAGCTAAGGGATTTCTTCTCTTCCTTTCTTCTTTCTATCAATTGTACGTATGATTTACACTCATTTTAGGATGATCAATCCAAGAATGAGTAGCTAATTCTCTTCCTTGCTGAGGTTTTGAACATGTGTAATGAATTATGATTTTAATTGATATGGTTTCTTCTTCTTATTTAATGTTGTTCTATTAATTCTTGTTTTTACTGCATTAGTGATTGGCCAACATTAATGTATATCTAAAAACTCCAATTTCACTCGAGAGAGCAAGAAATTGGAAAGTTGTGAATTAATAGGGTATTGTTCTTAACTTGATTTGGGAAAATTGGGTTTTGATGTGCTTTCCTGATAGAAATATACTTGAAAGCCGTATTAGTCAATTTACGAACCGGAATTGTAGTGCTAGGTCATAAATTGCATTTGATCACAGAAATGTAGACGGATGGTTTATGATTCTAAAGTGAAATTAAATACGAGAGTTTTAATTTCTAGGCAAATGTTCTTGGCTAGCAACATGAAGAAGAGAATTAACCAAAATTATCATGATTATCAAGTTCATTACTTGTTCTTAACCTTGGCATGTTCATATCCATTGTCTGAATTCAAAAGTAAATAGTTGTAGTAATTGTAGTATATATAGTTTAGAAACAAAAAAAAACTCAAGTAACTCTTGGTTACGTTGTTGTTAGCATAATTAGAAGTTAAATAGAAATATAGTAAACTAGGCAATTTTACGTATCTTGAGCCTCCTTGGATCGATACTTGGCTACTTAGCCACTTTATTACTTGTTTGACCACGTGCACTTGCGTGTCAGTTTTTAATATATAATACCAACCGTAGCAACAAACCGCGAACAAGTTTTTGGTGCCGTTGTCGGGGAGGCTATGCGATTTGTAAAATTGTGTTTAGTGTAAATTTACTGTATTTGTATTTTTATTTTCTTAAGTGTTAAAAACTTGGTCTTAGCCTGTATTTTGCAGATTTTGTTTCTGTGAACACTGGCAAGGGACAAAGAGCTGGTGGAATCTTACTTAGAGCCTGAGCGTGAGTTTCATAGCCAACGTAGAGAAGCTCTTCGAAAGAAGCTGCAGTTGCTTAAACAGTCTATGATGGAGCAACCAAATCCACCAGTTGTGCGGGCAGTTTTAGTGCCCGATGAAGCAGCAGCAAGGCCGGTTCGCGAGGTGGCAATCCCACACGCTAATAATGTACATTCTAGCATCCGCAAACCAGAGCCTGGAGGGAGGTTTGAATTAAAGCAGAATATGGTGCAACTTTTGAACACAAGCGGGCAATTTACCGGTCTCCCTCATGAAGATCCACAACAACATCTCCAGAACTTTTTGGAGATAAGTGACACTTATATACCCGCTGGAGTGTCACCTGATTATGTTCGGCTCACCTTATTTCCATTTTCCTTACTTGGTGAAGCCAAGAGGTGGTTAAAAGCTGAACCACCCAACTCTATATCAACGTGGGATGATCTTGCACGGAAGTTTCTTATCAGATTTTTCCCTTCTGGTAAAACAGCCAGACTTAGGAGTCAAATCCTAAGTTTTAAACAGAGGGAAGGAGAAAATCTTTATCAAGCCTGGGAAAGATTCAAATCCATGTTGCGGGACTGTCCTCACCATCATCAGTCCAATGAGGTGTTGGTACACACTTTTATTGAGGGTTTGGAACCCCACACTAAAATTCTGTTAGATTCAGCAGCTGGAGGGCAAGCGCTGGAGAAGACCTATGAGGAGCTGTACACTTTGCTCAACCGAATTTCATAAGGCAATCCAGAATGGAATGCAGATTCGTCAAGAGGTGGAGCAAGGAAAACAGCTGGAGTGCTTGAAGTGGATGGATTAACAGCTATCGCTGCACAGATAGCTGCCTTGCAAAATCAGTTAAACACTCACTTCAGCAATACAAATTTGAACCAGCCTTCAGCTTCAGTCAATGCAGTTCAACAGATGTGGTGTGAAGTGTGTGGTAGTAGTGAGCATTCAGCTGAATGCTGTGGTGCAAATCCTGATTCTGTTAACTTTGTGGGCAATGCACAGAGAAATCAACAGCAGTTTGGTGGTGGCTACAACTCAAATTGGAGGAACCATCCGAATTTTTCGTGGGGTAGCAACAATCAACAAGGCCAAAGTTCAGGGCAGGGTATGCACAGAAACCAAGGAGGGTGATCACGGGCAAAAATATATGCCCGAGATACTCTTTATTACTTCAATTAGTCTTGTTTATCTAAGTTATCGTATACTTTTTCATGTAATTTTAGATAAAATAAAGATATGTGCTAACCAACATGATTAGCCTTTGTTTTGTAGGTTTTGATGATGTTTGAGTAACTAATCCATGAGTTGGTGAAGTAGAAGCTTGGAAACGGAATTAACACGCAAACTTCGGCAAAGAGGAGGCACAAAACAGCCCACCGGTGCGCGACAAGGTGCCACGGCAGGCAGGCCGCTCAAAACAGCCCACCTGCGCGTTGGCAACGTGCCACGGCAGGTGGACTCCGCGACCATGGGGCTCCAACGCGCTGCCCAGGCAGCGTGACACGTTGACAACGCGGCAAGGTGCTGCCTGGGCTGATTTCGGGTGATTTTCCAGAGAGCCTCCGCGTCCGTAGCGTGTCACGGAGGCCGTGCCCCGCGATGCACTCCGTGACACGTTGCTTGTTAATCCGGGAAAGATTCCTACTAATATAAATAGCACACTTAGGTTTATTTTTGAGAAGGACTTGGTGGAGCTAGGACGTGGGTTAGCAGCAGTTGAGGGACGAAAAAGCTAAGAGATTTCTTCTCTTCCTTTCTTCTTTCTATCAATTGTACGTATGATTTACACTCGTTTTAGGATGATCAATCCACAAATGAGTGGCTAATTCTCTTCCTTGCTAAGGTTTTGAACATGTGTAGTGAATTTTGATTGTAAATGATATGGTTTTCTTCTTCTTCTTTCATGCTGTTCTATTAATTCTTGTTCTTACTGCATTAGTGCTTGGCCGACCTTAATGTACATCTAAAAAGTCCAATTTCACTCGAGAGAGCAAGAAATTGGAAAGTTGTGAATTAATAGGGTATTGTTCTTAACTTGATTTGGGAAAATTGGGTTTTGATGTGCTTTCCTGATAGAAATATACTTGAAAGCCGTATTAGTCAGTTTAGGAACCGGAATTGTATTGCTAGGTCATAAATTGCATTTGATCACAGAAATGTAGACGAATGGTTTATGATTCTTAAGTGAAATTAAATACGAGAGTTTTAATTTCTAGGCTATTGTTCTTGGCTAGCAACATGAAGAAGAGATTAACCGAATTATTATTATAATCGAATTCATTACTTGTTCTTAACCTTGGCATGCTCATATCCATAGTTTAAATTCACCGTAAATAATTGTTAATAGTTTTAGTATATATTTTATAAACAAAAGCTCAATTAACTGTTGGTTACGTTGTTGTTAGCATAGTTAGAAGTAAAATAAGAATATAGTATACTTAGGCAATTTTACTTATCCTGAGTTTCCTTGGATCGATACTTGGCTTACTTAGCCACTTTATTACTTGTTTGACCACGTGCACTTGCGTGTCGGTTTTTACCCGTACCCCAAAGCACCGAGCAAGTTTTTGGGGTCGTTGCCGGGGAGGCTAGGCGATTTGTGAAATTGTGTTGAGTGTAAATTTACTATATTTTTGTTTTATTTTCTTAAGTGTTGACAACTTGGTTTTAGTATTTGTTTCAATTCTTCGTTCATTTTAATTTTTCTCTCTTTCGGATACCCTCATTGACATGACATCTTGAAATATAAATGGTGGATACGCATATTTTGGTGAATCTTGCATGAATTGCGGAGGACCCCACTTGTGGCAAAACTGTAACACGTGCAATATATGTGGGTGTCAATATGACCATTGGGGTGATTGTCCAAAGGCATATTCCCCTCCCCCAAGCCCCTACTATGATCCTTTTGTTGTTTTTGCTGAATATAGGCATGTTGAAAATGAGGACTTGGGACGCCAAGTTCAAATAGAGGACATGATGAAACAACTCCTGGAGCAATCAGAAGCAATGAAGGAGTCGGTGGTAGAATTGATAATTCAGCAAAAGGAGAATGCAGAGGTTGTAAGCAGGATGAGCGTCAAACTCACGGAGATGCGTGCTGAGGCTGAAGCTTATGATAATTCGCAGGTGACAGTTTTAGCCGATATTCATGAGGAACTACAAGAGGAATACAAGGGTGAATTCTTGGATGAAGCCCAACAATTAGAATCTCTTGAGTGTCCCCGTGATGGGCTCAAACTTATGGAAAACCCATTCTTGGAAGAAGAGTTAGCGTATCCCCCAGTCGATTTTAATGCTGAGTTAGATGTCGATGTCGAGAAGGTATATACAAGTAAGGAGGTCAAGCAAAATGCAGTTTCAGAGTTGAGGTGTATTGGACCACACTCTACGCATTTTTAAACATTAAATTTGGTTGACAACATAGAAATAGAGTCTTTCAAGTTTGTAGAGAAATGTCTAGAGGAGGACCAAGCACCATATATTTTGAAATTTGCTAACTCAGAAAGACAAAATGACTTCGCTTACTTAAGGACCAATAAATGCAAAAGGCAACATCTACTGTTTGGTCCTTACAATTTTTCACCACCACACCTGGAGCATAAGAGGAAATTAGAGAAGAAATTAGGGGTGAGATTCATATCCTCAAGGTGGAGGAAAATGTGGGGAAACTTGGTACGTCGAGCCGCGACGTTAAACCAGGCGCTGCACGGGAGGCAACCCGTGAAAAATATTTTTTTCTTTCTTTAGTGTAAAGTTTTTCTTTTATTTTATTTTATTTTCTTTTTCATGACTAGGCTTAGATTTGCATTTTATTTAGTAATTTTTTATTTAGTAATTTAGTAAATTTTTTTTTTATTATTTTTAGTGAGGAAATTTATTAATTTAACCAATTTTTGTTTAGTGAGGTGATTTTCAGATATACTAGAGGAAAAATACTTGGAATCGAGGAAACGAGGCGAGGTATGAAAAATAAAATTTGATGGTGAAACAGAGCACTGGCGCGTTGGGGCCGTGTCACGGAGGCAATGCTCCGCGTTGGCCTCTGTGACATGTTGAAGGCAAATCTGGATTTTTCAAAATTCCAGTAAGCCAACGCGTTGGCTCCGTGTCACGGAGGCAGTGCTCCGCGTTACCCTCCGTGACACGTTGCCTTTATCCAGTGCCGGGTCACACCGGGTTTCCGGGTGACCCTCGTGTTTTCTTAATAAAACCCCCCGATTTCGCCCCTATATTCCCCATTCCCTCTTCCCTCCGCGACCAAACACCCATTCCCCTACCCCCAAGCTCCGTGCCACGCTAATAGGCAAGGAAAACGTCAAGTTTTCGTCGATTCTTCAAATCCAAGGTATGTTTTCATCGTCTATCTCAAATTTTTGGCGATTTTTGTCAATTTTGAGCATGTGAAGTGAGATATATCACCCTAGGTAGAAATTAAACATGATGTGAATTATTTTGTGATTGATTATGTTCGGATTGTTGTAGTTGACATTTGAACTTATCGATTGATTGAATAATTCGATTTTGATTGTCGAATTGTATTCTAGGGCTTGGGGTTGTTGAACTTTAACTTGGGTAACTTGATAGTTTGACGAAATTGATGCCGGGGTGTGTTTATTGTTTGAGATAAGTCGTGGTAAATATTGTATAATTGTTGAAAGATGACTAATTCTCGAATTTTTGTGGGAAATTGTGTAATATGTGAATTGGTTGAATTGCTTAGATTAGTTGTATATAAAATGTTTGTATTGTTGTTTCTATTTTGTTGTTGTTATTGTTGCTAAGTGCTATGGGTGAATAGCTGTCGATAGTAGGATTGGGTTAGCTGTATGAAGTCTGAGTAGTTCGCTAGCCGTTATGCTGTCGAATTTCTGTGAACGCACTAAGCAATATGTTTATAGTTGATTGTGTTTGGGGTGTAAATAGATCTATCCTTGCTAAAATGTTGTAAATATTGTTAAAGACTAAGGGTGGGGTAAATTTTGTTTAACCCGACCTTAGCCGAAGCTAACAAGTTTTTAGCTTAACGTTGTGCTTGTTTGTGTAAATTGACAGGTACAATGGCCAACCGACAAGATAAAGGCAAGGGTGCTTCAACCTCAGGCACCGGCAGAAAGAGAATGAGACTGGGCACGGCTGTCCCAGCTGCACCTGCTGTTCCACGCGGTCAACACCGCCGATACGGAACACGATGGGTTACCGAGGAAGGGAAGAAGTGGTACGCAAAGCATAAGGAGAACAAATACTTCCCGGAGGAACATATTGCAAGGGAACCACTTGCACAGGAGTTCCCTCGCATCGTACAGAGGATTGAGGCAGCTGGGCTCAGCTTTATCTTTCAGGAGCCCAAGGAGTGCAACCTTCACTTGGTCCGGGAATTCTACGCCAACTGGAACCCGGCCATCAGGATCCATACTATTAAAATCAGAGGGCAGATTGTCACTCTTGAACCCCAGCAGTTTAATGCCATCGTGGGAGCGCGGGAAACACACGCCCACGTCCTCCGCCAGCTAAACATCACCCCACCGTACGCCGACATCAGACGTACGTTGTGTGTAGCTCGATCCACATCCCGATGGAGTAGACACAAAGAGAGGGGTTACCACCAGACTCTACCTTATTCGCAGATGAACAGGGAGGCCAGAATCTGGCTAAAAATTGTATGTTCGTGTTTGATCCCGGGAGTTCATATGACATACATGACCCGGGACCGTGTCTGCTTGGTGTATGCCCTTATGAAAGGGCTTGAGATTAATGTGGGGGCGGTCATAATATCCGCCATGAAGAGAGCCAGACTACACCAGGGCCACAGATACGGGTTTGGCAGACTCATCACCACCTTCCTCCGAGGCCTCGACGTTGAGGAAGAAGCCTTGGATTACATTTTTCAGTTGGAGCGGAGGGCCCTCGATGTGACAAATACCAAGGCCCCCGACACTACACGCGGACCTGTGCTGACTCTGGGCGACCGACATGCTCGTGACGACCAGTATATGGCCCGTATGTTCGACATGCAGATGCTGCAGCTACGGATAGGTGGGAGACCAGCCACCGAGGATGAATTATGGCAGCTGGAGCTGGACTACCCCTTTGGCGAGAACGCCAGAGCCTTATGCAAGGTGGGGCCAGCCTTCGTGGAGCCGACTGATGACGATGTCCCTACTGATGAGGAGACACGTCGTGAGGACTCCGATGTGGAGTCCGATGACGACGATGGAGCTGATTCAGATATGGGCGACGAGGCCGCAGCACCGGATGAGGAAGTCGAATATTTCGATTGAGCAGGGAGTTCCACCACCCATATGTTGTGCTTTGTATTGTTGTGAACACTGGGGACAGTGTTCGATTTAAGTGTGGGGTGGGGAGTACTTAGGTGCTGGGTCATAGACTCTAAATTTGCTGTATAATTTTTCCTTGACGTTTATGTATGTCTGTGCTTTCCCTGTTGTTGTGAACTGATTTGTGATTTATGTGTATATATTTGTTTGTGGCTAATGATGTGTGTTTTTGAAAGTTATGGTTGCCTTTGTAAATATTTTGTAAATTTTGTAAATATTTTTTTTCTTTATCGATATGATCGATATTTTTCAAAATTTTTGCGAAAAGATTTCGCACTTATCAAAATATTTTGTAAATATTTTCTATCGAAATGATCGATGTGTTGCAAAAATTTTTGAAGTTTTATTTTTGGGTTTCTCGGAGTTTGTTTTCGGTTCTTTTACCTACAATAGTCCCATTGAACCGATGTCATAGTTAGTGACCGTTCCCTATGATGGATGGATGACGACCGTCTTAAGGGAAATGTAGTCGATAGGAGTAGATGTTTTGTTTTTAGTTTCTTTGGTGGATTGCATCAATAAACTATAGTTGCTTATGGTTGCTAAAATTTCGTTGTGTGTTGTAATTGATGTTCAAAATGTGAAAATTATTCGTTTGAAAGCATGCAATTTTGTAAATATGTTGAGTTACCTAGGCTATAGAATTTGGTTCATTATGATTGAGGCTTAATCTTGAATTCATGTAATTGACTAATTAAAGAGTCTGTGAATGCATCTTGATTCGAGCATGTGCATGACGTGTGAGTGAGATTTTGCTATTCCATGTCATTGTGAATTGTCTAGAACTTGTCTGGCGTGTATACAAAACGAAATGAAGGAGGTGTAGTGTCGGAAAGGATGTAGGCATTTCTTTGTTTTAACCGTTAGTTTCCATTTTTCTTGTCAAATTCTACCTTTTTATATGTTGTATACCCTAGTCAGCCCGTTGAGCCTTTAGCCGATTTCTTTCTTTTGTCCAGAATTGTATGAACTAATCTTTATTCCTTCTTTTCATTAGCCTTAAAGTCTATAAGAAGCTCTTAAGTGCTTACAAAGAACAGAAAATGTTTCCCAAAGTGTTAAAGAGTGAAAAGAGTGAAAAGAAAAGAAAAGCAAAGTGAGGAAAGAAAAGATGATGTTGAAGAGGCACTAGTTGTAATTAAATGATAGTGAGGGTACATGAAAACCCTCTGTTTTGTGTCAAGTGTGCCTGATGAAATGGGCTATATGAAAGTAAACCAGCATGAATGGGAGAAAAAGAGAAAAGAGAGGAACAATGTCCATGAGTCGATGGGAATGAGTTGAAAAGGCGCTTAAGGATGCTAGCGACTATTATTGGCTAATCCAATATATATATATACTAGATCCATAGCCCAGTTACAACCCATTAAAAGTCCTAATTGATCCTACATTGCATTTCTTTATATTAGTGGAGTAATACACTAAGGGCAAGCCTATGGGTCATGACATGATGCATGTGAATTCTTTTGGGAGAGAGAGTGAAATTAATTTTTATATGCCCCTACTTGCATGTTTGTGTGTTGCACGAACATAAAAGGGGAAGTTTCTCTCGAGTAGTGAGGGTACATGCTTGATGAAAGATTGATTTTCGTGTCGGATTTCTTGATTAGTTGATTTGCATGAGTTTGCCGATATCAAGAATCAATTCTTAAAAGTTTAGGAAGCCTCGATGTATTAAGGTCATTGTCTTGTACGACCAAGCATGTTTTCTTGATGATTTGCAGGAATTGAATAATCGGTATGACCGTAGCGTAAAATGTTGCACCATAGGGATGAAGGTTGGGATGTAATTTGCATGAGTTGTGTATGTGTTGTTCGAGGACGAACAAGGATTTAAGTGTGGGGTAAGTGATCTTGGGCAGATTTATATGCCCAAGTGATACTCAAACGCATCATTTTTACCTTGTTTGTTGTGCAATGTGTATATAATATCATGTATTTGGTAATAAAATGTGAATTTATACTAACCAACATGATTAGCATTTGTTTTGCAGCATAATGTGATTTTTAGGAGCTAAAATGCGTGTTGGAACTATGTCGGAGTTGGACTTGGATGCGAGCGTGGAAAAGACCTTGGATGGCACATTTTACACTGGCTCCGCGATGGAGCCGTGCCACGCTGCCATCGCGGTAGCACACTGCCTGGGCAGGAATTAATTAGGCAATTTCCAGTGTGCCTGCGCGTCAGTTCCGTGGCACGAAGATAGGCCTCCGCGATGGCCTCCGTGCCACGTTGAGGCCAATTATCTGGACCCTGCAATTTCCAGAGAGGGTCCGCGTCCACACCGTGTCACGGAGGCAGTGCTCCGCGTTGGCCTCCGTGACACGTTGCTTGTTATTCCGGGAAAAATTTCCCACTAGTATAAATAGCACACTTAGGTTTATTTTTAAAGAGTTTTAGTTTTTAGACTAAGTTCAGAAGTGGAGAGCAGGAACGTGGGTTTGTGGCAGTTGAAGAATAGAAAAGCTAAGAGTTTTCTTCTCTTCCTTTCTTCTTTCCTTCAATTGTATGCATGATTTACACTCATTTTAGGATGATTAATCCAAGAATGAGTGGCTAATTCCCTTCTTTGCTGAGGTTTTGAACTTGTGTAATGAATTTTGGTGATAATTGATATGGTTTCTTCTTCTTCTTGCATGTTGTTCTATTAAATCTTGTGCTTACTACATTATGGATTGGCCACCATTAATGTATATCTAAAAAGTCCAATTTCACTCGAGAGAGCACGAAATTGGAAAGTTGTGAATTAATAGGGTATTGTTCTTAACTTGATTTGGGAAAATTGGGTTTTGATGTGCTTTCTTGATAGAAATATACTTGAAAGCCGTATTAGTCAATTTAGGAACCGGAATTGTAGTGCTAGGTCATAAATTGCATTTGATCACAGAAATGTAGACGGATGGTTTATGATTCTAAAGTGAAATTAAATACGAAAGTTTTAATTTCTAGGCAAACGTTCTTGGCTAGCAACATGAAGAAGAGGATGACCAAATTATCATGATTATCAAGTTCATTACTCGTTCTTAACTTTGGCATGTGCATATCCATTGTATAAATTCAAAAGTAAATAGTTGTTATTAATTGTAGTATATAAATAGTTTAGAAACAAAAACTCACTCAACTCTTGGTTGGATTGTTGTTAACATAGTTAGGAATAGAATAGAGATATAGTAAACTAGGCAGTTTTACATATCTAGAGCAGCCTCCTTGGATCGATACTTGGCTACTTAGCCACTTTATTACTTGTTTGACCACGTGCACTTGCGTGTCGGTTGATAAAATTTAATACTAACCGAAGCAGACCGAACAGAGGGCAACAAACTTATCAAGCTCAATTCAGAAATCATAATGCCCCTCCTCCACCACCATCACCGACTATTGAGGAGATGTTCAAGACCATGATCGCTAATCAGGCACAACTGCAGGCTGACTATGTCAAATTGGCAGCCGAAGTGAAGAACAATCAATTGGCGACCAAGGCTCTTGAATATCAGTTTGGGCAGTTTGCTAGTGCCCAAAATATTAGACCCAGAGGAGGACTACCTAGCGACACGGATCCTAATCCGAAGCAGGTAAATGCAGTGACCACGAGGAGTGGTTTACAGTTGAAGGAGGTGGAACCGGAAAGACCGCCTCAAAAGTCAGGAGCAGCAGATGTTGAGGGAGAGCATATTTCGGATAAAGGGAAGACTAAAGAAGCTGAACCAGAAAGGCCTCCACCCCCGTTCCCTCAACGACTTAAGAAACACAAGGAGGAGGCGTGTTTCCAGAAATTCATGGAGGTACTTAAACAGGTACATGTTAACTTACCTCTTGTTGATGTCTTGCAGGGAGTGCCAAAATATGCGAAGTATATTAAAGACATCGTGGCTAACGAAAGTCGTTTGACTGAGTATGCCACGGTAGCTTTAATGGAGAAATGCACTTCCCGTATTCAGAATAGGTTGCCCACAAAACTGAAAGACCCTGGAAGTTTCAATATGCAGCTTACTATTGGGCAAAGTATCCGAGCGCGTGGATTATGCGACTTGGGGGCAAGCATAAATCTGATGCCATCTTCGGTATTCAGAAAGTTAGGTCTAGGGAGTCCTAGACCTACAACGGTAATCTTGCAGCTAGCAGACAGGTCTTTAGCTAAGCCGGACGGCATTGTTGAGGATGTGTTAGTGCAAGTAGGCTCCCTCATTTTTCTGGTCGATTTTATTGTTCTGGACTTTGAACCAGATGCTGAAGTCCCATTTATTTTGGGTCGACCCTTTTTAGCAACCGGAAAAGCATTAATTGATGTAGCTACGGGTCAACTCACGATGCGAGCTCATGACAAGGTCGAAGTGTTCTACGTGTACAAGGTACCTAAGCTCCCAACTGTTTATAAGGAACTCTCGGTGATCAACGTAATTGATCATGGGAATGCTAATGGATTGAGTGATTTCCGAGAGTTACTAGGAAGGCCACCGGATAAGGTTGAGAACTACTGGGGGGATGACCATGATCGGGACAAAGCGTCCATCTCCCTAGTAGATAAATGAGCATAAAGGACATCGAGCCGCGACGGTAAACCAGGCGCTGCACGGGAGGCAACCCGTGAAAAATATTTTCTTTCTTTCTTTTTAGTGTAAATAATTTTTATTTTTCTTTTCTTTTTCTTGACTAGGTTTAGATTTGCATTTTAGTTAGTATTTTTTATTTTAGTTAGGGAAATCTATTAATTTAACCAATTTTTGTTTAGTGAGGTGATTTTCAGGTATAACGGAGGAAATATACATGGAATCGAGAAAATGAGGCGAGGTATGAAAAATTAAATTTATTGGTGAAACAGAGCACTGGCGCATTGGCGCCGTGTCACGGAGGTAAGGCTCCGCGTTGGCCTCCGTGACACGTTGAAGGCAAAATCTGGATTTTTCAAAAATCCAGTAAGCCAACGCGTTGGCTCCGTGTCACGGAGGAGGGGCTCCGCATTACCCTCCGTGACACGTTGCCCCTTATTCAGTGCCGGGTCACACCGGGTTTCCGGGTGACCCGCGTGTTTTCTTTAAATATAACCCCGATTTTCGCCCATTTTTTTCCCATTCCCTCTTCTCTCCGCGACCAAACACCCATTTCCCCTTCCCCAAGCAACGTGCCACATTAATAGGCAAGGAAAAACGTCAAGTTTCTTCGGTTCTTCAATTCTAAGGTATGTTTTCATCGTCAAACTCAAGTTTTTGGCGATTTTTGTCAAATTTGGGCATGTAAGGTGAGGTATATCACCTTAGGTAGAAATTAAACATGATATTGAATTATTTTGTGATTGAGTATGTTCGGATTGTTGTATTTGGCGTTTAAACTTGTCGATTATGTAAATAATTCGAAATTTGATTGTCGAATTGTATTCTAGGGCTTGGGTTGTTGAATTTGACTTGGGCAACTTGATTGTTTGGTGAATTCGATGCCGGGGTGTGTTTATTATTTGAGATAAGTCGTGGTAAATATTGTGTAAATGTTAAAAGATGACTAATTCTCGAATTTTTGTGGGAAAATGCATAATGTGTGAATTGGTTAGATTGTTTAGATTAGCTTGTATATAAAATGTTTTTATAGTTGTTTTTATTTTGTTGTTGTTTTGTTGCGAAGTGCGATGGGTGAATTGTTAGTGATAGTAAGATTGGGAATTAGCTGTATGAAGTCTGAGTAGTACACTAACCGTTATGCTGTCGAATTTCTGTTGTGAACGCACTAAGAAATATGTGTATAGTTGTTTGTGTTTGGGGTTGTAAATAGACCTGTCCTTGCTGAAATTTTGTAAATATTGTTAAGGACTAAGTGTGGGGTAAATTTTGTGCAACCCAACCTTAGCCGAAGCTAACAAGTTTTAGCTTAACGTTGTGCTTGTTTGTGTAAATTGATAGGTACAATGGCTAGCAGACAAGACAAAAGCAAGGGTGCTTCTACCTCAGGCACCGGCAGGAAAAGGATGAGACTGGGCACTGCAGTCCCAGCTGCACCCGCTGTTCCGCACGGCCAACACCGCCGATACGGAACACGATGGGTCACCGATGAAGGGAAGAAATGGTATGCGAAACACAAAGAAAATAAGTACTTCCCGGAGGAACATATTGCAAGGGAACCACTCACACAGGAGTTCCCTCGCATTGTACAGAGAATTGAAGCAGCGGGGCTCAGCTTTATTTTTCAGGAGCCCAAGGAGTGCAACTTTCACTTGGTCCGGGAATTTTATGCAAACTGGAACCCGGCCATCAGAAGCCACACTATTAAAAACAGAGGGCAGATTGTCACTCTGGAACCCCAGCAGCTGAATGCCATCGTTGGAGCGCGGGACACAGACGCCCACGTTCTCCGCCAGCTAAACATCACCCCACCGTACGCCGACATCAGACGTACGTTGTGTGGGGCTCGATCCATAGCCCGATGGAGTAGACACAAGGAGAGGGGTTACCACCAGACTCTGCCTTATTCGCAGATGAATAGGGAGGCCAGAATATGGCTGAAGATTGTATGTTCGTGTTTGATCCCGGGATTTCATATGACAGATGTGACCCGGGACCATGTCTGCTTGGTGTATGCCCTTATGAAAGGGCTTGAGATTAATGTTGGGGCGGTCATAATATCCGCCATGAAGAGAGCCAGACTGCACCAGGGCCACAGATACGGGTTTGGCGGACTCATCACCACCTTCCTCCGAGGCCTCGACATTGAGGAAGAAGCCTTGGATTATATTCCGCAGCTGGAGCGGAGGGCCCTCGACGTGACAAAGACTAAGGCCCCCGACACTACACACGGACCGGTATTGACTTTAGGTGAGCGACATGCTCGTGACGATCAGTACATGTCCCGTATGTTCGGCATGCAGATGCTGCAGCTACGGATAGGTGGGAGACCAGCCACCGAGGAAGAATTATGGCAGCTGGAGCTGGACTACCCCTTTGGCGAGAACGCCAGAGCCTTATGTAAGGTGGGGCCAGCCTTTGTGGAGCCGACCGATGACGATGTCCCTACTGATGAGGAGACACGTCGTGAGGACTCTGATGTGGAGTGTGATGACGACGATGAAGCTGATTCAGACATGGATGACGAGGCCGCAGCACCGGATGAAGAAGTCAAATATTTCGACTGAGCAGGGAGTTACACCACCCAAAATTTTGTGCTTTGTATTTTTGTGAACACTGGGGACAGTGTTCGATTTAAGTGTGGGGTGGGGAGTAGTTAGGTGCTGGGACATAGGCTCTAAACTGCTGTATAATTTCTCCTTGATGTTTATGTATGTTTGTGCTTTCCCTGTGGTGAACTGATTTGTGATGTATGTGTATATTTGTTTTGTGGCTGATGATGTGTATTTTTGAAAGTTATGGTTGCCATTGTAAATATTTTGTAAATTTTGTAAATATTTTTTTTCTCAATCGACATGATCGATATTTTTCAAAATTTTTGCGAAAATATTTTACACTTGTAAATATTTTCTTTCTATCGAAATGATCGATGTGTTGCAAAAAATTTTTCGATTTTTATTTTTGGGTTTCTCGGAGTTTGTTTTCGGTTCTTTTACCGAGAATAGTCCCATTGAACCGATGTCATAGTTAGTGACCGTTCCCTATGATGGATGGATGACGACTGTCTTAAGGGAAATGTAGTCGGTAGGAGTAGGATTTTTAATTGTTTTTAGTTTTTCTTTGGTGGATTGCATCAATGAACTGTAGTTGCTTATGGTTGCTAAAATTTCGTTGCGTGTTGTAATTGGTGTTCAAAATGTGAAAGTGATTCGTTTGAAAGCATGCAATTCTGTAAATATGTTGAGTTACCTAGGATATAGAACTTGGTTCAGTATGATTGAGGCTTAATCTTGAATTCATGTAATTGACTAATTAAAGAGTCTGTGAATGCATCTTGATTCGAGCATGTGCATGAAGTGTGAAGTGAGGTTTTGCTATTCCATGTCATTTTCAATTGTCTAGAACTTGCCTGGTAT
The DNA here is from genome assembly GCA_035772735.1 of Datura wrightii. Lineage (NCBI taxonomy): Eukaryota > Viridiplantae > Streptophyta > Magnoliopsida > Solanales > Solanaceae > Datura > Datura wrightii. The sequence continues at coordinate 48,490,454 of JASDFA010000019.1, forward strand.
GTATACAAAACGAAAGGAAGGAGGTGTAGTGTTGGAAAGGATGTAGGCACTTCTTTGTTTTAACCGATAGTTTCCATTTTTTTCTTGTCAAATTCTACCTTTTTGTATGTTGTATACCCTAGTCAGCCCGTTGAGCCTTTAGCCGATTTCTTTCTTTTGTCCAAAATTGTATGAACTAAGCTTTATTCCTTCTTTTCATTAGCCTTAAAGTCTATAAGAAGCTCTTAAGCGCTTGCAAAGAAAAGAAAATGTTTCCGAAAGTGTTGAAGAGTGAAAAGAAAAAGAAAAGCAAAGTGAGGAAAGAAAAGATGAGGTTGAAGAGGCAGTTGTTGTAATTAAATGATAGTGAGGGTACATGAAAACCCTCTGTTTGGTGTCAAGTGTGTTTGATGAAATGGGCTGTATGAAAGTAAACCAGCATGAATGGGAGAAAAAGAGAAAAGAGAGGAACAATGTCCATGAGTCGATGGGAATGAGTTGAAAAGGCGCTTAAGGATGCTAGCGACTATTATTGGCTAATCCAATATAGACATACTAGATCCATAGCCCCGTTACAACCCATTAAAAGTCCTATTTGATCCTACATTGCATTTCTTTATATTAGTGGAGTAATACATTAAGGGCAAGCTTATGGGTCATGACATGATGCATGTGAATTCTTTTGGGAGAGAGAGTGAAATTAATTTTTATATGCCCCTACTTGCATGTTTGTGTGTTGCATGAACATAAAGGGGAAATTTCTCTTGAGTTATGAGGGCACATGCTTGATGAAAGATTGATTTTCGTGTCAGATTTCTTGATTGGTTGATTTGCATGAGTTTGCCGATATCAAGAATCAATTCTTAAAGTCTAGGAAGCCTTGATGTATTAAGGTCATTGTATTGTACGACCAAGCATGTTTTCTTGATGATTTGCGAAAATTGAATAATCGGTATGACCGTAGCGTAAATTGTTGCACCATAGCGACGAAGGTTGGGATGTAATTTGCATGATTTGTGTATGTGTTGTTCGAGGACGAACAAGGATTTAAGTGTGGGGTAAGTGATTTTGGGCAGATTTATATGCCCAAGTGATACTCAAACGTATCATTTTCACCTTGTTTGTTGTGCAATGTGTATATAATATCATGTAATTGGTAATAAAATGCGAATTTATACTAACCAACATGATTAGCATTTGTTGTGCAGGTAAATGTGATTTTTAGGAGCTAAAATGCGTGTTGGAACTATGTCGGAGTTGGACTTGGATGCGAGCGTGGAAACGACCTTGGAATGCTTGATTTATAGGGGCTCCGCGATGGAGTCGTGCCACGCTACCATCGCGGTAGCACACTGCCTGAGCAGGGATTAAAAGGGCAATTTCCAGTGTGCCTGCGCGTCAGCTCCGTGGCACGGAGATAGGCCTCCGCGATGGCCTCCGTGCCACGTTGAGGTTGATTTACCGGACCCTGGAAATTCCAGTGAAGGTCCGCGTCCACGCCGTGTCATGGAGGCAGTGCTCCGCGTTGGCCTCCGTGACACGTTGCTTGTTATTCCGGGAGAATTTCCCACTAGTATAAATAACACACTTAGGTTTATTTTAATTAGTTTTTTGAGTTTTTAAACTGAGTTCAGAAGTGGAGAGCAGGAACGTGGGTTAGTAGGAGTTGAAGATTGAAAAAGCTAAGGGATTTCTTCTCTTCCTTTCTTCTTTCAATCAATTGTATGTATGATTTACACTCATTTTAGGATGATCAATCCAAGAATGAGTAGCTAATTCTCTTCCTTGCTGAGGTTTTGAACATGTGTAATGAATTCTGATTTTAATTGATATAGTTTCTTCTTCTTCTTTAATGTTGTTCTATTAATTCTTATTTTTACTGCATTAGTGATTGGCCAACATTAATGTATATCTAAAAAGTCCAATTTCACTCGAGAGAGCAAGAAATTGGAAAGTTGTGAATTAATAGGGTATTGTTCTTAACTTGATTTGGGAAAATTGTGTTTTGATGTGCTTTCCTGATAGAAATATACTTGAAAGCCGTATTAGTCAATTTAGGAACCGGAATTGTAGTGCTAGGTCATAAATTGCATTTGATCACAGAAATGTAGACGGATGGTTTATGATTCTAAAGTGAAATTAAATACGAGAGTTTTAATTTCTAGGCGAATGTTCTTGGCTAGCAACATGAAGAAGAGATTAACCAAATTATCATGATTATCAAGTTCATTACTTGTTCTTAACCTTGGCATGTTCATATCCATTGTCTAAATTCACAGTAAATAGTTATTATTAATTTTAGTATATATGGTTTAGAAACAAAAACTCAAGTAATTGTTGGTTACATTGTTGTTAGCATAATTAGAAGTGAAATAGGAATATAGTAAACTAGGCAACTTTACATATCTTGAGCCTCCTTGGATCGATACTTGGCTACTTAGCCAATTTATTACTTGTTTGACCACGTGCACTTGCGTGTCGGTTTTTAACCTATACCGGAACACCTGAACAAGTTTTTGGCGCCGTTGCCGGGGAGGCTAGGCGATTTGTGAAATTGTGTTTAGTGTAAATTTACTGTATTTTTATTTTTATTTTCTTAAAGTGTTAACAACTTGGTCTTAGCCTGTATTTTGCAGATTTTGTTTCTGTGAACACTGGCAAGGGACAAGGAGCTGGTGGAATCTTACTTAGAGCCTGAACGTGAATTTCATAGTCAACGTAGAGAAGCTCTACAAAAGAAGCTGCAGTTGTTCCGACAATCTATTATGGAGCAACAAAATCCACCAGTTGTGAGGGTAGTGTTAGTGCCCGATGAAGCAGCAGCAAGGCCGGTTCGCGAGGTGGCAATCCCACATGCTAACAATGTACATTCTAGCATCCGCAAACCAGAGCCTGGAGGGAGGTTTGAATTAAAGCAGAATATGGTGCAACTTTTGCGCACAAGCGGGCAATTTACCGGTCTCCCTCATGAAGATCCACAACAACATCTCCAAAACTTTTTGGAGATAAGTGACACTTATATACCCGCTGGAGTGTCACCTGATTATGTTCGGCTCACCTTATTTCCATTTTCCTTACTTGGTGAAGCCAAGAGGTGGTTAAAAGCTGAACCACCCAATTCTATATCAACGTGGGATGATCTTGCACGGAAGTTTCTGTTTAGATTTTTCCCTTCTGGTAAAACAGCCAGACTTAGAAGTCAAATTCTATGTTTTAAGCAGAGGGAGGGAGAAAATCTATATCAAGCCTGGGAAAGATTTAAATCCATGTTGCGGGACTGTCCTCATCATCATCAGTCCAATGAGGTGTTGGTACACACATTTATTGAGGGTTTGGAACCCCACACTAAAATTCTGTTAGATTCAGCATCTGGAGGGCAAGCGCTGGAAAAGACTTACGAGGAGCTGTACACTTTGGTCAACCGAATTTCACAAGGCAATCCAGAATGGAATGCAGATTCATCTCGAGGTGGAGCAAGGAAAGCAGCGGGAGTGCTTGAAGTGGATGGATTTACAGCTATCGCTGCACAGATAGCTGCTTTGCAAAATCAGTTAAATAATCACTTCAGCAATATGAACTTGAACCAGCCTTCAGCTTCAGTAAATGCAGTTCAACAGATGTGGTGTGAAGTGTGTGGTTGTAGTGAGCATTCAGCTGAATGCTGTGGTGCAAATCCTGATTCTGTTAACTTTGTGGGCAATGCACAGAGAAATCAGCAGTACTTTGGTAGTGGCTACAACTCAAATTGGAGAAACCATCCGAATTTTTCGTGGGGTAGCAATAATCAACAAGGCCAAAGTTCCGGGCAGGGTATGCACAGAAACCAAGGAGGGCAACAAAGCTATCAAGCTCAATTCAGAAATCACAATCTCCACCACCATCACCGAGCATTGAGGAGATGTTCAAAACCATGATCGCTAATCAGGCGCAATTGCAGGCTGACTATGTTAAATTGGCAGTCGAAGTGAAGAATAATCAATTGGCGACCAAGGCTCTTGAATATCAGTTTGGGCAATTTGCTAGTGCCCAAAATACTAGACCCAGAGGAGGATTACCTAGCGACACAGATCCTAATTCGAAGCAGGTAAATGCAGTGACCACGAGGAGTGGTTTGCAGTTAAAGGAGGTGGAACCGAAAAGACCGCCTCAAAAATTAGGAGCAGCAGATGTTGAGGGAGAGCAAATCTCAGATAAGGGGAAGACTAAAGAAGCTGAACCAGAAAGGCCTCCGCCCCCATTCCCTCAACGACTTAAGAAACGCAAGGAGGAGGCGTGTTTCCAGAAATTCATGGAGGTAGTTAAACAGGTACATGTTAACTTACCTCTTGTTGATGTCTTGAAGGGAGTGCCAAAATATGCGAAATATATTAAAGACATCGTGGCTAACAAAAGTCGTTTGACTGAGTATGCCACGGTAGCTTTAACGGAGGAATGCACTTCCCATATTCAGAATAGGTTGCCCACAAAATTGAAAGACCCTGGAAGTTTTACTATCAAGCTTACGATTGGGCAAAATATCCAAGCTCGTGGATTATGCGACTTGGGGGCAAGCATAAATCTGATGCCATCTTCGGTATTCAGAAAGTTGGGTCTAGGGAGTCCTAGACCTACAACGGTAATCTTGCAGCTAGCAGACAGGTCTTTAGCTAAGCCGGATGGCATTGTTGAGGATGTGTTAGTGCAAGTAGGCTCCCTCATTTTTCCAGTCGATTTTATTGTTCTGGATTTTGAACCAGATGCTGAAGTCCCATTTATTTTGCGACGACCCTTTTTGGCAACCAGAAAAGCATTAATTGATGTAGCTGCGGGTCAACTCACGATGCGAGCACATGACAAGGTCGAAGTGTTCGATGTGTACAAAGTACCTAAGCTCCCGACTGTTTATAAGGAACTCTCGGTGATCAATGTGATTGATCATGGGAATGCTAAAGGAATGAGTGATTCCCGAGAGTTACTAGGAGGGCCACCGGATAAGGTTGAGAACTACTGGGGGGATGACCATGATCGGGACAAATCGTCCATCACCCTAGTAGACAAGTGAGCATAAAGGACGTCGAGCCGCGAAGGTAAACCAGGCGCTGCACGGGTGGCAACCCGTGAGAAAAATATTTTCTTTTTCTTTTTTTTGCATAGTGTAGTTAATTTTTATCTTTATTTTTGTTTTTATTTTTTATTTCCAATTTTTATTTTTCTTTTTCTTTTCTTGATTAGGTTTAGATTTTCATTTTAGTTAGTATTTTTATTTTAGTTAGGGAAATCTATTAATTTAACCAATTTTGTTTAGTGAGGTGATTTTCAGGTATAACGGAGGAAATATACATGGAATCGAGAAAATGAGGCAAGGTATGAAAAATTAAATTAATTGAAGAAACAATGCACTGGCGCGTTGGCGCCGTGTCACAGAGGTAGGGCTCCGCGTTACTCTCCGTGACACGTTGAAGGCAAAATCTGGATTTTTCAAAAATTCCAGTAAGCCAACGCGTTGGCTCCGTATCACGGAGTAGGGTCTCCGCGTTACCCTCCATGACACGTTGCCGTGTATTTGGTTCCGGGTCACACCGGGTTGTCGGGTGACCCGCGTGTTTTCTTAAATTAAAACCCCCGATTTCGCCCCATTTCTTCCCATTCCCTCTTCCCTCCGCGACCAAAACACCTATTTCCCCCTCCCCAAGCACCGTGCCACGTTCCTAGGCAAGGAATACGTCAAGTTTCTTCGGTTTCTCAATTCAAAGGTATGTTTTCATCGTCTATCTCAATTTTTTTGGAGATTTTAGTCAAATTTGGGCATGTGAGGTGAGATATATCACCCTAGGTAGAAATTAAACATGAATGTTGGACTATTTGTGATTGATATATGTTTGGATTGTTGTATTTAGCGTTTGAACTTATCGATTGCGTAAATAATTCGAATTTGATTATAGAATTGTATTCTAGGGCATGAGTTGTTGAATTTAACTTGAGTGACTTGATAAGTCGGCAAATTAGATGCCGGGGTGTGTTTGTAAATTGAGAGATGTCGTGGATAAATATTGTGTAAATGTTAAAACACAACAAATTCTCGATTTTTTTTTTGGGAAAATGCAAAAAGTGTGTAAATTGGTTAGATTGTTTGGATTAGATTGTATATAGAATGTTTTTATCGTTGTTTTTATTTTGTTGTTGTTTTTGTTGTGAAGTGCGATGTGTGAATTGTTAGCGATAGTGGGATTGGGATTAGCTGTATGAAGTCTGAGTAGTACGCTAACCGTTATGCTGTCGAAATTTTTTGTGAACGCACTAAGCATGAAGTGTATAGTGTTGTCTGTGGTGTAATTAGAGTTATTCTTGCTATAATTTTGTAGAAGTAGCTAAGGCCGAAGTGTGGGGTAAATGTTGTGTAACCCGACCTTAGCCGAAGTTAACAAATTTTTAGCTTAACTTTGTGCTTGTTTGTGTAAATTGACAGGTACAATGGCGAGCAGAAAAGATAAAGGCAAGGGTGCTTCTACCTCAGGCACCGGTAGGAAAAGGATGAGACTGGGCACCGCAGTCCCAGCTGCACCGGCTGTTCCGCGCGGCCAACGCCGCCAATACGGAATAAGATGGGTAACCGAGGAAGGAAAGAAATGGTATAATAAGCATAAGGAGAGAAAGTACTTCCTGGAAGAACATATTGCACGGGAACCACTCGCACAGGAGTTTCCTCGCATTGTACAGAGAATTGAAGCAGCTGGGCTCAGCTTTATTTTTCAGGAGCCCAAGGAGTGCAACCTTCACTTGGTCCGAGAGTTCTACGCAAATTGGAACCCGGCCATCAGAAGCCACACAGTGAAAATCAGAGGGCAGATTGTCACTCTGGAACCCTAGCAGCTGAATGCCATCGTTGGAGCGCGGTACACAGACGCTCACGTTCTCCGCCAGCTAAACATCACCCCACCGTACGCCGACATCAGACGTACGTTGTGTGGGGCTCGATCCACAGCCCGATGGAGTAGACATAAGGAGAGGGGTTACCACCAGACTCTGCCTTATTCGCAGATGAACAGGGAGGCCAGAATATGGCTGAAGATTGTGTGTTCGTGTTTGATCCCGGGAGTTCATATGACGGACGTGACCCGGGACCGTGTCTGCTTGGTGTATGCCCTTATGAAAGGGCTTGAGATTAATGTTGGGGCGGTCATAATATCCGCCATGAAGAGAGCGAGACTGCACCAGGGCCACAGATACGGGTTTGGCGGACTCATCACCACCTTCCTCCGAGGCCTCGATATCGAGGAAGAGGCCTTGGACTACATTCCGCAGTTGGAGCGGAGGGCCCTCGATGTGACAAAGACTAAGGCCCTCGACAGTACACACGGACCAGTACTGACTTTGGGCGAGCGACATGCTTGGGACGATCAGTACATGGCCCGTATGTTTGGCATGCAGATGCTACAGCTATGGATTGGTGGGAGACCAGCCACCGAGGAAGAATTATGGCAGCTGGAGCTGGACTACCCCTTTGGAGAAAACGCCAGAGCCTTATGTCGGGTAGGACCAGCCTTCGTGGAGCCGACGGATGACGATGTCCCTACTGATGAGGAGACACGTAGGGAAGACTCCGATGTGGAGTCCGATGACGACGATGGAGCTGACTCAGATATGGGCGACGAGGCAGCAACACCAGATGAAGAAGAATATTTCGACTGATCAGGGAGTTCCACCACTCGAAATTTTGTTTTGTAATTTTTGTGAACACTGGGGACAGTGTTCGATTTAAGTGTGGGGTGGGGAGTAGCTAGGTGTTGGGACTTGGGCTCTAATTTGCTGTATGTTTTTCCTTGGTTTGGATGAATGTTTGTGCTTTCCCGGTTATGAACTGATTTGTGTTGTATCTGTATATATTTGTTTGTGTGGTTAATGATGTGTGGTATGAAAAGTTATGGTTGCCAGTGTAAATAGTTTGTAAATATTTTTTTCTATCGAGATGATCGATATTTTTCAAAAATTTGCACGAAAATATTTTGCACTTGTAAATACTTTCTTTCTATCGAAATGATCGATGTGTTGCAAAATTTTTCGATTTTTAATTTTTGGGGTTTCTCGGAGTTTGTTTTCGGTTCTTTTACCGAGAATAGTCCCATTGAACCGATGTCATAGTTAGTGACCGTTCCCTATGATGGATGGATGACGACCATCTTAAGGGAAATGTAGTCGGTAGGAGTAGGATTTTTATTTGTTTTTAATTTTTCTTTGGTGGATTGCATCAATAAACTGTAGTTGCATTTATGGTTGCTAAAATTTCGTTGCGTGTTGTAACTGATGTTCAAAATGTGAAAATGATTCATTTGAAAGCATGCAATTTGATAAATATGTTGAGTTACTTGGGCTATAGAATTTGATTCAGTATGATTGAGGCTTAATCTTGAATTCATGTAATTGACTAATTAAAGAGTCTGTGAATGCATCTTGATTCGAGCATGTGCATGAAGTGTGAAGTGAGGTATTGCTATTCCATGTCATTGTGAATTGTCTAGAACTTGCCTAGTGTGTATACAAAACGAAATGAAAGAGGTGTAGTGTTGGAAAGGATGTAGGCATTTCTTTGTTTTAACCGATAGTTTCCATTTTTTCTTGTCAAATTCTACCTTTTTATATGTTGTATACCCTAGTCAGCCCGTTGAGCCTTTAGCCGATTTCTTTCTTTCTTTTGTCCAAAATTGTATAAACTAAGCTTTATTCCTTCTTTTCATTAGCCTTAAAGTCTATACGAAACTCTTAAGCGCTTACAAAGAAAAGAAAATGTTTCCCAAAGTGTTAAAGAGTGAACAGAAAAAGAAAAGCAGAGTGTAGAAAGAAAAGATGATGTTGAAGAGGCACTTGTTATAATTAAATGACAGTGAGGGTACATGAAAACCCTTTGTTTTGTGTCAAGTGTGTTTGAGGAAATGAGCAGTACGAAAGTAAACCAGCATGAATGGGAGAAAAAGAGGAAAGAGAGGAACAATGTCCATGAGTCGATGGGAATGAGTTGAAAAGGCGCTTAAGGATGCTAGCGACTATTATTGGCTAATCCAATATATATATACTAGATCCATAGCCCCGTTACAACCCATTAAAGTCCTACGTGATCTTACATTGCATTTCTTTATATTAGTGAAGTAATACACTAAGGGCAAGCTTATGGGTCATGACATGAAGCATGTGAATTCTTTTGGGAGAGTGAGTGAAATTAATTTTTATGTGCCCCTACTTGAATGTTTGTGTGCTGCATGAACATAAAGGGGAAGATTCTCTTGAGTGTGAGGGCACATGCTTGATGAAAGATTGATTTTCGTGTTGGATTTCTTGATTAGCTGATTTTCATGAGTTTGCCGATATCCAGAATCAATTCTTAAAAGTCTAGGAAGTCTTGATGTATTAAAGGTCATTGCATTGTAAGACCAAGCATGTTTTCGTGATGATTTGAAAAAATTGAATAATCGGTATGACCGTAGCGTAAATTGTTGCACCATAGTGACGAAGGTTGGGATGTAATTTGCATGATTTGTGTATGTGTTGTTCGAGGACAAACAAGGATTTAAGTGTGGGGTAAGTGATCTTGGGCAGATTTATATGCCCAAGTGATACTCAAACGTATCATTTTTACCTTGTTTGTTGTGCAATGTGTATATAATATCATGTAATCAGTAATAAAATGCGAATTTATACTAACCAACATGATTAGCATTTGTTTTGCAGGTAAATGTGATTTTTAGGAGCTAAAATGCATGTTGGAACTATATCGGAGTTGGACTTGGATGTGAGCGTGGAAAAGACATTGGAATGCACATTTTATAGGGGCTCCGCGATGGAGCCGTGCCACGCTACCATCGCGGTAGCACACTGCCTGAACAGGAATTAAAATGGCAAATTCCAGTGTGCCATCGCGTCAGCTCCATGGCACGGAGAGAGGCCTCCGCGTTGGCCTCCGTGCCACGTTGAGGCTAATTTACCGGACCCTGAAATTCCAGTGAAGGTCCGTGTCCACGCCGTGTCACGGAGGCAGTGCTCCGCGTTGGCCTCCGTGACACGTTGCTTGTTATTCCGGGAAAAATTTCCCACTATTATAAATAGCACACTTAGGTTTATTTTAAGCAGTTTTTAGTTTTTAGAATGAGTTCAGAAGTGGAGAGCAAGGACGTGGGTTAGGAGCAGTTGAGGAACGAAAAAGCTAAGGGATTTCTTCTCTTCCTTTCTTCTTTCTATCAATTGTACGTATGATTTACACTCGTTTTAGGATGATCAATCCACAAATGAGTGGCTAATTCTCTTCCTTGCTAAGGTTTTGAACATGTGTAGTGAATTTTGATTGTAATTGATATGGTTTTCTTCTTCTTCTTCCATGTTGTTCTATTAATTCTTTTTCTTACTGCATTAGTGTGTGGCCGACATTAATGTACATCTAAAAAGTCTAATTTCACTCGAAAGAGCAAGAAATTGGAAAGTTGTGAATTAATAGGGTATTGTTCTTAACTTGATTTGGGAAAATTGGGTTTTGATGTGTTTTCCTGATAGAAATATACTTGAAAGCCGTATTAGTCAATTTAGGAACCGGAATTGTATTGCTAGGTCATAAATTGCATTTGATCACAGAAATGTAGACGGATGGTTTATGATTCTAAAGTGAAATTAAATACGAGAGTGTTAATTTCTAGGCGAATGTTCTTGGCTAGCAATATGAAGAAGAGATTAACCAAATTATCATGATTATCAAGTTCATTACTTGTTCTTAACCTTGGCATGTTCATATCCATTGTCTAAATTCACAGTAAATAGTTGTTATTAATTTTAGTATATATAGTTTAGAAACAAAAACTCAAGTAACTGTTGGTTACATTGTTGTTAGCATAATTAGAAGTGAAATAGAAATATAGTAAACTAGGCAACTTTACATATCTTGAGCCTCCTTGGATCGATATTTGGCTACTTAGCCACTTTATTACTTGTTTGACCACGTGCACTTGCGTGTCGGTTTTTAACCTATACCGGAACACCCGAACAAGGGGTAACCTGTTGAACCATCGCGGAAGGAGCAGATGCAGAGCCCCTCCGCGATGGCAAGTGTCACGGAGTTGGACCCTCCGCGTTGGCTCCATGACGCGTTGGGACTGTCCAGGCCCAAGTATATAAAGCCCCACTTCGATTTCATTTCATTTAAATCATTGAAAATTTCCATAGAAACAGAGAGGGACGAAGAAGGTTAATATATAATCGTTCAATTACGCTGCCAAACGTAGTCTAAACTCAAATTAACTCCAGATACCAAGGTATTTAGCAGCAGGGAGCATTCCTACGAATTTTGTTTCGTGAAATACGGCCAACGAATCGTCGAGCTACCGGACTAAGGTAAGTAGAATTGCTCCAAAATAGTGTCTATGTGCTTCTAGCCGTAAAGTGAATACTTCAGATAGGTCTGTTGAGTTTTGTGTCTAGGGAACCAAACCCTATCTGTTACTATTTGTACATTCAGTTATTATAGGTGTAGCTCCAGTTTCATATAGCCCCGTTGAGTTTGTGTCCGGGGATCCAGACCCTATCTGTTACTGTCTACACAGGAGTCCTCCGGACCCAGACACGGTTGCTTATATCAGAGGCTATGGCCCGAGCCGGAAACCCAGGGGGCTGGTAGAGGAGCTCTGAAGTGTGCAGATGAGTGGAGTGACTTATTTTTGGCTGGCTTTGACCCGAGTAGGGGTATATAGATTGTTTGCTTGTTTGGCGTCATACGGCTTATGGGGGTTGGTATTGGCTCTTGCTTGCTAAATGTATATGTATTTATGTGCTTTATATATATTAGTTAATAGACAGCAGACCGCCGTGACTACAGACACGCTCCTGCCTATCAGTGCAGAAAGGTTTGATCTAGTTCCTATCAACTCTTCAGATTCAGTTATCTTCTGCTCACAGACTTGTTAGTTATGTTATCTGTATTTAGTTGCTTTGCATACTAGGTACCAGTGGTACTGACGCCCGGTGGGGCGCTACATTACTTGCCTACAGGTACTCATAGACGAGGAGGCGATCCCTGGTGATCCTGCCAGCGCAGAGTCATCAGCTTCTATCATCTGGAGTTTGATATTTCAGAGGTTTATATCATTTCCCCTTGTTGTACAGTACGGGTAGGTCGGGGCCCTGTCCTGACCATCTTATCAGTATTCCTAGAGGCTTGCAGTCTGTACATATTTCCCTGTGGTACATTGAGATGGTCGTGTGAGGCCGTGCAGTTTGTTATAGTTGTTTAGCATTTCAGTCTATATTGGCCATGTGAGGCCTTATACAGTCAGTAGTGGTGACCTTGCCGGTCACATAATTATTCAGTATTCCATTGTCGAGTTACAGATAACTAGACAGCATGGTGGCCTCGTCGGCCCGCATAGGCTCCCTTATATTGATATGATTATGGTTAGCTGCTGTTATAGTACAGGTGGCTATAGGCCCAGTCGGCCAGAGGCTGTTTTTACAGCCGTTATATAGCCCATTGATTCCTTGAATCTGAGTTAGAGCCAGCCAGGCACCAGATGTGCTCAGGCTCAGCAGTCTATCAGTTCAGGTCCTACTAGCGCACCAGGTACCAGTCATACCCCCTAAGGCAGGGCGTGACAGGAAGGAACCACAAGTCGTGGTGAGGCTCATGGTAAGTAGGTTCAGATTTTTGTGATTAGCAAACAACAGACTATGTAACGGATCATTGTCTTAGAGGACGAGTCATCTTGTCTGTCCTTTGGTCATTTTCGAAAGCAAACTACCACAGTGCAAACGACAAGCGACAGAACGGGTCGTTGTTTGCTCTAACGACCCGTTGGTTTCGTTTGTTAGTTCAACCCAGCCAATTTTCAAGATAGATTCGTTAAGGGAATTTTTGACTTTTCCACGCTAAGAGACCCTAATATACTCTTTTTGGATTATGAAAGGTGGGTTTTTAAGGGGATAATTATTTCTAAGTCTTCATTCATGCATGCATTAGTTTAAAGGGGTGATCAAATGATGATTTAAGGTTTTCTTCCCCAATTCCTTTCAAGTTCTTCTTGGGCATTTAAGGGAGGTTAAGAATCAGTGGTTTCAGGTATGTAAGGATATCAATGGGTGTTTCCACCCTCACTCATTCTAGTTCTCTGCGATTTTATGAAAATTCAATCAAAAGCTTATGGGGTTTTGAAGTAGATTTATATAAAACTGTAATGATTTCTAATGGGCTTTGTGATTATTGAGTCTTATTGTATTATAATGGGTTTTGATCCAATTTATGATTAAAATTATTTATAATGTTATCGATTCTTAATTTCTATTGATGTTAGCCTAATTATGCGTGACCCATGATAAATTGATTTATGATCTAGTATTTCCATTGATGATATTTACAAGTCTGGCATGAATTATGATTCAAATTATGGATTTATGATATTACCCAGTATGATTTCATGAATTTCAAGTTATATGCATGATTTACAAGTATGTATGAACCTTATTAATCATTAGTTAGGTTTTGGCCGACTCACAGGCCTTGTTTCATGGAAAGTTCATGTTTGTACAAGCATTTTTATGATTATCACAATTTAAGTAGCCCATGAATTCATGCATGTAATACTATGAGCAATATATATATTTTGGGAGTATTATCGAACACCGAGTAGGTTCGGGACTCAGATTAAGACCCAGATCTCATAAACTACGTGCCATCATAGGTATTTTGGAAACCCTTTCATGAAAGTCCCGGCCCAAATGGCCCTTTCCATGGTGATATCACACTTTCATGGTTCTACCCTTGGTAAGGTATGAACACCTTCCCGACTAGGGTTACAGGTCGGGCTTCATGTGTGCTCATATGGGGTATGTCTCTTAAGAGAATCTCCCACTGTTCCTCATGATTTATGCATGTTATGATTATGTATTTTGGCTCAAGTCATGTAACGTAAACCTCTTTCCTTATGATTATGAATATGTTTGCATTACCAATGTTTTGAAAACGTTGGGCCTTATGACATGTTATGATGATTTATGATACGAGCATAATTTTCTACTCTTATGATCATTTATGAGTTTATATATATATCTTAAATGTCGATTTTACTTAAATTGCAAACTTAGTACATTCCACGTACTGACTGCTAACTTTCTGTGTTGTATCATTTCATGATACACGACCCACCTCTCAGGCTCAGTACTTCTGAGGTTTTTATCGGTGTATTTGGTGAGTCCTCATGTTTCGAGGTCCATATGTTCAGACTCTATACTTTTATTTCGGTTTCAGAATTGTTGGGTTAGTTGGGGAGTAGTCCCATCAACCTGTCTTTCATGATTAGAGGTTTTTCAGACTACATGTTGTAACCAGCCGTTATGTATGAATCTTGTACTAGCTTTCTTCGTTATTATGTCACAATTATGTTTTCCTTATGCTATGTCTTCCGCTCATGTGATTGAATTAGATGTATTCTCATGCAATGGGTTGACTTGGGGTCTCTCGGAGCTCTTTGTCCCGTGTCTACGATCTGCGTATACATTCGGGTCATGACAAACATGGTATCAGAGCCATAGGTTTGAAGTTGCCAAACCACATTAAGTAGAGTCTTTCTCATGGGTGTGAAGCATGCCATACTTATGAAAAAGAGTCTATGAGACGTTTAGGAAATGTTCCCTTCATTCATGATCTAAGTCATGCGATGAAATGTCCTCTACCCTTCTAATTTATGCTATTCACGTTTTCAGCATCATGCCTCCACGCTGAGTGAACACTAGAAGAAATACTAACGGTAATGATCATGAAGGTGTCCATGATGGTGAGCATCTGCCAGGCCCACTCATTCACAAGGAGCACACACCAGAGACAACTGCCCGTGTTGAGTTTAGGGAAGCTATTCAGATGCTAGGCACAGGCTATGACAACCTAGGTTCAGAATTAGACATCGGCACATTACCCTCCGAATGGGAATGCGGCAGCAGCTAGGGTGAGGGATTTCTTAAGGATGAGCCATCCTAGGTTCACGGTTATGGGACTTCTCAGGTCAGGTCAGGGGGTGGGCAGCGTCATTAGTCCCAGCACACGTCTATCACTCCAGCTCCATCATTGACCAACACGTCATTTAGCTTCGGAGGAGATTAGAGGAGCAAGGCTTCAGGCTTTAGGGATCAGGGTACCATGCAGATGGAGTGCACTTTTCCAATTTTTGTGAAATGCAGCAAGAACCATCCCGGGAGGTGCTTAGTTGGCTCAGGTGCTTGTTTCAGGTATGGAAAACCCGAACACAAACATAAGAATTACCCCTAAGCCAGATTATAGGTCGGTGGAGGCCGTGTGACAACAACCAGTTTCGCCACTCCAACAGCACATCCCCCTCAGTAGGGTGCCTCTACTAGTTCAGCAGGCGGTCAATGCCAAAATAGGTTATATGCTTTAGTACCCTGCCAAGAGTAGGAGGCTACTCCAGATGTGGTCATTTATATATTGCAAGTCTTCCATATTTATTCTTATGCCTTATTAGATCTAGGAGCTACTTTGCCTTTTGTGACCCCTTATATTGCTAGTAGTTTTTGAGTAAGCCCTGAAATTCTGTCAGAACTGTTCTTGGTCTCTACCCCAGTCGGTGAATCAGTTGTAGCTATGCGAGTGTATAGTGGTTGCCCCATCACCATGTTGCATAAGGTTACCTCCGCAGACTTAGTAGAACTTGCTATGAATGACTTTGACATCATTTTGGGCATGGATTGGTTGTTTTCATGTTAAGATTGGATTAATTTTAGAACTCGGTCAGTAGAGTTCAGGTTTCCGGGTGAGCCAGTCTTAGAGTAGAAGGAAAATTCAGCAGTACCAGTCGGTCAGTTTTTTTCGTATCTTAAGGCTAGGAAAATGATTTCTAAGGGTTACATGTATCACCTAATTAGGGTTAAGGTAGTGGAGTCCGAGACCCCAACTATCCAGTCAGTTTCGGCGGTGTGTGAGTATCGGGAGGTTTTTCCCAATGACTTGCCAAGTGTTCCTCCAGAGAGGGAAATTGATTTTTGCATTGATCTCTTACCCAACACGCAGCCTATGTCTATTCCTCCATATAGGATGGCTCTAGCCGAGCTAAAAGAGTTAAAGGAGCAATTGAAGGACTTGTTGGATAAGGGTTTCATTAGACAGAGCAAGTCTCCATGGGATGCACCGGTTCTCTTTGTCCTAAAGAAGGATGTTCCCTTCGCATGTGTATTGATTATTGGAAGTTGAACAAGGACACCATCAAGAAAAGGTACTCCTTGCCCAGGATTGATGATTTCTTTGACCAGCTCCAGGGTGCTCGATGTTTCTCAAAGATAGATCTCAGGTTGGGTTATTATCAGCTCAGGGTTCGGGAGTGTGATATCCCGAAAACATCCTTCAGGACACGGTATGGCCATTATGAGTTTGTAGTTATGTCTTTTGGACTAATAAACGCCCCTTCAGCTTTTATGGAGTTGATGAACAGGGTATTAAAGCAATATCTAGACATGTTTGTGATCGTGTTGATCGATGATGTCCTTATATACTCTCAGAGCGAGGAGGAGCATGCCCCTCACTTGAGAGTAGTGCTTCAGACCCTCAAGGATCATCAGTTATATGCAAAGTTCAGCATGTGTGAATTTTGGTTGGACTCCGTGGCATTCTTATGCAATGTGGTATCGAGTGAGGGCATAAAGGTAGATTCTCAGAAAAGATAAAAAACTAGCCTAGACCGGTGAATACTTCAGAAATTTGGAGTTTCTTGGGCCTAGCAGGCTACTATCGGAGGTTTATTGAGGGTTTTCCAATAATTGCAGCACCATTGACCAGGTTGACTCAAAAAAAGGTAAAGTTCCAATAGTTGGAGACTTGTGAGAAAAGCTTTCAGGAATTGAAGACTCAACTCACTTCAGCAACAGTGTTGACCCTACCCAAGGATACGGATGGCATTATTGTGTATTGATGCTTCAGGAGTCAGACTCGGATGTGTATTGATGCAGCAAGGAAAGGCAATAGCATATGCCTCCCGACAGTTAAAGGTTCATGAGAAGAATTACATGACCCATGTTCTAGAGTTGGCAGCGGTGGTGTTCACATTGAACATAAGGAAGCATTACTTGTATGGAGTCCAGGTGGATGTATTACAGATCACAAGAGTCTACAATATGTGTTCACACAGAAGGACCTAAATCTTCGGCAAAAGAGGTGGTTAGAATTACTGAAAGACTATGATATGAGTGTTCTTTACCACCCGGAAAAGGCTAACGTGGTAGCGGACGCACATAGTAGACTCTCTATGGAGAGTGTGTCCCACGTGGAGGGAGGAAAGAAAGAGCTGGCAAAAGATGTCCATCTACTTGCAAGGTTGGGAGTGAGGTTAGTCGACTCAGCCGATGGTGTTGTTGTTGTGCAGAATGGATCAGAGTCATCCTTGGTGGTTGATGTCAAATCTAGGCAAGATGAGGATCCTATTTTGAGGAAATTGAAGGAGGCTGTGTGGAGTCAAAACGTGGAGGTTTTCTCCCAAGGGGGAGATGGTGTATTGCGTTACCAGGGTAGTCTATGTGTTCCATACGTAGATGATTTGGGGGATCGAATATTGCATGAGATACATGGATCCAGGTACTCTATCC
The DNA here is from genome assembly GCA_035772735.1 of Datura wrightii. NCBI lineage: Eukaryota > Viridiplantae > Streptophyta > Magnoliopsida > Solanales > Solanaceae > Datura > Datura wrightii. The sequence continues at coordinate 48,508,019 of JASDFA010000019.1, forward strand.
ATACGGGTGCCACCAAGATGTATCATGATTTGCGGGAAGTATATTGGTGAAACGGCATGAAGATGGATATTGCAGAATTCACATCCAAGTGCCGGAACTGTCAGTAGGTGAAGGTTGAGAACCAAAGGCATACTTCAGGTTATTAGAATTCGTAGTTGGAAGTGGGAATAAATCAATATGGGGTTCATAACTGGTTGTCCCCGTACACGCCGACAATATTACTCCATTTAGGTAGTGGTCGACAAGTTGACCAAGGTGGCACATTTCCTACCAGTGAAAACCACAGATTCAACAGATGATTATGCCAAATTGTATATTTGGAAGTTGGTTCAACTTCATAGACTGCCTTTGTCTATTATTTCAGACCGACGTACTCAGTTCACCTCCTAGTTCTGGCAGTCTTTTCAGAAGGGGCTTGGGACTCAAGTTAAGATCAGCACAACTTTTCATCCGCACATGGATGGTTAAGCCCAACGAACAATCTAGACTCTCGACGACATGTTGAGAGCATGTGTAATGGATTTCAAGTGTAGCTGGGATGATCATTTTCCCTTGATCGAGTTTGCTTATAGTAACAACTATTACTCTAGCATCCAGATGGCACCGTTTTAGGCTCTTTATGGGCAAAGGTGTAGATTGCCCATTAGATGGTTTGAGGTTGGTGAGGCAGCTATGATAGGGCCTGAATCAGTTCATGAGGCTTTGGTAAATGTTCAGTTGATAAGGGAACGATTGAAAACCGCTTAGAGTCGTCAAAAGTCATATGCAGATGGAGGAGAAGAGATTTAGATTTTGAGGTAGATGATTGGGTATTTCTAATGGTGTCTCCCATCAAGGGATTCATGCGGTTCAGAAAGAAAGGAAAACTTAGTCCCCGATATGTTGGTCCCTACCGAATCATGAGAAGAGTTGGTAAGGTAGCATATGAGTTGGACTTGCCCTCAGAGTTATCTTTTATACATCCCATGTTTCATGTGTCACTTTTAAAGAAATGTTTGGGGGATCCAAGCCTAGTAGTTCTGGTGAACAGAGTCGGAATCAATGACATCCTCAGCTACGAAGAAGTTCTTCTGGAAATATTGGACCATCAAGTTCGGAGACTAAGGAACAATGAAGTAGCATCAGTTAAAGTCCTATGGAAAAATAAACATGTTGAAGGAGCTACGTGGGAAGCCGAAGCAGATACAATGGCTAGATATCTGCATTTATTCTCTACCGGCTCAGTTTCGACTTGAGATCAGTTATGCTCTATGACTCTGTTTTGTATTCATCGTCAATTCATGTGTTCAAGTTTCTTTTATGTGTATGGATGTGTATGTGAAGCATGAGATTAGTTTAGCTATGTGTTGTGAATTAGGGGTAGTCATTCCAATAGTTTTCGGTTTAAATGATCAGTATTTGAGTATGATACTTGCAAGCTTTTGTTTTCTTCTTGTTTCCTACATTTGAGGAAGAATGCTTCCAAGGGGGAGATATTTTAATACCCCTAAAGTTCCTAGGAGTAGACCCGGGAGCTAAAAGTGAAAACTACTGAAACTAGGAAAAGATAGCAGAGGACGGGCCACGTCATTACTCGTGGTATCAGACCACGGGTCATTATATGATGTCATGGTGTGGGAAGTCTAGGTGGCAGTGGGACGACGGACGACACAACGACTCGTTGTTCGGGACAACGAGCCGTTGTTAGCAGGCGTTGAAGGAGGCTGGGTTCAGAAGATGGATACAATGAGTCATCCAATGACTCGTTGTGAGGAGTGACGACTCTTTATTACCGGTCGTCATTGGGTTGCAAGAATTCCCAGTGTAGAGGACCGATCAAGACCACGGATCGTTAGAAGGAACCACGAGTCATAGTGAGGCTCGTGGTAAGAAGGTTCAAATTCTGTGATGAGCAAACAATGGAAATGTAACAGATCGTTGTGTCAAAGTACAAGTCATCATGTCCATCCGTTTGTCATTTCCGAAAGAAATATACAACAGTGCAAAAACGATGAGCGACATAATGGGTCGTCGTTGCCTCTAACGACCTATTCGTTCCATCCGTTAGTTCAACACAGCTAATTTTCAAGCCAGATTCATTAAGGGCATTTTCGACTTTTCCACGCTAAGAGACCCTAAACTACATTACTTTAGCTTATGAAAGGTGGGTTAAAGGGGATAATTTTTCTAAGTCTTCATTCATGCATGCATGAGTTTAAAGGGGTGATAAAAAGGTGATTTAAGGTTTTCTTCCCCAATTCCTTTCAAGTTCTTCTTGGGCATTCAAGGGAGGTTATGAATTAGTGCTTCTAGGTATGTACGGCTATCAATGGGAGTTTCCTTTCTCACCCATGCCAGTTCTCTACGATTTTATGAAAATTCTATCAAAAGCTTATGGGGTTTTGAAGTAGATTTGCATAACAATCTAATGATTTCTAATGGGCTTTGTGATTTTTGAATCTTATTGTATTCTAATGGGTTTTGATAAACTTTATGATTTAAATTATTTATAATATTATCGATTTCTTGATTTCTGTTGAAGTGAGCGTAATTATGCATGACCCATAATAAATTGATTTATGATCTGCTATTTCCATTAATGATATTTACATGTCTGCCATGAATTGTGATTCAGATTATGAATTTATGATATTACCCATTATCATTTTATGAATTTCAAGATATATGCATGATTTACAAGTATGTATGAACCTTATGAATCATGAATTATATTTTGGCTGACTCACAATCCTTGTTTCATGGCTAGTTTATGTATATACAAGCATGTTTATGATTATCATTATTCATCTATCCCATGAATTCATGCATGTTATATTATGAGCACTATATATGTTTTGGGAGTAGTATCGAACTTCGAGTAGGTTCGGGCCTCAAGTTAAGCCCCCAATCTTATAAACTACGTGCCACCGTAGTTATGTTGGGATCCCTTTCATGACCTTACCCGGACCAAATGACCCTTTTCATGGTGTTATCACACTTTCATGGTTCTACCTTTGGCATGCTGTGGACACCCTCCCGGCTAGGGTTACAAGTCGGGCTTCATGTGTACTCATATGGGGTATATCAGTTAAGAGAAAATCCCACTATTTCTCATGATTTATGCATGTTATGATTATGTATTTTTTCTCATGTCATGTTAAGTAAAGCTCTTTCCTTATGATTATGAATATTTTACTTTATGAATATTTTGAAAACCTTGGGCCTTATGACATGTTATGATGATTCTTGATACGAGCATGATGTCCTACTCTTATGATCATTTATGGGTTTATATATATATATATATATCTTAAATGTCAATTTTACTTACCTTTCATAGTCAGTACATTCCACGTACTGACTGCATACTTTCAATATTGTATCGTTTCATGATAGAGGACCCGACTCTCAGGCTCACCCTCCACTGTAATGCTTTAGAGGTTGTTATCAACCTATTTGGTGATTCCTCATGTTTCGAGGGCCATATGTTCAGACTCTATGCTTTTATTTTGGTTTCAGAATTGTTGGGTTAGTTGGGGAGTTGTTCCGTCAACCCATCTTTCATGATTAGAGGCTTTTAAAACTACCTGTTGTAATCGGTCGTTATGTATGAATCTTGTACTAGCTTTCTCCTTTATTATGTCACAATTACATTTTCCTTATGCTAAGTCTTCCGCTCATGTTAATGAATTAGATGTATGCTCAGGCCATGGGTTGCGTTGGAGTCTCTCGGGTCGTGACAATTATGATCACTATGCATGTTTTTGGACTAGTATTTAACACCGAGTAGGCTGGAGTTGTAGCGCATCCAGGTCTTAGAAATACATGTTGTACACCCCAAAATTTTCTTAGAGCATACCTAGACTTAAAATGAAAAACCAGAAGGGGACCAAACAAATTTTTCCTCAGAACAACTCAACCAATGAGTCTTTGTAGGTAACGATGACCTATTGTGAGAGTCATTGTCAATCCTTGTAGATTGTCCCTAGATTCAATGAGCAACACAATGATCCATTGGTTCTAATAACAGGCAATTGTATTGATCCATTGGTACCAGTCCAGAAACTGTTCAAAACAGTGCTCGAAATTATGAGTTAGAGTACGAGTCGTTATTGGTACAATGACGAATCATAAGGAGCCGTTGGAGTAGATTCAGAAATCCCTTCAGTTGCAACAGTTGGTGCTAGTGACTCGTTATTTCTAGTAATGGGTCATTCTGTCCGTCCGCGGGGGATATCATGAATCTTATCAAAACTCTTCCTATGACAACGAGTGTCAACAAACATTGTCCCATCCAATGTGTCATTGTTTCCATACGTTGGTTTAGTTTATGGATCATTCAGAATCTCCTGTAGTGATTATAAGAAGTGACAACAACCCATTGTGTCAACCAACCATTCCTTCTATCGTCTGTCGGGTAAAGTTTAGAAGTTGTTCAAAGTCCTTCCCGTGGCTATGATTGTATACAACAACTTGTTGTTATGTTTAACAAGTCATCCTATCCGTCCATTGTTAAATTCTAGTAACTAGGATTTTTTAGACCCAGGACCAAGAAATGGTCCCAATGGGTCATGGTTATGACCAACGACACATTGTGTGACCCATTGGGTCCCGATGGGCAGTTTTCCAGTCTTTTTTCAGGGGCATTGTTGTAACTTCTTGTTATTTTTGTTCCTAAACTTTGTCGTTTGGGGTGCGGTTTGAAGGGAATTTAGGGAATCCACTGACTTTCTCCTCTCATTCTCATCCAAACTCACAGAACCGGTTCGTAAACTTCAAAGTTTCTCTTTTGAGCAAAAGCTGGGGCATTCAATCTTCTTATCAGATTCTAAAGGAAGTTCTCAAGGGTTTTCTTCAGCTATGTGGGATTCCAATATGTTAATTTCTTGCACCCTTGTGTCCCAAATTCATATTTCTCCCAATATGGTAATTTCTTGCACCCTTGTGTCCCAAATTCATTACAGAAATATTATTTATTCTAGCCCTATTGAATATTTAAACTAGGGTTTCTTAAGTAAGCTCATGAATTCTTTTGATGCAATAATTTCTTTAAGGTTTTCCAAGATTATTACTAGTAGCAATTCATGTCTTGGTTTCATTCATACAATAGGTATTTTATCCATGATATTTTGCATGTTTTTTGAATGAAACTTGCATGGTTTAGAAACCACATATAAGTATTGCTTTATTAGGATAATTTCATTTTAGTTATGAATTTTAGTATAGATAATTAAACAAAAGTTTATCTTTTAGTATATTCAGTCTCAGAGTACCAGTCAGTTTTCAGTATATTTAACACTCTTCAAAAATGACAACAGATTAGTTTGACAATTATTAGTCTTTTGAGAAACTCAGTAAATGCAGTAGAATTGGTTTATAGCTTGTTAATTGTTCTTTAGACAATTATGATGCTTTTAGATAAAACAGCTCTGACGAGTCTTAGAACATAGTTTCTTTTAGGTCCTTAGACTCTCAGAAAACTTCTAGGTAAGTAGTTCTGACTTATTTCATAAGACATCAGTTTGAGATATAAGAATAATTAGACACAGTTAGGATTCTTAGTGGGAGTAGTACTTAGCACCAAGAAGTCGGGGTTCAGCGCACCTAGGTTCCTAATACTACGTTATCCCCATAGGTTACTAGCCTAAATGGGCTTCAAATAGTGATCACCCAGTTCAATTACTATACCCTGGCAAGGTATAGTGGGCCTTCTCCGATATGGGGTATACATCAGACTCCACGTCTAGCTCACGTTGTTACATGTAGGTTATAGTATCTCCTATAGCATAGTGCAACTCAATCCAGTCCAGTTATGATTTTCAGTTCAGTTCAGCTTCATAAGATTTTAGTCTTTTTCTTTACAGTATTATAGTATTAATTTATGTATATTTTAGTTCCATCTCAGATACTCAGTATATTCAAAGTACTGACACATATTTTTATGCTATATCGTCTTATGATTTAGACTCATGTATCCAGTTTCAACATCGTGGTTAGATCCTCTCAGCGAAATCCCAGCAGCTTCCATGGTGAGTCCTTATCCGCCAAGGGCAAGAGTTCCACTTCTAGTTTTATTTTATTGTTTCAATTCAGATATTAGAGTTAGTTGGGGCTTTATCATGGTAACTCATCAGTTCATGTTAGAGTGATTTCAAACAATAATTGTAGATTCAACTAGATTTTTAGATTAATTTAAGATTCCGTCATTTATTTAATAGCAGTTATTTCATTTCTGAACCTCTGCTCTTTATGTAAATTTTCAGCAAATCAGTTTTTATTAAAATATGCTCTACCAAGGTTTGCTTGGGATCACTTGTGACCCTAAATACTGTCTCTCATCCAGGGTGTGAACTCAGATTATGATAAACTTGGTATCAGAGCATTATTTTTAGAGTATCCAGGAAGATTGAAAGCTTCATCAAGTAGACTCCTTTTTATGGGTGTGAAATGCGTCATACTTATGAGGGGGAGGCTACGAGGTCTCTGTAGAAAAATTCTTTTTATTCATGATTCTTATCGTGCGTAAAGTTTTAGACTATAATATATCCTCCTAACTCATTCTCTACCCTTTTTAGAGAATGATGCCTCCCAATAGAGGAAACAAAAGGAGGACCGAAAATGCTAACCGACCAGCCCCACCAGCTCCCCCAGCTCCTCAGGACGACCAGATGTCCCACGCAAAATTTTGTGCTACTATTTAGATGCTGGCCTAGGCCATGACCAAACAGGTTAATCTGCAGGCCGTGGTACCAATTAATACAAATGAATCTACAGCTGCAGCTAGAGTTTGGGATTTCACTCAGATGAATCCCCCAGAATTTCACGAGTCTAAGGTTGACGAAAACCTATGAGAATTCATTTATGAAGTGAAAAAGATCATCCAGATCATGGGTTCTACCTCTATAGAAAGTGTTGATTTTGCCACCTACTAGCTGAAAGGGGTAGCTTAGATTTTGTACAATCAATGGAAGGAAGGAAGGCAAAATGTTGCAGTTTCGGTGGAATGGGATGAGTTCGTTACAGCATTCCTGGAAAAGTTATTTCCTCGGGTGTTAAGGGAAGCTAAGGCTGCTGAATTAATGAACCTGAGGTAGAACAACATGACAGTACACAATATGCACTAAAGTTCACTCAATTGTTGAGATATGCTCTAGAAATGGTTGTTGAGCCGAGGGCTCGCATGTTATGTTCATTAATGGAGTCTAAGACTTGGTTGTCAAGGAATGTAGGAATTCCATGCTAATCAAAGACATAGGCCTCTCTAGTCTCATCATTCAGGCACAACAGATAGAGGTAGAGAAGTTGAAGGAGATAGACAGGGAGAGTAAATGGGCCAGAACAAGTTAGTTTGAGTATTCCCAATAGAGGTTAGGTGGCGGTAATCTCTAATAGCAGCAACAACAGAGACCTCCAGCACCTTCCTCAGCCAAAGCTCCATCTTCTAGGCCCTATAAGGATAAGAAGGGTGGAACATCAGGCTCCAAGTACCAGAGCCATGTCTCCAGCAACTGTACTTTTCTAGCCTACCTCAAGTATAGCAAGAACTATTCGGGAGAGTGTCATCTGGGCAAGGATGGTTGTTTTAGGTGTGGCCAGCTAGGTAACAGATTGAGGAATTGTCTATCAATAGGAAGGGGGAAGGCCTGGTCCACCATGTCAACAGCTCCGCTAGAACATCCAACTCTACGGGGCACCACCTCAGGTATAGGTGGCAGTTAGTGCCAAAATTTTTTCTACACTCTATCTTCCCTGTAGGATCAGGAGAACTCACCTGATATGGTTATTGGTATGTTATGCCTTTTCCATACTGATGTATATGTTTTACTAGATCTAGGAGATACACTCCTTCATCACTCCTTACATTGTAGTCCAGTTCGATATTAGTCCAAAAATCCTCTCATAGCTATTTTCAATTTCTACAATGGTTGGTGAGTTACTTAGTGCTAGTTTAGTGTATAAAAATTGTTCGGTCATGGTGTTGAATACAGTCACCTCAGTTGATCTAGTAGAGCGTGCTATGATCGACTTCGAACTCATCCTTGGCATGGACTAGATGCATTGTTGTTATAGTTTAGTTGACTGCGGAACCAAGGTCGTCAAGCTTCAGTTTCCTAACAAACCATTGCTATAGTGGAAGGGTAGTTCTTCAGTGCCTAAGGGTCATTTCATTTCATACATTAAGGTTAGGAAGATGATCACTAAGGGGTACATCGACCACCTGGTTAGGTTTAAAGATTCTAGTTCTGAGACCCCGACACTTCAGTCAATTCCAGTTGTAAGCGAGTATCCTAATGTGTTTTCTGAAGATCTTCTTGGAGTACCTCCTGAGCGGGAAATAGACTTCTGCACAGATCTTCTTCCAGATACCTAGTTTATCTCTATTCCTCCTTACAGAATGGCTCCAGCTAAGCTTAAGGAGTTGAAGGAAAATCTGAAAGACTTCTATACAAGTGCTTCATCAGGCCTAGTATCTCTCCTTGGGGTGACCTAGTTCTATTCATGTGAAAGAAAGATGGTATACTCAGAATGCACATCAACAACTTTCATCTGAGCAAGGTTAAAGTCAAACACCAAGTATCTTCTGCTTAGGATTATTGACTTGTTCGATCAGCTGCAGGAAGCTATTTATTTTTCCAAGGTAGATCTTAGATTAGGATGCCATCAGCTCAGGGTTAGAGAATGTGACATTCCGAAGATAACCTTTAGAACTCAGTGTGGTCACTACAAATTCGTGGTTATGTATTTTGGACTAACAATTGCACCTGTAGCTTTTATGCATATGATGAATAGGGTATTCAAGCCGTACCTGGATATGTTTGTTATTGTCTTTATAGACAATAATCTAGTTTACTCTAGAACAAAGTAGGAACATGCAAACCATTTGAGGATAGTATTGCAGGCTCTCAAGAACCGTCAGTGTAAGATAAATTTAGTAAGTGTGAATTCTTGTTGAAATTAGTTTCCTTCCTCGGCCATGTGGTCTCCAATGAGGGTATTTAGGTGGATCCTCAGAAGATAGCGGCAGTCAAGGATTGGCCAAGTCCCACTTCTCCATAAGATATTAGGAGTTTCTTAGGCTTAACTAGTTGTTACAGATGGTTCGGTGAAGGTTTCTCCTCCTTTGCCTCCCCTTTGACCGAACTAACTCAGAAGAAGGTGAAGTTTTAGTGATTTGACTAGTGTAAGAAGAGTTTTCAAGATTTAACGACATGACTCACTACAGCCCAAGTCTTGACTCTGGCAGAAGGTTCTGCGGGTTTGTGGTCTATTGTGATGCCTCTAGAATTGGTCGTGGTTGCGTTCAGATGCAACATGGAAAAGTCATAGCTTATACTTTTAGACAGCTCAAAGTTCATGAGAAGAACTATCTGACACACGATCCTGAATTTGTAGCGATAGTGTTCACTTTGATGATTGGCAGATACTATCTCTATGGGGTTCATGTGGATGTTTTCACTAATCACAAGAGTCTACAGTATGTGATTAATCAGAAGGATTTAAATCTTCATCAGAGAAGATGGCTAGAGTTATTGAAGGATTATGAGCATGTTATATAACCTAGGTAAGGCCAATAGAGTGGCTGATGCCCTCAGCAGGATGTCTATGGAAAGTGTTGCTCATGTTTAAGAGGGTAAAATGGATCTGGCAAATGATATCTACAAGTTCGCTCAATTAGGGGTTAAATTAGTTGATTCAGCAGAGGATGGAGTTGTAGTCCAGAGTGGATCAAAATCCTTATTGGTAGTAGAGGTTAAGTCAAAGCAGGATGAAGATCCCATTCTACTTATGTTGAAGGAAGCATTTCTAAGAAAAGAGGTTGAAGCATTCTACAAAAGGGGAAATGGTGTGCTCCGTTACTAGGGCAGGTTGTGTGTTCCCACTGTAGACGATTTGAGGTAGAAAACCATAATGGAAGAACATGCGGTAGGTACTCTATCCACCTAGGTTCCACCAAAATGTACCATGATTTACGAGAAGTCTACTAGTGGAATGACATGAAAAAGTACACTGCAGAATTTGTGGCTAAATGTCCGAATTACTAGCAGGTCAAAGTTGGACATCAGAGACTTCGGGGTATGACTATTGATATTAGAATTCCTACTTGGATGTGGGAAGAAGTGAATATGGACTTCATCACAGGGTTACCTCATACACGCTAAGACTAAATTGGGGTAGTTTTAGACCGAAATACTAAGTCGGCATATTTCCTACCAGTTAAGACCACAGACCCAGTAGAGGAGTATACTAGACTGTACATCTGGGAGTTAGTCAGACTACACTGGTTTCCCTTGTCCATCATTTCATATAGGGGTACTTAGTTCGCCTCGCACTTCTGGAAGTCATTTCAGAAGGGACTTGGTGCTCAAGTCAAGCTCAACACAACTCTTCACCCACAGACAGATGGTCAGGCTAAGAAAACTACTTAAACTTGGGCAGATATGTTGATGTCTTGCATGATCGATTTCAAGGCCAACTGGGATTATCACGTACCTCTCATCAAGTTTGCATACAACAACAACTACCACTCCAGTATATAGATGGCCCTGTTTTGGGCATTCTATGGTAGGAGGTGTAGGTCTCCTATACGATAGTTTGAAGTTGGTGAAGCTACCTTGATAGGACCTTATTCAGTACATGAAGCCATGTAGAAGGTTCAACTTATCAGGGATCGACTGAAAATAGCACAAAGCCGATTGAAATTGTATTTAGTTATAAGAAGAAGGAGTTGGAGTCTGTTGTGGATGATTGGGTATACCTAAATATTTTCCCTTTGAAAGGAGTGATGAGATTCGGGAAGAAAGGAAAGCTCAGTTCTAGATATATTAGCCCTTACATAATCTTGAGACGCATTGGTGATATGTCTTATGAGCTGGAGTTGCTTGCAAAGTAGGTATTGGTGCACCTAGTCTTCCTTATGACATTGTTTAGAAATGCATAAGTGACCCGACCTCAATAATGCCTCTGGAGAGCGTAGGTGTAAAGGATTGTCTTTCTTACAAAAAAGTTCCAACAGATTCTAGACCGTCAAGCCGGTAAGCTATGGATCAAGAAGGTCACCTCAATAAAGGTTTTATGGAGGAAACAACTAGTTGAGGGAACTACGTGGCAAGTAGAAGTAGACATGATATTAAATACCCTCACTTATTCTTTTCCAGCTCAGCTTCAGCATCAAGTACTAAATTCCTCCTTAGTACACTATTCAGTTCCATACTCATCAGTCTTATTCATGTTCTAACGTGCACCTTAGTTGCATAAGTTTAATTAGCATGTCTATCTCAGTTCGGAGTCAGTCACTCGTATAGTAATCAGTTATTTAGTTCGGGGTTGCATCTATTTCCCTAGTCTTTTATCTTATTTTGCCTTCATTTGAGGATGAATGATCCCAAGGGGGAGTTATTGTAACACTGCAAAAGTTTCTTAGACCAAACCCAGACATAGAATGGAAAACCAGAAATGGACAGGAAAATTTTGGCCTCAGAATGACTCAATCAATGAGTCATTATCGGTAACAACGACCCATTATGAAACACCTTGTCAACCCGTGTAGATTTTTCCATAGATTCAGTAACAACCTATTGGTTCAAGTAACGGTTCATTGTCTTAATACGCTAGTACCTGCCTAGAAATTGGTGAAAACAGTCCTCAAAACTACATGATAGATAATGAGCCATTGTTAAATACAATGACTTATTGAAAGCAGTCATTGGAGAAGAGTTAGAAGTCCCTTTAGTAGCAAGGGTTGGTGACCATGACCCGTTGTTTCTGGTAACGAGTTATTTTGTCCATCCGTGGGGGGTATCCAAAATCTTATCAAAACTCTTCCTGTTACAATGAGTGGCTACAAAGACCCTTTGTCCCATCCAACGTGTCATTTTTCCCATCTTTTGGTTCAGTTCAGGGATGATTCAAAATCCCCAGTAGTGAGGACAAGTGGTGACAATGACCAGTTGTGTCAACCAATGAGTCATTTTGTCGTCAGTTGGGGAAAGTTTAGAAATTTTTCAAAGTCCTTCCAGTGACTATGATTATATACAATGACTTGTTGTTACGTTCAACTAGTTGTCTTGTCCGTCCATTGTTCAGTTCTAGTAACTAGGATTTTTTAGACCTAGGACCAGCTACTGGTCCCAACAGGTCGTGGTCACGACCAACAACCTGTTGTATTACTCGTTGAGTCCGGACGGACAGTTTTTCAGATTTTCTTCCAGGGGCATTTTTGTAAGTTTCTGTTATTTTAATGCCAAAACTATGTCATTTGGGGTGCGATTTAAAGGGAATTTTGGGAGTTCATCAGCTTTCTCCTCTAATTCTATTACAAACTCACAGAACCGATACGTAAACTTCAGAGTTCCTCTTTTGAGGAAATGCTAAGGCGTTCAATCTTCTTCTCAGATTCTCAAGGATTTTCTCAGGGGTTCTTCTTCATGTATGTGGGATTCCAACATGGGAATTTATTGTACCCTTGTATCCCAAATTCCTTACAGAAATATTATTTGTTCCAGCCCTGTAGAAGATTGAAACTAGGGTTTCTTCAATCAACATATGAATTCTTTTGTTGCAATAATTCTTTGAGGTTTTCCAGGATTATTGGTAGTTTCAATTCATTTCTTGGTGTAATTCATACTGTAGGTATTTTAGCCCTAATATTTAGTGTGTTTTTGAATGAAACTTGCATGATTTAGAACCCAAATATAAGTATTATTTTATTAGGATAATTTCATTTGAATTATGAATGTTAGTGTAGATACTTGAGTAGATGTTAATATTTTAATAAATTCATTCTTGGACTTTCATTCAATGCTCAGTATACTTAGCATTCTCTAGAAATATCAACTGATTAGTTTGACTATTATCAGTCTTTTGAGAAACTTAGTAAACTTAGTAGAATCAGTTTATCAGCTTATTACTTGTTCTTTAGAATGTTACAACCTTTTAGATAAAGGTTCTGACTTAAGTCATAGGACACAAGTTTGGAGTGATCAACATAGTTAGACACAATTAGGATTCTTAGTTGGAGTTGTATTTAGCACCGAGCAGGCCGAGGTTCAAAATAACTAGGTTCCCAAAACTATGTTGCCACCATATGTTATTAGCCCAAATGGGCTTCAGACGGTAATCACCTAGTCCATCTACTATACTTTGGAAAGGTATAGTGGCCTTCTCCAATGGGGGGCATACATCAAACACCACATCTAGCTCACATGGTTACATGTTGATTATAGTATCACCCCAACATAGTACAGTTCAGTCCAGTTCAGTTTTGATTTTAGGTTCAGTTTAGTTTCTTCAAACTTTAGTCTATTTTTTACAGTATTATAGTGTAACTTTCTATTACTCAGTTTATGTATGTTTTAGTTACTTCTCGCATGCTTAGTACATTCAAAAAAATAGGCATACTTTTATGATATATCTTCTTATGATATAGACTCCCCAGCCTCAGCACCGCGGTTAGATCCTCCAAGCTAAATCCCAGCAGCTTCTATGGTGAGTCCTCATCTGTCGAGGGCTGGAGTTTGATTTTCAGTTTTATTTTATTGTCTCAGTTTAGACATTAGAGTTAGCTGGGCATTTGTGTCAGTAACTAATCATTTCATGTTAGAAGGATTTCAAATAATAAATGTAGATTCAGCTAGATTTTTACTTTAATTTCAAATTCCTTCATTTATTCTGTAGTAGTTAATTCTTTTATCAGCATCTGCTCTTTATGTATATTCTCAGCAGATAAATTTTTAGTAGAATATTCTCTACTAGGGTTTTCTTAGGATCACTTGTGACCTTAAGTGTAGTTCTCATCTAGGGTGTGAACTCGGATCATGACAAGTGCCACCTTAGGTATGAAAGAGTCCTCGACAGTTGAGAGTGTCTCCCTTACCCTTATGGGATCATGAGTGAATTCAGGCCTTCATGGTTCATACCCTTGGTAAGGTATGAACACCCTCCCGACTAGGGTTACAAGTTGGGCTCCATGATGCTCACTTGGAGTATGTCGGTTATGAGAATCTCCCATCCTACTCTACTTCATGTCCATGTATTATGATGCATTGACTTATAGCATTTTGGCCCATTGATTAGTTTATGAATTTACTTATGGTTTCACACATATTAAGCTATATTTTTATATTCCAAAACCTTGGGACATTGTATGTCAATTTATGACGAAAATCTCATGCTTTATGACTATATAACAATCATGATTTTTATCATGTTGTCCTTACTCTCATGTTTTACTTATTTTCCATGCACACTATATTCAAAAGATTGACTGCATAGTTTTATGTTATATCATCTCATGATATAGGTTCGGGTGTTTAGTCTTAGCCTCACTGCTAAAATATGCTCTTGTCCCTGATTTAGCTTAGATTGGTGATCCTTCATCATTCAAGGATGACAATTTTAGTTCATGATTTCATTTATTCATTTTAATATTAGATTTGGGAGAGCTAGTTAGGAGCCTATCCCTTCAGCTCATCATATATTTTATAGGCTTTCAGACTATCATGTATAGATGTTCAACGAATTGACTCTTGCAGTCCCAATTTTTCCATTTTATGATATTTTAGACTCATTCCACTTATGTTATATCTTATGACTTTCTTCCTCTTAGTTTGTATGCTAACATTTATCTTATGTATGTACCCTGGGTTAGCTTGGAGTCATTCGTTGTTCTAGGTCCTATATCACATTTGGGGTCTATACTCGGTACATGAAACCTTATGGTATTTGAAAATATGGTTGCCCTATCAGCAAGTTGAAAGTATGCTGACCCTCTCAGTGGTTGAAAATATGATGGCCTTTTGAAAATTTTAAAATATGCAATATGATACTCCTCTCAATAGTAGATATCATTCTTTTCTTGGATGGAATAACACTATTGTCTAATGCTTCTTTGATGAAGTGAGGCCTTTATGACCAATATCTGATACTTGCTCAATATATTCTCCTATATAGATAAATGAGTAAGTTGGTATATAGAGCTATCTAGGTGACCTCATGACAACATGAATCCACAAAACATATTAGTTTTTTTAACTGATCTATGTTGACATCTTCCAGTCACCTTGCCTTTTGCCTTGTCATCTTCATGAACTTGTTTGGTGCTCCAAATAGCCATATAGTCATTAAACATGCCTTGTAGGAGTGTATTCTATCATGTAGAATTTTTGAGGTCTTCTCAAAATTTCGTGCCAATTTCCATTATGAAGGAAAATGAAAAATAAGGGTGAATATGATCGTTCCTATAAGGTGCCTATTTATCTCAAAAAGACGGGAATCAGGTCAAACGTAATTCAAAATACAAACCAAACGGAAATTTGAAATCACTAAAGATGTGACTGAAACTCGTATTGGCTACCTACATATCCCACTAGAAAAGTCAGGTCATCATGTAGTCTAATTATAATAAAATATCACTAAAATGCATTACAAAACAAAGATACAATTACATGGAAAGAAATGAAAACAGAACATTAGTCTTCAAATGTAATATCTCTTTATAGCATCTGAGTTGATAGCTCTTGACTACTCTTTGTCATCCATCTCAGCTGGAATTAAAGCATCTCCTGATAGCATTTTATGAACTATGTAAGGTCCTTGCCAATTTGGTGTGAATGTCTCTTTATATACATCTTGATAGGAAAAGATACACTAGCACCAACTGTTCTATCCAACAGTTTGAGCTCTTACTCTTTTGTTGAAATCTAGAGTCATTCTTCTATGATATAATCAACCATGACAGATGACATTCAATATCTCGACATCAATCAATTTTAATTTCTCGTACTAGGTTAGAATTCATTCAAAGTTGCTCGACTCAGCTTCTTGGATGATTCTCAGCATGGTTATCTCAATCTTGGCTGGTATTACTTTTTTATGTACCATAGAACAATAAATAAGTTATTTCCCTTGTTAAAATCCGGACTATAGTGTGGTAACCCGACAAAGCATAGGGGAACTTCTCATACCGAGACCTATGGTTATCAATCATTTTCATGAAAATTCCCTTGGTGTTCTTGTTGGCAACTTCTACGTCTCCATTCTTTTGACAACAATACACAGTTGAATTATGGTGAGTGATCTTAAATTGCTCATGTATTTCTTTCAGCAGAGGGGTGTTCAAGTTTCTCCATTATTTGTGATGATGGATTGTAACACTCCAAAATGAAATATCAAATTATTTCAAACTAAATCAACTACCACTTCCTTCGTCACAACTTTATATAAGGCAGCATCTGCCCATTGAGTGATGTAATCAATGGCTACTAAAATGAATATGTCAATTAGAAGTGGCTAGAGTTATAGTACCAATCACAATCATGCCTCAGACAACAAATCGACTAGGAGGACTTATCGTAGTAAGTTCTCTCGGAGGTACTCAGGTCAAATCTCCATTTATTCAGTATTAGTAACATCTTTAAACAAATCAAGTATAGTCATTCGGAAATAAACCACTCATAAGATCTTTCTTGCCAGAGTAACATATTCCTATGTGGCCTATATACTTTTCCATGTGCTTCATCAAGTAACCTTGAATATTTTATGGCATTCACATGTCTTAGAAATCCAATATTAGGATTCCTCACATAAAGGATTTCTCCATTCAAAAAGAAATTGTTTGACATTCAAAGAATCGCCTTCTTCTGACTATTTGTTATGTCTTTAGGGTACGCTCTGGTTTCCAAATACTATTTCACAACAATGTACCATGGTTTGCGTTCTAGTTTGCTTTCGTATGTGATAGTATGTATGTTGTTCCTTTAAATATTTCTCTATTGGATCAATGTAATTCTTATCCGGATGTTGTATCATGGATGAGATAGTAGCAAGGGCATCAACAAATTCATTTGGCACTCCCAGAGTGTGTAAACTCAGTTTTCTTGATTCCATTACATAGCCATTATACTAAATGCATGTATGGTAAGATATTTGAATTCTTCGCAGCCCATTCTCCATGAACTTGATAAATCCAAATCTTAACCACTAGTTACTAGCAATTCTCAAATATTCATATCAAGAGCTAATATGATATCGCGAATGCATGTCTCATATTTGGTCATATTATTGGTGCATATAATGTGAAGCATTGTTGTTGCCAGGTAATGTTGTCTAGATCTGATATCAATACGACTCTAATCCCAAATCCTTTGAAATTCACTTCTTCATATAAAAATGGATGCCTTCCAATTGGGGTGAGATTCAATAATATCTTTTCCCACAAACACTACTTCATCATCAAGGAAATAAATATTGGGGAATTTATATTCTTCATCTACTAGATTTTATACTAGATGACCAGCTAAAGCGTGCCCCTTGATTTCCTTTCGAGTCACATACACTATGTCAAACTTATGTAGTAACACTTTTTATTTTTTTAGTTTCCCTATAGACATTAGCTTTTGAAAGATGTACTTCAAGTAATTCATCCTATAAATGAGGTATATAGTATATGCTGATAAGTAATTTCTCAATATCTAGCAATCCAAGTTAAAGTACAACAGGTTCTTTCTGGGAGAGTGTAGGGGGCCTTATATGGTGTGAACTTCTTGCTTAAATAATAGATTTCCCTCTCCTTACTTATAGTCTCATCATGCTTCCCATTACACATCGAAATGCACTGACTAAAAATGGACAAATACAATAGTAATAAACTTCTATCTCATGATGGTAGTAAAATGATGGTTTCAACAAATAACTTTTGATATATCAAAAGGCTTTTGACATTCTCTGGTCCATTCTTTTAATGGATTCAACTTGAATATGGGTAAACATGTTACTGTCCATTTAGCTATGAATCAACTGATATAATTCAATTTGCCTAAACATACATAACTTTTTTATTAGTCTTTAGAGGGGGTTACTTCTTGACTTGCCTTGATTTTGGAAAGACAGAGTTTAATTCCTCTTTTACTAACTATAAAACCTAAGAACTTGTTACTGTAATCCCAAATATACAGTTGGCATGATTCTTCTTGAGGTTATATTTGCTTAGCCGGTCAAAAAACGTATTTCAGCGAGCTAATTAGCCAAACTCTCTTTGGACTTGTTAATAATTTCATCTACATATACTTTAGTCTCCTTATGGATCATGTTGTGGAAAAAAGCTTTCATAGCTCTCACATAAGTGATACCAACATTCTTATGATCAAATGGCATGACCTGGTAATGGTAAACTCCCCATAGCATGATTAAAATTTTTTTCTTTGCATCTTCTTTATCCATTAGAATCTGGTGACACCCTACAAAATAATCCACAAATTACCGCATCTCATGCTTGGTACAATTTTCAATATATGGATTTTTGGCTATGACAAATTGTCTACTGGACTAGCCTTATTGAGATCCCTATAATCCACAAAAATTCTTATCTTGTAGTCTTTCTTTGGAATAAGAATAATATTGACCAACTAGGAGGGGTACTTGGATACTTCTACAATCTTGGCTTGAATTTGTTTGGTGATTTCATCTTTGATTATCAAACATAAATTCACTTGACTTTTGCATTTTTCTTTCCACCGGGCAAAATTTTTGATCAATCAGTAGCATATGAGAAATAATTTTTGTCTTAGTCTTAGAATGTCATCAAGACTAGACAAACACATCAGTATATTCTTTCAACAAACTTATTAGTTCCCTCTTCTACAGTTCTGTTAGGTGAACATTGATCTTGATTTCTTTTCACCTAGTTATCATTTCTTAGGATAAGCACTTCAGTTTCTCCAAATTGGGTTTTCTTGATTCTCAAACTATTTCAATTCTTTTGTAAGATGTTTGGGGACCATGGTTCTTTATCATATCTTCAAACTCATCGTTATTTATTTCACTTTATTCGTTGAGCTCATGACATGTCATGATATTAACAGGTTTAGATCATTTTTACTAAAAACAAAAGAAACTCAAACAATGTTATATGATAAGAGTTTAATACATAAAATAAGCAAATAATAGCCTTTCAAAATAAGGGGAGGCATTCATTAAATATTAACACATACAAACTTTGTCTATGATATAGGTTGACACCACTCATTATATTTTGAATACATCATATGGGAAAATAAAAAAAATAATGAGGAAAAATTAAAGAAATAAAGGGCGAATATGAGGCCTCATTCGAACGAACATCGATTTTTGAATGCTTTTATGATTTGATCTTTCTCTACTGAGACATTCGGTGGACCAGAACTGGGGTGGATGTTGAACTTAGCAACTTCTCTCTAGGTCAAGTATACCAAATAGTCAAGATGTCATCATAAACTTCAAGAATTATGGCACAGTCCCCAGTATTAAACAATCTCCCTATCCCTTCCACTAGGCCCTAGTCTCGACATTCCAACCTTAGGCAGAAAATGACTGGTAGAAGACTAGAACAGGTTTGGGAAAATTTCGATCAACATTATTTATTTTCCTAGCTTCAGATAAATTAGCTTTATTTGGAATATAACATAAGCCTAAACTAGAGATTTTTGGAGGTATCTATCATGACCCGAGTCTATACTCTGGACATAATATGGTGCCCGAAGCTACAAGTGACCCCAAGCTAACCCATGGGATAGCATATTTCTAACATGATTTGAATTAAATAGACATCTGAATGGAAGTAATTTAACTTTAAGAAAGATATTTTCATAGAAATACTGGGGTTAACTGAAAATAAAGTCAAATAGGCCTAATACTGAGTCATATAAATGAACACCCTAACTCTATCTCTGAAAGCCTCTACTAACTGATGAGCTACTGCGACAAGTCCCCAGCTAATTGTACGAGTCTAAAACAGAATGTACAACTAATCGTAACTGAAAAGGATAAATCTCTAGCCCTTGAATAATGAGGAATCACCAGTAATAGCTGATCAAGCCATGAACTTTTCTATTCGTAGGGATGAGTCTAAATTCCTGAATATATATCATGAAATGATATAGCACAAGAAATATGTGGTCACTACTTGAAAGGTACTAAGTATATAGGACATGCAATTGAAGTTTAAAACATACTAATAATTCAAGAAAAAGTTGTACTAAATACATAGTTGAATGCATAAGCTGATATTTAGTACAATGACCCTATCTGAGATGCATAAATACTGACAAGATGTAATAGTCCAAAAATAGTTAATAAAAATGCAAGTAAAATTGATTTAAGGATCATGTACATGTGCTGAAAACTAAAGTTGTAACTGTAATTGAAAACCGTAATTGATATTGTAGGAGAGCCTATTAACCTACACTTGACCATATGAGCTAGACGTGGGGTTTAATGTATACTCCTCATTGATAGGGCCCAGTATACTGACCAATTTGTGTCATCACTAATTGATAATAACTTACGATGTCACGTAGTTCCAGAAAACTGGGTACGCTAAACTCTAACTCACTCGGTGCTAAGTACTACTATTAATGAATCGTAAATACTAATAATCTAAAAACTAGTATTCTAAGGCTGTCAGAACTACTTTACCTAAAGTGTCCTGAGAGTCTAAAAAACCATGAAAATACTTGATGTACTGTGAGTTTACAACACTTTTGACGCTCAAAACTAAGAAAAAAACATGAACTTATGTGTGTTTATATGGATATAAGGCACGTTTTCTTTGATTACAGGAAAAATAAGTGTTGGACAAAGAATGTGCAAATGAATCCTAAAAGTGCAGAAAATGAACTAAAGTGACAGTCTCAGTACGAGCAGTCCATTGATGGTATGAGCCGTACTGAGAATCGTAAAAAGTTTCAGATGGATGAGCTGGGAAGAATGCAATCTACGACACTTAGTACGAGTCGTACAACAATGGTTCAAGACGTAACTTGAGCCGCTGAAATATTCAGAACAAATTGCACAATGGCAGACTCCTGATATGAATGGACTTATGAATCGTGGCAACAATGTACGATTTGTACCAGGAACAGTGGTGATATTTCGAAGATTTTCAATGCAAACTAGAACTTGAAATAGTATGATTCGTGGTTGGGAGGTACGAGTCGTACCACAACACTCGTGAATAATTTTAGAAGAGTCAGAGTTCTCAGAGTGAGACCACAGATGCAAAGCACGACTCGTAGGAAGCATGTACGAGTTATACCAGTGCCCAAAACATAGCCAAACATTCAGCAAGCCAATGAATTACAAATAGTAGGTACGACCCGTACAGTCCTGCTACGAGTCGTATGATCAGTCATGGCTCAGGTGGCGCCAGTTATGGAAAATCACCCTGTTAGCTTAGGAAAAGGACTCTTATGTCTATATAAATGCCTTTTATGATTTATTTTCAGTAGGGAGTCATAGAGAATATCAGAGAGAAGTGACAGAGGTGTGAAATCAATAGAGATTGGAGGAAAAAAACATAGAATTGAGTTGATTAACTTGTGATCAACCTTTTCATGGATTCTTTCTTGATCTTTATCAATTGTTCTTGAGGTTTTTCTTATATATTCAAAGAAGATTTTCTCAACTACCATTGTAAGTATTGAATTATGTGTTTAATTATGAATGCATATCACAACCTTTCAACTGTGAGAGGCTAAAACCTCCATAGCTAGCGTTGTGGGAACCATGGTGAATTAACAAGCAAGAGATACACAAAAGTGATTTAAAGCGAATGCAAAACACTTGTATCGTATTCTCTTCATGCTTAAACATTTCTTAATGGTATATAATGTTATGACTTGCCTGAATTCTTTACATGCTTGAGCGTGGAGAGGTAGAGAATATGAAAGGATAATTACAACAAAACCATGATCATGATGATCATTGTATTAACTTGAGTTGTGGTTACAGGAAAGTTAAATTTGGAACATAACGACAATGGTTAGTTTGAAATCGCTTATGAGACCTGACTCGGTGATTGAGAATACAAATTTTAAATTTGATTTAGATAGGAATCCAAAAAGGTGGTAGGTACATTTTTTCATTCACAAAAGAGATCATTTAAACCTAAAATCCTAAAATAGTCATCCAATAGGGATGAACTAGTCTTTTGGATGAACCCTAGTTATCAGTTCTACGAATAAGCATTTGTATTGATCACGTGTTTATACCCGAAATAGTTATGAACCCATGGGGAACATAAACCCTAGTTATTCTTAAATATTGATTTAAATCATAATTTCAACCATTGGTTTCTTAAAACCCCCAAATCGGAGTAACTAACCAACAAGTTCACTTACCGACATTAGTCTAGATCTTCCATATTCCCCATGGGTTCGACCCTAACCTCTTTGGTGGGTTCTTTATTGAAAACGTCCACTTCCTACTTCAGCAGGAGGTGTGAGTTTAACAATTATCAAAAAGTGGCACCATTTTCGGGAAATACAACTATGACTAGATTAATTGCTTGTATTTGACTTTTGGTAGTTATTTCCTAAATGACATTTTTTTTTGTGATACCCAAAGGTTGTTGCTCGATGAATGCCAAGCACTCGGAGTACTGGAAATCCCCTAATTGCATTGAATCCCAAAATTGAACGAACACTGCGTAGAATGGAAAACCAGGAGCAGAGAGATGCCTGCATAACTGAAGAAGCTAGGAAAGCCGAGCTAGCTTGGCAAGCTGCACTTCAGGATGTGGAGCATGCCATAGACAAGGTTGTTAACACTGGTCGACATGCCGGGGAGGGGGGGGGGGGAACAGAGGTCATAGAGTTTCCCCTTAGTTCTTCTATGATGAGGACCAAGACATTTATGAAGTTGGGTCAACTGGAGCAATTGTACCACCACCATTGCCCTTCGGGGCAAAATTTGACATCATAACCATGATTCAATTGTTAAACATGAAAGGGGTGTTCAGTGGTCATGCATCAGATGTTTCAAACCTGCACCTAATGTACTTTGTGGGAATATGCAAGGCATACAAGTTTCCTGGAGTTAGCCAAGATGCCATCAGACTCAAACTTTCCCCCTTTTCTTGGTCAGGGGAAGTCACTTTATGGTTATTTGACTTTCCCAATGACTCTATAACTAACTGGAGGGGACTCAAGAAAGCCTTTTTAGAGAGATTCTTTCCTCCCTCCAGGATGTTGTAGCTCAAGGATGAAATTTATAAGTTCCGAAAACTTAAAACTGAGGCATTTCATAAAACCTGGCTGAGGTTCAAGAAGAAGTTGACAAAGTGCTCAAACCATAAAATCCCAAATGACAGTTTGTTGGAAATTTTCTACATATCATTGAACAATAATATCGAAGTTGTAGCGGAGATAGTGGTGGGAGTAGAATTGATGAGTCACACCTGTGTTAAGCTTCTAGTATTCTTGACAGGGTGACAAAAACAAACAGGGCTCGGGAGTCAAATGCAGTGGTCGGTACATATGTTGTTGGTTTGAATGCGGTCCAACGTAGGAAAGAAGAAGAACATGACTAGGAGTTTGCTCATATGCGCACATCATTGGATTTTCTTACTAAGCACATTATGGGAGATAGAGCCAAAAAGGTGAATGCATTAGGGACACAAGGACAGGAGCTGGGGCAGAAAACTCTTATTTTGAGGAGGAGGCAAACTTTCTATACATCCAGGTGACGGGTTTCTGAGCTAACACCCAAGTTTCTGGAAATGACACTTGGAGCCAAGGTTCTGGAAACCAAAGTAGTTACCAATATAGAGATAACTACATCGAAATGGGTATAAAAATAGAAAATGAGGTGGTGAGCTCAAAGGAGACTTGAGAAATAATGATGGCTACCGCAACAACCGAGCTAGAGTATATGTGCCTCCCAATGCACGAGACGGGGAGGCTGGAAAGTCAAAGGTAGAGAGCATGACTGCGGAGATGCTGAAAAAGGTGAGGCCCACTAATGATCAGTTGAAGGAAATCCGTGGTGATATGGGCCAGAGAGTGGAGTCTCACGCGATAGCAACCAAGCAAAATGAACAGCAGCTAGGGCAACTGTTAGCATCACTGAACACTAGACAGAAGGGTACACTACCTACCAGTTGTAGTTGAACGGAAGAAAGAGGGCATGATTAAAGAAGATGACAATAGTGTTGAGATAGAATATGATGAGAATGCTTAATCGCCTGAGGCCCCGATTGGTGAAAAAGGGTGTAAAGTTCAACAAGGCGCAATGAAAATTTACAAGGCTATCCCACGATCGTGGCCACCATTCCCCCAAAGAATAAAGAAAAAGGCGGAGAAAGGTAAGTTCCAGAAATTGCTGTCAATGCTCAAAACGTACCCATATTTTTCCACCACGACATGCATTTCGTGTCATTGCTCGTCGTCCTGCTTCTATTTTTCGAGATGTAATCCAAGTAGGTTCAAGTGCCTGAAGAGCATATTTACTGAAAGAAATAATCTGTGAACAGAGCATTGGTTGAGGCATTTCAACAAATGTCAGAATATGCTAAGTTCATGAAGGATCTGGCGACAAAGAAGAGGTCTATGAGTTATGAGCCTGTAGATTAAACATCACTATAGTACCATCTCTATACGGGTCCTGGCCCAGAAAAAGGAAGATCCGGGTGCTTTCACTATCCCTTGCATAATTGGCAATGTCGAGTTCGCAAGGGCACTTTATGATCTGGGAGCAAGCATCAATCTGATGCCATCGGCTGTGTTCAAGCAGTAGGCTTGGGAGCCCTCACATCAACTGCCATGCAACTACTGATGGCTGATAGAACTGTGAAGAAGCCAATGGGGATCCTGTTTGATGTGCTTGTTAAAGTAGACAAATCATATTCCCAGCAGACTTCGTGTCCTGGATTTCGAGGTTGATTATGAGGTCCCCATTATCATGGGTCCACCATTCTTTGCTGCTGGGAGGGTCTTAGTAAGTGTGGAGGCTAGCCAACGAATTTTAGACTGAACAAAGAAAAGGTCACCTTCAACATCTACTGGTCAGTGCAACATCCAAAGGAATATAGTGTAGTCTTAGCAATAAAGGATGAATCCGAGTTCCTTGACAAAGTCTGAGTAGTCAAGAGACTTACATCATGCCGCGACGTTAAATCAAGCGTTGCATGGAAGGCTGCCCATGAATGGTGAAGTTTGAGTATCCAAAGGTATGTTCCCTTCCTTCTGTTCTTGTAATTAATGCTTCGGCGACGAAGCCTAATTTTTAAATGAGGAGGCGGTGTACTTGTAATTTTGGATTTTGGATTCGTCCGAGGGTTTTTCTTGTCGTGTTTCTTTTTCCTTGGCATGCTATCTAGTAGAACCGGAATGTTTAGGATTTTATTTTTTATTTTGTGATATTTATTTAATTAGAAAGTAGCATAGGAGTACTCAGCCAATAAAAATGCACTAGTTTTGGATTCCTGAAAAAAATTGACCCCGTCTAAATTTTTTTTATGAATTAGCTGTGTAATTGTGACTGCATGCATGATTTCTGTGGATCTTTTGATGTCATTTAGTGTATTCGCATGAGTAGTCTTGTTAATCCATGCATAAACCAGACAGGTAGAGTGAATATAAGTCATGTTCCATGAGTGAGTGAGGTTTGATACTTAGTTCAGTACGGTGTTGAAGATCTAGAACTTGCCCGGTTGGTCTTTGCATAGGTTAAGGATGGTTGGTTAGGATATGATCATAGGTCATTTTTGTTGAGCCTATTTTTAGCCTAAATGACCCTACCAAAATCATATGATTCCTTTGATCCCATTTTTAAGCCTTTAATAAACCATTTCTCTTTGATTAACACCCATTTTCTGTGATGAATCTGTTTTGGCCCTGGTCCCTCCTTGGACATGGTGAACAAACATTTGAAAAATGCCTAAATTAAGGGTGGCTAGTGTTCGGTGTTCTGCTCAGGTTGGTATTATATATTATAAACCGACACGCAAGTGCACGTGGTCAAACAAGTAATAAAGTGGCTAAGTAGCCAAGTATCGATCCAAGGAGGCTCAAGATACGTAAAATTGCCTAGTTTACTATATTCCTATTTCACTTCTAATTATGCTAACAACAATGTAACCAATAGTTACTTGAGTTTTTGTTTCTAAACTATATATACTACAATTAATAACAACTATTTACTTGTGAATTTAGACAATGGATATGAACATGCCAAGGTTAAGAACAAGTAATGAACTTGATAATCATGATAATTTGGTTACTATCTTCTTCATGTTGCTAGCCAAGAACATTCGCCTAGAAATTAAAACTCTCGTATTTAATTTCACTTTAGAATCATAAACCATCCGTCTACATTTCTGTGATCAAATGCAATTTATGACCTAGCACTACAATTTCGGTTCCTAAATTGACTAATACGGCTTTCAAGTATATTTACATCAGGAAAGCACATCAAAACCCAATTTTCCCAAATCAAGTTAAGAACAATACCCTATTAATTCACAACTTTCCAATTTCTTGCTCTTTCGAGTGAAATTGGACTTTTTAGATATACATTAATGTTGGCCAAGCACTAATGCAGTAAGAACAAGAATTAATAGAACAACATTAAAGAACAAGAAGAAAACCATATCAATTATAATCAAAATTCATTACACATGTTCAAAACCTCAGCAAGGAAGAGAATTAGCCACTCATTCTTGGATTGATCATCCTAAAATGAGTGTAAATCATACGTACAATTGATAGAAAGAAGAAAGGAAGAGAAGAAATCCCTTAGCTTTTTCGTTCTTCAACTGCTACTAACCCACGTTCCTGCTCTCCACTTCTGAACTCAGTCTAAAAACTAAAAACTCTTTAAAATAAACCTAAGTGTGCTATTTATACTAGTGGGAAATTTTTCCCGGAATAACAAGCAACGTGTCACGGAGGCCAATGCGGAGCACTGCCTCCGTGACACGGCGTGGATGCGGACCTTCACTGGAATTTCCAGGGTCCGGTAAATTAACCTCAACGTGGCACGGAGGCCATCGCGGAGGCCTCTCTCCATGCCACGGAGCTGACGCGAAGGCACACTGGAATTTGCCATTTTAATTCCTTTTCAGGAAGTGTGCTACCGCGATGGTAGCGTGGCACGGCTCCATCGCGGAGCCCTTATAAAAATGTGCATTCCAAGGTCTTTTCCACGCTCGCATCCAAGACCAACTCCTACATAGTTCCAACATGCATTTTAGCTCCTAAAAATCACCTTTACCTACAAAACAAATGCTAATCATGTTGGTTAGTATAAATTCGCATTTTATTACTAATTACATGATATTATATACACATTGCACAACAAACAAGGTAAAAATGATACGTTTTTGAGTATCACTTGGGCATATAAATCTGCCCAAGATCACTTACCCCACACTTAAATCCTTGTTCGTCCTCGTACAACACATACACAAATCATGCAAATTACATCCCAACCTTCGTCACTATGGTGCAACAATTTATGCTACGGTCATACCGATTATTCAATTTTTTGCAAATCATCAAGAAAACATGCTTGGTCGTACGACACAATGACCTTTAATACATCAAGGCTTCCTAAACTTTAAGAATTGATTCTTGATATCGGCAAACTCATGCAAATCAGCTAATCAAGAAATCCAACACGAAAACCAATATTTCATCTAGCATGTGCCCTCACAACTCGAGAGAATCTTCCCCTTTTTGTTCATGCAGCACACAAACATGCCAGTAGGGGCATATAAAAATTAATTTCACTCTCTCTCCCAAAAGAATTAACATGCATTATGTCATGACCCATGGGCTTGCCCTTAGTGTATTACTCCACTAATATAAAGAAATGCAATATAGGATCATGTAGGACTTTAATGGGTTGTAACGGGGCTATGGATCTAGTATATATATATTGGATTAGCCAATAATAGTCGCTAGCATCCTTAAGCGTCTTTTCAACTCATTCCCATCGACTCATGGACATTGTTCCTCTCTTTTCTCCTTTTCTCCCATTCATGCTGGTTTACTTTCATACAGCCCATTTCATCAAACACACTTGACACAAAACAGAGGGTTTTCATGTACCCTCACTATCAATTAATTACAACAAGTGCCTCTTCAACATCATCTTTTCTTTCTTCACTTTGCTTTTCTTTTTCTTTTCACTCTTTTCACTCTTTAACACTTTGGGAAACATTTTCTGTTCTTTGTAAGCGCTTAAGAGCTTCTTATAGGCTTTACGGCTAATGAAAAGAAGGAATAAAGCTTAGTTCATACAATTTTGGACAAAAGAAAGAAATCGGCTAAAGGCTCAACGGGCTGACTACGGTATACAACATATAAAAAGGTAGAATTTGACAAGAAGAAAAAAATTGGAAACTATCGGTTAAAACAAAGAAATGCCTACATCCTTTCCAACACTACACCTCCTTCATTTCGTTTTGTATACACACCAGGCAAGTTCTAGACAATTCACAATGACATGGAATAGCAAAACCTCACTTCACACTTCATGCACATGCTCGAATCAAGATGCATTCACAGACTCTTTAATTAGTCAATTACATGAATTCAAGATTAAGCCTCAATCATACTGAACCAAATTCTATAGCCTAGGTAACTCAACATATTTACAGAATTGCATGCTTTCAAACGAATCACTTTCACATTTTGAACATCAATTACAACACGCAACGAAATTTTAGCAACCATAAGCAACTACAGTTCATTGATGCAATCCACCAAAGAAAAACTAAAAAAAAACAAATAAAAATCCTACTCCTACCGACTACATTTCCCTTAAGACGGTCGTCATCCATCCATCATAGGGAACGGTCACTAACTATGACATCGGTTCAATGGGACTATTCTCGGTAAAAGAACCGAAAACAAACTCCGAGAAACCCAAAAAAAACAAAAATCGAAAATTTTTTGCAACACATCGATCATTTCAATTGAAAGATATTTACAAAAGATTTTGATAATTGCAAAATATCTTCGCAAAAATTTTGAAAAATATCGATCATATCGATAGAGAAAAAAAAATTTACAAAATTTACAAAATATTTACACTAGCAACCATAACTTCCAAAAACACACATCATTAACCACACACAAATATATACACATACATCACAAATCAGTTCGCCACAGGGAAAGCACAAACATACATACACATCAAGGAAAAATATATAGCAATTTAGAGCCTATGTCCCAGCACCTAACTACTCCCCACCCCACACTTAAATTGAACACTATCCCCAGTGTTCACAACAATACAAAGCACAAAATTTTGGGTGGTGGAACTCCCTGCTCAGTCGAAATATTCGACTTCTTCATCCGGTGCTGCGGCCTCGTCGCCCATATCTGAATTAGCTCCATCGTCATTATCGGACTCCACATCAGAGTCCTCACGACGTGTCTCCTCATCAGTAGGGACATCGTCATCTGTAGGCTCCACAAAGGCTGGCCCTACCCGACATAAGGCTCTGGCGTTCTCGCCAAGGGGTAGTCCAGCTCCAACTGCCATAATTCTTCCTCGGTGGCTGGTCTCCCACCAATCCGTAGCTGCAGCATCTGCATGCCAAACATACGGGCCATGTACTGATCGTCACGAGCATGTCGCTCGCCCAAAGTCAGCACCGGTCCGTGTGTAGTGTCGGGGGCCTTAGTTTTTGTCATGTCGAGGGCCCTCCACTCCAACTGCGGAATATAATCCAAGGCTTCTTCCTCAATGTCGAGGCCTCGGAGGAAGGTGGTGATGAGTCTGCCAAACCCGTATCTGTGGCCCTGGTGCAGTCTGGCTCTCTTCATGGCGGATATTATGACCGCCCCCACATTAATCTCAAGCCCTTTCATAAGGGCATACACCAAGCAGACATGGTCCCAGGTCACATCTGTCATATGGACTCCCAGGATCAAACACGAACATACAATCTTCAGCCAGATTCTGGCCTCCCTGTTCATCTGCGAATAAGGCAGAGTCTGGTGGTAACCCCTCTCCTTGTGTCTACTCCATCGGGCTGTGGATCGAGCCCCACACAACGTACGTCTGATGTCGGCGTACGGTGGGGTGATGTTTAGCTGGCGGAGAACATGGGGGTCTGTGTCCCGCGCTCCAACGATGGCATTCAGCTGCTGGGGTTCCAGAGTGACAATATGCCCTCTGATTTTTATAGTGTGGCTCCTGATGGCCGGGTTCCAGTTTGCATAAAATTCCCGGACCAATTGAAGGTTGCACTCCTTGGGCTCCTGAAAGATAAAGCTAAGCCCAGCTGCTTCAATTCTCTGTACAATGCGAGGGAACTCCTGTGCAAGTGGTTCCCGTGCAATATGGTCCTCGGGGAAGTACTTGTTTTCTTTGTGTTTCGCGTACCATTTCTTCCCTTCATCGGTTACCCATCTTGTTCCGTATTGGCGGCGTTGGCCGCGCGGAACAGCAGGTGCAGCTGGGACTGCAGTGCCCAGTCTCATCCTTTTCCTACCTGTGCCTGAGGTAGAAGCACCCTTGCCTTTATCTTGTCTGCTAGCCATTGTACCTGTCAATTTACACAAACAAGCACAACGTTAAGCTAAAAACTTGTTAACTTCGGCTAAGGTCGGGTTACACAATATTTACCCCACACTTAGGCCTTAGCTACGTCTACAAAATTACGGCAAAGATAACTCTAATTACACAACAGACAACACTCTACACGTCATGCTTAGTGCGTTCACAACAAAATTTCGACAGCATAACGGTTAGCGTACTACTTAGACTTCATACAGCTAATCCCAATCCTACTATCGCTAACAATTCAACCATCGCACTTCGCAACAAAACAACAACAAAATAAAAACAACAATCAAAACATTCTATATACAATCTAATCTAAACAATCTAACCAATTTACACACTTTATGCATTTTCCCGCAAAAATTCGAGAATTTGTCGTCTTTGACATTTACACAATATTTACCACGACTTATCTCAATTAACAAACACACCCCGGGATCGATTTCATCAAATTATCAATTGCCCAAGGCAAATTCAACAACACAAGCCCTAGAATAAAATTCAATGATCAATTTCGAATTATTTACGCAATCGACAAGTTCAAACGCTAAATACAACAATCCAAACATGTATCAATCACAAATAATCCGACATTCATGTTAAATTTCTACCTAGGGTGATATATCTCACCTCACATGCCCAAATTTGACAAAAATCGCCAAAAAATTGAGTTAGACGATGAAAACATACCTTTGAATTGAAGAACCAAAGAAAATTGATGTTTTTCCTTGCCTTGGAACGTGGCACGGTGCTTGGGGAGGGGGAAATGGGTGTTTGGTCGCGGAGGGAAGAGGGAAATGGGGAAAAAATGGGCAGAATCGGGGGTTTATTTAAAGAAAACACGCGGGTCACCCGGCAACCCGGTGTGACCCGGCACTGAATAAGGGGCAACGTGTCACGGAGGGTAACGCGGAGCCCCTCCTCCGTGACACGGAGCCAACGCGTTGGCTTACTGGATTTTTGAAAAATCCAGATTTTGCCTTCAATGTGTCACGGAGGCCAACGCGGGGCACTGCCTCCGTGACACGGCGCCAACGCGCCAGTGCACTGTTTCTTCAATTAATTTGATTTTTCATACCTTGCCTCATTTTCTCGATTCCATGTATATTTCCTCCGTTACACCTGAAAATCACCTCACTAAACAAAAATTGGTTAAATTAATAGATTTCCCTAACTAAAATAAAAAATACTAACTAAAATGAAAATCTAAACCTAATCAAGAAAAGAAAAAGAAAAATAAAACTTGGAAATAGACAACTAAAAATAAAAATAAAGAAAAAAATTAACTACATTATGCAAAAAGAAAAAAAATATATTTTTCTCACGGGTTGCCTCCCGTGCAGCGCCTGGTTTACCGTCGCGGCTCGACGTCTTTTAAGCTCACTTGTCTACTAGGGAGATGGACGATTTGTCCCGATCATGGTCATTCCCCAGTAGTTCTCAACCTTATCCGGTGGCCTTCCTAGTAACTCTCGGGAATCACTCATTCCAATAGTATTCCCATGATCAATCACGTTGATCACCAAGAGATCCTTATAAACAGTCGGGAGCTTAGGTACCCTGTACACATCGAACACTTCGACCTTGTCATGTGCTCGCATCGTGAGTTGACCCGCAGCTACATCAATTAATGCCTTTCCGGTTGCCAAAAAGGGTCGTCCCAAAATAAATGGGACTTCAGCATCTGGTTCAAAGTCCAGAACAATGAAATCGACCGGAAAAATGAGGGAGCCTACTTGCACTAAAACATCCTCAACAATGCCATCCGGCTTAGCTAAAGACCTGTCTTCTAGCTGCAAGATTACCATTGTAGGTCTAGGACTCCCTAGACCTAACTTTCTGAATACCGAAGATGGCATCAGATTTATGCTTGCCCCCAAGTCGCATAATCCACGAGCTCGGATACTTTGCCCAATCGTAAGCTGGATAGTAAAACTTCCAGGGTCTTTCAGTTTTGTGGGCAACCTATTCTGAATACGGTAAGTGCATTCCTCCGTTAAAGCTACCGTGGCATACTCAGTCAAACGACTTTTGTTAGCCACGATGTCTTTAATATATTTCGCATATTTGGTCACTCCCTGCAAGACATCAACAAGAGGTAAGTTAACATGTACCTGTTTAAGTACCTCCATGAATTTCTGGAAACACGCCTCCTCCTTGTGTTTCTTAAGTCGTTGAGGGAACGGGGGTGGAGGCCTTTCTGGTTCAGCTTCTTTAGTCTTCTCCTTATCTGGAATTTGCTCTCCCTCAACATCTGCTGCTCCTGACTTTCGAGGCGGTCTTTCCGGTTCCACCTCCTTCAACTGTAAACCACTCCTTCGTGGCCACTGCATTTACCTGCTTCAGATTAGGATCCGTGTCACTAGGTAGTCCTCCTCTGGGTCTAGTATTTTGGGCACTAGCAAACTGCCCAAACTGATATTCAAGAGTCTTGGTCGCCAACTGATTGTTCTTCACTTCGGCTGCCAATTTGACATAGTCAGCCTGCAATTGTGCCTGATTAGCGATCATGGTTTTGAACATCTCCTCAATAGTCGGTGATGGTGGTGGAGGAGGGGCATTGTGATTTCTGAAATGAGCTTGATAATTTTGTTGCCCTCCTTGGTTTCTGTGCATACCCTGCCCTGAACTTTGGCCTTGTTGATTGTTACTACCCCACGAAAAATTCGGATGATTCCTCCAATTTGAGTTGTAGCCACTACCAAACTGCTGCTGATTTCTCTGTGCATTGCCCACAAAGTTAATAGAATCAGGATTTGCACCACAGCATTCAGCTGAATGCTCACTACTACCACACACTTCACACCACATCTGTTAAACCGCATTGACTGAAGCTGAAGGCTGGTTCAAATTTATATTGCTGAAGTGAGTGTTTAACTGATTTTGCAAAGCAGCTATCTGTGCAGCGATAGCTGTGAATCCATCCACTTCAAGCACTCCCGCTGCTTTCCTTGCTCAACATCTTGAAGAATCTGCATTCCATTCTGGATTGCCTTGTGAAATTCGGTTGAGAAAAGTGTACAACTCCTCATATGTCTTTTCCAGCGCTTGCCCTCCAGCTGCTGAATCTAACAAAATTTTAGTGTGGGGTTCCAAACCCTCAATAAATGTGTGTACCAACACCTCAATGGACTGATGATGATGAGGACAGTCCCGCAACATGGATTTAAATCTTTCCCAGGCTTGATATAGATTTTCTCCTTCCCTTTGTTTAAAACTTAGGATTTGACTCCTAAGTCTGGCTGTTTTACCAGAAGGGAAAAATCTGATCAAAAACTTCCGTGCAAGATCATCCCACGTTGATATAGAGTTTGGTGGTTCAGCTTTTAACCACCTCTTGGCTTCACCAAGTAAGGAAAATGGAAATAAGGTGAGCCGAACATAATAAGGTGACACTCCAGCGGGTATATAAGTGTCACTTATCTCAAAAAAGTTTTGGAGATGTTGTTGTGGATCTTCATGAGGGAGACCGGTAAATTGCCCGCTTGTATGCAATAGTTGCACCACATTCTGCTTTAATTCAAACCTCCCTCTAGGCTCTGGTTTGCGGATGCTAGAATGTACATTATTAGCGTGTGGGATTGCCACCTCGCGAACCGGCCTTGCTGCTGCTTCATCTGGCACTAACACTGCCCGCACAACTGGTGGATTTTGTTGCTCCATCATAGACTGTTTAAGCAACTGCAGCTTCTTTCGTAGAGCTTCTCTACGTTGACTATGAAATTCACGTTCAGGCTCTAAGTAAGATTCCACCAGCTCTTTGTCCCCTGCCAGTGTTCACAGAAACAAAATCTGCAAAATACAGGCTAAGACCAAGTTGTTAACACTTAAGAAAATAAAAATAAAAATATAGTAAATTTACACTAAACACAATTTTACAAATCGCCTAGCCTCCCCGGCAACGGCGCCAAAAACTTGTTCGGTGTTCTACTCAGGTTGGTATTATATATTATAAACCGACACGCAAGTGCACGTGGTCAAACAAGTAATAAAGTGGCTAAGTAGCCATGTATCGATCCAAGGAGGCTCAAGATACGTAAAATTGCCTAGTTTACTATATTTCTATTTCACTTCTAATTATGCTAAGAACAATGTAACCAATAGTTACTTGAGTTTTTGTTTCTAAACTATATATACTACAATTAATAACAACTATTTACTTGTGAATTTAGACAATGGATATGAACATGCCAAGGTTAAGAACAAGTAATGAACTTGATAATCATGATAATTTGGTTACTATCTTCTTCATGTTGCTAGCCAAGAACATTCGCCTAGAAATTAAAACTCTCGTATTTAATTTCACTTTAGAATCATAAACCATCCGTCTACATTTCTATGATCAAATGCAATTTATGACCTAGCACTACAATTCCGGTTCCTAAATTGACTAATACGGCTTTCAAGTATATTTCTATCAGGAAAGTACATCAAAACCCAATTTTCCCAAATCAAGTTAAGAACAATACCCTATTAATTCACAACTTTCCAATTTCTTGCTCTTTCGAGTGAAATTGGACTTTTTAGATATACATTAATGTTGGCCAAGCACTAATGCAGTAAGAACAAGAATTAATAGAACAACATTAAAGAAGAAGAAGAAAACCATATCAATTATAATCAAAATTCATTACACATGTTCAAAACCTTAGCAAGGAAGAGAATTAGCCACTCATTCTTGGATTGATCATCCTAAAATGAGTGTAAATCATACGTACACTTGATAGAAAGAAGAAAGGAAGAGAAGAAATCCCTTAGCTTTTTCGTTCTTCAACTGCTACTAACCCACGTTCCTGCTCTCCACTTCTGAACTCAGTCTAAAAACTAAAAACTCTTTAAAGTAAACATAAGTGTGCTATTTATACTAGTGGGAAATTTTTCCCGGAATAACAAGCAACGTCTCACGGAGGCCAACGCGGAGCACTGCCTCCGTGACACGGCGTGGATGCGGACCCTCACTGGAATTTCCAGGGTCTGGTAAATTAACCTCAACGTGGCACGGAGGCCATCGCGGAGGCCTATCTCCGTGCCACGGAGCTGACGCGAAGGCACACTGGAATTTGCCATTTTAATTCCTATTCAGGCAGTGTGCTACCGCGATGGTAGCGTGGCACGGCTCCATCGCGAAGCCCTTATAAAAATATGCATTCCAAGTTCTTTTCCACGCTCGCATCCAAGTCCAACTCCGACATAGTTCCAACATGCATTTTAGCTCCTAAAAATCACCTTTACCTGCAAAACAAATGCTAATCATGTTGGTTAGTATAAATTCGCATTTTATTACTAATTACATGATATTATATACACATTGCACAACAAACAAGGTAAAAATGATACGTTTGAGTATCACTTGGGCATATAAATCTGCCCAAGATCAGCTAGAGTAGGGGTGCATAAATAGTGGGAACGAGAAAAAAGGAGAGAAAAGAGAAAAGGTGAAAAATGAGGTGTGGTGTAATAAACAAAAAAAAAAGAAGGAAAAAAAGACAGAAATGAAAATTTGACCAAAAGATAAATTCAAAGAAAAATAACTCTTGAAAAAGATTGAAAACACACCACACTCACCAAAGGTACAAAGGGGTGAAAAGAGAGGGAAAAAAAAGGAAAAGCAAAAAAAGATGCAATAGGTGAAAAACGGAGCCAATGTATGTAATGTCAAGGAAGGGTTAGTCACTTAAAAAGGTCACATATAGTAATACCCCGAAAATGCCTATGATTAGACCCGGGATAAAAAATGGAAGTTGTCTAAAAACTGGGAAAAGTGTGCAGGACGGTCGATGTCACAACTTGTGGTTGGGAACCACGAGTCGTTATTGGCAATCGTGGTTGGTGCGAGACTTTGGTAGTTAGGGATGCCATGGGTCATCCTACGACCCATGGTAGGATGCAACGCCCCATGGTATCCAGTCATTGTTTGGGGTGCTAAATTTCCAGTGGACTTAACGGATGGATACCACGACTCTTTAGAAGCAACCACGAGTCACGGTGAGGCTCGTTTTGAGGGAAGTTCAGAAATTTCAAGAAGCTAACAATGGTTCATCCTATGATCTGTTAGAGGAGACAACAACTCATACCGTTGAGTCGTGGCTAGAATCCATAGTCAGGTCTTGGGCAGTGCAGATGACGGATCGTACCACGAGTCGTGGTAGCCTCCAACGACTTGTAGGTATGTCCGTGGGATCGACCAGTGCATATTTTCAGGGTAATTTCATTAAGGGTATTTTCGTCCTTCCTATTCTCTAGGGCCCTAAACTACATCGTTTTATGTTATTTTATGGGCATGTTAAGATAGGTTAAGTCTCCCTTGCATAGTCATTAACATGCATGAAAAATTAGGAAGAATTAAGAGAGATCAAGACTATCCTCAAGCTCTTCTTCATCAATTCTCCCTTGGGCATTCCAAGAACTTTGAAATATGATCTTACCCAAGTATTTTAGGTTATAAATGGGTATTTCCATTCACACCCATCCCCAATATCTATTAATTTATGAAAAAATTATCAAAAATCTCATGGAGTTTTAACTTCAATCTTGTGGAATTTTAATGATTTACGAATGGGTTGTTCTAAATTGTGATTTATATCACATTTTATGAATTTTGATTAGATTTTATAACTATTTCGATTATAAAATTATTGATTTCAATTTCTATTAAATTAAGCCTAATTATGTATGATCTATGATGAATCAGGTTATGATCTTTACTTAAATTATTGTCATTTACAAAGCCAACATGATTTATGATTTGAAATATTAATTTATTCAAATATACATTATGATTTGATGATTTACAAGTTATACGTATGATTTTCAAGTATGCATGAAACCTACGATTTATGAATTATGTTTTGGTTGACTCATGGGCCTTATTTCATAGCTAGTTCACGTATTTACAAGTATGTTCATGATTATTATGATTTAACTAGACCATGTGCTTCTTTTGGAGTTAAACTTCCGTTCGTCCATATTTTGATAAAAAGTATCTCTTGTTTTTCATTCCCATTCCCAAAAGAATGAATAGTACGATCCGTGTTTTGAACAGACCTGAATACATCATCTATAGGATAACTTCCACCTTGAATGTTATGTGGTGTTTTTATAAGATATCCACGAATTCATGCATATTATACTATGAGCGCTATATATGTTTTGGGAGTAGGATTTAACACCGAGTAGGTTCGGGGCCTAGGTTCTGCCCCATATCTCATAAACTACGTGCCACCGTAGGATATGTTGGGACCTCCTTTATGATAGTCCGTTAACCAAAATGGCCTTTTTCATGTGTGATCATGTCTTTCATGGTTCTACCCTTGGCAAGGTACGAACACCCTCCCAACTAGGGTTACAAGTCGGGCTGCACATGTGCTCATATGGGGTATGTCGGTTATGAGAATCTCGCACCGTTCCTCATGAGTTATACATGTTTATGATTATGTATATTGGATCAAGTTATGTTCAACACATCTTTCTCTCATGATTATGATTACGATTATATTAAGAATGTTATGAAACCCTTGGGCCTTATGTTATGTTATGATATTTATGATATGAGCATGATGTCCTACTCTTATGATGTTTTATGAGTTTTTACATATTTTAAATGTCCATTTTACTTACCTTGCATACTCGATACATTCCACGTACTAACCGCATACTTCCTATGTTGTATCATTTCATGATACAGGACCCGGCTCTCAGGTTCATCTCCATCCTTAGTCCCTTTCAGAGTCTTCTATCAGCTTGTTGGTGAGTCCTCATGTTCCGAGGGCCGTATGACTAGACATTTATGATGATCTTCTGTTTCAGTTTTGCTGAGTTAGTTGGGGATGTTGTCCCATCAATCCATCTTATACGATAGAGGCTTTCAGACCACATGTAGTACTCAGCTTATGTGTATGTCTAGTACTTTCCAAATGCCATGCTATATTATGTTACATTTATGTTTCTTCTATGTTACATGTCAGTCTTTCGCTTAAGACGAAATGAAGTTAGATGTATGTTATCTCCATGGGTCGACTTGGGGCATCTTGGGGTTCCCTGTCCCGTGTTATGATCCGGGTCTACATTCGGGTCGTGACAAACATGGTACCAAAGCAATAGGT
Source organism: Datura wrightii (assembly GCA_035772735.1). Lineage (NCBI taxonomy): Eukaryota > Viridiplantae > Streptophyta > Magnoliopsida > Solanales > Solanaceae > Datura > Datura wrightii. Next base: position 48,546,433 of record JASDFA010000019.1, read on the forward strand.
TTTGAAGTTTCTTAGGGTGTCTGAAATTCACGTTAAGTACAGTCTTTTTCATTGGTGTGAAGCGTAGCACACTTATGACAAAGAGGCTACAAGACGTTTAGGAAATGTTCCCTTCTTTCATGATTCATGTCGTGCGATGAAAAGTCTTTCTATCCATCTAATTCGTGCTATGCGCGATTGCAGAATCACGACTCCTCGAAGAGTGAATGAAAAAAGAAATGAAAATGCTGAAGGCCACAATGATGGCAATGGTCATAGGCATCAGCACGCCCCACCTGCTCAGGAGCCCCAGGCACCAGAGCTAGTTGCCCACGCTGAGTTTCGGGAAGGTATCCAGATGTTGGCGTAGGCCTTTACCACTCAGGTCAGCCAGTAGGTTGTTGCACATATTCTGCAGAATGGCAATGTGGCAGCAGCCCGGATCAGAGATTTCTTGAGGAGGAACACGCTGGAGTTCCTTGGGTCCAAGGTGGATGAGGATCCACACAAATTCATCAAGGAGATTCTAAAGATCGCCCAGGTCATGGGGGTGATAAATGGAGAGTGCGTTGATTTGGCATCCTATCAACTAAAAGGGGTGGCTTGTTCGGGGTTATTTGTGGGGTATAAAACGACACGCAAGTGCACGTGGTCGAACAAGTAGTAAGTGGCTTTAGTAAGCCACGTATCGATCCCACAGAGACTTGGTTGAAGTGCAATTTGCTCAAGTGTACTATATTTTACTTCTAAAATATGCAGACAACAGTGTAACCAAAAAGTTGATAGTTTGTTTTATAATTTTTTTATACTAAAGCAAAAAAAAATTATCTAATTTGAGTCTGAACTATGAATGAGAGCATGTTGAGGTTAAACGAACATGTAATGAAATTAATTATCATCGTACTTTGATTAATCTTTTCCTCCAGTTGCTAGCCAAGAACATTTGCCAAGAGATTAAAACTCTCGTATTTAACCTCACTTAAGAATCATGAACCATCCATCTACATTTCTGTGATCAAATGCAATTCATGTTCTAGCCATACAATTCCGGTTCCTAAATTGACTAATAAGACTTTCAGGTATATTTCTATCCTAAAAGCAAATCAAAACTCAATTTTCCCAAACCAAGGAAAGAACATATCCTATTAATTCACAACTTTCCAATTTCTTGCTCTCTCGAGTGAAACCGGACTTTTTAGATTTACATTAACGTAGGCCACACATTAATGCAGTAAGAACAAGAAGTAATAGAACAACATGGAAGAAAAGATGAAAAACCAAAGAATCAATGATCAAATTTCATCACAAATGTTCATATCCTCAGCAAGGAGAGGAATTAGCCACTCATTTGTGGATTACACATCTTAAAATGAGTGTTAATCATATAAGCAATTGAATTAACGAAGAAAGAAAGAGAGAAAAAACCCTGATATTTTCGTTCCTCAATTGCCTGTAACCCACGTCCTTGCTCCACCAAGTCAGAATTATGAAAAATGAACCTAAGTGTGCCATTTATAGTAGTGGAACTTTTTCCCGGAATAACAAGCAACATGTCACGGAGTGCATCGCGGAGCACTGCCTCCGTGACACGCTACAGACGCGGAAGCTCTCTGGAAATCACCCGAACTTGGCCCCGGCACCACCCTGCCTCGTTGGAAGCATGTCACGCTGCTTGGGCAGCGCGTTGGCACCTCTTGGTCACGCAGCCAACCTGCCATGGCACGTTGCCAACGTGCAGGTGGGCTGTTGTAATCAGCCTGCCTGCCGTGGCACGTTGCCGACGCGTAGGTGGGCAGTTTTGTGCCTCCTCTTTGCCGACGTTCGCGTGTTAATTCCGTTTCCAAGCCTCTAGTTCACCAACTCATGGATTAGTTACTCAAAAGTCATCAAAACCTACAAAACAAAGGCTAATCATGTTGGTTAACACATATCTTCACTTCATATAAAATTACATGAAAATGTATACAATAACTTAGATAAACAAGACTAATTTAAGTCATAAAGCGTATCTCGGGCATGCTATTTTTGCCCGTGATCACAACCCCACACTTAAAGCCTTGTTCGTCCTCGAACAACCTTTTACATATCATGCATATGGAGACTCCCACATAACTAATCTAGCAAGATAATTCAAGTTACGGCTATAATGATTACGTAAGATACAAGCTAAAAATAGAGCATGCCTGATTTGATCATTGAAATGAAGTACAACTATGTTAAGACTTCTTGACCTCAAGAATCGACTCCCAATCTTAGCAAACTCATGCAAATCAACTGATTAAGAAATACCACATGAATTATATCCTTCATTCAACATGTGCCCCTCACGGAAAGAGAGTTACCCAATTTCACACGCAAAAACAATTTTTATATCACAACATGTGTGGGTACATGCACAGAATTACACTCACTCTCACAAAGAATTCACATGCATCATGTAATGACCCATAAGCTTGCCCTTAGTGTTTTATTCCACTAATTTAAGGATGTATGAATGTAAGATAAAGTAGGACTTTTTAGGTTGTAATGTAACTCAGGTGCGGGTAAGTACTATTATTGCCAGTAATAGTGACTATCTTTCCTCAGCGCTTTTAATACATCACGCCTTCATTACAAACTTCCCTTCCCTCACTTCACCTTTTTCTCTTTTCATCTTTCTTTTTCCTCTTTTGTTCCCCCCTTTCTTCAGGCACTTTTAGCTTATTAGTAAGGAGTTCTATAAGTAACTTTTCATTTATTTATTTTCTTACTCCCTACTAATACTCACCCATATTCAAACAAGTGCACCCTCGCTCTTTCTCAACTCTTACAATTGCTACTTTCCCTTCTTTTTCATTCTTCTAACTCCTTTACTCTTTCAGATTTTTCCTTTAAGCGCTTAGGAGTTTTGTTTCAATTTCAAGGCTAATGAAAGAAAAAGGACTAAGCTTATGTTGCATCTGTCAAAGAATAGGCTCAAGGCTCAATGGGGTTAACTAGAATTAATTTTTCAAGGTAGGTATAATGAGGGATAAAAGTTTGGTTCATTCAAAGAAATGCCTAAATCATCTCCTACAATTCACATCCTTCATTTCGTTTTATATACACACCAGGCAAGTTCTAGACATTTCATAATAACACAAAATACTCAAAAACCTTACACTCATGGCACATGCTCAAATCAAGACACAATCAGTAGACTCTTAATCAGCTAATCACAAGAATTCAGAATTAAGCTTCCATCATATTGAGTCAAATTCAAGAGCCTAAGTGTCTAAAACAAAGTTATACACTTGCATGCTTCACACTGAACATACTTGCATCTTACAACCATGTATAGCACATAAAAAGAACATTAAGCACCAATTAGTTATGGTTTCAAAAACCCAACACCTACCAACTAATTTTTCCTCAAGACGGTCGTCATCCATCCATCATCGGAAACAGTCCCTAACTATGACTAAAAACACTATATACAGACAAAGGAAAGAAAGAAAAAGAAAATTTTTATTCTTCGGTTCAAAGACCCCCCGTTGGAAAAGAACCGAAAAGAAAAACCACCGGGTGATGAATTCATGCTTAAATCACAAAAAAAATTTCAATTTTCTCACAAGCATTACATTCACCAAAAATCGTTAAGCACAAAAATTTGAAATTTCCCTTAAAATTTCCCTCACCCCACACTTAAATCATGCTATGTCCTCATAGCATCAAATTAAAATTTAAAAAGGGTGAGAAATACTCCCTGAGGCCTTTAGGCCTAGCTAACAACATGCCTTTCTTCAACTTTGCACAAGTGGGTGTTCGACCCCACACTTTTTCTCTTCCATGCTTGTTAGCTTCCTCCTCCACGGGTACTCAGACTTCCCCTCCATCTGTGCTTAACTTACCACCAAGACAACACAAGATGAAAAATAAATAAAATCAACTTAAATGCAAGAAATTAAAATGGTACGCATGGTACACTTGGGTTGCCTCCCAAGCAGCGCCTAATTTTACGTCGCGGCACGACATATCCAGTTTCACCGCTTTTTCCTCCACCTTGAGGATATGAATCTCACCCCTAATTTCTTCTCTAATTTCCTCTTATGCTCCAGGGGCGGTGGTGAAAAATTGTAAGAACCAAGCAGTAGATGTTGCCTTTTGAACTTATTGTCCCTTAAGTAAGCGAAGTCATTTTGTCTCTCCGAGTTAGCAAATTTCAAAATATACGGGGCTTGGTCCTCCTCTAGACATTTCTCTATAAGCCTGGAAGACTCTATTTCTATGTTTTCAACCAAACTTAATGTCGAAAAATGCTTCGAGTGTGGTCCAATAAACCTTAACTCTGAAACTGCCTTGTGCTTGACCTCCTTACTTGTAAACACCTTCTCAGCATCGACATCCATCTCTCCATTAATGTCAAATGGGGGATACTCTATCTCTTCTTCCACAAAGGGATTTTCCATAAGTGTGAGCCCATCACAGGGACACTGAAGAGATTCTAATTGTTGGGCTTCATCCAAAAGTTCACCCTTGTCTTCCTCTTGTAGTTCCTCTTGAATATTGGCTAAAACTGTCACCTGCAATTTATCACAAGCTTCAGCCTCAGCAATCATCTCCGTGAATTTGACGCTCATCCTTTCTAGAGCCTCTGCATTCTCTTCTTGCTGAATTTTCAATACTGCCATCTCCTCCTTCATTGCTTCTGATTGCTCCAGGAGTTGTTTCAGCATGTCTTTTATTCGAGCTTGGCGTCCCAAGTCCTCATTTTCAGCACGCCTATATTCAGAAAAACAACAGAAGGATCATAGTACGGCCTTGGGGGAGGGGAATATGCATTCGGACAGCCATCCCAATGGCCATCTCGACCACCACATATATTGCACGTGTTACAGTGTTGCCACGAGTGGTGTCCTCCGCAATTCAGACAAGATTCACCAAAATATGAGTATCCACCAATTAAACCACTTGTATTCTACGATGTCATGTCAATAAGGGTATACGAACAAGTAGAAAAATAAAATAAAATAAAGAAGAAATAAAACGAACACTAAGACCAAGTTGTCAACACTTAGAAAACAAAAATACAGTAAATTAACACTTAAAACAAATTCACCAATTGCCAAGTCCCCGACAACGGCGCCAAAAACTTGTTTGGGGTTATTTGTGGGGTATAAAATGACACGCAAGTGCACGTGGTCGAACAAGTAGTAAGTGGCTTTAGTAAGACACGTATCGATCCCACAGAGACTTGGTTGAAGTGCAATTTGCTCAAGTGTACTATATTTTGCTTCTAAAATATGCAGACAACAGTGTAACCAAAAAGTTGATAGTTTGTTTTATAATTTTTTTATACTAAAGTTAAAAACAATTATCTAATTTGAGTCTGAAGTATGAATGAGAGCATGCTGAGGTTAAACGAACATGTAATGAAATTAATTATCATCATACTTTGATTAATCTTTTCCTCCAGTTGTAGCCAAGAACATTTGCCAAGAGATTAAAACTCTCGTATTTAACCTCACTTAAGAATCATGAACCATCCGTCTACATTTCTGTGATCAAATGCAATTCATGTTCTAGCCATACAATTCCGGTTCCTAAATTGACTAATATGACTTTCAGGTATATTTCTATCCTAAAAGCAAATCAAAACTCAATTTTCCCAAACCAAGGAAAGAACATATCCTATTAATTCACAACTCTCCAATTTCTTGCTCTCTCGAGTGAAACAGGACTTTTTAGATTTACATTAACATAGGCCACACATTAATGCAGTAAGAACAAGAATTAATAGAACAACATTGAAGAAAAGATGAAAAACCAAAGAATCAATGATCAAATTTCATCACAATTGTTCATAACCTCAGCAAGGAGAGGAATTAGCCACTCATTTGTGGATTAAACATCTTAAAATGAGTGTTAATCATACAAGCAATTGAATTAACGAAGAATGAAAGAGAGAAAAAACCCTGATATTTTCGTCCCTCAACTGCCTGTAACCCACGTCCTTGCTCCACCAAGTTAGAATTATGAAAAATGAACCTAAGTGTGCTATTTATAGTAGTGGAACTTTTTCCCGGAATAACAAGCAACGTGTCACGGAGTGCATTGCGGAGCACTGGCTCCGTGACACGCTACGGACGCGGAAGCTCTCTGGAAATCACCCGAACTTGGCCCCGGTAGCACCCTACCGCGTTGGCAGCGTGTCACGCTGCTTGGGCAGCGTGTTGGCACCTCTTGGTCGCGCAGCCAACCTGCCGTGGCACGTTGCCAACGCGTAGGTAGGCTGTTGTGATCAGCCTGCCTGCCGTGGCATGTTGCCGACGTGCAGGTGGGCTATTTTGTGCCTCCTCTTTGTCGACGTTCGCGTGTTAATTCCTTTTCCAAGCCTCTACTTCACCAACTCATGGATTAGTTACTCAAAAGTCATCAAAACCTACAAAACAAAGGCTAATCATGTTGGTTAACACATATCTTCACTTCATATAAAATTACATGAAAATGTATACAATAACTTAGATAAACAAGACTAATTTAAGTCATAAAGCGTATCTCGGGCATGCTATTTTTGCCCGTGATCATGGCACATATACGGTTCATGCAGTGGAGCGATGCTAGGGCAGTTGTTGAAGGCCCTATAGGTTGGGAAAAGTTCCACGCATCATTTTTGGATTGGTTCTTCCCTCATGAGATGAGGGAACTGAAGAAGGCTGAGTTTTTTAGTCTGAAGCAGGGTGACATATCAGTTCAGGAGTATGCGTTGGAGTTCACCCATCTATCCAATTATGTGCCAGAGTTGGTGGAAGATTAGAGGGCTCTAGTGAGACGGTTTGTGCATGGAGTGGAAGAATACATGGAAAAGTATTGTAGGATCACCATGTTGCATTAGGATATAGATTTTCACCATAATGTGTTGCATGCTCAGCAGATAGAGTCGGTGTATCGAAGGTAGAGAGAGGCCAAGAGGGTCAGGACTGACAATTATGGGACTTCTCAGGCTAGATCAGGGGGTGGATAGCGTCAGCAATCAAAGCACAAGTCTATTGCTCTAGCACCATCATCGGCCAGTACACGATCATGATTCCGAGGGGATTGGAGGAGCAGGGCTCCAGATTTGAGAGGCCAGGGTAGTATGAATACAGAGCGCACTTTCCCAGCTTGTGCGAAGTGCGGCAAGAATCATTTAGCGAGGTGCCTAGTTGTTTTGGATGCTTGTTTCGTGTGTGGAAAACCTAGACACAACCTCATTTACTTCCCTTCAGCCAAATCCGGGGGTGGCAGAGATTGTATGCCAGCAGCCAACTCAGCCGCTCCAGCAGCTCATCTCCCTAAGCAGGGTGCCTCGATCAGTTCAGCTGGCAGTCAGCGCCAGAACAAGTTCTATGTTTTAACGTCCTGTCATGAGGAGGAGATCTCCCCGGACTTGGTCACTGGTATGTTATAAGTTTTCCATATTGACGTTTATGCTTTGCTAGATCTGAGGGCTACCTTGTCTTTTGTGACTCCTTACATTGCTGGTAGCTTTGGAGTTAGTCCCGAGACTCTGTTAGAACCATTTTTAGTTTCTACTCCTATTGGTGATTCAGTTGTAGCTAGGTGAGTGTATAGAGGATGCGCGATCACTATATTGAAAAACGTCACCTCCACAAACCTTGTAGGGTTAGCCATGATTGACTTTGATATTATTCTTGGCATGGGTTGGTTGTATGCGTGTTATGATTCTGTTAATTGTAGAACCCGTGCAGTGGAATTCCGTTTTCCGGGTGAGTCAGTCTTGGAGTTGAAGGGTAGTTCGGTCGTGCCTTTAGGTCATTTCATTTCGTATCTTAAGTCCAAAAAGATGATTTCTATGGGTAGCATGTATCATCTCGTTAGGATTAAGGATGTTGAGTCCGCGACCCCCACTATCTAGTCAGTTTCGGTGGTGCATGATTACCCAGAAGTATCCCCAGATGATTTACCAGGTGTTCTTCTGGAGAGGGAAATTGATTTTGGTATTGGCCTTCTACCGGACACGCAACCTATATATATCCCTCGTTACAGGATGGCTCCAGCCGAGCTAAAAGAATTGAAGGATTAGTTTAAGGACCTATTAGATAAGGGCTTCATTTGATCAAGAAAGTCTCCATGGGCGCACCTGTTTTATTAATCCCAAAGAAGGATTCTTTGCTTCGGATGTGCATTGACTATCGACAATCGAACAAAGTCACTGTCAAGAATAGATATCCTTTACCCATGATTGATGATTTGTTTGACAAGCTTCAGGGTGGCAAGTGTTTCTCAAAGATGGATCTCAGGTCGGGTTATCATCAGCCTTAGAGTTCGGGTGTGTGATATCCCGAAGACGAATTTCATGGCGCGATATGGTCATTATGAGTTTGTAGTTATATCTTTTGGACTAATGAATGCTCCTGTAGTTTTTGTGGACCTGATGAATAGGGTGTTCAAACTATATTTGGATATGTTCGTATTCGTGTTCATCGATGACATCCTTATATACTCTAGGAGCGAGGAGGAGCATGCCGCCCATTTGAGAGTAGTGTTTCAAACTCTCAAGGATCATCAATTGTATGCCAAGTTCAGCAAATGTGAGTTTTGGTTGAACTCGGTAGCATTTTTGGGCCATGTGGTGTAAAGTTAGGGCATCAAGGTGGATTCCCAAAAAATAAAGGCGGTGAAGAATTGGCCTACGTCGGTGAATCCTTCAGATATTTAGAGTTTCTTGGGTTTAGCTGGCTAATATTGGAGATTTGTTGAGGGTTTTTCATCCATTGCAGCACCTTTGACAAAATTAATTCAGAAGAAGCTGAAGTTTCAATGGTCAGAGGCTTTTGAGAAGAGCTTCCAAGAGTTTAAGACTTGACTTACTGCAGCACAGGTGTTGACCCTACCAGAGGGTACAGATGGTTTTGTGGTGTATTGTGAGGCTTCGAGAATTGGACTTGGGTGTGTGTTCGGAATGTTTCGCAACTACACACAACTGCACGTGGTCGAACAAGTAGTAAAATGGCTAAAGTAAGCCAAGTATCGATCCTACAGAGACTGAACCAAGGTAATAATCGAATTAAGTGTTAATGAACTCTAACCCAAAAAATGCAGACAACAATTTAAAGAAGATTTTGAGAGTTTGTTTCCTAATTTATACTAATCTAAGACAAAATGATAAAGTGAGTCTGAACTATAGTAATGAGCAAGCTGAGGCCAAAACAAACATGCAGGGAAGTAATTTATCGATACAATTCGGTTAATCTTTCCTTCGGTTGCTATTCAAGAATTATTGCCTACGGAGAGAAACTTTCGTATTCTACCCAACTTATGAATCATGAACCTTCAACCTACACTTTTGTGATAAAAGAATTTCATGTTCTAGCCATACGAAACCGAATTCTTAATTGACTAATACGACTTTCAGATATATTTATATTCTGAAGGTAAATCAATTGTTAATTTTCCCAAACTAAGAAGAGATCATATCCTACCAATTCACAACTTTCCAATTTCTTTCCTTTTCAAGATAAAATTGGATTTTTTAGGTATACATTAACATTGGCCGGACATTAATGCAGTAAGAACAGGAATTGATAGAACAACCATGGAAGAAAAGATGAAAAACCAAAATGATCAACAATTACATTCCACTAAAAATGTTCTTAACCTCAGCAAGAAGTGAATTTAGCTACTCATTTGTGGATTAAACATCATCAAATGAGTATAAATCATACAAACAATTGAAATAAAGAAGAAAGAGTTAGAGAAGAACCCTAGGATTTTCGTCCCCTCAACTGCCTGTAACCCACGTCCTTGCTCAACTAAGTCAGAATAATTACAAATAAACCTAAGTGTGTTATTTATACTAGTTGGAATTTTTCCCGAAATAACAAGCAACGTGTCACGGAGTGCAGCGCGGAGAACTGCCTCCGTGACACGGAGCTAACGCGTACCCTCTCTGGAATCAGTTCCCTTAGCATTTTACTCCTCAGCGTGCCACGCCATGCAACGCGGGGCTTGGCCAATGTGCCTCAGCGCCGTCGCGAACCCTTCCTGGAATTTGATGTTCTAGGTAAATATCCCCAACGTGCCACGACTTGTATCGCATGGCATTGCCTCCGTGTCACGGAGGCAACGCGGACCTTCACTGGAAATTTGCCAAAATAGATCATCCGAGGCAGAATGCCTCCGCGATGGCAGTGTGACACGGCTCCATCGCGGAGCCCCTATATTTGCTGCTTTTCCTTGACCTTTTCCACTGCTCCCTTCCGAGTCCATTCCCGATTTTCACCAACACGCATCTTAACTTGCTAAAATTACATTTTTCCTGCTAAACAACACTAATCATGTTGGTTAGTTTAAATTCACATTTTAACTACAAATCACATGAGAATGTACAAATAACGATAGATAAAGAAGACGAAATGAAGTAATTGAGTATCACTTGGGCGTATAATTCTGCCCAAGACCACTTACCCCACACTTAAAACCTTGTTCATCCTCGAACAATACACTCACATCTCATGCAATTGACACTTACGCATAGCTACTTTGGCTCGACAATTCAAGCTACGGTTATACGGATTATTTACTATAGCAAATCGTCAAGAAAACATGCATAGTATCATCAATACAATGACATTCACCATATTAAGACCTCCTAAACTCAAGAATCGACTCTCGATCTCGGCAAACTCATGCAAATCAACTAATCAAGACATCCGACACGAAATTCAATCTCTCGTCAAGCATGTGCCCTCACAACACAAGAGAATTTTCCCCATTTTCAATCATATGATTTCCAAGGCATTACATGTTGGGGTATATGAACACGATTTCGCTCTCTATCCCAAAGAATTCACATGCATCATGTCATGAACCATAAGCTTGCCTCTAGTGTATTACTCCACTAATATAAGGACGTGTGATGTAAGATCACGTAGGACTTAACGGGTTGTAATGTCAGCTAAGGAACTAGTAAATACTAGGCTAACCAATAATAGCAACTAGCCTCCTTAAGCGCTTTTCAATACATCCCACCATCATTATGGGCATTGTTTCTTCCTTCATCCCCTCATTCTTGAATTTTTTCGTTATTTTTGTTCCCAATTCTTTAAGCACACTCGACTTAATAACAAAGATTAGTTATACATCTTTCTTTTCTTCAGTTTCAGCAAGTGCACCCTTGACCTTTTCTTTACTTTCACCACTTCCTCTTTTCCTTCCTTTTCACAATTTTCACTCCTTGACACTGTGGGAAAATTATTTTTCTTGAGCGCTTAAGAGTTTTGGATGAAATTCATGGCTAATGAAAAGAAGGGATTAAGCTCAGTTTCTACCTCTTCAACGAAAGAAAAAAAATAGGTTAAAGGATCAATGGGGCTAACTAGGATGTACATTCAAGGTAGGTATGATAAGAAAAAAAAACTTTCGGTTTAATCAAAGAAATCCCTACATCCTTTCCTACAATACACATCCTTCATTTCATTTCGCACACAAACCAGGCTAGTTCTAGACACTTCACAATTGCATGGAATAATCGAAACCTCACTTCACACTCATTGTACATGCTCAACTCAAGGCTTATTCACAAACTCTTCAATCAGCTAATTACAAGAATTCAATATTAAGCCTTCATCACATCGAATCGAACTCTATGGCCTAGGTATCTCAACATGTTTACACATTTGCATGCTTTCATACGAATCATCTTTGCATCTCAATATCATGTACAACACGCAACAAGAATTTCGAACCATAAAGTAACGACACGTTTGGGAAACAAACAAAAGAAATAAAATAAAAGAAAAGAATAAAACTACTCCTATCGACTATATTTCCCTTAAGACGGTCGTCATCCATACATCATAGGGAACGGTCACTATTTACGACTTCGGTTCAATGGGACTATTCTCGGTAAAAGCACCTAAAACAAAGGCCGAGAAACCCAATCATGAAATAATTCAACAAAAAATATAAAAATATCGATAATTTCGATAGAAAAAAAATATTTACACAACCAGCTAACAACAACTCAATACAGCACACAACAACTTAACATTCATTACAACACCGAATTACAATACAAAACATACACACAAAATCACAGGGCCACAATTTTTTCACAGGCACCACAACAAGACATGAACATAACCAACAACAAAAACACTGGCACCTAACTACTCCCACCCCACACTTAAACCGAACACTGTCCCCAGTGTTCACCAAATTCAACATAGCACAAAAGTAGGTGGTGAAACTCCCTGATCAATCGAAGTATTCAACTTCTTCATCAAGTGCCGTTGCTTCGTCCCCCATATGTGAATCACCCCCGCCGCCTTCATCCGACTCAATATCTGAGTCCTCACAGCATGTCTTCTCTTCAATGGGGACATCATCGTCTACAGGCTCTACAAAAGCTGGCCCCACTCAGCATAGAGCCCGAGCATTTTCGCCGAAGGGGTAATCCAAGTCGAGCTACCACAACTCATCTTCCGTTGCTGGCCTCCTGCCTATGCGCAACTGCAACATCTGCATCCTAAACATGCGGGCCATATACTGATCATCCCGAGCATGTCGCTCGGCTAGTGTGAGAACTGGCCCATGAGTGGTGTCGGGTGCCTTGGTTTTGGTGACGTCCAAGGCATGCCTATCCATTTGCTGAGGTAGTCCAAGGCCTCTTACTCGATATCAAGGCCCCTCAAAAACGTGGTGAGCAAACCACCAAAACCGTACCTGTTCCCTTGATGCAAACGGGCCCTCTTCATGGTGGAGATGATCACCGCCCCAACATTTATCTCAATCCCTTTCATCAGGGAATAAACCAAGCACACTCGATCCCGGGTGACATCTATCATGTGCACCCCCGGGATCAGGCAGGAACACATAATTTTAAGCCAAATCTTGGCTTCCCTGTTCATTTGAGAGTAAGGCAGTGTCTATTGGTAGCCCCTCTCCTTGTGCCTGCTCCACCGTGCTGTCGAACGGGCTCCACACAGAGTGCGTCTAATGTCCGCATAAGGTGGAGTTATGTTCACCTGCCGGAGTACATGGGCGTCTCTGTCCCGCGCCCCCAATATGGCATTCAGGTGATGGGGCTCAAAGGTGACAACCCGCTCCCTTATCTTGACGGTGTGACTGCGGAGTGTTGCGTTCCAGTTTTCATAGAACTCCCGAATCAGATGGAGATTGCACTCCTTGTGCTCTTCGAAGATGAAGTTCAGCCGGGTAGTGTCAATCCGGTGTCCGATTCTGGGGAATTCTTGTGCAAGTGGCTCCCTTGAAATGTGCTCCTCAGGGAAGTATTTGGTCTCCTTGTGTTTTGCATACCATTTCTTCCCTTCGTCAGTCACCCATTAGGTTCCATATTGACGGCGTTGGCCGCGCGGAACCGCTGGTGCTGCTGGAACTACTGTTCGTAGTCTAATCCTCTTTCTACCGGCGCCTGATGTAGATGCGCCCTTTCCTTTGTCTTGCCTGCTTGACATCATTGCTGTCAAATCAAACAGACAGTCCCAATGTTATTCATGTCAAAAATTAACTTCGACTAAGTTTGGGTTGAGTTAGGCCAGCCCACACTTAGTCTTTAACCCCAATTAAAACTATTCGGCAAGACACTCATGCTTTCCTAATTTTTACAATCAACATGCCTCGTGCATTCAGATAAGTCGATGGAATAATTACTAAGTACTACTTAGACTTCGTACAACGCATAACAATATCCCCATCAATTCCATTTCATCACATTGCACTTAAGCAAGAATTGTCTCAACACAACAACCTATGCAATTCACCAATTTCATTTTCCCAAAACTTCCCTTGTTTATTTAGCATATTCATCTATATTCACAAAATACTTCACCTCATCCAACATGCACAATCCAAAATTTTCACATTTCAACCACATTTAGTTTCTTCCTATTCAAATTCCAACCCTAGCTACCAATTTCGCAAAAATTCAATTAAACATGTATTGATTGAGTTCATATACTCACAACGATACTACGAACATCAATCAATCATACTTTAAATGAATTCAAGCTTAATTTACAGTTAGGGCAAGCTTTACTCACCTCACATGCTCAAATATTGAAAATTTAGGCAAAAATTGAGGTTAACTTCAAGAACATACCTTTAATTCGATGAACTCGAAGAAAAGTTGAAGAAACTTCGATCCTAGGTCCATGTCACGTTGAGGGAGGGGGGATTTTAGGGGGTTTGTCGCGGAGGGGAGTGGGAAATGGGAAAAATGAGGGGATTTCGGGGTTAAAAAGAGGTTTTTTCGCGCGGGTCACCCGGTGTGACCCGACGGGAATAACACCTCAACGTGTCACGAGAGTAACGCGGAGCACCCCCTTCGTGACACAAAGCCATCGTGTAGGTGTTCTGGAATTTGTAAAAATTCCAGAATACCTTCTACGTGTCACGGTGGGTAACGTGGAGGCCCTCCTCCGTGACACAGAGCCATCGCGTAGGCTCACTGTCTTGCCACTTTTTAATTTTATTTTTTTTTCTCACCACAACTTTTTTCCTTTGCGATCCTTTGCATTTTTGCCCTCCGTTCCACCTGAAATTCATCTCACAACAAGAAATTGGTTAGAATTCATAGGTTTCAAACACGAACACAATTTATGTTTTTATTTTTTTTCTTTTTCTTTTTAACTAATTCTACTCATCTATTACAACAATTTCATGGGTTGCCTCCCGTGCAGCGCTTGGTTTACCGTTACGGCTCAACGTCATTAAAGCTCAATCATCCTCTAGAGTGAAGGACGTCTTCTCTCAACTACCATCCTCACCCTAGTAATGCTTACACCGCTGCCCATAGACTAAGAACGTGGAACTTCGATCTTCTTGCCACAACTCTACTGCCCCGTGCGGGGTCATTCTTACTACCTCAAACAGCCGTGACCATTTGGACCGCAACTTCCCTGGAAACAGCTTCAATCTTTAATTGAAAAGCAACACTTTCTGCCCTGGCTCGAAAATACGATGCACCATATGCTTATTGTGCCACCTCTTTGTATTCTCTTTGTAGTACTTGGCACTCTCGTAAGCATGCCAATGAAACTCCTCGAGTTCGCTGAGTTGCATCAGCCTCTTCTTGCCCGCTAGCTCTAAGTCCATATTCAATTTCCTCACGGCCTAGAAAGCTCGATGTTCTAGCTCCACCAACAGATGACACACCTTTCCATAGACCAATCGGTATGGCGAAGTTCCAATAGGTGTCTTGTAAGCAGTTCTATATGCCCACAACGCATCGTCGAGTTTGCTTGACCAATCACTACATTGTGCATTCACTGTTTTCTGAAGAATCTGCTTCACTTCTCTATTCGACACCTCCACTTGCCCACTAGTTTGGGGATGATATGTTGTTTCCACCTTGTGGCGCACCCCATACTTAGCTAGCAACTTCTTGAAACTTGCATTGACAAAATGAGCCCCTCCATCACTGATAATGACTCGTGGTGTCCCGAACCTGGTGAAAATGGGTTTTTTCACAAATTTTGTCACCACCTTGTTGTCATTCCTGGGACAAGCTATTGCTTCAACCCATTTTGATACATAATCAACGGCCACCAAGATGTAACGATTACTAAATGACGGTGGGAACGGACCCATGAAATCAATACCCCATACATCAAAGATCTCCACTTCTAGTATATGCTGCAGCGGCATCTCTTACCTCCTACCAATTGTGCTTGTCATTTGACATTTATCACACATTTTGACGTATGCCATATAGTCTCTGAACAGTGTAGGCCAAAAGAAACCTGACTGTAGCACCTTGTGCACTGTCCGCTGGCCTTCGTGGTGCCCTCCATACAATGAAGAGTGACAACTCCTCAAAACTTCTGCAATCTGGCTCTCCGGGATGCATCTTCTCATAACCTGATCCGGTCCCTATTTAAACAAGTAGGGCTCATCTCAAATAAAATACCGGCAATCATGCCTCAACTTTTTTCTCTGCTGAGTCGTAGCCTCAGTGGATAGACTCCACTCACTAGCAAATTCACTATGTCTGCATACCAAGGGATCTCAGCTTCCCCTATTGCCAAGAGCTGCTCATCCGGGAACTCCTCTTTGATGTTGTCACCTTCCTTCATATGCGACCGGCTTTCCAATTGCGATAGATGATCTGCCACTTGATTCTCGCTCCCTTTTCTGTCTTTAATTTCTAGGTCAAACTCTTGCAACAACAAGATCCATGTGATCAGCCTGGGCTTTGTATCCTTCTTGTTAAACAGATACCGAATCACTGTAAGATCGGTATACACCACTACTCTCGAACCCACCAAATAGGACCTGAATTTATCAAACGCAAACACCAATGCTAGCATCTCCTTTTCTATGACTGTGTAATTACTTTGGGCAGTGTTTAGTGTTTTGCTTGCATAATGAATAGAATAAAAGATTCTATTCCTCTGCTACCCCAATACAGCTCCCACAACCACATCGCTTGCATCACACATCAGTTCAAATGGTTGTTCCCAATACGGAGAAAGAAGGATAGGTGCTTTTATCAATTTTTTCTTCAACTCCTCGAATGCTTTGACAGACTCATCATCAAACTCGAACTTCACCTCTTTTTCTAGCAATTGCATAATGGTCTAGAAATTTTGGAGAAGTTTTTGATGAACCATCTGTAGATCCCTGCATGCCCGAGAAAACTGCGAACACCCTTCACCGACACAGGTGGTGATAGCTTCTCAATAACTTCGATCTTAGCACGATCGACCTCCAACCCCTTGCAAGACACTTTATGGCCAAGGACGATACCCTCCTTGACTAAGAAATGACATTTCTCCCTGTTGAGTACAAGGTTGGATTCTTCATAGTGAGCTAGCACCCTGTCAAGATTCTGCAAACAAGTAGCAAATGAATTACCGAAAATGGAAAAATCATCCATAAATACCTCAATGAAATGCTCCACCATGTCGTGAAATATAGCTATCATGCATCTCTGGAATGTGGCGGATGCATTGCATAACCTAAATGGCATCCTCCTAAAAGCATATGTCCCATAAGGACATGTGAAAGTAGTCTTCTCCTGGTCCTCCGGTGCTATGGCTATTTGGTTATAGCCAGAGTACCCATCAAGGAAACAATAATATTCTTGTCCAGCCAATCTGTCCAATATCTGATCAATGAACGGAATAGGATAGTGATCTTTCCTTGTGGCTTCGTTGAGCTTTCTATAGTCCATGCAAATCCGCCAGCCTGTGATGGTTCGTGTAAGGATCAGCTCAATTTTTTCATTGGTGACCACGGTCATCCCTCGCTTCTTTGGGACACACTGAACGGGGCTGACCCATTCACTGTCCGAAATAGGATAGACCACACCTGCATCAAGCCAATTAATTACTTCTTTCCTAACCACATCCTTCATCGCCGGATTCAACCTT
This sequence comes from Datura wrightii, assembly GCA_035772735.1. Classification (NCBI taxonomy): domain Eukaryota; kingdom Viridiplantae; phylum Streptophyta; class Magnoliopsida; order Solanales; family Solanaceae; genus Datura; species Datura wrightii. The sequence continues at coordinate 48,563,769 of JASDFA010000019.1, forward strand.
CGTTGTGGATGAACAGTTGGCTTTGCTCCTGTCTCCATAAAAATTCTGTGTGTGCAAAAAGCTGGGTTGATACCCTGAATATCTGACGTTTGCCAGCCCATTGCTTTCTTCCTTCTTCTGAGGACCACCAATGCTTCCTTTTCCTGTGCCTCCGTCAATTCTACGGAGAGGATGACTGGAAAAGTATCCTCTTCCCCCAAAAAGACATATTTTAAATGGAGAGGCAATGTTTTCAATTCTAGCTTTGGTGCTTTCTCAATAGATGGTTTCGGCAATGGTTCCAGGGACCTCATTAAAGGCTGAAAGTCATTCTTCCTGGGATACCTTTGTGGTTCATTCAGCATTTGCACCATCTCATAAGTATCCCTATCTCCGAAATGATCGGAGCTCATCAATGCTCTTTCCAATGAATCTCAAGATTCAACAATCTGAAGAATTTCTGCTTGATTTAACACATTGATTGCTGAAAGCTCCTTAGGTATGGCTGAAAGCATCATGGCCTTATGTACATCAAATACCTCCACTTTGTCATGCGCCCGCATAGTCAGCTTCCCTGTAGATACATCAATCAACGCTTTCCCAGTTTCTAAGAAAGGGCGTCCCAAAATTAATGGGACTTCCGCATCCGGCTCAAAATCCAGCACAACAAAATCTACCGGAAAGAGAAGGGAGACCACATGCACCAGCACGTCCTCCACAATGCCATCTAGTCTGGCCAAAGAACGATCCGCTAACTTCAAGATCACTGTAGTTGGTCTAGGACTGCCCAGCCCCAACTTCTTGAATACCGATGTCAGCATTAAGTTAATGCTCGCTCCGAAATTGCATAATCCGCAAGCTCGGATACTTTGCCCAATTGTAATTTGAATTGTAAAGCTTCCAGGTTCCTTGGGTCTTGTGGGCAACCTATTCTGTATTCAGGAAGTGCTCTCCTCTAAGCGCTACCGTAGCGTACTCCGTCAGCCTGCTTTTGTTCGCCACGATGTCCTTGATATACTTTGCATACTTCGGAACTCCCTGCAAAACATCAACAAGAGGTAAATTATTGTGTACCTCTTTAAGCACCTCCATGAACTTTTTGAAACACGCTTCCTCCTTGTGTTTCTTTATTGTTTGAGGGAACGGGGGTGGTGGTCTTTCTGGTTCAGCTTCCTTCTTCTTCCCCCTCTCATCATTGTGTTCCCTCTCTTTCTCAACTGCTCCTGATTGCTGAGGTGGTCTTTCTGGTTCCACCTTCTTGAGTTGTAAACCACTCCTTGTGTTCACTGCATTTACTTGCTTGGGATTCGGGTCAGTGTTACTCGGTATTCCTCCTCTTGGCCTAGTGTTTTGAGCTCCAGCTAGTTGCCCAAACTGGTACTCTAACGCCTTTGTAGCTAACTGATTGTTCTTTACATATGCTGCCAATTTCACATAGTCAGCCTGCAATTGAACTTGGTTAGCTATCATTGTTTTAAACATTTCCTCAATGCTGGGTAGTGGTGGTGGAGGAGGTGCATTGTTGCTTCTGTATTGAGTCTGATAGTTCTGCTGCCCTCCTTGATTTCTCTGTGCACCCTGATTCGAACTCTGCCCTTGATGGTTGTTACTACCCCAGGAAAAATTTGGATGATTCCTCCAATTAGAGTTGTAGTTGTTGCCATACTGTTGGTGATTATTTCTCATTACATTACCAACAAAGTTCACTGAATTAGGATTTGCACCACAACACTCAGCTGAGTATTCAGTACTACCGCATACTTTACACCAAATCTGCTGCACTACATTAACTGGGGCTTGAGATTGATTCAAGCTCATATTGCTGAACTGGGTGTTGACTTTATTCTATAACGCAGCTATCTGTGCAGCGATAGCTGTAAAACCATCCACTTCCAAGACTCCTGCAGCTTTGCTTGTGCCTCATCTAGAAGAGTCCGCATTCCACTCTGGATTTCCCTGCAAAATACGGTTTAACAAAGTATACAGCTCCTCATAAGTCTTTTCTAATGTTTGTCCCCCAGCTGCTGAGTCTAGCAAAATTTTTGTGTGGGGTTCCAAACTCTCTATGAAAGTATGCACCAGCACATCACTGGACTGGTGATGGTGAGGACAATCCCGTAACATGGATTTGAATCTTTCCCAAGCTTGATACAGATTCTCCCCCTCTCTTTGTTTAAAACTTAGAATCTGACTTCTAAGTCTTGCTGTTTTACCAGATGGAAAGAACCGTATCAAAACTTTTCTTGCAAGATCATCCCAAGTGGTGATGGAATTAGGTGGCTCAGCTTTCAACCACCTCTTTGCTTCTCCCAATAGTGAAAATGGGAACAATGTAAGCCTTACGTAATCAGATGATACTCCAGCGGGGATGTAAGTGTCACTTATCTCCAAAAAGTTCTGGAGATGTTGTTGTGTATCCTCGTGAGGGAGACCTGTGAATTGCCCGCTGGTGTGCAAAAATTGCACCATATTCTGTTTAATCTCAAACCTCCCTCCTGGCTCGGGTTTGCGAATGCTTGATGTAACATTGTTATCATGTGGGATTGCCACTTCGCGAACCGGCCTAGCAGCCATTTTCCTCAGGCACTAACACTGCCCTTACAAGTGGTGGATTCTGCTGTTGCTCCAGGATTGTTTGTCTGAGCAACTATAGCTTTTCCTCTAGAGCTTCTCTCCTTTGACGATGAAATTGTCTTTCCGGCTCTAAGTATGAATCCACCAGCTCCTTGTCTCTTTCTAGTGTTCAACAGAATTCAATATCTGCAAAATACAATCTAAGATCAAGTTGTCAGCACTAATATTGAAATCGGAAAGTAACACTTAAGAAAACAATTTTACCAATTGCCAGTCCCCGGCAACGGCACGAAAAACTTGTTCGGAATGTTTCGCAACTACACGCAAGTGCACGTGGTCGAACAAGTAGTAAAATGGCTAAAGTAAGCCAAGTATCGATCCCACAGGGACTGAACAAAGGTAATAATCGAATTAAGTGTTAATGAACTCTAACTCTAAAAATGCAGACAACAATTTTAAAGAAGATTTTGAGAGTTTGTTTCCTAATTTATACTAATCTAAGACAAAATGATATAGTGAGTCTGAACTATAGTAATGAGCAAGCTGAGGCCAAAACGAACATGCAGGGAAGTAATTTATCGATACAATTCGGTTAATCTTTCCTTCGGTTGCTAGTCAAGAATTATTGCCTATGGAGAGAAACTTTCATATTCTGCCCAAATTAAGAATCATGAACCTTCTACCTACATTTCTGTGGTAAAAGAATTTCATGTTCTAGCCATACGAAACTGATTCCTTAATTGACTAATACGACTTTCAGATATATTTCTATTCTGAAGGTGAATCAATTCTCAATTTTCCCAAACTAAGAAGAGATCATATCCTACCAATTCACAACTTTCCAATTTCTTTCCTTTTCAAGATAAAACTGGATTTTTTAGATATACATTAACATTGGCCAGACATTAATGCAGTAAGAACAAGAATGATAGAACAACCATGGAAGAAAAGATGAAAAACCAAAATGATCAACAATTACATTCCACAACAAATGTTCTTAACCTCAGCAAGAAGTGAATTTAGCCACTCATTTGTGGATTAAACATCATCAAATGAGTATAAATCATACAAACAATTGAAATAAAGGAGAAAGAATTAGAGAAGAACCCTAAGATTTTCATCCCCTCAACTGCCTGTAACCCCCGTCCTTGCTCAACTAAGTCAGAATAATTAAAAATAAAGCTAAGTGTGTTATTTATACTAGTGGGAATTTTTCTCGGAATAGCAAGCAACGTGTCACGGAGTGCATCGCGGAGCACTCCTTCCGTGACACGGAGCTAACGCGGACCCTCTCTGGAATCAGGTCCCTCAGCATTTTACTCCTCAGCGTGCCACGGCATGCAACGCGGGGCTTGGCCAACGTGCCACGACGCCGTCGCGAACCCTTACTTGAATTTGATGTTCCAGGTAAATATCCCTAACGTGCCACGGCTTGTATCGCGTGGCATTGCCTCCGTGTCAAGGAGGCAACGTGGACCTTCACTTGAAATTTGCCAAAATAAATCATCCAAGGAAGAATGCCTCCGCGATGGCAGCGTGACACGGCTCCATCGCGGAGCCCCTATATTTGCTGCTTTTCCTTGACCTTTTCCACTGCTCGCTTTCGAGTCCATTCCCAATTTTCACCAACATGCATCTTAGCTTCCTAAAATTACATGTTTCCTGCAAAACAACACTAATCATGTTGGTTAGTATAAATTCACATTTTAACAACAAATCACATGAGAATGTATAAATAACGATAGATAAATAAGATGAAATGAAGCAATTGAGTATCACTTGGGCATATAATTCTTCCCAAGATCAGTGTGTATTGATGTAGCATGGGAAAATAATAGTGTATGCCTTTAGACAGTTGAAAGTTAATGAGAAGAATTATCTAACTCATGATCTTGAATTGGACGCGGTGGTGTTTGCATTGAAGATATGGAGACATTACTTGTATGGGGTCTATGTGGATGTGTTTACCGACCACAAGAGCCTACAATATGTTTTCACGCAGAAGGATCTGAATCTACGAAAACAAGAGTGGCTGGAGCTAGTCAAAGACTACGATATGAGTGTCCTTTACCATTGGAGTAAGGCTAATGCGGTAGCGGACCCACTTAGTAGAATCTCAATAGAGAGTGTGTCCCATGTGGGTGAGGAGAAGAAGGAGCTAGTAAAATATGTACATCGGCTCGCAAGGTTGGGAGTTAGGTTAGTCGACTCAACCGATGGCGGCATTGTCGTGTAGAATGAATCAGTATAATCCTTGGTGAATGATGTGAAAGCTTGACAAGATGAGGACCCGATTTTGGTGAAATTAAAGGAAACCATTTGAAGTCAGAAGGTGGAGGTCTTCTCCCAAGGGATAGATGGTGTGCTTCGATACCAGGGTCACCTATGTGTTTCGGATGTTGATGACATGAGGAGCCGGATGTTTCATGAGGCTCATGGATCTAGGTATTCTATTCATCCAGGTTCCACCAAGATGTATCATGATTTACGGGAGATTTATTGGTAGAATGACATGAAGAAGGATATTGCAGAATTCGTAGCCAAGTGCCCGAACTGTCAACAAGTAAAGGTTGAGCATCAAAGGATGAGAGGAGTACTTCAGGATATTAGCATTCCCACTTGGATGTGGGAAGAGATTAATATGGATTTCATAACAGGGCTACCTCGTACTCGTCGATAGTACGACTCTATTTGGGTGGTGGTAGATAGGCTGATCAAAGCTGCTCATTTTCTACCAGTCAATACTATAGACTCAGCGGAGGATTATGCCAAGATATATATCCAGGAGTTAGTTTGATTGCATGGAGTGCATTTGTCCATCATTTCAGACCGAGGTACTCAATTTTCGGGGTCATTCGAAAAAGGGCTAAGTACTCAAGTGAAACTCAACACAGCATTTCATCCGCAAATGGATGGTCAAGAGGAGTGGACAATCAAGTCTCTCAAATACATATTGAGAGCATGTGTGATGGACTTCAAAGGTAGTTGGAATGATCAGTTTTCCCTGATCGAGTTTTCTTACAATAACAGATATCACTCTAGCATTTAGATGGCACCATTCGAGGCTCTTTATGGGCGGAAGTGTAGATCACCCATTGGATGGTTTGAAGTTGGTGAAGTAGCTACGATAGGACCAAATTCAGTTCATGAGGTTATTGTGAAAGTTCAGTTGATAAGGGACAAGCTGAAAACCACTAAGAGTCGCCAAAAGTCCTATGTCGATGTGAGGAGGAGAGAGTTGGAGTTCGAAGTGGACAATTGGGTGTTTCTGAAGGTATCTCCCATGAAGGGAGTGATGTGGTTTGGGAAGAAAGGAAAACTTAGTTTCAGCTATGTTGGCCCCTATCGGATTGCGAGAAGAGTTGGCAAGGTGGCGTATGATTTGGAGTTGCCCTAAGAATTATCTTCTGTGCATCCTGTGTTTCATGTATTGCTTCTAAAGAAATGCTTGGGAGATCTAGCTCTAGTAGTTCCAATGGACAGTCTTGGTGTCAAAGATAGCATTAGTTATGAGGAGGTTCTGGTGGAAATATTGGACCGTTAGATTCGGAGTCTAAGGAACAAGGAAGTAGCTTCAATTAAAGTATTATGGAGGAATCGTCATGTTGAAGGAGTTACGTGGGAAGCTGAAGCGGATATGATTGCTAAATACCCACATTTATTCTCTACCAGCTTAGTTCCGACTTGAGGTATCAGTTCTTCCCTATAAATCTATGTAGTTTTCATGTTTAATTCATGTGTTCCAGTTTCTTATATGTATATGAATGTGTATGTGAATCATGAAATCCGTTTTGTTATGTGGTATGAAGCAGAGATAGTCATTTCATTAGTTTTCAGTTTAAATGATCAACTTTGGGTGCAAGGACTGCATGTCTTTGTTTTTCTACTTGTTTCCAACATTCAAGGATGAATGTTCCCAAGTGGGAGATATTGTAATATCCCAAAATTGCCTATAATTAGACCTGGATCAAAAATGGAAGTGAAAACTTGGGAAAAGTGTGCAGGACGGACGATGTCACGACTTGTGGTTGGGAACTATGAATCTTTGTTTGTAATCATAGTTGGTGCGAGACTCTGGCAGTTAGGGATGCCATGGGCCATCCTACGACCCATGGTAGGATGTAACGATCCATAGTAGCCAGTCATTGTTTGGGGTGCTCAATTTCTAATGGACTTAACAGATGGATACCACGACTCCTTGGAAGGAACCACGAGTCGTGGTTAGGCTCGTTGCGAGGGAAGTTCAGAAATTTTAGGAAGCTACCAACGGTCGATCCTACGACCCGTTATAAGAGACGATGACTTTCTTGTTGAGTCGAGGCTAGAATCCGAAAGTCAGGTCTTAGGTAGTACAGACGACTGATCGTACCACGAGTCATGGTAGCCTCCAACGACTCGTAGGTACGTTTGTGGCATCGACCAGTGCAGATTTTCAGGGTGATTTCATTAAGGGTATTTTCATCCTTCCTATTCTCTACAGCCCTAAACTACATCATTTTATGTTATTTTCTAGGCATGTTATGATAGGTTAAGTCCCCCTTGCATAGTCATTCCCATGCACGCAAGATTTGGAAGAATTAAGAGAGATCAAGCCTATCCTCAAGCTCTTCTTCATCAATTCTCCCTTGGACATTCAAGGAACTTTGAAATCTTATATTACCCAGGTATGTAGGGTTACGAATGGGTATTTCCGTTCACATCCATGCCCAATCTCAATTAATTTATGAAAATTTTATCAAAAATCTCATGGGATTTTAACTCCAATGTTGTTGAATTTTAATGATTTACCAATAGGTTGTTCTAAATTGTGATTTATATCATATTTTATGAATTTTGATCAGATTTTACAACTATTTTGATTATAAAATTATTGATTTCAATTTCTACTAAATTAAGCCTAATTATGTATGATGTATGATGAATCAGGTTATGATCTTTATTTAAATTATTGATATTTACAAACCCAACATGATTTATGATTTTAAATATGAATTTATTCAAATACCCATTATGATTTGGTAATTTACTAGTTAAACGTATGATTTTCAAGTATGCATGAAACCTATGATTTATGAATTATGTTTTGGATAACTCATGGGCCTTATGTCATGGCTAGTTCACATATGTACATGTATGTTCATGATTACTATGATTTAACTAGCCCATGAATTCATGCATATACTATGAGCACTATATATGTTTTGGGAGAAGTATTTAACACCGAATAGGTTTGAGGCCTAGGTTCTGCCCTAGATCTAATAAACTACGTACCATCGTAGGATATCTTGGAACCTCCTTGTGACTGTCCCCTGGCCCAAATGGCCCTTTTCATTTGTGATCACTTCTTTCATGGTTCTACCCTTGGCATGATACGAACACCCTCCAGACTAGGGTTACAAGTTGGGCTCCATGTCTGCTCATACGGGGTATGTCGGTTATGAGAATCTCCCACTATTCCTCATTAGTTAGGAATGTTTATAATTATGTATATTGGCTCAAGTTATGTTCAATACAACTTTTTTCTCAAGATTATGCTTACGATTACATTTTGAATGTCTTGAAACTCTTGGGCCTTATGTTATGTTATGATATTTATGATATGAGTATAATGTCCTACTCTTATGATGTTTTATGAGTTTTTACATATTTTAAATGTCCATTTTACTTACCTTGCATACTCGGTACATTCCACATACTAACCGTATACTTTCTATGTTGTATCATTTCATGATACAGGACTCGGCTCTCAGGCTCATCTACATCCTTAGTCCTTTCAAGAGTTTTGTATCAGCTTGTTGGTGAGTCCTTATGTTCCGAGGGCCATATGACTAGACATTTGTGATGACTTTCTATTTCAGTTTTTTTGGGTTAGCTGCGATGTTGTCCGATCTACCCATCTTATACGATAGAGGCTTTCAAACCACATGTAGTACTCAGCTTATGTATATGTGTAGTACTTTCCGAATGCCATTCTATATTATGTTACTTCTATGCTTCCGCTATGTTGCATGTTTATTCTTCCACTTAATACGAAATAAAGTTAGATGTATGGTCATGCCATGGGTCGACTTGGGACTTCTAGGCGTTTCTTGTCCCGTGTTACGATCCGGGTCTATGTTCGGGTCGTGACACATATTTATCAAGTCAAGCCCTAAAGCCTACATTACAAGCTGCATCAATTCCTATAGTGATCCTAATCTAACCATCTGGCAGACCAAAGTAGAGAAAATAAGGGCAAGTCTATGGTATCTGATACACAATACTTGGAACTTCTTTGTTAGAGAAAGAGTCTCGCTTGTTCATTCCCATGCCATATATGTAACTATATCTGTGAGTGGGGACTTTGTTTGCTGTGAGGGTACATGGTTTATGTTTAATCTTACTAGTGTATGTGTGAAAAGCATCGGTGATGACTTGATTGCCTGTTAATAGCTAGATGACATGTCTTGATCCATGCTTATTGTGTTTTTTTGTTACTTGTGCTGCATTAGCTGATATTGTTTCACAGAAGAAGGGTCAAAAGTTGTTGGATTTATAGTGCAAATTTTGTTTTGTATTGGTTGTAGTATCCTAGGTTTATTTTCTAGTTGAGCATCGTGTTTAGTTTTTTCTTTTCTTTGCCTGTGGACATGCAAAAGTCTTAAGTAGAGGGTGTTGATGTTTTGTGAGTTTACATCACTTTCAACACTCAAAACTAAGAAAATACCATGAACATAGGTGTGTTTATATCGATATAAGGCACTTTTTCTTTCATTACTAGAAAAATAAGTGTTGGAGCAAGAATGTGCAAAAGAAGCCTGAAAGTGCAGAAATTAAACTAAAGTGACAGCCAACTTAGCATATGACCCCTAGAAGGATTGTACGGGTCGTACCTACTGCCTATAAGTCCTTGACTTGTAGAAATTATTGATAAGTGTTGGGCACTGGTACGACTCATACATGCTTCCTACGAGTCGTGATTTGCTTCTGTGGTCTGACTCTGAGAACTCTAACTTCTTTTGAAATTATTCACGACTTTTGTGGTATGACTTATACCTCCCAACCACGTCTCGTACTGTCTGAAGTTCTTCTTAGCACTGAAAATCTTCTGAAGATCACCACTGCTCCTAGTACGATTCGTAAGTCCATCCGTATCAGGAGTCTACCCTTGTAAAATTTCTTCTAAATATTTCCACAACTCATGTTACGGCTCGTACCATTATTGTACGACTTGTACTGAGAGTCATAGGTTGCATTCTTCCCAGTTCAGCCATATAAAACTTTTCACGGTTCTTAGTACGACTCCTACAATGTCTGTGTAAATACCTTTTATGTTTTATTTTCAGTAAGGATTCATAGAAAACATCAGAGAGAAGTGAGAGAGGTGTGAAATCAATAGAGATTGGAGGAAAAAAATGTAGAATTGAGTTGATTAACTTGTGATTAACCTTTTCTTGGCTTCTTTTTTTATCTTTATCAATTGTTCCTGAAGTTTTTCTTATATATTCAAAGAAGCTTTTCTCTCAAATACCATTGTAAGTATTGAATTATGTGTTTAATTATGAATCATATAACAACCTTGCAACTATGAGAGGCTAAAACCTCCATAGATAGGATTGTGGAAACCATGGTGGATTAACGAGCTAGGGATACACAAAAGTGATTGAAAACCAATGCAAAATACTTATATTGTATTCTCTTCATGCTTAAACGTCTTTTTACGGTGTACAATGTTAGGACTTGCCTGAATTCTTTACTTGGTTGAGCCTAGAGAGGTAGAGATTAGGAAAAGAGAATTACAACAAAGCCTTGATCTTGATAATCATTGTATTAACTTGAGCTTTAGTTGCAGGATAGTTAAATTTGGAATATATTTATAATGGTTAGTTTGAAACCGCTCATGAGACGTGACCCGGTGATTGAGTATAGTCATCCAATAGGGACGAACTAGTCATTTGAATGAACCTTAGTTATCAGTTCTATGAGTAAGCATTGGTATTGATCACGTGTGTATACCCGAAGTATTTATGAATCCATGGGTTACACAAACCCTAGTTATTCTTAAATATTGAATTAAATCATAATTTCAACCATTTTTTTCTTAAAACCCCCAAATTGCAGTAACTAACCAACAATTTCACTCATTGGCATTAGTCTAGATCTTCTATATTCCCTGCAAATCCCAACCTCTTTTTTTGGTTCTTTATTGACAATACCCACTTCATACTTTAGCGGGTGGTGTGAGTTTGAGCGTTATCAATACTGATAGCTCAAAACTTTTGTTCCAAGACTAGTCAGAGTTGCTTTATTTGAAAGTGCCATGACAGTCAAAAAATCCATGAAAGGAACTGTTGTTCTAAGAATTGTCAAAGATTCTTATCTAAAAGTGTCATAATATTCTAAAGAACCATGAAAGAAACTAATGTTCTAGGACTTATTAGAGCTACTTTAGTTGAAAGTGTCATGACAGTTTAAAGAATACTATAAATATACTGATCATGCTGGAATCATGAGAAAATCATTAGTTTAAATCATACTATAATTCATTCATATTTAGATCATGGCAGAACCATGAATTTAAAACGGATCATATTTTCCATAGTCTAGTGCTAAATTAGGGTTTGAACCTTTGAAATCATGCAAGTAGTAAATTAGGGAAATACGTTATGCAATTGAGAGTAAATCATGAACATCATACACTAGTCATGATAAGAGCCTTGACATGGAGGGCATAAGAGAAATTATACATGGAATAAAAACCCTAAGTCATCAATTTCAAGTGAAACTATAGTGCTATGGTTTTTGAAAATAATTGGGACACAAGGGTGGAAGCAAACCCTTGTCGCTGTCCCACATACCTTATCCTTAGCCTCAAAACTATCAACATGAAGAACAATCCTTTTATAATGTCAACCTTCAATAATTATATGCATAATAACTACAATCAAAAGCTTAACAACGAAATCAAATCATAGAGACATTTTAGTGTAAACCCGGAGGACATAGGAAATTTGAGCCTCTTATGGGTGGGGTGTCCTAAAACCTACCTTTTTATACAGCCCCTTAACAATATGCATATCCATTACAAGTCCAACAAAAATAACCACATCCATCCTCAACAAGAAGACAGTCCCATAACCTTAACCCTATATCATCACACGAACTCATGGCTTTCTAGCACCGTGCTCTGAGTCCTGAGCTTAAAAAATATCCAAGGAGTAGAAAATAATACTCATGTAATGTTTTAGAAGATTTACTTACTTAATAGGAAGGAGAAGTGCTCAAGATTTCATATCTTGAAACTCAAAGGTTGTTATTGACCTTGCTAGAGATAGGAAGATGATTCTGATATTAGAATTATGAAGAAATTCATGATTTATGTTGCAAATATATTATATAATACATACCTAGAATTAGGAGGGTTTAAGAGAGATATTGGAATAGGTAGGATTGATCTTGTGGCAGAAAAATACCCAAAGCAAACATCTAAGACGACTTTTAAAAGTCCTTGAACCTCCATGTAATGGCCCAAATGATGGGCCGTCAGTTGGTCGATGGACCATCAAATTTCCCATCAATTTTCCTACTATTTCATAGTTTCTAGTCACAAATGATGGCCCAACATGACTGCCCATCGATTGGCTAACGGACCGTCATCCTTCCTGTTAAACCTAATAGTGCTCCACTAAACTACACAATTTTTTATTCCAAGCTCCGATTGATGAATGATTGGATGCCTTGGGAAAAAGACTCACGGGATTCAATTTGATGGTTTGAATCACCTAAAAATACTTCATAAGGAGTTATGGTCATTTAAAGTTAATCCTTGCAAGAACATACATGAAAACCGAATTGGTGGGAAAGCGCTCAACTCAACATTATACTAGAGGTTCCTTATGACCTTAATTCACATCGTATGCAATTTCCATACTTAAGAATTGATCTTAACACATAGTTTGCTATAAAAACTTAGTTGGACTCCAGCCTATTTACATATCAAGACGGCTTTAAACTTAGCCCAAAAGTATGAAGTGTTATAGTATTGTAAGGGGCTCAGACATTCCTTCCATATTCATTCTAAATCCTAAAAGTATTTCAGAATCATTCTTTAGCATCTTTGTGGCAAGTATTTTTTATATCAGAGGCATCATTGTTTTTGGGTTCACATCTTTTATGTGGAATTTACTATTCTATAGTATAGTAGCAAACACTGCTGGAAGATTCATCAATAACGTGAACAAAACAACTCAGTTGATGCAAGCTGCTTCCTTCACCATGAGTGACTACTTTCTAGTCTACCCAAATGAATTTCATCAACTGGTGTAAGATGGAAGGTACCGCTCCATCTATATAAATAGAGGGTCTTCCCAGCACAATATTTTCGCTCGTGGCTATGTCTATGACTTGAAACATGGTAATGAACTCAACAGGTCTCACTTGAACACATATATCAATTTCTTCGATGGTATTTCTTTATGCCCCATAGAATTCCCTCATATTTGTGTTAATTGGTGAATCTTTTCCAACTCATAAATTTTTAAGAGTTGATCAGGACAAATGTTAATCCCTGATCCAACATTGATTAACACCAGACTTACCATCTTACCTCAGTACATAATTATGATGAGGAATCCCTTGTTATGCATAACTCCCTCAAATGGAAATTCTTCTAGGACAATCTAGATTTGATGATTTCTAGTAACTCTACTCACCATGGCAGCAGATTTATCACTAATTGTCCCAACATCACATATGCTTCATCAAGGACTTTCAACAATGTCTGTCTGTGATATTGAGAGTTCATCAATTTAACCAGACAAAAATCTTGGCTGGAGTTTTTTCCAAATATTTCACATTAGTATATTCCTTAGGTGGCATTATTTCCGAAATTCCTTCCTCATCTTCTATGTTTTCATATGTTATTTCCTCTTCTTACCTTGATCCATTTGTTTGGGGTATAACTCCTTCTAGAATGGGTCATGATGTGTACCGCCGTTGTCTCGACAACAAATTCCTCTTGAGCGGCTACTTGAGTGATAGCTGGAGCTAGGATAATGATTACCAATTTCAGGCAGGCCTGTATGGTTAATGAGGCCATAGGTGATGTGATAAGTTGGTATCTTCTTAGATTGCAGGATTATTGATAGACTAGTCCTCTCTCGAGATGTTAATGGTTACTCCCCCATGATTTGGCAAAGAGTTACTATTAGCATTGGCAACTGGTGTTTAGGGTGATTACCTTTTGATCAGCTAGTCTTGGATCTTATATTTCAAATTGTTACAATCCTCAATGAAATGTCCTACTCCTCCTGAATGATAAGTGCACCGCTGTTCAGCTTTGTAAATTTGGATGTTGTATTGATGGCCTTGGGGTCCATGATTTTTACCATTCCTGCTACTTTCAATCATTAGAAAAGCTGAGTTCGGATTTCCACTAGAGGTATAATGGTTTGGGGATATTTTCTTTCTATGTTTGGTTGGGTAGGTTGTAAGTATTTAGGCAATTATGGGGTGGTGGGGACATTTTAATAGGTTGGAGGGGCTACTTGGTCATATGATAAAGGGTTTTGGTAGGTAGGTGCTGACATTTGGTAGTTTGGTTGGAAATTTTGGTATACTTGTAGAGGTATTTGATAGCTTGGTGATGGACTTTGGTAGGTTGGTGGGGCTGAAACATAGTATAAGGATTATATGGTGATAAGGGAAGGAATTTACATAAAGAGGGTTTGGAAAGGTTCTTCATGGTAGAACTGGACCCAGAGTATCTTCTTGATCTTGCAACTAAACTGTAAAAGACCGAGGACACATTTTCCCTTTTCAGACAAATCCGTAGTTGTATTGGCTTGCATTGCATTACTAGCAATTCTTCAAGTATTGAGACCTGATGACGTCCAAATCTACTCCTCACGAGGAGAAAGTATACATGTCATCGTAATATAATTTACCCAACTCGTGAGTCAAGGTTAAATCCACAGGGAATGAAGGTTGATAGCAACGAAAGTCATCTATCAACTTGAATCAAGTAGCATCATTGTATCAAAACAAGGAAAGTAAATATTTGGGGTTATAAGATCACACTAAGAATTCAAATTCAATTAATGAAACAAGGCAACAAATTTCGAAGTGACAATATGAGCGAATACTAGAGGTGTGCTATTGATGAGGCATTAATAGGATTGGGCTAACTAGAAAATCAAAGCATTACTCATGAATATAAATAGTCATGGATAAGGCGACACCTGATATTTGTCAACCACTTAGATGTCTTTTGCCTCGGATTTTTTCAAACCTCAAGGCCCCATACACATAAACTACTACAACTTGGGTTAGAATTAAACTATCTCTATCCTCAATTCTTTAATGGGTGTATGAAAATAGATTTTGGCTATCCCTAGCCCAACCCCACTTAATCAAAACCCAATTACGCATCATTGTTTTCTCACTCATATTCTATTCCTCTTTTTCAAGAAACAATAGAATAAGTAAACACAATCCATACTTGCAATTATAGATATTTCAGTTATAGCTTCTAGAAAATAATGAATTTATGCAAAATAAGTAATTTTAAGATTAAACTAGCAACACCGAATCCATTTTAGCCCCTATCATGCACACACCCCTAGCAAGGTATTTAGCTGCTCATAAATGAAGAACAAGGGATAAAACCAATAAAGAAGTCACTATCCTTCATCATCAATAAGAAAGTTCAAGCTCAATTTGTTCTTCAATGGAGGTTTTTTACCTTAGAAAGATGAAAAAGATGAAGGAAAAAGCTCTCACTTCTCTTTATATTTTTCTCTCTCTAAAAAATACAATTTAAAAGCTAATTATGGAATGTTATGGAACGGAATATTCTATTCTTTACAAAAGGTATACAAAACTAGGGTAAAGCTGCTCCTTTATTCCTGTTCTGGACAATTTTACTATTTTGATGGTGGCCTCATTTGCGCAGCACCTGTGTTTTGTAGGTACCTATCTGCGAGGTTCTAGTTGATCATAGCTTGGGACTAGTAAGTCCAGGCATGGTCCTACATTGGTACCTGCATTTTGCAGGTGCTGACATGCATTATGCACGTGTTCCTTCCACTTCCATGCAGTGCTCTCCTGCGTTTGGCCTGTGTTTTGCAAGTGTCATCCTGCAAAACACATGTCCTCTTCTTCCAGCTCCGTGATTTTTGTGCAACTTCTTTCTTCACGTACATTGAATACTTGAAAAAAACAAAGAGAAAAGGGCATAAAATCTTCCTAAATGACTTGAAAACTAAGGAAAAACTCATGTTTAAAAGCCTAATGAGTTGGTAAAATACCAAATCATCAAGACTGTCCTCAATTGCCTATCATATTTTGACCAACTTGGAGAACTTCTTCCATATAATAGGAAACATCCTTTCATAATACTTAATATCTTGAGTTTAAATAAAAGCATCGACAATCTCATTCTCAAACATTAGATGTTGGACACTTGCAGCTTTCTTTCTCCAACAGTAGGAAAACTCATGGTAATTTTCTATGGCTTTCTACTTTATCTTCTCAATAGTATCAGTTGGGTCTGATTTCCATGTTAAATGAAAATATTTCAATAAAATCTTTGGACAAGGCTTCATGTGCCGTGAGTTTATAGTACTTTCGATTCTTAAAATTGAGAAAATAACATGGACTTAGGAATGTTTATATGGATATGAGACACTTTTACTTTGATTTCAGGGAAAATAAGTGTTGGAGCAAAAATATGCAAAAGAATCCTAAAAATGTAGAAAATCAGCCTAGTACAGGTCTCTGTACTAGTCGTACTGAGGATCCTGGTGAAAGTTAGAAGGTTGAATTAAGAGGAAGGAAACATATGACTCTCAGTACGAGCCGTATTAAGATTGTACGAGCTGTAACTGGATTCGTGGAATTGTTCAGAGAAATTTCCACTAAGGTAGTCTCTTGGTGTAGATGGACTCATATATCGTAGCACTAACATACGACCCATACTATGAGTCATAGTGAACTTCATAAGATTCTTCAATACATGGAAGAACTTCAGACACAACAAATTGTATGAGTTGTAGGAGGACGATACGAGGCGTACCACAACACTCATGGAAAATTTTAGAAGATGTTAGAGTTCTTAGAGCCAAACCACGAAAGCATTATTTGACTCATAGGATTGTGGTATGAGTCATACCAGCCTGCCAATACTTATATAAATCTGCAGCAATGAAGGATGTACAAGAAGTTGGTATGACCCGTGCAATCCTGCTAGGGATCGTAGGTCCAGTGGTGACACAGTCGGCACCAGATATGGAAAATTCTCTATTAGCTTAGGAAAAGGTTTCTAATGTCTTTATAAATAGCTTTTATGTTTTCTTTTGAGAAAATAATTTTTAGAAACGAAGTAGTAGACATGTGAGAATATTATTTTTGTGAATTTTTGTTATATTTTGTAGAGCAATTCTTGGGATCAAATTCTGGATTTCTTACATTGTTCTTGAGATTGTCCTTTGATATTTAGATCTAGTGTTCTTCCAATTATTGTTATAAGCATTTAATTATGAGTTTGTCGATGAATAAAAATTATAATTTTACAACCATGAGAGGCTAAAACCTCCACAACTAGGGGTTGTGGGAACCATGGTAGATTAACCAAATAGGGTTACAAAAATGTGATTCAAAACCAATGTTAAACGCTTGTATTATATTCTCTTCACCTTTAAACGTTTCTTAATGGTGTACAACATTAGGACTTGCCTAAATTATTTACTTTCTTGAACCTAGAGAAGCACATATTAGGAAAAGAGATTACAACAAAGCCTTGGTCTTTATGATCGTTATATTAACTTGAGTTATGATCGCAGGATAGTTAAATTTGGACCACATTGATAACAGTTAGTTTGAAATCACTCATGAGACCTGACCCGATAATTGAGTATAGTCATCCAATATGGATGAACCAGTCATTTGGATGAACTCTAGTTATCAGTTCTACAAGTAAGAATTGGGATTGATCACGTGTGTATACCCAAATTAGTTATGAACCTATGGGGAATACTTACTATAGTTGTTTGAAAATCTTGATTTAAATCTCAAATATAACCTTGTTTCATTATTGTTTTCTTTAAACCCCTCCAATTTGGAGATAACTCACTAACAAGTTCAATTACCGACATTTGTCTAGATCTTACCCTATTCCCTATGGGTTTGACCCCAACCTCTTAGTTGGGTTATTTATTAATAACGTCCTCTTCATACTTTGTCGGGAAGTATGAGTTTGAGTGTTATCAAGGCTCACCAATTTGGCCAGTGATGCAACTCCTATGAAGTGAACCATTCCAAAGCTTCTCCACTCTAGCTATGACTAAATAATCTCATGAGCATTGCCTCATTCTTTCTTACCCAAATATGTTTGCCGCGATAGGATCGTAGATGTCATATGGGTTTCCCAATACCACTAAAAGTATCGAATTCTGGCGGCTTATATCTTTTTGGTAGGGCCAAATCCGGGTGTATGCTTAATTTTCATAATACAAATAGACAGTATTATGCAAAATCTGAAAATCTTTTATTTCCCAAGAGACAAACTTCTTCATCACCTTTACTCTCACTTTTCCTCCTTTATATTCCACTCTTTCTCCATTTCTTTATAATGGTTTAATTCTCGTTTTCTGATGGGAGTAGTGTACAAATTATGAATCCTTGGGATCTGGAAGGTCATAGGTGGAAGTATACATTGGTCGAATATAGTATGCAGTTTTAGAAGGGTTGGTAACTGAGTCTGATATATGGGTATAAAATTTGAATAATGAATGGTCGGAGGTGTTTATCCATGATTAAGCAGAGGTGGTGTTTACTATGAGGTACCGATATGCAATGAGTTGGGCTTTGTTAGGTCAATGGTAAGTGGTTTAGGGATAGTAGTGATAGGTATAATAGAGTGGACAGGGAAATGTCTGGGCATTGGTGGACTCAGCAACAGAAAATAGGGAAAAGGCCTCCTATCATTGAGAGAAGGCATGCTTGTTGCAATGGCCAGTTCTGCCAAATCTCTTTTCTCTTGTATCTCTTATCTTATATCAGCCATTCGTTCCACCAACTAGGCAAATTTTGATCAATAACTTAACGCTCTCTTATGGTTACTTCTATCAAATTGATCTCCTACAATATATTTTTTCTTTTCCTTTCTTTAAATTACAATCGAGAGGAGATATCATAACCGCCTTACATAAGTGAAATAAGGATGTTAAGATAGTTTTCAGCACAGATCAATTTCTTAACTGGTGGAGATGAACAACTCAAAAGGTAGATATGTTAGTTTATTGCTCTTGATATGAAATACAAATAAAATGACAAAAATGAAGCATCAAGCATTATTTTATTTAAAGATGGATTAAACCACAAGTGGAGATTTGGATCAAACAAATTTAAATAGATAGAACTTTGTCTGTTGGTTTATTTTTGAGTGATTTCAGGAAGATTGACTTGCATTGAGTCATTTTGTACTTTCATCTTCATTTGTTGTTGTCTTTGCAGTTTTGCTTGTTGTACATTGGTGCTAATGAAATTTAGTTGAGCTTCTTCAAATGGGAGAAGAGAAGTATAAATCTAAAAACATAGGGATCAATAATGATGTTGCCCTTAATCCAACTCAACTAGTGAGTGTCTACACGGTAGATATAGCATAATTACTCAACTCAAGAGTAGACATCGCATCCACAAAGACATTTTTAGGCCTGTACCATCATGTCATTTCAAATGTGATTTGAATATTGTGAGCTATTAGGATTAGTGGTAAAAGACTAATTAACTAAGAATGGATGCTTAAGGTTTCGATTCAAGATTAGGAAAAACTAGGAAAGTGTCCCTTCTTTGAGTTGATACCCCTAAATCACTTAAAAGAGCTAATTGAGAATGGGTTTTCAACTAATATGCAAGCAATAAACTTAGAGAATTGATGGGTATCTTCCAACTATCCCAACAATAACAATATACATCAATTTTCTCAACTTGATAAGAACTCTATCTTACACAATTGCAATTTGTCAATTAGATTCAGCCTAAAGGTAGGTGAATCTATTAAATAAAATTTAAAACTTTTGGATCATTATTGATTGATGCTATCCAAACCTGAATTGGATTTCCCAAGAACAATAGAGGCATTTGGATATGATCGGGATTTTCAACCACCAATTTCGCATGACAAAGCATTAATCAATCAAATATTATCAAGCCTATAATCAATTTTATCCAATTGAGATCATTAGGGTTCACAATGTTATTGTGTTCACAACCCCAAATATGGGTTTAGTTACCCATAGCTAAAAGAGTAGAGAAAAATAAGTAATTATTCATTTTCACTTACAAAGCAATAATGAGAGAAGAAAAATTGGGTTGAGTAACTTCATCTTCAATTTCAATTACAAGGCTAAAGCAATGTAGAAAATATGAAAAGCTAGCTAAAACTATCTAAAATTATAAGAATTATCAAAACTCTCTAAGAAATTCTACAAAAGAAATATTTATATACTAAGTCCAAAACCCCAATTTAATTTAAATCCAGAGGGTTCCAGGTTGCAGGGATAGAATGACTTTTGGAAAGACGATCTTTTTTTTGCACTGTCAATTTATTTGGTGATCTTCCAGACATTCTTCTATCTTTCGATTGACGGACCATCTTTTGAGAAGAAGCTCCGCATATTAAGTCATCAATTGCTTCTATGTTGTGCCTAGCCTTGATCTGTCTTTTGATTGGTGGACTATCTTTTGAAATGATAGTTCAAATCTTGAGTCATCGATTCCATACCACTTAGTTGTGATCTCTAGATCAAAAGGCACTTGAGAAAATAGACCACATATTGAGAAACGGTTTGTCTTTTGCTCATTTTCTGGTACACTTCAATGATTTTAATGCCTCCTTTTATTAAGTCATTGGATTCCTAAAACACAGCAAAATAGAGTTACTTTTGACTTAATTTAGTGCTTAAAGGCATGCAAAACTCCATGAAAATAACTACAAATGTATCACAAAATCCCGGCACATCAAAACCCTCAACATAAATAATTTTCTTTTCCTCAAGAAACTAAAATAAGAAAATCTACCTTAGACATAGACTCATGTTCCAGTATTGCAAAGTGTAATAGACAGGGTGGCTTTGGCAAACAACTACAAGTACATAATTTTAGGCAAGCCACCCCCTTCATTCATGCATTACAACTTTCTCACAACCATTAAGACTACTCATGCAATCTCTATTCATGACAACATTTAAACATAACCCTAGATTGAGAAGTGATGATATCCAAATCCACTCTTCACAAGGAAAAAGTGTAAATGGTCGTCACAATATAATTACCCAACTCGTGAGTCAGGGTCAAATCCACAGAGAATAGAGATTTGATGGCACAAACTTTGTCTATCGAATTGAACTAAATTTCATCATTGCATAAAAAATGGAAAAATAAATGTTGGGGGAATGTAAGATCACAATTTGAATATAAATCAACTACCAATCAAAAGCAAGGAAACCAAATTGAATGAATAAAGATGAGCAAGGGCCAAGGGTGTGCTATTGATGAGGCATCAATTGGATTGAAATTAAATAGGAAATCAAATTATTACTCAAAAGAATAAATAACCATTGAAAAGGTGGAACCCCATATTTTTTAATCACTTGGGTGCCTTTTTCCTCGGGTTTTCTCAAATCCCAATGTCCTAAATAATTCATCCACTATGGCTTGGTAAGAATTGAACTATCTCTAGCCTCAACTCTTTAATGG
This sequence comes from Datura wrightii, assembly GCA_035772735.1. Classification (NCBI taxonomy): domain Eukaryota; kingdom Viridiplantae; phylum Streptophyta; class Magnoliopsida; order Solanales; family Solanaceae; genus Datura; species Datura wrightii. The sequence goes on from JASDFA010000019.1 coordinate 48,585,057, forward strand.
ATATATGAAAATGGGTTTTGGCTATCGCTAGCCAAACACCACATAATCAAGACCCAAATACCAACCATTGTTTTCTCACCTATATTTTGTTCCCCTTTTTCAAGCAACAATAGGATAAGTAAACACACCGATATTTGCATCTATGGATAATTCAATTATAATTTGGAAAAAAAAACAATAGATTTATGCTAAATGAGTAATTATAAGATCAATCTAGCAACACCAAATCCAATTTAGCCTCAATCATGCACACACCCCTAACAAAATATTTAGCCACTAACAGATAAAAAATATAAAATTATATTGAAAAATAAATTCTTAGAATTCATCATTGAGATAAATTGCAAGCTCAAATTTGTCTTCAATGGTGGTATTTTTTTACCTTGAGGAAGAAGAAGAAGAAAAGCTCACTTTATTATTTCTCTTTCTAGGAATTTAAAAACTATTCGATGCAATACAATTCAATCTTCTAATGAGAAGGAATTTTCAGTACCCTTCAAGAAATGTACAAAAGTAGGTTAAAGCTACTTCTCTTTTCTTATGTTTGACGATTTTACCCTTCTGATGACAGCCTCACTTGTGAGTCACCAGCATTCTGCTGGTGCCCATCTGTAAGGTTCCGCTCAATCACAAGTAGGACGAGTGACTTCTATAGCAGTCTGGCATTTGCACCGACGATTTGAAGGTGTTGGCCCGCATTCCACTAGTTCACATTCCACTTCAACACAGTGTGTTCCTGCATTTGGACAGCGTTTCTTCGGTCTCATTCAGTGGAATGCGTTTTCCATCTTAGATCCATGCTTTTCTTCCATTCCTTGTTTTCTCTCTTTAAATTGAATCCTACAAAAATCAAAGAGAAAGAGCATAAAATCTTCCTAAATGACTTTAAAATCAAGTAAAAGCTCTTGTTTAAAAGCCTAATGAGTTGATAAATTACAAACTCATCAAACCCCCAAACTTGAGCTATTACTTGTCCTTAAGCAAGGCAATGCTTTACAGTTTAACAGTTGAAGTAAGCATGTCACACTACATCAGATTTTGCACGAAGGACCACTAGGACTAAGACAACCCCAAATTCACTCACCGGCTCAAAGAAAAAGAGGAGACTCAACACTATATGCAAATATTCAAGAGATGACCACAATCAATTGGCATGAGTGAAATTTGATTCCTTCATTCAAAACAAGGGGCATGGTTGATCAAAACAAGCTCATATAGCATCTTAATTCATTGAAAATTCACATTCAAAGTTTTCCCTAAAGCTCACTGCATTCTTTTCTCAATCACAACTTTTGGTACGTGCAAGCATGTTCCCCAAGGATGTGATGCCACTCACATCAAGAGAGAATCCATTTAATTTTCAAGCAATTCACACTCAAGAGGATTATAGAATAAAACAAATACACTCATTCTAAGAAACAAATTCTCATGCACACAACTTGACCCATAGGCTTGCTCGCCCCTAATGTAGAGTTGCTCTTAAAATCAATTAGGACTTGAAAGTCATAATGAAGGCTAGGGGTAAAGGTAGGATGAATTTTTAGTTGTAGTGATTAGAACCTCCCTAATGCCTTTTGCACGAACATTATTACATACTCCATTTTCTCTTGAGATCACCCCCACCATATCTCTCATTGATCAACATGTAACACCCCAAAACATTCTTAGACCAAAGTCAGACATTGCATGAAAACCCAAGGGGAAACCAAAAACTTTTATCTCAGAACGACCGATACAATGAGTCTTTGTCAGTAGTAACGACCAATTTTCTGGGTCATGGTCAGCCCTGTCAGTTGTCCATTGGGGACCAGTGAGACATGGAATGATCCGTTTTGAGGAATAATGAGTCGTCCTATCACTCGTTTCCTTCCCCGCTCAGAGATCGGTTAAACCCTTTCAAGGAACCCATGAGTCAAATGATGAGTTGTCCTTTGATGTAGCAACTCATCGGGTGACTCCTTAGTTGGAGCTTCAAGGTATGGTCGATAAGATCTTTCGGTGACAATGTGTGGTACCAAGGACTCATTGTATCATACAACGAGTCATTGTGTCCAGCCGTGGTGTCAAGCCTCATAATGCTTCAGGATTCCAGTAGCCAGGACGAAAGATTACAATGACGCATTAGTTCACCCGATTAGTCATGGTTCCTTTTGTTGCAAATTTCCAGTGAGCCAAATACTAGGCGTATGTCACACCCCGCCTTAGGGGGTATGACTGGCACCTGGTGCCCTACTAGGACCTGAACTGCTAGACTGCTGAGCCTGGGCACATCTGGTGCCTGGCTAGCTCTAACCCACATTTCTGGAAACAAAGGGCTATATAACGGCTGTAAACACAGCCCCCGGCCTATTGGCCTATAGCCTCCTATACCTGTCATGACAGCTAACCAGAACATATTCAATATAGGTAAACCTATGCGGGCCGACAAGGCCACCATGCTGTCTAGTTATCTATAACTTGACAATGAAATACTAGAAAGCTACGTGATCGACAAGGTCACCACTACTGTCAAACCATGGCCCCACACGACCAACATAAAAGAAATAAAAGTACTAACAGCTATACGACTGCACGGCCTCACACGACCGGCTCAACTGACAATAGGGAATTATATACAGACTGCAAGCCTCTAGGAATAACAATAGAAATGATTGGGACAGGGCCCTGACCTACCCATACTGTACAACAAAAGGAAACGAAATACACCTCTGGGATTCAGTCTCTGGATGACAGGAGCTGAATACTCGGTCGCTGACCCGAATCACGAGGTATCGCCTGCTCGTCTATGAGTACCTACAGGCAAGTATGCAGCGCCCCACCGGGCGTCAGTACCACTGGTACTGAGTATGTAAAGCAATAACTGAAGGAAATATCTGAAAACAACAATACAACTGATGAAACTGAAGTAGGAGGGAATAGATTAACTGTCTGATAATGTAAATCATACCTTCTCTTAATTGTACTGGAAGGAGTAGGAGTCATACCTGGAGACGTATCGTTCTATTGCCGAACTACTCGTGTCTAATGTAACATGGCATAACATAACATAACATAATATAGCACACACAAACCTTACCCGGCCCCCATAAGCCGGGAGGTACAACCAGCACAGAATCTATACCCCTACCCTGGTCATCCCATCTCCTATAATCGTTGTAAGCATCCTGCCGGTCCCTTGGGTATGCACTTGGGCTCGCTAAGCCCCTGACTATAACTACATCTTAGTCCAGAGGACTCCTGAATCAACACCCGGGCGTATCCGCTCGACAGGGGTGTGTAAGGGCCGACCAAGGCACAATATGGGGAAAACTGGCATCCCATCATCATCCCCTGTGGGACGGCATGCCACTCCGTAGAGCGACGTATCCTCGTCCTCTGGCGGATGAGTCGATACAGCTATTAACCCTGGGGCGGTCAGGGATGCTAGGTAATCCAACCCCAAGACAATATAGTGGTCCCAACTAGTAATACTATCAGCATATATCTCATGCTGAAGCTAATAATTATAATGTATCTGTGTCTACTGTATGTTGAACTAGTGATAGCGATATGTATGTAATTAATTCATGCTGAGACTGATAATAGCGTATATGTTCAAATATAATCTTCTGCCATACTGTACTGTATACTGAGTTTCTGTAATAACATGATTTACTATTTCTGACATGCTTCCTAAGCTTTATTTTTAACCTATCATTCTATTTCTGAGATTCCTTACAGATATTACATTGTTTTACTGGGTTTCAACTGAATACGATAATATCATGACATTCTGTACTACATCACGTACTGAGCATGTTGTGCAGTTCCTAACACGTGTATTAGAATCTATATCGTGCTATCAAGTTTTGTGCTAATTATAACCTGATGCTTCTAATATCGTACCAACATTTGTAACAAACATAATACATGACTTCTGAACATTCTACTGGCCTTTAAATTACTTTACTACACCGAGATTTACTAATTTGCCGAGGAAACTAGCTTTACATACCTTATCCTTGAACTATCCGTCTGTCGGACGAGGCTCGGCCAATACTTCAACTATTTCTCCCAACTTCATTCATAAATATGTCAATTAATACTAAATATAGCTTTATTTTAAAGAACAACGTCACTTTCGATCTAATTTATAGCCTAAACTTAGGCTTATCGAAAGACTGTCGAAAACTCGCTATTTTTCAGAGGTCCGAAAGGGAGAACTATTCACATCTCAGCTAGGAACACATAGACACTAGTTTGGAGCAATTCTACTTACCTTAGCTCGGTGGCTCGACGATTCGTCGGTCATATTTCACGAAACTAAATACGTAGGAATGCTCTTTGCTGCTAAATACCTCAGTATCTGGGGTTAATTTGAGTTTGGACAAAGTTTAGCGGCGTAATCGGATGAAAATTATATCACCCTCTCCGTTCCTTTTCTTTTCTCTGCTGTTTCCTCTCTGTTTCACTAAAAATTATAAGTTTAAAATGATTTAAAACTGAAGTGGGGCTTTATATACTTGGGCCTGGACAAGGCCAACGTGTCACGGAGCCAACGCGGAGGCTTCACCTCCCTGACACGCTGCCATCGCGGAGGGGCTCTGCCTTAGCTCCTTTCGCGATGGTTCGACAGGTTTCTCATCCGATCTTTTTCCCGGGCCTTTCTCTAGCACGTATGGCCTTCAAATATGCGTAACCAACGTTCAAATAGGTCATCTAGGAGCCGGGAATCCTACGGGATATAACATTCTCCCCCCCTTAAGAACATTCATCCTCGAGTGTATACTGCTATCTAGAGGACTACTTAACTTACTTGGTTAGAAAAAAAAATTTGCCAGAGTCTCCCCTGTAATATGGACTATACCAAAAACCTGAAATGCAGAAAAGTCCAATACAGGTACTGTACACAATACTCTAGGATTCACTGGATGGCTAAGTATCAATCTTTCTCACTTATACATATACAATCATAAGATACTACATAAGCAATAATACGGACATACCTGTTTCCTGACTAGGCCTGGAATATGTGAGGGTACCTAGCTTTCGTATCTTCTTCAGCTTCCCACGTCATTTCCTCACGGTTCCTGTTACGCCACAATACTTTGACAGACGCAACATCTTTAGTCCTCAACCTGCGAATCTGTCTATCTAAAATAGTTACTGGAACCTCTTCATATGCTAACTCTTCTGTGACCTGGACATCCTGAACGGGAACTACTGTAGAAGGGTTCCCTACGAACTTCCTCAACATAGAGACATGGAATACTAGGTGAACAGATGCTAACTCCGGAGGCAAGTTCAGTACGTATGCAACTCAGCCTATTCTTCGCCGAATCTGATATGGCCCAATGAATCTCGGGCTAAGCTTGCCTTTCTTGCCAAATCTCATCACCCCTTTCATTGGAGACACTTTCAGATATACCCAGTCATTTACCGCAAATTCTAGATTTCTGCGCCGCATATCTGCATAAGACTTCTGGCGGCTCTAAGTAGTCAATAAACGTTCTCGGATAAGCTTTATCTTTTCCTCTGACTGCCGAATAATGTCTGGGCCAACCAATGCTGATTCCCCCACTTCAAACCAGCCCACCGGCGATCTACATTTTCGCCCATATAATGCTTCAAAGGGCGCCATATGGATAGCTGAATGATAACTGTTATTATAAGCAAATTCAATCAACGAAAGATGGTCATACCAGCTACCCCCGAAATCTAGCACACACGCTCATAGCATATCTTCGAGCGTTTGGATAGTCCGCTCAGCTTGCCCATCTGTCTGGGGGTGTAATGCTGTGCTCAAATTGATCTGCATTCCCAAACCCCTCTGGAACGACTGCCAGAATCTAGCTGTAAACTGTGCTCCCCTATCTGAAATGATGGATACCGGCAGTCGATGTAATCTCACTATTTCTCTGATATATAATTCGGCATAATCCTCAGCCGAGAAGGTAGCCTTCACTGGCAGGAAATGAGCTGATTTTGTCAGCCTGTCAACTATTACCCAAATGGAATCATTTCTGCGTCTGGTATGGGGTAACCCTATTACAAAATCCATATTTATCGCTTCCCATTTCCACGTAGGCACCGTTATATCTTGCATCAAACTGCCCGGCTTCTGGTGTTCCGCTTTCACCTGCTGACAGTTAGAACATCTGGATACAAATTCAGCTATCTCAGCTTTCATACCTGGCCACCAGTAGATGTCTCTGATGTCGTGGTACATTTTCATCGCTCCTGGATGGAGGGAATAGCGAGCGTAATGTACCTCATGCATGATCCGCCCAAGAAGCCCTGAAACATTCGGGACACAGAGGCGGCCCTTACAACGTAGCACATCATCCTCAGTCATTTGGAAATGTGACTCCTTACCTTTCTGAATTCTATCTCTAAGCTGGACTAAATCAGGGTCCTCGTACTGTCGTTCTTTTACCTCTGTAACTAATGATGACACAATAGAATTCTGAATTACTGCTCTATTATTTTCTGTTTCCATTACTCGAACGGCTAAACCTGCTAACTGATGAATTTCTTTAGCTAACTCCAGCTTCTCAAGTCGCAAATACGCCAAACTCCCTATTGACTTACGGCTCAGGGCATCTGCCACTACATTAGCTTTTCCGGGGTGGTATAGAATATTCACATCATAATCTTTTAACAGCTCCAACCAGCAGCGTTGCCGTAGATTCAACTCCCTCTGAGTGAAGATTTACTGTAGGCTTTTGTGATCTGTGTAAATATTAACATGGACGCCGTACAGGTAATGCCTCCACATCTTCAAGGCGTGGATCACTGCGGCTAGTTCCAGGTCGTGGGTAGGGTAGTTCTTTTCGTGTTTCCTCAGCTGTATGGAAGCATATGCAATCACTTTACCATGCTGCATCAACACACAAACTAACTCGACGCCTGATGCGTCGCAGTACACCGAATAACCTTCTGTCCCCTCCGGCAACCCTAACACTGGGGCGGAGGTTAATCTGTCTTTCAGTTCTTGGAAGCTCTGCTCGCATGCCTCTGTCCACTGAAACTTTACTGCTTTCTGTGTCAATTTGGTTAGAGGTGCCGCAATGGTCGAGAACCCTTCAACGAACCTCCTGTAATATCCTGCCAACCCCAGAAAACTACGAACTTCAGTTGGAGTGGTAGGCCTAGGCCATGACTTAACTGCTTCTATTTTCTGCTTGTCTACCTGTATACCAGCATCCGACACGATATGCCCTAAAAAGGCCACTGAGTTAAGCCAGAATTCACACTTAGAAAATTTAGCATACAACTGGCGGTCACTGAGGATCTGGAGCACTGTCCGCAAATGAGTCCGGTGATCTGCTTCAGAGCGAGAATACACCAGAATGTCATCAATGAATACTATCACAAACAAGTCCAGGGAAGGTCTGCAAATACTATTCATCAGGTCCATGAAGACTGTCGGGGCATTCGTTAACCCGAAGGACATGACTAGAAATTCAAAATGTCCATATCGGGTTCTGAACGCTGTCTTAGGAATATCTCTCTCACGTACTCGAACCTGGTGATATCCGGACCGCAAGTCAATCTTAGAAAAGTATCTGGCTCCCTGCAACTGATCAAATAAGTCATCGATTCTGGGAAGCGGGTACTTGTTCTTTACTATAACTTTGTTTAATTGCCGATAATCTATGCACATTCGGAGCGAGCCATCTTTCTTCCTCACAAATAAAACTGGTGCACCCCACGGTGAAGTACTCGGACTGATAAAACCTTTATCCAATAAATCTTTCAACTGCTCCTTTAATTCTCTAAGTTCTGCAGGAGCCATACGATAGGGAGGAATTGATATCGGCTGAGTGCCTGGTAACAAGTCAATAGCAAAGTCTATTTCCCTTTCTGGGGGAATACTAGGTAACTCATCCGGAAACACATCAGGGAATTCATTCACTACCGGAACAGACTGGAGTGTCGGAGATCCTGCTTGGACATCCTGAACTCTGACCAGTTGGTAAATACATCCCTTAGATATCAACTTTCTTGCCTGAAGGTAGGAAATAAACCTACCTTTTGGCGTAGCGGTGCTGCCCTTCCACTCTCGCACTACTTCTCCTGGGAAGTGCAATCGGACCGTCTTGGTCCAACATTCAACGTTGGCAAAACACGGTACTAGCCAATCCATACCCATTATGGCATCGAAGTCTATCATTTCTAACTCGACCAGATCTACTGTGGTCTGACAGTCAGCAACCTCTACTGTACACCCTCGGCAAATTTTGCTAGCCACAATAGAGTCACCGACGGGCGTGGATACTAAAAAGGGCTGCTGCAATAATTCTGGTGCAATACTAAACTTTCGTGCCACAAATGGAGTAATGTAGGACAAAGTAGACCCTGGATCAATCAATACATAAGCAGGGTGTGAGCAAATAGTTAGCATACTTGTCACAACATCTGGTGATGCTTCTGAATCTTGTCTCCCTGGTAAGGCATATGTGTGGCTTGGACCCGCACCTGTACTAGAGGCCTCTGATCTGCCCCGACCCCTGCCTGCTAAAACTGAGGGCCTGCACCCTGCCGAGGATGCTGTGGCTCGTGACCCTGTAGATGCCCTATCTTGTCTATCCCGGTCCTCTCGACCTCTGGCTAGGAAATCTTTCATCAAATGGCCTTCTTGGCCACAAATATAACATGCAGTGGAACCATACCTGCATGCTCCATGATGGTGTCGACTGCATATAGGGAAAAGCGGTAGAGTATACCTACTCTGCTCCGCCCTCCTTTGTAATGGTGAATCTGCCATCTGCGAGCCTCTACCAGTCTCTGACTGCCCCCTGCGGCTGAATCTACCCCCCTACGGCTGTGGCGGAGGCGGGGGCCTGGGCGGCCTATCTAACAATCGTGGCCTGGGTCCTCCCCGAGCCTCCCTCTGTAACTCAACTGGCCTGTCCCGGCGGTGCTGTTCCTGATTGGCCCTTCTGATCTCCCGATGCCGCTGTCTGATGCCCTCAATATTCTGGGCGAATGCCTGAACTCGAGCAATTTCCATGTCCTCTCACAGTGTAGCCGTTATACAAGTCTCAACATATTCTGGATTCAACCCCATGATAAAGCGGTGTACTCTGGATGCCATGGTATCAACAAAGGCCGGTGCATATCGAGCCAAAGAATCAAACCGCAAGGAGTATTCCCGAACACTCATGGCCCCCTGCTCCAGATGTAGGAACTGGTCTACCCAGGCCTGTCGAATCTCCCGCGGCAAATAGTGATCCAGAAAGGCTCCTGAGAAGCTGGACCAGGTCAGAGGGGAAACATCTCTCCCTCGGGACCTTTCCCAGCTTTCATACCACAATATGGCGATGTCCCGTAATCGGAATGCTGCCAACTCAACTGATTCTGTAGGTGTGGCATGCATAACCCTGAAGATTCTCTACATTAGATCCAGAAAATCCTGAGGGTCCTCTGTCCGGTCCGTACCTGTGAACTGTGGGGGATTCAGAGCCAAGAACTCTCGGACCCTCAAACTACCGGGCCCTTCTGACGACTTCACAACTGTAGACGGCATCGGCTGACGCTGAGCAGCCATAATCTATGCTAACATAAATACCGCACTCCTAACCTCCTGGTTGGAAGGGGTCGGTATAGGGACTGCTGGAGGTAGTGTCGCCCCTAGTGGCTCCTGATGTGGTAGAGACTGCTGAGAGGGCTGGGACGATGCCTCTGTAGTGCCCTCTGACCGCGCTGGTTCTAAACGAGGGTGAGGCATCCTACTGGTGCCTTCCCCTGCTGCAATATCTAAGCTCCGGCCTGTGATAGGATGTAGCTGGTCTGACATTATCTGTAACAAAAGAATATAGTAAGCTTTTAGGGACTCAACCCTATATTGTACCGCTCTACAGCACGACTGAATAAGAATAAAAGACAACCATCCTATCATGCCTTGCAGCCCCCTACCCATAGTATGTGGTGCACAAAACATCCATGGGCAGGACTCTACTTAGCACGGCTTGCAGACTCCCTGGGATACGACCTGCTCTGATACCAAGTGTGTCACACCCCGCCTTGGGGGTATGACTGGCACCTGGTACCCTACTAGGACCTGAACTGCTAGACTGCTGAGCCTGGGCACATCTGGTGCCTGGCTGGCTCTAACCCACATTTCTGGAAACAAAGGGCTATATAATGGCTGTAAACACAGCCCCCGGCCTATTGTCCTATAGCCTCCTGTACCTGTCATGACAGTTAACCAGAACATATTCAATATAGGGAAACCTATGTGGGCCGACAAGGCCACCATGCTGTCTAGTTATCTACAACTTGAGAATGAAATACTGGAAAGATACGTGACTGGCAAGGTCACCACTACTGTCAAACCATGGCCCCACACGGCCAACATAAAAGAGATAAAAGTACTAACAGCTATACAACTGCACGGCCTCACACGACTGGCTCAACTGACAACAGGGAAATTTATACAGACTGCAAGCCTCTAGGAATAGCAATAGAAATGATCGGGACAAGGGCCCCGACCTACCCGTACTGTACAACAAAAGGAAACGAAATACACCTCTGGGATTCAGTCTCTAGATGACAGGAGCTGGATACTCGGTCGCTGACAGGAATCACGAGGTATCTCCTGCTCGTCTATGAGTACCTGCAGGCAAGTAATGCAGCGCCCCACCGGGCGTCAGTACCACTTGTACTGAGTATGTAAAGCAATAAATGAAGGAAATATCTGAAAACAACAATACAACTGATGAAACTGAAGTAGGAGGGAATAACTTAACTGTCTGATAATGTAAATCATACCTTCTCTTAATTGTACTGGAAAGAGTAGGAGTCATACCTGGAGACGTGTCGTTCTATTGCCGAACTACTCGTGTCTAATGTAACATGGCATAACATAACATAACATAATATAGCACACACAAACCTTACCCGACCCCCATAAGCCGGGAGGTACAACCAGCACAGAATCTATACCCCTACCCCGGTCATCCCATCTCCTATAATTGTTGTAAGCATCCTGTCGGTCCCCTGGGTATGCACTTGGGCTCGCTGAGCCCCTGACTATAACTGCATCTGAGGCCAAAGGACTCCTGAATCAACACCCGGGTGTATCCGCTCGACAGGGGTGTCTAAGGGCCGACCAAGGCACAATTTGGGGAAAATTGGCATCTCATCTTCGTCCCCTGTGGGACGGCATGCCACTCCGTAGAGCGACATATCCTCGTCCTCTAGCGGACGATTCGATACAGCTATTAACCCTAGGGCGGTCAGGGATGCTAGGTAATCCAACCACAAGACAATACAGTGGTCCCAACTAGTAATACTATCTACATATATCTCATGCTGAAGCTAATAATTATAATGTATCTGTGTCTACTGTATGCTGAACTAGTGATAGCGATATGTATGTACTTAATTCATGCTGAGACTGATAATAGTGTATATGTACGAATATAATCTTCTGCCATACTGTACTGTATACTGAGTTTCTGTAATAACATGATTTACTATTTCTGACATGCTTCCTAAGCTTTATTTTTAACCTATCATTCTATTTCTGAGATGCCTTACAGATATTACATTGTTTTACTGGGTTTCAACTGAATACGATAATATCCTGACATTCTGTACTACATCACGTACTGAGCATGTTGTGCAGTTCCTAACACGTGTATTAGAATCTATATCGTGCTATCAAGTTTCGTGCTAATTATAACCTGATGCTTCTAATAGCATACCAACATTTGTAACAAACATAATACATGACTTCTGAACATTCTACTGGCCTTTAAATTACTTTACTACATCGAGATTTACTAACTTGCTGAGGAAACTAGCTTTACATACCTTATCCTTGAACTATCCATCTGTCGGACGAGGCTCGTCCAATACTTCAATTATTTCTCCCAACTGCATTCATAAATATGTCAATTAATACTAAATATAGCTTTATTTTAAAGAACAACGTAACTTTCGATATAGTTTATAGCCTAAACTTAGGCTTATCGAAAGACGGTCGAAAACTCGCTATTTTTCAGAGGTCCAGAAGGGAGAACTATTCACTTCTCAGCTAGGAACACATAGACACTAGTTTGGAGCAATTCTACTTACCTTAGCTCGGTGGCTCGACGATTCGTAGGCCGTATTTCACGAAACTAAATTCGTAGGGATGCTCTCTGCTGCTAATTACCTCAGTATCTGGTGTTAATTTGAGTTTGGACAACGTTTAGCGGTGTAATCGGATGAAAATTATATCACCCTCTTCCTTCCTTTTCTTTTCTCTGCTGTTTCCTCTCTGTTTCACTAAAAATTATAAGTTTAAAATGATTTAAAGCCGAAGTGGGGCTTTATATACTTGGGCCTTGACATGGCCAACGTGTCACGGAGCTAACGCGGAGGCTTCACCTCCGTGACATGCTGCCATCGCGGAGGGGATCTGCTCGGCTCCTTCCGCGATGGTTCGACAGGTTTCTCATCCGATCTTTTTCCCGGGCCTTTTTCTGGCACGTATGGCCTTCAAATATGCTTAACCAACGTGCGAATAGGTCATCTAGGTGTTGGGAATCCTACGGGGTATAACAGCCTAGGACCAACGACTGGTCCCAACCAGTCATGGTGTCAACCAACGACTCATTGTGACCCGTTGGTCCCTGTCGACTAGTTTTCCAGATTTTCTTCCAGGGCTATTTTAGTAACTTCCCATCTTTTTAATCCATAAACTATGCCATTTTGGGAACGTTTAGGACATAATTAAAGGAGTGATCGACTTTTTCCTCTCATTCCTCTCTCAACACTTAGACTCATTACGAAGAAGTTATAGATAGACTTCTCAGGGTAAAGCTAGAGAATACAATCTTTTTATCAAATTCTCAAAGAACTTTCTCAGGGATTTCTACACCAGGTATATGGGAAATTTAACAAGGGAATTGTTCTTCCCTTGTGTCCCAAAACCATTCCATAATCTCCTATCAATTCTAGCCCTGAGATTTGTGAATTAGAGTAATTTTTTAGTCAGATTCTGATTAATTCATGTGGAATGTTGTTCATATTATTTATTGTCATATTTCAACCACATAGTGATTGTGTTGATACTTGTCTCTTGTAAAATGATTTTAGCCCCAACTCTATAAATACAGTAATTACGGTATTGCATAATTTATTAGACATTAATGTTGCTTGACTCTAACAGTGTTTGAATTCCCATGTTATTACTATCACTTGAATTCTCAGTCAGTTGCATGCTAGTTTAGTCTTAGTCAAAATATTAGTATCTTCTATATTTTTTAGTAATGTCAGCTGATCAGTTTAACTATACTCAGTTCTTGAGGTGTCAGTGATGCCTCCCAGTTATCAGTTATCAGTTATCAGTTATCAGTTATCAGTTAGTTCTTTAAACGGTTACGATGCTTCCAGATAAGTAGCTATTGCTAGTCATAGAACACTAATTATAGTTATCCGGTCCGATAAGACTCTCAAGGTACTTCTAGATAAGTATCCCTGACATAGTCTTGGGACCTAGCTTTGAGCTATCAACTTAGTAGCAAGACTAGAACTATCTAGTGCGAGTAGGACTTAGCACCGAGAGGACCAGGGTTCCAGTGGACCCAGGTTCCTAGAACTACGTTGCCACCATACGTTATTTAGCCTAAATGGGCCTAGGCAGTGATCTCACAATTCCCTCCTTTATACCCTCTGAAGGTATATTAGGTAATATCAATGGGGCGTATACATAGGACTCCACATTTAGCTCACGTGGTTATATGTCGGTTCTAGAATCTCCCACTTTTTAGCACAGTCTTAGTTCAATTTAGTTAAGTTTAGATTAGTTCTCAGTTATCAGGACATGCTTATGACCTTGAGCAAGGGTTATTATTGACCATATTAGTTATAGTTTAGTTTTATAAGTGTACCGTATTCAGTTCATTATTTCATGTTATTTTGGTTCAGTTGTTTATTTTCCTACTTATTGTAAATCTCACATACTCAGTACGTTTAAAGTACATGCGCATACTTTCTATGTTGTATCATTTTATGATATAGGCGCAGGTTCTCAATCACTGTATCGACAATAGTTTCCTTCGACGATATCAGTAGTAGCGTCATTTGGTGAGTCCTCATCTTCCGAGGAAGATGATTTTGTTTAGTTAGTTCCTTATTCAATTAGACTTTAGAGTTAGCTAGGGGCTTGTCCCAGTAACTCATTAGTAAGTAATTGGCTCTCAACCATAGATATTCAGTGTTGTTTTCTGATATTTTAACTCATTTCAAAAAAAAATTTCTTGAATGATTATATTGTTATAAATCTTCCTCTTACGTTTACTCATCTTACTAGTTTAATGATACAACATGGGTTAGCTTGGGGTCACTAGTGACACTAGGTACCGTGTCTCGTCCACGGTGTAGACTCAGGTTGTAACAAACTTTGTATCAGAGCACTAGGTTTTGAGTATCCTAGGATGTCTGAATACAAGGATTAGGCCCTGAATGAAAGGCTTACTGAAGGTAGAGTCCTTTTCATTGGTATGAAGCACGCCACACTTATGATGGAGAAGCAACGAGACGTTATTAGGAAAAACTGTCTTTTATCCATACTCCTTATCGTGTGTTGAAGTTGTATCCCAAAATTTCCTCCTAACTCGTGTTCTATTCATTTTAGTGAAATTGTGCCTCCAAAATGAGGAAACGCAAGGAGGTTTGGAAATACCAATCGACCTGCCTCACCAGCTTTAGAAGCCCCTAATGACAATCAAGTGTCCTTAGCAGAATTCTAAGGGGCAATCCAGTTGCTATCTCAGATGGTGACTAACCAAGTTAACTAGCAGATGGTTTCGGTGAATACAAACGGGTCCACAACATATTCTAGGGTTTGATACATCACCCGAATCAACCCTCCATCCTTTCATGGATCTAAGGTGGAAGAGGACGCACAGGAGTTTATAGATGAGGTGCGAAAGATCACCAGGATTATGGGTGTTAGTTCCGTGGTGAGTGATGATCTGGCTACCAGTTGAAAGGAGTGGCTCAGATTTGGTACGATCAATAGAAGGAAGGGAGACCAACAAGAGAATAACCAGTAGGGTGGAGCATTTCTAGATAGATTTTTCCCTCAGGAGTTGAGGGAGGCTAAGGTCGCTGAGTTCATGAACTTAAAGCAAGGTAATAGGACTGTGGAGGAATATGCATTGGAGTTCACTCAATTGTCAAGGTATGCTCCAGATATGGTAGCCGAGCCAAGGGCTCGCAAGCTTAAATTCATCAACATGGTATCAAACCTAGTATTTAAGGAGTGCAGCAACACAATGCTCATTAAGGTCATTAACCTCTCCATCCTCATCATTCATGCCCAGTAGATTGAGGCAGAAAAGATGAAATATATGGAGTGGGAGAACAAGCAGGCAAGAATAGGTCAATTAGAGTATGGCCACCACAAGTCTGGCGGTAGTAGCCGCACATAGTAGCAGCAATAGAGGACTCTAACACCCACCTCAACCAGTGCCTCTTCTTTCTAGTCTCACAAGGATTGCAAGGGTGGAGCATCTGGCTCTCAGTCCCAAAGTTATATTGACAAAAAATATTATCAAGCTAATCCTAGTTGTGGCAAAAACTATCCAGGAGAATGCTTCCTAAGCGAGGAGGGTTGCTTTGGATGTAGACAGCTAGGTCACAGGCTTAAAGAGTGTCCATCAGAAACGGGGGAAAGCACGAACCGGTTCAGCAGCCCCAACAGGTCATCTAGCTTAGTAGGGTAACACTTCAGGTATTAATGGCAGTCAGTGCCAAAGTTGCTTTTATTCTTTGTCCTCTCATTAGGATCGGCAGAGCTCACATGACGTGGTCATGGGTATGTTATGTCTTTTCCACCTAGATGTATATGCCCTAATACATCCAGGAGCCACACTATCGTTCATGACTCCTTATGTAGCTGTTCAGTTTGAAATCAATTCAGAGTCCTCTCAGAACCATTCTCAGTCTCTACCCCAATTGGTAGTCAGTTAGAGCCAGCCAAGAATATAGAAAATGCCCATTCTCAGTGTGGAATAAAGTAATTCCAGTTGATCTAGTAGAGCTAGACATGGTCAATTTCAACCTCATTGTTTGCATGGATTGGTTATATTTTAGTTATGCCTCAGTCGACTGCAGAACTAGAGTCATCAGATTTCAGTTTCCAAATTAGCCAGTGCTAGAATGGATGGATAGTAGTTTAGCACCTAAGGGTCAGTATATTTCCTACCTTAAGGCAAGGAAGATCATTTCGAAAGGGTGCATCTATCATCTAGTTAGGGTCAAACATTCCAGCTTTGAGACCTCAACTATCCAGTTAGTTTCTATTGTCCACGAATTTCCTAACGTGTTTCCCGAAGATCTTCCTAGAGTTCCCCCCCGAGTGGGATATAGACTTCGGCATAGACCTTCTTCCTGATACTCAGCCCATCATTATTCCTCTTTATAGATAGGCTCCAGCTGAGCTTAATGAGTTTAAGGAACAACTAAAAGACCTTCTTGATAGAGGTTTCATCAGGCCTAGCATCTCTCCATGGAGTGCTTCAGTGTTGTTTTTGCGAAAGAAGGATGGTAACCTCTGAATGTGTATCGACTACTGTCAACTAAACAAGGTTACAATTAAGAATAGGTATCCCCTACCCAGGATTGACAACTTGTTTGATAAAGCTTCAGGAAGCCAGTTGTTTTTCCAAGGTATATCTCAGGTCGAGGTATCATCAGCTTAGGGTCAGGAAATGCGTCATACCAAAAATAGCCTTCAGAACTCGGTATAGTCACTATGAATTTGGGTGATGTCCTTTGGACTAACTAATTCCCCTAAAGCTTTCATGGACCTGATGAACATGGTATTCCAATAGTATCTGGACATGTTCGTCATTGTGTTCATAGATGACATTTTGGTGTACTCCAGAAATGAGGAGGAGCATGCTAACCATCTGAGGATAGTGTTGTAGACTCTCCGAGACCGCCAGTTGTTTGCTAAATTCAGAAAATGTGAATTTTGGCTAAAGTCTGTGGCTTTCCATGGTCATATGGTCTCAGGTGAGGGTATTCAGGTAGATCCTCAAAAGATAGCAGTGATGAATGACTGGCCAAGACCTACTTCCCCAACAGATATCAGAAGTTTTTTGGGTTTAGCCGATTACTATCGATTTTGTAGAAGTATGTTGCGCTATTGCATCTTCTCTGACTAAACTAACTCAGAAAAATATGAAGTTTCAGTGGTCAGATGCATGTGAGAAGAGGTTCCTAGAGTTTAAGACTCGTCTCACTACAACTCTAGTTTTGACCTTACCAGAAGGAACATATGGGTTTTTAGTCTACTGTGATTCTTCCAGAGTACGCCTCGATTGTGTTCAGATGCAGCGGGGTAAGGTGATACTTATGCCTCTAGACAGCTCAAGGTGCATGAGAAGAACTATCCGACACATGACCTTGAATTGACAGCGATAATGATTTCTTTGAAGATATGGAGACACTACCTCTATGGGGTTCACGTGGATGTTTTCACCGACCACAAGAGTCTTCAGTATGTATTCAGTCTGAAAGACATGAATCTTCATTAGAGAAGGTGGTTGGAGCTATTGAAGGATTACTACATGAGTGTGTTGTACCACCTGGGCAAGGCAAATGTGGTGGCATATGCCTTAAATAGAATGTCCACGGGGAGCGTTGCTCAGTTGAAGAGGGCCGAAAAGAACTAGGAAAAGATATTCACATCGTAGCTCGGTTGGGAGTGAAGTTGGTCGATTCAGCTGAGGTGGAGTAGTAATGCAAAGTGGGTCAGATTCCTCATTAGTTATTGAGGTTGAGTCAAAGAAGGATGAAGATCCCATACTTCTTAAGCTTAAAGCAGCAGTTCTATGAAAAAAAGTGGAGCCTTTCTCCAAAATAGAGAGATGGTGTGCTTTGTTACCAAGACAGAGTATATGTACCGGACGTAGGTGACTTGAGACAGCAAATACTGGCAAAACCACATAGCTTCAGATATTTTATCCACCCAAGTGCTAATAAGATGTACCATGGCCTATGGGAAATCTACTGTTGAAATGGCATGAAGAGAGATATTGCAGAATTTATGACTAAGTACCCGAGCTGCCAACAGGTTAAAGTTGAACATTAGAGACCTAGGGGTATGACCTAGGATATCAACATACCCACGTGGAAGTGGGAAGAAGTGATTATGGACTTTATTACAGGTCTACCTCGTACTCATTGGCAACATCATTCAATTTGGGTGATAGTCGATCGGATGACCAAGTTAGCATATTTCCTCCCAATTGAAACTATAGACTCAGTTGAGGGTTATGCTATGCTATACATCCAGGAGTTAGTCAGACTGCATGGAGTTCCCTTGTCCAACATTTCAGATAGAGGTACCGAGTTCACCTAGCATTTATGGAAGTCATTTTAGAAAAGACTTGGTACTTAGGTTAGACTCAGCATAACTTTTTACCCTCGGATGGATGGACAAGCATAATGGATGATTCAGACCTTTGAAGATATGCTGAGAGCTTCTGTGATTGATTTTAAGGGTTGTTGGGATGAACACCTCCCTCTTATCGAGTTTGCATACAACAACCGCAACTATTCCAGTATTCAGATGGTCCCATATAAGGCATTATATAATACGATGTGTAGGTATCCTCTAGGGTGGTTTGATGTTGGTAAAGCTACCTTGATAGGACCAGACTTATTTCATGAAGCTATGTAGAAAGTGCAACTTATCAGGTAAAGGTTGAAGACAGATCAGAGCCGACATAAATCATACGCTGATGTGAGGAGGTGAGAGTTAGAATTTGTTGTAAATGATTGGGTTTATCTAAAAAATAAACCCATGAAAGGGGTTATGAGGTTAAGAAAGAGAGGGAAACTCAGTCCGAGGTATGTAGTACACTACAGAATTCTGAGGTAAATTGACAGTGTGGCCTATGTGTTAGAATTACCTTTAGAGTTAGCATTTGTGCACCCAGTCTTTCATGTGCCACTGTTTAAGAAGTGCATCGGTGATCCGACAACAATTGTGCCATTAGACAATGTGGGAGTAAGGAAAGTCTCACTTACAAAGAAGTCCTAGTTCAGATCCTAGAACATCAACTTTGTATGATGAGAAATAAGGAAGTCGCTTTAGTAAAAGTCTTGTGGAGGAACCAGCTAGTTGAGGGCACCACATGAGAGGCAGAAGCAGACATGATGGCCAAATATCCTCATTTATTCCCTTCCAGTTCAGTTCTAGCATCAGTTATTAAATTCCTCCTTAAAACTCTATTTAGTTCTTATTAATCATCTCAATTTAGATTTTCAATATGCACCCTGTTACATCAACTCAGTTAGCATGGTTAAATCAGTTCAGAGTCAGTCACTCCTTTAGAAATCAGTTTATAGTTTCAGTCTTGGAATAGCATCTCTTTTCCATGTTTTCTAGCAGTTTTAGCCATCATTCGAGGACGAATGATCCCAAGGGGGAGATATTGTAACACCCAAAAAATTTTCTACACCAAACTCAGACCTTGCTTGAAAAACCAGGGGGAAACAAAAATATCTTGTCTCAAAATAGCCTAGACAATGAGTCATTGTTAGTAGTAACGAACCGTTGTCTGGGTCGGGGTCAGCCTTGCCAGTTGTCCTTTGGGGACCAACGAGACATGAAACAACCCATTATGAGGAACAATGAGTCATCCTGTCACTTATTACCTTCCCCCCTTAGAAATAAGTTAAAACTTTTCTAGGAACCCATGAGTCAAACGACGAGTCATCGTTTGATGTAATGACTCATGGGGTGACTCGTTAGTTGGAACTGCAAGGTGTTGTCAACAAACTATTTTAGTGACAACGAGTGGTAACAATGACATGTTGTATCATACAATGAGTCGTTGTGTCAACCCGTGGTGTTATGCCCCAAAATCCTTTAAGATTCCAGTAGCCAGGACTAGAGATGACAATGAATCATTGGATCAACCAACGAGTCATGGTATCATCTGTTAGAGAGGGGGGTCCAATGTTATGTTCAAATTTCTGCCAGTGGCCACGAGAGGTACCAACGACCCATTGGTTCATCCAATGATTCATGGTCTCCTTCATTGTGAATTTCCAGTGAGCCAAACTCCAAGCCCATGACCAACGAATGGTCCCAAGGAGTCATGGTGTCAACCAACGACTCGTTGTGTGACCCGTTGGTCCCTGTCGGGCAGTTTTCCAGATTTTCTTCCTGGGTTATTTTAGTTACTTTTCATCTTTTTAATCCTTAATCTGCACCATTTTGGGCACGTTTAGGAGAAAATTAAGGGAGTGACCGACGTTTTCCTCTCATTCCCCTCTCAGCACTCAAACACAATACGAAAAAGTTATAGATGACTTCTCAGGGAAATGCTAGGGCATAAAATCTTCTTCTTAAATTCTCAAAGGACTTTCTTAGGGATTTCTACAGTAGGTATGTGGAAAATTCTAGAAGGGAATTGTTCTTCCCTTGTGTCCCAAAACCCTTCCATAATCTCCTCTATGTTTTAGCCCAGAGATTTGAGAATTAGATTAATTTTTTAGTCTGATTCTTATTAATTCATTTGGAATGTTGTTCATATTATTTGTTGCTATATTTCCACTACTTAGTGATAGTGTTGATACTTTTTTCCTATAAAATGATTTTAGCCCTAACTCTTTAAATGAAGTAATTAGGGTCTTGCATAATTGATTAGACATTAATGTTGCTTGACTCTATCAGTGTTGAAATTCCCATTTTAATACCGTCACTTGAATTCTCAGTCAGTTGCATGCTAGTTCAGTCTCAGATAAAATGTTAGTATCTTTAGTATCTTTCAATAATGTCAGCTGATTAGTTTGACTATAGTCAGTTCTTGAGGTGTCAGTGATGCCTCCCAGTTATCAACTGTCAGTTAGTTCTTTAGACGGTTACGACGCTTCCATATAAGTAGCTCTGGCCAGTCTTACAACACCAGTTACAATTATTCGATCTGATAAGACTCTCAGGGTACTTCTAGATAAATATCTCTGTCTTAGTCTTGGGGCCCCAGCTTCGAGCTTTCCTCTTAGTAGTTAGACCAGTGGGAGTAGAACTTAGCACCAAGAGGACCAGGGTTCCAGAGAATCCAGGTTCCTAGAACTACGTTGCCACTATAGGTTACTTAGCCTAAATGGGCCCAGAATGTGATCTCACAGTTCCCGCCTTTATACCCTAGCAAGGTATATTGGTTCTTGTCAATGGGGCGTATACATCAAACTCCACGTTTAGCTCACGTGGTTATATGTCAGTTGTAGACTCTCCCACTAGTCAATACAGTCTCAGTTCAGTTTAACTCAATATAGTATCTCACTCATCAGGACTTGTTTGTGACCATCAGCTAGGGTCATTATTCACTATTCAGTTATAGTTCTGTTTTATTAATTTACAATTTTCGGTTAGTTATTTCATGTTATTTAAGTTCAGTTGTTTATTTTCATACTTATTGTAAATCTCACTTACTCAGTACATTCAAAGTACTAATGCATGTTATCTATGTTGTATCGTTTTATGATACAAGCACAGGTTCTCAGTCACAGCATAATCAGTAGTTTCCTCCGACGATATCAGTAGCAGCATCATATGGTGAGTCCGCATCTTTCGAGGGTGATGGTTTTGTTCAGTTAGTTCCTTATTCAGTCAGACTTTAGAGTTAGCTAGGGGCTTGTTCCAGCAACTCATCAATTAGTTGTTGGCTCGCAGACATAGTTATTAAAGTATTGTTTTAAGATATTTTGACTCTTTTAAAACTAGTTTTTCTTGAATGATTATATTGTTATAAAGCTTCCGCTTACGTTTACTCAGCTTACCAGTGTAATGATAGGCCATGGGTTAGCTTGGGGTCACTTGTGATACCAGATATCGTCTCTCATCTAGGGTGTAGACTTGGGTCGTGACACAACATTTTCACTTTTATAACAAGAGCCACCCTTATATATCTTTAGTAACCACTTTTAATCTCATTCACGCAAGAGGTACCATTAAAGGTTCTATTCACCCAACAAATTCATTAATTTCCTCATAATTTGGGGTTACCTCACATTAGAGCTCACATCATTTTTCCCATTTTCCTTTTTGCAACCCCCAAGCTTAGTCTTTTTGCTCATTTTTCCCTTTTCTATTCCCACATTTTAGGGTCTCAAGCATCATTTTTGCATTTCTTCTCACAACTAGCACTAGGGAGGATGGGTACCAAAAAGGGGTTATAAAAGGGTAATAGGCTTGTAATGTGGTTCTCAAGAAAAAGGTTTAAAGGCTCAACATTGGTTAGAAAGGATTCATGTTCAAGGAGGTCATATAGGTGAAGTAGCTATCAAAAGAAAACATAAAAATCATGTTCTAAGTGTAGCTACAACTAGGATTTCACCTTGGGTCACACTTGGAGAATGTTCTAGACAATCATTTATGCATGAAAATTCAGCTAAAACCTCACCCAACAAAGCATCAGCCTCCATGGGTTCACACAATTTTCATAACCACAACAAGCATATGACTTAAAACACAATAGCATGTGAATCAAAATCCAAACAGTGAATATGCAACTTATGACAAAAGAGTACTCAACTTTTAAATTCCAATGCCCTTTTTTCCTGAGAATTCAAATTTCTTTTCAATGGCATTTCAGAAATATTTAGTAGTATCTCTCAAAAGTAATCACAATAACCGACTCAAAAGGAATCTAAACTTAGCATTTTCCCTTAAGAAAGTCGCCTCTCAATCCATTATTTGAAAATGCAACCTGATTCAACAATAAAAGAAAAAGAAAGACAAGAAATTGCTCTTTGGGAAACAACCGTGACACAAAAGAAAAGCCCTTGGAATTATTTACTAACTACTATGAACAAAGGAGATAATCAAAACATAGGTCATCAACATTTTTCAATTTAGAATAACCCATCATTGGCACTAACAATTCAACACGCAACATTTCTTTTAATCAAAAAGCCCAGCAAAGGCATCAAATCAAACATTAAAATTAACAATCAACCAAGCATAAGAAATTTAGCCCAACAAGGGCAACACAAAAACCAACACAAGACTAACAAAAGGGATATACAACCCACCACAACTATAAATGTGCATTATCCCCAATGTAAACATGAAGAACAAAGGATTGTGGTAACTCCCTGAAGCAGCTACTCGTCCTCATCATCATTGGCCTCTTCATCCTTATAAAGGCCACCTATTCCCATATTGGACTCATCATCCCCACATAAGACCTTGAATAGATCATCGATGGGGCCCCAAGCTATAGATTGGGTAGCCATGGCTGTATCCAGGATACTCATGCCCGAGTCTGCCATCGGTGCCTGGTCCCTTAACTCTCTCACCTAGATAAAGGGAAAAGATTGCTCCCTCAACCACATCTACTCGGGCGCATAGCTTGTTCAAGATGTTAAACACATTCTTCATCTCCCTTTTCACTGTTCTGGTGATAAGAGCCGAGAGATTTTTGGCTAGCTTTTAAAGTTTGCTCTCATGAGATTTTCATGCCCCAATGTCTCAGGTTAGGGCATGTTAAGGTCAGAAGCAGCGGGGACTTCTCTATGTCATAAGAATTGGAGTCCTTGGGAGTCTCCCATTCTTGTAACTTCTTTCTTTTCACCTTGAGGGTCTCTACATCCCTCTATTTTTGAACATTGATACCACCGGTGGTGGAACTGGGAGATTCATCAGGGAATAATGGTACCCCACATTGAGGCACAACTGAGAATTAAGAACAACATATGGAATGGACTTTGCATGCTTCCTGCCCTTACGCTTCATTTGGATGGCCATTATTTAACCGTAGTTAATGGGCACCCCAGTCATGATGCAGGCGATGAGTATGGCTACCTCAAAGTTCACTCATTTGTCATTTTTTGAGGGCATAATTTGACCCAAACAAACTCCAGCCACAGGTTGGCCTCAAACTTGAGATCATGCCTCGTGATTTCATTCCCCATAGAGGCCCATAAGGACTACCCATTAGCGATGATGGAAACTATCCAGTTGAATTGCTTTTCTTTGTTGCCACTCTTACTGCATACTTCGTTCCTGGATCGATCTCATCTACCCAAAATAGTGCATTTAGGGTGAAAGGAGTAATATCTACCTCTACACCCTGGACACTGACTGATGGAAGGAAAGAGAACTTATCAACCTTCCCCTTATGCTTCATTACCTCTTGGTGTGCCTGCTAAAACGTGTAAAACTCAGGCACAAGGTTGGTGTAGTATATTGGGATAGGCACAACAAACATGTGCTATTGTTGGTAGTTAAATTGAGTGTGATATTTGGAAAATCATTCCACAAACCCATCAGATCAAATCGCTTCCCATGGTGATTGGCCTTCATTCACAAATAACATAATGTGCCTTCATGTTATGCACGCATAAAATAATGGCTCCTATGGTGTTGGTGGGTGTTGGATTGCCTTGTCCTTCCCCTTGCCTTTACTTTAGAATGTGGAGGGTGGCTTTCCTTTGTCTCCTTTACTGGATGAAGTCATTATGCTGCAAAAGAAATGTTAGTGCCATACACTACTATTTTTGTGTTTCATTATGATACGAAAGTTAAGGAAACAACTAAACTAAGATAGAAATAAAATCCAAGAATTTGACGACAACAAGGTCAAATTTAAAAATCATGTGTCAGCAGTTCCAGCGACGCATTTTGTGAAACACTAGTGGAGCCATGCAAGTGGCTGCTGATCAACAGGCCTAGGCAGATAACTGGGCTGAGCTTTCCCCTACCGGCGCTACACCTATATTTAACTGGTCATAATCCATGACGCATAGGTAAAACACGAGTGGTAGGCACTAGCCTAAAGCCTCAAACCCGCATATGCGCTTCAGCCTACGTTTCACCGGGACCCACCGGTGACTCGCAGGACACTGCTCAGTATTTCATACCCCAAATTAGTTATACAAAAATCCCTCAACCATATGACTTACTTAACCCCACCCCCACCCATATTACAATTTTCCCACTTCAAGCAGCACAATAAAATAGAAATGACGATTTTCCCTTAAGAATGATGTCACTCGATCTATCATCACGCGAATCGTGCATTTTAAAAATACAAGGCTACTAAGACTTCACCCCCAATCAAACACACATTTCATATAGCATTTCTACCAAAATGAGCACCCACACCTACATCATGCAATTATTATTATCCCCAACATACCCACATTATGATAATAATTCAACAATGGAATAGCACAATATGGGAAATAGGGAACAAGGGTATGAAAAATTGTAGATCTAGCATGCTTAATCTTTAACTCACATTATCAAACACAAGATTTATAAGAGAAGGAACACACTTACAGATTGAGCAATTAGAAAAAAAGAAACTAGATTTGAGCTTTGTGTCTTGACCAACAATGGTGTCTCAAATAATGAGAAATGCTTTTGCTTATTGAGAGTTGTGTTCGATAAGGTGAAATGAAAGGAATGAGAGGGAGGTATTTTATAGGATGAAGAGAAGGAGAGTGAATTGTGGGTTAGAAAGTGGGTTTAATGGTGGGGAGTTGGAATGGTGAGGAAATGGGTTATTGGGAAGGTGAAAAAGTGGAGAAGAAAGGGTTTTTAGGGATTAAAAAAGGTTTGATCAGTTTTTTAAAGAGTCATGGGTTAGGTTGGTCAATGGGTTGGTCAAGATTTTATATGAAATACTTACCTCAACATGCATTCAACCTGCGACTGATGGTGAGTACCGGCATTTCGCCGCTTCAAACACAGGTGACCTTCACTTGTGCGTAGTTCACTGCTTTACGGGCTGTGAATGACCAGTTGGTCATAGGTCGCCACCCATACTTCACTGATAAGTCACAATTCACTGGTTGGAGCTGGCGCCGAACCAGCGGTTTGCAGATTGTCACCGGCGTTTTGCTGGTAAAGCACTCGTTCCCTCTTTTTACTCCCAGTTTTCTGCCTCTCTCTTGCATTAGTGTGGCGACTCACGCTTGAGCACCTACATTTTTCAGGTCTCACACTGCAATTGACATGTTTTTGTTTCACCTAGTTTTTTATCCAATCCATCCTACAAAACAAAAACAACAAAAATATCAAAGAATCAACATAAAAACACTTGGGTTGCCTCCCAACAAGCGCCTTATTTAATGTCATTCCATGACGAATACCTCCTCAATTGTCAATACTTTGCAGGATCATCCTCTGAATCAACCTCAATATCCCAAACTTCGTCTTGCTCTACCTCATCATTGAAGACCACTATCACCTTGCACTCATTCGGGGGCTTATTAGGTTCACATACATTAAAGGTGACTTCATTAGCACCTACTCTAAACTTTAGCTTCCCTCACTCCATGTCCACTAGTGCTCTACCCATGGCCAATAATAGGCACCCCAAGATGATGGGAACCTCAACAACAATTTCGCAATCTAATACAACAAAGCTGGATGAAAGGATAAATTTGTCCACTTGGACCAAAACATATTCTAGCACTCCCACGAGTTTCATAATGGACCTGTCCGGCATAAATAACCTCATAATGGTAGGCTTGAGATTTCCCACACCTAACTTCTTGAAAATGATAAGAGGCATTAAGTTTATGCTTGCTCCAAGGAACACAAAGCCTTTTTGTAAATGCACATCTGAATTGTGCAAGGGATGGTGAAAGCTCCAAGGTCCTCTCCTTTGGGAGCCATATTGCTCACCATTATTGCACTACAATGGCGTGTCGCTTTGCCTACACCAGCATTAACAACCCTCTTTTTCTTCAATAATTCCTTCATAAACTTTGCATAGCTCGATATTTAGAGAGACGCATCCACCAAAGATATATTTATTGAAAACTTGCTAAACATATAAATGAATTTATCATATTGGTAGTCCTATTTCCTTTTTTGTAACCACTGAGAGTAAGGAGGCAGAATTCTAGGCTCCTGACCTTATGCATTTGAGGCCTCCTTGTTTGTTTTCTCAACAATAACATCCTTCGGCACAACAACCCTTTCTTCTTCAACAATCAATCTTCATCATCAACAGTGTTTGATGCTTTTAGCACCTCATCATTCACATCACTTCTTGTTTTAGGGTCAACAACATTCTTGGGCTTAATTCCCCCATCAACCAGAACCTTTCCGCTCCCTATGATAATGGCCATACAACGATTGTCTTTCTTGGGATTAGGCATTGTGTCACTAAGGAGAGTCCCTTTCGTTCTAAGGTTCATTTGGGTAGACAAGTGATTCATTTGAGCTTCTAAGTATTTAATAGAAGCTTAATGCAAACTCAGTGTTTGGGCGAGGTTAGACATATCCCCTTTTAACTTCTTAACCCTGTTATCCGTAGACTCGATCTTCTTTAAGATTCTAGACAACATTTCTTCGTTACCTACATCACTCACCCCAGGTTGATTTTAGGGGTTTTAAACCTTTGTAAGGGGAACATATGCTTTCAAGCTTCGGTGATAACATTCCTCATCATGGTTTTGTTCACGATTACCCCATCTTTCATTTCTATCAATCCAACCTTGGTTATTGTGGCTTCACCGACCTTTATTCTCTTTTCGTGGACACCAAGGTCCTTGGTTGACACCCTGACATCTCGGGTGAGAACCCTCTATTTAACCTACCATGATTTGGCTTTCTTCTCTCATACCTACGCGGTGAAGCTTCACCCTCATATAACATAGGATATTGAGTCCCCACAACATTAACATTCTTGTACCCGGCTACCAAACATGCTTTGTCATTAATTCAAGATGGGTCATCATCTTTTCTAGGGTCTCATCTCTCTCTTCATCTCTTTTCCTATCTCAGCAGTTAGAAGAATTGAACTAGCATCACTTGAGGGTACTTCAATGGCCCTAATATGCCAAGCTCGATTTAGTTTGGTCATGCTATTCGACAAAGCCTTGGCTATCCTATAAGGGTGGTCCATGAGATATCCCCCAACTAAGTTATTGGCCACTAACTTATTAATGTAATCCAAGGATTAATAAAAATTCTGATGTAGCACGTTATCCAGCAACCCATTGTTTGGACATAAGGGCACTTTCTTCTTGAACTTAAGCCATGTGTCATGTAATGGTTCACCCGATATTTACCTAAAATTGGTAATGTCATCTCTCAGATGCAACATCCTTGATGGAGGGAAGATCCTATCTAAGAATGGTTCAGTCAGTTCTTGCCATGAAGTGATACATCCCAGAGGTAGCTCCTCTAGCCACATGGTAGCTTCTCCAGTCAAGGAAAATGGGAAGAGCCTAGGTCTAATCAACTCTTGACTTATATTGGTAATGTTGAACGGTTGGTATATCTCAAGAAAATTTTGAAGATGTCGATTAGCATCCTCACTCGGATGACCTCCAAAGAGTCCTTTCATTTGTAGCAGGTGTAACATCATGTTGGTCACATGAAACACCGCATTCCCCATAGTGGCTAGTAGGAAAATGACACCTGCTATTTTTGGCATCATTGGATCATCATCCTCGTGTTCATGAGGCTATTCACAGAACCTTCTTAAGTGTGTTGGCTCATACCGATCAGACTAAAGAGTCCAAAAATCACAACAATCGTAAAACAAAACACAAGATTCTCAATTAATTCAAATCAATAATGAACTAAGGGCTATCTACTCCTATTCCCCAGCAACAACGCAAAAATTGATGACACCAAAATCCACTCCTCACAAGGATAAAATATACACGTTCGTCACAATATAATTACCTAACTCGTGAGTCGGGGTCAAATCCACAGGGACTAGAGATTTGATGGATCAAAAGTTGTCTATCAAATTGAATTAAATTGCATCATTGCATTAAAAATGAAAAATAAATACTGGGGGAAAGTAAGATCACAATTTCATAATAAATCAACTATTAATCAAAAACAGGGCAACCAAATTGAATGAAAAGGATGAGCAAGGGCAAGGGGTATGCTATTGATGGGGAATCAATTGGACTGGAATTAACTAGGAAATAAAATTATTACTCACAAGCATAAATAACAATGGACAAGGTGGCACCTGATGTTTTTCAACCACTTGGGTGCTTTCTTCCTGATATGTTCTCAAACCCCAAGGTCTGAAATATATCATCTTTATGTCTTGGGTAAGAATTGAACTATCTCTAGCCTCAACTCTTTAATGGAAGTATGCAAATGGGTTTTAT
Organism: Datura wrightii; assembly: GCA_035772735.1. Lineage (NCBI taxonomy): Eukaryota > Viridiplantae > Streptophyta > Magnoliopsida > Solanales > Solanaceae > Datura > Datura wrightii. Next base: position 48,614,154 of record JASDFA010000019.1, read on the forward strand.
CTATCTCTAGGCCAACTCCACATAATCAAGACCCAAATACCCACCATTGTTTTCTCACCCATATTCTATTCCCCTTTTCAGGAAATAATAGAATAAGTAAGCACACCCATATTTGCAACTATGGATAATTCAATTATAATTTGGAGAAAATAATAGGTTTATACTAAATGAGTAATTATAAAATCAATCAAGTAACACCCAAACCAATTTATCCCCAATCGTGGACACAACCCTAGCAAAATATTTAGACACTAATAGATGAAAAATACAAAATCATATTGATAAATAAATTCATAGAGTTCAACATTCAGAGTAAATTGCAAGCTCAATTTGTCTTCAACAGAGGACTTTTATCTTAAAGGAAGAAGAAGAAGAAGATAAAGAAAAGCTCACCCTATTATTTCTCTCTCAAAAAATAAAAAACTATCAATAGAATAAAATTCAATCTTCTAATGAGAAGGAATATTTAGTACTTTTCAAGGAATGTACAAAAGTAGGTTAAAGTTGCTCCTTTTTTCCTGTGCTGGATGTTTTTACCCTTCTGATGGCAGCCTCATTTTCTATTCACCAGTGCCCATCCATGGGGCGCCGCCCTGTTGCAACTAGGGCCAGTGACTTCTGTAGTACTCCGGCTAGCACCGGTAGTTTGCAAGTGCTTACCCGCGTTCCACCGGTGTACCTTCCACTTCAACACAGTGTTCTCCTGTGTCTAGCTAGCGTTTTGCCAGTCTTATCCTGTGGAACGCAAGTCTTTGTCTTTAGCCCATGCTTTTGTTCAATTCCTTTCTTTATCTATTTAAATTGATTGTTTGAAAATACCGAAGAGAAAGAGCATAAAATCTTCCTAAATAACTTGAAAACCAAGTAAAAGCTCATGTTTAAAAGCCTATTGGGTTGGTAAGTTACCAATTCACCAAGAAGTAATTCATTCTGGCTATTTTGATCCTTATGCTCTTACATTTAAACCAAAGAAAGTGTCCATTTTCATAAATAACAATCACACAATACATGTACACAAGATCAAGGAGAAGAGAAAGACACTCAACTCTCATAATGATATTCACAAGATACGTCACAATTACCATATGTTTGCCTTTATTCTAAAATATCTTTTCTTTTAGATATCCGGGTTGAGATTACATAAGGGATTTTTAAAGATTGTAATATTGGTTGAAAGGGCTGGTAGGATATAAATATGATCTTTTAGTGGATCAAATGCCATCCTTGAACACTCCATCACATTTCCATTTTCCTTTTCATTCTTTGTTCCCTTCTTTTTCTCCTCTTCTCTTTCCTTAACAATTATTCACAACCTAGGGTGCTTTTTATGAGCTCAATTTATTTATCTTTTCTTTTCCTCTTTTTTCTTAGTATACCTTGGGAAGTGGCCAAACAAATCATTTATGCCCTTTTCTTCTTGTCAAACAAATCATTTATGCCCTTTTATTTCTTTACACCTTATTAACCCCAACTTACACTTTTACCTATTTTCCTCACATTTTATAGTTTCAAGGAGCATGGATTCAAAAAAGGATCAACTTGAGGAATGGTTTTTAGTTTCATTGTGGTTGAACAAGAAAAATGGTCAGGAAGAATAAGGGTACATGCATCATTTGTTATGCTAATTAAGGCCAATGTGGCTTGTGAAACACAAAGAAGGCCTAAGTTCATCTCTACAACCTAAAGTCAGTCCTCAGTGAAGCGTGTTAAACAAGGCAAGTTCTAGAGTGTAACCACAAAAAGTGAACAAATAGAATTTTCCTCACTACACATTGGCATATGGATATCAAATGAACTAAACAACCCCAATCTTAACTAGAGAATTATTTCAACAATCAATCATAAAAAGATGTCAAAAACAGAGGTACATAGGTCAATATAAAACAATTGTGGCAAAAAATTTTGAGAGAGCTATTTTTTCAATTAATTATAAAAGCATGTTATAATCTCATATCCTACAACCATGTAAATCAGAAAATAATCTATCCTACCACGAACGACTAAAAATTGTAGGTTGGTGTCCTTAAGAATGTTACTTAACAATCTATCATTGGGCCCATACACAACAACACTTAACTGCATTATTTTGTTAGATTCAATAGAAATTAAGCCTCTAGGGAAATAACCATGGCAAGAAAACCAAGGAGGACTCTATACTACAAAAACAATAGAACTTCATACTAGGAAAGCGATAAAATGGACAATCATCACACACATCATTATTAGACTCGACAAAAGATCAATATTTATAATACAAATCAAAGGAGCCACATCTAGCATTATAAATACAAGTTAAAACATGCCCATAGGCCAAAATATGCAACCCCCATCCCTAACTAAAAAATTATGAAATGTCCCCAATGTACATACAAATAAAGAATAAAAAAGATGATAGGGGCTCATGCTCAAAATGTGTTACTCTGAATTATGTGAAGTATGGGTCGGGATGTCAACTGTCACACAATGTTTGGGAGTAGAAGAAGAGCTCACCTTAGTATTATAAAGTCGGCCCTATACCATGATGAAGGACTCTAACGTCGCAACCCGTATCATTTCAACCTCCTCGAGTACCATGTTGGGGTAATCTATCTCTTGGAGAACTCTCTCATCATACTCATCCTCCTCCTGTTGTCTTTTTCATGTGGAGGAGAAGGATGTAACACCCCAGATGTTTCTAAGATCGTATTTCAGGCTTAAGGAAAGAAATCACACTAAAAAGGGAAGTGTTGTGTAGAATGAGTCGGGGAACGACTCATTAGGAGGCCTAACAAATCGTGGTTAACCCCGTAGGGAAAACACTTTTGAGGTATGCTTAAGTTAGGTGATGACGGATGACCTAATGAGTTGTCTTGTCTAGCAACGACTCATCAGGTTGGTCATTGGATAGAGGGCAGGGTCCCCGAGTTAAGCCTTAAGCAGTGTAGTTGACGGAAGGATGTGACGAGTCATTAGGTGAGGCAACGACTCATCATGTCAGTCATTAGGAGGGAGGATCTGTTACCATGAAGGAATTCTCTAGTGTACTTAACAGGCAAGACAATGAGCCGTTGGATGGGGCGACGACTCGTTATGTGAGTCGTGACTCCATATTCGGGGAATTTTTCCATTTTTCTCCAGGGACATTTTGTAAACTCCTATGCTTTTAACTTTTAAATTATGTCATTTTGTATATTGTTTGGATGTTTTTAAGGGTTTTTCATGCCTAATCCCTCATTCTCTCAACTCTCCTTCTTCTCCTCTCAATATCTAGTTTCCCCAAAGTTTTTCCTCCAAGCTTTAAGGTGCAATTTCGAGTGGGATTTCTTCAACCAGGTTTGCGGGTCTTCAACAAGGATATTCCTCCGTCCTTATGCCCCAAAATGTTTTCATTAAAAACCCGTTTTCAGTTAATCTAGAAAAGCATGACCTAGGACTTGTATGATGAGAAAATTCTTTTATATTCTTCTTAGATGCTAAAATCCTCTGAAATTATGAATTTATTTGGAATGTAAATTAATGGGTTACTTTGAAATATGGATTATATGTTGGGAATACAAGAGTGTAGCATGTTCTTCATAAATTGGCTTGAGTATTGAATGGGATTTGTTTATTGCACTTGATTATCATAGTAATTCTGAACATGATGAAATTATGGAAATATTTTATGATTAACCCTAATGGCCTGATTATGACATTGATGACTATATTGGTATTAGTTAGAGTTTGTGGGCTTGCACAATTGAAAGTAAATCATGTAATATCACCATGTTTTTTATTTAATTGATTGGGTATGATTAGATTGTATTTATATGATGGATTATGAAGCTTGGGTGGATTCTAAATTCTTTTTCCTTACAAATATTGTTTTTCCAAATTTTAGAATCTAAACCGCCCATGGATAAAAAGATCATAAGAGAAGTGATTTATGATAAATGTGAGATGATGATGAGGTTAATGATGAAAAGCATGTTTCTACAACTACCCATGTTTATATCATTTTCAAAATGAAGTGATTAGATCCAAGTGTGATGAAGATTTGGGTAATGCCCACATGTTGATTCAAAATGATGATTTTCCTGAAATAAGCTTACCACATTGTTTGGAGCGAAGACTCCCAAATTTTATAAATGTTAGCTTGTGGTATGTTTTGAAATAAATGAAGCCATGCATCTATGATAAAGTATGAGTGGAATCTATTAATCATGCATGAACTTATGCTACATGTTGAATGAGATGAATTCGGAGTTTGGAGTGTCATGATAGTATAATGCGCAAGGTGAATCTACGGGATTATCGTTAGCAAGAATGTTTTCCTAGTCAGTCGTGATTCTCCATAGCAAGAATGTTTCCCTAGTCAGTAGGGATTCTCGTTAGCAAGAATATTTCCTTAGTCAGTCGGGATTATCGTTAGCAAGAATATTTCCCCAGTCGGTTGGGATTCTCGTTAGCAAGAGTAGTTCCCTAGTCATTCGGGACTCACATCCCTAGCTACTAGTCATGCATGTTTCTCCTTAGTCGGTCGGGACTAATATCCCTAGCCAGTCAGTAACTCTCTATATGTCTTGGGAGGCATGACTGGCACCTGATGCCCTACTAGGATCTGAACTGATCTAGCTAAGCCTTGCACTCCTAGTGCAGGACCAATACTAACTCTCAAATCAAGAAAGCAACGGGCTATATCTCATCTGTAAACATAACCCCCGGCCGACAAGGCCTTACAACCACTTGTAAAAGAAAAAAGCTATCCAGAGACAAGTAGTAACAGGGAAACCTATGCGGGCCTATAAAACCACAATGATGTCTAGTTATAACTATAAAGTAAATCCATTGCTAAACTAAATTGTGGCCGACAAGGACATTAACTGACAGCTAAACAAGGCCCCACATGACCATCAACAGCTAACCACAATAAAATGGAAACAATCTGCAAGCCTATAGGAGTAATATGACGGTCGGGACAGGGCCCTGGCCTACCCAAAATTGTACAATCAAAAGAAGTAAACCTTCTATCTACAAGCTCCGAAGGAAAGGAGCTGACTGTTCTAACAATACTGGCTAAAGGCTATGAGGGAACAACTCCTCGTCTATCCGCACCTGTAGGCAACTAAAGCAGTGTCCCAAGAAGGGCATTAGTATAATAGGTATTGAATATGTAAGACAATAATTATAAATGACTGAGTAAAGGAAATAAAACTGAGAATAACTGAAAGGAAAGGGTAGAGATAATACTTTCATAGCTGAACTTTCTACTATCTAATTTATTAGTAAATAATGAAAACAAGAACTTTACCTAGCCCCCATAAGCCAGAAGGTACAACCAACAGAGAATAACCCATTCGGGGTCCCCATAAGCCCTGGAGGGTGCACTTAAATCTATATACCCCTACCAAGGTCACACTGGGTCACTAATAGCTATAGCCATCCTACCAGTCCTCTGGATCTTCAACTAAGCCTGCTCAACCACTGACTATAACTGTGTCTGATCCTAGTGGACTTTTGATATCTTCACCCCGAGCACCAGGCTCAACGGGGGTGTGGTGTTGATACGACATATAATAGTCCAGCCATGGAATGGACTATATGAGGACCTGGGACCCCATCTTAGTCCCTGGAAGACGACATACCTCTTTGTGGAGCGACATCATTTTACCCCTATCGGGCGTCAAAACAGCTAGTAACCCTAGGGTTGGTCATAGAAGGTTATACAGGGCATAGTCAATCCGAAAGTAAACATAGAATACTGGTCTCAGCTAATAACAAATGCTAATCACAATTGATATGCTTCTGGTTCTCTTATTGGGACTTAAACTAAGTTATAATACTAAAGAAACTAACTTGCCGAAGGAATTTGCCTTAACATACTTGGATTGCTGATTTCTGATTAACTAGCGAGCATCAGGTTATATTCAACAGCTCTTCTGAATTTAAATCATACTACTAGGAGAATGAAACTAGTTTTAGTACTAAATTCGGCAAAAATGATAAACTTTTTATACAAATATTAACTATACTTCAACTTAATGAAACATAGCCGAAAATGCATAATTCCCCAAGAGTTCTAAAGGGAGAAATACTTACTAGAAGGCTGTGATCGTATAGAAATTAATTTGGAGAAATTTTGACAACTTTAGCTTGGCAGGGTTATGGTTAACCTAGCGAATTTTGAAAAATTAACTCCGTAGTAATGCTCCATGTGGCCTTAAACTTCGATACCCGACGTTAATTTGAATTTAGACAGCATTTCATAGCATAAACGGACGATAATTTGTTAAATTCCTTATGTTTCATCTCTTTTGGCCGAAGTTAACTTATGGAAAATGATTTAGATGGTAAGGAGGCCTTTATATATAATGAGGGAGATGGCCTAGGGCGCCTCGTGCCATCCATCGTGGCAACCCCAATGCTGCGCTGCATCTCTCAAGGCGCTAGTGGTCTGGCGCGCCGTGCTAGCTGGTGTCGTGTCGGCTGGCGCGTCGCGCTGGCCCTATGCGACCTGTCCTCATTCATCCTGACTTCCGAGGCTTCTCTACACGCGTTGTACTGCCTTTATTTATCTCAAATTCATGTGTACTCTTACAATTCATTAACTTTTACATGGAGTAAAATCCTCCCCCCCATAGGAACATTCCTCCTCGAATGTCTACCTTGATTCATAGGAGTTGAACTCTTTTCAGACTATTACTTTGAAAAATTTCGGCAGAGTCTCCCCTATAATACAGACTATTCAAATCCTGAAACGCAGAAAAGTCCAGTACAAATATCTATTGACATCACAACAGCCCTTTCATCAACAAAATTGTAGTCAACTGAAGGATACATGTATCATAAAGAATAAAACAACAATTAAATCAACATTTTTACCTTAACTGCATAATTTAGACTAAGCCTGGAACAAATGAGGGTATTAGGAATTTCATGTCATCCTCAGATTCCCAAGTCATTTCTTCTCTATTCTTGTTTCTCTATAGTACCTTAAAAGAGGCAACATCCTTAGTCCTTAACCTACGAATCTGCTAATCTAATATGGATACTGGAATCTCTTTATAAGCTAACTCCTCAATAATCTGGAAATCCTCAACAGGCACAATTCGGGAAGGATCCCCTATACATTTCCTTAACAGTGATACATGAGAGACTGGGTGAACGGATTCCAATTCTGAAGGCAGCTCTAGCTCGTATGCTACCTGGCCTATTCTCCGGAGAATCTAATACAGGCCAATAAACCTGGGCTAAGCTTGCCCTTTTTCTCGAACCTCATCATGCTCTTCATTGGTGAGACTTTTAGGAATACCCAGTCACCTATATTGAACATCAAGTTTCTACGCCGTACATCCGCGTAAGATATCTGGCGGCTCTAAGCTGTCAACGGGCATTCTATGATAAGCTTCACTTTCTTTTCTAATTGATGGAATATATCTGGTCTGATTAACCCTAATTCTCCAACCTCGAATCAGCCAATTGGGGACCTGAATTTTCACCCATACAAGTCCTCATAAGGTGCCATTTAAATTGCTAAGTATAACTATTGTTATAAGCAAATTCAATAACAGGTAAATGTTCATCCCAGTTGCCCCTAAATTCTAACATGCATGCCCGTAACATATCCTCAAGCGTTTGAATTGTATGTTCTGCCTGTCCGTCTGTTTGGGGGTGGAAGGCTGTACTCAGTTAAGTTGTCCCTAGGCCTTTCTAAAAGGACTGCCAAAATGTAGCTATATACTGTCCCCTTCTGTCAGAAATGATTGATATTGGAACACCATGTAATCGAACTATCTCTTTGATATACAACTCAACATAGTCTTCGGCTGAGAAGGTAGCTCTGCAGGGCAAAAAATGAGCTGACTTCGTCAATCTGTCGACAATCACCTAGATCGAATCAAACCTACGTTTGGTACGGGGTAATCCAGTAACAAAATCCATGTTGATTGCTTCCCATTTCCACATAGGCACTACTATCTCCTATGCCAATCCGCTGGGTTTTTGATGTTTCGCCTTTACTTGCTTGCAAATAGGACATTGTGCTACAAATTTTGCTATGTCCTTCATCATTCCCGGCCACTTGTAAATCTCTTTGATGTTATGATATATCTTTGTTGAATCTGGATGAAGAGAATAGCGAAAATAATGTACCTCTACCATGATCTGCTGGCGGAGTCCTGTCACATCCGGAACACAGAGCCGACCCCTATATCTCAAGACCCCGTCTATAGTTACCTCAAAAGTTGATGCTTCCCCTCGCTGACCTTTATCTCTAAGCTGATCCAGGCTAGGGTCTTCATACTGTCGTTCTTTCACTTCTACAACTAGTGATGATATTGCGCTATTCTGGATCACTACTTCACTGTCACCCGAGTCTATTATTCGGGCGGCCAAACTGGCTAATTGGTGCAATTCTCAATCCAGCTCTCGCTGTCCGGGCCTCAAATGTGCCAAACTTCCTATGGATTTGCAGTCGAGGGTATCTGCTACAACATTGGCCTTCCCTGGATGATACAAAATATTCACATCATAGTCCTTCAATAATTCTAACCAGTGACGCTGCCTCAGATTCAATTTTTTCTATGTTAAGATGTACTGGAGGCACTTATGATCAGTGAAAATATCTACGCGGACACCATACAGATAGTGCCTCCATATTTTGAAGGCATGGATTACTGCGGTTAATTCTAGATCATGGGTGGGATAGCTCTTTTCATGCTTCCTCAACTGTCTTGAAGCGTAAACAATCAGCTTACCATGCTGCATCAGCACACATTCTAACCCAACGCCTAAAGCATCACAATACACTACATAACCCTCTGATTCGTCTAGCAAAGCTAATAGTGGTCTTGCTGTCAATCTTTTTTTCAACTTCTGAAAACTTCGCTCACATGTTTTAGTCTAGTGAAATTTAGCTTCTATCTGATTTAACATAGTCTAGGGCGCTGACATTGTAGAAACACCTTCCACAAACTTCCTGTAATATCCGTCTAACCCTAGGAAACTGCATACCTCGGTTGGAGTAGCCGGTCTAGGCCATGTCTTTACTGCTTCAATCTTCTAGGAATCTACCTTAATACCAGCTTCTGACACAATGTGACCCAAGAAGGACATGAAATTCAGCCAAAGTTCACATTTGGAAAACTTCACATACAATTGACGATCCCTGAGGATTTGGAGTATTGTTCGTAAATAATCTCAATGTTCTACTTCTGAGATGGAATACACTAGAATATCACTAATAAACAATATCACAAACAAGTCCAGATACAGCCTGAAGATGTTGTTCATCAAGTCCATGAACACTATAGGAGCATTCGTCAATCCGAAGGACATGACTAGAAATTCAGAGTGGCCATACCTGGTCCTAAAAGCCATTTTAGGGATACCTCTCTCCCGAAGACGAACCTGGAGATATCCAGAACTTAAATCAATTTTTGAGAAGTACTTCGCCCCTTGTAACTGGTCAAACAAATCATCTATTTTGGGAAGAGGATACATGTTCTTGATGGTGACATTACTTAACTTCCAATAGTCTATAAACATGCAGAAGGAGCCATCATTCTTTCTTACAAATAGAACTGGCACACCCCACGACGAAGTACTCGACCTGATGAACCCTTGTCTAACAGATCTTTCAATTGTTCCTTCAATTCTCTAAGCTTAGTAGGAGCCATTCGGTGTGGAGGGATAGATATAGGATGAGTACCTGGAAATAAATCAATTGCAAAATCGATCTCCCATTCTGGGGAAATATAAAGAAGTTCATCTGGGAACACATGTAGAAATTCATTGACTACTGCAATGGACTGGAGAGTTGGAGATTCTGCTTGAATATCCCGAACTCTGACAATATGATAAATACAACCCTTCACTATCAACTTTCTTGCCTGAAGATACGAAATAAACCTACATTTTGGCATGGCCGCATTGCCTTTCCACTCCCACACTACTTCCCCTGGGAAGTGGAACTGGACAGTCTAGGTCCAGCACTCTACATTGGCATAACATGTTGCTAGACAGTCCATATCCGTAATTACATCAAGGTTAATCATTTCTAATTATACCAAATCCTCCAAAGTCTAGCGACCAACAACTTTTACTACGCACCCTCGGTAGATCCTCTTAGCTATGATGGAATCACCAATTGGTGTGGACACTGAAAAGGGTCGCCGAAGCAATTCTGGCATAATATCAAACTTCCAGGCCACTAATGGTGTAACAAAAGATTAAGTGGAGCCTGGATCGATCAAATCATACACAAAATGAGAGCATATGTCCAGCATAGTTATCACCACATTCGGTGACGACTTTGACTCCTGTCATCCCGGTAATGCATAAGTGCGATCTGGACCGGTACCTAAGCTAGATGCCTCTGATCTATCTCGGCCTCTGCTGACTGGAGTTGAGGGCCTATGCCCTGCTGAAGATACTGGGGCACGTGACCCTAGTAAAGACCTATCCTAGTGATCCCTACCACTCTGACCCCTAGCTGGACAATCCCTCATCTGATGGCCCTTCTGCCCACCCGCGTAACATGTTGTGGAACCATACTTGCATGCCCCTGAGTGACCTCGACTGCAGATAGGGCAAGGTGGTACAGTAAATCTACTTTGCTCTGACCCCCTCTACTGCTGCCAGCCTACTAGCTGTCAGCTCTCGTCAGGCCCTGATTGTCCCTGATGATTAGATCTACACCCCTACTACTGCTGTGGAGGTGGGGGTCTAGATGGCCTTTTTGATAGTCGTGATCGGAGTCCGCCCTAGGACTCTACCGGTATATCACTGGGTCTGATCTTGCTACACTTCTCCTGATTTGGTCTTTCTATCTCTCGCTGTCACTTCCTGATCCCCTTAATAATCTTGGCAAATGCCTGAACACGGGCATATCCATGTCCTCTCGTAGGGTGGTCATGATAAAAGTCTCCACATATTCTAGATTCAGCCCCAAAATAAACCCGTGCACCCTGGCTGGCATGGTATCTACAAAAGCTGGTGCATATCGAGTCAAGGAGTCAAACCTCACATCTATTCCCGAACACCTATTGAGCCCTTCTCCAGATGAAAAAACTGATCAACCTGGGCCCGTCCAATTTCCATTAGCGGATAATGATCTAGGAAGGCCTCCGAGAAACTACACAATGACGAAGGGGGAACATCTCTACCTTGGGACCTCTCCCAACTCTCGTACCATAATACTGCAATGTCCCATAGCCAAAATACCGCCGACTCAACTGATTCTGCAGGTGTGGCATGCATTACCCTGAAAATCCACTGCAACTGGTCTAGAAAATGCTGAGGGTCCTCATCTCGATCTTTCCCTGTAAATTGCAGGGGACTCAGTGTGATAAACTCTCAGACACTCAAACTACCAGGCCCCTCTGAAGACTCTGCAACTGCCAGTGGCACTGGCTGACGCTGTGCAGCCATTATCTAAGCTATCATAAAAACAGCGCTCCTAACCTCTTGATCTGATGGCACCGGTATAGAGAATACTGGAGGTAGTGCGGACACATCCGCCACTCTGGACGGCTCCTAGCGTGGCAGAGAAGACTGGGGGGACCAAGATGAAGTCTCCCTATCGCCCTCAGATCAGGCTGACTTTGACTGAGGCACCCTGCTAGTGCCCTCTCCTGCTGCAAAGTCAAACTTCCTTCTAGTCGTGGTATGTCGCGGGTCTGACATTTATCAGTACACAAGAAGAATATTGTAAGCTTAGGGACTTAACCCTATACTATACAGTTCGATAGCACGACTGGATAAGAAATAAGAATAACCGTCTTATCATGCCTCGCAACCTCCTGCCTATGGAATGTGGTGAAAAACACATCCATAGACAAGACTCTACTTTGCACGGCTTGCAAAATCCCTGGGATACGACCTTCTCTGATACCAAGTTTTTCATGCCCTACCCTGGGAGGCATGACTATAACCTATTGCCCTACTAGGATCTACGCTGATCTAGCTGAGCCTATGCACTCCTGGTGCAGGACAAATACTAACTCTCAAATCAAGAAAGCAACAGGCTATATCTCGGCTGTAAACGCAGCCCCGTCCAACAAGGACTTATAGCCACCTGTAAAAGAAAACAGCTATCCAGAGACAAGTAATAACAGGGAAACCTATGCGGGCCGATAGGACCACCATGATGTCTAGTTATGCCTTTAAAGTAAATCCATTGCTAAACTAAATTGTGGCCAACAAGGTCGCTAACTGATAGTTAAAGAAGGCCTCACATGGCTAACACGTAAGCTAAAACATATATGGGCCCTGTATGGCCATCAACTGCTAACCATAGGGAAATTGAAACAATCTGCAAGCCTGTAGGAGTAATAGGACGGTCGGAACAGGGCCCTGACCTACCCAAAACTGTACAACAAAAGAAGTAAATCTTCTATCTACAAGCTCCGGACGAAAGGAGCCGACTGTTCTGACAATCCTAGATAATGGCCAAGAGGGACCAGCTCCTCGTCTATCCGCACCTGCAGGGAAGCAATATAGTGCTCCAAGAAGGGCGTCAGTATAATAGGTACTAAATACGTAAGGCAATAATTATAAATGACTGAGTAAAGGAAATAAAATTGAGAATAACTTAAAGGAAAGGGTAGAGATAATTCTTGCATAGCTGAACTTTCTACTATCTAATATACTAGTAACTAATGCAAACAAGAACGTTACCTAGACCTATAATCCGGAAGGTACAACCAGCACAAAATAATCCACTCGGGGCCCCCATATGCCTTGGTGGGTGCACTTCAATCTATGTGCCCCTAACAAGGTCACACTAGGTCACTAATAGGTATAGCCATCCTACCAGTCCCCTGGGTCTGCAACTGAGCCCGCTCGGCCCCTGACTATAGCTCTATCTGAGTCTAGTGGACTCCTGATATCTGCATCCCCGGCACGAGGCTAAATGCGGGTGTGGTGCCAATACATCATATATTAGTCCAGCCATGGAATTGACTGAATGAGGACCTGGGACCCCATATTAGTCCCTCGTGGACGGCATACCACTCCGTGGAGAAACGTCATCTCGCCCCTGGCGGGTGTCGACATAGCTAGTAACCCTGGGGTTGGTCATGGAAGGCTTCCGTGTTTTTATATTGTTAGAAAAAGTCTTTCAAACTTGTCTAGATAGATTCAACGTTGTATCTAGGTGTTGTTAAATTGTCCTTATGGTTTATATTAAATTCATGAAATTAGCTTCCGTTTATTTATGTTGTTAGCCGTGTCTGATGTTAAGTGTATGCTGTGATTATGCCATTGGTCAACCTGGAGCCTTTCGGGGTTCCTTGTCCCGTATTACGGCTAGGGTGTGAACTCGAGTCGTGACAAACATGGTATCAGAGCAAAGGTTTTGAGTGTCCTAGGGTGTCTGAAAGCTACGTAGAGTCTTCTTCATAGGTTTGAAGCATGCCACACTTATGGAGAATAGGCTATGAGACATTTTTGAAATGTTCCCTTTTCTTCATGATCCTTATCATGTGTGGAGTATGAAGCTCTAAACAGTTCCCTCCCCTAACTCGTGCTTTATGCGCTCACAAATAATGCCTCACAAACGAGTGAATGGAAGAAAGGGTAGTAACGATCGTCAGTAGGTAGCACTAACCCAAGCATACCCAATGGATGATCTTGTTACTTATGTTGAGTTTTGAGCAGCCTTTCACATATTGGCGCAGACCTTGACCGCTCAAATGAACTAGCGGGTGATGTCCCGTGCTCCTCAGAATAGGAATGAGGCGGCGGCAAGAATAAGGAATTTTCTTTGGATGAACCCACCAGAATTCTTAGGGTTAAAGGTGGATGAGGACACATACGCGTTCTTGGAGGAAATTCAGAAGATTACTCAGGTTATGGGAGTAACAGCAAATAAGAGCATAGACTTAGCCTCCTACTAGTTAAAGGGAGTTGCTTACATCTGGTATTTTTAGGGGAGAGATAGTCGGGGAGTTGGAGCAGGTCCCATAGGTTGGGATGAACTTATGACAACATTTTGGACAGGTTTTTCCCTCAGGAGTTCATGGAGGAAAAGGCGGAAGAGTTCATTAACTTGAAACAAAATGACATGACTGTCCAGGAGTATATGTTGGAGTTCACTCGGTTATCTAAGTATGCACAGAAAATGGTAGCCGACCAGCGGGCCCAAGTGAGCAGGTTTGTGAATGGAGTGTTAGACTCCTTTCTCAAAGAATGTCGGACTGCCATGTTGCACCGGGACATAGACTTCCCTCGCTTGGTAATATTTACTCACCAGATGGAAGTAGAACAGGTTAAAGAAAAAGAGAGAGAGGCCAAGAGTGCCGGGACTGGAGACCCAAATTTCGCCCATCAGAGGTCGAGTGTTGGGCATCGCTCACGTTACCAACAGAAATCAACAGCCCCAGCACCTTCGACATTCAATGCTCTGTATAAGGCCAGAGGGAGGGAGATTACTTACCCATTATGTATGAGCTGTGTAAAGCACCACTTGGGGGTATGCATGGCTGACGCAGATGTATGTTTTGGGTGTGACAAGGCAGGCTATATGCACCGAGATTGTGTAGCGTCTAAGCGAGGCGAGGGCAGATCCTTGACCACTTCTTCAGCAGCCCCGGTAGCCCGCCCATTTCAGCAAGGTTCATCCTCTAATCTAGGCGGCGAGCATCATCAAAATCTGTCCTATGCCATAGCATCCCATCAGGATAAAGGCAAAGCGTCGGTAGTGGCCACAGGTATATTGCGAATCTTATGTTATCCTTTATATGTTTCCCACCTCAGTATTGAATAAAAAGCTCATTTGTGATTGTGGGAAAAGATTGTTGATGTGTGATGTGAATAGCTGTTACTGTAAGGCTCACAGTGAAGGTTTGAAGTGAAAAAGGAGTTAAGAATAAGCAATTTAGCCTGACCCGAAGAAAGATTCGGGAGCCTTAGAACGATGACTTTAGGCTAGGGGGGAGATTGTTAATAAGTGAAATAAGTCGGACCTTAAGAATGCTCATAAAGGAATTTTAGCCTTAGCAGTTTAGTATGTTGAAATCTACTATGTTCAGATAACCTCCCTTGTACCTCGGTTGAAGTTAAGTTATGGTTATCCCTATGTGCAGTTTCCCAAGGTTTAGAAGTAGTCATTTTAGACACTGATGTCAGTTTTTCTCTATGAATTCTTTATGCTCATTTCAATGTATGAATCAATTTTGTGTGTTGATTTATGTTTTCCAGTGTGGTCAGCTCGAACTCAGTCTTTAGAAGTTGTTTATTAACTCACTAAAGTTGGATTATCTCTTCTATGTACTCAGTTTTAGATGTCTGGAATAACTCGTGCTCATGAATTCCTTATCCTCAGCTAGATTAGATATCATGAATCCTAGCTTAATATCAAGAAGCAATTCGAGAATGAAGGTTTAGCCTGTATCCTTTCCAGTGTTGTACCTATCTCTATGTTGGTTTCATGTACTTCGGTTTCCCTGTGCCATGGAATGCACGTTCAATGTGGATATTCATTTTGATGTGTAAGGATGGTCCGGAGTTAGATACTCCGTTGGTGTTTAGCTATGATTGATTGATATTTGGATATCGTCTTCGTCTCTATCTTTTTAGTATGTTTAGCCAAAATTCAAGGATGAATGTTTCCAAGGAGGAGATATTGTAACACCCAGATGTTTCTAATATCAGATTCCAGGCTTAAGGAAAGAAATTAGACTGAAAAAGGAAGTGTTGTGTAGAACGAGTCGGGGAACGACTCGTTAGGAGGCCTAACGGATCGTGGTTAACTCCGCAGTATGTTTAAGTCAGGTGATGACGGATGACCTAATGAGTTGTCTTTCCTGGCAACGACTCATCAGGTTGGTCATTAGATGGAGGGCAGGGTCCCCGAGTTACTCCTTGAGAAGTGTAGTTGACGGAAGGATGTGACAAGTCATTATGTGAGGCAATGACTCATCATATCATTCATTAGGAGGGAGGAGCTGAGACCAAGAAGGAACTTTCTAGTGTACTTAACGGGCGAGAAAAAGAGACATTTGATGGGGCGACAACTTGTTACGTGAGTCATCACTCCAAATTCGGGGAATTTTTCTAGTTTTCTCCAGGTGCATTTTTGTAAACTCCTATGCTTTTAACTTTTAAACTACATCATTTTGTGTATTGTTCGGGACGTTTTTAAGGGTTTTCCATGCCTAAACCCTTATTCTCTCAACTCTCCTTCTTCTCCTCTCAATATCAAGGTTCCCCAAGGTTTTTCCTCCAAGCTTCAAGGTGTAATTTCGAGTGGGATTTCTTCTACCAGGTGTGCGGGTCTTCAACAAGGATATTCATCCATCCTTGTGCCCCAAAATGTTTTCATTAAAAACACATTTTCAATTAATCTAGAAAAGCATGACCTAGGGCTTGTATGATGAGAAAATGTTTCTATATTCTTCTATATTCTTTTTAAATGCTAAAATCCTCTGAAATTATGAATTTCCTTGGATTGTAAATTAATGGGTTTCTTTGAAATATGTATTATATATTGGGAATAAAAGATTCTAGCATGTTCTTCATAAATTGGCTTGAGTAATGAATGGTATTTGTTTATTGCTCACTTGATTATCGTAGTAATTCATGAACATGATGGAATTGTGGAAATATTGTATGATTAACCCTAATGGCCCGATTAAGACATTGATGACTATGTTGGGATGAGTTGGAGTTTGTAGGCTTGAGCAATTGAAAGTAAATCATGTTTTATCACCATGTTTTTTATTTAATTGATTGGGTATGATTAGATTGTATATATATTGATGGATTATGAAGCTTGGGCGAATTCTAAATTTTTTTTCCTTACAAAAAATATTTTTCCAAATTTTTGAATCTGAAACGACTATGGATGAAAAGTTCGTAAAATAAGTGATTTATGATAAATGTGAGATGATGATGAAAAGCATATTCCTATAACTACCAATGATTATGTCATCGTTTTCAAAATGAAGTGATTAGATCCAAGTGTGACGAAGCTTTGGGTAATGCCCACATGTCAAATGATGATTTTCCCGAAATAGGCTTACCACATTATTTTTAGCGAAGACTCCCAAATTTTATAAATTTTAGCTTGTGGTATGTTTTGAAATAAATGAATACATGCATCTATGAGAAAGTGAGTGGAATCTATTAATAATGCAAGACCTTATGCTACATGTTGAATCAGATGAATTCCGAGTTTAGAGTGTCATTGTAGTATAATGCGCAAGGTGAATCTATGGGATTCTTGTTATCAAGAATGTTTCCCTAGTCAGTCAGAATTCTCGTTAGCAAGAATGTTTCACTGGTCAGTCGAGATTCTTGGTACCAAGAATGTTTCCCTAGTTGTTCGGGATTCTCGTAGCAAGAGTAGTTCCCTAGTCAGTTGGGACTCACATCCCTAGCTACTAATTGTGCATGTTTCTCCTTAGTTGGTCGGGAATAACATCCCTAGCTAGTCAGTTACTCTCAATATCAGGGCATTTTTCTCCCTTGGACAGTCAGGGATTATCATTAGTAGAATGTTTCCCTTTGATAGTCAGGGACGCTCCCTTTGACAGTCAGGAACTTTCCTTGAACAGTTAGGGACCCTGTTGATATCAGTCACGACATCGTGCCTATGTATTATTTTTGATTATTTCTTTTGTGCATCAGTTGATTTTATAATGATGTGTGTCCTTATAATGTGTTTATGTTGATATGAATATGTAAATCTCATATAAGGTTGTCGTATCTCATTTCAGTTACATTACTATTATTGTGTTATTATATACTTCCTTTTTGTATATGCTTATGAGTTAGTTGATTACGCTTCTTGTATACTCAGTACATTCCAAGTACTGAGCGCACGCCTCTTGTACTATATCGTTTCATGATATAGATTCAGGTCTCCAAGTTCCGCCGCATGGCTAAATACGCTTCTCTCTCTCCTAGCTGCTAATGGTGAGTCCTCATCTTCCACAGACGTGGTTTATGTTCTTATTTTTACTATATTTCAGTTTTTAGACTTCCGGAGTTAGTTGGGGGCTTGTCCCATTAACTCATGAGTTTAGAAAAAGTGTTTCAGACTTGTCTAAATAGATTCAGCGTTGTATCTAAGTGTTGTTAAATTGTCCTTATGGTTTATATTAAATTCTAGCTATTAGCTTTTGCTTATTTCTGTTTTTAGTCATCTGTGATGTTAAGTGTATACTATGATTATGCCATGGGTCGACTTGGAGCCTTTCGGGATTCCTTGTCCCGTGTTACAGCTAGGGCATGAACTCGGGTCGTGACAAAGGACCTCTAGTCTTTGAAGGAATGGCAGATCGGTCCTACTCAAGTGCAACTCTACCAAGTGTATCTTTGGGAGGTGATGCTTTTGGAGGAAAAGCTCTCTATGGGGATAATGTCTGTGAAGCCTCAACTAGTAAGGTCGATTGTGAAGGCTCTCTAGTTAGGAGATCTTCAGTGGTTGCCACATTAGAAATTAGCTTCATCAAGCTAGCAAAAGGCTGGGTACAATCCACCATTGGTAAGCTTATCTTAATTTCCTCAACCCGAGGCTCTCTCATCTGTAAATCCAGCACAATAGATCTGGTCTTCTCCAAGTCTGTGTTGAGGTTTTGAATCTCTTTTTGGTTGGATCCTTACTTTAACTATGCTAGCCTAACCTTAATGGCCCCTAGTTGGGCACTCAGTGTCTCATGGGAGGCCTTCACTAAATCACGCAGTGGTTGTAAGGCCTGCTCAACAATCTTGGCCATAAAGGTTGAACCTCATCATTCATGTAGGCCTACTGCCGCTCCTCTCTATCAAGTTAAGCAGCCATGCTTGCCAAGGTATCTTTTGAAAGCTGGATAGTCCTAGGAATGGCAATTGGAACCAGGATAGGTGTAGTAGGAGAAGAAGTAATTCCTCTGGGAACAATGTTTGCGCGAAGTGATGTTGGAGCTGCTAGTAGTTGTGAGAAGACTAGTCTTTCGGGTTCCTTAGACTAGATACCCTCATTCTCTGATGCACCCCAACTAGTAATGATGTACTGGAGCGTCTAGCAGTTCTGGCTAATGAGTCATCTCTCATATAAGTGATATTTGTCACCTACGAGCCTCATAAGGATAACCTCTTTCTTCTAAATAAGTAATCACGCTTTTTGGCACAAAGCAGTCACCAGGCATAAAAATGGGAGAGAGGTGGCTGCCTATAATGCTCTGTCATGACCCGAACGTACACCCGGATTGCAGACACGGGACAAGATACCCCAAGAGACCCCAAGTCGACCCATGGAACATGCATACATCTAATCTCAATTAAATAAGTGGAGTACCATAAAACATAGTGGAAACGTAATCATAACATAACACCAGAATATAGTAGGCGTACACATAAGTTGAGTACTACATATTGTCTGAAAGCCTCCACTGCATATGATGGGTTGATAGGACAAAATCCCCAACTAACCCGAACAATACCGAAACACAAGATAACATAAAAGTCTGTCAAACGGTCCTCAGAACATGAGGATTCACCAATAATCTGAGAGCGTAAGCTGAGATGGACTAAGGATGAGGATGAGCCTGAGATTCAGACCCTGTATCATGAAATGATACAACATAGAAAGTATGCATTCAGTACGTGGAAGAAAACTCATAAATAAACATAGAGAAGGACATAACACTTGTATCATAAACTTCGTAAGAAAACATAAGGCTCAAGACTTTCAAATCGTTTATAAATCATTCATTATCATAACCGTAACATGTGGAACAATGGGAGGACTCTTCATAACCTACACCATCATGGTAGAGCCTTTCATGATGCCCCAACTATCTCACTCAAGTGGGCGGAGCCAACCATAGCTTGCCAGACGATGGTCGTGCATTAGGCGTGATATCACATTTGAGGGGATCATTATCCATACAATATATCATTAGAAACCCACGGTGGCATGTGGTTATGAGACACCGACGTGGTCATTTGAACTCCGGGCTGCTCGGTGCTAGACACGGCTGCCAAAACATGCATATAGGCTCATATGTAAATCAATAACATCATGCATTAAGATTCATTGGCTAAGAGATAACATTTGTCATCATTGATCCCCAACATTCTTAGCCAAGAATCAAGGCATTTTTCATTGGCCAACATCATAAATCGATAAATCATGCAATTCGCTTCAAAAATCATAAATCATTCTTCAACATGCGGGCATTGCCCAATACTTTGACATACTCAATTCTTTCAAAAATATGCTCATGAACATAGGTAAACTTAAATCATGCTTTTAAATCATCAATAAACTCAAAATATTTAATATTCATCATAAATCATAACTTTCATGAACTCTCATCAATGAGCATTTTAGATTTACAAAGCTTGGAACATAATTTTTAAGAAAATAATATAAAACCTGCCTATCATTCATAATGGAAAAATTAAAACTCAATTAAATCAAACCCATATAGAGAAATAAAATTTTCATGCATTTGGGTAAAACCCCATGGAATTGAGTAGGAGGATTCATGATTAAATTCGAAATTTGGGCATGGGTGTGGAAGAAATAACCCATTTTAAACCCTACAAACCTGGGAAGGATGAATCTACCACCTCACTGATTGCCCAAGGAGAAATTGGAAGAAGAATCAATTAGAGAAGCTCTTGATCACCTCCTAAATTTCATAAACACTCATGCATGGAAGGAACACACTTAGAATAGGTTTTCCCCTGATAAAAACCCACTAAAACGAGCTTAAAACGACATTGTATATGGCCTTAGGATGAAGAAATGAGGAAAATACCCGTATTGATTATGCAGAAAATTGCCCACTAGACAAAACAACGGACGAACCAACGGGCCATTAGAAGATACCACTACTTGTGGTATCCGGCCGTGCTAAGCACTGCCCCAATCCATATCTCAGAATAAAACCACAGACATATAGGATGGGTCGTCCAAAGTTTCAACGCGTTGTTCCTTCAGTCGTTGTTTCCTTTTTCTGAAACTCTGCACTTCTGTTCAACGAGCCTCACCATGACTCATTGTAAGATACAACGGGTCGTGGTTCCCATCCGTCATTTTCCCCTAGAGATCTGGGCTCCCTTACCACGACTCTTCACAACGGGTCGTTGCAAGCCACAACAGGTCATTACATGACCCATTAAACTCCCAAACTGCTAAGCCATCTCCTCCCACAACCACTAACAACGACTCATTGTTTCATACAACAAGTCGTTACATCAATCGTTGCCTCCACTGCCACCTGAACACCTGATCCCACGACTGCCAACAACAGCTCGTGGTTAGATACCACGAGTCTTTGTACCTCTCGTCCTGCAACTTTTTCCCGAAATTTCAATAGTTTTGCATTTTAGCTTCCCGGGTATACTCTTAGGCACTTCCGAGGTATTACAATATTTCCCCCTTGGGAACATTCATCCTCGAATATAGGAAACAAGCAGCAAACAAAAACATAAAATTTATCATAGACATATACGGATCATTTTAACCGAATTTTTCACGGAATGACTACCTCCGAATAAAACCACATAGCTGAACTAATGTCATACATCACATACACATTCATACAGATAAAAGAAACCTGTACACCTGAACTAAAAATGAAAACTAGATAGTGTCATAGGGAAAAAACTGGCACCTAAATAGGAACTAAGCCAATAGAGAACAAATGTGGGTATCTAGCTATCATGTCTTCTTCGGTTTCCCATGTAGCTCCCTCAACATTCTGATTTCTCCACAATACTTTAACTGAAGCTAATTATTTGTTTCTCAACTTCCGAACCAAACGATCCAACATTTCAACGGGAATTTCTTCATAACTGAGGCTGTCTTTTACCCTAATACTGTCTACCAGGATTACCAAGGATGGATCACCCAAACACTTTTTCAGAAGCAACACATGAAAGACAGGATGAACTGAAGATAACTCCGATGGCAAGTCCAACTCATATGCCACCTTACAAACTTTTCTCACAACCAAGTAGGGACCAACATACGAGGGACTAAGTTTACCTTTCTTTTCGAACTGCATGACTCCCTTCATGGGAGATACCTTTAGAAATACCCAGTCGTCCACATAAAACTCCAAATCCCTTCTTCTCACATCAGAATACAATTTTTGACAACTGTAAGCGGTTTTTAACCAGTCCCTTATCAACTGGACCTTTACCATGGCCTCATGAACAAAATTAGGTCCTATCATGGTTGCCTTACCAACCTCAAACCATCCGATGGGCGATTTACACCTTCGTCCATAAAGAGCCACAAACGGTGCCATCTGGATCCTGAGTGATAACTGTTATTATAGGCAAATTTGATTAAGGGCAGATGATCATCCCAACTATCTTTGAAATCCATAACACATGCTCTCAACATATCCTGAGGGTTTGAATGGTTCATTCTTCTTGGCCGTTTGTTTGTGGATGGAAGGCTATATTGAGCTTAACTTGAGTCCCAAGTCCATTTTGAAAAGAACGCCAAAATTGGGAGGTAAACTAAGTACCTAGGTCTAAAATAATTGATAAGGGCACTCCATGAAGTCGAACCAACTCCCGGATGTACAATTTGGCATAATGGTCTGCTGAATCCGTGGTTTTGACTGGTAAGAAGTGTGCAGCCTTGGTTAACCTGTCGACCACTGATCTTGGGCAAATTTATATGCCCAAGTGATACGCAAAAGTACCATTTTAGCCTTGTTTATCTACCAATGTGTATACATTTTCATGTAATTGGTAATAAAATGTGAATTTATACTAACCAACATGATTAGCATTGTTTTGCAGGTAAAATGTAATTTCGGGAAGCTAAACTGCATGTTGGATGATATCGGGGTTGGACTTGGATGCGAGCAAGGGATAAAGCATTGAACAACATGAATTAAAGGGGCTCCGCGATGGAGCCGTGTCACGCTTCCACCGCGGAGGCCTTCTGCCTGGATGGGGAAATTTCGTCCAAATTCCAGAGAGGGTCCGCGTCTGGTCCGTGGCACGGTGGCTTCGCTCCGCGTTGCACGCCGTCCCACGTTGAGCTTTAATTCCTGGACCCCCAGTTCCAGTGAGGGTCCACGTTCGTAGCGTGTCACGGAGGCAGTGCTCCGCGATGCACTCCGTGACACATTGCTTGTTATTCCGGGAAAAATTCCCAGCAGTATAAATAAAACACTTAGGTTCATTTTTCAATATTCTGACTTGGTGGAGCAGAAAGTGGGTTACAGGCAGTTGAGTGACGAAAATATCAGCGTTTTTTCTCTCTTTCTTTCTTCTTTAATTCAATTGCTTGTATGATTGACACTCATTTAAAGATGTTTAATCCACAAATGAGTGGCTAATTCCTCTTCTTGCTGAGGTTATGAACAATTGTGATGAAATGTAATCATTGATTCTTTGGTTTTTCATCTTTTCTTCCATGTTGTTCTATTAATTCTTGTTCTTACTGCATTAATGTGTGGCCTACGTTAATGTACATCGAAAAAGTCCAGTTTCACTCGAGAGAGCATGAAATTGGAAAGTTGTGAATTAATAGGATATGATCTTTACTTGATTTGGGAAAATTGGGAATTGATTTAGTTTCAGGATAGAAATATACCTAAAAGTCGTATTAGTCAATTTAGGAACCGAATTTGTATGGCTAGAACATGAATTGCATTTAATCATGGAAATGTAGGTGGATGGCTCATGATTCTTAAGTGAGGTTAAATACGAGAGTTTTAATCTCTTGGCAATAGTTCTTGGCTAGCAACTGGAGGAAAAGATTAACCAAAGTATGATGATAATTAATTTCATTACATGTTCGTTTAACCTCAGCATGCTCTCATTCATAGTTCAGACTCACAGTAGATAATTGTTTTAGCTTTAGTATAAAAATTATAAAACAAAATATCAAACTTTTGGTTACACTGTTGTCTGCATTTTTAGAAGTAAAATATAGTACACTTGGGCATATTGCACTTCATCCAAGTCTCTGTGGGATAGATACTTGGCTTACTAAAGCCACTTTACTACTTGTTCGACCACGTGCACTTGCGTGTCATTTTATATACCCACAAATCACGCTAACAAGTTTTTGGCGCCGTTGCCGGGGAATTGGCAATTGGTGAATTTGTTTTAAGTGTTAATTTACTGTATTTTTATTTTCTTAGTGTTGACAACTTCGTCTTAGCCTGTATATTGCAGACTTAATTTCTGTTTAACACTGGCAAGAGACAAGGAGCTGGTGGAATCGTATATAGAACCAGAAATGATATTTCACAGTAAACGGAGAGAAGCTCTACAAAGAAAGCTACAGTTGCTCAGACAGACAATCATGGAGCAACACCAGAATCCACCAGTAGTACGGGCAGTGTTAGTGCCCGAAGAAGCAGCAGCTCGTCCGGTTCGCGAGGTGGCAATCCCACATGCCAATAATGTTACATCTAGTATCCGCAAACCTGATCCAAGAAGGAGGTTTGAACTTAAGCAGAATATGGTGCAGTTGCTGCACACTAGCGGGCAGTTTACCGGTCTCCCTCATGAAGATCCACAGCAGCATCTCCAAAATATTTTGGAGATAAGTGACACTTACATACCCGCTGGAGTGTCATCAGACTATGTCCGGCTTACATTGTTCCCATTCTCATTATTGGGAGAAGCCAAGAGGTGGTTGAAAGCTGAGCCACCGAATTCTATTTCTATGTGGGATGATCTTGCACGGAAGTTTTTGATACGATTTTTCCCTCCGGTAAAACAGCAAGACTTAGAAGTCAGATTCTAAGTTTCAAACAGAGAGAGGGAGAGAATTTATATCAGGCCTGGGAGAGATTCAAATCTATGTTGGGGGATTGTCCTTATCATCACCAGTCCAATGATGTGCTGGTGCACACTTTTATAGAGGGTTTGGAACCCCACACCAAAATATTGCTAGACTCAGTAGCTGGAGGGCAAGCGCTGGAGAAAACTTATGAGGAGCTGTATACCTTGTTGAACCGTATTTCGTAGGGAAATCCAGAATGGAATGCTGACTCATCAAGAGGCGGGACAAGGAAAGCAGCAGGAGTGCTTGAAGTGGATGGGTTTACAGCTATCGCTGCACAGATAGCTGCATTGCAAAATCAACTTAACACCCACTTCAGCAACATGACATTGAACCAGCCTCAAGCCCCAGTTAATGCAGTACAACAAATGTGGTGTGAAGTGTGTGGAAGCAGTGAGCACTCAGCTGAGTGTTGTGGAGCCAATCCTGACTTGGTAAACTTTGTGGGTAATGTTCAA
The DNA here is from genome assembly GCA_035772735.1 of Datura wrightii. NCBI lineage: Eukaryota > Viridiplantae > Streptophyta > Magnoliopsida > Solanales > Solanaceae > Datura > Datura wrightii. The sequence goes on from JASDFA010000019.1 coordinate 48,639,330, forward strand.
AGGAACCACCAACAGTATGGTAGTAGCTACAATTCCAATTGGAGGAATCACCCTAATTTCTCATGGGGTAGCAACAACCATCAGGGCCAAAGTTTGGGTTAGGGTGTGCAAAGGAACCAAGGAGGGCAGCAGAATTATCAAGCACAATTCAGAAACAACAATGCACCTCCTCCACCACCATCACCCAGCATTGAGGAGATGTTCAAGACCATGATAGCTAATCAAGCTCAATTGCAGGCTGACTATGTGAAATTGGCAGCCGAAGTGAAAAACAACTAGTTATCTACCAAGGCACTTGAATATCAATTTGGGCAATTTGCTAGTGCCCAAAACACAAGGCCTAGAGGAGGACTACCGAGCGACACGGATCCCAATCCCAAGCAGGTAAATGCAGTGACCACATGGAGTGGTTTGCAGCTGAAAGAGGTGGAACCAGAAAGACCACCTCAACAGTCAGGAGCAGCAGAAGTTGAGAGGGAGCACAGTACTTAAAGGGGGAAGACTAAGGAAGCTGAATCAGAAAGACCTCCACCCCCATTCCCTCAACGACTAAAGAAACACAAGGAGGAGGCGTGTTTCAAGAAATTCATGGAGGTGCTGAAACAGGTACATATTAACTTACCTCTTGTTGATGTCTTGCAGGGAGTGCCGAAATATGCTAAGTATATAAAGGACATCGTGGCAAACAAAAGTCGGTTGACTGAGTATGCTACGGTGGCTCTAACGGAGGAGTGCACTTCCCGAATTCAAAATAGACTGCCCACAAAGCTCAAAGACCCTGGGAGCTTTAATATCCAGATTACTATTGGGCAGAGCATCCGAGCTCGTGGATTGTGTGATTTGGGAGCAAGCATAAATTTGATGCCTTCATCGGTATTCAGAAACTTGGGTCTAGGGAGTCCTAGACCGACAACAGTAATCTTGCAATTGGCGGATCGATCCTTAGCCAGACTTGATGGCATTGTGGAGGACGTTCTGGTGCAAGTTGGCTCCCTAATTTTCCCGGTAGATTTTGTCGTGTTGGATTTTGAACCAGACGCGGAAGTCCCATTTATTTTGGGACGTCCTTTCTTGGCAACCGGGAAAGCACTAATTCACGTAGCTGCGGGGAAGATAACAATGCAAGCACACGACAAAATAGAGGTATTTGATGTGTTTAAAGACATGAAGCTGCCAGCTATACATGAGGAGCTTTCAACAATCAATGTGGTTGAACATGAAGAAATTCGTCAGATTGTTGAATCTCAAGACCCATTGGAAAGAGTGTTGACGCACTCCGATCATTTTGGAGATAGAGAGGCATATGGAATGGTCCAAATGTTGAATGAAGCACAAAATCATCCTAGGAGATAAGAATTTCAATTATTGATGAGGTCTCTAGAACCTTTGCCGAAACCATCCGTTGAGGAGGCACGGAAGCTGGAGCTGAAAGAATTGCCTCCCCATTTAAAATATATCTTTTTGGGGGAGGATGAGACGTTACCAGTCATCATCTCTGCAGACTTGACGGAGGCACAGGAGAAGGCAGCATTGGGTGTCCTCAAAAAGAGGAAGAAAGCAATGGGTTGGCAAATGTCAGACATTCAGGGTATCAATCCAGCTTTCTGTACACACAGGATATTCATGGAGACAGGAGACAAACCAACCGTTCAGCTGCAACGGAGACTAAATTCGGCAATGAAGGATGTGGTGAGGAAAGAAATAATCAAGTGGCTTGATGCAGGTGTGGTCTACCAGATTTCAGACAGTGAATGGGTCAGCCCCGTTCAGTGTGTTCCAAAGAAAGGGGGGATGACTGTGGTCACCAATGAGAAAAATGAGTTGATTCCTACCCGAACCGTCACAGGCTGGCGGATTTGCATGGATTACAGGAAGCTTAATGAAGCCACGAGGAAAGATCATTACCCCATCCCGTTTATTGATCAAATATTGGATAGGTTGGCGGGACAGGAATATTATTGCTTCCTTGATGGGTACTCTGGTTATAACCAAATAGCCATAGCTCCGGAGGATCAAGAGAAGACTACTTTTACATGTCCTTATGGGACGTATGCTTTTAGGCGAATGCCGTTTGGGTTATGCAATGCACCCACCACATTCCAGAGATGGATGATGGCTATTTTCCATGACATGGTGGAGGATTTTGTTGAGGTATTTATGGATGATTTTTCTGTTTTCGGTAATTCATTTGCTACTTGTTTGCAGAATCTTGACAGGGTGCTGGCTCGTTGTGAGGAATCTAACCTTGTATTAAACTGGGAGAAATGCCACTTCTTAGTGAAGGAGGGTATTGTCCTTGGCCACAAAGTGTCTCGGAAGGGGTTGGAAGTCGATCGTGCTAAGATCGAGGTTATTGAAAAGTTGCCACCACCTGTGTCAGTGAAAGGTGTGCGCAGTTTTCTTGGCATGCAGGATTCTACAGACGATTCATCAAAAACTTTTCCAAAATTTCTAGACCACTATACAGATTGCTAGAAAAAGCGGTGAAGTTTGAGTTGAATGATGAGTGTCTTAAAGCATTCGAAGTTGAAGAAGAAATTGATACAAGCACCTATCCTCACTTCTCTAGACTGGGAACAACCATTTGAGCTGATGTGTGATGCCAGTGATGTGGCTGTGGGAGCCGTATTGAGGCAAAGAAAAAATAGAATCTTTCATTCTATTCATTATGCAAGCAAAATGATGAATACGACCCAAAGTAATTACACAGTCACAGAAAAGGAAATGCTAGCCTTGGTGTTTGTATTTGACAAATTCAGGTCCTATTTGGTGGGTTCGAAAGTTGTGGTGTACACAGACCATGCAGCGATTCGGTACCTATTCAACAAGAAGGATGCTAAGCCTAGGTTGATCAGATGGATCTTGTTGTTGCAGGAGTTCGACCTTGAGATCAAAGACAGAAAGGGGAGCGAGAATCAGGTAGTAGATCACCTATCACGATTGGAAAGCCGGTTGCATATGATGGAAAGTGATAACATAAATGAAGAGTTCCTAGATGAGCAACTCTTGGCAGTTGGGGAAGCTGAAGTTCCCTGGTACGCAGACATAGTCAAGTTGCTAGTGAGCGGAGTCTACCCACCTGAGGCAACAGACCAGCAAAGAAGGAAATAGAGGCTTGATCGCCGACAATTTTTTTGGGATGAACCATACTTATTTAAACAAGGACCAGATCAGGTAATGAGAATATGCATCCCAGAGAGTCAGATTGCAGAGGTGTTGAGGGGTTGTCATTCTTCATTGTATGGGGGTCATCACGGAGGCGAGAGAACAACACACAATGTTCTATAGTCAGGTTTCTTTTTGCCGACACTGTTCAGAGACTCTATGGCGTATGTCATAATGTGTGATAGATGTCAGCGTACAGGAGCAATTGGCAGAAGACAAGAGATGCCGCTGCAGAATATACTGGAAGTTGAGCCCTTTGATGTATGGGGCATTGATTTCATGGGCCCATTCCCACCGTCATTTGGTAATCGTTACATCTTGGTTGCCGTAGATTATGTATCAAAATGGGTGGAAGCAATAGCTTGTCCCAGGAATGACAACAAGGTAGTAACGAAGTTTGTGTAAAAACATATCCTCACCAGGTTCGGGACACCCCGAGCCATTATCAGCGATGGAGGGGCTCATTTTGTCAATGCAAGTTTCAAGAAATTACTAGCCAAGTATGGGGTGCGTCACAAAGTGGCGACAGCATACCACCCCCAAACTAGTGGGCAAGTAGAGGCGTCAAATAGAGAAGTGAAGCAGATTCTCCAGAAAATGGTAAATACCCAACGGAATGGTTGGTCAAGCAAACTTGATGATGCGTTGTGGGCATACAGAACTGCTTACAAGACACCGATTGGAACCTCACCATAGCGACTGGTCTATGGTAAAGCGTGTCATCTTCCGGTGGAGTTAGAGCAACGAGCCTTTTGGGCTGTCAGGAAGCTAAATATGGACTTAGAGCTGGCGGGCAAGAAGAGACTAATGCAACTCAGTGAACTTGAAGAGTTCCGCTGGCATGCCTATGAGAGTGCCTAGTACTACAAGGAAAGAACGAAAAGATTGCATGACAATCATGTGGTGCATCGCATTTTTGAGCCGGGATAGAAAGTCTTGCTCTTCAATTCAAGATTGAAGTTGTTTCCAGGAAAGCTGAGGTCTAAATGGTCGGGACCATTTGAAGTGGTGAGAATGACCCCGCACGGGGCGGTAGAGTTGTGGCAAGAAGATCGGAGTGCCATATTCTTAGTAAATGGCCAGAGGTGTAAGCACTACTGGGGGGAGGACGGTGATCGAGAGAAATCTTCCATCACCCTCCGCGACGGTAAACCAGGCGCTGCACGGGAGGCAACCCGTGAAAAATTTTTCTTTCTTTTTGTAAAGTGTAAATAGATTTTTCTATTCTTTTTCTTTTTCTTTTTCTTGATTTACTACAAAATTTTTTCGTTTTAGTTTTTGTTTTAATTGTATTTAGAGTGAAACCTATAATTCTAACCAATTTTGTATAGTGAGAAGAATTTCAGGTCAAACGGAGAAAAATATGCATGGAATCGCGAAGGAAAAGTCAAGGTATGAAAATTAATAAAAACTGGCGAACAGTGAGCTGAGGCGACAACTCCGTGTCACGGAGGTGGACCTCCGCGTTACCTCCGTGACACGTTGAGGTATAATCCGGAAATTTTAAAAAATTTCCATAACAGTCTCGCAATGGCTCCGTGTCACGGAGGCAGTGCACCGCGATGCAGTCCGTGACACGTTGTCGTGTATATCGCGACATGTCACACCGGGTCGCCGGGTGACCCGCGCGATTTCCCTACTGTTTAACCCCGAAAAACCTCCCTTTTCCCTCATTTTTTAATCTCTCCGCGACCAAACCCCCCAAAACCCATCCCCCATCAACGTGACATGGAGTAAGGCAAGAAATTCAACTAGTTTTCTTTGATTCTTCAAAGTCAAGGTATGTTTTTCGATTTCCTCTCAATTCTTGTCGATTTTCTTCGATATTGAGCATGTGAGGTGAGCTAAATTGCCCTAAGTAGAAATTAATCATGAATTCGTGTTAATTGTTGTTGATGAATGTTCGGAATGTCGTTATGATTGCTTGAACTCGTCAATTGCATATATTAATTGAATTTGCTTGATAATATCGATTGTAGGGCTTATTTTTGAATTTGGAGTTGAAAATGTATTGAACTTGTGAATTTCATGTCGGGATGTACATGTTGAATGAGATGAGTCGATACACAAATTGTTAGGATGTTAATAGAATGACGGATTCTCGGGTTAAGGGAATGTTGGAATTTGTAAGAATTTGGTTGGTTGTATAGGTTCGTGTAGATAACTTTTTGTTGTTGTTTTTGTTTCTTTGTTTTTCTTTGCTAGGTGTGATGGGTAAAATGATAGCGATGGTAGTGATTGTGATTGGCTGTACGAAGTCTAAGTAGTACACAGAAGATATACCGTCGAATTTTTCAAACGCACTAAGCATGATTGTATAGTTGGTTATTGTGTGTAAATAAAGATAATCTTGTCGTATTATTATAACTGTAGCTAAGGACTAAGTGAGGGGTAACCTAGCTTAACCCAACCTTAGCCGAAGTTAATATCCATTAGCTTAACATTGATCTTGTCTACTTGGGTTGACAGGTAAAATGGCAAGCAGGCAAGAGAAAGTGAAAGGCGCATCAACTTCGGGTGCCGGAAGGAAGCGAATCAGATTGGGCACAGCAGTCCCAGCAGCACCAGCAGTTCCACGCGGCCAACGCCGCCAATACGGAACAAGATGGGTGACTGATGAGGGGAAAAAGTGGTACGCAAAGCACAAAGAAAACAAATATTTCCCCGAGGAGCTCATAGCACGGGAACCATTGGCACAGGAGTTCCCTAGGATGGTTCACCGATTCGAGGCAGCTGGGCTCAATTTCATCTTTGAAGAGCCCAAGGAATGCAATTTGCACCTGGTTCGGGAGTTCTATGCCAATTGGAAGCCGACGATCAGAAGTCACACCATCAAGATCAGAGGGCAAATAGTCACCTTGGAGCCCCACCACCTCAATGCCATCATAGGAGCGTGGGACACAGACGCCCACGTACTCCGACAGCTGAACATTACCCCACCGTATGCGGACATCAGACGCACATTGTGTGGGACCTGATCGACAGCTAGATGAAGCAGACACAAAGAGAGGGGCTACCACCAGACTTTGCCATATTCACAGATGAACATAGAAGCCCGAATCTGGCTAAAGATAGTCTTCTCATGCCTAATATCGGGGCTACATATGACAGATGTAACTGGGGATCGTGTATGCCTGGTGTACGCCCTGATGAAAGGGCTGGAGATCAACGTGGGGGCGGTAATTATCTCCGCCATGAAGAGAGCCCGGTTGCACCAGGGGCACAGGTATGGCTTTGGTGGACTACTTACCACCTTCCTCAGGGGCCTAGATGTCGAGGAGGAGGCCCTTGACTATATCCCGCAGATGGAGTGGCGGGCCTTAGATGTTGCTAAAACTAAGGCTCCCGACACCACCCATGGGCCAGTGCTTACACTTGATGAGCGACATGCTCGTGACGACCAGTATATGGCTCGGATGTATGGGATGCAGATGCTCCAACTGAGGATAGGCGGGAGGCCGGCGACAGAGAAGGAGCTATGGCAGCTCGAGCTAGACTACCCCTTCGGCGAAAACGCCAGGGCTCTATGCTGAGTGGGGCCAGCATTTGTAGAGCCCACAGAGGATGATGTCCCCACAGACGAGGAGACACGTCGGGAGGACTCCGATGTGGAGTCCGATGATGATGACGGGGGCGACTCAAACATGGGAGATGAAGCAGCAGCACCAGACGAAGACGTGGAATACTTTAACTGATCAGGGAGTTCCACCACCCGATTTTGTGCTATTTTAAATTTTGTGAACACTGGGGACATTGTTCGAGCTAAGTGTGGGGTGGGAGTAGTTAGGTGCTGGGCTGGGCAGTTTTGTATGTATGCTCTATTCTGTTGTCGTGTATGTGAAAATTTGTTTGTCCCTGTGAGTTGTGAATATTTAAGTTGTTGTTCTATTTGTAAATTTATGTGAAATTGATCTGTGTTGCTGAATGTTGCTAGCTGATTCCGATTCTGTACATATTTTTGTTATCGAAATGATCAATATTTTTAAAAATTTTAAAATATTTTGTACATATTTTTTCTATTGAAATGATCGATATTTTCAACATTTTTTACTTTCTGGGTTTCTCGGCATTTGTTTTCGGTTCTTTAACCGAGAATGGTCCCATTGAACCAAAGTCATAGTAGTGACCATTCCCTATGATGGATGGATGACGACCGTCTTAAGGGAAATGTAGTCGTTAGGAGTAGATTTTTTTCAATTATTTTTCAGTTTTTTTCTTTGGTGGGTTGCATCCCAAATCCTGTAGTTACTATATGGTTGCGAAATTCTGGTTGCGTGTTGTACATGATATTTAAAATGCAAAGGTGATTCATATGAAAGCATGCAACTATGTAAATATGTTGAGACACCTAGGCCATAGAGTTCGATTCAGTGTGATTGAGGCTTAATGTTTGAATTCCTGTAATTAGCATATTGAAGAGTCTGTGAATACATCTTGAATTGAGCATGTGCAAAAAGTGTGAAGTGAGGTGTTGTTATTCCATGCTATTGTGAAGTGTCTAGAACTTTACTGGTGTGTGTACAAAACGAAATGAAGGAGGTGTATTGTAGGAATGGATGTAGGCATTTCTTTGTTTTAACCGAGAGTTTCTATTTTTTCCTTGTCGTACCCACCTTGATTGTATACCATAGTCAGCCCGTTGAGCCTTTAGCCTATTATTTTTTTCTTTTGCCATAAAGTGTAAACCGAGCTTGATTCATTCTTTTCTTTATCCGTAAAGTATATACAAAACTCTTAAGCACTTAAAAAGAGAAAATCATTTTCCCAAAGTGTCAAAGAGTGAGAATGGTGAAAAGAAAAAGAAAGGCAGAGTGATAGAAGAAAAGAAAAGGTTGAAGGTGCACTTGCTATAAATAAACTATAATGAAGGTGCATGAATAATCTTTGTTGTTGTGTCAAGTGTGATTAATACGATGGGCCATACTAAAGAAAAATATCAAGAATGGGATGATGAAAAAAAAAGAGAAACAATGTCCATGAGTTGATGGGATGTGTTGAAAAGGCGCTTAAGGATGCTAGTGGCTATTATTGGCTAATCCAATATTTACTAGTTCCGTAGCTTCCATTACAACCCGTTAAAGTCCTACGTGATCTTACATCGCACTTCTTTATATTAGTGGAGTAATACACTAAGGGCAAGCTTATGGGTCATGACATGATGCATGTGAATTCTTTTGGGAGAGAGAGAGAAATTGTGTTTACATGCCCCTGCTTAATATTTTGTGAGTCATATGAGCAAAAAAGGGAAGATTCTCTTGTGTTGTGAGGGCACATGCTTGATGAAAGATTAATTTTCGTGTCGGATATCTTGATCAGCTGATTTGCATGAGTTTGCCAATATCGAGAGTCGATTCTTAAAGTCTAGGGGGTTCTTAATGTAATGAAGGTCATTGCATTGATAAGACCATGCATGTTTTCTTGATGATTTGCTGTACTGAATAATCGGTATGACTGTAGCCTAAATTGTCGAACCAAAGTAGCGAGGTTGGGATGTAAATTGCATGAAGTGTAGGATTGTTGTTCGAGGACGAACAAGGATTTAAGTGTGGAGTAAGTGATCTTGGGCAAATTTACATGCCCAAGTGATACGCAAAAGTACCATTTTAGCCTTGTTTATTACCAATGTGTATACATTTTCATGTAATTGGTAATAAAATGTGAATTTATACTAACCAACATGATTAGCATTGTTTTGCACGTAAAATACAATTTCGGGAAACTAAAATGCATGTTGGAGGATATCGGGGTTGGACTTGGATGAGAGCAAGGGATAAAGCATTGGACAACATGAATTAAAGGGGCTCCGCGATGGAGCCGTGTCGCGCTGCCATCGCGGAGGCCTTCTGCCTGGATAGGGAAATTTCTTCGAAATTCCAGAGAGGGTCCGCGTCTGGTCCGTGGCATGGTGGCTTGGCTCCGCGTTGCACGCCGTGCCACGTAGAGCTTTAATTCCTAGACCCCCAGTTCCAGTGAGGGTCCGCGTTCGTAGCGTGTCACGGAGGCAGTGCTCCGCGATGCACTCCGTGACACGTTGCTTGTTATTCCGGGAAAAATTCCCAGCAGTATAAATAGAACACTTAGGTTCATTTTTCAATATTCTGACTTGGTGGAGCAAGAACGTGGGTTACAGGCAGTTGAGGGACGAAAATATCAGGGTTTTTTCTTTCTTTCTTTCTTCTTTAATTCAATTGCTTGTATGATTAACACTCATTTAAAGATGTTTAATTCACAAATGAGTGGCTAATTCCTCTTCTTGCTGAGGTTATGAACAATTGTGATGAAATGTAATCATTGATTCTTTGGTTTTTCATCTATTCTTCCATGTTGTTCTATTAATTCTTGTTCTTACTGCATTAATGTGTGGCCTACGTTAATGTACATCCAAAAAGTCCGATTTCACTCGAGAGAGCAACAAATTGGAAAGTTGTGAATTAATAGGATATGATCTTTACTTGATTTGGGAAAATTGGGAATTGATTTACTTTCAGGATAGAAATATACCTGAAAGTCGTGTTAGTCAATTTAGGTACCGGATTTGTATGGCTAGAACATGAATTGCATTTAATCACAGAAATGTAGGTGGATGGTTCATGATTCTTAAGTGAGGTTAAATACGAGAGTTTTAATCTCTTGGCAATAGTTCTTGGATAGCAACTGGAGGAAAAGATTAACCAAAGTATGATGATAATTAATTTCATTACATGTTCGTTTAACCTCAGTATGCTCTCATTCATAGTTCAGACTCAAAGTAGATAATTGTTTTAGGTTTAGTATAAAAATTATAAAACAAAATATCAAACCTTTGGTTACACTGTTGTCTGCATTTTTAGAAATAAAATATAGTACACTTGGGCAGATTGCACTTCATCCAAGTCTCTGTGGGATCGATACTTGGCTTACTAAAGCCACTTTACTACTTATTCGACCACGTGCACTTGCGTGTCATTTTATATACCCACAAATCACGCGAACAACCACCACCAAAATTGAGTCATATTGCTGGTGAGTATGTGGTTGACCTGCAGTGAAATCCATGTTAATTTCTTCCCACTTCCAATTGGGGTTGCTGATATCCTAAATTACGCCTCCCGACCTTTAATGTTCTACTTTCACTTGCTTACAGTTTGGACACTTGGCTACAAGCTCTGCGATATCCTTCTTCATACCATCCCAAAATTAGATTTCCGGCAAGTACCGATACATCTTCATAGATATCGGATGTATGGAATATTTGGTACCATGTGCCTCGTGTAGTATTCGACCCTTCAAATTATCAATGTCCGGGACACATAGCCGACCCTGATATCGTAGAACACCCTCTACTCCTTTGGAGAAAACCTCCACCTTTTGACTGCGCACTGATTCCTTCAGCTTCCTCAAAGTCGGATCCTCATCTTTCTTAGATTTGACATCGACCACTAAGAACGATTCTGACCCATTCTGCACAATAATGTCGCCATCAGTCGAGTCAATCAATCTAACCCCTAACCTTTCAATTCGATGGACATCTCTCACCAACTCCTTCTTTCACTCGTCCACAAGGGACACACTCTCCATAGAGAGCCTACTAAGAGCATACGCAACCACATTAGCCTTGCCCAGATGGTAGAGGACACTCATGTCGTAGTCCTTTTGTAACTCCAGCCACCTCCTTTGCTGAAAATTTAGATCTTTCTGTGTGAACACATATTGCAAGCTCTTGTGATTCGTAAATACATCCAAGCGGACCCCATACAAGTAATGCCGCCATATATTTAATGCAAACACCACTGCGGCCAACTCATGATCATGGGTCAGGTAATTCTTTTCATAACTTTCAGTTATCTCGAGGCATACACTATTACCTTCCCATGCTACATCAACACATATCCTAGTGTGACTCTCAAAGCATCGTAATACACTACAATGCCATCAATGCTCTCGGGTAATGTCAACACTAGTGCTGAAGTGAGTTGGGTGTTCAACTCTTGGAAGCTTTTCTCACAAGCATCCAACCATTGGAACTTCACCTTCTTCTGAGTCAAATTAGTCAAAGGAGCCGCAATAGATGAGAAACCCTCAACAAAACTCCGATAGTAGCCAGCTAAACCTAAGAAACTCCAAATTTTCAAAGGGTTCCCCGGCCTGGGCCAATTCTTCCGCCTCGATCTTCTGGGAATCTACCCTAATGCCTTCGCTTGATACCACATGACCAAGAAATTCCACCTAGTCTAACCAAAATTCACACTTACTGAAATTTTCATATAACTGATGATCCTTGAGGGTCTGAAGCACTACTCTCAGGTGAGCGGCATACTCCTCCTTGCTCCGTGAGTATATCAAGATGTAATCAATGAACACAATCACGAACATGTCTAAATATGCCTTGAACACCTTGTTCAGTAGATCCATAAAAGTTGCAGGGGTATTGGTTATTCCGAAAGACATAAAAACAAATTCGTAGTGACCATACCGAGTCCTAAAAGTGTTCTTCACGATATCACTCCCCCGAAACCTGAGCTGGTGATACCCGGACCTGAGATCAATCTTGGAGAAGCACTTGGAACCCTGAAGCTGGTCAAATAAATCATCGATCCTGGGTAAGGGATACCTGTTCGTGACGGTAACCTTGTTCAACTGCCGATAGCCAATACACATGCGAAGGGAACCATCCTTCTTTCGAACAAATAGAACTGGTGCACCGCATGGAGACTGGCTCAGTCTAATGAAGCCCTTATCCAACAGATCTTTTAACGGATTCTTCAATTCCTTTAGCTCAGTTGTTCTATCATGTAGGGAGGAAAAGAGATATGCTACATATCAGATAAGAGATCAATATCGATGTCAATTTCTCTCTCAAGAGGAACACCTGGCAATTCTTCGAGAAAAACAATCGAATACTCACACACCACCAGAACTGATTGAATAGTCGGGGTCTCAGAGTCAACATCCTTAACCCTAACTATATGATACATGGAGCCCTTAGAAATCATATTCCTGGCCTTAAGATAGCAAATAAATCGACCTGCTGGTACTACCGAACTACCCTTCCACTCCAACACTAACTCATCCGAAAAATGAAATTCCACCATACGGGTCCTACAATTAATCGAAGCGTAACATGCAAACAACCAGTCCATGCCAAGAATAATGTCAACGTTAGTCATGGCTAACTCTAAAAGGTCTATGGAGGTATCCTTATGCAACATAGTGACCGAGCATACTCTATATACTCGTCTACCTATGATCGAATCACAAAAAAGGGTCGAAACTAAGAATGATTTTGACAAGGTCTCGAGACTAACTCTAAGGCTACTAGCAATGTAAGGAGTCACGAAAGACAAGGTAGCTCCAGGGTCTACCAAGGCATAAACATCAATATGAAAGATCTGGTGAAGCCTCCTGCTCCTGGCGCGAGGTAAGGGCATATAATCGATTTTGGGTCTTTCCGCCAACCCCACTAGTCGATGCTCCATGCGGAGCGTAACGAGCTAGAGCTACTGCTGTCCTGGTGATCTGTGCACGACCCCTATCATCACCCTGACTAGCATATGGGCATGCTCGGCGCAGGTGCCCAAATCTACCACACACACAACAAACATCTAAACCGAGCAGGCACTCCCTTGCATAACTCTTGCCGCACTTACCGCAAGCCGGAGAGGTATAATCTAATTATGTGCCCTCTGATCCCTCGTACCTGAATCTTTGGTCCTCTGATCACTCCTGGGTGTGTATGGAACACTACCTGATGATGCTGTTGGGGCAAGTGATCTCTACTGAAACTGTGGACGGTAGCCACCCCGGACCTCTGATTTGAAAACCCACGGCTATCCGTCCAAGCCCTTTTCGCCTCCCTCTCCCTCGCATGAGCCATCTCCATCTGCTGGGCATACAACACTATGCGAGGAAAGTTTATATCCTGGCAGAGCATGGAAGTCCTGCAATCCTTGTCTAAATAACCAGCCACACCACGAACAAATTGGCTCACCCGCGCCCTCTAATCCGTCACTAACTCTGGGGCAAACTTTGACAAACGAGTGAACTCAAGTGAATACTCCAGCACTGTCATCTTTCCAAGCTTGAGGTTCACAAACTCCGCTTCTTTCAACTCCCTCACCTCCCGAGGGAAGAACCTATCGAGAAAATCCATTAGGAACTCATCCCAGCTAATAGCGCCTGCTCCCTCTACCCTGCGGTCCTTCCATTGCTTGTACCAAATATGACTGACCACTTTTAGCCGATAAGAGGCCAAGTTAACGCATTCCCTATTTGTCACCCCTTCATGATCCCTTCAATGAACTCATGTGGATCCTCATCCACCTTTGATCCCGTAAACTTAGGAGGGTTCATCCTCAAGAAGTCTCTAATCCGAGCCGCCGCTGCATTGCCATTTTGTGGGACCTGCGCAACAGCACGCTGGTTGACCTGAGCGGTCAAGGCCTGCGCCAACATTTGAATAGCCGTCTAAAACTCAACATGGCAACGGGCTTTGCTACCTGGGGCTCCTGAACATATGTGACTTGCTAATGCCCATGGTCATTGCCACCCCCGTGGCTTTCATATTTTCCATCCCTCCTTCCGTTCATTCTTCTAGGAGCCATAATTCTGCAATCGCGAATCGAACGAATTAGAAGGACGGAGATACTTTTCATCGCACAACATAGAACATGAAAGAAGGGAACATTTCCTAAATGTCTAGTGGGCTCTTCGTCATAGGTGTGGCGCGCTTCACACACATGAAAAAGACTCTACTTAACGCGGCTGTTAGACACCCTAGGACACTCTAAACCTATTGCTCTGATACCATGTTTTTCATGATCCAAACGTACACCCAAATCATAGACAGGGGACAATGGACCCCCAGAGACCTCAAGTCGACCCACGGTACATGCATACATCTAATCTCATTTAAATAAGTGGAGTATTAATCATAAAACATAGCTGAAATGTAATCATAGCATAACACCAAAAAATTCTAGGTGTACACCTAAGATGAGTACTACATATTATCTGAAAGCCTCTACTACATATGATGAGTTAACGGGACAACATCCCCAAATAACCCGAATAATACTGAAACACAAATTAACATAAAAGTCTGTCAAACGGTCCTCGAAACATGAGGACTCACCAATGATCTGAGAGCGTAAGCTGAGATGGACTAAGGATGAGGATGAGCCTGAGATCCCAACCCTGTATCATGAAACAATACAGCATAGAAAGTATGCGGTTAGTATGTGGAATGTACCGAATATTCAACGTAAGTAAAACGGAAGTTAAAAGTAATATAAACTCATAAATAAACATAGGAGAAGGACATCATGCTTGTATCATAAACTTCGTAAGAAAACATAAGGATCAAGACTTTCAAATCATTCATAAATCATTCATTATCATAATCGAATGTAAACTTTATCAAAACATAACTTAAGACAATAACATAAATATAAAAATGCATAAAACATGTGAAACAATGGGAGGACTCGTCATAACTGACACCATCATGCAAGAGCCTTTCATGATGCCCTAACTATCTCACTCTGGGCATAGCAGACCATGCCTTTCCAAGCGAGGGTCATGCATTAGACGTGGTATAACATTTGAGGGGATCATTATCAATACAATATATCATTAGAAACCCATGGTGGCACATGGTTATGAGACACCAGCGTAGTCCTTTGAACGACAGGCTGCTTGGTGCTAGACACAACTCCCAAAACATGCATATAGGCTCATACGTAAATCAATAACACCATGCATTAACATTCATTGGCTAAAAGATAACATTTGTCATCATTGATCCCCTTTAAAATATGCTTAGCAAAGAATCAAGGTCCTTTTGATTGGCCAACACCATAAATTGATAAATCATGCAATTCGCTTCATAAATCGTAAATCATTCTTCAACATGTGGCCATTGCCCAATACTTTGACATACTCAATTCTTTCAAAAATATTCTAACATAGGTAACTTGAAATAATGCTTTTGCATCATCAATAAACTCAAAATATTGAACATTCATCATAAATCATAACTTTCATGAACTCTCATCAATGGGAATTTTAGATTTAAAAAGCATGGAACATAATTTTCAAGAAAATAATATATTACCTGCCCATCATTCATAATTCAAAAATTAAAACTCAATTAAATCAAACCCATAAAGAGAAATCACATTTTCATGCATTTGGGTAAAACCCCATGGAATTGAGTAGGAGGAATACTCATGGTATGCATGTTAGGTGTGAATATTTAGAGTTGGTGTACCAAGTTTGTCCGGAGTCAGATACTCCATTGGTGTTTAGCTGTGATTTATTGGTATTTGGATATCATCTTCGTCTCTATCTTTTCAGTATGTTCAGCCAACATTTGAGGACGAATCTTCCCAAGGGGGAGATATTGTAACACCCCAAAAGTTCCCAAGATAAAAATTCAGGATTAGGAATGAGCTTAGCAGAAAAATCTGCAACATTGCGTTAGTAAGACTCAAAGTACGAGTCATAGCTCGGTTGTACGGGTTGTAGAAAGACCCGTTGTTCAAATTAGATAAGTCATTTTTCCAACCACGAGTCATAGTACGTGCGTACGACCCATGGCCAAAAGTCGTGACGAGTCTTTCGGGTTAACATGTGGATGATTGTACGGATGATGGTACGACTCATAGGATGGGGTTACAGGTCATGGTATGACTCATAGGTTGTAGCAATGAGTCGTGATGAGGGAGTTGTGGTTAAGTCGTAGTTGCTAAGGGTGGATGATACAACGACTGTCAGTACGACTCGTAGAAGGTCACTACGAGTCGTGGTGAGCGAGTCGTGGCCAGATTAAGAGGATTTGAGAATTGGTGACTACGATATGTGACCACGAGTTGTTACTTCGTGGTACGACTTGTGGTATGAGTTGTGGTTGGGACCAGAGCAGTTTTTCAGGGTTTTTCATTAATGGCATTTTTGTAAATCGTAATCCCTAGATTCCTAAACTACGTCATTCTGGGTTCTACCTTGCACGATTTTAAGGGACTTTCATGCCTAAACCCCCATTCTCTCATCTCCCTTTCTTCCTCCTCTCTTCTAAAAAATTCTAGGGTTTCACCAAGGTATTCTTCAAGCTTCAAGGAAGATTTTCGAGTGGGACTTTCGTCTACCAGGTATGCAGGACTTCAACAAGTATATTCTTCCATCCTTGTGCCCCAAAATGTTTTCAATAAGAATCCGATTTAATTTATTTAGAATATCATGATCTAGGGTTTGAAAAATGGGTAATTTCTTCTTCTTTCGTTTTCTTAAATGCAAATATTTACTGCAATTATGGAAATTATTTGGGATGTTAATTTGATGGGTTGTTTGGAATATGGATCATATGTTTGGAATGCATGAGGATAGCATGTGGGTCATAAGTTGGCTTGAGTAATGAATGGGTGTTACTTATTGTTCAATTAATTTTCGTAGCCATGCATGAATATGAAGAAATTGTGAAAATATATCTTGAGTATGAATGGGTGTAGTATGTTCTTCCTAACTCGATTTAAGTGTTGAATAGGAATTGTTCATTTCTCCTTTGTTTACCGCAGAAATTCATGATTTTGATGGAAGTGTGGAAATATTTCATAATTAACCCTAATGACTTGATTATGATATTGATGACCATGTTGGATTGAGTAGGAGTTGTGGGCTTGAGTAATTGAAGTAAATTATGTGCCATCACAATGTTCTAGATTTAATTGATTGAGCATGACAAGATTGCATCTCCATTGTTGAACTACAAAGCTTGGGCAGATTCTATATTGTTCTTCCTAACCAAAATTGTTTTCATAAAAATCTTGGAATCTAAAACGCCCGTGGCTAAAAAGTTCATGAAGGACTGATTATAACAAGTGTGTGGAATGTTGTAGACCTTAAATAAATGAAGTTATATGTCTTGATAGAGTATGAATTGTATTTTATAAACCATGTATGATCTCATATTACATGTTGAATGAGGTGCATATGGGATTTGGAATGTCATGATAGTATATGCATAATGTAACTCTGTAGAATGCTTATTAGCATAAAACGCTTGAGATAGCTATTGATTGGACTCCATGATGAGGTGAATTATGATGATAACGCATGAAAATGATAGCTTAACAATTGGGCTTGATGCTATTAGAAAGTAGCCCCCATCCTATTGATGAGAATGTTGTATGATGAAAAATCAGTAAACGTCCTTGTCTCTGATTAACTGTTGCAATTTAGATTACCACAAGTCAGTCGAGAATCTCATTAGCAAGAATGTTTCCCTAGTCAGTCGGTACTCTTGTTAGTAAGAATGTTTCCCTATTCAGTCGGGATTCTCGTTAGAAAGAATGTTTTCCTAGTCAGTCGGGATTCTCGTTAATAAGAATGTTTACCTAGTCAGTCGGAATTGTTGTTAGCAAGAATGTTTCCCTAGTAAATTGGGATTCTCATTAGTAAGAGCATTTTCCCCAGTCTGTCGGGACTCACATCCCTAGCTACTAGCCATGCATGTTTCTTATTCTTCAGTCGGGACTTACATCCCTAGCTAGTTAGTGACTTACTATATCAAAGCATTCGCTCCCTTAGACAGTTAGGGACCCTTATGATATCAGTCATGGCATTGCATCTCTGTATCATTATGATTACTGCTTCTTTGCATCATTGAACTTACAATAATGCATGTCTGTATAATATAGTTATGTTTATATGTATATGTGGATCCCATACCAGGTTGTTGTATCTCATTTAGGTTATGTTACTAATCATGTGATATATAGTACTCCCTACTTGTATACTTATTGTTATGAGAAATTTATTTACGTTCCTACATACTCAGTACATTGCAAGTACTGACCGCACGCCTCTTGTGCTATATCATTTTATGATACAGATTCAGGTCTCCAGATCCAGCCGCATGACTAGATACGTTTCCCCCTCTTATAGCTTCTAGCAGTGAGTCCTCATGTTTCGAGGATGTGGCTTATATTCTTATTTAATTATGTTTCAGTTTTCGGACCTTTGGAGTAAGCTGGGGGCTTTTCCCAGCAACTGATCAGTTAGTAGAAAAATTAAGTCTTGTTTAGACATATTTCCACGTTGTGCTTAAATGTTTTTAAGATTTCTATATTATGGGTTATATTATATTTTGTTATTAGTTCCGCTTATCCATATTGTTAGATGTATTTTATGTTAAGTGTATGTTATGATTATGCCATAGGTCGACTTGGAGCCTCTCGAGGTTTCTTGTTTCGTGTCTAGAATCTGGGTCTACTCTTCGGTCGTGACAAGCAAATTGCCCGCTGTAGCGATATCCTAAATAGTCAGTAACCAATTTTCTTGATACAGTTCTATTTTATTCCTCTATATGACTTCGTAGCATGATCAACTATATTACTATTTCACTATCATTGACCAAGCCTGTTTCTACCATTTATTGTCCTATTTCATTACTTACCAACTTTTCCTGACCCTCCTTAATTTTAGTGCATTAAATAATGAAGTCAACCCGCTATTCCCTGGTGATTCACTACAATTTGTTAAACCCTTCATGTTGCCTTCCGTAACCCATCAATGCCCATTAAATCAAACATTCAGTCAAAAATACAATTAGCTTATTCAAGTACATACCAGAATAGTCAAAACACATCGAAGGAGTAAATTCCCCAAATTAACGTACATGCACTTACTTGTCCCCATGCCACAAATATTCCATATAGCATCATACCTAAGCTATATCATCATATATTGTATTCCAATCCTGTTTCTCACCTCAAACCCGAAACATGTCGATATATCTTATATAACACTTGTATACTTGTACCTTTTTGTCACTACAACTGTATGTATATCAAAGCATACTCGTACTGTCACGACCCGAACATAGACCCGGATCATAACACGGGACAAGGAGCTCGAGATACTCCAACTCGACCCATGGCATGAACATACATCTAAGTCAATATCAATAAAGCGGAATACTCAACGTAAGAACATAGCAGAATAAACATGACATAACATTGAAAGGGAACGTACTACATACATAACAGTTGAATACTACACATAGTCTGAAAGACACTAACATATATGATGGGTTGATGGGACAACACCCTAACTAACTCGACAAGTCTAGAAAACTAAACATGAAAAGATAACTGATATCAAACTGGTCCTCGGAGAATGAGGACTCACGAAAGAGCTAGATTCTAATCTCCGAGACGAGCTAATGACGGTGTTGGGTCT
The DNA here is from genome assembly GCA_035772735.1 of Datura wrightii. Classification (NCBI taxonomy): domain Eukaryota; kingdom Viridiplantae; phylum Streptophyta; class Magnoliopsida; order Solanales; family Solanaceae; genus Datura; species Datura wrightii. The sequence goes on from JASDFA010000019.1 coordinate 48,658,710, forward strand.
GAAGATCGGTGCTTGTATCATGAAATGATACATCATAGAGTATGCGGTCAGTATGTGAAATGTACCAAGTATGTAAGATAAGTAAAACGGAAATTTAAAAATACATAAAGGCTCATAAGAGATCATTAGAGTAGGACAACATGCTCATAACATAAATATAATAAGACGACATAAGGCTCAAGGTTTTCAAATCATTCGTAATCCATTCATTATCATAGTCATAAGAGAAACTTTATAAATCATCACGTGAACCAAGATAACATAAACATAATAATGCATAAAAATATGTGAAACAATGGAAGGACTCCTCATAACCAACACCATCATGGTAGAGACTTACATGATGCCCCAACTATCTCGCTCAAGTGGACAGAGCCGTCCCTAGCTTGCCAGGCAAGGGACGTGCATTATGTGATATCATGAAAGAGAGGATCCATTAACATTGTAATGTATCATTATGAACCTAGAGTGGCATGTAGTTGTGATACACCGGCATAGTCCTTTGAACACCGGGCTACTCGGTGCTAGATACTTCTCTCAAAAATATGCACATTAGGCTCATACGTAAATCATAAACATCATTCATGAGATTTGTATCTAAATAAACATTTAACATCGTTGATCCCCTTTTCGTACATGATTAGCCATGAATCATGGGCTTTTTTATATGCCTATATTATAAATCGTTAAATCATGAAATCCATTACATAAATCATAAATCATACTTTAACATGTGGGCATTGCACAATACTTTAACATGCTTGAACATACTTAATTCACTTGAAACGTGATTATAAACATGGGTAACTTGAAAAATGCTTTTCATCATCAACACTTCATCATAAATCTTAACTTTCATGAACTTTTTCATAAATGGGCATTTTAATTTTATAAGAATGAAACATGATTTTAATGGAAAACAATGTAAAATTTGCCCATAATTCATAATTCAATAATAATAACTCATTTAGATCACGCCCTTGTAGAGAATATGAAATTTCAGGCAATAGGTTAAAACCCTATAGAATAATTATAGGAAATTCATGATTTAGAGAAAGTTTGGGAATGAATGTGAATGGATTCACCCATTCATAACCCTTAATACGTTCAGAAGATTAGATTTTACCACTCTTTGAAAGCCTAATGAAAGATTGAAACAAAACCTAAAGAACTCTTACTTGATCACCTCCTAAACCCCTTGAATATGCATGCATGAATATGAATGAGCCTACGATAGGTTTTACCCTCACAAAACATTGAATTTAAAGCCTTTAACGACGTAGTTTAGGACCTTAGAACTTCTGAATGACGAAAATACCCTTAATGAATTACTAAAATTTCTACACTGGCAGTGACAACGACCATCCTAACGGGTTGTGTTTGGATACCACGACTTGTGGTATCCTTCCATGCATCCATTGGTCGACTTCACTTTCTCATATTTGATCCCATGACTCGACATAACGAGTCGTTGCTTCAGACGACGGCCCATTAAGTCCTCCGTTGTTTTCCCCCCAAACGCCCTACACTTGGCCTTCTCACGAGCCACACCACGACTCGTGCCAACCTCAAACGAGTAGTGGTCTCCATTTGTCACTTCAAATGGGAACTTTCCTACCTTTCTCCCACGGTTGCTCACCATGATCCGTTGCTCCTTACAAAGGGTCATCCCATGACCTGTTATGTCACGACCCGAATGGAGGCCCGGATCGTAAGAAGAGAAGAGGAGCCCTGAGAGACCCCAAGTCAACTCACGGCATAAGAATACATCTAATCTCAATCAAGAAACTGAATAATCGATAAAATACTCATACCAGAACTCTAACTTGAACACAACATCAGAATATGAAATCCAAAGTTGAATACATACATAGGTTTGAAAAACCTTTAAACATGACGAGTTGATGGGACAAGACCATCCAGGCAGAATGCCTCCGTGATGGCTGCGTGACACGGCTCCATCGTGGAGCCCCTTTAATTCATGCTGTCCAATGCCTTTTCCCCTGCTCGCATCCAAGTCCAACTCCGATGTCATCCAACATGCATTTTAGCTTCCTAAAATCACATTTTACCTGCAAAACAATGTTAATCATGTTGGTTAGTATAAATTCACATTTTATTACCAATTACATGAGAATGTATACACATTGATAGATAAACAAGGCGAAAATGGTACTTTTGAGTATCACTTGGGCATATAAATTTGCCCAAGATCACTTACCCCACACTAAAATTCTTGTTCATCCTCGAACAACAAACATACAATTCATGCAATTTACATCCCAACCTCGCTACTTCGGTTCGACAATTTAAGCTACGGTTATACCGATTATTCAATACAACAAATCATCAAGAAAACATGCATGGTCTTATTAATGCAATGACCTTCAATACATTAAGACCTCCTAGACTTTAAAAATCGACTTTCGATATCGGCAAACTCATGCAAATCAGCTGATCAAGATATCCGACACGAAAATTAATCTTTCATCAAGCATGTGCCCTCACAACACAAGAGAGTCTTCCCCTTTTTGCTCATATGACTCACAAACATTCAAACAGGGGCATGTACACACAATTTCACTCTCGCTCCCAAAAGAATTCACATGCATCATGTCATGACCCATAAGCTTGCCCTTAGTGTATTACTCCAGTAATATAAAGAAGTGCGATGTAAGATCACGTAGGACTTTAATGGGTTGTAATAGAAGCTATGGAACTAGTAAATATTGGATTAGCCAATAATAGCCACTAGCATCCTTAAGCGCCTTTTCAACACATCCCATCAACTCATGGACATTGTTTCCCTTTTTATTTTTTTTCATCCCATTCTTGATGATTTTATTTAGTATGGCCCATTTCATTAAGCACACTTGATACAACAACAAAGGTTATTCATGCACCTTCATTATCGTTTATTTATAACAAGTGCACCTTCAACCTTTTCTTTTCTTCCCTCACTCTGCTTTTCTTTTTCTTTTCACCCTTCTCACTCTTTGACACTTTGGGAAAATGATTTTTTTCTTCTTAAGCACTTAAGAGTTTTGTATAGACTTTACGTCTAATAAAAAGAAGGAATTAAGGTCGGTTTACACTTTTTGGACAAAAGAAAGAAATAATAGGCTAAAGGCTCAAATGGCTGACTAGGGTATATAATCACAGAAAGGGGGGTATGACAAGGAAAAAAAAATAGAAACTCTCGGTTAAAACAAAGAAATGCCTACATCCTTTCCTACAATACACCTCCTTCATTTCATTTTGTACACACACCAGGCAAGTTCTAGACACTTCACAATAGCATGGAATGTCAACACCTCACTTCACACTTTTTGCACATGCTCAATTCAAGATGTATTCACAGACTCTTCAATCAGCTAATTACATGAATTCAAACATTAAGCCTCAATCATACTGAATCGAACTCTACATCCTAGGTATCTCAACATATTTACAAATTTGCATGCTTTCATACGAATCACCTTTGCATTTTGAATATCATGTACAACACGCAACAAAAATTTCGCAACCATAGAGTAACTACAGGTTTCGGGATGCAATCCACCAAAGAAAAACTAAAAAAATAATTGAGAAAAAAAACTACTCCTAACAACTACATTTCCCTTAAGACGGTCGTCATCCATCCATCATAGGGAACGGTCACTAACTATGACTTCGGTTCAATGGGACTATTCTCGGTAAAAGAACCGAAAACAAACACCGAGAAACCCAAAAAGTAAAAATTGTTGAAAATATCGATCATTTCGATAGAAAAATTATTTACAAAATATTTTAAATATGTACAAAATATTTTAAAAATTTTAAAAATATCAATCATTTCGATAACAAAAATATGTACAGAATCAGAATCAGCTAGCAACATTCAGCAACACACATCAATTCAACAAATATTTACAAATACAAAAGAACTTGAAAATTCACACTCACAGGGACACACAACATACACGATAACAGAAGAGAGCATACATACAAACCAGCCCAGCCAAGCACCTAACTACTCCCACCCCACACTTAGCTCGAACACTGTCCCCAGTGTTCACAATAATTCAAATAGCACAAATTCGGGTGGTGGAACTCCCTGATCAGTCAAAGTATTCTACTTCTTCGTCGGGTGCTGCTGCTTCATCTCCCATATCCGAGTCGCCTCAGTCGTCATTATCGGACTCCACATCGGAGTCCTCCCGACATGTCTCCTCATCTGTGGGGACATCATCATCTGTGGGCTCTACAAATGCTGGCACCACTCGGCATAGAGCCCTGGCGTTTTCGCCAAAAGGGTAGTCTAGCTCGAGCTGCCATAGCTCCTCCTCTGTCGCTGGCCTCCCACCTATCCTTAGTTGGAGCATCTGCATCCCATACATCCGAGCCATATACTGGTCATCACGAGCGTGTCTCTCACCAAGTGTAAGCACTGGCCCGTGGGTGGTGTCGGGAGCCGTAGTTTTAGTAACGTCTAAGGACCGCTGCTCCAACTGCGGGATATAGTCAAGGGCCTCCTCCTCAACATCGAGGCCCCTGAGGAAGGTGGTCAGTAGTCCACCAAAACCATACCTGTGCCCCTTGTGCAACTGGGCTCTCTTCATGGCAGATATAATAACCGCCCCGACATTGATCTCTAGCCCTTTCATCAGGGCGTACACCAGGCATACACGATCCCAGGACACATCAGTCATATGTACCCTCGGGATTAAGCATGAGCAGACTATCTTCAGCAAGATTCGGGCTTCCCTGTTCATTTGTGAATAGGGCAACGTCTGGTGGTAGCCCCTCTCTTTATGTCTGCTCCATCTAGCTGTCGATCGGGTCCCACACAATGTGCGTCTGATGTCCACATACGGTGGGGTGATGTTCAGCTGTCGTAGGACGTGGGCGTCTATGTCCCGCGCTCCTATGATGCCATTGAGGTGGTGGGGCTCCAGAGTGACTATTTTCCCTCTGATCTTGATGGTGTGACTCCTGATCGTCGGGTTCCAATTGGCATAGAACTCCCGAACGAAGTGCAGATTGCATTCTTTGGGCTCTTCAAAGATGAACTTGAGCCCAGCTACCTCAATCCGGTGGACCATTCTAGGGAACTCCTGTGCCAATGGCTCCCGTGCTATGTGCTCCTCGGGGAAATATTTGCTTTCTTTGTGCTTGGCGTACCCCTTTTTCCCCTCATCGGTCACCCATCTTGTTCCGTGTTGGCGGCGTTGGCCGCGTGGAACTGCTGGTGCAGCTGGGACTGTTGTGCCCAGTCTGATTCGTTTCCTTCTGGCGCCTGAAGTTGACGCGCCTTTCCCTTTATCTTGCCGGCTAGCCATTTTACCTGTCAACCCAAGTAAACAAGATCAATGTTCAGCTCACGGATATTAACTTCGGCTAAGGTCGGGTTATGCTAGGTTACCCCACACTTAGTCCTTAGCTTCAGTTACAACAATACAGCAAGAATATTTTTATTTACACAAAACAAACAACTATACAATCATGCTTAGTGCGTTCAAAAAATTCGACGGTATAACTTCTGCGTACTACTCAGATTTGATACAGCTGATCACAATCACTACCATCGTTAACATTTTACCCATCACACTTAGCAAAGAAAAACAAAGAAACAAAACAACAACAAAAATATATCTACACACGAACCTATCCAACCAACCAATTCTTACAAATTTCAACATTTCCCCCAACCCGAGAATCCGTCGTTCTATTAACATCCTAACAATTTGTACATCAACTCATCTCATTCAACACATCCATCCCGTCATAAAATTCACAATTTCAATACATTTTCAACTTCAAATTCAACTAACAAGCCCTAGAATTGATTTTATCAATCAAATTCGAATAAGTTATGCAATCGACGAGTTCAAGCAATCATACGACATTCCGAACATTCATCAATCAACAATGAAATCAAATTTATGATTAATTTCGACTTAGGGTAATTTAGCTCACCTCCCATGCTAAAAATCGAAGAAAATCGACAAGAATTTGAGAGGGAATCAAAGAACATACCTTATTTTTGAAGAATCAAAGAAAACTTGGTGAATTTCTTGCCTTACTCCATGTCACGTTGATGGGGGATGGGTTTTGGGGGGTTTGGTCACGGAGGGATTAGAAAATGAGGGAAAAAGGGAGGGTTTCGTGGTTAAAAAGGTAGAAAAACGCGCGGGTCACCCGGTGACCCTGTGTGACCCGTCGCGATATACAAGGCAACGTGTCACAGAGTGCATCGCAGTGCACTGCCTCTGTGACACGGAGCCATCGCGAGGCTGTTCTGGAAAATTTTAAATTTTCAAGTTATACCTCAACGTGTCACGGAGGGTAACGCGGAGGTCCTCCTCCGTGACACGGAGCTATCGCCCCAGCTCACTGTTTTCCACTTTTTATTAATTTTTCCTACCTCGACTTTTCCTTCGCGATTCCGTGCGTATTTTTCTGCGTTTGACCTGAAATTCATCTCACTATACAAAATTGGTTAAAATTATCGGTTTCACTCTAAATACAAATAAAACAAAGACTAAAACAAAAAACTTATGTTGTAAATCAAGAAAAAGAAAAAGAAAAATCTATTTACACTTTACAAAATGAAAGAAAAAAAATTTCACGGGTTGCCTCCCGTGCAGCGCCTGGTTTACCGTCACGGCTCGACGTTGTTTAAGCTCAATTTTCTGCTAGGGTGATGGAAGATTTCTCTCGATCACCGTCCTCCCCCCAGTAGTGCTTACACCTTTCCGGTGGTTTTCCCATTAACTCTCGGAAATCCTTCATCTGCTTATCATCACCTTGATCAATCACATTGATCATCGAGAGTTCTTTATGCACCGTCGGGAGCTTAGGTGCCTTGTACACCTCGATCACCTCTACCTTGTCATGTGCTTGCATTGTTAGCTGCCCCGCAGCTACGTCGATTAGTTCTTTCCCGGTTGCCAAGAAGGGACGTCCCAAAATAAATGGGACTTCCGCGTCTGGTTCAAAATCCAGCACGACAAAATCTACCAGGAAAATTAGGGAGCCAACTTGCACCAGAACGTCTTCAACAATGCCATCCGGCCTAGCTAAGGATCGATCCGCCAACTACAAGATTACCGTTGTGGGTCTAGGACTCCCTAGACCCAACTTTCTGAATACCGATGAAGGCATCAAATTTATGCTCGCTCCCAAGTCACACAATCCACGAGATCGGATGCTCTGTCTAATAGTAAGCTGGATAGTAAAACTCCCTGGGTCTTTTAGCTTTGTGGGCAGTCTATTTTGGATCCGAGAAGTGCACTCCTCCGTTAGATCCACCGTAGCATACTCAGTCAACCAACTTTTGTTTGCTACGATGTCCTTTATATACTTTGCATATTTTGGCACTCCCTGCAAGACATCAAGAAGAGGTAAGTTAACATGTACCTGTTTCAGCACCTCCATGAATTTCTTGAAACACGCCTCCTCTTTGTGTTTCTTTAGTCGTTGAGGGAACGGGGGTGGAGGTCTTTCTGATTCAGCTTCCTTGGTTTTCCCCCTCTCAGAACTGTGCTCCCTCTCAACTTCTGCTGCTCCCGACTGCTGAGGTGGTCTTTCTGGTTCCACCTCTTTCAGCTGCAAACCACTCCTTGTGGTCACTGCATTTACCTTCTTGGGATTGGGATCCGTTTCCCTTGGCAGTCCTCCTCTAAGCCTTGTGTTTTGGGCACTAGCAAATTGACCAAATTGATATTCAAGTGCCTTGGTAGCTAACTGGTTGTTTTTCACTTCGGCTGCCAATTTCACATAGTCAGCCTGCAATTGAGCTTGGTTAGCTATCATGGTCTTGAACATCTCCTCAATGCTGGGTGATGGTGGTGGAGGAGGTGCATTGTTGTTTGTGAATTGAGCTTGATAGTTCTGCTACCCTCCTTGATTTCATTTGCACACCCTGACCCGAACTTTGGCCCTGATTGTTGTTGCTACCCCATGAGTAATTAGGATGATTCCTCCAATTGGAGTTGTAGCTACTACCATACTGCTGGTGGTTCCTTTGTGCAATACCCACAAAGTTTACCGAGTCAGGATTGGCTCCACAACACTCAACTGAGTGCTCACTGCTTCAACACACTTCACACCATATCTGCTGGACTGCATTAACTGGGGCTTGAGGCTGGCTCAATGTCATGTTGCTGAAGTGATTGTTCAGTTGATTTTGCAATGCAGCTATCTGTGCAGTGATCGCTGTAAACGCATCCACTTCAAGCACTCCTGCTGCTTTCCTTGTCCCACCTCGTGATGAATCAGCATTCCATTCTGGATTGCCCTGTGAAATCCGATTCAACAAGGTATACAGCTCCTCATAAGTCTTCTCCAGCGCTTGCCCTCCAGCTGCTGAATCTAGCAATATTTTGGTGTGGGGTTCCAAACCCTCAATAAATGTGTGCACCAACACATCATTGGACTGATGATGATGAGGGCAATCCCGCAACATGGATTTAAATCTCTCCCAGGCCTGATATAAATTTTCTCCCTCTCTCTGTTTGAAACTTAGAATTTGACTTCTAAGTCTTGTTGTTTTACCAGAGGGAAAAAACCTTATCAAGAACTTCCGTGCAAGATCATCCCACGTAGAGATAGAATTCGGTGGCGCAGCTTTAAACCACCTCTTGGCTTCTCCTAGTAATGAGAATGGAAATAATGTAAGCCGGACATATTTTGGTGACACTCCAGCGGGTATGTAAGTGTCACTTATCTCCAAAAAATTTTGGAGATGCTGCTGTGGATCTTCAAGAGGGAGACCGGTAAATTGCCCGCTAGTGTGCAACATCTGCACCATATTCTGCATGAGTTCAAATCTCCCTCCTGGCTCTGGTTTGTGGATACTCGATGTAACATTATTGGCATGTGGGATTGCCACCTCGCGAACCAGCCGAGCTGCTGCTTCTTCGGGCACTAACACTGCCCGTACTACCGGTGGATTCTATTGTTGCTCCATGATCGTCTGTCTGAGCAACTGCAGCTTTCTTTGTAGAGCTTCTCTTCGCTTACTGTGAAATGTTCTTTCTGGCTCTATATACGATTCCACCAGCTCCTTGTCTCTTGCCAGTGTTCAACAGCAATTAAGTCTGCAAAATACAGGCTAAGACCAAGTTGTCAACACTAAGAAAATAAAAATACAGTAAATTAACACTTAAAACAAATTCACCAATTGACAAGTCCCCGGCAACGGCACCAAAAACTTGTTCGGGTGATTTTGGGTTATAAAACCGACACGCAAGTGCTCGTGGTCGAACAAGTAGTAAGTGGCTTTAGTAAGCCAAGTTTCGATCCCACAGAGACTTTCATTAAGTGCAAATTGATCAAGTGTACTATATTTTACTTCTAAAAAATGCAGACAACAGCGTAACAAAAAAGTTGATAGTTTGTTTTATAAATTTTATACTGAAACTAAGAACAATTATCTACTTTTAATCTGAACTATGAATGAAAGCATGCTGAGGTTAAACAAACATGTAATGAAATTAGTTATCATCATAATTTGGTTAATATTTTCCTCCAGTTGCTAGCCAAGAACATTTGCCAAGAGATTAAAACTCTTGTATTTAACCTCACTTAAGAATCATGAACCATCCGTCTACATTTCTGTGATCAAATGCAATTCATGTCCTAGCTATACAATTCTGGTTCCTAAATTGACTAATACGACTTTCAGGTATATTTCTATCATGAAAGCAAATCAAGACTCAATTTTCCCAAATCAAGTAAAGAACATATCCTATTAATTCACAACTATCCAATTTCGTGCTCTCTCGAGTGAAACCGAACTTTTTAGATGTACATTAATGTAGGCCACACACTAATGCAGTAAGAACAAGAATTAATATAACAACATGGAAGAAAAGATGGAAAACCAAAGAATCAATGATCAAATTTCATTACAATTGTTCATAACCTAAGCAAGGAGAGGAATTAGCCACTCATTTGTGGATTAAACATCATAAAATGAGTGTTAATCATACAAGCAATTGAATTAAAGAAGAAAGAAAGAGAGAAAAAACCCTGAACTTTTCGTCCCTCAACTGCCTGTAACCCACGTCATTGCTCCACCAAGTCAGAATATTAAAAAATAAACCTAAGTGTTCTATTTATACTGCTGGAAATTTTTCCCGGAATAACGAGCAACGTGTCATGGAGTGCATCGCTGAGCACTGCCTCCGTGACACGCTACGAACGCGGACACTCACTGGAACTGGGGGTCCGGGAATTAAGGCTCAACGTGGCACGGCGTGTATCGCGGAGCACTGGCTCCGTGCCTATGAGCAAACGCGGACCTCCACTGGAATTTGGGTGAATTTTCCCTATCCAGGCAGAATGCCTCCACGATGGCAGCGTGACACGGCTCCATCACGGAGCCCCATTAATTGATGCTGTCCAATGCCTTTTCCCTTGCTCGCATCCAAGTCCAACTCCGATGTCATCCAACATGCATTTTAGCTTCCCAAAATCACATTTTACCTGCAAAACAATGCTAATCATGTTGGTTAGTATAAATTCACATTTTATTATCAATAACTTGAGAATGCATACACATTGATAGATAAACAAGGCAAAAATGGTACTTTTGAGTATCACTTGGGCATATAAATTTGCCCAAGATAAAAAACATCAAAAAGTCAGGCTTGAAATTATAGATCATAACGAAACTTCTTTCAGTTAGTAAAGTTGGAAAGGACATTTCTATAACATTTGAGTTTGATGAATTTGGTTTTCTTGTTAAGGACAAGAATATAGGGACAACACTAGACAAGGGAACTACTATAAGAGGGCTTTACCAAGAAGACAACAATCTCTTTTACATAACATCAACACAAAATTAGAAGTCAAAGAGTATTTGGCACTCTAGATTAGGTAATTTGAGTTTGAAGTCTAATGTTTTTGAGTAACAGTAAGTGCATTGATATTAGTAGTTGGAATAAAGTGTATGCTGAAATAAAGGTAGAAATTTAAATATTTAGCTATTATTTATCACATATTTTAGTACTTTCAGTCATTATTTGAGTGTTAATTATATCGATTAATGCCTAGTATTATATTTTATTTTGTACGAATGAACTAGTGTAAAGATGAAAAGATATAGAGCAACCTTAGATAAAAAGTGATACATGAAAGAATGAAGGAATTATAATATTTTAATGATATATATAATTATGGATGGAATAAACAAATCGATAAAACAATATTTGAAAAAAAGAAAAAGGAAAAGACGTATTGCAAGCAGTTGCGCCCCCCAATTTAGTGCAACAGTAGCATAAGGATTTCACACTTTAGATTCTCAATTAGCTTGTTGTGTTGCTCCTTGTTGTGCAAGGGTGGCGCGAGCACGACGTATTTTTATACCAGAATGACTGATATTTGGTTTTTAAATGCCTAAACACATTGGTACGCTAAAAATATAATTGAAGCGTGGTTTTTACTCAACTTCTAATCAGAGAAGATCTAAGAGTCGCTGTGGAGGCAGAAAAATTCGGGTTTTATCTTATCATCCATATTATTTATTTACATTTTTCGTTGAATGACTTATTATATTTTCTCCATGTCTATGTGGAGTTAAACTTATTTTTCTAGGGTTTTGGTTCTTTCAACATTGTTATTATTCGAATATAGTTTTTAATCAACTATTTTCGTCATTGAATTTTTTATTTATTTTTAACCTTAATTATTTGATTATTTGACAAAATAGTATAACACTATATGTGGCTTGTTAATTGGACTTTAAAGAGGAAATTGTGAGCATAATAAAAATAATTAAGGCTTGTTCCAGAACCTCAAGGGAGGAGGAATTATTTCAGTAATGTAAAAAGAAATATATCCTTTAGACTTCCTCATTTGATACATACATACACTTTATTATTATCCAGCAAACATAGAAATATAGACATTAAGGATAGTTGAGTAGCCTTAGAGTTATTAGCAAGATGCTCAATATGTAATATCAACCTGCACTTAGTAACTCAAGAAAATCAATGGGTGAATCAATTGAAGAATACAACATGATTCTTAGAGAGCTCATAGCCCTAGATCAATTTCATTTATCGATAATGTCAAATTTCCTCTTCATTTATTTAATCATTCATTAGTTATTTTCTTTTTATTAGTTTAGTTAATTCAAAAGAACATCTTTAAAATTTACCGCTTGAATAAATAATTAGCATTAGTTTAATTTAATAAATAGTTAATTGATAAGTCTCTATTAGTATGATATCTAGACTCAAAATCATATATTACTTGTACGACCACATATTCTTATGTGTGCATTTAGGAGGAACAATTGCAAGGGTCTTAGAAATTATATGTTTGTCTATATCAGACCTTATAAATAGTTAATTGATAAGTCTTTATGGGTACGATACCTAGATTCAAAATCATACATTACTTGTCCAACTGCATATTCTTGTGTGTGCATTTAGGAGGAACATTTGCAAGGGTCTTAGAAATTAACTGTCTGTCTATATTATACCTTTTTTTTTCTATTTAATTTTTTGTTTTATTTTAATTTATTATATATATATATATATATATATCTACCCTTCTTGATATGGCATCTTAGAATAGAAATTGGTCAAGTGATGGGTATTCATATGCTGGTAATTCTTGTCTATACTATGGAGGACCCCACTTGAATATGTTTTCTCATAATATTTCTAAAAGACGGTTGTGTACACCTTCCAAATCATTTATGGGGAATGTATGTAGTATATATATAGGTTAGAATGGTCATTGAAATTATCTTCCTAACTCATATTCCCCATTCACAAGCTCCTGTTATATTCTCCTATTGTTTGTCATGTTGACAACAATACTAAAGTGGAGGATGCCGAATGTAATGGTTAGATGAATGATATGATGGAAAAAATACTGGAGCACAAAGCACTGATACGGGAATAGATTGAGAAATGCAGGAAACCCGTTGAAAGGCTTAAGGTAAAAATTTAGGTAGAGACTAATACTTGTAATGATTTGCAAGTTATAGGCTTATATAATACCCAAGACCACCCTCCAATAAAAGAAGGGAGCAAGTTTCCGTAAAAATAACTTGGATGACGTGAAGATAGTGAGTCAATCTTGGCTCGAAAAATAAGCTCAATTAGTGAAATTTGAGGGTTTGTATTATGGTTTTATGGACGTGGCAGCAGAACTGTAGAAAGAAGAACTAGGCTCAGACAAAAGGTAGACCAATTTGACTCAGGTATCTATGAAATTTAGGTTCATACGAATAAAAAGGTTCAGGCATCTAATGCCCAACCACCAATTATTATGGATATTGGCCAATTTCTGAAGATGAAAAAGGAATTCCAACTACAGTTTTGGAGTTGGGGCATATTGACCCTCATTCTAAACACTTTTTTACATTGTGTTTGATTAATGATATAGAATTCGAGCCTTCCAAGCCTCTGGAAAGATGCATAAATGAGGAACAGGTTATATTTCCTAAAGCTTTCTATGTTAGAGAGAAAAAATGACATCCCTCACTTAAGGGACAAAAATTACAAGATGCGATATCTATTTTGTGGTTCCTTTATTTTTGCACTAGCTCCACTTAAGCATAGAAGAAAATTATAAAAAAAAATTAGGGGTGTAATTCATATCCTCAAAATGCAAGGAAAGGAGATAAAAGTTGATGGTGTTATGTCGTGACGTTAAATCATGTGCTTTTGGGAGGTAATCCAATTTTACTACTTCTTTTTATTCATGTATTTTTATATTATTTTCATAGTATTTTTAAACTTTTTTTTTAGGAGTATGATAATGAAAGAAAAGTTTCATGACCCAAATAGGCGAGTCGTACAGGCACCTACATCGATTCTAGCTTGATAGGAGAACCCTTCTCTTAATCTACGAATAAAATAAATTCAAGACTAGTTTACTTGCATGAATACAAAATGATTCTAAAAATTAAATAACACCTCCAAAACCAGGACTTCCCCAAGATCTAGTCTAGATATGTACAAGAGCTCTAACAGAGTATTAACAAAATTAAATGACACAGCTCCATCAGAAGAGAAAATGCGAAATCTGATGATTAGTACTCCATGCATTCATGAAACTTCAAATCTGCCACAACCTACACTCAAAAAGGTGTAGCAAGGTATTATCAGTACACCACATGTACTAGTAGGCATTATCATCCGACTAAGATTTGTTCACATAATGGCATATAATTAGCATACAATCGATTAATCAATTTTAACAACTCCAACCTATGCTTGTAACCTAACAAGTTCATTAACAACTTTATTAATTCTTTCAAATCAACAATTTTCATATACATACCCTTCAACTCTGTCATCGATCATGACTTTTATTTTGTTTATCTCATCTCACTGCAGTGGATACTTTTATTGCTACGGTAGTCTCGCAATAGAGGAAATTCGTCCGCTGCAGCGTCACCCTAATTAGGCATTAGCCTTGATTAACTGATCCTTTCCTCTTTATTCCCGCCATTTAAACATTATTAACATGCCTACCTCATTTACACCTCCATTATCACTAACCAAGTTCGTTCCCATTATTTAATGACCAATTTATTGACTTAAATGGTTGACTAAACCTGTTTAATTATGCTCCTACTCTTTTAACTACACCTTAATAATAAAGTTAAACCAACAATCTCCTCGTAATTCACTACCATCATTAACTCAGTTATGTTACCCTCTATAGCCCACAGTGCCCATATTAATCAAGCATTCAATCACAGTGTTGATTAAATAACTCAAGTACGCGCAAGAAAAACATCAAACAATATCAATGGAGTTAAGTCATCCGCAATTAAAGTCTCTCTCACATCATGCCGAATCTTGTCGGTATATCTTGTATCACACTTATATATATGCACGAGTTTGTCATCGCAGCAATATGCATATCATACCATACCTAAATAACTCTCTGTCTCATGATCCTACGATTTGTGATACGCCGGCATCATGTACACATATGTCAGAGGGTCTTATATATACCCTTTCAGTCATGACTTGTCAGGGACTTTAGAAATCCATATACTGAACACCCAATGATATGAACCTCTCATCATACCTGTCTGTGTACTCATATTTGTACACCTAGACGTATGAATCCTTAGTCATACCTACCTGTGTACCCATTTGTCATGACCTGAACATAGGCCCGGATAGAGACACGGGATAAGGAACGCCGAGAGGCTCCAAGTCGACCCATGGCATGAACATAGTAGTTAAGAATATACAACAAGTGGAAACCAAAATAATAAAACATGCTTAAGCGAAAGTCTGCATGCATAGAAATCTAAAACCGTATCAACACTGATAAGCTAATTTTCTACCTATTATCTAAAAAGCCTCTAATAAAACTGATGAGCTAATGGGATAGTATCCCCAACTAGCTTGACAAAAGTCTGTAACTGAAATAATATATCAACCGCTAAATAAATATCCTTGAAGGATGAGGACTCACCAATGTGGACTAACAGAGTTCTGAAAGGAAACTATGACTAATGATACGGCTGAGACTTATCCCACGGACCTTTATCATGAAACAATACAACATAAAGTATGCGGTCAGTACTTGGAATATACTGAGTATGCAGGGTAAGTAAAATGGACAGTTAAAATACATAAGACTTCATAAGAGTAGGACAGCATGATCTCGTAATAAATATCCTAATGTAAACATAGAGGCTCAAGGTTTCTAAGCCATTCATAGTCCAATCATAGCCATAGTCATAGGAGAAACTCGAGAAAGCATAAATTCAGTCAAAGTAACATAAACATGACAATGCATAAATCATGAGGAACAGTGAGAGATTATTATAACCAATATATGCTATATGAGAACACATGGAGCCCGACTTGTGAGACTCGGTGTTAAATACTGCTCCCAAACATATATAGTGCTCATATGATAGTAGGAAAAATATACATGAGATTCATGGGCTATTTTAAATCATGATAATGATAAGCGTGTTTGAAATACGCAAACTAGCTATGAAATAAGGCCCATGAGTCGGTCAAAACCATAAATTCATAAATTATGAAGAATATGCATATTTGTGAAAATCCATATACTTGATATTTATAAATCCATGAAGAGTCCTTGAAGAGAAATCATAACATGAATCATAAACCATAATTTAGACTTAGTAAGACCAAAATCATAATAGAATCATAACTTGATTTTTCATAAAGCTTGCATAATTGGGCATAATTTAATTTAAAATTTGAAAGTATAAATTAGTAATCAAAATAGGCATAAATTCTACCCATAGATCTTAAAACATGAGTTGATACATGAAGGAAATTGACCCATAGATAGATCATGGAGAATTTCACAAAATTAAGAATAAACGTGATAAGATCATGAACTTGAATCTAGAATTTAAATTTATTACTTAAAATATTAAATAAAAAAAATTTAAAATTACTAATTTAAAAAATAAAAATTAAAGACCTCCTAAAAGTAAAAAAATTTTGCATGAGAGTGAAAGAAACTCTCATTCATAGCCCTATATACCTAGAAAAATCTTATTTACACTCCCTTTTGAGAGCCCAAAGAAATTGCAGAAAATTGGAGAATTCCTCAATCTTGATCTCCAATGAAGAAATCTAAACTTGCATGCATGGAATGGTAAGGCTTAGGGTAGGTTAATAATCCTTAAAACACTTCTATCTGAGCCTAAAACGATGTAGTTTGGGACCTTAGAGCTTAGGAATTACAAAATACCCTTAATAAAAAGCCTGAAAATTTAACACTACCAGTGAACACGACTCATACCACGAAGTAACGGCTCGTGGTCACCTCTCGTGGTCACCACTATTCCTCCTACAACATCTCTGAATCTTAGTACGGTTTGCATATAATGACTTGTGGTGTCCTACCACGATTCGTACTGTTAATAGTGGCATTACCCCCTTTCAACTGCCAAATCTTGACCACGACTCCCATCATGACTTGTTGTTCCGTACCACGAGTTGTAAAATTACCCATGACATCATCTCCCCATAAAATACCATGAGTCATACCCACATACCATAACTCGTTGTGTGACTCATGGTCAGAACCCTAGACTCCAAGTCTTTATCATGACTCCTCCTATGTCTCGTTACTCCTTTCCACGACTCGTACCATGAATCGTTCTAAGTCAAAATCTCATATTTTTCTTCTATTCTTACTTAAAATCCTCGAGTTTAATCTTAGACACTTTCAGGGTATTACACCACTCATACGGCTCACCCGGATGTTAACCTCAGGCACTAGCCACTCATATCGAATTATTCACTCACGGGCTCGATCATACTAACCTGCTCATCCAGATACTCACCTCGGCCACGAGCGTCTCATTCTCAACATATAGATGAACCACTTTTCCATCTCATATGCCGCCTTATTTCCTCACTTTGTTATCATGGATTCCACCCATCATTTCAAGAATAGTATATCATTGTTTAATTGATTAACAAAATTACTGCCGCCACCGTGGCCTCGCGCAATGGTTTCAGCACCACTACAGTGATACTGCTCAGGTAATACTCTGACCCAGTTATCCACTTAGATTCCTCTCCTAATATTCTTTGCAATCAGCCAATCTATTATGCGTATACTTTATTAATCAGTTCTTATTGTTAATTTACCCTTCTTCCTCAAGTAACGATAATCAATTCAAAACAAACCATACAACCAAAACACATAAACATATCAAAAGTAAACCTACGAGTCCCTTAACTCATTTGAGCACATACCATGACTATCCTCTGGTCCCTTATTCGGGGCATACCTTATGAGTTACCTTTCACGAATTCCCACCTAAAATAGAAATCCAACAGTATATACTCAAGACTCTTCAAACCCATGAAATTGTATATTACTTAATTGTCCACCTCTTTCCTATTTACTCTCGATTACTTTCGTCTCATAGATACTTATGGATTACAATCTAGGTAATAGTGATTAACATGGAAATTCTTCTTACTCATCATTGGAACATCAAGCATACACACATATATGATTTGCTAACCACAGTCTAAAACATAAGTAAGCCATAGACTACATGGGCACCAAGATATCCTCAAAAAGTCCCCAGCTGTGTGCTTGCCTCAAGTTTGGAGTTCTTATGGAGAATTGGTATGGCAAAGGTTGAAGTTTTTCCTACTCTAGTCTCCTAATTTCTATGTCCTTGTTAAATATCCTAATTTCTATTTCTAGGCATTTCTTATTCACCAACCCTTATGAAATAGGTTTTTAAATTCCGGCCTTGATAGGATTGCGGAGTTCTGCTCAACATCTGCATTGCAACAAGGGATCTTCCACTACAGTTGTCCCATTACAGTGGAAATGGTCTTACATGGAGGCTCTACACTTGGGCCCACCTGATGTAAACTTATCCCACTCGAAATTACCTATCACATAATCCTTAAAATATTGGGGACTTAACCCAGACTGGTCATTACATCCCATGCTTAGATCGTCAGGGTGCTATAATGATCGGACTGGTCATTACATCAGATGTCAATTAAAAATCCATTCATCCTCGAATGGCCCTATGATATAGTGAGGTTTTCCAGTTACCCCATGGTGACCCTGACAACGGGTCATAGTTTCATTGCTTCTAGTTAATATTGTGGTCTCACCAATATTGTTTGTTAGTCTTTGGACTGATCTTCACCGAACCCCCTTAAATTCATTTAATATACCCAACTAACACCTCAAAAAAATTAGGAAATTTCTACTTGCCTCAATCGAAACCCAAGTGTCAAATTATGAATTCGCCCTATTGTAACGCTTCCAAAAGATCCAAATCTTTTCAAGTATAAAATCTCCATCAAATTACAAATTCAATGACACCCATATTTATATATTTATTTTGGGCTCGAAAAATAGGCTCAACAAGTCATCTCGTGCTTCAGAGGCGAATCTAAAATTTTATTTCAAATTATGCTTACCCTTAATGAAACAAACCACATCACATGGTGCACCTGTTTTTATCCCATTTCCCTAATATTATTTCGGGAAAGAATCTCAGTGCTTCACCGCCCTTATTTGCTAGCTTTGTGGTGTCTTGACCCAACTGACCCCGAGTTTTTTTGAATTTCTCTTTTGGGACTTATGGTATTTAGTCATGGCCCATGCGGTCCTAGGAGTCACCGACTCTTATAGAACATCCTTTAATAAGGATTTAAAATATGATGGACCCACGATTGATTTTGAAATGTCACTGCTTTAAGTCGTCTGCTGCAGCGATTCATTTTCTTTTGCAGGAGAATAAAAGTCAGTCTAAAGGCAGAACCAACGATTTTAAATTTCATTCTCACTTTTCACTTCAAAATTATGCAAATCCTCTCAATTTTCTGGAAATCTTCTCGACTTTGCTCTGGTAATCTTTGTTCCTACCACTTTATCATACTATTCTACTCAAGTCCACTGCCTATTACATGACATTTGATTAATTTGGGGGTTGTTTTGGGGTGGGAAGACCCAAATTCCTATTTGGTGTTGTTTAGGTGATTTTACCAAGCATGATACTAGTTTTTACATCCTTAAGTTCTTTGGAACATTCTCTGTATACTATAGTTTGTTCTCATAAGGGGTTTCATGCTAGAAATGCTAGGGTTTGGGTAGGGTGGTGGTTTGACTTCCTTGAGCCTTTTGGGGTTGAATATGAATCCTATCAGGGTAGAAAATTATTGGTAGGGCATGGGTAAGTCTACCTCTTTCCCGATTTGTAGTTTAATTGGGCCGTTTTTGGGGCTGAAAGTCTGCTGGGGAAGATGATATGTATTGCAGCGGGACTTGACTGCTCCAGTGAAACCATCATAGCGGTCCATCTGTTATTGTGGAATCACTATAGTGGACACTCAGCTACTACAGCAGTCCGCTCGTGCAGTGAGCTTCTCTTTGATTTCTGTCTTTCTATTCCCAACCTTTCCTTCTCTTATTGTCCTGATTGCTTCATAATGCTTCTTATTTCTTAAAAATTCATCAACATGTTCTTATAGTGGAAGCATCCATACCAATGACTACATCCAATTTGTGACTGACCAGTGCCAATTCTGTCACAGTAAGCAAGCCGCCAAGGGTCTGATCCACGAACGAGGCTTTATGATGTATGATGTGGCGGAGAAAGCGCTAATTTCTATGCTTGCCTCTTGCAGTTGTTGTGGGTTCCTTTGGCGGGGGAGCTATATGAGGTGAATGAGGCATGGGTGCGGGAGTTCTATGCTAACCTCCCTAAGGTGGTCTACAACTGCAAGGAGCTAGTTGCCTATATTTAGGGGAGGCAGATTTTGTTTACTCTTTCTTCTACCAATGAGGCTTTGGGTTTTCCAAAACCTTCGTAGGATGAGCTGGAGGCTTGAGATATGGACAGGAACAAGTTATGGCTGGTGGACACCTTAGTTGTGTAGGAGCAAAAGGCCTCATCTAATTGGACAATTACTCGGATGAGCATTCAGGGCATCCATTTCACAGTGGATGCCCGGAGGCGACTTAACTTGGTATATTGGAGGATTCTCCCATCCACCAATGTCACCAACATGACCTATGCCCGCGCACTGGTGATGTCTTGCATTCTAAATAGGGTGTAGGTGAGTGTGGGGGCGCAGATCTTGGAGGAGTGGAGGAGTGGAGGTACTTTGCCTCCAAGACTATCAGTGGCTTTCCTTTTCCCTCACTCATTAACCTATTGTGCAAGCGGACTAGGGTGCACCAGGAGGCCAGGGATGTCATGGTGGCATGTGATGTGCCTTTTAATCCTCTAACGGTTAAGAGGGCTTCGAGGAGGGGTAGGTAGAAGAGGAAGACTGCCTCTGGTGATGCGGATGGCGGGGCCAGCACTTCCCAGCCTATGGGCCCTCTGGAACGGATTGAGATAGAGATGGTCACCATGCATGAGCTACTGAAAGGGTTGCCAAAACCTCCATCCGACAGCAGACCCTCTAGTGTAGTGACTGCAGGCACAAAGGGGATCCAAGGGGCGATTGCTACCCTAGCCCAGGCCCATGTGGAGCTCTTGGAGGTCCTGGAGAAAGGGAAGAAGAAGTGGTGCTCTCATGAAATGCTCCTGGTCCGCGTGTGGATATGGGTCAAGGAAATCTTGACGCACTTCTCTCCCAGCACCAGGATACCCCAGGTGACCAGGCAGTACCTTCTATACTTCTCCTTCCTTAGCAGGTTTGAAGAGGGAGCGACCGGTGATTCCAATAGAGGTAGTGATGAGGCTTCCAGTTAGCTAGGACCATAGTGTTCTCCCTTCCCCTCTTTTCTGCTTTTACTGATTCTGGGTTGGGTAGCCCTCTTTTACAGCTTGTAAGGCAATATCACTTTCCTTTCTTATTTTTGGATGTCAATACTTATTTTCTATTTGTCTATGGATGCCCATTTGGCATTCTCATACAATGGTCGTGGCTTACCCCCTTTTTATTTATATCATGTCATTTTTTTTCCTGGATCTATATTTCTTGTTTTTCATTATCATCTTGTATTATTATCGTCTTAAAATAGGGGACTCTATTCCAGGGATTCTACCTGGCAGATGTCCACCGCAACAATCTCACTTTCGCTGCAGCAAAGCCCCTATGGTAGTCCCTTACTCACTACAACAAGCCTGCTACAGTAAGGAATTCATCTCTGCAGCGGAGCTCACCTAGCAGAACAATGATAGGGGTTTTGTCCTTTCGATCAGTTCTACATCAATTCCATCCATAAATGTTTCTCCCCTTTTTTTTGCAATTGACATTGTCAGATACCAATTGGGCCCATCGAGATACTAATTGGAATACTTCAGATACCAATTGAACTCAACCCAAAGGTGACCACATACTCGGATGGCACGATGGGAAAGAAATAAAGTGAAAACTTCCAAAATGTTTTATCGATTCCCAAAGATTAGATGTGGACATCTGCACATCAATCCGCAGGATTCTACTTGAAATTGCTCTTGTAATTATGAGATTGGTAAGCTAGATGATCAGATACCAACTTGACATGACCCACATTGGTGAGTCGTGCGGGTACCTACATCGACTCTAGTTCGATAGGAGAACCCTTCTCTTAACCAACGAATGAAGTAAATTCAAGACTACTTAAATTTCTTGAAAACTAAAATGATTCTAAAAATTAAAATAACACCTCCCATGCCATTACCTCCCCAAGATCTAGTCTAGACAGGTGGGACCTCTAACTAAGTATTCACGAAATAAAATAATACAACTTTATTTGTGGAGAAAATACAAAAGTTTATGCTAAGTACTCCACGTCATTCATGAAAATTCAAAGTTGCCACAACCTACACCCAAAAAGATGTGGCAAGATAGTATCAGTACACCACATATACAAGTAGGCATCATCGGCTGACTAAGATTAGTTCACGTAATAATTTATAATTAGAATGAAATTGATTTCTCAATTTTAACAACAACTCCAACCTTATGTATGTAACCTAACAAGTTGTTAACCACTTCATTAATTCTTACAACTCAATAATTTTCAGATACATACCCTCCAACTATAGTAAGGGATCATGACATAAATTTTGTTTCTCTCATCTCGCTGCAGCGGATACTTTGACCGCTACAGCGATCTCACGACAGCGATAATTCTCCTGCTATAGCGTTACCCTAATTAGGTAATAGACTTGATTCACTAATCCTTTCCTCTTTAATACTGCCATTTAAATATTATTAACACGTCTACCTCAGTTACACCTCCATTATCACTAACCAAATATGTTCCCATTATTTAACTACCTATTTATTTACTGACATGATTAACGAACCCTCTTTAATTCCACTCCTACTCTTTTAACCGCACCCTAATGATAAAGTTAAAACAACAATCTCCTCGTAATTCACTTCCATTATTAACTTAGTTATGTTACCCTCTATAGCCCACAGTGACCATACTAAAACATTCAATCACAGCATTAATTAAATAACTCAAGTGCACACAAGGAAAACATCAAACCATATCAATGGAGGTATGTCCTCCACAATTAAAGTGCATGTGTATACCTACCTCTCTTGAATTGCACACTAGGTCTATACACCATAATCATGTCATGTATTACTATACTTGTACTATATCATCATGTATTACTTCCCAACTATGTATCTCACATCATGACCGAATCATGTCAGCATATCTTGTATTACACTTGTATATCTGTACGAGTTTGTCATTGAAGTATTGAATTATGTGTTTAATGATGAATGCACATCAGAATCTTGCAATTATGAGAGGCTAAAACCTCCATAGCTAGGGTTGTGGGAACCATAGTGGAATAATGATTTAGGGATACAGAAAAGTAATTCAAAACCAATGCAAAGTACATGTATTGTATTCTATTCATGCTTAAACATTTCTTAATGGTGTACAATGTTAGGACCTGCCTGAATTCCTTACTTGATTGAGCCGAGAGAGGTAGAGATTAGAAAAAGAGAACTACCACAAAGCCTTGATCTTAATGATCATTGTATTAACTTGAGATATGGTCACGGGATAGTTAAATTTCGAACATGTTGATAACGGATAGTTTGAAATCGCTCATGAGACCTGATCCGGTGATTAAGTATAGTCATCCAATAGGGATGAACCAGTCCTTTGGACGAACCTTAGTTATCAGTTCTATAAGTAAGAATTGGTATTGATCGTGTTTATATACCCAAAGCAGTTATGAACCCATGGGGAACACAAACCCTAGTTCTTCTTCAATCTTGATTTACATCATAATTTCAATCATTGATTTAATTATTATTTTCTTAAACCCCCAAATTGGAGTAACTAACCAATAAGTTCACTTACCAGCATTAGTATAGATCTTCCATATTGCCTATGGATTTGATGCCAAACTCTTTGTTGGGTTCTTTATTGACAACGTCCACTTTATACTTCAGTAGGAGGTGTGAGTTTGAGTATTATCAAAAAGTGGCGACGTTGTGGGGGAATACGACTAAGACTACATTTATTGCTTGTGTTTGACTTTTGGTATTTATTTCTTGAATTATGTTTTTTTTTTGTGATACCCATAGGTTGTTTCCTGATGAATGCCAAGCACTCGAAGTAGTGGAAACCCCCTGTTTCTGTTGAACCCCAAAATTGAATGAACACTATGTAGAATGGAAAACCAGGAGCAGAGAGATGCTCGTATAGCTGAAGAAGCTAGGCAAGCCTAACTAGCTCGGCAAGCTACACTTCAGGATGTAGAGGATGCCCGAGACGAGGTTGTTAACTCTAGGCAACATGGGTGGGGCAATAGAGGTCATAGATTTGCCCCTCAGTTCTTCGATTATGAGGACCCACACATTGATGAAGTTGGGTCAACTAGAGCTATTCCACCACCATCACTGCCCGATGGGGCCAAATTTGACATCACGAGTACCATGATTCAACTGTTAAACATGAAAGGGGTGTTCAGTGGTCACGCAGCAGATGACACCAACCTTCCCCTGATGAACTTTGTTGGAATATGCAAGGCGTACAAGTTTCATGGAGTTAGCCAAGAAGCCATTAAGCTCAAACTTTTCCCCTTTTCTCTGTCAGGTAAAGCCACTTTATGGTTATCGGAGTTGCCCAATGACTCCATAACCAACTGGTGGGAACTCTAGCAAGCCTTCTTGGAGAGATTCTTTCCCCCCTCAAAAATTTTATAGCTCAAGGATGAGATTTACAATTTCCGACAACTTAAAATTGAGACACTTCATGAAACCTGGCTGAGGTTCAAGAAGAAATTGACAAACTACCAAAACCATAAATTTCAGATGACAGTTTGTTGGAAATTTTCTACAGGTCTTTGAACAATAACACAAAAGCTTTAGCAGACACAGTGGCGGGAGGAGCATTGATGAGTCACACCTGGGAGAAAGGTGCAACTATTCTTGATAGGATGACTAAAACAAAAAGGGCATGGCCTACCCGGGAGGTAGATGTAGTGGCCGGTACATATGTTGTTGGGTTGACTGCAAACCAATGTAAAAAGGAAGAAGAACACGACAAGGAGTTGGCTCATATGTGCACATCGATGGATTTGCTTACAAAGAACATTGTGGGAGATGGAGCAAAAAAGGTGAATGAAGTGAGGACACAAGGACTGGAGTCAGGGCGGACCACTCAGATTTTGAGGAGGAGGCAAATTTCCTAGACAGCCAGGTGGAAGGTTTTTGAGCAAACCCCTAAGCATCTTGAGAAGACAATTTGCGCCAAGGTTCTAGAAACCAAGGTCGGAACCAATATAGAGATAACTACAAGCGGAATGCGTATAGAGATACAAGTCGAGGTCGTGAGCACGAAGGAGATTGGAGAAGGAATGACGGCTACCATAATGACCGAGCTAGAGTATATGTGCCTCTCAACGCATGAGAGGGGGAGGATGGATAGTTAAAGCTAGAGAGTTTGATGGCTGAGATGCTGAAAAAGGTGAGGTCCACTGATGATTAGTTAAAGGAAATCTGTGGTGATATATCGAGAATGGGTCAGAGAGTGGAGTCCCACGCAACAACTATCAAGCAAATCAAACAGCAGCTGGGGCAACTGTCAACATCACTAAATTCTAGACAAAAGGGTACACTACCTAGCAACACAATCCAGAACCCAATGAATTATGGCCACTATATTTCTGTGATGACTAGGAGTGGTAAGACCACAATTGAACCCCCCTACCAATTGTAGTTGAACAGAAGAAAGAGAGTGGAGTTAAAGATGGTAAAAATGAAGCTGAGATGGAAGGTGCTGAGAATGTTCAGTTTCCTGAGGCCCCATCTAGTGAAAAGGCGTATGAAGTTGAACAAGGTTCAACACAAATTTACAAGGCTATCCCGAGACCTCCACCATCGTTCCCCCAAAGAATGAAGAAGAAGGCAGAGAATGGTAAGTTCTGGAAATTCCTTTCAATGCTCAAACAATTATATGTTAAAATACCATTGGTTGAGGCATTGGAACAAATGTTGGGATATGCTAAGTTCTGAAGGACCTGGTGACAAAGAAGAGGTCCATGAGTTATGAGCCTATAGATAATGTACACCACTGTAGTTCCATATCTACACGAGTCCTAGGCCATATAAGGGAAGATCCGGGTGCTTTCACTATACCTTGCACCATTGGCAATGTGGACTTCACAAGGGTACTCTATGATTTGGGAGCAAGCATCAATCTGATGCCATTGGTTGTGTTCAAGAAGTTGTGCTTGGGAGCCCCCACACCAACTACAATGCGGCTATTGAGTTGTGCTTGGGAGCCTCCACACCGACTACAATGCGGATACTGATGGCCGATAGAACTGTGAAGAAGCCAGTGAGGATCCTTTTAGACGTGCTTGTAATAGTTGATAGATTCATATTCCCAGCAGACTTCGTGATCCTAGATAGCGAGGTTGATTATGAGGTCCCCATCATTTTGGAGTGACCATTCCTTGCTACTGGGAGGGCCTTAGTGGATGTGGAAGCTTGCCAACTGAAGTTCAGATTCAATAAAGAAAAGGTCACTTTCAACATTTCCCGGTCAATGCAGCAACCGAAGGAGTACAGTGTAGTCTCAGCAATAGAAGATGAATCTGAGTTCCTTGACGAAGTCTAAGTAGTAAAGAGACTTGCGTTGTGGTGCGAAGTTAACTCAGATGCTTCTTAGGAGGCAACCCAAGTGGTGGCTTGTTAAATTCTGAGTAACCGGGCCACCTACATCATGTCACGACGTTATATCAAGCGCTTCTTTGGAGGTAACCCAAGTTATTGAACTAAAGTGTGTTTAGTGTGCAGGGAAAACAAAAATAGGTAGCAAAAAATTGCTGAAAAAAGGTGTTATGGTTCTCAGTACGACTCGTGAGAGAGTTGTATGAGTCTTAGCATGAGTTGTGGTGAAGATCAGAGATGTGCTTAAGTGCAGAAGTTCAAGGTATGCTTCGTCCTACGACTCCTAATTAAAGTGTAGGGCTCCTAATACTTACTGTGCCTGTGAACTATGCAAGCTATGCAAGGAAAAGATCTACGAGTCATACTACGGACCATAAGCACATGGTACGAGTCGTAAGATGCACTCATAGGTCCCCAGGTAAAATTTTCAACTATATGCACTACGAGTCCAAGGGACGGGTCGTAGGGCCTTCCTACGACTCGTGGTACGAGTCATGATGGGTCAAATTTTCTTGAAACTACCCGACTCGGCCCAGATTTTGAAAACCTACCCATTAATATTCAAAATCAAAACCCACAAGACCCTTCTCCCATGCACTCAAAAACCCATCTCATGACCAACTCCCACGACTATCTCACAACCGTACCTCGATAATTAAAGTGAAAACCGAGCAAATTCTTGCTCAAAACAGATTTGTTCAGCCCTAATACTAATTCCCCATCAAAGTAAAAATCATCAAGTATATATACTGCTTTAAAATTGATTGAACATATAACAGTGCAAAAACCCCCTGCGAATTAGTATTACTATTTGAAAAATTCAAAATAGACAATGAGCAGGGGTGTGATTAAACCATGACTGACTGGGAAATAAGTGGGACTTCGATGAGCTTTTACATTGCACTAGCAAGAAATGACTTACATAGTGAGGTAGAAGGGGATGAATGGGTAGATCCTAAAATTGGTTAAATACATGCCTAGACATGGGGAAGTCTGAGTACCCAAAAACATGAAATTGGAACACTTGTAACTGAATAAAAATCAAGGCAGGGGCAGGCTTCACAAGCCTTCCTGTGACTCGTTGTTTAGTACTATGACTCGTAGGATGGCTCGTTAGGACTGTCCTACGCTAATCTAGGAAATACCTGAGGTATGAACTATGGTACGGTTCGTGGTTTCCCACTACGAGTCATACCAAGGATTCGTACCAAATATCTTGAAAGGGACAAGTCCATATGAGATAGTACGATCCTTCCTATGACTCTTGGAATCGACCTACGATCGTACCGTGTGTTGTGGAAAAATTCAAAAAAATTGTTATAAAAAAGGCAGCCTCAAACGACTCAAGGTATGGATCCTACCTTCGTGCGATGAGTCGTACCTGGGAGTCATAATGTGCATCAGAGATTTCATGGGTCTTCATACGAGTCATAAATCTAATGTATGACCTGTACTATTGACTCATGGTTATTTATAGTGGAATTTACTTCTTGATTTTCTTTCTCAGATATGGAATTCTAACTCTCTTTGTCTACAGGTACAGTGACGGTCAAACATAAAGCATCCAAAGCAACCTCTCGGAGGACACTACATGATGAAATCTTTGAGTCTGAGAAAGCAGGTAGTTCCCTTAGTGGTTCAGTTAAGGAGTATAGGGTCGATACATCAAACACCAACGGGACCCGAATTACTAGGGAAAAGGACAAAGCCTAAGCCGTCGCAACTATTGCTACATCTGTCGAAGCTCCCCAGCATGAGGAGGGCGCTAAGGAAGGTAATCAGGAGTCAGGAAGAAACTCAAATATAGAAAAAACATCTAAGGAGACCCAAACCAGAGAGGCAAGTGGCAGTGCTGAGTAAGAGGAGGAGGCTCTTAATGCTGAGCAGCAGCAGATCTTGCCTAGGGAGAGTAGTACCACCCGGTGGAGATTGCCAGGAGAATGGGAGATCTATGAATATGGCATTTCTCTCATTGACAAAAACAAACCCAGGCGGAGCATCCAAGAAGAACCGCAGATACTTATAAACTCATTGAACAAAGTAGAGGAGATGAAGCATATATTCAGCTTCTATGGCCTCGAATGGATGGCTAGGAATCTGGACCAGTATCCTTCAAAGATAGTCCATGAGTTCTACGCCAACTACTTGGTGACCATGGATGAGAAGGAAAAAAAGGGGCAAAAAGTGAAAGACCAACCCAGACTGGAGAGTGTCATGGACAGAGGTCGAGAGGTTGATATCTCTGAGTGCACTATCTCTCAGATCCTATAAAGGAAACAATTCATACCTCCACATGCCACGCCAGAATATGAGTACCGGGTGGAGGCATTGAAGCAAATTTGGCAGTTGGGCTTTGAGGAAAGATAGAGGCAGCTACAGTGGTTGGCAGGTGTTATAGATGAGGATAAAGTGGAAGCAGTGAAGGTCTCAGGTGGAAAGCAGGTTAACAAAAATTCACTCAACTTCATAGCTAAAGCCTGCTGGACAATAGTGCGCCACCGATTAGTACCAACAATTAGTGACTATACTCTGAGTACAGATAGAGCAGCTCTGGTGGCATGTCTCATGTCCAGATACCCCATCAACATCCCAAGGATCATTAAAGAGGAGATACGAGATCAGGCTGTGGGATTGAGAACTACCATCCCATTCTCGAGCCTCGTTTTCAGATTATGCAAAAAGGAAAGAGTTTCGGTGCCACGGGGTGAGGAGCGCTTAGTTGGAGGGTAGAGGATAGCCGACATTGGCTTTATCCAGGATGAAATGAACCTAGTGAGTTGATCCTAACGTCCCATAACAGTTCCACTGACCCAGGTAGCAACGGGCGCACAAGTGAATGCCCCCACCTTACAGGAGCAGAGCGAGACACTGACTACAAATGCCGGTAATTTAAAGGAATCTCCCAGCAGTTGTACTACACCACTACCTAGCCATCTAAGTCAGACACTAGCAGGGTACGTTCTAGTGCCCCAAGACTTTCTCCAAAAATTGGCCAAGAGATTGATGATGGCCGAAAGAAAAATCAAGGCAATGATGGAACATGTGAAGCCCTAGGTGAAAGCAGAGATAGACACAACTGCACAGGTCCTGCATTCAAGGATTAATGGATTTGAGAGCTGATTTAATAGATTCATGGTGGAGCAGACAGACAAAATAGCCTCTAAGAGGAGTTGGTTGCTCTTCGGAGCCAAGTGACTGAGCTAGCATCATGGCAGTCAACAGTTATAGCAGCTAACACTCTTCCAAACTTGGACAAGGTTCCAGATTAGGAGATTGAGTTGGCGGCTTATTAGGAGCCGATGACAGTAGCAAAGAACAAAGGAAAGAAGATAACGCATGCGAGCATGAGCGGAGAGCCTATAGACTCATGACTCACATATGTTAGAGCTACAGGAGCGAGCTACAGGAGCAGGCAAATCTACCATGGCTCAGCCCAAGCTTGCTTGTGGCAGGGACCCTTCGGGTGAGCCACATTCATCCCAGATCGCCATAGAGGCCGTCCACTCCCCATATGGACATATTAGTGAGAGTGCAGACCACTACTAGCACCATGTTTACAGTGGAGGTACCTCCTTCGTAGGATGACAGGAGCTCCTAGAGCGCCATAGGTATGTTTCCTTCCCTCTGCTCCAGTAGTTCAGGCTTCGGGGATGAAGCACAATTATAAAAAAGGGGAGAGGGTGTACCTACAGTTTTTTGGGATTTTAGATTCGTCCGAGTGTTTTTCTTATCATGTTTCTTTTCCCTCAAACAAGCTATATAATAGAACCGGCATGTTTAGGATTTTATTTTCTTATTTAGTGATTTTTGTTTAACTAAAAAGTACCTTAGGAATACTCAGCCAATAAAAATGCACTAGTTTTGAAGTTCTTGCAAAAATTGACCCTGTTTAAAAAATTTTGATGTTTTGTACTTTTGATAGCATACATGATTTATCTGCATCTTTTGATGTCATTTAGTGTATTAGCATGAGTAGTCTTGTAAAGTCATGTATAAGCTAGAGAGGTAAAGTGAATATAAGTTATGTTCCATGAGTGAGTGAGGTTTGATACTTAATTCAGTACTGTGTTGAAGATCTAGAACTTGCCCGGTTGGTCTTTGTATAGGTTAAAGATGTTGATTAGGATATTATCATGGGACATTTTTGTTGAGCTCACTTTTATCCTAAATGACCCTACCAAAATTATATGATTCCCTTGATCCCAGTTATGCGCCTTTAATAAGCCATTTTTCTTTGATTAACCGATGAACCGTACCCATTTTTTTATAATGAACTTATTTTAGTCCTGGTCTTTCCTTGGACATTGTGAACCTCAACATAGACAAAATGCCTTAGTTGAGGGTGGCTAGAGTAGGGATGCATAGATGGTGGGAATGAGGAAAAGGCAGAGAAAAGAGAGAAGGTGAAAAATGAGGTGTGGTGTGACAAATGAAAAACAGAAAAAAAAAAGAGATGAAAAAAGTAGAAAACTTTGAAAAAGAAAATTCTAAAAGAAAATTAATGCTTGAAAAGGTTTAAAATGTACCACACTCATACAAATGCATACAAAAGAGGTGAAAAGGGAGGAAAAAGAAGGACGAGAAAAAAGGGTGAAATAGGTGAATGGTGGAGCCAATGTATGTAGTGCCAAGGAAGGGTTAGTTACTTAAAAAGATCCCATATTTATCGTCTACAGCCCTAAAGCCTACATACAAGATGCAGCAAGTACTACTGTGATCCTAATATGACCATCTGATAGACCGAAGCATAGAAAATAAGAGCAATCCTATGGTATCTGATACACAGTACTTGAAACTTCATATGAGAGTGAGAGTCTCGCTTTTCAGTCCCATTCCATATCTATTAAAATATCTGTGAGAGGGGACTTCATTTGCTGTGAGGGTACATGGTTTATGTTTCATTTTACTAGTGTATTGTGTGAAAAGCATTGCTGATGACTTGATTGCCTGTTACTAGCTAGATGACATGTCTTGATCCCCACTTATCATGTTTTGTGGTTGCTTATAGTACATTAGTTGATATTGGTTTACAGAAGAAGGGTCAAAAGTAGTTGAATTAATAGTAAAACTTTTGTTTGGTATTAGCTGTAGTGTCCTAGGTTTATTTAATAGTTGAGCATCGTGTTTAGTTTTTTCTTTCCTTTGCCTGAGGACATGCAAAAGTCTTAAGTTGACGGTATTGATATGTTGTGAGTTTACAACATTTTCGACGCTCAAAACTAAGAAACTAGCATAAAATTATGTGTGATTATATGGATATAAGGCACTTTTTCTTTGATTACAGGATAAATAATTGTTGGAGAAAGAATGTGCAAAAGAAGCCTGAAAGTGCAAAAAATAAGCTAAAGTCATAGTCTCAGTATGAGTCGTATGTTGATGGTACGAGCCGTACTGAGAACCATGAAAAGTTTCAGATGACTGGATTGTGAAGAATGCAACCTACGACTTTCAGTACGAGCCGTACAACACTGGTACGAGCTGTAACTTGGAGTCATGGAAATATTCAAAAAAATTGCACAAAAGTTGACTCCTGATAGGGATGGAACTACGAATCATAGCAAGAAGGTACAAATCATACCAAGAGCAGTGTGGTGAGTTTCAGAGGATTTTCAATGCCAAGTAGAAATTCAGACAGTACGAGTCGTGGCTGGAAGATATGAGTCGTACCACAACACTCATGAATAAATTCAGAAAAAGTAAGAACTCTCAGAGCCAGATCACGGAAACAACTCACGAATCGTAGGATGCATGTAAAAGTCATACCAAGGCTTAACACTTAGCCAAATTTCAGCAAGCCAAGGACTCACGAATAGCAAGTATGACCCTTACAATCCTACTAAAGGTCGTAGGATGAGTCATGGCTCAGGCGGCGCAAGTTATGGAAAATCAATCGATTAGCTTAGGAAAAGGATTCTTATGTCTGTATAAATACCCTTTATGTTTTATTTTCACTGGATAACAATAGGGAACATTATAGAGAAGTAACAGAGGTGTGAAAAAAATTGAGATTCAAGGGAAAACATAGAATTGAGTTGATTGACATGTGATCAACCTTTTCTTGGATTGTTTCTTGATCTTGATCAACCTTTCTTGAGGTTTTTTTGATATAATCAAAGAAGCTTTTCTCTCATCTATGATTATAAGTATTGAATTATGTGTTTAATGATGAATGCATATCACAACCTTACAATTAGGAGAGGCTAAAACCTCCATAGCTAGAGTTGTGGGAACCATGATGGAATAATAAGCTAGGGATACACAAAAGTAATTCAAAACCAATGAAAAATACTTGTATTGTATTCTCTTCATGCTTAAATGTTTCTTAATGATATACAACATTAGGACTTGCCTGAATTCATTACTTGCTTGAGCCTAGAGAGGTAGAGATTAGGAAAAGAGAATTACTATAAAGCCTTGATCTTAATGATCATTGTATTAACTTGAGTTGTGGCCGCAGGATAGTTAAATTTCAAACATATTGATAACGGATAATTTGAAACCGCTCATGAGACCTGATCTAGTGATTGAGTATAGTCATCCAATAGGGACAAACTAGTCTTTTGGATGAACCCTAGTTATCAGTTCTACAAGTAAGAATTGGTATTGATCATGCGTGTATTCCCTAAGCAGTTACGAACCCATGGGGAACACAAACCCTACTTCTTCTTCAATCTTGATTTACATCATAATTTCAATCTTTGTTTTAACTATTTTTTTCTTAAATCCCCAAATTGGATTAACTAACTAACAAGTACACTTACCGACATTAGTATATTCCCTATGGGTTCGACCCCAACCTCTTTTTTGGATTATTTATTGAAAACGTTCACTTCATACTTCAGCAAGGGGTGTGAGTTTGAGTGTTATCAATGGCCCTGGGCCATTTCATAATCAGTTATTTATTACATACCCCCATGCCAAAAATTCAATGAGATGTGGTGCAAACTGATCCGATCGTGAGATTGAGCCTCGCTTCAATGACATCACCGCCGCCATCACAGTCTCGCTGCAACGATTACAGTGTCGCTACAGCGGTACTGCTCAGGTAGTATTCTAACCCAGCTTTCCACTTAGAGTCCTCTCGTAATGATTCTTCGCAATCAGCTCACCTATTATGAATATACATTATTAATCAATCCTTGTTATCAAATTATCCTTCTTCCTGAAGTACCGATAATAAACTCGGCATGAACCATACAATCATAGTGCATAAACATATCAATAGTAAACTTACTAATCCCTAAACTTATGTAATTGCATGCACTGGATGACACCCCTACCTATGACTATCCTCTGGTCCCTTATTTAGGGCATACCTTATGACTCGCCTTTTATGAATTTCCACCTAAAACAAAAATCCAACATTCTAGATTCAAGACTCTTTGAACCTATGAAATTGCATATTACTGTTTCCTCCCAATAACTTTTGTCTCGTAGATATTTACGGATTATAATCTAGCTAATGGTGATTTACATGGAAATTCTTCTTACTCATCAATATCAAATCAAGCATACGAACATATATGATTTGCTAACTAAAGTCTAATATATAGGTAATCCATAGCCTACTTGGGTACCAAACTATTATCAAGAAGTCCCCAGCTGTATGTTTCCCTCAAGTCCATGTTCTTGTAGAAAATTGTCATGGAGAAGTGTGATGTTTTGCCTCCTCTAGCCTCCTTATTTCTCTCTCCTTGTTAGAAATCCTAATTTTTGTTTATAGGCATTTCTTATTCACCAACCTATATTGAATTGGTTTTTAAATCGTATTATATATAGGATTACGGAGTTCTGTTCCGCGTTACCGCTGCAACAAGGGATCTTTCACTGCAGCGGTTCCATTACAGCAAAAACAATTCATCACAACGGTCCTACAATTGGGCCCATTTGATTTTAACATAGTAAATTTCAAATTATCCATCACATAATCCTTTAAATCTAGAGATTTAAGCCAAGCTTGCAAAAATTTTAAATTTACCCACGCTTAGGTCATTAGGATGCTATAACGACATGATGGATCGTGACAAAAAGCCATTTGAAATATGAAAAATCAAGAAATTGAGTTAGAACTATGTGTAGGGTGCCCACATGAAGAATAATGTCTTGCAGGGAGAAGTCTGAGTAACGAATGAGCTGCTAATGCTATGGCTTTTATCCTCTCAAGGAGTTGCTTTTACCCTTGTACTATTTATGGTATGCATTGAGGATAGTGCATAATTTTAAGTGGGATGGAGAATTTTCTTGGATAATTTTTTATTCTACTCTTATGGGTAGTTAATAACTCTCTCAATTGTCTTTTTGTATTGATTCTTTTTCAAGGGATGTAGCTTATCTCGGGTAGCAGTTTTTCTTGTAGTTATAAATAGAGATTTTACCTTCGATAGATGGATGATGACTATCTTGAGGAAACTATAGTCGTTAGATTTTTTATTTTTATTTTAGTTTCTTTTTTTAGTATTATTTTTGTTCTATTGTCTTAGTTTTTTAGGAGTAATAGAGACAGAAAAGAAATATCTCTTAGACTTGATTGATGTTATCATATTTAGGCTTGGATTGAGTAGCACTTTCCTATGAATGCTTGTGCATTAACAAAATAACAAACTTTCTGACACCTATGCTCATGGTAGTGGCTCTGTCTGTAGTTTATTTTATTTTATAATTCACTATGACCCTTCCTCCTTAAAGTAGAATATCCATATTAATTGGAACTTATGCCATTAGATGTGAGGATTTTTTATATATATTTCATATTTTGCATCTTAGTCTAGAACTTGTCTTGTAAATTATTGAATGAAAATAAGAAGTGTTGTTTTATATAGAAAATGATAATAGACTTTCTTTAATATGTCTTGTGAATTTTAGTTTTTTTAGATATTGTTACTATTAGTTAACCCTTTGAATATGTAGCCTTTCATTTGATAACCGTATTATTGCCTAGATTCTTTTGTTGAATCCCTAATTTACAATCCTGTTTTCTTGAGAGTTGTAGCTTAGATTATGATAAAATTATTACATCTAAGGAAAAGGAATGGTCAAGTGTAAATGGTGACCAGTGAAAGTTACTTTTGAAGAAAAAGCTCTCTTCGAGAGAATGTGACATGAAAAAAATTCATGAAAAATAAAAGATTCAAACATTCTTCATATGGTGAAAGTACTAGTAAAAATAATTACTGATGAGGGTAGAAAATAAAGAGAAGAAAATAATGGGTAATAAAGTCTAGAATTGCAAACTACTAAGAAAAGTGAAAGCCACTTTTATATAGTTTATCTGCTTGCCTCCTAGCCAACATTACACCCCATTAAATTCCTATTTGATTCTATTCAAGTATGCTTAATTAGTGAAAATATACATAATGGAAATTCTATAGTTCTTTGTGCATACATGTGAATTTATTTATGAGTGCGAGAGTTTTTCTTTGATGCTAAATTCTTAATTTACATTTATTTTTTAATTTAAATGTGTGGAATATATTTTTTGTGAGGCACTTGTTTATGACAGATAGATGATGTTATTAGTTTTCTTTGACAGAGTAGGTGAGAGAACTTAAACTAGAGGAGTAAGAGTCTATCTTTGAAGTTAGGAGGTTAGAAGTTTGTCGTTCGATGAGTTATCTTATATATATGTCGTTTATGATTATCGGGAAGTATACTTGACGTTGTGAGTTTTAGATGGTCTAATCGTTTGTATCAACCCAAATGGTGGTGTTCCTACTTTCTAGACTTGATATATTAAGATGAGTTTTAATGCTTGCTTGAGGACAAGTAAGAGTCTACGTGTGGGATGTTGATGGGAGGCCAAAAATGAATATATTTAGTTATTATTTACCTCATAATTTAATATGTTCAATCACTATTTGAATATTAATTATATTTATTTGTGGTTAATATTATATTTTAATTGTATAGAAATAATATAGTGTGAAGATGAAAAGATTTGGAGAAAAATAGATAAAAAGTAATTAATGGGAGAATGGAGGAATTACAACATTTCATAATATATATAGTATAGATGAAGTAAAGAAATCAATAGAGCAACAATTGGAAGAGAAAAAGGAAAAGATGTACCACCAATAGTTATGCTACCTAATTCAGCGTAAGGGTGACAAGAAGATTTCACATTTCAGATTCTCAATTAGGTTGTTGCACCATTCCTTGTAGCACAAGGGTGGTGTGAGCTCCTGGTCCAACTTGAATTTGGTTTTTAAAAGCCTAAATGACATTTTAATACAGTATAAATACACCCTAAGCACGATTTTAACTCAACTTTTAACCTAGGAAGAGCTACGAGCAGTCATGGAGGAAGAAGAATTTTGATTTTATTTTTTCATCTCATTTATTTTATGTTTTTATTTGGATGATTTGTTGTATTTTTCCCAATGTTTACATGGAGCTAAACTTTTTAAGGGTTGTGGTTCTTTTAAGATTGTTGTTATTCAGATGTTATTTTTAATCAATTGATTTTCCATCATTGAGTTTTTTATTTATTCGAGATCTTAATTATTTGATTATTTGATAAAATAGTTGAACAATATATGTAGCTTGTTAAGTGGACTTTAAAGAGTGAATTGCGAGTGTAATAACAATAAGTAGGGCTTGTTCCTAAACCTCTTAGGGAGGTGGAATTGTTTCACTAATGTGGATAGAAATATACTCTTTAGTCTTGCTAAATACATACAGAAAAAAATATACATGCATTTCCTTATTATCCAATGATCATAGAAATATAGGAGTTAGAGATAGTCGAGTATTTTTAGAGTTATCAACAAGACTACAATGTAATTATTATATAGCTCATAGACCTAGTTCAACTTCATTCATCTATAATGTTAAATCTGCTCTTCATATAATTAATTATTCATTAGTTATTTTATTTTTATTTATAATTTAGTTAATTCAAAAGAATAACTTTCTGATTTACTGCTTGGTTAACTAATTAGCATTAATTTAATTTGATAACTGGTTAATAGATAAGTCTTTGTGGCAATGATATCTAGACGCAAAATCTTATGTTACGTGTACGACCACACATACTTGTGTGGCCATTTGGGAGCAAGACCTGCTATCTATACTAGTTGTCAGTTAGGAAAATGTTGTAAGCTTTCTTTCGGATCAAGAAATAAATTTGAACATTTTCCTTTACATAAGATAAACTGTGATCTTTGGGGACTAACATCTATTGATTCCACTCAACATATGTGATACTATGTGTTTTTTCTAGATTGTAATACAAGATATACCTAGCTTTATCCTATAAAGAAGAAATATGATTTTTTTGAGCTTTCCACGACTCGAGTCTATACCCTAGATGAGACACAGTATTTGGAGTCACAAGAAAACCCAAGTCAACCCATAATATATCATAACACTGGTAATCTGAGTAATCATTGCAGAACCTTAAATAATAAAACCATTTAAAAAATTTAAATGATAAAGGTTCATACATCTGAAAGCAAAACTGGATGTTAGAGTCTATGTTTGAAAGCCATCTACAATGATGAGTTGTTAGGACAAGCACCCAGCTAACACTAAAGTCTAACTGAATAATAAAATATCATCCTCGAAAGATGAGGACTTCACCAACTGCAGCTGTTGATATCACCGGAAAATCGTCTAACCATATTAGGGCTGAGAACTTACGCCTGTATCATGATACGGTACAACATAGATGGTATGCGGAAGTACTTTGAATGTACTTAGTAAGTTGGTTAAAATATAACATAAAGTACAAATAATTGAACTGTAATGACATGCAATGACCGACTAAAATACTGAAAATTAATCAACTGAAATATAACCTGGATGGTCAATAATGACCCTAACTGGTGGTCATAAACATGCCTTGAATCTGAGGTACTAATCTGAGCTAACTGTACTAAACTAAACTGAGTAAATATGAAACTATACTTAGCTGAGCTAAACTGACACTGTACTGACTAGTGGGAGAAGCTATAACCAACATATAACCATGTGAGCTGGACGTGGTGTCCGATGTATACACCCCATCGGTAGGACCCAATATACCTTGCCACGGTATAAAGGCATGAACTGGGTGATGACAAGTCTAGGTCCATAGGGTAAATAAAATAACCTACAGTGGAAACATAGTTCTGGGAACCTGGGTGTGCTGGAACCCCCGTCCGCTCGGTGCTAAGTCCTGCTCCCACTGGATAGTCCTACACTGACTACTAAGCTGATAGCTAAAAATTGGGGTTCAAGACTAAGTCAGGGATACCTATCTGGAAGTACCCTAAGAGTCTTATCAGACCGAATCATATAACTGGTGTTCTAAGACTGGCCAGAGCTGCTTATCTAGAAGCGTCGTAACCGTCTAAAGAACAAACTTAAATCTGATGATCGATATTTGAGTCTATTAACTGATAACTAGGAGGCACCACTGACACCTCAAGAAAAGACTATAATGAAACTGATCATATGACATTTCTGGATAATACTGAACATGCTAACATTCTGACTGAAACTGGACTAGCATGCACATGACTGAGATTTCAACTAATTTTTAACAATATAGGAATCCCAACACTAGTAGAGTCATGCAACATGATTAACTACTCAATTATGCTAGACTCAAAAATACTGCTTTCAAAAGCTAGAGTTAATCATTTAACAAGAAGCTAGTTTTCACATGATTTCTATGAATTAAGGAAAAACATAGCAACTAATAACATGGATAATGTTCCACAAGAAATTTATAGAATTCTTTATGAAAACACTCTAAATTATGAAACCACAAGGCTATAACTAATAGAAGATTAGATAAGGGTTTTAGGGACACAAGGGAAGAACAATTTTCTAGCTGAATTCCCACATAACTGGTGAAGAAAATCACAGAGAAAATCAGTTGAGAATCTACGGAGAATTTCGAGTGCCCTAGCTCCTGCTCTGAGTTTTTCTAATAGAATTTTTACGAACTGATTTTCTGATGGGATGATAGGGGTGATGTAATCGTTGATTACCCATCTAAATTCCCTGAAAATATCCCAAAACGACATAGTTTAGGGATTAAATAGGTGGTAAATTACAAAACTATCCCTGGGAAAAAATCTGAAAAACTACTGACAAGGACCAATGGGTCACTCAACGAGTCGTTGGTTGAGACGATGACTCATTGGGACCAGTCGTTGGTCATGGGGCTTGGGTTCTGGTCTCACTAGAACTGGCAATGAGAGCTACCACAACTCGTTGGATGAACCAACGGGTCATTGGTTCCTCTTGTGGTTACTGAATGAGAAATCTGGGAAGCCTGACGTCGGG
The DNA here is from genome assembly GCA_035772735.1 of Datura wrightii. Lineage (NCBI taxonomy): Eukaryota > Viridiplantae > Streptophyta > Magnoliopsida > Solanales > Solanaceae > Datura > Datura wrightii. The sequence goes on from JASDFA010000019.1 coordinate 48,698,582, forward strand.
CAACACAATGACTCATTGGTAGACACAATGGGTCATTGTGTTGAGTCGTTACCTCCACTGGAGAAGTTATTAAAATCCCTAAACTTGACACCACGAGTGGTCACAACGACTCATTGTGTGATACAACGGGTCATTTTTGCCACTCGTTATCACTGAAGGAGGTTTCTGGGAATCCCAACTAACGACTCACACCACCAGTTGTTGTCTCACACGACGACTCGTTTGTTGAGTCGTAGGTGTCTAGAAGAGGGAATTCTATTTTGGGGACCAACGAGTGACAGGATGACTTGTTGTTTCTCACAATGGGTTGTTCCATATCCCATTCATTCTCGAAGGACCAAGGAAGGGCTGACCACGACTGAGATGAAGGGTCGTTGAAGTTGACCGCGATTCATTGTCTCAGTCGCTTTAAGGAGTTTTTTTCTAGTTTCTTCCACGTTTTTCTTGTAGGTCTGAGTTTGGTCTAGGAAGGTTTCGGGGAATTACACATCTCTTTCTCAAGTTTTACAAAATGGTAAAGAATTAGTTTTCAAGAACTATGTAACAGCCCAAAACTTTTCTAGACCAAACTCAGACCTTTCGTGAAAAACCCAGAACAACTAGAAAGTTTTTCTAAGAATGACCCAGACAACGAGTCGTGGTCAACTGTAACGACCCATTATCTGAGTCATCGTGAGGCATGCAAGAAGTCCCTTTTGAACCAACTAACCTAGTAATAGGTCATGGAAGAGACCAATGACCTGTCCTGTTTAGCAATTGGGGGAAGTTTTAGACAGTAAGAAATTCATCCCAGTAGCAACGAGGGAAAACAACGACTCATTGTCCCACATAAGGAGTCGTTGTTTCCATCCGTAAACCAAGCCTATGAAATTCTAGTGGCTAGGACGAGTGGTGGAAAGGACCCATAGGTTGGACCAACGAGTCATTATGTCACTCATTGGTACGGGTCTAAGCTGAAGTTCAAAAATCCCTTCGGTAACCACGAGAGGAAGAAACAAACAGTTGGTGCATCCAACAAGTCATTGTCGTCTCACATTGTCTCGTTCCAAAAAGCATAGAGTTCCAAGAGCAGGACCAACGAGTAGTCCTAGGAAGTCGTGGTATTAACCTATGACTCGTTGTGTGACCCGTTGGTTCCTATCAGGCAGTTTTCAGAATTTTTTCTTCCAAGGTTAGTTTAGTAAATTTCCATCATTTAATCCCTAAACTATGTCATTTTGGGTTATATTCAGGGGATTTAGAGGGGTAACCAATGTTCCCTCCTCATTCCTCTCATTCCTCCAAAAATTTAAATGTAGAACTTAGTCAAAAAGCACAGAGCAGGATCAAGGGTTTAATTTTCTTCTCAGAAATTTTCAAGGATTTTCTCAAGAATATTTCACCAGGTATGTGAGAATTTAGCAAGGGAATTGTCCTTCCCTTGTGCCCCAAAACCCATTTAAATTTTCTTATTATTCTACCTTGAGACTTTTGAAATTTAGAAAAGTTTTAGCCAGAATCCAATTCAGTTCATGTGGAATGTTGTTCATCTTGTTAGTTGCTATATATCCATTATTTAGAGATTATGTTGATACTTAATTCCTGTAAATGGGTTTTAGCCCTAGTTCTTGAATCCAAAAATTAGGGTCTAATTGTATAGACATTATATTTCCTGACTCTACCAGTGTTGGGAATGCCATGATATTATTATCAGCTAAATGCTCAGTCAGTTGCAGGTTAGCTTAACTTCAATCATGATTTTAATATCTTCAGTATCTTTCAATAAGGTCAGCTGATTAAATTTACTATAGTCTTTTCTTGAGGTATTAGTAATGCCTCCCAGATATCAGTTATCTGAATCAATTATTAGTTATTAGTTTAATCTTTAGATGGTTACGACGCTTCTAGATAACCAACTCTGATCAGTCATAGAACACCAGTTATAGTATTCGGTCCGATAAGACTCTCGTGATACTTCCAAATAAGTATCACTACCATAGTCTTGGTCCCCAACTTTGAGCAATCACCTTTGTAGAAAATTTAGGTTTATCCATTAGGAGTAGTACTTAGCACCAAAAGGGCGGGGGTTCCCGCGCACCCAGGTTCCCGGAACTACATTGCTACTGTAGGTTTATTTTTTCCTAATAGGCCTAGATTTGTGATCACTCAGTTCATGCCTTTATGCCTTGGCAACGTATATTGGGTCCTAACGATAGGGCATATACATCGAAATCAACATTTAGCTCACGTGGTTATATGTCGGTTATACACTCTCCCACTAGTCAGTACAGTGTCAATTTAGTTCTGTTTAGTTCAGTTCAATTTAGCTTAGCTCAGTATCTCAGATCCAGGACATGTTTATGACCATCAACAAAGGTCATTATTGACCATATCAGTTATATTTCAGTTGTATCAGTTTTCAGTATTTCAGGTGGTCATTTCATGTCATTTCAGTTCAGTTACTTGTTCTTTCATGCTTATTGTATCTCTCACTTACTCAGTACATTTAAAATACTGACGCATACCTTCAATGATGTATTGTATCATGATACAAGTGTAGGTTCTTAGTCCTAGAATCATCAGTAGATTCCTTCAGACGATATCAAATAGCAGTTAGTTACTTTCAATTAGATTTTACATTTAGCTGGGGGCTTTTTCAAACAACTAATCATCGAGAGATGGCTTTCAGACATAGACACGAATTTTCAGTATTGTATTTAAGATGTATTGGCTCTTGTCAAATTAGTTTTTTGTAAATGGTTTTACTTGTTTAAAGCATCCGCTTATGTTTATTCAGTTACCAATATCCTGATAAACCATGGGTTGGCTTGGGGTCACTTGTGGCACCAAGTATCGTGTCTCGTCCAGGGTATAGACTCGGGTTATGACATCCTTGGTATCAGAGCACTAGGTTTAGAGTATCCTAGGATGTCTAAAAGCCGCATCAAGTAGAGTCCTTTTCATGGGTGTGAAGCACGCTACACTTATGACGGGGAGGCTACGTGTTGTTATTAGGAATACTCCCTTTTGTTCATACTCCTTATCTTGCATTGTAGTACAATTCCAGAAATGTCCTCCTAACTCGTACTCTATTTTATTTCAGTGAAAATATGCCTCCAAGACGAGGAAATAGAAGAAGGGCCGGCAACGTTAACCGACCTGCCCCACCAACTCTGGTAGCCTGTCCAGATGATCAAGTGTCCTCAACAGAATTCAGAGCGACAATCCAGCTTCTGGCTCAGATAGTGAGTAATCAAGTGAACCAACATGTGGTTTCGATGAGCACAAACGGGTACACAACTGCTGCTAGGTTTTGAGATTTCACCCGAATGAACCCTCTAGCTTTTCATGGATCCAAAGTGGGAGAGGACCCAGGGGAGTTTGTAGATGAGGTGTGGAAGAACACCCGAATTATGGGTGTTAGTTTCACGGAGAATGCTGATCTGGCCACCCATAAGTTGAAAGGGGTAGCGCAGATTTGGTATGATCAATGGAAGGAAGGGAAACCAGCAGGAGTGGAACTGGTAGTGTGGGAAGAGTTCACCACAGCATTTCTAGACAGATTCTTCCCTCAGGTGTTGAGGGAGGCTACGGTCGCAGAGTTCACGAACTTAAAACAGGGTAACAGGACCATGGAGGAATATGCGTTGGAGTTCACGCAGTTTTCAAGGTATGCTCCATAGATTATAACTGAGCCAAGGTCTTGCTTTCTTAAATTCATCAACGGGGTATCAAACCTGATACTTAAGAAGTGCAGGACCGTAATGCTCATAAAGGATATTGACCTCTCCAGCCTCATCATTCATGCCTAGCAGATTGAGGCAGAAAAGTTGAAAGATATAGAGTAGGAGAATAAGAGGGCTAGAACGGGTCAATCATACTATAGCCACCATAAATCCGACGGCAATTGCCACTCATAGAAACAACAGTAGAGGACTCCAACACCCACCTCAGCCAGCGCCCCTAGTTTTCGGTCCCATAAAGATCAAAAGGGTTGAGCATCTGTCTCTCAATCCCAAAGTACAGTGCCAGCAGCCATTATCCAGCTTCCCTACATGAAGAACCATCTAGGTGAATGCCTCCAGGGCAAATAAGTTTTATTTAGGTGTGGACATCTAAGTCACCGGCAAAAAGAATATCCGTCAGCCGGATGGGGGAGATCCCAGTCTACCACTTCACCAGCCCTAGTAGGTCAGCCAACTCAGCTGGGTAACACTTCAGGTACAGATGGCGATCAACGCCAAAACGACTTTTATGCTTTGTCCTCTCATCAGGATTAGGAGAGCTTACCTAATGTGATCACATGTATGTTATGTCTCTTCCATCTAGATCTGTATTTCCTACTAGATCCAGGAGCCACAAAATCTTTCATGACTCCCTTTGTAGCTATCCAGTTTGAAATCAGTCTAGAAGTCCTCTCAGAACCATTCTCAATCTCTACCCTATTTGATAAGTCAGTTAGAGCCAGCTGGGTGTATAAAAACTGCCCAATATAGTAGAGTTAGACATGGTCGATTTTGATCTCATTCTTTGCATAGATTGGCTACACTCTGATTATGCCTCAGTTGACTGTAAAACAAGAGTCTTCAGATTTCCATTTCCAAATGAGTCAGTTCTAGAGCAGATGGGTAGTAGTGCCACGCCTAAGGGTCGATTTATTTCCTATCTTAAGGCAAGGAAACTCATTTCTAAAGGGTGCATCTATCATCTAGTTCTTGTCAAAGATTCCAGCTCTGAGACCCAACTATCCAATCAGTTCCAGTTGTTAGCAAATTCAATGACGTGTTTCCTGAAGATCTTCTAGGAGTCCCTTTCGAGTGGGAAATAGACTTCGGCATAGACCTTCTTCCAGAACCATAGCCTATCTCCATTCTCCTTTATAGAATGGCTCCAGCTAAGCTTCAGGAGTTAAAAGAGTAGCTAAAAGACGTACTTAATAAGGGTTTAATCAGGCCCAGCATCTCTCCAAAGGGTGCTCCAGTGTTGTTCGTCTGAAAGAAAGATGGTACTCTTAGAATGTGTATCGACTACTGTCCACTGAACAATGTTACAGTTAAGAAAAGGTATCCCCTACCCAGGATTGACGACTTGTTCGATCAGCTTCAAGGAGCCAGTTGTTTTTCTAAAGTTGATCTTCAATCGGGGTATCATCAGCTTAGAGTTAGAGAATTTGACATATTGAAAACAGTCGTTAGAACTCAGTATGGTCACTATGAATTTGTGGTTATGTCCTTTGGACTAACTAAAACCCTTTGTAGCTTTCATGGACTAGATGAACAGGGTTTTCAAGCAGTATCCAGTCATATTATTCATTGTACTCATTGATGACATTCTGGTATACTCCAAAAATGAGGAAGAACATGCTAACCATTTGAGGATAGTGCTACAAATTCTCAAAGACCGCCAGTTATTCGCTAAATTCAGTAAATGTGAATTCTAGTTGAAGTCTGTGACTTTCCTTGGTCAGGTGGTCTCGGGTGAGGGTATTCAGGTAGATCCTCAAAAGATTGCAGCGGTAAAAGACTGGCAAAGACCTGCTTCCTCAACCGATATTAGAAGTTTCTTGGGTCTAGCCGGTTATTGCCGACATTTTATAGAAGCATATTCCTCTATTGCATCTCCTCTAGCTAAGTTGACTCAGAAAAAGTTGAAATTTCAATGGTCAGATGCGTGTGAGAAGTGTTTCTAGGAGTTGAAGACTCAATTCACTACCGCTCCAGTTTTAATCTTACCAAAAGGAACAAATGGATTCGTAGTATATTGTGATGCTTCCAGAGTTGGGCTTGGTTGTGTTCTGATGCATCAGGGTAAGGTGATAGCTTATGCCTCCAGCAGCTCAAGATTCATAAAAAGAACTACCCGAATCATGACCTTGAATTGGTAGCAGTGGTATTTTCTTTGAAGATATGGAGGCATTATCTTTATGGGGTTCACATGGATGTTTTCACTGATCACAAGAGTCTTTAGTACATATTTATTCAGATAAATTTAAACCTTCATCAGAGAAGGTGGTTGGAGTTACTGAAGGATTATACATGAGCATGCTATACTACTTGGGCAAGGCCAATGTGGTGGCTGATGCCCAAAGCAGGATGTCCATGGGGAGCGTTGCCCATGTTGAAGAGGGCAGAAAGGAATTGGCAAAGGATATTCACTGGTTAGCTCGATTAGGAGTGCAATTGGTTGATTTAGCTAAGGGTGGAGTAAGTACTACAGAATGGGTTAGATTCCTCGTTAGTTGTTAAACTTAAATCAAAGCAGGATGAAGGTTCCATACTACTTAAGTTGAAAGAAGCAGTTCTCAGAAAAGAAGTGGAGGCTTTCTATAAAGGGAGGGATGGTGTGCTTGTTACCAGGGCAGACATTGTGTACCGGATGTAGGTGACTTGAGACAACAAATACTGGAAGAAACACATAGCTCCAGTTATTCTATCCAGCCTGGTGCCACTAAAATGTACCGTGACCTGCGAGATATCTACTGGTGGAACTACATGAAAAGAGACATTGCAAAATTTGTGGCTAAGTGCCCGAACTGCTAGTCGGTTAAGGTGGAATCGGAGACCTGGGGATATGACTTAGGATATCAGCAAACCCAGCTAGATGTGGGAAGAAGTGAATATGGACATTATTACAGATCTACCTTATACTCGTCGGCGGCATGACTCAATTTGGGTGATAGTAGATCGGATGACCAAGTCAGCATATTTCCTCCCAGTTAAAACTACGGACTCAACTGAGGATTATGCTAGTACATCTCGAAATATGTTAAACTACATGGTGTTCCCTTGTATATAATTTGGAATGAGGTACCCAGTTCACCATGCATTTCTGGAAGTCATTTTAGAAAGGTCTTGGTACTTAGGTCAAGCTTAGCACATCTTTTCACTCTCAATCAAATGGACAAGCTGAGAAGACTATTCGGACCTTAGAAGATATGCTGAAAGCTTCTGTGATTGACTTCAAGGGCAGTTGAGATGATCACTTGCCTCTAATTGAGTTTGCGTACAACAATAGCTACCACTCCAACATTCAGATGGTCGCGTTTGAGGCATTATATTGTAGGAGGTGTAGGTCTCCTATAGGGTGGTTTGAAGTTGGTGAGGCTACCTTGATAGGACCAGACTTATTTCATGAAGCTATGCATAAAGGGAAACTTATTAGAGAAAGGTTGAAAATAGCTCAAATCCAAAAGAAATCATATGTTGGTGTGAAGAGAAGAGAGTTAGAATTTGCTGTAGATGATTGGGTTTATCTGGAAATTTCACCCATGAAAGGGGTGATGAGGTTTGGGAAGAAAGGAAAGCTTAGTATGAGGTATGTACTACAGGATTCTGAGGAGAATTGGCAATGTGGCCTATGAGTTAGAATTACTTTCGGAGTGAGCATCTGTGCACCTAATCTTCCGTGTGTCACTGTTGAAGAAGTGCATTGGTGATCCGACCTCAGTTATGCCACTAGATAGTGTGGGAGTGAAGGATAGTCTCTCTTACAAAGAGCTCCCGGTTCAGATCCTAGACCATCACGTTCGTAAGTTGAGAAATAAGGAAGTTGCTTCATTGAATGTCCTGTGGAGGAACCAGCTAGTTGAGGGAGCCACATGGGAGGCAGAAGTAGATATGATGGCTAAATACCCTCATGTATTCCCTTCCAACTCAATTTCAACACCAGAAATTAAATTCCTCCCCAATACTCTGTTCAGTTCCATACTCATTAGCTCTATTTATGTTTTCAACATGCATCCCAGTTGCATCAACTTAGTTAGCCTAGTTAAATCAGTTCGGAGTCATTCATTCCTTCAAAATTAAGTTCATAGTCTCAGTCTGGGAATTACAGCTCTTTTCCCAATTTTCCACAAGCTTTAGCCTTCATTCGAGGATGAATGATCCCAATGGAGAGATATTGTAATACCCTAAAACTTTTCTAGACCAAACTCAGACCTTGCATGAAAAACCCAAAAGAACCAGAAAAGTTTTCTCAGAACGACCCAGAAAATGAGACATGGTCAGTTCTAACAACCCGTTGTCTGAGTCATTGTCAGGCCTGTAGGAAGTCCCTTCGGAACCAACTAGCCAAGTAATGGGTAATGGAAAAGACCAATGATCCATCCTGTTGAGTCGTTGGGAGAAGTCCGAGAAGGTAAAAAAATTCATAGTAGCAATGAGAGAAAACAACGACCCATTGTCCCACACAATGAGTCATTGTTTCCATTCGTGAGCCAAGCCTAGGAAATTCCAGTGGCTAGGACGAGTGGTGGAAACTACCTATAGGTTGGACCAACGTTCGCTGTATCGCATATTGGTACGGGTCCAAGCTCAAGTTCAAAAATCCCTTCGGTAACCACGAGAGGAACCAATGAACTATTGGTGCATCCAACAAGTCATTGTCCCCTCTTGTTGTCCAGTTCCAGTAATCCTAGAGTTCCAAGCACAGGACCAACAACTGGTCCGAATGAGTCGTGGTATCAACCAATAACTCGTTGTGTGACTTGTTGGCCCCTTTCGGGCAGTTTTCATATTTTTTCTTTCAGGGTTATTTTAGTAACTTCCTATCTTTTAAACCCTAAACTACGTTATTTTGGGTTATATACAGGGGATTCAGAGGGGTAATCAATGTTCCCTCCTCATTCCTCTCATAACCTCAAAAGTCAGAATGTTGACCTTAGTTATAAAGCACAGAGCAGAAGCAAGGGTTCGATTTTTTTCTCAGAATTTCTCAAGGATTTTCTCAAGAATCTTTCACCAGGTATGTAAGAATATAGCAACGGAATTTTCCTTCTCTTGTGCCCTAAATACTATTAAATATTCTTATCAATTCTAGCCCTGAGACTTTTGAAATTTAGAAATTTTTCAGCCAGAATCCAATTCAGTTCATTTGGAATGTGGTTCACATTGTTAGTTGCTATATTTCCATTATTTAGATATTATATTGATACTTGCTTCCAATAAATGGGTTTTAGCCCTAGTTCCTGGCTACAAAAATTAGGGTCTTGCATAATAATATAGACGTAATGTTGCTTGACTCTACAAGTGTGGGGAATTCCTACTATTATTATCAGTTAAATGCTCAATCAGTTGCATGCTAGCTCAGTTTCAATCATGATGTTAATATCTTCAGTATCTTTCAATAATATTAGCTGATCAGTTTGACCATAGCCTTTTGTTGAGGTGTTAGTAATGCCTTCCAGATATCAGTTATCAGAATCAGTTATCATTTATAAGTTTGTTCTTTAGACGGCTACGATGCTTCCAGATAAGCAGCTCTGACCAGTCTTAGAACACTAGTTACTGTTTTCGGTCTGATAAGACTTACAAGGTACTTCTAGATAAGTGTTGCAAACTTATTCTTGGTACCCAACGACGAGCTATCATCTTAGATGAGCAGATAATTTTATCCAGTGAGAGCAGTACTTAGCACCAAGAGGCTTGAGGTTCCAGTGTACCCAGGTTCCCAGAACTACGTTGCCACTGTAGGTTATTTTTGCCCTAATTGACCTAGATTTGTGATCACCCAGTTCATGCCTTTGTACCCTAGCAAGATATATTGGGTCCTATCAATGAGGCGTATACACTAAACTCCACGTTTAGCTCACGTGGTTATATGTCGATATTAGACTCTTCCACTAGTCAGTACAATCTCACTTTAGTTCACTTTAGTTTAGTTCAGTTAATTTCAACTTAGCTCGGCTTAGTATCTCAGATCCAGGACATGTCTATGACCATCTGCCAGGGTTATTATTTACCATATTAGTTATATTTTAGTTGTATCAGTTTTCAGTATTCCAGTTGGTCATTTTATGTCATTTCAATTCAGTTACTTGTTCTTTCATGCTTATTATATCTCCCACTTACTCAGTACATTCAAAGTACTGACGCATACCTTCTATGTTGTATCGTATCATGATACTGGTGCAAGTTCTCAGTCCCAGCATCGTCAGTAGTTTCCCTCGGATGATATCAGCAACAGTATTTGGCGAGTCCTAATCTTTCAAGGAAGATACTTATTTTTAGTTAAGTTTAGTTAGATTTTAGAGTTAGCTAGGGGCTCGTCCCAGAAACTCATCGTTAAGTAGATGGCTTTCAAACATAGACACTGATTTTTAGTATAGTATTTCAGATGTATTGACTTTTGTCAAATAAGTTTTCCTTAAATGGTTTTACATATTAAGAGCTTCCATTTATGTTTATTCAGTTACCAGTGTCATGATAGACCATGGGTTGGCTTGGGGTTACTTGTGGCACCAAACACCGTGTCTCATCCAGGGTATAAACTTGGGTGTTGAAAAACTACAAAAATATTTGTGTATGATGGAGGTGGTGAGTTCATTTTGGTTGAGTTTATTAAATACTTAGATAATTGTGGTAGCATTATACATATATCTCGTCCACATACTGTTGAATAGAATGACATTTTTGAGAGAAAATATAGACAAAGTAGAAACTGGTTTGATATTATTGTTCCTTTTGCTAAGTTTCCTCAATTCCTTTGGGTTAAAGTTTTTCTTTATACTATTGTATTCTTGATAAATTGGATGTCTTTCTCAGTTGTGAAGAATGAGATCTCATTTAAAAAATTACATGGTGCTCATCAAGATTACAATAGCATAAGGTCTTTGGTTGTAGATGTTATCCATATCTAAATGGAAAAAATAAGTTATCACCAAATTCATATCCTTGTGTGTTTATTAGCTTAAACATCTTTCACAAAAGGTACAAGTGTGATCATCTACAAACCAGGAGAGTGTATGTATCTAGGTGTATCATCTTTGATGAACTTAACATGTAGATCAACCTTTTAGAAACTTATTCTTACTTCACCTAGCTACTTTCCTTGAATTCTTCTCTAATATGCTGGAAACAGTTGATAATCCAAATGAAATTGTAGCTTCAAGGGAAGTGTTAGATCAAGTTGCACCATATGCACTAATATACATTGTTCGTGAACCAACAAATGGTCATCCCCCTAAACAAGATCGGAGTACCTCTACATCATAATATGACAATGATGAAGACCAATCAAGTGATGATCAAGCAGCAGAAACAGATATAAGAGGTAATAATTACACAAAATAGCCTAATGTAGTTTCAATGCATGGTCCACAGGGTATACAACCGGAGTTTGATCTATCAAATTGGTTTATGGGGATCACATTGATGGGAATATAGGCCGCTACATCTCCAACTTGTGTTTCAATGACGGGTAAGGCGGTCAAGCTACCTGTGCCTGTCTTGTAATACTGAACATAATGAAAATACACCAACTCCCTCAAATATGACTAAAACTACAGAACAAAATGTAGAGGGTAACTATATGATGACAAGACAAAAGGCAAATTAGATGTCCATAATTCATACCTCACTAGCAGTAGAAAAATCAACCTGGAGCCTAATACTATTAGTCAACACTTACTATTCCACATTAATATGCATCAATGGAAGAAGAGGTTGATGCATTGCACATGAACCAAACATGGATTCTAATACCTAAAACTGCAAGCATGAATATAAATAGTACTAAATGGGTATTAAGACCAAATTAAAGTCTGATGGAACTATAGATAGGTATAAAGACGGGTTAGTTGCAAAGGCATACTCATAACTTGAGGGCATTGGTTTTGAACAAAACATTAGCCCAGTGGTTAAGGCTACTACTATAAGAGTAGTTTTGTCAATTGTTGTTAGTTTGCACTTGTCTATTAGAAGATGCTAAAAATGTTTTCTTTTATAGACATCTTCAAGATGAATTATACAAAAGTCAACCACCTAGTTTTGTCAACCCTAAGTATACAAACCAAGTTTGCCTCTTTAAAAGGCATCGTATGGTCTTAAATAATCATCGAAGGCATAGTTTGATAGGTTCAGTATCCACCTACTCCACCTTCTATTTAAATGTAGTAAAGAAGACTCCTCATTGTTCATGATTTAGTATAAGAGAGGGTAAAACATACTTTTTATATATGTGTGTGATATAATAATCATTAAGAGCTCATTTGAACTTATAACAAACTTAATTGCATGTCTTACAAAGGAGTTTTATGTGAAGGATCTTGGACCACTAAAATTTTTTCTTGGAATTGAAGTACTTCAAGGGATGTATTCATCTAAGTCAAGGGAAGTACTCTACTGAAACTACTTAAGAAGATTGATATGGTACTTGCCAAATCCATCAGTACATCACTAGAACAAAAGCATGGCCTAGAACATAATAAAGGTAGTCTAGTTGATGCATCCTTATTATGAAGCATTGTAGGAAGTCTCCAATATCTCACACTAACCAGACATGATATATCGTATGCAGTAAACCTAGTTATCCAATTTATGCCAGCTCCAAATAGGGAAAACTTTTAGGATGTGAAGAAAATCCTTAGATATGAGAAGGAATATCCTCGTTTAGTCCAAGAGTACTGGCTAGATCACCTTTCAGATTGTATGGATTGTTAGATGCATATTGGGAAGGTTGTGCAACAACGATAATGACGACTATAGGATAATCAATATAGATAGGGGCAAATGTATATCTTGGGCTTCAGAGAAATAACATAAAGTGTGAAAATTAAGTGTGAGGCAAAGTACATGATACTAGCCTCAAAAGAAGCCGAGATCACTGTAACAACCCAAAAGAACCTAAGATCAAACCCTTTACTTGTAGTAGAACAAACAGAAAAATCTAAAATTTTCTTTAAAATAACTCGTTATATGAGTCGTGGTATAAAATGATGAGTCGTTAGTGGAGTCATGCAAGCCTCAGAATTTTCACCCCTCAGACCATGAATCCACACCATAAGTCGTGGTAGAGTGGTACGAGTCGTGGTCATAAGTCATGGGTTGCATTTGTAGAGTCAATCCTAAGATGATGATTTATAGTACGACTCGAGGATCCCTATAACAAGTTGTGATCGGGAGTCATGACATCATCAAGTTGATAAGCCTTGGAAGTAACAAGCTATGGTATGACTTATTGTATGGTGTGACAAGTCGTGACAAGCAGTCGTGGAATAAAAGATTAGAGGAATGGAAATTAGGACCATTATACAATGATTGGTCACCATGAGTGATGGTAAGAACCAACGACTCATGGAACGGGTTGTGACGACTGGCAAACAAGGATTTAAGTGCGACATTCCAGGGGTATTTCTTTAAATTCCTCTGCTTTTAACTCCAAAATGAGATCATTTTGTGTTTCCTAAGGGGAGTATTTGAGGGTTTTATTTTTCCTAAACCCTCTTTCTACTCCTAAAACCCTATTCGAAAGATTAAATCCTCTCAAGTCAAGATTAGGTTTTTCTTCAAGTGCATTCAATTCTCCTGGGTCTTCAATGCAATTTAGGAATTCATCAAGCCCAGGTATGTAGGGTTATGAATGGAGATAATCATTTAACCTCATGCCCAATTTCATCCTTATCTCATGATTTCAAGTCTCCAAGCATGATATGTTGAAATTTCTATGGTTAGAACCAATTCTCATGAACTCTCTTATAATCTCTAAAGAATTCAAGTCTCTTATCATTAAATTCATGTTTTATGATTGTGATTACTTATTTTCTACAAGAATATCTCATGTACTTATATTTTCAAGTTTATGGTAATTTTTCCCAGTTATGCATAATTTAATAAATTTCAAGCTTGTGAGCTTATGATTTCAATTATGACTATCTATTCGTGTATGTCCGATTATTATGTTACTCAAGTTATTTATCAAGGCCAACTTAATAGCATTATTCTCATGAATTTTTCATGTATGTCAAGTATTATTATGATTTCATGGTTTTGACAAGTCCACGCAAGATTAAATATATTTTCACAAAAACAAATATGAGCTATGTGCATATTTTTGGGAGTAGTGTCTAGCACCGAGTAGGCTAGGGGTACAAGAAAACCCTTAGTCTTCTAACTACGTGCCAAAATAGGTATATATTCATGTTCAAACCCTATGGGGATTCACGAGTGATTTCAGGCCTTAATTGTTTATTGCCTTGGCAAGCTTTGGACGCTCTTCCCTCTTGAGCGAGATAGTTGGGGCATCATGTAAGCACTATTATGATGGAATAGGTTAAGACGAGTCTCTCATTATTCCTCATGTTTAAGTTATTCATGTTCATGACTTATGATACTATCTTTTATAGCGTATTTAACCTATTGATTAGTTTATGAACTTTCTTTTATGATACCAAGTATGGTACACTATATGATTTCTATTTCTAAACCTTTGTAATTACACTTTAGATTATGATGAACAACTCATGTTTATGACTATTGTAGGAATATGATTTCAGCATATGTCCTATTCTCATGTTCATTTTAGCCTTTACTCTAGACGTTGAATTTACTATTTTATGAGCATGTTTTTCTTTATCTACATACTCAATACATTCAAAGTGCTGACCGCATACTCTATGCTATATCATCTCATGATATATGTTCAGGTGATCAGTCTCATTCCCGATATTATCTCGCTCCCACGTCAGTCTACTACCATCCCAGTTTTGGTGAGGCCTTATGAACCGAGGATGACAAGTATGGTACATGTCTCCTTTTCTTATGTCTTTTAGTTTCAAATTTAGTGAGCTATTTGTGGGTGTTGTTCTATCAGCTCATCGTATGGCTAGAGGCTTTTCAGCCAACTATATATAGATGGTTCAACGTTGTTGACTCGTGTTTATGCTTATGTATTTATGATGCAAAGACTTCTGCTTATGTAGTGTTCAAGATTATTTTCGCTTAGCTATTCCTATAATCAGGTTGTATATGTACCATGAGTTATCTTGGAGCAATTTGTGGTTTTAGGTCCCGTATTTTGGTCCAAGGTCCACGCCTGGGTCATGAAAAACTTGGTATCAGAGCATTAGATTTAGGTGTGTTCTAGGGTATCTGAAAGCCACATTAAGTAGATCTTTTCCATGTGTGTGAAGCATACCACACTTATGGAATATTTTAGGAAATTTTCCTTCTTTCATGATCTATGTCATGCGAGGAATTACACCTCTCTCTATTCCTCTAACTCATGTTATACTTGTTTGCAGAAATATGCCTCCTCATCGAGTTAATGGAAGAAGAAATGGTAACAACAATGGCCATGAGAATTGAATTTGAGACGGGCATCAACGATCCCTACTAGCTCCAGCTGATCCATTGCATGAGTAGGTGACTAATGCTAAGTTCAGGACAACATTTCAAATGCTAGCACAAGACATGACATCACAGGTCAACCAAGAGGTTGTGGCTCATGTGAACCGAAATGTGAATGCGGCGGTGGCTAGGGTTCGAGACTTTATCAAGATGAACCCACCTAAGTTTCATAGGTCAAAAGTAGATGAGGACCCACAATATTTTATTGAGGAGGTCCAGAAGATTACCCAGGTATTGGGTGTTTCAGGAAAGAAAAGTGCAGACTTGGCCTTCTATCAGCTGAAAGGGGTTGCTCATATATGATTTCATCAGTGGAAGGAGCGCAGGGTAGTTGGTGCACCCATTGGTTGGGGTGAGTTTGTATTGGCTTTCTTGGACAGATCTTCCATTGAGAGTTAAGGAATGCAAAGGCAACAAAGTTCATCAACTTGAAGCAAAATGACATAATTGTTCAGGAGCATGCCTTGAAGTTTACCTAGATTTCCAAGTATGCTTCAGAGATGGATGTTAATTCGAGGGCTCGTATGATCAAGTTCATAAATGGGGTTGCAGATTCATTGGTCAAGGAGTGCAGGACCACCGTGTTGATTAGTGATATAGATATCTCTCGAGAAATGATATATGAGGCTGTGCCCCAGCCACCACTTCAGTAGCTCTAGCATCTTGCCCATCTCAACAAGGCACCTCTTCTAGTGTAGCTAGTGGACAGTTCTAGAAAAGGTTCTATGCACTTTTATCCCGTCAGGAGCAAGAGTGCTCCCCCGATGTGATCATTCATATATTACGAGTCTTCCATCTTAATGTTTATGCATTGTTAGGCCCAAGGGACACATTATCCTTCATGACTCCTTATGTTCCTATTAGTTTTGGTGTCAGTTCCAAAATCCTTTTAGAACCCTTCTCAGTCTCGACTCTTGTCGGTTAATCAGTTTTAGATCGATGGGTACACAGGAATTTCCTTTTCAAGATTCTTTAGAAATTCACCTCTTCTAACTTAGTGGACTTAGATATGTCCGATTTTGATGTTATCTTCGGTCAACTGTAGACCGATATGGTACAGTTTTAATTTTTGGGTGAACCAGTCCTAGAGTGGAAGGATAGTTCTGTTATACCTATAGGTCGTGTTGTTTCATACCTTAATAGCAGAAGGATAATCTCTAAAGGTTGTGTATACCTTCTAATTCGAGTCAAGGATTCTATGTCCAAGATCCCAACTCTTTGGTCAGATCCTGTGTTATGTGAGCACTCGGAGGAGTTCCCCGATGATCTACCAGGTGTAACTATGTAGCGAGAGATTGAATTTGGTATTGACCTTCTCCTTATTACACATCCCATATCCATTCCTCCTTACAATATGGCTCTAGCAGAACTAAGTGAGTTGAAAGATCTCTTAGATAAGGGTTTCATCAGGCCTAGTAAGTCTCCATGAGGTGCTCCAATTCTCTTTGGTTAGAAGAAGGAAAGTTCCCTTAGGATGTGCATTGGTTATCAACAATTGAACAAGGTCATGATCAAGAATAAGTATCCCCTCCCTAGGATTGATGACTTATTTGACTATCTTCAGGGTGCTAAGTGTTCTTAATGATAGACCTCAGATCCGGCTACCATCAACTCAGTGTGAGAGTGACATATCAAAGATACTTTTCAGGGCTCGGTATGGTCAGTATGAGTTTGTAGTTATGTCTTTTGGGATAACAAATGCTCCTCTAGCTTTCATGGATTTGATGAACGGGGTGTTCAAGTAGTATTTGGATATGTTCATCATTTTCTTCATAGATCATATCCTCATATACTTTTGGAGCAAGGAGCATCATGTCACTCATTTGTGGATTATGTTGTAGACCGTCAAAGATCGCCAGTTGTTTGCTAAATTCAGCAAGTGCGAGTTTTGGTTGAACACAGTAGCATTCTTGGGTAACGTGTTTTCTAGTGAGGGTGTGCAGGTAGACTCTTAAAAGATAGAGGTAGTGAAGAACAGGCCTAGACCTATCATTCCTATGGATATTAGGAGCTTTTGTGTTTAGTTGGCTACTACAGGAGGTTCTTAGAGGGATTTTCTTCCATTTTATCACCTTTGATTAAATTGACCCAGAAAAAGGTCAAGTTTCAGTGATATGATGCTTGTAAGAAGAGTTTTTAGGAGTTAAAGACTCGACTCACTTTAGCTCCAATATTAACCCTACTAAAGGCCACATATGTTTTCATTGTATATTGTGATGCCTCTAGGATTGGTCGTGGGTGTGTGTTGATGTAGCATGGTAAGGTCATTGCATATGCCTTTAGATAGCTTAAGGCTTATGAAAGAAATTACTCGACATATAACCTAGAGTTGTTAATGGTGGTGTTTTCCTTGAAGATTTTGAAGCACTATTTATATGGGGTGTATGTGGATGTGTTCATGGACCACAAGAGCCTTTAGTATGTGTTTACTTAAAAGGACCACAATTTATGGCAAAAGAGATGGCTAGAGCTTCTTAAGGACTATGACATGAGTGTCCTTTAAAATTCAGAGAAGGCCAATGTAGTGGCGGATGCTCTCAGTAGGTTGTCCATGGAGAGTATGTCCTATGTCAAGAATAGGAGGAAGGAGTTGGTGAAGGATGTCTATAGGACTGCTCATTTAGGAGTTCACCTTACAGATTAAACGGATGGTGGTGTTATTGTTTAGAATGGGTTGAAATCTTCATTGCTGACAGATGTTAAAGCAAGGCAAGATGAGGATCTTGTCTTAATGAAATCAAAGAAAGCCGTCCGAAATCAAATAGTAGAGGTTTTTTCCCAAGGGGGAGGTGGTGTACTCTGATATCAGGGTCATTTGGGTGTTCTGGATATGGATGACTTGAGAGAGAGAATGTTGAGTGAGGCTAATGGCACTCGGTACTCTATCCATCCAGGTGCCACCAAAATGTACTGTGATCTATGGAAAGTATATTGGTGGAATGGCCTGAAGAAGGACATAGAAAAATTCATGGCTAAGTGCCCAAATTGCCAACAGGTGAAGGTTGAGCATCAGAGATTCAGATTATGCTTCAAGCAATTAGCATTCCTGATAGGAAGCGGGAAGAGATCAACTTGGATTTCATTACAGGTTTGTCTTGTATGCACCGATAGTATAACTCTATATGGGTAATTATAGATGAGTTGACCAAATCTGCACATTTCTTGCCGGTCAAAACTATAGATTCAGTAGAGGATTATGCTAGATTGTACATGTAGGAGTTAGTTCGGTTACATGGGGTCCCGTTATCTATCATCTAAGATAGGTACAGTCAATTCACCTCTCAGTTCTAAATATCGTTTCAAAAAGGACTTGGTACTCATGTGAAGCTTAGCACAACTTTTCACCCGTAGACAGATGGTTAGGCTGAGTGGACCATACAAACTCTTTAGGACATGTTGAGAGTGTGTGTGATTCATTTCAAGGGTAGTTAGGATGATCACTTGCCTCTCATTGAGTTTTCCTTTAACAATAATTATCACTCCAGCAGAGTTAGCTTTGGTGCATCCATCTTTGGTTGTTCTGGTAGAGTGCATCAGGGTGAAGCATAGCATTATCTATGAGGAGGTTCCGATTGATATCCTTGATTGTCAAGTTCGAAAGTTGTGGAATGTAATACCCCGAAAACCCAAAGATCAGACCCGGGAGTTGAAACATAGAAAATTGAAAATCTGGCACCAGGTCACAAAACGAGTCGCTCTGTGACCTAGGGGGTAGACCACAAGTCGTAAGGAGACTCGTGGTGTGGCTCACGTCTTGGGTTGAAATTTTAAAATTTGAGGTCCCCACAAACTTGGCTACGAGTCATGGTAAGCCCACACGACTCATTGAGTCAGTTGTGGGCAAGGGTTAAAGGAAAAGGAAAGACACCTGGTAGTGTACCTTATGGAAGGTCCCAACGCGTCATGGCCAGTCACCATGACTCATGGGATGGGTTGTGCTTAGCAGGTGGAAATAATTTGAAACCTTAGGTAGTGAAGGTGGCGAGTGGTGACCAGGACTCGTGAGGTCCCCGTGACAAGCCCCAGATGAACTATTAGAGAGTGCACTAGACGACCGATGCCACGACTCGTTCCCTTAGGTGACGACTTGTCGAGTCCCTCATGGGGACTGGCAGTCAATTATTTCCTGTGAATTTAGTAATGGATTTTCCATAATTAGTATGATCCTAAGACCTAAACTACTTCGTTTTAATCTTTGAATGATGAGTTTTACGAGGGGTAAGTTCATTTTAGGCAATTCTAACTCATGCATGCAAATCTAGAAGAGTTAGAGATGTGATCAAGATCATTCTTCTTCAAGTCTTCTTCAAACCTTTATTGCGAAATCAAGGAGTGGTAAAATCAGATCTTCCCCAGGTATGTAGGGTCATGAATGGGTGAATCAATCCACAACCATGCCTAATCTATCTCTAAATCATAGAATTCCCTATGTTGACTCTGTGGGGTTTTAACCCAATGCATGAAATTCCTAATTCTCTACATGGGCATGATCTAAATGAGTTTTTTATTATTGAATTTTGAATTATGGTCAAGTTTTACATTGTTTTCCATTACGATCATGTTTCAAGCGTTATAAATTTAAATGTCCATTTATGAAAGGTTCATGAAATTTGATATTTAATATGAATATTCGTGTATGATGAGATATTATTGATGAAAGACATGTTTTCAAGTTACGCATGTTTATAATCATGTTTTCAAGTGAATTGAGTATTTTCGAGCATATAATGTATTTGGCAATGCCCATATGTTCAAGTATGGTTTATGATTTATGGTATGGATTTCATGATTGATCAATTTATGACGTTGGATGATTCATGGGTAAACATGTATTTAAATGGGGATCAATGATGTTAATGTTTATTTGGCCATGAATCTCATGAATGATGTTTATGATTTACATACGAGCCTAACGTGTATGTTTTTGGGAGTAGTGTCTAGCACCGAGTAGCCCGACATTCAAAGGACTATGTCAGTGTCTCATAACTACGTGACACCATAGGTTCATATTGATACATTATAATGTTAATAGATCCCTATTTTGTGATATCACATACTGGACATTCCTTGCTTGGCAAGCCTGGGACGGCTCTACCTACTTGAGCGAGATAGTTGGGGCATCATGTAAGGCTCTATCATGATGGTGTCTATACCGATGAGTCCTCCCATTGTTCCTCATGATTTATGCATGGTTATTTTTATATTATTTTGGCTCAAGTTACGTTTAATGAAGCTTTTCTCACATGATTATGATTATGGTTAATTTATGAATGTTTTGAAAACCTTGAGTCTTATGTTACGTTATGATATTTATGTTATGATCATGTTGTCCTACTCTTATGAATTTTTGTGTATTTAAAATTTCCATTTTACTTACCTTGCATACTCAATATATTTCACATACTGAACGCATACTTTATGTTGTATTATTTCATGATACAGGCTCCGATCTCCAGACCTAGCACCTTTATTAGATCATTCATGGAGTTAGCATCCAGTTCATTGGTGAGTCCTTATCTCCTGAGGACCAGTTTATAGCATCTATCTGTTACGTTCAATTTATAGGCTTGTCGGGTTAGTTGGGGGTGCTGTCCCATCAACCCATCAGATATGTTAGAGCTTTCAGACTACATGTAGTATTCAACTGTTATGTATGAAGTGCGCTTCATTTTCTATGTTATGTCATGATTATGCTTTTGTGATGTTATTATGTTGAGTATTCTGCTTTAAATGGATGGAGTTAGATGCATGTTCATGCTATGGGTCGACTTGGGGTCTCTCGGAGCTCCTTGTTCCGTGTTGTGATTCAGGCTTATGTTCGGGTCATGAAAAGGAACAATCAGGTAGCATTAGTGCAGGTTTTGTGGAGAAATCATCTTGTTAAGGGAGCTATGTGGGAAGTTGAAGTTGATATGATGGCTAGATACCCATATCTTTTTCCTTCTGACTCAATGCCAGCATGAGGTACCAGTTTCCTCCTTAGTACTCTATTCAGTTTCATGTCAAGTCCATGTCTCTCAGTTCCTTTCAAGTCATATTATGAATATATGATTCATGAAGTTAGTTTCACCACGTATCTCAGTCTAGAGTCAGTCACTCCATCAGTTTTCACTCTATAGTCTTTCAGCTTAGGAACTTTAGTTCCTTCCCTATCCTTTCAGTATGCCTAATCAAAATTCTAGGATGAATGATCCTTAGAGGAAGATAATGTAACTCCCCAAAGGTCACAAATATCAAACCCTAGACTTGTAGTAGTTACAGTAAAAAGATCTGCAATTTCCTCAGAACGACTTGTCATACGAGTCGTGGTAAGAACAGATGAGTTGTTAATAATGTCATGGCAAGCCTAAAAATTTTCATCCCCCTGACCAATAGTAAACATCATAAGTTGTGGTACAGTTTTACAACTCATGGTCCTGATCAGGGGTTGCATCAGTAGAGACAGTCCTGATACATCGAGTCATAGTACGACTCATGGGTCCTTGTAACGAGTCATGATCAGGAGTCATGACATCCATCTGGTTGATAGGCCATGGAAGTAATGAGTCATGGTACGACTCGTTGTGTGGTGTGACAAGTCATGACAAGAAATCATGATGTAAAATATAAGAGGAGTGGAAATCAGGACCATCATACAACTACTGGTCACCATGAGTCTTTGTGAGAACCAACGACTAGTGGTACGGATTGTGACGACTGGCAGACAGGATTTTAACTGTGATTTTCCGAGGGGTAAGTTCATAACTTTATATGCTTTTAACTCTTAAGTAAAGTTGTTTTGGGTTTCCTAAGGGAGTATTTAACAGTTTTATTTAACTAAATCCTCATTCTACTCCTAACACCCTATTTGAAAGATTAAATCCTCTCAAGCCAAGATTAGGGTTCTTCATCAAGTTCATTCAATTTCTTTTGGGTCTTCAAGTCAAGCTAGGGATTCATCAAGTCCAAGTATGTAGGGTTATGAATGGGGGAAATCTTCCACCCTCATACTCAATTTCATTCCTATCTCATGATTTCAAGTCTCCAAGCATGATATGTTGAAATTTGTAGGGTCAGATCTAGTTCTCATGAACTCTCTTATGATCTCTTATGATTAAATCCATTATTTATGATTGTGATTACTTATTTTCTACTAGAATCTCTCATGGATGTGTATTTTCAAGTTTATGGTGATTTTTTTCAATTATACATGATTTTATGAATTGCAAGCTTATGAGCTTATGATTTAGATTATGACAATCTATTCAAGTATGTATTATTTTGATTACACTCAAGTTATTTATCATGGCAAACTCAGTGGAATTATTATCATGAATATTTCATGTATGTCAAGTATGATTATGATTTTATTTTTTAGATAAGTCCATGCAAGATCAAGTATGTTTCCACGATGACAAGTATGAGCCATGTTCATATTTTTAGTAGTAGTGTCTAGCACCGAGTAGGCTAGGGATGCAAGAAAACCACGAGTCTCGTAATTACTCTGCCCACTTGAGCTAGATAGTTGGGGCATATGTAAGCTCTATCATGATGGGGTCGGCTATGACGAGTCTCCCATTGTTCCTCATGTTTTAAGTTATTCATGTTCATGGTTTATGATACTATGTTTTATAGCATATTTGACCCATTGATTAGTTTATGAACTTTCACTTATGATTTCAAGTATGGTTCACTATATAATTTCTATTTCTATACCTTGGGTCATTACACTTCAACTTATGCTGAATAAATCATATTTATGACTATTGTAGAATTATGATTTCAGTACGTGCCCTATTGTAATGTTCATTTTAGCCTTCACTCTAGATGTTGAATTTACTATTTTATGAGCATGTTTTCCTTTCTCTACATACTTAGTACATTCAAAGTACTGACCTTATACTCTATGCTATATTATCTCATGATAATTTTTCAGGTGATCAGACTCAGTCCCGTTGTTAGATCGCTCCCACTTTTGTCAAGACCCGAGTTCACACCTTGAACACGACACAGTAATTAGAGTCACAAGTGACCCGAAGCGAACCCTAGTAGAGAATATTCTACTAAAAACTTATCAGTTGAGAATAATCATAAAAAGAGCAGAAGTTGATAAAAGAATAACGGCTACCAAATAAATGACAAAGTTTAAAAATATATTTGAAAGTCTTCTAAAAATAAACGGATGAGTTACTGGGACAAGCCCCCAACTAACTCTAATGTCTAAAACTAAATATAACAAACAACTGGAAATGGGACTCCGACCCTCGTCAGATGAGGACTCACCACTAAAACTATTGGAGATCACCGAGTAGCTAGTTGTGGTGCTGAGGCTGGGTACCTGAGCCTAT
Organism: Datura wrightii; assembly: GCA_035772735.1. Classification (NCBI taxonomy): domain Eukaryota; kingdom Viridiplantae; phylum Streptophyta; class Magnoliopsida; order Solanales; family Solanaceae; genus Datura; species Datura wrightii. The sequence continues at coordinate 48,722,010 of JASDFA010000019.1, forward strand.
ATCATAAAATGATATAGAATAAAAGTATGCATCAGTACTTTAAATGTACTGAGTATGTGAGATGGATTTAAAATATAAATATACTAAGTAATAGTAAGCTGCACTAAAATCTGAAGAAACTAAATTGAACTGAAAATCATAACTGAACTGGACTGAATTGTACTATGTTGTAGGAGAGATAATATTCGACATGTAATCGCGTGAGCTAAATATGGAGTCCAATATATGCTCCCCATCAGAGAAGGCCTACTATACCTTGACAGGGTATAGTAGCTGAACTTAGTGATCACTGTCTGGAGCTCATTCGAGCTAATAACCTGTGGTGGCAACGTAGTTATGGGAATCTAGGTGCACTGAAACCCAGTCCGCTCTATGCTAAATACTACTACTGAAAATACTTACTGTGTTTAACTGTTCTAATAGCTCAAAACTGATGTCCTAAGACTTAAGTCAGAACTACATATCTGGAAGTGTTCTAAGATTCTAAGGACTTGAAAGAAACTATGTTCTAAAGCTTGTCAGAGCTACTTTATTTGAAAGGGTCATAATAGTCTAAAGAATAACTAACAAGCTGATAAACTAATACCACTAAGTTTATTGAGTTTCTCGAAAACTGGTAATAGTTAAACTGATCAGCTGACATTTCTGAAAAATACTAAGTATAATAGCTACTGACTGAAACTCTGAGACAGAATATACCAAAATATTAGCTTCTATTTAAGTATCTGTACTAATCATTCATAGTTTGAGTAAAAATTTACCATAACAAAGTAACATTTTTGTATGAGTTCTAAATTATGCAAATTTTACTTAAAATCATGCTAAAGATCGAGACTAAGAAAGAAAACTGAATAACTAAAACTAGGGCATGAATTTTATCTAGGAATAATCATGTAAAGTTAGGGAATTAACAAGATTTAAGGAGTTCCTTATCTAACTGAAAACCATAGATTCAAATCTTCTGCTAGGGCTAGAATTTAGAATGTTTTTGTGAAATTAATTTCGGACATAAGGATGGAAGAATTCCCTTGTTGTATTCCCACATACCTAAAGGAGGAATTCCCGGAGAAAATCCTTGAGAATATGAGACGATGATTGAAAACCTGTTCTTGCTTGAGAGAGACCCTGCGTTATTATGTTCTATTTCTAAGAGATTCTATGAGAAATGGGGGAGAAGAATCGACAAAATCCCCTTAACCCCAGATAATCCCCCCAAATGAATGTAGTTTAGGAACTAAAATAGCTGAAAGTTATAAAAATGCCAAAAAGTCTGGAAAAACTGCCCGTTGGGATCTAATGAGTCACACAACGAGTCATTGGTTGAGACCACAACTCTTTGGTGGAATTAGTTGTTCTAGTATGGAAATTTCCCTCTTCTAAATTATCTTGATGAATGACACAATCACTCCTTGCTTGGACCAATGGGTTGTTGTCACCATTTGTCTTCATTATTGTACATTCTAAACAGGTTCTGGTCTTTAACACATAGACAAGAACAATGACTCATGGGATGGAACAACAAGTCGTTGTTTCCACTCATTGTGATTGGGAGATCTTTGAACAAACTCTAGATATCCCCCAACTGATGGAAAGGATGACTTGTTACCTGAAACAAAGGGTCGTTGTTTCCATCCGTTGTCACTAGGGTGGCTTAAGCATATTTTGGATCTCACTCAATGGCTAAAGGGATGAGTCGTTGTATCAAACACAACTTGTTATTTGTCCCACTCTGGGATAGGAGTATTTAACAAGTTCTAGACTGGGTTACCACGATGGAATGAACGATGACCCATTTCTAGAAACAAAGGATCATTATATTGCCTGTTGTATTGAGGAAAGAGAACTACATAGCTAATAATAACTCAGATAATGGGTCGTAATCACTGATAAATACTCATTGGTTGAGTCATTCTGAGACAAAAAATATTAGGTTTCTTTCGGGTTTTTCATGCTAAGTCTGGATTTTTGGTCTATGAAACTTTTAGGGTGTTACAATTTCTCCCTTTGGGAACATTCGTCCTTCAATAAATGCCAAATAAGATGAAAGACCAGTGAAAGAGATGCAATCCCACATTAAAATCTATAAAATGATTCCTGAAGGAGTGATTGACTCTGAACTAAGATAGGCATACTCACTGACTTACGCAACTAGGGTACACATTCAAACATAAATAGGGCTGATGAGTATGGAACTGAATAGAGTACTGAAGACGAATTTAGTACCTGATGGTGAAACTGAGCTGGAAGGGAATAGGTGAGGGTATTTAGCCATCACGTCTGCTCATACTTCCCATGTAGCTCCCTCAACTAGTTGGATCCTCCAGAAGACCTTTACTAAAGTGAACTCCTTGTTTCTTAACTTATGAAACTGACGGTTTAACATCGAAATTGGAACTTTTATAAAAGAGGTTGTCCTTTACACCAACACTCTCTAGAGGTCAGGATACTGATGCATTTCTTCAACAAGGATACATGGATGACTGGGTGCACTGATGCTAACTCTCCAAGCAACTCTAGCTCGTAAGCCACATTGTCAATGCGTCTTAAGATTCTGTAAGGGCCAATATACCTTGGACTAAGCTTTCCGTTCTTTTCAAATCTCATCACCCCTTTCGTAGGTGAAATTTTCAAGTATACCCGATCATCCACAACAAAATCCAACTCGCTTCTCCTTACATCTGCATATGATTTCTGTCGGCTTTGTGTTGTTTTCAGCCGTTCCCTGATAAGTTGAACCTTCTGCATGGCCTTATGTACTGAATCAGGTCCTATCAAAGTAGCTTCACCAACTTCAAATGATCCTATAGGAGATCGGCACCTTCTACCAGATAATGCCTCGAACGGGCCCATCTGAATATTGAAGTGATAGTTATTGTTGTATGCAAATTCAATGAGAAGTAGGTGATCATCCCAACTTCCCTTAAAGTCGATCACACAAGATCTCAGCACATCCTCCAAAGTCTTAATGGTCCTCTTAGCCTGGCCATTTGTTTGTGAGTGAAATGTTGTGTGGATCTTGACCTAAATACCAAGTGCTTTCTGAAGTGACTTTAGAAATGCGAGGTGAACTGAGTATCTCTATCTAAGATGATGGATAAGGGAACCCTGTGTAGTTTTAATAACTCCCAGATGTACAGTCTAGCATAATCCTATGTTGAGTTTGTGGTCTTTACTGGTAAAAAATATGTCGACTTAGTCATTCAATCGACAATCACCCAAATGGAGTCATGTTGTTGGCTCATATGAGGTAGGCCTATGATAAAGTCCATATTCACTTCTTTCCACTTCCAAGTAGGAATACTAAAATCTTGAGTCATACCCCCAGGTCTCTAATATTCAACCTTGACCTACTAGCAATTGGACACTTAGCCATGTATTCTGCAATGTCCTTCTTCATGCCATTCCACTAGTAGGCTTCATATAGATCATAGTACATCTTGGGAGCACCTGCGTGGATAAAGTACCTAGTGCTGTGAACTTCCATTAGTATCCACTGCCTCAAATTGTCTACATTTGGAACACACAATCTGCTTGGTAATGGAACACACCAACTCCCTTTTGGAGAATGCTTCCGCCTCTTTCCTTAGGATTGCTTTCTTCAACTTGAGCAAAATTGGGTTTTTATCCTGCTTTAACTTAACCACCACCACCAGGGAGGATTCTAATCCACTCTGGACTACAACTCCACCTTTTGCTGAGTCAACCAACTAGACCACTAACTGAGCCAGTTTGTGAACATCTCTAACCAGCTCTTTCTTACATCCTTAACATAGGAAACACTTCTCAAAAACAATCTGCTGAGGGCGTCAGTCACTACATTGTCCTTACCCGGGTGATACAAAATGATCATGACGTAGTCTTTCAACAACTCTAGCATCCTTCTCTGACACAAATTCAGGTCTTATTGGCTGAAAACATACTATAAACTCTTGTGATAAGTAAAAACATCCACATGAACCCCATAAAGATAATGCCTCCAAATATTCAAAGAGAACACTATCGCTACCAATTAAGATCATGAGTTGGATAGTTCTTCTCATGAACTTTGAGCTATCTGAAAGTGTAAGTTGTAACTTTACCATGCTGCATCAGAATATGACCAAGACCAACTTTTGAGGCACAGTAGATCACAAACCTATCTGAACTTTTTGGCAGAGTCAAAACTGGGCTTGTGGTGAGTCAAGTCTTCAGCTCCTAAAAGCTCTTCTCACATGCATCAGACAACTGAAACTTCACCTTCTTTTGAGTTATTTTGGTCAAAGGGGAGGAAATGGAGGGGAACGCTTCAATGAACCATCTATAATAATCGGTTATGCCCAAGAAACACCTAATGTCTGCTGGAGAAGTGGGTCATGGCTAGTCCTTGACTGCCGCTATCTTTTGAGGATCCACCTGAATACCCTTTTTGGAGACCACATGGCCGAGGAAGGCAATTAATTTTAGCCAGAACTCACACTTACTAAATTTTGCGAACAACTGGCGATCCTTGAGAGTATGTAATGCTATTCTCAAATGGTCTACATGCTCCTCCTCTGTTCTAGAGAAAATTAGAATATCATATATAAAGATAATAATGAACATGTTTAGGTACGGCTTGAACACCCTATTCATTAGATCCATAAAAGCTACAGGAGCATTGGTTAGTCCAATTGATATAACTATGAACTCATAGTGACCATACCGAGTTCTGAAGGCTGTTTCTGTTTTTAGATTGTCATATTCCCTAACACTAAGTTGGTGGTATCCTAATCTGAGGTCTATCTTGGAGAAACAATTGGCTCCCTAAAGTTGATCAAACAAGTCATCTATACTTGGTAGGAGATACCTGCTCTTTACTGTGACTTTGTACAGCTAACAGTAGTCGATGCATTTCTTAGTGTACCATCTTTATTTCACACGAATAGGACTGGGGCACCCTATAGACAGATAGTGGGTATGATGAAGCCCTTATCTAGAAGGTCTTTCAGATGTTCCTTCAACTCCTTAAGCTCACTGTATCCATTCTGTAAGGAGGAATAAAGATGGGCTAGGTACCTGGAAAAAAGTCTATGTCAAAGTTCATTTCTCGCTCGAGAAGGACTTTGGGAAGGTCCTTGGGGAACACATCAGGAAACTCACATACAATAGAAAATGACTGAAGTGACGAGGTCTTGGAACTAGAAGCTTTGACCCTAACCAGGTGGTAGATGTACCCCTTAGCGGTTATCTTTTCTCTCCTTAAGGTATGAAATGAAATGACCCTTAGGCGCTGAAGTACTACCCTTCCACTCTAGGACTATTTTATTAGGAAACTGAAATATGATGACCCTAGTTCTACAGTTAACTGAAGCATAACAAGAATACAACTAATCCATGCCAAGCACTTACCAACTAGAGTAGACCATGATCGGACAATTTCTGTACACTCAGCTAGCTCTAACTGATTTACCAACCAGAGAAAAAACTGAAAACATCTCTGAGAGGATTTCTGGCCTTATATTAAACTGAATAGAAATGTAAGGATTCACGAAGGAAAGTGTGGCTCCTAGATCTAGTAAAGCATACATATCTATCTAAAAGAGATGTAACTTACCATTCACTATGTCACGTTAGTTATCCTGGTCCTATCAGGAGGATGAAGCATAAAAGAGATTTCGGCAATGACCGCCACCTGTACTTAAGGTGGTATCCTGGTGAGCTGGACGACCTAGTAGAGCTGTTGATATGGTGGACTGGGCCTTCCCCCATCCTTTTGATGGACAATCCCTCAATCTATGACCCAGCTGACCACACCTAAAACAACCATTCCTAACCAGATGGAACTCCCTCAGATGATTCTTGCCACACTTAGCACATGCTGGGAAAGTGCAGCTGCTAGAGACATGGCTCAAGGACAAGGAGCCTGATGCCCCACCCATTCAATCATTAATGAGCTTGGAAAATGGAGCACTGGCTAAGGAAGGTGCTGGAGACCTCTGCTACTGCTACTATGGGCGATTACCACCACTTGACCTCTATCGGGAGTACTCAAACTGACATGTTCTGGCCCATTTACTCTCCCTCTCTATCTCCTTCAACTTTTTTTGCCTCTATCTGATGTGCATGAATGATGAGACTAGAGAGGTCTATATCCTTAATAAGCAAGGCAGTCCTTAATTCATTGACCACGAGGTTTGAGACTCTATTAATGAATTTGAGCAGGTGATCCCTCGACTCAACAACTATTTCTGGAGAATATCTTGACAGTAGAGTGAACTTCAGTGCATATTCCTATACTTTCATGATGTTCTTCCTCAAGTTCATAAATTTGATAGGCTTAACTTCCCTTATCTCCCTGGGAAAGAACTTGTCCAGGAATGTTGTAACAAACGCATCCCATTACATTGGATTTGCACCTTTCTGCCTTCCCTCTTTCCATTGCATTTATGAAATCTAAGCCAACCCTTTCAGCTGGTAGGTAGCCAGATCAGCACTCTCGATAGAGGTAACACCCATAATTTAGGTGATCTTTTGTATCTCATCAACGAATTCCTGGGGGTCCTCCTCTACTTTATACTTGTGAAATGCTGGGCGATTCATCCAAGTGAAATCCTAAACTCTGCAGCAACTGCAGACCTATTTGTATTAATTGGTACCACAACCTACTGATTAACCTAGTTGTTCATGGCTTGGGCCAACATCTGAATAGCAGCCTAAAAATCTGCACGAGATAGTTGATCATCTTAAGGGATTGCAGGAGGTAGTGGGGTTGGCTGATTAGCATTTTCATCGCTCCTGCCGTTTCCCCTCCTTGGAGGCATTGTTAACTGAAAAGGGTAAAGCACAAGTTAGGAGAGTCATTTTAGAGACAAACTCTACGCACGATAAGAATCTTGAAGAAAAGTGAATTATCCTAAAAATGCCTCATAGCCTCCCTCTCATAAGTGTGGCATGCTTCACACCCATGAAAAGGATTCTAATAGACACGACTTTCAGACATCTTAGGATACTCTAAACCTGAGGCTCCGATACCAAGTTTGTCACGACGCAAGTTCACACCCTGAATGCGACACGGTACTTAGAGCCACAAGTGACCCCAAGCAAACCCTGGTAGAGCATATTCTACTAAAAATTGATCTACGGAGAATAATCATAAAAAGAGCGCAAACTGATAAAAGAAATAATTTCTATTGAATAAAAGCTGAAGTCTACAAATAATTTGAAAATCTAGCTGAATCGATAAATATTTTATGAGAGACTTCTAAAAATGAACTGATGAGTTGCTTGGACAAGCCCCCAGCTAACTCTAATGTTTGAAACTAAATCAAACAAACAACTGGAAATGGAACCCCGGCCCTCGGCAGATTAGGACACAGCACTGAAACTGTTGGAGATTACTGAGTGGCTAGTGGTGGTGCTGAGGCTAGGTACCAGAGCCTATATCAAAAATGATATAGCATAAAAGTATGCGTCAGTACTTTGAATGTACTGAGTATTTGAGAAGGAACTAAAACATACATATACACAGTAATAGTAAGCTGCACAGAAATATTATTAAAAAAATAGACTGAAATTTGAAGAAACTTGACTAAAATGGACTGAACTGTACTATGTTATTGGAGAGACTATAATCGATATGTGACCAGGTAAGTTAAACGTGGGGTCCTATGTATACACCCATCGAAGAAGGCCCACCATACCTTTCCAGGGTATAGTAGTTGAAATGACTAATCACTGTCTAGAGCCCATTCGGGCTAATAACCTATGGTGACAATGTAGTTTTGGGAACCTGGGTATGCTGAACCCCGGCCCGCTCGGTGATAAGTACTACTCCCACTGAAAATCCTAATTGTGTCTAACTATGCTGATAGCTCAAAACTAATATGCTAAGACTTAAGTAAGAACTATTTATTTGGAAGTGTTCTAAGAGTCTAAGGACCTAAAAGAAACAATGTTCTAAGACTCGTCAAAGCTGTTTTATCTGAAAGTGTTGTAACAATCTAAAGAACAACTAACAAGATGATAAACTGATACTACTGAGATTACTGAGTTTCTCAAAGACTAGTAATAGTAAAAGTGATCAGCTGACATTTCTAGAGAAAACTAAGTACACTAAAAACTTACTGAGACTCTAAGACTGAATATACAATATATTAACTTCTATTCAAGTATCGGTACTAATCATTCATAATTCGAGTAAAAATTTACCATAACAAAATAACATTTCTGTCTAAGTTCTAAATCATGCAAGTTTTACTCAGAATCATGCTAAAGATCATGGATAAGAAAGCAAACTAAGTAAATAAAACTATCACATGAATTTCATCTAGGAATAATCATGTAAAGTTAGGGAAGTAACAAGATTTAAGGACTTATCTAATTGAAAACCCTAGCTTCATATCTTCTGGAGGGATAAAATTTAGAAAGTTTTTCTGAAATTAATTTGGGACACACGGATGGAAGAATCCCCTTATTGAATTCCCACATATCTGAAGGAGGAATTCCCAGAGAAAATCCTTGAGAATCTGAGAAGAAGATTGAAACCCTGTTCTTGCTAGAGAGACATCCTTCATTCTTATGTTCTAATTCTAAGATATTTTGTGACAAATAAGGGAGAAGAATCGACTAACTACCTTTATCCCATGATAATTTACCCCCAAAATAACATAGTTTTGAAACTAAAATAGCTAGAAGTTACAAAAATACTCCTAAGGAAAAGTCTAGAAAAACCACCCGTCGAGTCACACAACGAGTAACACAACGAGTCATTGGTTGAGACCACAACTTTTTGGTGGTAGACATTGTTCTAGTCTGAAAATTTTCCTCTTCTGGATTCTCACGAAGGATGACACAATGACTTAGTGGTTGGATCGATAGGTTATTTCCACCAATCATCATCATTACTATACACTTTGAATAGGTTCTGGACTTTAACCTATGGACGGGAACAATAACTCGTGGGATGGAACAACGTGTCATTAGTTCCACTAATTGTCACTAGGAGAGCTTTGAACAAACTCTGGATATCCCTCAATAGACAGACAAGATGACCCATTACCTGAAACAACAGGCCATTATTTTCATCCGTTATCACTAGGGTGACTTAAGCATACTTTTGATCTCACACAATGGCTACATGGGATGAGTCATTGTATAAAAAAATGACTCGTCGTTTGGCCCATTGTTTGAGAGGAACATTTAACATGTTCTGGACTAGGTTACCATAACGGACATCATTGTATCGCCCGTTGTATTGAGAAAAGAGAACTACAGTGTTGACAACATCTCATACAATGATTCATTGTCACTAATAATAAATTGGTTGAGTCATTCTTAGACAAAAATTTTCTTGTTTCTTTCTGGTATATCATGCTAAGTTTGGTTTTTGGTCTACAAAACTTTTGGGGTGTTACAGCTTCAGTCCAGTACCATCAAAATTTTTATGAGTCCTCATGATCTGAGGACAAAATTTATGGTTCATGTCTCTTTTTCTTATGTATTTTAGTTTCAAACATAGTGAGCTAGTTAGGGGTGTTTTCCTATCAACTCATCATATGGCTAGAGACTTTTTAGAAAACTATTTATAAATGGTTTAGTGTTGTTGACTCGCATCTGTTCTTTTGTTTTTATGATTTGTAGACTTTCGATTATGTTGTGTTCAAGGTTATTTCCACTTAGCTATTCTTATAGTCGTGCTATGTATGTACCATGGGTTAGCTTGGAGCCATTCATGGTTCTAAATCCCGTATCTCGATCTGGGGTCCACGCTCGGGTCACGATAATCACATGGATAACTTACATTTTAAAAGACATTGGTTTGTATTTGAAAATAGAACAACACTCTTCTATGGAAATAATAGTTTATTATACATGATTGTAATCGAATTCTACATGTCAAAATCAAACATGTGGAAATAACCTATCATTTTACTAGAGAGAAAGTGTCCATAGGATAATTTGTAATATATTTTGTTCATTCAAAGGACCAGCTCGCTGATATTCACACCAAGGCATTGATAAAATTGGAGTTTGAAAAATTTCAAAGCAAGCTAGGAGTATGTCTTCCACCTCCTCACTAGCTTTAAGGGAAGTGTTGTGATATGTTGTCAATTGATTTTAGTTAGGACACAATGTATTTATTCTTGTAGTTATCTAGCTAGAAACATAAGAACACAAAGTGTACTACAAGTCTCTTTTTATGTATTATGTTGTAGGTAGAACTCTATTACTCTATTGTGTATTAGTAGAGCATGGTCATACAGAATTAATATATCGAGTAATACAAATAATTTCCCTCTCTTTGGCTATGTAATTCTACACTTTATCCCAGTTTAGACTATCTATACTTCAAAGAAGTTTCTTTGAATTTACATCCATGAGATAGGTCTATTTCGTGGTTTCCTATTTTTATTAATTTTTACCAAAGTTTGCAGTTTACATTTTATTTCTAGAGGTTTGTACAAAAAGAGTTGGGTACTATAGTTAAGCTCAACACACTGTTTCATCCGCAGACTGATGGCCAGTACAAATGGACTCTTCAGATCCTTAAGTACATGTTAAGATCGTGTGTTATTGACTTTGTTGGTCATCGATTTTAATTTGCACTTTTAACAGAGATCAAACATAATAACAACTTCTAATCCAATATACAAATAATGTGTAATGGGGCTTTGTATGGTCGGAGGTGTTTTCGTGAGTTGATTGGTTTAATTCCTTTGAGGTCAGTTAACGGTGTACGTACTTAACAACGGAGGATTTGGATAAGTTCTAGTTTATTTAGGAGTGGCTTATCATGGCACATAGTAGGAGGCCTTGGTCAGTTCAAGTTTTTTTTTTCTAGTGCAGCTATAAGACTTCGTGAGAGCGGGGCTTGGGTCACAATCACACTAAAGGGGTCAGGGGATCTTTGGGTTTCAATTTTTTTCTTTCATTCACGATGAGGGCCTTGTTGGACTACTATTTTGGTCTTGGGTTGCCCTCTCACAACAAGATAAAATGATCACTAGCAGTGTAAACGTTGGCAGATCGGGATTTTGAGTAATTTCAAACTTTTAGCTTTGGATTCTCAATTTTTTGGGTGATTCAAAAGTGGGATTTCATCATAAATGTAGGGTAAGAGATTTTCGCTGGGATTTGGTTAATTATATTTATTACTTATTGATTTAAATGCCTAGTTCTTGAAGATTTAACTTAGAAATTGGGGAATTTATCCTAGACTAAGAAAGTGAATTATTTTAAATTGAAGTTTTATTTGATATTGAATTTGAGATTTGAATATAGTTTTGAACTCTTGGGAGTTTGTAATGTGGAATGTATTAAAGTTTCAATTTTTTCATTAGGACTCACGTTTGATTTTTGATTGTCTTTGAATTTAAATTCATTTAATATTATAATATGGGTATTGTTGGACTTGTTTAACTATGTAGGGTATTCCTTTAAATATATGAGGAATATTATGAGAGCTTGAGGAAAGAAAAAGTTGTTCGTAGTGGTTAGTAAGCTTTAGATCGAGGTAAGTTAAGATTTTGCCTTTGATGAGGAAATTTTTCCAATAAAATGTTATTTGTGATATACTACTTATATGAGGGTAACGTATCGGCAAGGTGATGAGTGCTTATTCTTATAGAGAGTGATATATCAGGGTGTTTAGCTATTATGCTTATTCTTCCATGATTCTTGATTGTTAAATGACTAGTAGAACATGCTTTACATACTAAGTCAGTGTTATTAGCATAGTTCACGTGCTAGAGTTTCATTTCAAGTTTTTATGTATTTCTATTTAGATGGTTTATACTGTTTGATAATTCACTTATTATATGTTTAAATGACTGCACATATGATTCATCCTTATTTTGTAAGTTGAGCTGATGAGCTTGTGTTACCCATAATCTAAGTGTCAGTGGTATAGCGAGTGAGTCTTTATTATCCATCTGGTGTTAGTGATTATGTTCCCCACCTAATATTGAGATATTCTATGACGAGTCTACAAATTTGGGTGTCGGTTACGCGTGCGGATATGAATTTGTCCCCACCTAATGTCACTACTCCTGGCATCCTAGGTAGTATGCGCATGATTGAGCTAGGAGAATTGCTTATTAGTCAGGTGAGAGAGAGTAAATATCATATGCATTTGATTCATTGACTTTTATCTATGCATATTATTTCATTTATTATACATGTGCATAAATTACTGTGTTTTCTAGGTTAATTACTTTACACTGCTATTCATTATTATCTATAGAGATTATATTAACTAAAAAGGTCTTAGTGAGTATTTTAAAACCAACTCTCATCACTAGTTTATGGGGGTTGATTGATGATACTTATTGGGTACATGTTGTTTATATACTCATACTATACTTGTCGCTCTTTTAGGGTAAATACTGATCCTTGTGATAGCGGCATATGTGAGCGGATGTAGATTTCATCTCAAGGATACTCTGAAGAAATTGTTTGGTGGTTCACAGTGCCATAGACTACTATTTGCCCTTAATTTTGCTCTATTTTATTCATACAATTTATTACTGTAATACCGCATACTTTTCAACTAATATATGACTAAGTTAACATCGATGAAAATACTTAAGCTTGAGTTGGTGAGGTGATATGTGGTCCTAGAGTTTAAAATGGTCAAATGTGTATAGGGGTTCAGTTAAAATATAAGGATGAAGATTTGTAAAATGGAATAAAATAAATGAGGTTCTTGCATGACTTATTTAAGCTAATAAGTTACAAGAGGTACATCACCTACTTAAGTTACATGGAGAAAGTAAGGAGGGCCAAGTAGGTGAAGCACCTATATGGATTAATAGATATAGCGGTCTCTGTTCTTGGGCAAATTTACATGCCCAAGTGATACTCAAAAGTACCATTTTAGCCTTGTTTATCTATCAATGTGTATACATTCTCATGTAACTGGTAATAAAATGTGACTTTATACTAACCAACATGATTAGCATTGTTTTGCAGGTAAAATGTAATTTCGGGAAGCTAAAATGCACGTTGGATGATATCGGAGTTGGACTTGGATGCGAGAAAGGGATAAAGCACTGGACAACATGAATAAAAGGGGCTCCGCGATGGAGCCGTGTCACGCTGCCATCGCGGAGGCCTTCTGCCTGGATAGGGAAAATTCGCCCAAATTCCAGAGAGGGTCCGCGTCTGCTCCGTGGCACGGTGGCATGGCTCCGCATTGCACGCCGTGCCACGTTGGGCCTTAATTCCTGGACCCCCAATTCCAGTGAGGGTCCGCGTCCGTAGCGTGTCACGGAGGCAGTGCTCCACGATGCACTCCGTGACACGTTGCTCGTTATTTCGGGAAAAATGCCCAGCAGTATAAATAGAACACTTAGGTTCATTTTTCAATATTATGACTTGGTGGAGCAAGGACGTGGGTTACAGGCAGTTGAGGGACGAAAATATCAAGGTTTTTTCTCTCTTTCTTTCTTCTTTAATTCAATTGCTTGTATGATTAACACTCATTTTAAGATGTTTAATCCACAAATTAGTGGCTAATTCCTCTCCTTGCTGAGGTTATGAACAATTGTGATGAAATTTGATCATTGATTCTTTGGTTTTTCATCTTTTCTTCCATGTTGTTCTATTAATTCTTGTTCTTACTGCATTAATGTGTGGCCTACATTAATGTACATCTAAAAAGTCCGGTTTCACTCGAGAGAGCAAGAAATTAGAAAGTTGTGAATTAATAGGATATGTTCTTTACTTGGTTTGGGAAAATTGAGTCTTTATTTTCTTTTAGGATAGAAATATACCTGAGCATCGTATTAGTCAATTTAGGAACCGGAATTGTATGGCTAGAACATAAATTGCATTTGATCACAAAAATGTAGACGGATGGTTCATGATTCTTAACTGAGGTTAAATACGAGAGTTTTAATCTCTTGGCAAATCTTCTTGGCTAGCAACTGAAGGAAAAGATTAACCAAAGTATGATGAATTAATAGGATATGTTCTTTACTTGGTTTGGGAAAATTGAGTCTTTATTTTCTTTCAGGATAGAAATATACCTGAAAGTCGTATTAGTCAATTTAGGAACCGGAATTGTATGGCTAGAACATGAATTGCATTTGATCACAGAAATGTAGACGGATGGTTCATGATTCTTAACTGAGGTTAAATACGAGAGTTTTAATCCCTTGGCAAATCTTCTTGGCTAGCAACTGAAGGAAAAGATTAACCAAACTATGATGACAATTAATTTCATTACATGTTCGTTTAACCTCAGCATGCTCTCATTCATAGTTCAGATTCAAAGTAGATAATTGTTTTAGCTTTAGTATAAAAAAATATAAAACAAACTATCAAACCTTTGGTTACACTGTTGTCTGCATTTTTAGAAGTAAAATATAGTACACATGAGCAAATTGAACTTCATCCAAGTCTCTGTGGGATCGATACTTGGCTTACTAAAGTCACTTACTACTTGTTCGACCACGTGCACTTCCGTGTCGTTTTATACCCCACAAATCATGCAAACAAGTTTTTGGCGCCATTGCCGGGGACTTGGTAATTGGTGAATTTGTTTTAAGTGTTAATTTACTGTATTTTTATTTTCTTAGTGTTGACAACTTGTTCTTAGCCTGTATTTTGTAGACTTAATTGCTGTTGAACACTGGCAAGAGACAAGGAGCTGGTGGAATCGTATATAGAGCCAGAAAGGATATTTCACAGTAAACGGAGAGCAGCTCTACAAAGAAAGCTGCAGTTGCTCAGACAGACGATCATGGAGCAACAACAGAATCCACCAGTAGTACGGGCAGTGTTAGTGCCCGAAGAAGCAGCAGCTCGGCCGGTTCGCGAGGTGGCAATCCCACATGCCAATAATGTTACATCTTGTATCCGCAAACCTGAGCCAGGAGAGATATTTGAACTTAAACAGAATATGGTGCAGTTGCTGCACACTAGCGGGCAGTTTACCGGTCTCCCTCATGAAGATCCACAGCAGCATCTCCAAAACTTTTTGGAGATAAGTGACACTTACATCCCCGCTGGAGTGTCATCAGACTATGTCCGGCTTACATTGTTCCCATTCTCATTATTGGGAGAAGCCAAGAGGTGGTTGAAAGCTGAGCCACCGAATTCTATTTCTATGTGGGATAATCTTGCACGGAAGTTTTTGATACAGTTTTTTCCCTCTGGTAAAACAGCAAGACTTAGAAGTCAGATTCTAAGTTTCAAACAGAAAGAGGGAGAAAATTTATATCAGGCCTGGGAGAGATTTAAATCCATGTTGCGGGACTGTCCTCATCATCATCAGTCCAATGATGTGCTGGTGCACACTTTTATAGAGGGTTTGGAACCCCACACCAAAATATTGCTAGACTCAGCAGTTGGAGGGCAAGCGCTGGAGAAAACGTATGAGGAGCTGTATACCTTGTTGAACCGTATTTCGCAGGGCAATCCAGAATGGAATGCTGATTCATCAAGAGGTGGGACAAGGAAAGCAGCAGGAGTGATAGAAGTGGATCGGTTTACAGCTATCGCTGCACATATAGCTGCATTGCAAAATCAACTTAACACCCACTTCAGCAACATGACATTGAACCAGCCTCAAGCCCCAGTTAATGCAATACAGCAAGTGTGGTGTGAAGTGTGTGGAAGCAGTGAGCACTCAGCTGAGTGTTGTGGAGCCAATCCTGACTCGGTAAACTTTGTGGGTAATGCGCAAAGGAACCACCAACAGTATGGTAGTAGCTACAACTCTAATTGGAGGAATCACCCTAATTTCTCATGGGATAGCAACAACCATCAAGGCTAAAGTTCGGGTCAGGGTGTGCAAAGGAACCAAGGAGGGCAGCAGAATTATCAAGCACAATTCAGAAACAACAATGCACCTCCTCCACCACGATCATCCAGCATTGAGGAGATGTTCAAGACCATGATAGCTAACCAAGCTCAACTGCAGGCTGACTATGTGAAATTGGCAGCCGAAGTGAAAAACAACCAGTTAGCTACCAAGGCACTTGAATATCAATTTGGGCAATTTGCTAGTGCCCAAAACACAAGGCCTAGAGGAGGACTGCCGAGCGACACGAATCCCAATCCCAAGCAGGTAAATGCAGTGGCCACAAGGAGTGGTTTACAGCTGAAAGAGGTGGAACCAGAAAGACCACCTCAACAGTAGGGAGCAGCTGAAGTTGAGAGGGAGCACAGTACTGAAAGGGGGAAGACTAAGGAAGCTGAATCAGAAAGACCTCCACCCCCGTTCCCTCAACGACTTAAGAAACACAAGGAGGAGGCGTGTTTCAAGAAATTCATGGAGGTGCTGAAACAGGTACATATTAACTTACCTCTTGTTGATGTCTTGCAGGGAGTGCCGAAATATGCTAAGTATATAAAGGACATCGTGGCAAACAAAAGTCGATTGACTGAGTATGCTACGGTGGCTCTAACAGAGGAGTGCACTTCCCGAATTCAAAATAGACTGCCCACAAAGCTCAAAGACCCTAGGAGTTTTACTATCCAGATTACTATTGGGCGGAGCATCCGAGCTCGTGGATTGTGTGATTTGGGGGCGAGCATAAATTTGATGCCTTCATCAGTATTCAGAAAGTTGGGTATAGGGAGTCCTAGACCCACAACGGTAATCTTGCTGTTGGCGGATCGATCCTTAGCCAGACCGGATGGCATTGTTGAGGACGTTCTGGTGCAAGTTGGCTCCCTAATTTTCCCGGTAGATTTTGTCGTGCTGGATTTTGAACCAGACGTGGAAGTCCCATTTATTTTGGGACGTCCTTTCTAGGAAACCGGGAAAGCACTAATTAACGTAGCTGCGGGGCAGCTAACAATGCGAGCACATGACAAGGTGGAGGTGTTCGATGTGTACAAGGCACCCAAGCTCCCGATGGTGCATGAAGAACTCTCGGTGATCAATATGATTGATCAAGGTGATGATAAGCAGATGAAGGATTCACGAGAGTTAATGGGAAAACCACCGAAGAGGTGTAAGCACTACTGGGGGGAGGACGGTGATCGAGAGAAATCGTCCATCACCCTAGAGGACAGTTGAGCTTAACGACGTCGAGCCGCGATGGTAAACCAGGCGCTGCACGGGAGGAAACCCATGAAAAATTTTTCTTTCATTTTGTAAAGTGTAAGTAGATTTTTCTTTTCTTTTTCTTTTTCTTGATTTACTACAAAAAAATTTCGTTTTAGTTTTTGTTTTATTTGTATTTAGAGTGAAACCTATAATTCTAACCAATTTTGAATAGTGAGATGAATTTCAGGTCAAACGGAGAAAAATATGCACGGAATCGCGAAGGAAAAGTCGAGGTATGAAAAATTAATAAAGACCTCCACATCACGGAGGTGGACCTACGCATCACGGAGGTGGACCTCCGCGTTACCTCCGTGACACGTTGAGGTAGAATCCGGAAATTTTAAAAAATTTCCAAAACAGTCTAGCGATGGTTCCGTGTCACGGAGTTAGTGCACCGCGATGAACTCCGTGACACGTTGCCTTGTATATCGCGACAGGTCACACCGGGTCGCCGGGTGACCCGCGCGATTTCCTTAGTTTTTAACCCCGAAAACCCTCCCTTTTCCCTCATTTTTTAATCCCTCCGCGACCAAACCCCCCAAAACCCATCCCCTATCAACGTGACAAGGAGTAAGTCAAGAAATTCAACGATTTTTCTTCGATTCTTCAAAGTCAAGGTATGTTTCCGATTTCCTCTCAAATTCTTGTCGATTTTCTTCGATAGTGAGCATGAGAGGTGAGCTAAATTGCCCTACGTAGTAATTAAGCATGAATTCGAGTTAATTGTTGTTGATGAGTGTTCGGAATGTCGTTATGATTGCTTGAACTTATCGATTGCATAAATTAATCGAATTTGCTTGATAATATCAATTCTAGGGCTTGTATGTTCAATTTGGAGTTGAAAATGTATTGAACTTGTGAATTTCATGCCGGGATGGATGTGTTGAATGAGATGAGTCGATGTACGAATTGTTAGAATGTTAATAGAATGACGGATTCTCGGGTTAAGGGAATGTTGAAATTTGTAAGAATTTGGTTGGTTGTATAGTTTCGAGTAGATAAATTTTTGTTGTTGTTTTTGTTTCTTTGATTTTCTTTGCTAAGTGTGATGGGTAAAATGTTAGCGATGGTAGTGATTGTGATTGGCTGTACGAAGTCTGAGTAGTACGCAAAAGATATACCGTCGAATTTTTCGAACGCACTAAGCATGATTGTATAGTGGATTATTGTGTGTAAATAAAGATAATCTTGCCATAGTGTTGTAACTGTAGCTAAGGAATAAGTGTGGGGTAACCTAGCGTAACCCGACCATAGCCGAAGTTAATATCCGTGAGCTTGACATTGATCTTGTTTACTTGTGTTGACAGGTAAAATGGCAAGCCGGCAAGAGAAAGGGAAAGGCGCATCAACTTCGGCCGCCGGAAGGAAGCGAATCAGACTAGGCACAGCAGTCCCAGCAGCACCAGCAGTTCCACGCGGCTAACGCCGCCAATACGGAACGAGATGGGTGACTGATGAGGGGAAAAAGTGGTACGCAAAGCACAAAGAAAACAAATATTTCCCCGAGTACATAGCACGGGAACCATTGGCACAGGAGTTCCCTAGGATGGTCTACCGGATCGAGGCAGCTGGGCTCAATTTCATCTTTGAGGAGCCCAAGGAATGCAATCTGCACTTGGTTCGAGAATTTTATGCCAATTGGAACCCGACGATCAGAAGTCACACCATCAAGATCAGAGGGCAAATAGTCACCTTGGAGCCCCACCACCTCAATGCAATCATAGGAGCGCGGGACATAGACGTCCACGTACTCCGACAGCTGAACATTACCCCACCGTTTGCGGACATCAGACGCACATTGTGTGGGACCCGATCGACAGCTAGATGGAGCAGACACAAAGAGAGGGGCTACCACAAGACTTTGCCATATTCACAGATGAACAGGTAAGCCCAAATCTGGCTGAATATAGTCTGCTCATGCCTAATCCCGGGGGTACATATGACAGATGTAACTCGGGATCGTGTATGCCTGGTGTACGCCCTGATGAAAGGGCTGGAGATCAACGTTGGGGCGGTAATTATCTCCGCCATGAAGAGAGCTCGGTTGCACCAGGGGCACAGGTATGGCTTTGGTGGATTAATCACCACCTTCCTCAGGGGCCTAGATGTCGAGGAGGAGACCCTTGATTATATCCCGCAGTTGGAGCGGCGGGTCTTAGATGTTACAAAAACTAAGGCCCCCCACACCACCCACAGGCCAGTGCTTACACTTGGCGAGCGACATGCTCGTGACGACCAGTATATGGCCTGGATGTATGGGATGCAGATGCTCCAGCTGAGGATAGGTGGGAGGACGGCGACAGAGGAGGAGCTATGGCAACTCGAGCTAGACTACCCCTTCGGCGAAAACGCCAGGGCTCTATGCCGAGTAGGGCCAGCATTTGTAGAGCCCACAGATGATGATGTCCCCACAGACGAGGAGACACGTCGGGAGGACTCCGATGTGGAGTCCGATGATGACGACGGAGGCGGCTCGGACATGGGAGATGAAGCAGCAGCACCCGACGAAGAAGTGGAATACTTTGACTGATCAGGGAGTTCCACCACCCGATTTTGTGCTATTTTAATTTTTGTGAACACTGGGGAAAGTGTTCGAACTAAGTGTGGGGTGGGAGTAGTTAGGTGCTGGGCTAGGCTGTTTTGTATGTATGCTCTATTCTGTTGTCGTGTATGTGAAAATTTGTTTGTCCCTGTGAGTTGTGAATTGTTAAGTGTTGTTCTATATTTTTAAATGTTTGTTAAATTGATGTGTGTTGCTGAATGTTGCTAGCTGATTCTGATTCTGTACATATTTTTGTTATCAAAATGATCGATATTTTTAAAATTTTTAAAATATTTTATACATATTTTTTCTATCGAAATGATCGATATTTTCAAAATTTTTTACTTCTTGAGTTTCTCGACGTTTGTTTTCGGTTCTTTTACCGAGAATGGTCCCATTGAACCGAAGTCATAGTAGTGACCATTCTCTATGATGGATGGATGACGACCGTCTTAAGGGAAATGTAGTCGTTAGGAGTAGATTTTTTCAATTATTTTTCTGTTTTTTTTCTTTGGTGGGTTGCATCCCAAAACCTGTAGTTACTGGATGGTTGCGAAATTCTGGTTGCGTGTTGTACATGATATTTAAAATGCAAAGGTGATTCGTATGAAAGCATGAAAATTTGTAAATATGTTGAGATACCTAGGCCGTAGAGTTCGATTCAGTGTGATTGAGGCTTAATGTTTGAATTCCTGTAATTAGCTGATTGAAGAGTCTGTGAATACATCTTAAATTGAGCATGTGCAAAAAGTGTGAAGTGAGGTGTTGTTATTCCATGTTATTGTGAAGTGTCTAGAACTTTCCTGGTGTGTGTACAAAACGAAATGAAGGAGGTGTATTGTAGGAAAGGATGTAGGCATTTCTTTGTTTTAATCGAAAGTTTCTATTTTTCCTTGTTGTACCACCCTTGATTGTATACCCTAGTCAGCCTATTGAGCCTTTAGCCTATTAATTTTTTTCTTTTGTCATAAAGTGTAACCAAGCCTAATTCCTTCTTTTCATTAGCCGTAAAGTCTATACAAAACTCTTAAGCGCTTAAGAAGAGAAAATTATTTTCCCGAAGTGTCAAGGAGTGAGAATGATAAAAAGAAAAAGAAAAGCAGAGTGATAGAAGAAAAGAAAAGGTTGAAGGTGCATTTGCTATAAATAAACGATAATGAAGGTGCATGAATAATCTTTGTTGTTGTGTCAAGTGTGCTTAATTCAATGGGCCATACTAAAGAAAATCATCAAGAATGGGATGATGAAAAAAAAAAAACAATGTCCATGAGTTGATGGGATGTGTTGAAAAGGCGCTTAAGGATGCTAGTGGCTATTATTGGCTAACCCAATATTTACTAGTTCCGTAGCTTCCATTACAACCCGTTAAAGTCCTACGTGATCTTACATCGCACTTCTTTATATTAGTGGAGTAATACACTAAGGGCAAGCTCATGGGTCATAACATGATGCACGTGAATTCTTTTGGGAGAGAGAGCGAAATTGTTTTTACATGCCCCTGCTTGAATTCTTGTGAGTCATATGAGCAAAAAAGGGAAGATTCTCTTGTGTTGTGAGGGCACATGCTTGATGAAAGATTAATTTTCATGTCGGATATCTTGATCAGCTGATTTTCATGAGTTTGCCAATATCGAGAGTCGATTCTTAAAGTCTAGGAGGTCTTAATGTATTGAAGGTCATTGCATTGATAAGACCATGCATGTTTTCTTGATGATTTGCTGAATTGAATAATCGGTATGACCGTAGCCTAAATTTTCGAACCAAAGTAGCGAGGCTGGGGTGTAAATTCCATGAAGTGTAGGATTGTTGTTCGAGGACGAACAAGGATTTAAGTGTGGGGTAAGTGATCTTGGGCAAATTTATATGCCCAAGTGATACTCAAAAGTACCATTTTAGCCTTGTTTATCTATCAATGTGTATACATTCTCATGTAATTGGTAATAAAATGTGAATTTATACTAACCAACATGATTAGCATTGTTTTGCAGGTAAAATGTAATTTCGGGAAGCTAAAATGCATGTTGGATGATATTGGAGTTGGACATGGATGCGAGCAAGGGATAAAGCACTGGACAGCATGAATAAAAGGGGCTCCGCGATGGAGCCGTATCACGCTGCCTTCGCGGAGACCTTCTGCCTGGATAGGGAAAATTCGCCCAAATTCCAGAGAGGGTCCACCTCCGCTCCGTGGCACGATGGCATGGCTCCGCGTTGCACGTCGTGCCACGTTGGGCCTTAATTCCTGGACCCCCAATTCCAGTGAGGGTCCGCATCCGTAGTGTGTCACGGAGGCAGTGCTCCACGATGCACTCCGTGACACGTTGCTCGTTATTCCGGGAAAAATTCCCAGCAGTATAAATAGAACACTTAGGTTCATTTTTCAATATTCTGACTTGGTGGAGCAAGGACGTGGGTTACAGGCAGTTGAGGGACGAAAATATCAGGGTTTTTTCTCTCTTTATTTCTTCTTTATTTCAATTGCTTGTATGATTAACACTCATTTTAAGATGTTTAATCCACAAATGAGTGGCTAATTCCTCTCCTTGCTGAGGTTATGAACAATTGTGATGAAATTTTATCATTGATTCTTTGGTTTTTCATCTTTTCTTCCATGTTGCTCTATTATTTCTTGTTCTTACTACATTAATGCGTGGCCTACGTTAATGTACATCTAAAATGTCCGGTTTCACTCGAGAGAGCAAGAAATTGGAAAGTTATGAATTAATAGGATATGTTCTTTACTTGGTTTGGAAAAATTGAGTCTTGATTTGCTTTCAGGATAGAAATATACCTGAAAGTCGTATTAGTCAATTTAGGAACCGGAATTGTATGGCTAGAACATGAATTGCATTTGATCACAGAAATGTAGACGGATGGTTCATGATTCTTAAGTGAGGTTAAATACGAGAGTTTTAATCTCTTGGCAAATGTTCTTGGCTAGCAACTGGAGGAAAAGATTAACCAAAGTATGATGACAATTAATTTCATTACATGTTCGTTTAACCTCAGCATGCTCTCATTCATAGTTCAGATTCAAAGTAGATAATTGTTTTAGCTTTAGTATAAAAAATTATAAAACAAACTATCAAACATTTGGTTACAGTGTTGTCTGCATTTTTAGAAGTAAAATATAGTACACTTGAGCAAATTGCACTTCATCCAAGTCTCTGTGGGATCGATACTTGGCTTACTAAAGCCACTTACTACTTGAGGTTCTTGTTATGGGCTATAAATGGTTGTAAGATGCAAGTATGTTCAGTGTTGAAGCATGCTAGCGTATAACTTTGTTTGAGAGACTTAGGCTCTTGTATTTGACACAATATGATGGAAGCTTAATTCTGAATTCTTGTGATTAGCTGAGTAAGAGTCTACTGATTGTGTCTTGATTTTAGCATGTTCCATGAGTGTAAGGTTTTTGAGTATTCTGTGTTATTATGAAATGTCTAGAACTTTCCTGGTGTGTTTATAAAACGAAATGAAGGATGTGAATTGTAGGAGATGATATAGGCATTTCTTTGAATGAACCAAACTTTTATCCCTCATTATACCTACCTTGAAAAATTAATCCTAGTTAACCC
This sequence comes from Datura wrightii, assembly GCA_035772735.1. Lineage (NCBI taxonomy): Eukaryota > Viridiplantae > Streptophyta > Magnoliopsida > Solanales > Solanaceae > Datura > Datura wrightii. The sequence continues at coordinate 48,745,147 of JASDFA010000019.1, forward strand.
CTTTGAGCCTTGAGCCTATTCTTGGACAGCTGCAACATAAACTTAATACTTTTTCTTTCATTAGCCTTGAAATTGAAACAAAACTCCTAAGCGCTTAAAGGAAAAATCCGAAAGAGTAAAGGAGTGAGAAGAATGAAAAAGAAGCGAAAGTAGCAATGGTAAGAGTTGATAAAAGGTCGAGGGTGCACTTGTTTGAATATGGGTGAGTATTAGTAGGGAGTAAGAAAATAAATAAATGAAAAGTTACTTATAGAACTCCTTACTAATAAGCTAAAAGTGCCTGAAGAAAGGGGGGAACAAAACAGGAAAAAGAAAGATGAAAAGAGAAAAAGGTGAAGTGAGGGAAGGGAAGTTTGTAATGAAGGCATGATGTATTAAAAGCGCTTAGGAAAGATAGTCACTATTACTGATCATAATAGTACCTACCCGCACCTGAGTTACATTACAACCTAAAAAGTCCTACTTGATCTTACACTCATACATCCTTAAATTAGTGGAACAAAACACTAAGGGCAAGCTTATGGGTCATTACATGATGCATGTGAATTCTTTGTGAGAGTGAGTGTAATTCTATGCATGTACCCACACATGTTGTGATATAAAAATTGTTTTTGCGTGTGAAATTGGGTAACTCTCTTTCCGTGAGGGGCACATGTTGAATGAAGGATATAATTCATGTGGGATTTCTTAATCAGTTGATTTGCATGAGTTTTCTAAGACTGAGAGTCGGTTCTTGAGGTTAAGAAGTCTTAACATAGTTGTACTTCATTTCAATGATCAAATCAGGCATGCTCTATTTTTAGCTTGTATCTTACGTAATCATTATAGCCGTAACTTGAATTATCTTGCTAAACTAGTTATGTGGGAGTCTCCATATGCATGATATGTATAAGGTTGTTCGAGGACGAACAAGGCTTTAAGTGTGGGGTTGTGATCACGTGCAAAAATAGCATGCCGAGATACGCTTTATAACTTAAATTAGTCTTGTTTATCTAAGTTATTGTATACATTTTCATGTAATATTATATGAAGTGAAGATATGTGCTAACCAACATGATTAGCCTTTATTTTGTAGGTTTTGATGACTTTTGAGTAACTAATCCATGAGTTGGTGAAAAGAGGCTTGGAAACGGAATTAACCCGTGAACGTCGGCAAAGAGGAGGCATAAAACAGCCCACCTGCGCGTCGTCAACGTGCCACGGCAGGCAGGCTGATCACAACAGCCCACCTGCACGTTGGCAACGTGCCACGGAAGGTTTGCTATGCGACACTGAGGTGTCAACGTGCTGCCCAAGCAGCGTGACACGCTGCCAACGCGGCAGGGTGCTGCCGGGGCCAAGTTCGGGTGATTTCCAGAGAGCTTCCGCGTCCGTAGCGTGTCACGGAGTGCATCGCGTTGCTCGTTATTCCGGGAAAAAGTTCCACTACTATAAATAGCACACTTAGGTTCATTTTTCATTATTCTGACTTGGTGGAGCAAGGACGTGGGTTACAGGCAGTTGAGGGACGAAAATATCAGGGTTTTTTCTCTCTTTCTTTCTTCTTTAATTCAATTGCTTGTATGATTAACACTCATTTTAAGATGTTTAATCCACAAATGAGTGGCTAATTCCTCTCCTTGCTGAGGTTATGAACAATTGTGATGAAATTTGATCATTGATTTTTTGGTTTTTCATCTTTTCTTCCATGTAGTTCTATTAATTCTTGTTCTTACTGCATTAATGTGTGGCCTACGTTAATGTACATCTAAAAAGTCCGGTTTCACTCGAGAGAGCAAGAAATTGGAAAGTTGTGAATTAATAGGATATGTTCTTTACTTGGTTTGGAAAAATTGAGTCTTGATTTTCTTTCAGGATAGAAATATACCTGAAAGTCGTATTGGTCAATTTAGGAACCGGAATTGTATGGCTAGAACATGAATTGCATTTGATCACAGAAATGTAGACAGATGGTTCATGATTCTTAAGTGAGGTTAAATATGAGAGTTTTAATCTCTTGGGAAATGTTCTTGGCTAGCAACTGGAGGAAAAGATTAACCAAAGTATGATGACAATTAATTTCATTACATGTTTGTTTAACCTCAGCATGCTCTCATTCATAGTTCAGATTCAAAGTAGATAATTGTTTTAGCTTTAGTATAAAAAATTATAAAACAAACTATCCAACCTTTGGTTACACTGTTGTCTGCATTTTTAGAAGTAAAATATAGTACACTTGAGCAAATTGCACTTCATCCAAGTCTCTGTGGGATCGATACTTGGCTTACTAAAGCCACTTACTACTTGTTCGACAACGTGCACTTGCATGTCGTTTTATACCCCACAAATCACGTGAACAATCTCCCAAATGAATCCTAATGTTTGCCTAACAAAGTGACACCAAATCTTCCGAAGAAGTACAATAAATTAAGGCCAAAAAGGGACATAAGTTAAAGCAAGTAGGTGCACCACCTACTTGTTATTTTTAGGTGCTCAAAGGGACAAGTAGGTGCATCACCTACTTAACTAAATTGTGGCAAAAAAAAGGGACAAAATCAGCCAATAAACTGACCAATTAGAGGCGCAAAATGGAGGAGAAAGTAGCCAAAAACAAGGAAACAGGTCCAACATGGTCCACAAAGAGGGCAGCTAGGAGGGTCCCTTTTAAGGTTCAAAGGTTATCAAATTATTTATTAGAAGTTTAACTAAATTGAAGAATTATCTCAAAGCTCTCCCCTTCCTCTTCTTATCATCAAACAGTCGCTCAAATACCTATTTAGGGTTCTTGAGATTTCATATTTCTTCAAGCTTAAGGTAAGTAAAAACACTTATAAATTTATTCTTATTCCTCTTTGTAGAATTAAGATATCATATGGTTAATTTATACTATATTAAAAGTATGAAGACTCTTAGAAATGTTATTTGAACTTTTTGTCCTTCATTAAAAGACTCTATAATAGATAAATTTGACATCTACTATTTCCTTAAAAAAATTATTTAGTTATTATTCTAATATTTATGAATTTGAAATTGATTAAAGTTAAACCTATTAAATTTTTATTTATTTGTAAAAGGTAATAACTCCTAGTATTTAATACTTTAAAATTGACTAAAATTCTACATCTTAAATCTTACCTTATTTAAAATATGTTAAAAGTCCTAGCATTTAAGACTTCAAAATTAATTACAATTTTGTTAACTACTATAGAGTTCACACTTTACAAAATAGTTATAATTATTTTTCTAATATTTTAAAATTTCAAAATTAACTAAATTTTTTGTATTAAATCATTTCTTATTTGAAATATATAAAAAAATGTTAATATTTAGAAATTTAAAAGCGATTAAGATTTTATCTTTTAAGAAATAATTACACATCAAATAAAATTATACTTTTAATGCAAATCAATCTTATGTTTAGGACTTTTAGAAAATGACAGCTCGACACTGACACGACCTAAATGGGCAAACCCTGCGGGTACCTACGTCGACTCTAGCTCAATAGGAGAACTCTTCCTCAACCAACGTATAAAATAATTCAATACTCCATAACTACACAAAAAAAATTTCTAAGATTTAAATTAAATCATTTCCCGAACCATGACCTCCCCACGATCTAGTCTACATAGGTACATGAGCTGTAATAAAATAGCGACAAAATAAAATGACACAGCTTCGTCCGCTGAGCGAATGCAGAAGCTAATGATGAGTACTCCACAACATTCATGAAACTTCAAACCTGCCACAACCTACACTCAAAAACGTTTAGCAAGGTAGTATTAGTATACCACACCTACCGATAGGCATCATCGGCAAACGAAGTTCATGCAATAGTATATAATTAACATAGAATCACTTAACCAATTCTAGCAATAATTCCAACTGATAGTTATATCCTATCAAGTTCCTTAATCACGTTATTAATTTATATAACTCAACAATATTCATATAGCCTTCCATAAAACTCTAGCCTTCAATCATGACTTCAATTCTATTTCACCATCTCATTGTAGCAAACAATTAACTGTTGCAGCAGTCCCGCAACAAAGGTAGTTTGCTCGCTGCAGCAACACCCTATCTAGGTATTAGCCCTATTTCACTTACCTTTTCCTTTTTCAACCCGCCATTTAAACATTATGAACACGCCTTATTCATTCATGCCAAATGTTTTTTAACAAAGTCCATTTCTATCGTTCGAGACCCATTTATTGACTCAACACTATTAGTTAACCCTTTTCAATTACCACTCCTTTAACCATTATCCTATATTATACATAGATCAACTACCCTAGTTAACAACTAGCATAGTTAATTATGTCATGCTACCTTTTTATAACTCACAGTGACCATCTTAAATAAGGATTCAATCACAACATTAAATAAATAACTCAAGTATTTAACACGGATAATATCAAACTATACCACTAGAGTTATGTCCTCCAAAATAAGGGTACATGCATACACCTGCACATCTACAATTCCACACAGTACCATTCGGTACCAAAATAGAATCATGCAGTACTGTACCTACATCATAGAATCATGTACTATCTCATCATGTATAGTCTCATCATTGTATCCCTCACATAATGACCGTATCATATTGGTATATCATGTACTACATCTGTATATCTGTTATCTGCCACTCGTATGCATACCTATTCTAATTTCTATCTCCCAGTCGTATGTATATCATAACACATTTGTACAATTCTCTATCTTACAGTCGTATGGATATTATACCATACCTGCATAACTCTCTGTCTCACAATCATACGATCTGCGATATGCCGAACACATGCCTCCATTACGTCATATACATATATGCCAAAAGGTCTTATATCTGCCTTTCTAGTCATGACCTGAAGGGGACTCTAGAAATCCATGTATTGTACACATAGTCATATAAACATCTTATAATATCTATTTGTGTACTCATATCCGTACACCCAGCCGTATGATCATTTAGACATACCTGTTTGCGTACTTATTCATACTGCTTGCCTGGATTCTCACTCAGGCATGAGCCACTCATATCCAAGTATTCTCGCACAGGCTTGATCGTACTAACCTGCTTGTTCGGATACGTACCTCGAATACGAGTTTTTTATCTCACAATAAGGACATCTCATTCTTCTTTTCCAACATGCCTCCTCATTTTCTCACTTTATTACCACAAATTTCTCCCATAGTTTTAGGAACAGTATATCATAGTTTAATTCATTTAACGAAATTATATTTGACAATGAGAATTAGTCAATGCAATGTATAATACAATCATGGCCCGAGGCCATTCCACAATCAATTATTCATTACGTTACCCCATTCCTAGAATCATCTGAAACGCAGTGTAAACCACCCTGCTTTCTATATTAGGCCTTGCTGCAATGGCCAAACTACCATGACAGCAATCTCGTTGCGGCAATTATAGTGCCGCTACAATGGTACTGCTTAGGTAGTAATTCGACCAAGCTGTCCACGTAGATGCCTCTTGTAATGTTTCTTCACAATAAGCTCACCTATTATGTATATGCATATTAACTAGTCCCTATTTTAAAATTATCCTTACTTCAATATGAAACCATAAGAATTCACAAAAACATAAATGCAAAACTAAAATATTAGCTCAGTAACTAATACAAATGCATAGACTGTCTGACCTACACCCATGACCATACTTTGGTCCCTTATTCGGGGTGTACCTCAGAAGAATCCCTTATGATTTCCTGACTAAGAAGGAACTCTAACAGTCTATACCCAAGACTCTTCGTACCCACGTATTTTCATATTACAAAAACTTTATCTGCTCGTTCTTATATTTTTCCGATTACTTCTCTCTCGTATCTACTTATGAATGATAGTCTGATTAGTGGTGATTAGCATTGTAATTTCCTTTTTATTCATCAATCGCGCACTAATCATACACTCATATATGATTTGCTAATCAAAGTCTAATACATAGGTAAGCCATAGCCTACCGGAGCGTCGAGCTGTCATCAAGAAGTCCATAGTTATATTCTTGCCTCGAGATTTGAGTGCTTGAAGAGAATTATTGTGGTAAAGGTTGAAGTCCTTGCACTCTCTAGCCTCCTTATTTTCTTTCCTTGTTATAAATCCTCACTTTTGTTTCCGGGTATTTTTATTCACCAAACCTTATAGAAATACATTTTTAAATCCAAACCTGGATAGAATTATGGAGTTTTGGTCTGCGTAGTCCGCTGCAGTAAGGAGTCCTTCGCTGCAGCGATCCTGCTACCACAAAATTGGTTTGTTGTGGTGGCTCCACGACTAGGCCCACCTAATTTCAATTTATACCACTCTAACTTTATCAATAACATGACCCCTCAATCCGAGGACAAAACTCAGACTTGCAAAAAATTTTAATTTCCTCATGTTCATAAAGGTATTATAACGATCGAATGGGTCATTACATTAGATACCAACTAAAAATACATTCATCCCTGAATGACCCTACCTTATAGGCTAGGGTTTTCAATTATCCCGCCTTTACCCTAACATTAGGTCATAGTTCTGATGCTTCCAGTCGAAACTGTGGTCTCATCTATATTGCTCCTAGATCTATTGACTGATAGTCCCACTAGACCCTTAGTTCGAGGTCCTAGGACATGTCGCATGGTGTATTTTTCTTCATTCTGCTTCCCTGATATTATTGCCAGAGGAAATCACCGCGCTTCACCATCCTTACTTGCTAGCTTTGTGTTGGCTCAATCCAACTGGCATCGAGTCTTTCAAATGTCTCACTTATGACTTACGAGTTTTAGCTTCAGCCTATGCAACCTTAGGCATCATCATTTCTCACTGAACTTCCTTTAACGAGGATTCAAGATATAGGGGATCCATGAGGGAATTTGAAACATCACTGTTTGAATATATCCAATACAGCGATCCATATTCGATCGCGGTGAAAATCTATGCACTGCAGCAGATTGAAAATTAGATTAAAAAGCTAGAATGATGGTTCCAGGATCATTTCCACCTTTGCATTCAAAATTTCATGGCAATCCTCTCAACTCCTCAGCGGTTCTTGCTCAATTTCTCAGGTAATCTTCATCCTCATGACTTCCTTACTTCATTTGCTATTAAATGATTGAAATATCATGCCTATTTACTTAGAATTTGGGTAGTTATGGGGATGATGAGGGGTGGGTTTTCTCTTGAACTCATAGGTTAGTATACTAAGCATGTCTCTTGCATTTACGTTCCCAAGTATTCTATATCATTCATTGCATGTTTTTAGCTGTTTTTATGTAGTTTTAGCTTGATAAAAAATGGTGGGGTTTTAGATAGGGTATTCTAGAGTTCTTCTTCCTCAACGGGTTCGAGGAGGGAGCGGCAGGGGATACCAGTGGTGGCAGTATAGAGCCCTCTGGTTAGGCAGGTCGTGGTGTTCCTCTCTCCCTACTTCCCTCTTTATTAATCTGATTGAGTGGGCCCCAATTGGGGCTTGTAAGATAATTTATTTCCTTGGCGTTGATTTTGAATACTACTTGTTCTTGCTTGCCATGTACGGCTGTCCGTTTGGCATCCGAATGACAATGGCCCTGTTTAGCCATTTTATAATATATTTGACATTATTTTCCTCAGATTTGCATGGCTTGATTGATTTTATCATACTAATATACCTGTTATTTCCTTCCAGAAACTAGAGTTTTTGGGTTCTACCTGGTAGCTGTTCGCTGTAGCGATCTCTTTTCTACTATAGTGGACCCGTCATGGAGATCCATCACACACTACAGTGAGCACACTACAGCGAGGCATCCGTCACTGCAGCGAAACTCGCGAAGATGAATTCTTTCCGATCAACCTTAAGTCAATTCCATACACTAATTTATCTCGCACCTTCTACAGTTCACGTTGTCAGATAGCAATTAGGCCCATCGAGATATCAATTGGGATCCTCTGGATACCCAGGCAACTAATATACTTGGACAGCACGATGGAAAAGAAACAAAGTGAAACTCCCTAGATGTCTTATAGCTTCCAGAAGATTAGATGTGGACATCTACAACTAATCTGTAGGAGTTAACTCGACATTTCTCTTGTACTTGTGAGACCGCTAACCTAGATACTCTGATACCAATTTGACACGACCCAAATGGGTGAGTCGTGCGAGCGCCTACATTGACTCTTGCTTAATAGGAGAGCCCTTACTTAACCAATAACTCAATACTCAATAACCGCACAACCAAAATATTTCTAAGATTTAAAATAAATAATTTCCCGAACCATAGCCTCCCCAAGATCTAGTCTAGACAGGTACAAGAGCTATAGCAGAATACTGATAAAATAAAAGGCACAGCTTCATTTGCAAAGAAAATGCGGAAGCTGATGCTGAGTACTCACACCATTCATGAAACTTTAAACCTGCCACAACCTACACCCAAAAAGGTAAAGCAAGGTAGTATAAATACACCACACGTACTGGTAGAATTATCAATTGACTAAGATTATGTCATGCCCCGAGTTTACACCCTGGACAAAACATGGTACTTGAAGCCACAGGTGACCCCAAGTCAACCTCTGGTCTATCATAAACTAGCATTTTGAGTAGCATAAAAAGTACATGCAACGGAAATTTAAAGAAAAAATAATAATACTTGAACAAGGTTACATATATATAAAATCAATCTAAGTCAGGAAACAACTTTACGTCTGAAATCCACTAGGTCTGACAAGCTGCTGGTAAAAACCCCTAGCTAACTCCAAATGTAAATAAAAGAAATGAAAGCATAACTAATGTAAAGAATCTTCGTCCTCGAAGGATGAGGACTCGCCGACTGGCTAGTTGAGTTCTTTGGTAAACGGTCGACTAACAAGGCCGAGACTGTGATCCTGCAGTTGTATCATAAAATGATACAACATAAAAGGATGCATCAGTACCTTAAATGTACTAAGTAAGTGAGAGGGAGGAACATAATACAATAGAATGAATAATAAAAGAAATGTTGAACTGAAATACATGCAATGACCAACTAAAGCTACTGAACTGACTAACTGCATTACTGAGGTGGCCTAGAAGACCCTGTCTGATGGTCAAAGAACGCTCTAAGTCTGGATTACCTGTTCGAATTGAACTTGATTAAGACTAGACTGAACTGAATAGTGGGAGAGTTTGGAACCGACATGTAACCACGTGAGCTAGATGTAGAGTCCGATATATAGACCCCACCGGTAGGACCTAATATACCTTGCCAGGGTATAAAGGCATGAACTAGGTGATCACAGAAGTCTGGGGCCAATCAAGCCAATAAATGCTGGCAACGTAGTTCTGGGAACCTGGGTGCACTGGAACCCTGGTCTGCTCGGTGCTAAGTCATACTCCACTGGATAACTTAAATTGAATACTAAGCTGATAGCTTTAAATTGGGGCCTAAGACTAGTTAGGGGTACATATCTGAAAGTACCATGAGTGTATTATCGGACAAGATTCTGAAATTGGATTGTAGACTGGTCAGAGCTTCTTATCTAGAAGCGTCATAACCCTCTGAGAACAAGCAGAAATCTAAACTAAGATCCTAAGGCTGGTCAGAGCAATACGTCTAAAGTGTTGTGACCGCCTAGTGGACCAATAAAATGAATTCTGAATCTGATTTTGATCACTAGGAGGTGATACTAGCACCATAGGAACTTATGTAGTCATACTGATCAGTTGACATCTCTGACGGACATTAAGAAATATCATATTATAACTAAGGCTGGACAATTATGTAGCTAACTGAGAATTTAGCATGTAAAATAGCAAAGGAATCAACTACACTGGTGAAATAAAGAGAATTCGAAGGTTTATTACTTCGACCTGAATTACTAGTCTGTTCTACCCTCAAGAACTAGGGTTGAAGTCAACGCATAGGGATAAGTGTCAATGCTACCATTATCTGGTGGGAAAATACCCTTAATTAACATACATGATGATTCCAGATGGATTAGACAAGGCATTATCATAGATTTATCATCATTCAAAAATCCAAAGGGCTAGAATTCACTTTTATGGGCATAACATCAATAAAGTCATGAACTGGTGGATATCCTATCTAAGTTAATCATAAATACCATGCTATGTGAATTACAAGAAAATTAACATTTATTCCCTTCACATTGGAAAGTCTGGGCTAGGATTCACAGAGAGATTAGAGAAGGGTTTTGGGGGACACAACAGAGGAATTATTCCCTTGTTGAATTTCCACATACCTGATGAAAAAGCCTGAAGAATCTCCTTGAGAATCGAGGAGAAACGGTCTGCCCTAGTTCTTGTTTTGAAATGCTATGAGAGAAAATTTCTACGATCTACTTTTCTAAATCTTTGAATGGGGAATTAGAAAAGAACCGTTTATCCCCACAAATAAGTCTGAATTTACGTGTAAAACGACGTAGTTTCAAGTTTAGTAAGGTAGGATGTTACTGAAAGACCCTAGGAAATTCGCAGGGAAAACTGTCTGCTAGTCTCCATGGGGGACCCTATGACTCGTGGCTAGTAACCATGACTCATGGTCACGGTCATTGAGTCCACTACTCAGAATCTCCTATTGGTCACCACGAGGAACACCGGGACTCCTGGTGTACCCTACGACTCGTGGTGACGCACTCGTCCACTACATTGCCAACACCCATACTCTCCCATATAATTTGAACCGTGGGTCACCTAACGAATCGTGGCTTGGACCATGACTCATGGTGACTAATCATGGAGTTCACGTAACATATTCTCCTAGCCTTCACATTATCCTAGACCACGGGTCATCTCACGGGTCATCTCATGACTCATGGTCACACCTGTGGTCACCTCAATAACCACAATTTCAAAATAAGCCTCCAGGTCTAGCCATAAGTCACTTAATGACTCGGGGACACTCCCCACGAGTCACAAAATGACTCGTTCTGTGACCTGAAGTAGATTTTCCAGTTTTCTCTAATATAAGTATCGGGTCTAGCCTTTGAGTTTTTGGGGTATTGCAATATCTCCCCCTTGGTAACATTCGTCCTTGAATGTTAGAAAACACATCGAAAATTGGAGAGATGCAATAATGATATTCAAATACTGATCATTAAACAAAAAACTGACCGAAGAATACCTCCGATTCAAACTATATAGCTGAACTGAATTCGATTTTCTAACATACATCCATAAACAAAAAAGAAACTTAAACACATGAATTGAACATGAAAACTAAATTGAGTTCTAGGGCGGGACTGATATCTCAAGCTGTGACAGAGCCGATAGAGAATAAGTGTGGGGATCTGGCCATCATATCCGCTTCGGCCTCCTACATAGCTCCCTCCACCTGATGATCTCTTCATAAGATCTTGACTGAAGCTACTTCCTTGTTCCTCAGCTTATGAACCTAACGATCAAGGATCTAGACTGGGACCTCCTCATATGAGAGACTATCCTTTATTTCTACACTGTCCAAGGGCACAATTGATGTTGTATCACCAATGCATTTCTTCAATAGCGACACATGGAATACTAGGTGCACATAAGTCAACTCTGAAGGTAATTCCAGCTAATAGGCTACTTTACCTATTCGCCGCAGATTTTTGTAGGGTCCCACATATCTCGGACTAAGATTTCCCTTCTTCCCAAACCTCATCACCTCTTTAATGGGTGAAATTTTTAGATAGACCCAGTCATTCGCAGAAAACACCAATTCTCTTCTCCTCACATCAGTATGAGATTTCTGACGGCTCTAAGCTATTTCTAGTCTTTCTCTGATGAGCTGTACCTTCTGTATAGCTTCATGAATAGTGTCTGTCCCGATTATTGCTTCTTCAACAACCTCAAACCATCCAATAGGAGACCTGCACCATCTACCGTACAATGCCTCAAACAAGGCCATCTGGATGCTGGAGTGATAACTATTGTTGCATGCAAACTCGATAAGAGGTAAGTTGTCATCCCAGCTGCCCTTGAAACCGATCGAGCATGCTCTCAACATATATTCTAGGGTCTGAATAGTCCGCATAACTTGCTCATCTTTCTGCGGGTGAAAAGTTGTGCTGAGCTTGACCTGTGTACCAAGTCCCATCTGAAAAGACTTCCAGAAATATGAGGTGAATCGGGTATCTCTTTATGAGATGATGGATAATGGCAGCCCATGAAGCCAGACCAACTCCCGAATGTAAAGTCTAGCATAGTTCTCAGCTAAATCTTTAGTTCTGGGATGAAACGTGCTTAGTCATTCGATCTACGACTACCTTGATGGAATTATGTTGCCGACAAGTTCGAGTAGGCCCGTAATAAAGTCCATATTTATTTATTCCCACTTCCACGTGGGCATGCTGATATCTTGGGTCATACCTCCTGGTCTCGGCTGCTCTACCTTGACTTGTTGGTAGTTAGGGCACTTGGTTACGATTTCGGCAATGTCTCTCTTCATGTCGTTCCACCAGTATATATCCTGCAAATCGCAGTAGATTTTAGTAAAACCAGGGTGGATGGAGTATCTCAAGCTGTGTGCTTCAGCCAATATCTACTTTCTCAAGTCACTGATGTCCGATATGCACAATCTGCCCTGGTAACGGAGCACACCATCTCCCCCTTTGGAGAAAGTCTCAACCTCTTTTCTGAGAACCGCTCCGTTGAGTTTAAGAAGAATGGGATCTTCATCTTGTTTGGACTTAACTTCAATAACCAAAGAGGAATCTGACCCGCTTTGCATCACCACTCCACCCTTACCTGAGTCAACCAACTACACCCCTAACCGCGCTTGTCTGTGAATATCCTTCACCAACTCCTTTCCATCCTCAATATGAGCCATGCTACCCATAGACACTCCGGTTAGGGCATTCGCCACCACATTGGCTTTTCTTGGGTGATATAGCGCACTCATGTCATAATCATTCAGAAGTTCTAACCACCTTCTCTAATGGAGATTTAGGTCCTTCTGACTGAATACATACTGAAGGCTCTTATGATCGGTGAAAACATCAATGTGAGTCTCGTATAGGTAATGTCTCAATGTTTTCAGTGCAGACACTACCGCTGCCAACTCCAAGTCATGAGTTGGATAATTCTTCTCATGAACTTGAGTTGTCTAGTGGCATAGGCTATCACTTTGCCCCACTGCATCAGAACACAACTGAGTCCCACACTGGAAGTGTCACAATAAACTACAAATCCATCTGATCCTTCTGGTAGAGTCAATACGGGAGAAGTAGTGAGTCGAGTTTTTAACTAATGGAAACTCTTCTTACACTCATCTTACCACTGAAACTTCACCTTCTTCTAAGTCAGCCTAGTCAGTGGAGATGCTATAGAAGAAAAGCCCTGTATAAAGCGTCGGTAGTAACCAGCCAAACCCAAGAAACTTATAATTTCGGTTGGGGAGGTTGGTTTGGGCCAATCTTTTACTGCTGCTATCTTTTGATGGTCAACCTTGATAACTTCACCTAAGACCACGTGACCCAAGAAAGTCACAGACTTCATCCAAAATTCACACTTGTTAAACATAGTGAACATCTGGCGGTCTGTGAGTGTCTAAAGCACTATCCTCAGGTGATTAGCATTCTCTTCCTCATTTTTGGAGTATACCAGAATTTCATTGATGAATACGATGACGAACATATCCAGATACTGCTTGAAGACTCTGTTCATTAGGTCCATAAAGGCTGCAGGAGCATTTGTTAGTCCGAAGCACATAACCACAAACTCGAAGTGACCATACTGAATCCTGAAAGTTATTTTCGGTATGTCACACTTTTTGAATTTTAGCTGATGATGCCCTGACCTGAGATCTATTTTGGAGAAATAGCTGGCTCCCTAAAGTTGTTCGAACAGGTCATCAATTCCTGGTAGGGGATACCTGTTCTTGACATTGACCTTGTCAAACTGACGGTAATCAATGCACATTCTAAGGGAACTGTCCTTCTTTCGCACGAATAACACTAGAGCACCCCAGGAGAGATGTTGGGTCTGATAAAACCCCTACAAGAAGATCCTTTAGCTGCTCCTTTAACTCTTTAAGTTCAATTGGGCCCATTTTATAAGGTGCTATGGAGATAGGCTGAATATCTAGAATTAGGTCTATGCCGAAGTCAATTTCCCATTCAGGAGGGACTCCGGGAAGATCTTCAGGGAACACATCTGGAAACTCTCTGACAATAGGGACTGACTAGATAGTTGGGGTCTCAGAATCGGAATCCTTGACCCGAACTAGATGATAAATACATCCCTTAGAAATAAGCTTCTTGGCCTTGAGGTCGGAAATGAACCTATCCTTCAGCACTGAACTACTTCCTGACCACTCTAGAGCTAGTTCATTGGGGAACTAAAACCGAACAACCCTAGTTCTGCAGTCGAATGAGGCATAACCAAAGTGTAGCAAATCCATGCCAAGAATGAGGTCAAAATAGACCATGTATACTCTACAAGGTCAGCTGGAATGACTTTATTGCAGACTGAGATTGGACAGTTTCTATACACCCGGCTGGCTCTAACTGACTTGCCAACTGGGTAGAGACTGAGAAAGGTTCTTATAGTACTTCTGGACTGATATCGAACTGAACTGCTAGGTAGGGAGTCGTAAATGATAGTGTGGCCCCAGATCAAGTAGGGAATATACATCTAGGTGGAAAAGGTGTAACATACCTGTGACTACATCTGGTGAGTTCTCTCGATCGTGACAAGATGATAATGCATAAAAATAGTTTTATCATTGACCGCCATTTGTACCTGATGTGTTAGCCTATTTAGCTAGTCGGCCTACTGGAGCTGCTGAGGTGGTGGATCGTGATATCCCTTATCCTGTTGATGGGCATTCCTTAAGCCAATGATCGAGTTGTCTATAAACAAAACAGCCCTCTCGACCCTAAAGACACTCTCCCGGGTAATTCTTGTCTCACTTAGGGCAAGCTGGATATCTGTTCCCGGCATTGTAGTTGTGCGACTGAGAGCTAGATGCTCCACCCCTCCGGTCCTGGCGAGACCGAAATGTAGTGGCGCTGGTAGACTTGGGCGTTGGATCCCACTACTGCTGCTTCTATGGGCAGTTAGTACTGCCTGACCTCTGGTGGTCATGATCTGACTGACCAGTCCTTGCGCGCTTATTCTTTCTTTCCATGTCCCTCACTTTTTTAGTCTCGATCTGCTGGGCATAAACGGTCAAACTAGAGAGGTCGATATCCTAGATTAGCATCGCGATCCTGCACTCTTTGAGAACCAGGTTTGACACCCTATTCATGAATTTTGCATGTGACCCCTTGGCTCGACCAATATCTCTGGAGCATATTTGGACAACCAAGTAAACTCCAGAGCATACTCTTCTACGGTTCGGTTTCCCTATCTCAGGTGCATGATATCCATTACCTTGGCCTCCCTAACCTCTCTAGGGAAAAATCTATCTAGGCAGGCAGTGTGTAACTCCTCCCACTCCACCGATCCTGCTCCCATTGGTCGCCCCTCCTTCCACTTTTCATACTAGACCTGAGCTACCCTTTTTAGTTGGTAGGCAACCAGGTCAGCACTGTCGAAAGAGCTGACACCCATTATAAGGGTAATCTTTCTGATCTCATCTACAAACTCTTGGGGGTCCTCCCCCACCTTGGATTCCTGAAATGATGGATGGTTCATTCGGGTAAAGTCCCGCACCCTAACAACTATTGCGGACCCATAGTTAATAACTGGAACCACCTACTGATTCACCGGGTTGGTCACGGTTTGGGCGAGCAACTGAATGGCCGCCCTGAATTCTACGGTTGATACCGAATCATCCTCTGAGGCTGCCGGGGCTAGTGGAGCAGTCTACTAGGCATATTCGGCCCTCCATCCATTGCTTCATCATGGTGGCATAGTTCACTGAATCAAAGTAGAGCATGAGTTAGGAGAATGATTTTTTTGGGACTAAATTTCAACGCACGATAAGGACTATGAAATGAAGGGAAGTTTTCTAATGAAATATCATAGCCTCCCCATCATAAGTGTGGCGCGCTTCACACCCATGATGAGGACTCTAATCGATACGGCTTTCAGGCATTTGAGGATACCCTGAACCTAGTGCTCTGATACAAAGTTGCTCAAGCCCCGAGTTTATACCCTAGATGGAAAACGGTACTTGAAGCCACAAGTGACCCCAAGTCAACCCCTGGTCTATCATACACTGGATTTCTGAGTAGCATAAAAAAATACATGTAGATGAAATTTAAAGCAAAAATAATAATACTTGAACAAGGTTACATATTTAATAAAATCAATCTTGGTCCGAAAACAACTTTACGTCTAAAAGCCACTAGGTCTGATGAGCTGCTGGGACAAACCCCAAGCTAACTCCAAATGTAAATATAAGAAATGAAAGCATAACTAAAGTAAATAATTGCCATCCTCGATGGATGAGGACTCACCGAATGGTTAGTTGAGATCTTCGGTAAATGGCCGATAACGGGGCTAAGACTGTGATCCTGCAGCTATATCATAAAATGATACAACATAAAAATATGCATCTGTATCTTTAATATATTGAGTAAGTGAGAGGAACATAATACAATAGAATGAATAATAAAAGAAATGCTAAACTGAAAGATATTCAATGACCAACTAAAGCTACTAAACTAACTAAATGCAATACTGAGGTGGTCTAGAAGACCCTGTCTGATGGTCAAAGCACGTTCTGAGTCTGGATTACTGATCGAACTGAACTGGACTGAGACTAGACTGAACTAACTAGTGGGAGAGTCTCTAACCGATATGTAATCATATGAGCTAGACATGGACTCCGATGTATAAACCCCAACGGTAGGACAAAATATACCTTTCTAGGATATAAAGCCATGAACTGGGTGATTGTTCGGGGCGTTTCGCAACTACACGCAAGTGCACGTGGTCGAACAAGTAGTAAAATGGCTAAAGTAAGCCAAGTATCGATCCCACAG
Organism: Datura wrightii; assembly: GCA_035772735.1. NCBI lineage: Eukaryota > Viridiplantae > Streptophyta > Magnoliopsida > Solanales > Solanaceae > Datura > Datura wrightii. The sequence continues at coordinate 48,762,007 of JASDFA010000019.1, forward strand.
GGACTGAACCAAGGTAATAATCGAATTAAGTGTTAATCAACTCTAACTCTAAAAATGCAGACAACAATTTAAAGAAGATTTTAAGAGTTGGTTTCCTAATTTATCTATAGTAATGAGCAAGATGAGGCTAAAACGAACATGCAGGGAAGTAATTTATCGATACAATTCGGTTAATCTTTCCTTCGGTTGCTAGTCAAGAATTATTGCCTATGGATAGAAACTTTCGTATTCTACCCAACTTAAGAATCATGAACCTTCAACCTACATTTCTGTGATAAAAGAATTTCATGTTCTAGCCATACGAAACCGATTCCTTAATTGACTAATACGACTCTCAGATATATTTCTATTCTGAAGGTAAATCAATTCTCAATTTTCCCAAACTAAGAAGAGATCATATCCTACAAATTCACAACTTTCCAGTTTCTTTCTTTTTCAAGATAAAATTGGATTTTTTAGATATACATTAACATTGGCCAGACATTAATGCAGTAAGAACAAGAATTGATAGAACAACCATGGAAAAAAAGATGAAAAACCAAAATGATCAACAATTACATTCTACTATAAATGTTCTTAACCTCAGCAAGAAGTGAATTTAGCCACTCATTTGTTGATTGAACATCATCAAATGAGTATAAATCATACAAACAATTGAAATAAAAGAGAAAGAGTTAGAGAAGAACCCTAAGATTTTCATCTCCTCAACTGCCTGTACTCCATGTTCTTGCTCAACAAAGTCAGAATAATTAAAAATAAACCTAAGTGTGCTATTTATACTAGTGGGAATTTTTTCCGGAATAACATGCAACGTGTCACGGAGTGCATCGCGGAGCACTGCCTCCGTGACATGGTGCAAATACAGACCCTCACTGGAATTTTATGTTCCAGGTAAATATAGGCAATGTGCCACGGCGCCGATGCGAACCTTCACTGGAATTTGACAAAATAACTCATCCGAGGCAGACTGCCTCCGCGATGGCAGCGTAGCACGGCTCCATCGCGGAGCCCCTTTTTTTGCTGCTTTTCCTTGACCTTTTCCACTGCTCGCTTCCTCGTGCATTCCCGATTTTCACCAACATGCAACTCAGCTTCCTAAAATTACATTTTTCCTGCAAAACAACACTAATCACGTTTGTTAGTATAAATTCACATTTTAATTACAAATCATATGAGATTGTACAAATAACGATAGATAAACAAGACGAAATAGATCATTTGAGCATCACTTGGGCATATAATTCTGCCCAAGATCACTTACCCCCCACTTAAAACCTTGTTCTTCCTCGAACAATACTCTCATATCTCATGCAATTGACACCCACGTATAGCTACTTTTGCTCGACAATTCAAGCTACGATTATACCGATTATTTAATATAGCAAATCATCAAGAAAACATGCATAGCATCATAAACACAATGACATTCACCACATTAAGACCTCCTAGACTCAAGAATCGACTCTCGATCTCGGCAAACTCATGCAAATCAGCTGATCAAGACATCCGACACGAAATTCAATCTCTCGTCAAGCATGTGCCCTCATAACACAAGAGAATTACCCCTTTTTCAATCATATGTTTTCCAAAGCATTACATGTAGGGGTATGAACACGATTTCTCTCTCTCTCTCCCAAAGAATTCACATGCATCATGTCATGAACCATAGGCTTGCCTCTAGTGTATTACTTCACTAATATAAGGACGCGTGATGTAAGATCACGTAGGACTTAACGGGTTGTAATGTAAGCTAATGAACTAGTAAATACTGGAATAACCAATAATCTCATCTAGCCTCATAAGCGCTTTTTAATACATCCCACCATCATTATGGGCACTGTTTCTTCCTTCATCCTCCCATTCTTGAAGTCTTTCTTTGTTTTTGTTCCCATTTCTTTAAGCACACTCGACTTAATAACAAAGATTAGGTATACATCTTCATTTTATTTAAAATCGGCAAGTGCACCTTTGACCTTATCTTTACTTTCACCAGTTCCGCTTTTTCTTTCTTTTTCACTCTTTTCACTCCTTGACACTGTGGGAAAATTATTTTTTCTTGAGCGTTTAAGAGTTTTGGATCAAATTCATGGCTAATAAAAAGAAGGGATTAAACTTAGTTTCTACCTCTTCAATGAAAAGAAATAAATAGGCTAAAGGCTCAATGGGGCTAACTAGGATGTACATTCAAGGTAGGTATGATAAAAAAAACTTTCGGTTTAATCAAAGAAATGCCTACATCCTTTCCTACAGTACACATCCTTCATTTCGTTTCGTACACATACCAGGCAAGTTCTAGAAACTTCACAATAGCATGGAAGAATCGAAACCTCACCTTACACTCATTGCACATGCTCAACTCAAGACTTATTCACAGTCTCTTCAATCAACTAATTACAAGAATTCAATATTAAGCCTCAATCACACCAAATCGAACTCTATGGCCTAGGTATCTCAACATGTTTCACATTTGCATGCTTTCATACGAATCACCTTTGCATCTTTAATATCACGTACAACACGCAACAAGAATTCCGAACCATGAAGTAGCGACACGTTTGGGAAATAACCAAAAGAAAGAAAATAAAAAAAAGAAAAAAGCTACTCCTATCGACTACATTTCCCTTAAGATGGCCGTCATCCATCCATTATAGGGAACGGTCACTATTTATGACTTCGGTTCAATGGGACTATTCTCGATAAAAGCACTGAAAACAAAGGCCGAGAAACCCAATCAAAAAAATTCAACAAAATTTTTTTTAAAAATATCGATAATTTCGATAGGAAAAATAATATTTAGACAACCAGCTAACAACAACTCAACACAGCACACAACAGCTTAACATTCATTACACACCGAATTACAATACAAAACATAAGCATAAAATCACAGGGTCATAATTTTTTTTTCACAGGCACAATAATTTTTTCACAAGCACAAAAACACAAGACATAAAAAAACAAAAACCACAACGAAACATACAACACCTAACTACTCCCACCCCACACTTAAACTGAGCACTGTCCCCAGTGTTCACAAAATTCAATTTATCACAAAGGTGGGTGGTGAAACTCCTTGATCAATTGAAGTATTCAACTTCTTCGTCAGGTGCCATTGCCTCGTCCCCCATATTTGAATCGCCCCCGCTGTCCTCATCTGACTCAACATCTGAGTCATCGCAGCGTGTCTCCTCATCAATGGGGACATCATCATCTACAGGCTCCACAAAAGCTGGCCCCACTCGACATAGAGCCCGGGCATTTTTGCCAAAAGGGTAATCTAGCTCGAGCTGCCATAGCTCATCTTCTATTGCTGGCCTCCCGCCTATGAGCAACTATAGCATCTGTATCCCGTATATGTGGGCCATATACTGATCATCCCAAGCATGGCGCTCGGCTAGTGTGAGAACTGGCCCATGAGTAGTCTTGGGTGCCTTGGTTTTGGTGACGTCCAAGGCGCGCCTATGCATTTGCGGGATGTAGTCTAGGGCCTCCTCCTCGATGTCAAGGCCCTTCAAAAACGTGGTCAGCAAACCACCAAACCCGTACCTATGCCCTTGATGCAAACGGGCTCTCTTCATGGCGGAGATGATCACCGCCCCAACATTAATCTCCAGCCCTTTCATCAGGGCATAAACTAAGCACACTCGATCCCGGGTGACATCTGTCATGTGCACCCCCGAGATCAGGCAGGAACACACTAGTTTGAGCCAAATCCTGAATTCCCTGTTCATTTGAGAGTAAGGCCACGTCTGATGATAGCCCCTCTCCTTGTGCCTGCTCCACCGTGCTGTCGAACGGGCCCCACACAGAGTGCGTCTGATATCCGCATAGGGTGGAGTTATGTTCAGCTGTCGGAGTACATGGTCGTCTGTGTCCCGTGCCCCCAATATGGCATTCAGGTGATGGGGTTCAAAGGTGAAAACCTGCCCCCTTATCTTGACGGTGTGACTACGGAGTGTCGGGTTCCAGTTTGCGTAGAACTCCCGAATCAAATGGAGATTGCACTCCTTGGGCTCTTCGAAGATGAAGCTCAGCCCAACAGTGTCAATCCTATGTACGATTCTGGGGAATTCCTGTGCAAGTGGCTCCCTTGCAATGTGCTCCTCAGAGAAATATTTGGTCTCCTTGTGCTTTGCATACCATTTCTTCCCTTCATCCGTCATCCATCGGGTTCCATATTTACGGTGTTGGCCGCGTGGAACCGTTGGTGCTGCTGGAACTGTCATTCCCAGTCTAATCCTTTTTCTCCTGGCGTCTGATGTAGATGCGCCCTTTCCTTTGTCTTGCCTGCATGACATCGTTCCTGTCAAATCACACAGACAGTCCCAATGTTATTCAAGTCAAAAATTTGCTTTGATTAAGGTTGGGTTGGGTTAGGTTAGGCCACCCCATACTTAATCTTTAGCCGCAATGAAAACAATTCGGCAAGACAATCATTCTTTTCCAATGTTTATCAATCAACATGCCTCGTGCATTCAGATAAGTTGATGGAATAATGACTAAGTACTACCCAGACTTCGTACAACTAATCACAATTTCACCATCGATTTCATTACATCACATAACACTTAACCCAAAATTTTTCTCAACAACAACAACCTATGCAATTCACCAATTTCAGTTTCCCGAAAAGTCCCTTGTTTATTTAGCATATTTCCATATTCACAACATCATTTACATCACCCAACATGCACAACCCAATCATTTTCAAATTTTAGACCAAATTTAGTTTCTTCCTATTCAAATTCCAACCCTAGCTACCAATTTCGCACAAATTCAATCAAACGTGTATTTATCGAGTTCATATAATCATAACGATACTACGAACATCAATCAACACTAACTGAAATAAATTCATGCTCAATTTACACTTAGGGCAAGCTTTAGTCACCTCACATGCTCCAAAATTGGAAATTTTGGCAAAAAATGAGGTTAAGTTCAAGAACATACCTTTAATTCGATGAACTTGAAGAAAAGTTGAAGAAAATTTGATCCTAGGTCTGTGTCACGTTGGGGGAGGGAGGATTTTAGGGAAGTTGTCGCAAAGGGGAGTGAGAAATGGGAAAAAATGAGGTGTTTTCGGGGTTAAAAAGAGGATTTTTCGCACGGGTCACCCGGCGACCCGGTATGACCCGTCGCGAATAACACTTCAACGTGTCACGGAGGGTAACGCGGAGCACTCCCTCCGTGACACGAAGCCATCACGTAGGGGTTCTGGAATTTGTGAAAATTCCAAAACACCTTCAACGTGTCACGGAGGGTAACGCGGAGGCCCTCCTCGGTGACACAGAGCCATCGTGCAAGCTCACTATTTTGCCGCTTTTTAATTTTTTCTCAGCTCGATTTTTTTTCCTTTGCGATCCTTTGCATTTTTGCCCTCCGTTACACCTGAAAATCATCTCACAACAAGAAATTGGTTAGAATTTATAGGTTTCAAACACGAATGAAAAATTTTAATTTTTTTGTTTTATTTTTATTTTTATTTTTATTTTATTTTCTTTTTTTCTTTTTGACTAATTCTACTCATCTATTACAACAATTTCATGGGTTGCCTCCCGTGCAGCGCCTGGTTTACCGCGTGGCTCGATGTCATTAAAGCTCAATCATCCACTAGAGTGACGGACGTTTTCTCTCGAATAACGTCCTCACCCCAATAATGCTTACACCGCTGCCCGTTAACCAAGAATGTGGCACTTCGATCTTCTTGCCACCACTCCACTGCCCCATGCGGGGTCATTCTCACTACCTCAAACGGCCCTGACCATTTGGACCGCAATTTCCCTAGAAACAGCTTCAATCTTGAATTGAAAAGCAACACTTTCTGCTCCGGCTCGAAAATACGATGCACCATATGCTTATCGTGTCATCTCTTTGTTTTCTCTTTGTAGCCCTTGGCACTATCATAAGCATGCCAACGAAACTCATCAAGTTCGCTGAGTTGCATCAGCCTCTTCTTGCCTGCTAGCTCTAGGTCCATATTCAATTTTCTCACGGCCTAAAAAGCCTGGTGTTCTAGCTCCACCGGCAGATGACACGCTTTTCCATAGACCAATCGGTATGGAGAAGTCCCAATTGGTTTCTTATAAGCAGTTCTATATGCCCACAATGCATCGTTGAGTTTGCTTGATCAATCACTTCGTTGTGCATTCTCTGTTTTCTGGAGAATCTGCTTTACTTCTCTGTTTGACACCTCCACTTGCCCACTAGTTTGGGGATGATATGTTGTTGCCACCTTGTAGCGCACCCTATACTTAGCCAGAAACTTTTTGAAACTTCCATTGACAAAATGAGCCCCTCCATCACTGATAATGGCTCTGGGTATCCCAAACCTGGTGAAAATGTGTTTCTTCACAAATTTTGTTACCACCTTGTGGTTATTCTTGGGGCAAGCTAGTGCTTCAACCCACATTGATACATATTCAACGGCCACCAGGATGTAACGATTACCAAACGACGGTGGGAACGGGCCCATGAAATCAATACCCCATACATCAAAGATCTCCGCTTCTAGTATATGCTACAGTGGCATCTCTTGCCTCCTACCAATTGTACCTGTCCTTTGACATCTATCACACATTTTGACGTATGCCATCGAGTCTCTGAATAGTGTAGGCCAAAAGAAACCTGATTGTAGCACTTTGTGCGCTGTCCGCTCGCCTCCGTGGTACCCTCCATACAATGAAGAGTGACAACTCCTCAAACCTTTTGCAATCTGGCTCTCCGGGATGCATCTTCTCATAACCTGATCCGGTCCCTGTTTAAACAAGTACGACTCCTCCCAAATAAAATACCTGCAATCATGCTTCAATTTTTTTCTCTGCTGAGCCGTAGCCTCCGGTGGATAGACTCCACTCACTAGCAAATTCACTATGTCTGCATACCACAGGATCTTAGCTTCCCCTATTGCCAAGAGCTGCTCATCCGGGAACTCCTCTTTGATGTCGTCCCTTTCCTTCACATGTGACCGGCTTTCCAATTGCGATAGGTGATCTGCCACTTGATTCTCGCTCCCCTTTCTATCTTTAATTTCTAGGTCAAACTCTTGCAACAACAAGATCCATCTGATCAGTCTGGGCTTTGCATCCTTCTTGTTAAATAGATACTGAATCGTTGCATGATCAGTATACACCACTACTCTCGAACCCACCAAATAGGACCTGAATTTATCAAACGCAAACACCAATGCTAGCATCTCCTTTTCTGTGACTGTATAATTACTTTGGGCAGTGTTCAGTGTTTTGCTTGCATAATGAATAGAATGAAAGATTCTATTTCTCCGCTACCCCAATACAACTCCCACAGCCACATCGCTTGCATCACACATCAGTTCAAATGGTTGTTCCCAATTTGGAGAAATAAGGATAGGTGCTTCTATCAATTTCTGCTTCAACTACTCGAATGCTTTGACACACTCATCATCCAACTCAAACTTCACCTCTTTTTCTAGCAATCTGCATAATGGTCTAGAAATTTTGGAGAAGTTTTTGATGAACCGTCTGTAGAACCATGCATGCCCGAGAAAACTGTGAACACCTTTCACCGACACAGGTGGTGGTAGCTTCTCAATAACTTCGATCTTAGCACGATCGACCTCCAACCCCTTGCAAGACACTTTATGGACAAGGACTATACCCTCCTTGACTAAGAAATGACATTTCTCCCAGTTGAGTACAAGGTTGGATTCTTCACAGCGAGCTAGCACCCTGTCAAGATTCTGCAAACAAGTAGCAAACGAATTATCGAAAACAGAAAAAGCATCCATAAATACGTTGACAAAATCCTCTACCATGTCGTGAAAGATAGCTATCATGCATCTCTGGAATGTGGCGGGTGCATTGCATAACCCAAATGGCATCTGCCTAAAAGCATATGTCCCATAAGGACATGTGAATGTAGTCTTCTCCTGATCCTCCGGTGCTATGGCTATTTGGTTATAGACAGAGTACCCATCAAGGAAACAATAATATTCTTGTCCCACCAATCTGTCCAATATTTGATCAATGAACGGGATAGGATAGTGATCTTTCCTTGTGGCTTCATTGAGCTTTCTATAGTCCATGCAAATCCGCCATCCTAAGACCGTGCTAGTAGGGATCAGCTCATTCTTCTCATTGATGACCACAGTCATCCCTCCTTTCTTTGGGACACACTGAATGGGGCTGACCCATTCGCTGTCCAAAATAGGATAAACCACACCTGCATCAAGCCACTTAATTACTTCTTTCCTAACCACGTCTTTCATTGTCAGATTCAACCTGCGCTTAGGCTGAACAGTTGGCTTTGCTCCTATCTCCATGAAAATTCTGTGTGTGCAAAAAGCTGGGTTGATACCATAAATATCTGATATTTGCCAACCTATTGCTTTTTTCCTTCTTCTAAGGACCACCAATGCTTCCTTTTCCTGTGCCTCTGTCAATTCTGCGGAGAGGATGACTGGCAAAGTATCCTCTTCCCTCCAAAAGACATATTTTAAATGGGGAGGCAATGTTATCAATTCCAGCTTCGGTGCTTCCTCAATAGATGGTTTCGGCAATGGTTCCAGGGACCTCATTAAAGGCTGAAAGTCCTGCTTCCTTGGATACCTCTGTGGTTCATTCAGTATTTGCACCACCTCATAGGTATCTCTATCTCCGAAATGATTGGAGCTTAGCAATGCTCTTTCCAATGAATCTCGGGATCAACAATCTGAAGAATTTCTGCTTGATCAAGCACACTGATTGCTGAAAGTTCCTCATGTATGGCCGAAAGCTTCATCGACTTAAATACATCAAATACCTCTACTTTGTCATGCGCCTGCATGGTTAGCTTCCCTACGGCTACATCAATAAAAGCTTTCCCAGTTGCCAAGAAAGGACGTCTCAAAATAAATGGGTGTTCCGCATTTGACTCAAAATCCAGCTCAACAAAATCTGTCGGGAAGATAAGGGAGCCCACTTGCACAAGCACGTCCTCCACAATGCCATTTGGTCTGGCCAAAGAACGATTCACTAACTGCAAGATCACTGTAGTTGGTCTAGGACTGCCCAGCCCCAACTTCTTGAATACCGATGTCGGCATCAAGTTAATGCTCGCTCCTAAATCGCATAGTCCACGAGCTCGGATACTTTGCCCAATTGTGATTTGAATTGTAAAGCTCCCAGGGTCCTTGAGCTTTGTTGGCAACCTATTCTGTATCCGTGAAGTGCACTCCTCCGTAAGCGCCATCGTAGCATACTCCGTCAATCTGCTTTTGTTCACTAGGATGTCCTTGATATATTTTGCATACTTCGGTACTCCCTGCAAAACATCAACAAGAGGTAAATTAATGTGTACCTGTTTAGGAACCTCCATGAACTTTTTGAAACACGCTTCCTCCTTGTGTTTCTTTAATCTTTGAGGGAACGGGGGTGGTAGCCTTTCTGGTTCAGCTTCCTTTTTCTTCCCCCTCTCATCATCGTGTTCCCTTTCTTTCTCCACTGCTCCTGACTGCTGAGGTGGTCTTTCTGGTTCCACCTCTTTGAGTTGTAAACCACTCCTTGTGGTCACTGCATTTACTTGCTTGGGATTCAGGTTAGTGTCACTCGGCAGTCCTCCTATTGGCCTGGTGTTTTGAGCTCCAGCTAGTTGCCTAAACTGGTACTCCAACGCCTTTATAGCTAACTGATTGTTCTTTACATCTGCCGCCAACTTCACATAGTCAGTCTGCAATTGAGCTTGGTTAGCTATCATTGTTTTAAACATTTCCTCAATGCTGGGTGGTGGTGGTGGAGAAGGTGGATTGTTGCTTCTGTATTGAGTCTGATAGTTCTGTTGCCCTCCTTGATTTCTCTGTGCACCTTGATTCGAACTCTGCCCTTGATGGCTGTTACTACCCAGGAGAAATTCGGATGATTCCTCCAATTAGAGTTGTAGTTGTAGCCATACTATTGGTGATTATTTCTCTGTACATTACCAACAAAGTTCACTGAATCTGGATTTGCACCACAACATTCAGCTGAGTGTTCATTACTACCGCATACTTCACACCAAATTTGTTGCACTACATTAACTGGGGCTTGAGATTGATTTGAGCTCATGTTGCTGAAGTGGGTGTTGAGTTGATTTTGCAACGCAGCTATCTGTGCAGCGATAGTTGTAAACCATTCCCCTTCCAAGACTCCTGCTGCTTTCCTTGTTCCTCTTCTAGAAGAGTCTGCATTCCACTCTAGATTTCCCTGCGAAATACGATTTAACAAAGTATACAACTCCTCATCAGTCTTTTCTAATGCTTGTCCCCCAGCTGCTGAGTTTAGCAAAATTTTTGTGTGGGGTTCCAAACCCTCTATGAAAGTATGCACCAGCACATCATTGGACTGGTGATGGAGAGGACATCCCGTAACATGGATTTGAATCTTTCCCAAGCTTGATACAGATTCTCCCCCTCTCGTTGTTGAAAACTTAGAATCTGACTTCTAAGTCTTATTGTTTTCCCGGATGGAAAGAACCGTATCAAGAATTTCCTTGCAAGATCATCCCAAGTGGTGATGGAATTAGGTGGCTCAGCTTTCAACCACCTCTTTGCTTCTTCCAATAGTGAAAATGGGAACAATGTAAGCCTTACGTTATCAAATGATACTCCAGCGGGGATGTAGGTGTCACTTATCTCCAAAAAGTTTTGGAGACGTTGTTATGGATCCTCGTGAGGGAGACCTGTGAATTGCCCACTGGTGTGCAGCAATTGCACCATATTCTCTTTTAGCTCAAACCTCCCTCCTGGCTCGGGTTTGCGAATACTTGATGTAACATTGTTAGCATGTGGGATTGCCACTTCGCAAACTGGCCTAGCTGCCATTTCCTCGGGCACTAATACTGCCTTTACAAGTGGTGGATTCTGTTGTTGCTCCAGGATTGTTTGTCTGAGCAACTGCAACTTTCGCTCTAGAGCTTCTCTCCTTTGAAGATGGAATTGTCTTTCCGCCTCTAAGTATGAGTCCACCAGTTCCTTGTCTCTTGCCAGCGTTCAACAGAATTCAATATCTGCAAAAGACAGGCTAAGATCAAGTTGTCCGCATAACATAGCAATCGTAAACTAACACTTAAGAAAACAATTTTACCAATTGCCATCCCCCGGCAACGGTGCCAAAAACTTCTCTGGGGCGTTTCACAGCTACACGCAAGTGCACATGGTCGAACAAGTAGTAAAATGGCTAAAGTAAGCCAAGTATCGATCCCATAGGGACTGAACCAAGGTAATAATCGAATTAAGTGTTAATGAACTCTAACTCTAAAAATGCAGACAACAATTTAAAGAAGATTTTAAGAGTTGGTTTCCTAATTTATACTAATCTAAAACAAAATTATAAAGTGAGTCTGAACTATAGTAATGAGCAAGCTGAGCCTAAAACGAACATGCAGGGAAGTAATTTATCGATACAATTCGGTTAATCTTTCCTTCAGTTGCTAGTCAAGAATTATTGCCTATTGATAGAAACTTTTGTATTCTACCCAACTTAAGAATCATGAACCTTCAACCTACATTTATGTGATAAAAAAATTTCATGTTCTAGCCATACGAAACCGATTCCTTAATTGACTAATACGACTTTCAGATATATTTCTATTATGAAGGTAAATCAATTCTGAATTTTTCCAAACTAAGAAGAGATCATATCCTACCAATTCACAACTTTCCAATTTCTTTCTTTTTCAAGATAAAATTGGATTTTTTAGATATACATTAACATTGGCCAGACATTAATGCAGTAAGAACAAGAATTGATAGAACAACCATGGAAGGAAAGATGAAAAACCAAAATGATCAACAATTACATTCTACTACAAATGTTCTTAACCTCAGCAACAAGTGAATTTAGCCACTCATTTGTGGATTAGACATCATCAAATGAGTATAAATCATACAAACAATTGAAATAAAGGAGAAAGAGTTAGAGAAGAACCCTATGATTTTCGTCTCCTCAACTGCATGTAACCCACGTTCTTGCTCAACTAAGTCAGAATACTTAAAAATAAACCTAAGTGTGCTATTTATACTACTGGGAAGTTTTCCTGGAATAACAAGCAACATGTCTCGGAGTGCATCGCGGAGCACTGCCTCCGTGACATGGTGCAAACGCGAACGCTCAATGGAACTTCAGGTTCCAGGTAAATATAGGCAACGTGCCACGGCGCCGACGCGAACCTTCACTGGAATTTGACAAAATAACTCATCCAAGGCAGACTGCCTCCGCGATGGCAGCATGGTACAGCTCCATCGCGGAGCCCCTTTATTTGCTGCTTTTCCTTGACCTTTTCCACTACTCGCTTCCGCGTCCATTCCCGATTTTCACCAACATGCAACTTAGCTTCCTAAGATTACATTTTTCCTACAAAACAACACTAATCATGTTGGTTAGTATAAATTCACATTTTAACTACAAATCATATGAGATTGTACAAATAACGATAGATAAACAAGATGAAATAGATCATTTGAGCATCACTTGGGCATATAATTCTGCCCAAGATCAGTGATCACAAAAGTCTGGGGCCAATAAGATCAATAAATGTTGGAACCTACGCTGGTAACATAGCTCTGGGAACCTGGGTGCACTGGAACCCTGATCTGCTCGGTGCAAAGTCCTACTCCCACTGGATAACCAAAACTGAATACTAAGCTGATAGCTTGAAATTGGGGCCTAAGACTAGTCAGGGGTACATACCTGGAAGTACCCTGAGAGTCTTATCGAACCAGATTTTGAAACAGGGTTCTAGACTAGTTAGAGTTGCTGATTTAGAAGCGTTGTAACCGTCTGAGAACAAGCTGAAATCTGAATTGTGGTCCTAAGGCTGGTCAGAGCTATATGTCTAAAGTGTCATGATCAACTAGTGGACCAATAAATTGAATTCTGAATCTGATTCTGATCACTGGGAGGTGATACTGGCAGTGCGCGAAGTTCTGTAGTCAAACTAATCAGCTGACATCTCTGACGGACCTGAGAAATATCTTATTATGACTAAGGCTAGACAATTATGTAGCTGACTGAAAATTTAGCATGTAAAATAGCAAGGGAATCCACTACACTGGTGAAATCAGGAGAATTCCAAGGTTTATTACTTCAACTTGAATTTCTAGTATGTTCTACCCTCAAGAACTAGGGTTGAAGTTAATGCATAGGGATAAGCATCAATATTACCATTAGCTGGTGGGAAAATACGCTTAATTAACATACATGATGATTACAGATGGATTAGACAAGGCATTATCAGAGATTTATTAACATTCAAAAATCCGCAGGGCTAGAATTCACTTTTATGGGCATAAAACCAATAAAGTCATGAGCTGATGGAAATCATGTCTAAGTAAATCATAAATACCATGCTATGTGAATTCCAAGAAAATTAACATTTATTCCGTTCACATTCGAAACTCTGGGCTAGGTTTCACTGAGAGATTTTTTTTTTTTTTTTTTAGTAAACGCCCTTGTCCCGGGCAGGGGCTGAGCAACACCCCCAGGCCTTATCATAAATAAAAACAACAAAACAACAGAAATAAATACATGGAGGGGGACATAAACCTTACCTCCGATTTAATGGTGGTTCATAGGTCGGCCATCCTACTAAGAACGGCCAACCCATCCCCGATATTGAAATGAAGTCCTGGAAACTATGCACCTAACGGAGAGGACTCCTCTCCAATACATAAGTTCTAGGAAAGCAATAAATGAGGGAGACTCTCCCCTTACATATTAAGAAAAGAAAGTCATAAAAAAGCTAAGACCTATTCAAAGAAGCTATAACGTACAAAGAAATAACTTATCTGAAAAGGATAAAGTAGATAAAAGTGGTTGAAGACTCTAAGCAATCCGCGATCTCATGGTGGTTTCTTGATTCTCTTCAATTTTCTTCTTCTGAAGTTTTCCATGCCAATTTTGTCTAGTTTGTAGTGGCCTCTCGCTTCTCGCGGCAAGTCCTGCATGCTGTGAAAATGGTGGGGAGTGTCCAGGTCGTGACTATACTTCGAAAGAGCATCTGCCGTGAAGTTTCCTTCTCTATATGTATGCTTGCTTTGAAAGTACTCCAACCCGAATGTGAGGTTCTGCAGTTCCTCTATGTATTTTTGGATATTCCACTGAGGTTCAACGGAGTTGGTGAGCCATTGTATGAGCAGGTATGAATCTACCTCCAATATGACTTTAGTATAACCATGTAAAATGCACCAACGAAGCCCATAAACCGCTGCTTGGATTTCCGCCTGGTTGTTAGTACCTGTACCTAAAGGGGAAGCAAAAGCAAATATCAAATTCCCTTTGTGGTCCCTAAGAATACCACCTGCTCCTATTCTACCCGGGTTATCGAGAGCGCTGCCGTCTGTATTAAGTTTGACTAGAGGGTGAATCGGTTTGATCCATTGAACTCTAATCACCTTAACTTCATGCTGACATTTCTCCACCAAATTACTCAAATCTGACCATTTAGACGGCCACGTGATATAAGGAAAGGTGGTGACTAGCATGCTCCAAATATCCCTGCAGATAGAATATTTGACCCTAGTTGAATTTGACTTCTTGCTGCCATATTTGCTAGCGCATCTGTTCTTCCAAAGGTTCCAGCAGACAAATATGGGCGTAGCCTGAAGAATGAGTTTGTGAACCTCACTGTTATGTTTGGACGTCCACCAGGTCATAAGCAGGCTTCTCAAAGACGTAGCTCCCTGATTAATTCCCAGCGGGTCAGAAAAATACTTCCAGATATATTTAGCAAAGTGGCCTGTTACGAAAATGTGATCTATGTTGTCCAGACCAGGTCTGTAGCAACAAGAACATTCCGCTGGTACACCCCCGAAGGTAACAATTTTCTCGTTCGTAGGTCACTGAGAGATTAGAGAAGGGTTTTGGGGGACACAAAGGAGGAATTATTCCCTTGTTGAATTCCCACATACCTGATGAAGAAGCCCGAAGAATCTCCTTGAGAATCGAGGAGAAAAGGTCTTCCCAAGTTCTTTCTCTAAAATGCTCTGAGAGAAACTTTCTATGATCTGCTTTCTTGAAGCTTTGAGTGGGGAATGAGAAAAGAACCATTTATCCCTACTAATATGTCTGAATTTATGTCTACAATGACGTAGTTTCAAGTTTAGGAAGGTAGGAAATTACTGAAAGACCCTAGGAAATTCACAGGGAAAACTGATTGCTAGTCCCCACGGGGGACCCTACGACTCGTGCCCAGTGACCATGACTCATGGTCATGGTCATTGGCTCAACTGCTCAGAAGCCCCTATTGGTCACCACGAGGAACACCATGACTCGTGGTGTACCCTACGACTCATGGTGACCTACTTATCAACTACACTGCCAACACCCATACTCTCCCATCTAATTTGAACCACGGGTTACCTAATGAATCTTGGCTTCGACCACGACTCGTGGTGAATAATCATGGAGTTCACTTCCCATATTATCCTGGTCTTCACATTATCCTTGACTACGGGTCATCTCACAACTCATGGGATGAATCACGACACGTGGTCACACCCGTGGTCACCTCAACTACCAAAATTTCAAAATAAGCTCCCAGGTGTCACCACGAGTCACTTAACGACTAGTGGCCACTCCACATCGGTCACAGAATGACTCGTTCTGTGACCTAAAGTAGATTTTCCAATTTTCTCTGATTTAAGTCCCGAGTCTAGCCTTTGAGTTTTTAGGGTATTAAAATATCTCCCCTTTGGGAACATTCATCCTTGAATGTTAGAAAACACACAGAAAAGAAGAGAGATGCAATGATGATATTCAAACACTGATCATTAAACCAAAAAATGACAGAATGAATACCACCGATTCAAACAACGTAGCTGAACTGAACTCACTTTTGTACCATACATCCATAAACACAAAAGAAACTTAAACACATGAATTGAACATGAAAACTAAATTGAGTTCTAGGGCGGGACTGATATCTCAAGTTGTGACAGAACTGGTAGAGAATAAGTGTGGGTAGCTGGACATCATATCCGTTTTGGCCTCCCATGTAGCTCTCTCCACCTACTGATTTCTCCATAACACCTTGACTGAAGCTACTTCCTTGTTTCTCAGCTTACGAACCTGACGATAAAGGATCTGTACTGGGACCTCCTCATATGAGAGACTATCCTTTATTTCTACACTGTCCAAGGGCACAATTGAAGTTGGATCACCAATGCATTTCTTCAATAGTGACACATGGAATACTAGGTGCACAAAAGACAACTTTGAAGGTAATTCAAGCTCATAGGCTACTTTACTCATTCAACACAGAATTCTGTAGGGTCCCACATATCTCAGACTAAGCTTTCCCATTTTCCGAGACCTCATCACCCCTTTCAGGGGTGAAATTTTTAGATAGACCTAGTAATTCAAAGCAAACTCCAATTCCCTTCTCCTCACATCGGCATAAGATTTCCGACAGCTCTGAGTAGTTTTCAATCTTTCTCTGATGAGTTGTACCTTCTGCATAGCTTCATGAATAGAGTTTGGCCCGATTATTGCAGCTTCACCAACCTTAAGCCATCCAATAGGAGACCTGTACCATCTACCATATGATGCCTCAAACGGGGCCATCTGGATGTTGGAGTGATAACTATTATGGTACACAAACTCGATAAGAGGCAAGTGGTCATCCCAACTGCTCTTTTAATCCATCGCGCATTCTCTCAACATATCTTCTAGGGTCCGAATAGTCCGCTCATCTTGCCCGTTTGTGTGTGGGTGAAAAATTGTCCTAAGCTTGACCTGGTACCAAGTCCCTTTTGAAAATACTTCCAGAAATGTGAGGTGAATTGGGTTCCTCTATATGAGATGATGGATAATGGCACCCCATGAAGCTGGACCAACTCCTGGATATAAATTCTAGCATAGTCCTCAGCTGAATTTGTAGTTTTAACTGGGAAGGAAATGTGCTGACTTAGTCATCCGATCTACGACTACCCAGATGGAATCATGTCGACGACGAGTTTGAGGTAGACCCGTAATACAGTCCATATTTATTTCATCCCACTTCCATGTGGGTATGTTGATATCTTGGGTCATACCTCCCGGTGTCCGATGCTCTACCTTGACTTGCTGGAAGTTTGGGCACTTGGCTATGAATTCGGAAATGTCTCTCTTCATGTCATTCCAACAGTATATTTCGCGCAAATCGCGGTACATTTTAGTAGCACCAGGGTGTATGGAGTATCTCGAGCTATGTGCTTCAGCCAATATCTGCTGCCTCAAGTCACCGACTTCCCATACGCATAATCTTCCCTCTTAACGGAGCACATCATCTCACCTTGGAGAAAGCCTCAACCTCTTTTCTTAGAACCACTCCCTTGAGTTTAAGAAGAATGGGATCTTCATCCTGTTTGGACTTAACTTCAATAACTAAAGAGGAGTTTGACCCGCATTACATCACCACTCCACCCTCAGTTGAGTCAACCAATTGCACCCCTAATGGTGCTAGTCTGTGAATATCCTTCGCCAACTCCTTCTAGCCATCCTCAAGAGCTCTAACCACCTTCTCTGATGGAGATTCAGGTCCTTTTAACCGAATACATACTAAAGGCTCTTGTGATCGGTGAAAACATCAACTTGAGCCCCATATAGGTAATATCTCTATATTTTCAATGCAAACTCTATTGTTGCCAACTCTAAGTCATGAGTTGGATAATTCTTCTAATGAACCTTAAGCTGTCTAGAGGAGTAGGCTATCACTTTGCCCTGCTGCATTAGAATGCAACCGGTCCCACTCTGGAAGCATCACAATAAACTACAAATCCATCTAATCCTTTTGGTCGAGTCAATATGGGAGCAGTAATGAGTCGAGTTATTAACTCCTGGAAACTCTTCTCACACGCATCCGACCACTTAAACTTCACCTTCTTCCGAGTCAGCCTAGTCAGTGGAGATGCTATAAAAGAAAAACCCTCTACAAAGCGTCGGTAGTAACCGACCAAACCCATGGAACTTCTGATTTCGGTTGGGGAGGTTGTTCTGGGCCAATCTTTCACTACTTCTATCTTTCAAGGATCGACCTTAATACCTTCACCCAAGACCACGTGACCCAGCAAAGTCACGGACTTCAACCAGAATTCACACTTGTTGAACTTGGCGAATAGCTGGCGGTCTCTAAGTGTCTGAAGCACTATCCTCAGGTGATTAGCATGCTCTTCCTCATTTCTTGAGTAAACCAGAATTTCATCGATGAATACGATGAAGAACATATTCAGATACTGCTTGAAGACTTTGTTCATCAGGTCCACAAAGTATGCAGGGGCATTTGTTTGTCCGAAGGACATAACCATGAACTCGAAGTGACCATACCGAGTCTTGAAAGTTGTTTTTGGTATGTCACAATTTCTGACTCGTAGCAGATGATACCCCGACCTGAGATCTATTTTGGAGAAACAACGGGCTCCCTAAAGTTGGTCGAACAGGTCACCAATTCTAGGTAGGGGATACATGTTCTTGACTGTGACCTTGTTCAATTGATGGTAATCAATGCACCTTCTAAGGGAACCGTCCTTCTTTCGCACGAATAACACTGGAGCACCCCAGGGAGAGATGCTGGGTTTGATAAAACCCTTATCAAGAAGATCCTTTAGCTACTCCTTCAACTATTTAAGTTCAGCTGGGGCGATTCTATAAGGAGGCATGGAGATGGACTGAATATCTAGAATTAGGTCTATGTCGAAGTCAATTTCCCATTCAGGAGGGACCTTGGGAAGATCTTTGAGAAACACCTCAGGAAACTCTCTGACAAAAATGGCTGACCGGATAGTTGGGGTCTCAAAATCGGAATCCTTGACTCAAACTAGATGATAAATATATCCCTTATATATAGCCTTCTTCGCCTTAAGGTAGGAAATAAACCTATCTGTTGGCGCTGAACTACTGCCCGTCCACTCTAGAGCAGGTTCATTAGGTAACTGAAACTGGACGACCCTAGTTCTGTAGTCAACTGAGGCATAACTGAAGTGTAGCCAATCCATGCCAAGAAGGAGGTCGAAATCGACCATGTTTAACTTTACAAGGTCAGCTAGAATGACTTTATTGCAGACTGAGATTGGACAGTTTCTATACACTTGGCTTGCTCTAACTGACTCACCAACTGGGATGGAGACTGAGAAAGGTTTTGATAGTACTTCCAGACTAATATCAAACTGAACTGCTACGTAGATAGTCAAGAATGATAGTGTGACCCCAGGATAAAATAGGGTATATACATCTAGGTGGAAAAGGAGTTACATACCTGTGACTACATTTGGTGAGTTCTCCTAATCCTGACGAGATGATAATGCATAAAAATTGTTTTGGCATTGACCGCCCTCCATACCTGATGTGTTAGCCTATTGAGATGGTCGACCTTCTGGAGTTACTAAGGTGGTGGATTGTCATCTCCCTCGTCCTGCTGATGGGAATTCCTTAGGCCGAAGCTCGAGTTGTCCATAAATAAAACAACCCTCTCGACCCAGAAGACACTCTCCGGGTGATTCTTGCCGCACTTGGGGAAAGCTGGATATCTGTTCCCGCCACTGTAGCTCTGATACTAAGAGACAGATGTTCCACCCCTCTGGTTCTGGCGGGATCAAAATGTAGGGGAACTGGCTGAGCTGGGCGTTGGATCCCTCTACTCTTGCTGCTATGGGCAGTTACTACCGCCTGATCTCTAGTGGCCATGATCTGACTGGCCAGTCCTTGCCCCCTTATTCTTTCTTTCCATGTCTCTTAGATTTTCAATCTCGATCTGCTAGGCATAGACAATCAAACTGGAGAGGTTGATATCCTTGATCAGCATTACGGTCCTACACTCTTTGAGAACCAAGTTCGACACCCCATTCATGAATTTCAGCTTGCGAGCTCTTGGCTCGGCCACCATCTCTAGAGCATATTTGGACAACCTAGTAAACTCTAGAGAATACTCTTCCACGGTTCTGTTTCCTTATCTCAGGTTCATGAACTCTTCTACCTTGGCCTTCCTCAGCTCTCTAGGGAAAAATATGTCCAGAAAGGCGGTGTTGAAATTCTCCCACTCAACCGGTCTAGCTCCTGCTGGTCACCCCTCCTTCCACTGTTCATACCGGACCTGGGCTACCCCTTTTAGCTGGTAGGCAGCCAGGTCAACACTCTTGGAAGAGCTGACACCCATTATAGGGGCAATCTTTCTAATCTCATCTATGTACTTTTGGGGGCCCTCCCCCACCTTGGATCCCTGGAATGATGGAGGGTTCATTCGGATGAAGTCCTGCACCCTAGCGGCTGTTGCAGACCTGTTGTTAATAAATGGAACAACCTACTGATTAACCATGGTCACGGTTTGGGCGAGCAGCTGAATGGCCGCTCTGAATTCTACGGTTAATACCAAATCATCCTGTGGGGCTGCCGGGGCTGGTAGAGCAGTCTGCTGGGCATTTCTGGCCCTCCTTCCATTTCCACATCATACAGGCATAGTTCACTGAAACAAACCAGAGCACGAGGTAGGAGAATGATTTTTTTGGGACTAAATTTCAACGCATGATAGGGAGTATGAAATGAAGGGAAGTTTCCTAATTACATCTCATAGCCTCCCCATCATAAGTGTGGCGCGCTTCACAGCCATGATGAGGACTCTACTCATGCAGCTTTTAGACATCTGAGGATACTCTAAACCTAGTGCTCTGATATTAAGTTTGTCATGCCTCGAATTATACCCTGGACGAAACACAGTACTTGAAGCCACAAGTGACCCCAAGTCAACCCCTGGTCAATCATACACTGGCATTTTGAGTATCATAAAAAATACATGCAACCGAAATTTATAGAAAAAATAATAATACTTGAACATGGTTACATATTTAATAAAATCAATCTGAGTCTGAAAACAACATTACGTTTGAAAGCCACTACGTCTAATGAGATGCTGGGACAAACCCCAAGCTAACTCCAAATGTAAATAAAGGAAATGAAAGCATAACTAAAGTAAATAATCTCCATCCTCGAAGGATGAGGACTCACCGACTAGTTAGTTGTGATCTTCGGTAAATGGTCGACTAACGGGGCTGAGACTGTGATCCTACAGTTGTATCATAAAATGATACAACATAAAAGTATGCATTAGTACCTTGAATGTACTGAGTAATTGATAGGAACATAATACAATAGAATGAATAATAAAAGAAATGTTGAATTGAAAGACATGCAATGACCAACTAAAGCTATTGAATTGACTAACTGCAATATTGAGGTGGTCTAGAAGACCCTATCTGATGGTCAAAGCACGTTCTGAGTCTGGATTACCAATATGAACTGAATTGGACTGAGACTAGACTGAACTAACTAGTGGGAGAGTATATAATCAAGACGTAACCACGTGAGCTAGACATGGAGTCTGATGTATAAACCCCACCGGTAGGACCCAATATACCTTTTCAAGGTATAAAGGAATGAACTGGGTGATCACAGAAGTCTGGGGCCAATAAGGCCAATAAATGTTGGAACCTATGCTGGCAACATAGTTCTTGGAACCTGGGTGTGCTGGAACCCCGGTCTGCTCGGTGTTAAGTCCTACTCTCACTGGATAACCTAAATTGAATATTAAGCTAATAGCTCGAAATTGGGGCCCAAGACTAGTTAGGGGTACATATCTAAAAGTACCTTGAGAGTCTTATTGAACCAGATTTCGAAACTAGGTTCTAGATAGGTCAGAGTTGCTTATCTAGAAGTGTCGCAACCATCTGAGAACAAGCTGAAATCTGCACTAAGGACCTAAGGCTGGTCAGAGTTATATGTCTAAAGTGTTGTAACCTCCTAGTGGACCAATAAACTAAATTCTAAATCTGATTCTAGTCACTAGGAGATGATACTGGCACCTCAGGAAGTTTTATAGTCAAATTGAACAGATGGCATCTATGACGGACGTTGAGAAATATCATATTGTGACTAAGTCTAGACAATCATGTAGCTGATAGAGAATTTAACATGTAAAATAGAAAGGGAATCTACTACACTAGTGAAATAAAGAGAATTCCAAGGTTTATTACTTCAACCGAAATTTCTAGTCTATTCTACCCTAAAGAACTAGGGTTGAAGTCAACACATAGGAATAAGTGTAAATACTACCATTAGCTGGTGAGAAAATCCCCTTAATTAACATTCATGATGATTCCACATAGATTAGACAAGGCATTATGAGAGAATTCTCAACATTTAAAAATCCACAGGGCTAGAATTCACTTTTATGGGCATAACATCAATAAATTCATGAACTAATGGAATTCATGTCTATGTTAATCATAAATACCACATTATGTTAATTCCAAGAAAATTAACATTTATTCCCTTCACATTCGAAACTCCGGTCTAGGATTCACAGAGAGATTACAGAAGGGTTTTGGGGGACACAAGGGAGGAATTATTCCCTTGTTGAATTCCCATATACCTGATGAAGAAGCCCGAAGAATCTCCTTTAGAATCGAGGAGAAAAGGTCCACCGTAGTTCTTGTTCTGAAATTCTTTGAGAGATACATTGTACGATCTGCTTTCTTGAAGATTTGAGTGGGAAATGAGAAAAGAACCGTTTATCCCCACTAATAAGTCTGAATTTATGTCTAAAACGACGTAGTTTCAAGTTTAGAAAGGTAGGAAATTACTGAAATACCTAGGAAATTCACAGGGAAAACTGACTGCTAGTCCCCACGAGGGACACTACGACTCGTGGCCAGTGACCATGACTCGTGGTCAAGGTTGTTGGGCCCACTTCCTACAATCCCCTATTGGTCACCACGAGGGACACCATGACTCGTGGTGTACTCTACGGCTCGTGGTGTCCCACTCATCTACTATACTGCCAACACCCATACTCTCCCATTGAATTTGAACCACGGGTCACCTAACGAATCATGGCTTGGACCATGACTCGTGGTGACTAATCGTGGAGTTCACTGCCCATATTCTCCTAGTCTTCACATTATCCTTAACCATGGTTCATCTCACGACTCGTGGGGTGGACCACGACTGTGGTCATACCCATGGTCACCTCAACCACCAAAATTTCAAAATAATCCCCAGGTCCTACCATGAGTTACTTAATGACTCGTGGCCACTCCCTACGGGTCACAGAAAGACTTGTTTTGTGACCTAAAGAAGATTTTCCGGTTTTCTCTTATTTAAGTCCTGGGTCTAGCCTTTGAGTTTCTGGGGCATTACAAATTAGTTCACGCAACAGTATATAATTAACATACAATTGATTAACCAATTCTAGCAACACTTCCAACTTATATTTATATCCTATCAAGTTCCTTAATAACTTCATTAATTTATATAAACTCTAGTCTTCGATCACGACTTCTATTCTATTTCTCCATCTCTTTTCAGTGGACAGTTAATGCTACAGTGGTCTCACGATAATGGTAGTTTGTTCACTGCAGCAACGCCCTATCTTAGAAGTAGCCCTGTTTCACGAACCTTTTCCTTTCTCAACGTGCCATTTAAATATTATGGACATGCCTTATTCATTCATACCCCAATTTTTATTAACTAACTCTTTTCCCATTATTCAAGACCCATTTATTGACTCAACACTATTAGCTAACCCTTTTCAATTACTACTCCTTTACCCATTCCCTAATATTATACCTAGATCAGCTACCCCTAGTTAGTACCATGACTAAATCAGGCATGTTACCTCATTAAAACTCAAGGTGACCACCTGAAATAAGCATTGAATCACAACATTAAATAAATAAATCAAGTATTTAACAAGGAAAACATCAAACAATACCACTGGAGTTATGTCCTCCAAAAAGAAGAGTACATGCATATACCTGCACCTCCACAATTCCACATTGTACCATTCGTTACCAAAATAGTATAATGCAGTACTTTACCTGCATCCTAGCATCATGTACCATCTTATCACGTATCTTCTGATCAGAGTATTCCCTGTATCATGCCTGAATCATATCGGTATATCATGTATTACATATGTATATCTATTATTTGTTACTCGTATGCATACCTGTCCAAATCTCTATCTCACAGCCGTATGTATATCATATCACACCTGTACAATTCTCTATCTCATAGTCATACCATCAGTGATATGCTGCGCACACGCCTTCGTCGCATCACTGTACACACATGTTAGAGGGTCTAACTTTCTAGTCATGACCTGCAGGGGACTCTAAAAATCCATGTATTGTACACCCAGCCGTGTGATCATTTAGTCATACTTGTCTGTGTACTCATCCATATTTCTTACTCGAATGCTCATCTTGGGCACGAGCCACTCATATCCAAGTATTCTCGCATGGACTTGATCATATTAACTCACTCG
Source organism: Datura wrightii (assembly GCA_035772735.1). Classification (NCBI taxonomy): domain Eukaryota; kingdom Viridiplantae; phylum Streptophyta; class Magnoliopsida; order Solanales; family Solanaceae; genus Datura; species Datura wrightii. Next base: position 48,786,286 of record JASDFA010000019.1, read on the forward strand.
TCTAGATACTTACCTCAGACATGATCCTCGTATCTCAAAATAAGGACATCTCATTCTTCTATCTCAACATGCCTCCTCATTTTCTCACTTGGTTACCACGGATTTCCCCCATAGTTTCAGGAACAATATATTACAGTTCAATTTATTTAACGAAATTACATTCAACAACAAGAATTAATCAATGAAGTCTATAATATAATCATAGTTTTAGGCTATTCCACAATAAGTTATTCATTACATTACCCCATTCCCAGAGTCATCCAAATGCGGTGTAAACTGGCCTTCTCGCTATATTAGGCCTCGCTGCAACGAAAACACTACCGTGACAATAGTCTCACTTCGGCGATTATAGTGCCACTACAGTGGTACTAATTAGGTAATACTTCGACCAAGCTGTCCACGTAGATTTCTCTTGTAATGTTTCTTTGCAATTAGCTCACCAACTATGCATATGCATATTAACTAATCCCTTTTATCAAATTACCCTTCTTTCTTAGGGAACAATAATCACTTCAACACAAAATCATAAGAATCACAGATACATAAACTATCAAAAGTGAACTATTATCTCAATAACTCATACAAATGCATAGACTGTCTGAACACCTATACCTATGACCATACTTTGGTCCCTTATTCAGGGCATAACTTAGAAGTAGCCCTTACGATATCTCAACTAAGATGGAACTCGAATGGTCATTACCCAAGACTATTTGTACCCACGTAATTTATTACGAGAACTTTATCTCCTCATTTTTATTTTTTCTGGATTACTTCCCTCTCATATCTACTTACATATTATTATCTGGCTAGTGCTGAATAGCATGGTAATTTTCTTCTTACTCATCAATGGCACATTAATCGTACATACATATATAATTTGATAATCAAAGTATAACACATAGGTGAGTCATCGGATACCTGAGTGTCGACCTGTCTTCATGAAGTCCATAGTTGTGTGCTTGCCTCTGGTTTTGAGTACTTTCGGAGAACTATCGTGGCAAAGGGTGAAGTCCTTGCTTTCTCTAGCCTCCTTATTTTTCTTTCCTTGTTAGAAATTCTAACTTCTATTTTTGGGTTTTTATGTTCACCAAACCTTATGGAAATAGGTTTTTAAATTCGAACATGGACAGAAGAATGGAATTTTAGTCCTCATCACCCGCTACAGCTAGGAGTCCTCCACTGCAGCGATTCCATTACTGCAAAATCATTCCGCTGCGGTGGCCTACCACTGGGCCCACCTGATTTCAATTTCTCCCATTCTAAATTTATCAATCACATTATCCCCCAATCTGAGGACATAAATCATACATGCAAAAATATTAAATTTTTATCCGACATTTAGGTCATCAAGGTGTTATAACGATCGAATGGGTTGTTAGAGATGCACAAATCATCTCATGTTAACAGGGTCAGGAGAAGGATCATACCCCAAGAAGTATAATATAGACAGCCTACTCTAATGTAAGCATTCGTGGTGGTTTCTACTATTTTTGTTGAGTCTTTCTTAGTTTGGACGACAATTACAAATAAATAAAAATGTTTGTGATGTGATATTAATCTATTAGTGTCAAAACAAATCAGTATAACTCAAAATACGATTTCGTAATTGCTAATTATTTAAAATAATAACTTATACTATATGTCTATTCTAATATTTATATTAAATATTAATTTGTTAATAATGTAGTGACACAAAATTTGTGATAATTAACATGAAATAAATATTTAATGCATGCATTTAAGTGTTCATGTAAAAAAACAAATTTTTTTTACCTTTCAATCAAATATTATTTATATGGAATTTTTGTTCATTGAAGCAAGTATTAAAATAAGCTGAAGAAAGAACTAATGGATTGACTCAAACTCTTAAATTTAATCATTTATCAATTTTAAATTCATAATTTTCTTTATAAATTCTTTTATTGTTACACAAGCACATCTTTTAAATATTATTTATGCTATTTTAAAATTTTATTCTTATTAATATGAGGGATACGCGTGATGTGCATACACTAAGACTAGACATCATAATAGACAAAATTGGCATTTACTCTTTTTCTATGATCATTATTTAAAATTATTTGAAATGTTTTTTTTCTTTTTGATAATATTTTTATTTTTTAATAGTAATGTCCTAATATTCTTATACTTTTAATTCTTTTTTATTTATAAATCATCCACTTCTATTATAAAAAATTATAATTGCATATTTAATTCATCAACTCTACTACATCAACACATTTGATTCGATCTCCAACCTTGTATGTTGTGATAATATATCTTCTTGTTTTTTTCATGTTATGAATTTATTGTTATAATGTGAATTTGAAAAATACAATAGTAATTGCTATGCTAGATCAAGTTATTTGCATTCAGAATAATTAACTCTGATTGTCTCCTCTTTTTTTTTAATTAAATATGGTGGCATGCATGCCATTTTGGTAATATTAATAGGAAGTAATTAACTACAAATTAATGTCATCACATCAAAACAAAACAGAAACCTACTCTAACTCTTTCCAAATCTTCCGCCGCTTCTAATGGATGCCTTCATCGCCGACCCCATGCCTCCCTTTTTCAATCTTCACTTCCTCCTTCTCCAACTCTGGGTGGTTAATGGTTTTGCACTGTTCTTCTGCTCCACAAAATACTCAGAAAAGAAACCGTTGGTTGAGTCTAATATTGATATTATGTTATCTCTTTTAATTGAGTCTTATATTGATATTATGTGATTTTATATTTTATGTAATTTATAACTGAAATTTTCATTTACTCATACTTTCACAAGTTTCATCTATTTAGGTAAAGTAATCTCTTCGTCTCATAAAATAATGTTTTTGATAATTATAAATTATTATAACTATAACTCTTGTCCACAATTTAATTTAGATAATATTGCAATGGAATTTGAAAAGGATTTCATGACCAAAATTATGTCAATTAACAATTTAAGGCGATATAATTCTCATTGGATAATAAAAATCTTAATAATTGGAGTTGGATTAGTAAAAGAGTATGAAAAAAGAAAAAAAGAAGACATAAGAATGACTATAGCATTAGTTGACGAAGAGGTAATAATTCTTTTTCTTAATATATTCTATATTTATATTTCATATATATATTTACCATCAAAGTTTATATTTTTTACAGGGCACAAGAGTTCATGCTATACTTTTGAATAGTTATATATTAAAAAGTGAAAAAAAATATTTACAATAAGATACGATTTGTTACATCATAAACGAATGCATTTGTAGTGTTAATCCTAATTTTATATCAATAAACAAGAAGATTAATGTTGCGTTTAACACAACACTATAGTTCAGGAATGCAACAGTCACTTTTATATTGTAACTTTTTCAAACAATTTTATTTCATTTGAAGATGCAAAACAATCTTCCGATGGAATAATTTTTGATAATATCTTTAGATTTCATCAACTAATCTAACATTTGATACATGCATAATATTTTACTTCTATTTACTTAACAAAATATTATTTGTAGATGTAAGCATGAAGGTTCTTATAAATGTTGAATGAACTTTTTGTCCTTCATGAACTTTTTGTCCTTCATAAAAAGATTCTACAATAGATAAAATTGTCATATACTATTTTTCTCGATTAGTTATTATTTAATTATTATAGATCTTTACTAATTTGTAAATGATAAAACTTCTAATATTTAGTATTTTAAAATTGACTAAAATTTTGCTTCTTAAATCTTTTCTTATTTGAACTAAAAGTGCTAACAATTAAGACTTTCAATTAAAATTTTGTTAACTTATATATTAATCTATTGTTTATTAAACTAACTAATTATCCATCACAATATTTCAATATGAAAAAAAATAAATTAAAGAGTGTAATTTTATTATGTATTAATATGTGAATTCCTTTCCCTTCTTCTTTTAAAAACACTTGTATAAATCAAAAAAAATTATAAAAATATAACATACTTTAAGTAGTTTTAATTCATCAAGTACGTTTGTTGTTCACTCTCTTTAGTTAAATCTAAATTATTTTATTTAATTTATGTGAAGTTCATTTTATGTAAAGTTTTGGACTCAACACGTAGATTAAGAGAAAGAGGAAAATAGCTGAGCCAAAATTATCTCATAAAAGATAAAATGAAAAGTTTAAAATTATATTATTATTAAATATTTAAAGTATGAAGTCTTGTAGAAAAATGTATTTCACCTTTTTACCCTTTTAAAATAGAGTCCACACTTGACAAAATAGTTATTTAATTATTTTTCTAATATTGAGGATTTTAAATCTAACTAAATTTTATGTATTAAATTCTTCCTTATTTGAAATATATAAAAAATGTTAATTTATACATATAATGCATGCATTTAAGTGCTCATGTAAAAGAAAATACTTTTTTTACTTTTCAATCAAATGTTATTTCTATTACCTTTTTGTTCATTGAAACAAGTATTAGAACAAATTGAAGAAAGAACTACTAGACTGAATCAAACTCTAAAACACAATCATTTATCAATTTGAAATTCATAATGTTCCTTCTAAATAATTATATTGTTTCACAAAAATATTGTTTAAATATTATTTTGTGCTATTTTTATAAATTTGTTCTTATTAATATAAGGAATACGCGCGAGGCGCATACGCATAGACTAGTATTTTAAATTTGTGAAGCCATTTTCTCCCTATGTAGCCTCTCCATTTCTATTAGAAATTTAGAACTGTTCTTCTTATTTTTGGTTCAAGATTGAGAAAAAGTGTAACTTATTAAAGAGTCCAAGTTAAAGAAATAAAAATTTTGAAATTTGAGGTAAGATTCTGGCCATTTTTGCCCCTCTTTGTATAGGAGTTGTGGAGGAGAATTCCTTGTGTATTATTGTTAAAAACTCATGGGGCGGTAATCAAAAGTCGTTGAGTTCAATATGGTTCTATTGTGTTTCGAGTGTGGTGAACTATGTAGGGGTTGTTTATGTGTTCTTTACGGTTAACAATAGTATGACTGGGGGTGCGTTTGTTGAAATAGGGAAGAAAGGTGTAGCGATACACTATATAATTGACAACAATATGTACATTCTGCCAGAACACATTTAGCTACTATTTACAAGGTTAGGTTGTGTTTGAGATTAATATTACCTTCACTATGCACTAATGCTGTAGCTTAACCTAATTAAGGAAAGGTTGATTCGTGCTAGTCGTTGTTGTCGAAGAAAATAAGGTATGTTAAGGGTTCTTTATTTCTTTTTCGCATGAAACGGAACTATGAGTTTTCATGAAAAGAAATTAAAACATTGTGGTATAAGAAATTTGTTTTGGTAGTTATATGAGCCATAAAGAACCAAGTTTAAGTTAAGCCGCATTCTCATAAGAATTTGATCTTTTTAAAAAGTGAAATGTAAGTTATTCTTGTGTCCAGCTCTATTTTTATTGTAATTCAAAATCAAGCTTTAGAAAGTATAAAAGAAAAGCTTAGCGAGCCAAGTTCTTTATTCCTATACGATTATTGAGTTAAGTCTTAAGAAGTTCATTAAAATGTCTATTATTATTTGAAGCATAAAGAAGTTAGCTAGACGAATTTTATTAAATTAACATAAAGTAATTACATATGTTAAACCACATTTATTATGCTTATGTAAGCATGTTTTAGGTGTGCTCAAGCACTATTGAGCGAGCACTCACGTGCTATTTCCTTTTTCTGGCTAACATTTTTGTGATTCAGCATGTGCTTAGGCATACAGAGTTCTTATAAAGTGTGTGTTACAGTGTGTTTTACAGTATGTGTTATATTCAAAAAATAATAAAGAAGATAAGAAGCTTAATGAGTCTTATAGATTTTAGTTTACAGGTTTCATATTATATCCTGCTCTCATTTACTATTTGCAGCTTGTTCAGATAATATTTCTGCCTTCCATACTAATACGTTCTTTTCTGTTGATGTTCCTATTGCCTGAGGGTGTTGCAATCATAGTTGCAGGTTCAAAGTGAGACCCAGATAGACCTCTTTAGTAGTGGCTGCTGAGTTCAACCGGTTTGGTAATCTTTATTCTTCCAGGAGCTGTCCAATTAGAGGTCCAGCTTATCTTTTGGATATGTATATAGAAGATGGGTAGGTGGGGGCTCTATCTTGAATGTATGACAGTCAGATTACTCTTACAGGCATTGTGTTATTTATGGCCTTGTCGACCTTCTATTTAGTTGTGGTTTATGTTGTAACCTTGTTGGCTTGTTGTTTATTAGTTGAACCACCATGTGGCGTTGTTAGCTTTGTATATATGTGTTTTGAGTTTCCAAATTTTTAGAAATTATATATTATGACCTTGTTGGACCTATTTATTTTATTTTGTAGCAATGATTCATGATGGCCATGTCGGATCAACTACTATGCAGATTCTATAAGTTCTCTTGGCTAGCTCGGTTCAGTAAAGCACCATGTGTCGGTCATGCCTTGTGATCCTATGTAGCTTATCAAGATTTGTTCAAACAATTCCATCTTATTGTAAGTAATCATATTGACATCTTATTCATATATTGTTATCATTTCTACAAGTATGAGTAGCTAAACTATATAGCTATGGTTGTGAAAACCATGATGGATCAACGAACATAGGTTAAACATTATAGTAATTCTTGAACGGTGAACATGATTGTATTGTTATTCTCTTTGTTTTAGTTTTCTTTTTAGTGGTTGAAGATGTTAAAACCTGCATGTATTATCAACTTGCTTCAATAAAGAGGTTGAAGTTAGGAAAAGAGAATAACAATGGAAATTTAGGGCTACCAACCCTTGTCTAATGACTTGAGCTCTAACTGAGGATAGTCAGTCCAAGACTAATGACAACAGAAAAATATAAACACCTAAAGTCTAGAGGATTTAGAGTGAAATTCATTTATGTCGGTAGAGAGACATTAGATGAACTTAATCATCCGTTTTGCATGAAATTCACCAGGATAGATCACTAATACAATAAATTTACTAGGTTATGAAATCATAGGGAACACCTAGCTTCCATCGCCAGAAGAGTCCAGGTCAGGTATGACCATCTCTGCCACCCTGTACTCAATGTACAAAAATACATTTCTGGACTATGCCTTCAGGGTCTGTATATTATTAGTGTGGGCTGATGTGCTGTGAGTTCACAACACTTTTGATGCTCAAAACTAAGAAAATGGCATGAACATAGGTGGGTTTATATGGATATAAGGCACTTTTTCTTTGATTACATGAAAAATAAGTATTGGAGCAAGAATTTGCAAAAGAAGCCTGAAAGTGCAGAAAATGAGCTAATGTCACAGTCTCAGTACGAGCCGTATGTTGATGGTACGAGTTGTACTGAGAACCGTGAAGAGTTTCAGATGATTGAACTGGAAAGAATGCAACGTACGACTCTCAGTACAAGTTGTACAACATTGGTGCAAGCTGTAACTTGAGTCTTGGAAATATTCAAAAGAATTGCACAAAGGAAATACTCCTAATATTGATGGAACTACGAAACGTGGAAACAAGGTACGAATAGTGTCAGGAGTAGTGGTGATCTTCAGAGGATTTTCAATGCTAAGTAGAACACCATACAGTGCGAGTCGTGGCTGCAAGGTACGAGTCGTACCACAACACTCGTGAATAATATCAAAAAAAGTCAGAGTTCTTAGAGTCAGACCACAGAAGAACCTCACGACTCATAGGAAACATATACGAGTCGTACCAAGGCCCAACACTTTGCCAAATTTCAGCAAGCCAAGGACTTCTTGACAGCAAGTATGACCCCTACGAACCTTCTATGGGTCGTATGACCACTCGTGGCTCAAGCAGCACCAGTTATGAAAAATTACCATAGTAGCTTAGGAAAATAATTCTTATGTTTTATGTTTCAGTAGAGAGAACGAAAGGGAACATTATGGATCAGTGAAAGAGACGTGAAAACAATAGAGATTCAAGGGAAAAACATATAATTGAGTCGATTGACTTGTAATCAACCTTTTCTTGGATTCTTTCTTGATCTTTACCAATTGTTCTTGAGGTTTTTCTGATATAATTAAAGAATTTTTTCTCTCATGTACAATTATAAGTATTTAATTATGTGTTTAATGATGAATGCATATCACAACCTTGCAACATTGAAAGGCTAAAACCTCCACAGCTAGGATTGTGAGAACCATGGTGGATTAACGAGCTAGGGATATACAAAAGTGATTCAAAACCAATGCAAAACACTTGTATTGTATTCTCTTCATGATTACACATTTTTTAATGGTGTACAGTGTTAGGACTTGCCTGAACTCTTTACTTGCTTGAGCCTACATATTAGGAAACGAGAATTACAACAAAGCCTTGATCTTCATGATCATTGTATTAACTTGAGCTGTGGTCGCAGGATAGTTAAATTTGGGACAAATTGATAATGTTTAAATTGAAATAGCTAATGAGATCTAACCTGTTGATTGAGTATAGTCATCCAATAGGGATGAACCAGTCGTTTGGGATGAACCCTAGTTATCAGTTCCACAAGTAAGCATTGGTATTGATCACGTGTGTATACTCGAAGTAGTTATGAAACCATGGGTAACATATACCCTAGTTATTCTTCAATCTTGATTTACATCATAATTTGAATCATTTTTTTAATTATTATTTTCTTAAAATCCCCAAATTGGAGTAACTAACCAACAAGTTCACTTACCGGCATCAATCTAGATCTTCCATATTTCCTGTGGGTTCTATCCCAACCTCTTTGTTGTGTTCCTTATTGACAAAATCTGCTTCATACTTCAGCAGGAGGTGTGAGTTTGAGCATTATCAAAAAGTGGTGCCATTGCCGGGGAATAAAACTAAGACTAGATTTCTTATATTTAACTTTTGGTAGTTATTTCCTGAATTATGTTTTCTTTTTGTTTGTGATACCCACAGGTTGATTCTAGGTGAATGCCAAGAAATCGGAGTAGTGGAAATCCCCTAATTCTATTGAACCTCGAAATTGAACGAACACTGTGCAGAATGGAAAATCAGGAGCAGAGAGATGCCCATATAGCTAAATAAGCTCGGCAAGCTGCACTTCAAGATGCGGAGGATGCCAGAGATGAGGTTGTTAACTCTGGTCGACATGGGCAGGGAAACAAAGGTCATTGATTTGCTCCTCAGTTCATCGATGATGAGGACCCAGACATTGATGAAGTTGGGTCAACTGGAGCAATTGTACCATCACCACTGTCTTTTGGGGCCAAATTTGACATCACAAGAACTATGATTCAACTATTAAACATGAAAGGGGTATTTAGTGTCCACACATCAGCTGACGCCAACCTACACCTGATGAACTTTGTTGGAATATGCAAGGCGTACATGTTTTCTGGAGTTAGCCAAGATGTCATCAGACTCAGCCTTTCCCCCTTTTTCTGTCAGGGGAAGCCATTTTATGGTTATTAGAGTTTCCCAATGACTACATAACCAACTGGAGGGAACTCAAGCAAGCCTTCTTAGAGAGATTCTTTGCCCCCTCCAGAATGTTAAAAATCAAGGATGATATTTATAGTTTTTGACAACTTAAAACCGAGGCACTTCGTGACACCTGGCTGAGGTTCAAGAAGAAGTGGACAAAGTGCCCAAACCATAAAATTCCAGATGAGAGTTTGTTAGAATTATTCTACAGGTCTTTGAACAATAATACAAAAGTTGTAGCAGACATAGTGGCAGGAGGAGCATTGATGAGTCACACTTGGGAGCAAGATGCTATTATTCTTTATAGGGTGATGAAAACAAACAAAGCATGGCAAACCCAGGAGGCAGATGCAACGACCGATACATATGTTGTTGGTTTGACTGCATACTAACGTAAGAAAGAAGAAGAACATGACCAAGAGTTGGCTCATATGTGCACATCGTTGGATTTGCTTAATAAGCACATTATGGGAGCTGGAGCTAAAAATGTGAACGTAGTGCGAACACAAGGACTAGAGCCGGGTGTGGACCACTCTAATTCTGAGGAGGAGGCAAATTTCCTGAACAGCTAGGTGGCAGGTTTTCGAGCCAACGCCCAAGCGTCTGGACAAGACATTGGCCCTAAGGTTCTTGAAACCATGGTTGAAACCAATACAGAGATATCTATAACTGAAACGGGTCAGAGACAGAAGCTGAGGTCGTGAGCGCGAAGGAGACTGGAGAAGGAATGACGACTATCGCAACGATCGAGCTGGAGTATATGTGCCTCCCAATGCACGAGAAGGGGAGGCTATACAGTCAAAGCTAGAGAGCTTGATGGCTGAGATGCTAAAAAAGGTGAGGTCCACTAATGATCATTTGAAGGAAATCATTGGTGATATATCGAGCATGGGTCAGAGAGTGGAGTCCCACAGAACAGCTATCTAGCAAATTGAACAGCAGCTGGGACAATTGTTAGCATCGCTGAACCCTAGACAGAAGGGTACACTACCAAGCAACACAGTTTAGAACCCAAAGAATGATAGACACTACATGGTTGTGATGACTAGAAGTGGTAAGACCACAGTTGACTCCCCTCTAGCGATTGTAGCTGAATAGAAGAAAGAGAGCATAGTTGAAGATGATGAAAATAGTGCTAAGATGGAAGGTGTTGAGAATGCTGAGTTGCCTTAGGCCCCAACTGGTGAAAAAAGGTCTGAAGTTGAACAAGGTGCAACAAAAATTTACAAGGCTATCCCGAGACCACAACCACCGTTCCCCCAAAAATAAAGAATAAGGTGGAGAATGGTAAGTTCCATAAATTCCTGTCAATGCTCAAACAATTATCTGTGAACATACCATTGGTTGAGGCATTGGAAAAAATGCCAGGATATGCTAAGTTCATGAAGGACCTCGTGACAAAGAAGAGGTTCGTGAGTTATAAGCTTGTAGATAATTTACATCACTGTAGTGCCATAGCTACAAGGGTCTTGGCCCAGAAGAAGAAAGTTCTGGGTTCTTTCACTATACCTTGCACAATTGGCAATGTCGAATTCATAAGGGCACTTTTTGATCTGGGAGCAAGCATCAAGTTGATTCCATTGGTTGTGTTCAAGAAGTTAGGCTTGGGAGCCTCCACACTGACTACCATGCAGCTACTGATGGCCGACAGAACTGTGAAGAAGCCAATAGGGATCCTGTTTGATGTGCTTGTTAAAGTAGATAGATTCATATTCCCAGCGATCTTTGTGATATGGATTGCGAAGTTGATTATGAGGTCCCCATCATCTTGGGGTGACCATTCCTTGCTACTGGGAGGGCCTTAGTGGATGTGGAGGCTGGCCAACTGAAGTTCAGACTGAATAAAGAAGAGGTCACTTTCAACATCTGTTGATCAATGCAACAACTGAAGGAATACAGTGTAGTCTCTATGATACAAGATGAATCTAACTTCCTTGGCAAAGTCTGAGTAGTTAAGAGACTTGCGTCATGATGCGATGTTAAATCAGGCACTTCTTGAGAGGCAACCCAAGTGGTGTCTTGGTGATTTTGAGTAATCAGGCCATCTGCGTCATGTCGTGACATTAAATCAAGCACTTCTGGGGAGGCAACCCAAGGCTTAACTTTTGTGTGTTTAGTGTGCAGGGAAAAAATAGATGGCAGAAAAACTGCTGAAAATAAGGTGCTACGATTCTCAGTACAACTCGTGAGAGGATTGTATGAGTCGTAGCATGAGTTGTGGTGAAGATCAAAGATGTGCTTCAGTGAAGGAGTTCATGGTACGGTTGGTCCTATGACTCGTGACTCAACTGTACGGGTCGTAGTACTTACTGTGCCTGTGAACTATGCAAGCTATAAAAGGCAAAGACCTACGAGTCATAATACGAGCCGTACCCATAAGGTACGAATTGTAAGATGCACTCGTAGGTCCATAGGTAAGCTTTTCAACTTTATGCATTGCAGGTCCAAGGGACGAGTCGTAGTGCCTTCCTACGACTCGTATCGTACGAGTCATGATGTGTCAAATTTCTTGAAATTACATGACTCAGCCCAGATTTTTAAAATATTCCCTTTAAGTATTTAAACTCAAAATGCAAAGGACCCCTCTCCCACACACTCAAAAACCCACTTCACGAACAACTCCCACGACTATCTCATAATCGTACTCAAAAATTAAAGTGAAAATCAAGAAAATTTTTGCTCAAAAAAGATCTATCAAGCCCTAATATCATATTCAGTTGATGTAAACAAGCATCAAGTAAGTATATTACTTTAAAATTGATTAAACTTGCGTGTTTAAAGTAAAAGTGTAAAATCCCCTGCGAGTTGGTGTTGTTGCTCGAAAAAATTCAGAATAGACAATGACCAGGGGTGTGATTAAACTATGAATGACTTGGAAATAAGTTGGAATTCGAAGAGCTTGTACATTGCACTAACAAGAAAAAGAGTTACGGGTAGTGAGGCAGAAGGGGAGGAATGGATAGATTTTAAAATGGGTTAAACACAAACCTAGACCTGGGGAAGTCTAAGTACCCAAAAGCTTGAAATTGAAACCCCTGTAACTTAACAAAAATCAAGGAAGCGATAGGCTTCAAAAGACTTCCTATGACTCATGGTTCAGTACTACGACTCGTAGGATGGCTCGTTGGGACTGTCCCAAGCTAAACTGAAAAATATTTGAGGTATGAACTATGGTAGTTTGCCACTACGAGTCGTACCAGGTACTCGTACCAAAGATCTAGAAAGGGTCAAGTTCATATGAGACTATATGATCATTCCTATGACTCGTGGAGTCGACCTACAGGTCGTACCATGAGTCATGAAAAAATATAGAGAAATTGTTATTAAAGAGGTTGTCTCAGAAGACTCAAGGTACGGATCGTACTTTTGTGGTACGAGTCGTACCTTGGAGTCGTAATGTGCATCAGAGATATCATGGTTCTCCATATGAGTCTTACCTCCAAGGTACGACCCGTACTATGGACTCATGGTTATTTATAGAGGACTTTACTTCTTGATTTGTTTCCTCGGATATGAAATTCTAACTCTCTTTTTCTACAGTTACAATGACGGCCAAGCGCAAAGCAACCAAAGAAACTTCCCGGAGGGCACTACATGATGAAACCTCTGAGTCTGAGCAAGCAAGCAGTTCCCCTAGTGGTTCAGTTGAGGAGTAAAGGGTCGATACATCAGACACTGACAAGACCCGAAACACTTGGGAAAAGGCCAAAGCCCAAGCCTTTGCAGCTATTGCCACATCCACCGAAGCTCCCCAGTCTGAGGAAGGTGCTAAAGAAGTAAATCAGGAGTCGAGAAGCGATTCAAATGCAGAAGAAGGGTCTGAGGAGACCCAATCTGGAGAGGCAAGTGGCAATGTTGAGTCCAAGGAGAAGGCTCCTAATGCTGGGCAGCAGTAGATCCCGCCTAGGGAGAGTCATACCATCCGAAGGAGAGTGCCAGGAGCATCGGAGATCTATGAGCAAGGCATTTCCCTCACTTCCATGAACAAACCTAGGCGGAGCATACAGGAAGAACCGTGGATTCTCACGAACTCATTGAACGAAGTAGAGGAGATGAAGTGGATATTCATTTTTTGTGGCCTTGAATGGATGGCTAGGACTCCGGAATAGTACACTTTAGAGATATTCCATGAGTTCTACGCCAACTACTTGGTGAGCATGGAGGAGAAGGACAAAAAGGGGTAGAAAGTGAAAGACCAGCCAAAAATAGAGAGTGTTGTGGTCAGAGGCGAGAATTCGACATCTCTGAGCGCACCATCTCTTGAATCGTATATGGTCGTACTTTATACCTCCACATGCCACGCCAGAATATGAGTACTGGTTGGAGGCACTATAATAAATTAGGAAGCTAGGCTTTGAGGAAATACAGAGGCAGCTACAGTGGTTGGTGGGTGTTATAGCTGAGGATAAAGAGAAAGCTGAGTGGGTCACAGGTGGAAATCAGGTTCCTAAAAGTTCACTCGACTTCATAGCAAAAGCCTGTTGCACATTATTGCGCCATTGGTTAGCACCAACAGTCAATGACAACACTCTGAGTGCAGACAGTGCAACTCTGGTGGTATGTATCATGTCCAGATACCCCATCAACATCCCAAGGATTATCGCAGAGGAGATTCGAGATCGGGTTGTGGGGTTGAGCACTACCATCCCTTTCTCGAGCCTCGTATTCAAATTATGTAAAGAGGTAGGAGTTTCGGTGCAATGAGCTGAAGAGTACTTAATTTGAGGGTAGAGGATAGAAGACATTGGCTTGATCCAGGATAAAATGAACCGGTGAGTTAGGCCCGACATCCCACTGTAGTTCCACTGACCCATCCAGTAGGGGGCGCACAGGTGAATTCCCCCACCTTGCAAGAGCAAAGCTAGACACCAGCTACAAATGCCAGAAATTCAGAGGGAGCTCCCAACACTTCTACTACACCACTTCCCAGCTATCCGAACTACACATCAGTAGGGTACATTTAATACCTTAGGACATTCTTCAAAAATTGGCCAAGAGATTGACGATGACTGAAAGAAAAATCCATCTAATGATGAAGAATGTGAAGCCTTAGGAGAAAGTAGAGATTGATACAGCCACACAAGCCCTGCATGCTAGGCTCGATGGATTTGAGATCCGATCGAATAGATGCATGGCTGAGTAGATAGACACAAGAAGCCTCCGGGAGGAGTTGGGAGCTCTTCGGAGCCAAGTGACTGAGTTGGCATCGCTGCAGTCGACAGTTATAGCAGCTCCCACTCTTCCAGACATGGATGAAGAGCAAGATGAGGAGATTGATTTGGCGGCTTATTGGGATCCCATGACAGCAGAAAAGGAGAAAGGAAAGAATAGAGTCTCTGAGGATGTTTGGGAAGAGAGCCTGAGGAAGAGGATGAAGAAAGAAAGAAGAGAACGCAAGCGGGCACGAGTGGATAACCTACAGACTCATGACTCACACATGTCAAAGTTGCAGGAACGAGCTAGAGGAGCAGGCAGCTCTACCATGGCTCAGCCCGAGTTTGGTAATGGCAGGGACTCTTCGGGTGAGCCACATTCAGCCCAGATCACCATAGAGGCCATAGCGACGGCCAAGCCTACCGAGGGGGTAACCACTCCCACTGTTGACACATCAGTGAGTGCGCTAGTCACCACTAGTGCCACGATTGCAGCAGAGGTACCTCCTCCGCTGGATGACAGAGCGCTTAGTGTGCAACTAGTATGTTCCCTTCCCTCTGTTCGTGTAGTTCATGCTTCAAGGATGAAGCATAATTTTCAAAAAGGGGAGGGAATGTATTTGTAGTTTTTGGGTTTTTGGATTCGTTCGAAGGTTTTTTTTGCTGTGTTTCTTTTCTCTCGGACATGCTTTATAGTAGAACCGACATGTTTAGGATTTTTTATTTTTATTTTGTGATTTTTGTTTAATTAGAAAGTAGCTTAGGAGTAATTAGCCAATAAAAGTTCACTAGTTTTGGATTTCTTGAAAAATTGACCCTGTTTAAAAAATTTTGATGCATTAGTTGTGTACTTGTGACTGCCTGCATAACTTCTATGGATCTTTTGATGTCATTTAGTGTATTATCATGAGTAGTCTTGTTAAACCATGTATAAACTAGAAAGGTAAAGTAAATATAAGTCATGTTCCATGAGTGCGTAAGGTTTGACACTTAGTTCAGTACTGTGTAGAAGATCTAGAACTTGCCTATTTGATTTTTGCATTGGTTAAGGATGGATAGTTAGGATATGATCATAGGCCATTTTTTTAGCTCACATTTAGCCTAAATGACCCTACCAAAATCATATGATTCCGTGGATTCCAATTTTGAGCCTTTAATGAACCATTTCTCTTTGATTAACCGATGAACCATGCCCATTTTTTATAATAAACTTGTTTTGGCCCTGGCCTTTCCTTGGACATTGTGAATCTCAACATAGGCAAAATACCTAACTTGAGGGTGGCTAGACTAGGGTTGCATAAATCATGGGAATGAGGAAAAGGGAGAGAAAAGAGAAAAGGTGAAAAATGAGGTGTGGTGTAAAAAATGAAAAAAAGAAAGAGATGAAAAATTTGAAAGCTTTAAAAAAGAAAATTCAAAATGAATAATGCTTGAAATGGTTGAAAACACACTACACTCATACAAATGCATACAAACGAGGTGAAAAGGGAGGAAAAGGAAGAAAAAGCAAAAAAAAGGTGAAATAGGTTAACGGTGGAGCCAATGTATGTAGTTCCATGGATGGGTTAGTCACTTAAAAAGATCCTATATTTATCATGTCCATCCTTAAAGATTACATTACAAGCCACATCAAGTCCTATAGTGATCCTAATTTGACCATCTGACAGACCGAAGCAGATAAAATAAGGGTGACCCTATGGTATCTAATACATAGTACTTGGAACTTCTTTTGTAAGAGTGAGAGCGTCGCTTGTTCAATCCCATGATATATCTGTTACTATATTTATTAGTGGGGACTTCATTTGTTGTGAGAGTACATCGTTTAAGTTTAATTTTACTAGTGGTCTGTGTGAAAAGCATTGGTGATGACTTGATTGCCTGTTACTAGCTAGATGACATGTCTCGATCCTTGCTTATCAAGTTTTGTGGTTGCTTGTAGTACATTAGCTGATACTGGTTCACAGAAGAAGAGTCAAAAGTTGTTGGATTCATTGTGCAAAATTTTATTTGGTATTGGCTATAGTATCCTAGGTTTATTTTCTGGTTGAGCGCCGTGTTTAGTTTTTTTTCTTTTCTTTGCCTGAGGACATGCAAAAGTCTTAAGTTAAGGGTGTTGATGTGTTATGAGTTTACAACACTTTCGACGCTCAAAACTAAGAAAATAGCATGTACTTAGGTGTGTTTATATGGATATAAGGCACTTTTTCTTTTATTATAGGAAAAATAACTGTTGGAGTAAGAATATGCAAAAGATTCCTGAAAGTGAACAAAATGAGCTAAAGTCACAGTCTCAGTATGAGTCGTATGTTGATGGTACGAGCCGTATTGAGAACCGTGAAGAGTTTTAGATGGATGAACTGGGAAGAATGCAACCTACAACTCTCAGTATGATCCGTACAACACTGGTATGAGCCGTCACTTGAGGAGTAGAAATATTCAGAAGAATTGCACAAAGGACATATTGTCACACCCCACCTTGGGGGGTATGACTGGCACCTGGTGCCCTACTAGGACCTGACCTGCTGAACTGTTAAGCCTGGGCGCATCTGGCGCCTAGCTGGCTCTAACTCACATTTCTGGAAACAAAGGGCTATATAACGGCTGTAAATACAGCCCCCGGCCCATTGGCCTATAGCCTTCTGTACCTGTACTAACAGCTGACCAGAAACATAGTAATTCAGGGGAACCTATGCGGGCTGACAAGGCCACCATGCTGTCTAGTTATCTGCAACTCAAACGTAACATACCAAAAAGACTACGTGACCGGCAAGGCCACCACTACTGATAAACTATGGCCCCACACGGCCAACATAAGAAAGAAAGAGTAAAGGCAACTATACAACTGCACGGCCCCGCACGACCGGCTCATCTGACCACAGGGAATACGTACAGACTGCAAGCCTCTAGGAATAGTAATAGAACTGGTCGGGACAGGGCCCCGACCTACCCGTACTATATACAACAAAAGAAGTTGAACTACACCTCTAAAATTCAGCCTCCGGATGACTGGAGCTGAATACTCAACCGCTGACAGGAAGACACGTAGAATCGCCTGCTCGTCTAAGAGTACCTGCAGGCAAGTAATGCAGCGCCCCACCGGGCGTCAGTACCACTGGTACTGAGTATGTAAAGCAATGACTGAAAAGATATCTGAAAATTAACAATGTAACTGACAAAACTGAAATAAAAGGAGCTAGATTATCTGTCTGATGATGTAAGTCGTACCTGTTCTCAATCATACTGGGAGGAGTGGATGTCATATCTGGAGGCGTATCATTCTACTATTAATCTATTCATGTCTAATATAATATAGCATAACATACATAACCTAACACAGCATACACAAACCTTACCCGGCCCCCATAAGCCGGGAGGTACAATCAACACAGAGTCTATGCCCCTACCCCGGTCATCCCATCTCCTATAGTGGCTGTAAGCATCCTGCCGGTCCCTGGGTATGCACTTGGGCTCGCTGAGCCCCTGACTATAACTGTATCTGAGTCCGAAGGACTCCAAATCAACACCCCGGGCGTACCCGCTCGACGGGGGTGTATAAGGGCCAACCAAGGCACAATATGGGGAAACTGGCATCCCATTTTCGTCCCCTTGCAGGACGGCATATCACTCCGTAGAGTGACGTATCCTCGTCCTCTGGCGGACGAGTCGATACAGCTATTAACCCTGGGCGGTCATGGATGCTAGGTAATCCAACCCCAATCAATACAACGGTCTCAACTAGTCATGCTGTCTGTGTATCTCATAAGCTAAGGCTAACAGGTGTAAGGTATCATGTAAATCATATTCTGAGCTAACAATAGTAATCTATAAGTGTCTGATACATGCTGAGACAGGTAAGTATAAATATGAATATAGTTCCCTGTCAAACTGTACTGGAGCAAAGGCTGTACAAGCGGGTGTTTCTGCTGAAAGCTATGCTATTTACTGAGTTTCTATATTAACATGATTTCCTACTTCTAACATGCTTTTTAAACCTTATTTAGTTGCTATGCTATGTCTGAAATGCTTTACGGATACTGTACTACTTCGCGAGGCTTCAGCTAAACACAACCATATCTTAACAGGGCATATTCCATCACATACTGAATATACTAGCAATCTTAATCACTTACATTCGAATCTATATGATATGGATAGGTATCGTACACGTTACGGCCCAAAACTGCTCATATAGCACCAATATTCATAATAACACAATAATCAGCTTCTGAACATTCTACTGGTCTGTAAATTACTATATTGCTTCAATGTTACTCAACTTGCCGAGGAAACTTAACTTTACATACCTTATCTTTGACTGTTCGACCGTGGAACGAAGCTCGGCCGGTACTTTGACTATTTTCTCCCAACTGCATTCATAAATACGTCAATCAATACTAAATACAACTTTATTTCAAAAGGCAACGCCACTTTCGATATAGTTTATAGCCTAAACTTAGGCTTATCGAAAGACGGTCGAAAACTTGCTATTTTCCAGCGGCCCAGAAGGGAGAATTATTTACTTCTCAGCTAGGAACACATAGACATTAATTTAGAGCAATTCTACTTACTTTAGTTCGGCGGCTCGCCGGTTCGTCGGCCGTATTTCGTGAAACTAATTCCGTAGAAATGCTCTCTGCTGCTAAATACTTGGGTATCTAGGATTAATTTGAGTTCGGGCAGCGTTTGGCAGCGTAATCGGACGGAAATATATAATTTTCCTTCGTTTTCCCTCTGTTCACTGCGTTTCTGGAAATTTACTAAGTGATAAAATGAGTTTAAACCGAAGTGGGGGCTTTATATACTTGGGCCTGGACAAGGGCAACGTGTCACGGAGCCATCACGGAGGCCTCACCTCCGTGACACACTGCCATCGCGGAGGGGCTCTGCCTCGGCTCCTCCCGCGATGGTTCGACAGGTTTCTCGGCCGATCTTTTCCCGGGCCTTTCCCTAGCACGTATGGCCTTCAAATATACTTAACCAACGTGCGAATAGGTCATCTAAGTGCCGGGAATTCTACGGGGTATAACATTCTCCCCCCCTTAAGAACATTCGTCCTCGAATGTATACTGTTATCTAGAGGACTGCTTACTTTATTTTCTGGAAAAATTTTGGCAGAGTTTCCCCTATAATATGGACTATCGCAAAAACCTGAAACGCAGAAAAGTCCAACACAGGCACTGCACACAATATTCTAAGATTCACTGGACAACTAAATATCACTTCTTTATCATTTACAAACATACAATCATAAGATACTGTATAAGTAATAATACTGACATACCTGTCATTTGACTAAACCTGAAATAGGTGAGGGTATCTGGTTTTCTTATCCTCTTCAGCCTCCCACGTCATTTCTTCCCTATTTCTATTATGCCACAATACCTTGACAGATGCAACATCTTTAGTTCTCAGCCTGCGAATCTGTCTGTCTAGGATAGCTACGGGAACCTCTTCATAGGCTAACTCTTCTGTAACCTGAACATTCTGAACTGGAACTACTGTGGACGGGTCCCCTATGAACTTTCTTAACATAGAAACATGGAATACTGGGTGAACCGACGCTAACTCTGGAGGCAAGTTTAACTCGTATGCCACGCGGCCTATTCTTCGCCAAATCTGATA
Source organism: Datura wrightii (assembly GCA_035772735.1). Taxonomy (NCBI): domain Eukaryota; kingdom Viridiplantae; phylum Streptophyta; class Magnoliopsida; order Solanales; family Solanaceae; genus Datura; species Datura wrightii. The sequence continues at coordinate 48,806,477 of JASDFA010000019.1, forward strand.
CGGCCCAATAAATCTTGGGCTAAGCTTGCCTTTCTTGCCAAACCTCATTACCCCTTTCATCGGGGACACTTTTAGATATACCCAGTCATTTACTGATCTAGATTTCTGCGCCGTCTCTTTGCGTATGACTTCTGGCGGCTCTGAGCGGTCAGTAAACGTTCTCGGATAAGCTTTATCTTTTCCTCGGACTGCCGAACAATGTCTGGGCCAACTAATGCTGATTCTCCTGTTTCAAACCAGCCCACCGGTGATCTACATTTTTGCCCGTACAATGCCTCGAAAGGCGACATCTGAATAGCTGAATGGTAGCTGTTATTATAAGCAAATTCGATTAATGAAAGATGTTCATCCCAGCTACCCCCAAAATCTAATACACACGCTCGTAGAATATCTTTGAGCGTCTGAATTGTACGTTCAGCCTGCCCGTCCGTCTGAGGATGGAATGCTGTGCTCAAATTAATCTGCGTCCCCAGACCTTTCTGAAATGACTGCTAGAACCTAGCTGTAAACTGTGCTCCCCTGTCTGAAATGATAGATACCGGCACCCCATGCAATCTAACTACTTCTCTGATATACAATTCGGCATAATCCTCAGTTGAGAAAGTAGCCCTCACTGGCAGGAAATGAGCTGATTTTGTCAGCCTATCAACTATTACCCAAATGGAATCATATCTGCGTCTAGTACGGGGTAACCCTGTTACAAAATCCATGTTTATTACTTCCCATTTCCACGTAGGTATCATTATCTCTTGAGTCAAACCACCTGGTTTCTGGTGCTCTGCTTCCACCTGCTGACAATTAGCACACCTAGATACAAATTCAGCTATCTCGGTTTTCATACTTGGCCACCAGTAGATGTCTCTGATGTCGTGGTACATTTTCGTCGCCCCTGGGTGAAGGGAATAGCAAGCGTAATGTACCTCGTGCATAATCTGCCCACGAAGTCCTGAGACATTCGGGACACAAAGGCGGCTGTTACAATGTAGCACATTATCCTCGGTCATCTGAAAATCTGGCACCTTACCCTTCTGAACTCTATCTCTGAGCTGGACTAAATCGGGATCCTCGTACTGTCGTTCTTTTACCTCTGCAACTAACGATGATACTGCAGAATTCTAAATTACGGTCCCATTATCTCCTGTTTCCATTACTCAAACAGCTAGCCCAGCTAACTGATGAATTTCTTTAGCTAATTTCTGTCTCTCAGGTCGCAAATACGCCAAGCTCCCCATTGACTTTCGACTCAGAGAATCTGCTACAACATTAGCTTTTTCGGGGTGGTATAGAATATTCACATCATAGTCCTTTAACAGCTCTAACCAGCGACGTTGTCGCAGATTCAACTCCCTCTGAGTGAAAATGTACTGCAAGCTCTTATGATCTGTATAAATAACAACATGAACGCCGTACAGGTAATGCCTCCACATCTTCAAGGCATGAATTACTGTGGCCAATTCTAGGTCATGGGTGGGGTAATTCTTTTCATGCTTTTTCAACTGTCTGGAAGCATTTGCAATTACTCTGCCATGCTGCATCAATACACAGCCCAATCCGATACCTGACGCGTCACAATAAACTGAATACCCTTATGTGCCTTCCGGCAGTGCTAATACTGGGGCGGAGGTCAATCTATCTTTTAGTTCCTGAAAACTCTGCTCGCATGCCTCCGTCCACTGAAACTTTGCTGATTTCTGTGTCAATTTCGTTAAAGGTGCTGCAAGGGTTGAGAATCCCTCAACGAACCTTCGATAATATCCTGCCAACCCCAAAAAGCTACGAACTTCAGTCGGGGTGGTAGGCCTGGGCCATGACTTAACTGCTTCTATCTTCTGCTTATCTACCTGTATACCGGCGTCTGAGACAATATGCCCTAAAAAGGCCACTGAGTTAAGCCAGAATTCACACTTTGAAAATTTAGCATACAACTGGCGGTCCCTGAGAATCTGGAGCACTGTCCGCAAATGAGTCCGGTGATCTGCTTCAGAGCGAGAATACACCAGAATGTCATCAATGAACACTGTCACGAACAAGTCCAGGAAAGGTCTGAAATGCTGTTCATCAGGTCCATAAAGACTGTTGGGGCATTCTTAACCCGAAAGACATAACCAGAAATTCAAAATGCCCATATCGGGTCCTGAATGCTGTCTTAGGAATATCCCTCTCACATACTCGGACCTGGTGATATCCGGACCGCAAGTCAATTTTAGAAAAGTATCTGGCTCCCTGTAGCTGATCAAATAAGTCATCAATTCTGGGAAGCGGATACTTGTTCTTTACTGTAACCTTGTTTAGCTGCCGATAATCTATACACATTCGGAGCGAGCCATCTTTCTTTCTCACCAACAAGACTGGTGCACCCCACGGGGAAGTACTCGGCCTGATGAAACCTTTATCTAACAAGTCTTTCCACTGCTCCTTTAATTCTCTGAGTTCTGCAGGAGCCATACGATAGGGAGGTATTGATATCGGCTGAGTGCCTGGTAACAAGTCGATAGCAAAGTCTATCTCCCTTTCTGGGGGAATACCAGGTAACTCATCAGGAAATACGCCTGGGAATTCATTTACCACTGGGACAGACTGGAGTGTCGGAGATTCTACTTGAACATCCTGAACTCTGATCAGATGATAAATACACCCCTTAGATATCAACTTTCTCTCCTGAAGATAGGAAATAAACCTACCTTTTGGCGTCGCGGTGCTGCCCTTCCACTCCCGTACTGCCTCCCCCGGGAAGTGGAATCGGACCGTTTTGGTCCAACAATCAACGTTAGCAAAACATGGTACTAACCAATCCATACCCATTATGACATCGAAGTCTATCATTTCTAATTCGACCAGATCTACTGTGGTCTGACGATCGACAACCTCTACTGTACACCCGCGGTAAATTCGGCTAGCTGTGATAGAGTCACCGACGGGCGTAGATACTAGGAAGGGCCGCTGTAATGATTCTGGTACAATACTAAACTTCCATGCCACAAATGGAGTAATATAGGACAAAGTAGACCCTGGATCAATTAACACATAAGCAGGGTGTGAGCAGATAGTTAGCATACCTATCACAACATCAGGCGATGCCTCTGAATCTTGCCTCCCTGGTAAGGCATATGTGCGGCTTGGACCCGCACCTGTACTGGAGGCCCCTGCTCTGCCCCGACCCCTGCCTGCTGAAACTGAGGGCCTGCGCCCAGTCGGGGATGCTGTAACTCGCGACCCTGCTGACGCCCTATCCTGTCTGTCCCGGTCCTCTCGACCTCTGGCTGGGCAGTCTCTCATCAAATGGCCTTCTTGGCCACAAATATAGCATGCGGTAAAACCATACCTACATTCTCCAGAATGGCGTCGACTGCATATAGGGCAAAGTGGTAGGGTATACCTACTCTGCTCCGCCCTCCTCTGTAATGGTGAGTCTGCCGTCTGCGAACCTCTACCAGCCTCTAACTGCCCTCTACGGCTGGATCTACCTCCCTGTGACTATGGCGGAGGCGGTGGCCTGGGCGGCCTGTCTGACAATCGTGGCCTGGGTCCTCCCCGGGCCTCTCTATGTAACTCAGCTGGCCTACCCCGGCGACGCTGCTCTTGATTGACCCTTCTGATCTCCCGATGTCGCTGTCTGATGCCCTCAATATTCTGGGCAAATTCCTGGATTCGGGAAATATCCATGTCCTCTCGCAGTGTGGCTGTGATACAGGTCTCAACATATTTTGGGTTCAACCCCATAATAAAACGGTGCACTCTGGATGCCATGGTATCCACGAAGGCTGGTGCATATCGAGCCAAAGAGTCAAACCGCAAGGAATATTCCCGAACACTCATGGCCCCCTGTTCCAGATGTAGGAACTGGTCTACCCGGGCCTGTCAGATCTCCCGCGGCAAATAGTGATCTAGAAAGGCTTCTGAAAAGCTAGACCAGGTGGGAGGGGAAACATCTCTCCCTCGGGACCTCTCCCAGCTTTCATACCATAACACCGCAATAACTCGTAACCGGAATGCGGCCAATTCAACTGACTCAGTAGGCGTAGCATGCATAACCCTGAAGATTCTCTGCATCTGGTCCAGAAAATCCTGAGGGTCCTCTGTTCGGTCTTTGCCTGTGAACTGCGGGGGATTCAGGGCTAAAAACTCTCGGACCCTCGAACTACCGGGCCCTCCTGATGCTTCTACAACTGTGGATGGCATTTGTTGATGCTGAGCAGCCATCATCTGTGCTATCATAACTACAGCACTCCTAACCTCCTGGTCGGAAGGTATCAGTATAGGGACTGCTGAAGATACTGTCGCTCCAACTGGCTCCTGACGTGGTGGAGACTGCTAAGGAGGCTGGGATGAAGCCTCTGTAGGACCCTCTGATCGGGCTGTCTCCAAGTGAGGGGGAGGCATCCTGCTGGTGCCCTCCCCTGCTGCAATGTCTAAGCTCCGACCTATGGTAGGATGTTGCTGGTCTGACATTATCTGTAGTCAAAGAATATGGTAAGATTTTAGGAAATCAACCCTATATTGTACCGCTCTATAGCACGACTGAATCAGAATAAAAGACAACCATCCTATCATGCCTTGCAGACTCCTACCCATAGTATGTGGTGCACAACACATCCATGGACAGGACTCTACTTAGCACGGCTTGCAGACTCCCTGAGATACGACCTGCTCTGATACCAAGTTTGTCACACCCCACCTTGGGGGGTATGACTGGCACCTGGTGCCCTACTAGGACCTGACCTGCTGAACTGTTAAGCCTGGGCGCATCTAGCGCCTGGATGGCTCTAACTCACATTTCTGGAAACAAAGGGCTATATAACGGCTGTAAATACAGCCCCCGGCCCATTGGCCTATAACCTTCTGTACCTGTACTAACAGCTGACCAGAAACATAGTAATTCAGGGGAACCTATGCGGGCCGACAAGGCCACCATGCTGTCTAGTTATCTGCAACTCAAACGTAACATACCAAAAAGACTACGTGACCGGCAAGGCCACCACTACTGATAAACTATGGCCCCACACGACCAACATAAGAAAGAAAGAGTAAAGGCAACTATACAACTGCACGGCCCCACACGATCGGCTCATCTGACCACAGGGAATACGTACAGACTGCAAGCCTCTAGGAATAGTAATAGAACTGGTCGGGACAGGGCCCCGACCTACCCGTACTATATACAACAAAAGAAGCTGAACTACACCTCTGAAATTCAGCCTCCGGATGACTGGAGCTGAATACTCAACCGCTGACAGGAAGTCACGTAGAATCGCCTTCTCGTCTAAGAGTACCTGCAGGCAAGTAATGCAGCGCCCCACCGGGCATCAGTACCGCTGGTACTGAGTATGTAAAGCAATGACTGAAAAGATATCTGAAAATTAACAATGTAACTGACAAAACTGAAATAGAAGGAGCTAGATTGTCTGTCTGCTGATGTAAGTCGTACCTGTTCTCAATCATACTGGGAGGAGTGGATGTCATATCTGGAGGCGTATCATTCTACTATTAATCTATTCACATCTAATATAATATAGCATAACATACATAACCTAACACAGCATACACAAACCTTACCCGGCCCCCATAAGCCGGGAGGTACAATCAACACAGAGTCTATGCCCCTACCCCGGTCATCCCATCTCCTATAGTGGCTATAAGCATCCTGCCGATCCCTGGGTATGCCCTTGGGCTCGCTGAGCCCCTGACTATAACATATCTGAGTCCGAAGGACTCCAAATCAACACCCCGGGCCTACCCGCTCGACGGGGGTGTATAAGGGCCGACCAAGGCACAATATGGGGAAACTGGCATCCCATCTTCGTCCCCTTGCGGGACGGCATATCACTCCGTAGAGTGACGTATCCTCGTCCTCTGGCAGACGAGTCGATACAGCTATTAACCCTGGGCGGTCATGGATGCTAGGTAATCCAACCCCAATCAATACAACGGTCTCAACTAGTCATGCTGTCTGTGTATCTCTTAAGCTAAGGCTAACAGGTGTAAGGTATCATGTAAATCATATTCTGAGCTAACAATAGTAATCTGTAAGTGTCTGATACATGCTGAGACAGGTAAGTATAAATATGAATATAGTTCCCTGTCAAACTGTACTGGAGCAAAGGCTATACAAGCGGGTGTTTCTGCTGAAAGCTATGCTATTTACTGAGTTTCTGTATTAACATGATTTCCTACTTCTAACATGCTTTGTAAACCTTATTTAGTTGCTATGCTATGTCTGAAATGCTTTACGGATACTGTACTACTTCGCGAGGCTTCAGCTAAACACAACCATATCTTAACAGGGCATATATCCATCACATACTGAATATACTAGCAATCTTAATCACTTACATTCGAATCTATATCATACGGATAGGTATCGTACACGTTACGGCCCAAAACTGCTCATATAGCACCAATATTCATAATAACACAATAATCAGCTTCTGAACATTCTACTGGTCTGTAAATTACTATATTGCTTCAACGTTACTCAACTTGCCGAGGAAACTTAACTTTACATACCTTATCTTTGACTGTTCGTCCGTCGGACGAAGCTCGGCCGGTACTTTGACTATTTTCTCCCAACTGCATTCATAAATACGTCAATCAATACTAAATACAACTTTATTTCAAAAGGCAACGCCACTTTCGATATAGTTTATAGCCTAAACTTAGGCTTATCGAAAGACGGTCGAAAAGTCGCTATTTTCCAGCAGCCCAGAAGGGAGAATTATTTACTTCTTAGCTAGGAACACATAGACATTAATTTAGAGCAATTCTACTTACTTTAGTTCGGCGGCTCACCGATTCGTCGGCCGTATTTCGTCAAACTAATTCCGTAGAAATGCTCTCTGCTGCTAAATACTTGGGTATCTAGGATTAATTTGAGTTCGGGCAGCGTTTGGCAGCGTAATCGGATGGAAATATATAATTTTCCTTCGTTTTCCCTCTGTTCACTGCGTTTCTGGAAATTTACTAAGTGATAAAATGAGTTTAAACCGAAGTGGGGGCTTTATATACTTGGGCCTGGACAAGGGCAACGTGTCACGGAGCCATCGCGGAGGCCTCACCTCCGTGACACGCTGCCATCGCGGAGGGGCTCTGCCTCGGCTCCTCCCGCGATGGTTCGACAGGTTTCTCGGCCGATCTTTTCCCGGGCCTTTCCCTAGCACGTATGGCCTTCAAATATACTTAACCAACGTGCGAATAGGTCATCTAAGTGCCGGGAATTCTACGGGGTATAACACATATTCCTGATACGAATGGAACTACGAACTATGGAAACGAGGTATGAAATATGTCAGAAGTAGTGGTGATCTTCAGAGGATTTTCAATGCTAAGTAGAACTTCAAACAGTGCGAGTCGTGGCTGGGAGGTACGAGTTGTACCACAACACTCGTGAATAATTTCAGAAAAAGTTAGAGTTCTCAGAGTGAAACAAACGGAAGCAACTCACAACTTGTAGGAAGCATGTAAGAGTTCTACCAAGGCCTAACACTTAGTTAAATTTCAACAAGCCAAGGACTTACGGACAGCAGGTACGACCCGTACAAACCTGCTATGGGTCGTATAATTAGTTGTGGCTCAGGCGGCGTCAGTTGTGGAAAATCACCCTGTTAGCTTAGGAAAAGAATTCTTATGTCGGTATAATACCTTTTATGTTTTATTTTCAGTAGAGAGAATGAAAGGGAACATTAGAGAGAAGTGAGAGACATGTGAAAACAATAGAGTTTCAAGGGAAAACATAGAATTGAGTTGATTGACCTGTGATCAACCTTTTCAGGGATTCTTTCTTGATCTTTACCAATTGTTCTTAAGGCTTTTCTGATATAATCAAAGAATATTTTCTCTCATCTACGATTGTAAGTATTAAATTATGTGTTTAATGATGAATGCATATCACAACCTTGCATCTATGAGAGGCTAAAACCTCCATAGCGAGGGTTGTGGGAACCATGGTGGATTAACGAGCTAGGGATACATAAAAGTAATTCAAAATCAATGCAAAATACTTGTATTGTATTCTCTTCATGCTTAAATATTTCCTAACGATGTACAACGTTAGGGCTTGCCCGAATTCTTTACTTGCTTGAGCCTAGCGAGGTAGAGATTAGGAAAAAAGAATTATAATAAAACCTTAATCTTGATAGTCATTGTATTAACTTGAGTTGTGGTCGCAGGATAGTTAAATTTGGGAAAAATTGATAACAGTTAAATTGAAATCGCTCATGAGACCTGACCCATTGATTGAGTATAGTCATCCAATAGGGACGAACAAGTCGTTTGGATGAACCCTAGTTATCAGTTCTACAAGTAAGCATTGGTATTGATCACGTGTGTATACCTGAAGCAGTTATGAACCCATGGGTAAACACAAACCCTAGTTATTCTTCAATCTTGATTTACATGATAATTTCAATTGTTGTTTTAATTATTATTTTCTTAAAACCCCCAAATTGGAGTAACTAACCAATAAGTTCACTTACCAGCATTAGTCTAGATCTTCCAAATTCTCTATGGGTTCGACTCCAACCTCTTTGTTGGGTTCTTTATTGACAACGTTGGCTTCATACTTCAGCAGGAGGTGTGAGTTTGAGCATTATAATAGGCTTATAGTTCATTTGATACAACATTGTCCAAATAGAGATATTGGTGACACAACATAGCCAACGGGGTCGATAATAGCTTTTTTTCCAATATCATCCTCCAGGGATAGGTCCTCAAACATCTATAGGTAGTGGTATAGGTAAAAGAATTGGAGCAGCTAGTTTAGGTTGATTTCAGAATGGTATATATGCTTTAGCAAGTCTCAAGACTTAGAGTCAACACATGATGTTGTTACAGATACATTATCAATGTTAACCTATGACGTTTATGCATTGATAGACCCTGGCTCTACTTTTTTTTATATTACACCACTTATTACCCATAAGTTTGGGACAAAACCATTGTAATTGCTTGAAACATTTATAGTAACTATGCTTGTTGGTGAATCGATTATAGCCAGATGGATCTATCGAGGTTGTACTATAATGATTTGTAGTATGTCGGCTGCTTTGATTGAGCTAGAAATAGTTGATTTTGATGTTATTATGGCTATGGACTGGCCAGCTTCATGTTATGCCAATGTAGATTATTGTGCGAAGATTTTCAGATTTCATTTTTTTGGTGAACCAATCTTGTTATGGAATGGCTACCCTACAAAGACAAAGGAAAGGCTTATTTCCTACCTTAGGGCATTATATATGATTTCCAAACGATGTATCTACTACATTGTTCGAGTCAGAAACACAAATGAGGAACCAGTGACACTTCAGTCAATTCATGTAGTTAATATATTTCCAAATGAGCTTCCAGGAATAACCCTAGAAAGGGAGGCTGATTTTGCTATAGATGTATTTCCTGACACTCATCCAATATTTATCCGTCCTTACAAAATGGCTCTCGCTAAGTTGTTATAATTGAAGGAGAAATTAAAAGATCTTTCCAGAAAGGCTTTATTAGGCTCAACACTTTACCATAGGATGAATCATTGGAGAAAGGATTTATTAGCCCAGTACTTCACCATGGGATGCACCATTATTGTTCGTCTATAAGAAGGATGGTTTACTGCAAATGTGTATTAATTATCAACAACTGAATAAAGTTACAATAAAAAAAGTACCCACTTTCAAGAATCAACAATTTCTATAATCAATTATAGGGTGCCACATGTTTCTTAAAGATGATTTAGGATCAGGTACCATCAATTATGAGTTAAATAGAAAGTTATCCCAAAGACAACATTTAAAACTATATAGGGCCATTTTGAGTTTCTAGTAATGTCATTTGGACTCACTGATGCTCTAGAGACCTTCATGGACTTAGTGAATCAAGTTTTCAAGTCTTCGCTAGATATTTTTGTCATTGTATCTATAGATGTCAATATGATATATCCTTAATTTGTAGACGAACTTGCACATTATTTGAGAATAGTGTTATAGACACTCCGGAATCATTTCTGGTTAAATTTATTAGCATTTCTCAGCCATATAGTTTAGATGAAGGAATAAAAGTGGATAGTTAGAAGTAGGGTTGTGCAAATTAACAGTTAAATCAATAACCAAATCGATAATTAGTTTATTAAATTAATAATTTGGGTCACTAGTTTAACCATTTAATTATCGTTTTACCGTCCCAAGTTATTGTTCTATTGGTTCAGTTATCGATTTGACCATTTCTTTTAACGGTGAACCAATAACCTAATAATAATTTATTAAATTATAATTTTAGCCTTCAATATATATAGTATTATAGCAAGATGATGAATTTGGTGTCAATGACAAGTGAAGGTGATGTTATTCAAATTTAAATAAAAATAGATTACTTCAGTTAGGCTAATTATATATGCTCTTTCTCTTTTCACCCACTATTTTCTAGCTAAACATACCTATGACTTATGAAAATTTTTGTGTGAAATCTTAACGGTTAATCCGATAACCGAATCGATAACGATCAATGATCGATTAACCGAAATCTTAATAATTTAGGTTGTCGACAAATCAATAACTGATAAGTTAAACCAATAACCTTCAAAATACGAACCGAACCGACCTATACACACCCTACTTAAAATATTAAAGTTGTAAAGAATTTGTTGAGGCTAATAAATCCTATAGAAGTTCGTATTTTCTTAGGCCGAGCTAGATACTATCGAAGGTTTGTAGAAGGCTTTTCTTCTATCTCTATACCATTGACTAATTAACTCATAAGGTAGCAAAGTTTGAACAGTCAGAAGCGTGCAAGTAGAGATTTCAGGAATTGAAAGATAAGCTTACTTCTGCACCTGTGTTGACTCTTCCAAAAGAAGCAAAGGGGTACGTTGTATATTGTGATGATTCATGAATTGGCCTAGGTTATGTTCTGATGCAACACATAAAGGTTATTTCATATACCTTGAGACAGCTAAGGAAACACGAGTAGAACTATCTAACTCATGGCATATCAATTTCCACTATCTCAGATAGGGTGCTCAGTTTATCGCAATCTTATAGAAATCATTCCAATGAGGTTTAGGTAATCAGGTGAACCTTAGTACAATATTTCATTCACAGACTGACAGTTAGGCTTGAGTGCACTATTCAGATGCTCGAATATATGTTGTAGGCATGTACGTTAGACTTCAAAGGAATTTGAGACGATCATTTACCCCTTATGGAGTTTCCATAAAATAACAGTTACAATGCCAGTATTTAGATGGCTTCTTATGTGGCTTTGTATGGACAAAAGTGTAGATATTTGGTTGGCTAGTTCAGAGTCGAAGAAGCTAAATTAGAAATTAATTCAGTTCATCAGGCAGAAGAGAAAGTATAGTTGATACGACACCATCATGATAAAGCTTACATGATGCCCTAACTATCTCACTCAAGTGGGTAGAGCCATCCCACGCTTGCTAGGCAAGGGACATTCATTATGTGATATCACGAGGATCCATTAACATTTGTATATATATACCTATGATGGCATGTAGTTCTGAGACCACGGGGTTTACCTAAACATCGGGTCTACTAGGTTCTAGACACTGCTCCTAAAAAATGCACATGAGGCTCATATCATAATCAAAACTCATTCATGAAGTTCATGGCCAATTACATCATAACATACTTGAACATACTTGATCATACTTGAAATACATGTTTTGCCATTAATATGGACCCGTGAGTTGGCCAAGAGTCATAAATCCATAAATCACGAAATCCATGCATACTTGTAAAACATGTATATACTTTATATTTACAAATTCATGATGAATACTTGAAGAGAATTCATAACATAAATCATAAATCATAATTTAGGCTTGATAAGATCAAAATCATAATAGAATCATAACTTGATTTTTCATGAAGCATGCATATTTGGGCATAATTCAATTAAGATTTGAAACTATAATTTAATAATAAAAATAGTTATAAAATATAACCATATATGATAAAACATGATTTGATACATGAATGGAATAGACCAATAGATAGATCATAGGGAATTTCACATGAATAGGAACAAGCCCCATAGATCATGAAACTTGAATCTAGAATTGAAATCCATGGAATGGTGAAGAATTTAGGGATTGAGGGTGAAAGGAACTCTCATTCATAGCTTCACATACCTAGGTAAATCAGATTTACACTTGCTCTTGAAAGTCCAAAGGAAATTAAAAAGAAATTGGGGAAATTCTTCAAGCTTGATCTCCAAGGAAAAGCTCTAAGTTGCATGCATGGAATGGAAATGCTTAGAATAGTTTTAACACCCTTAAAACCTTGCTAACTGAGCTTAAAACGATGTAGTTTAGGATCTTAGGGCTTACGAATTATGAAAAGACCCTTAACGAAAAATGTGAAATTTCTGCACTACTAGTGACAACGAGGCCTACAACAGTTCCTTCTTTGCTCCAACGGGTCGTTACCTTACTCGTGGTTTCACTCCACTTTCTAGAATCAATTCTGCTACCCTGACTGGACAGTACGAGTCATTACTAGCCCCAACGACCCGTCGTTTCCGTCTGTTGTCAGAACTGCTCACTTCCTGGAAATCTCCCAACGGAAACATACTATGACTAGTTTTCTTAGACAATGGGTCGTGCTGTGACTCGTACTGGCCACTTTGACAAGAACCATCTTCAAAACGACCCCCTTACCATGACTTATTATATCAGCCAATGGGTCATCCTTAGACTCATTGCTCCCAAGTCTACTTCTGCTGACCCTCACGACGAGTGCCTCCAATAGGTCATTAGACCCACCAACGATCCATACCATGAGTCGCTCTGAGAAAAAATCTCAGATTTTTCTACTATTTTCATTTCAAATCCTGAGTCTAGTCTTAGGCACTTCCTGGGTATTACAAAAACAAAGTCCAGAACTAACGAGATTCGGCATAAAATAGGCAAGTAGGTATTATGCTACTGGGGTCGTCAAAACCGTACACAACCAAAAGGCATATACAAAGGCTAACATGACCTGCTACAACATTTACAAACAAACAGGTACCATCTATGAGCCTCTATAGAGTTTAACAAGTTTATACTGATTGGGACAAGGCCCAGACCTACCTAATATATATGCAAAATTACAAAAAGGTATCTCCATAACAAGATGGAGTTACCACACCTATCTGGAACTCAACTCAACCTTGGGGACTTCGATCATCCTAACAATCAGGACCTGCAGGCATGAATGTAGCACTCAACTAGGGCATTAGTACACAATGTACCAAATATGAGAAGCGACATAAGACAAGAGCTTAGAGATAATAGACAACTGGCAGAACATAGAGCGACAACCTAAAAAACATAACTTGGAAACCCATGTACCCGGGACGCATAGGAAGCTATAAGCAATTATATTACATTTCAAATCAATAAAAATATAACACAAGTTAACCATATTATCAATTAGACACTGTCGGACCATCTCTTGGTTGCGCAGTTAACTAGCTAAATCCATTGGGGAGAACCAACACAATCCCAGAAATGCTCAGACATGTCATACCACTCTCGTATCATGTCTCGTTTTGATACTGCAAAGGATATCATCCTCAACCGCATAGGTCATTTACTCCTTGGGCTCAACCCCTCGGCCGAAACCTTTCTCATGGGTTGGGTATCCGCGAGCCCCGAGGCTTCAATTAGAACATACAATCATAAACCCAAACATTCAAAATCAATGTTCACAAGTAAGACTATAAACAGCCCCTAACTGACTCATGATGGTGTCAATCAACACTCATGACAAAAAACCAATTCTACGGGTTGCTAGACTCGACGATGTGTCCATCGACAAACGAGTCTAGCCAAACCTTATGAAAAAATAAACACACAACATCACAAAACCAGTAGCCCAACCGAAGGTACACCTAGCATGCATTCAAGGCTTCACAAAGACATCCCACACGCACGACAATAACATTATCACAAGTCTATGAAAATCATGCCGAAAAAGGGAAGAAACGGTCTAAACATACTGACTCTCCACTCAAGTACACCGAGATACTAACTAAAATCAGAAAACCAACCACCAACATGCTTCTAGAAGATCCGGCAAGAGAAAAAATACAAGAATAATGTTTACCGGGTAGTTCTTTATGAATTCGTCGGTAAGAAATCTAAAATAACATCCTGCCAACATCAAAAACTCTTTAAGAATCCTACAAAGAACCAACAAAGAACAAGAACTTACATGAACCAACAAAGAACAAGAACTTACAAAGTAGAAACACGAAGCAGCCACCAACCAGCCGAAAACACAACTCAATGACGCGATCTACACGAACAATCCAACTCCGCGACACCAAAATCACATGGACTTATGATTTCTAGCTCCAAAACCCAAAGAAAATAATCGAGAGAACTTGAGAGTGGCTTCTTATGAAGTAGGTTGCTGGAAAATGAATTTGGATTACCAACAACCAAACAAAGGGGCATAAATAGTCCTCTACCGCGTTAGACCGTGTGTGATGTGCCTGCTTGCGTGGTCTCATGAATATATGAGTATCTCTCTACTCTAAAGTCGGATTGGCAAATGGTTTAATGCATTGAAAGCCAGACTTGTATACCTTTAATTTGATATGTCGTACATCTAGTAACTCCTTATTGATTGGGTGAAAAGCTTTGAGACATTTGACCTATATTTCTGGAAATTTCAAGAAGGAAATTTGTGATAAATTTTTTCGAATTTCGTTCTACAACTTGATCGACGTACAATCTTAAATACAACCATAGAGTGACTCAAATACTTCAATACACTACCTTCTTAGAATATTAAATACTCCTAGTCCTACCTCAAAAGTACGAATTTATTATTTAAACTATATGGGGTGTTACATCCTTCCCCCCTTAGAAACGTTTAGCCTCAAATGTGGGACAACATGCACGATTCATTCCTGGGAATTTGATACGATGCAACTAGCCTATAAAGTTACAGAACTAAGGGTCTGACAGAAACAATTCGAATAATACCATACATATACCTGACATGTTGCCTGTTGGAGGCTCTACGACTCGTTGTCTATCCAATGGAAAGATACATAGATAAGGATAAGCATTATTCGATGTGGTAGCTCCGCCTCTACCTTGCCCTCGGCCCAATTGTGCCCTTGGTCCACTCGGCCCTGCTGGTGCAAATGACCCTACCATTGGCCCGATCGATCATGTCGTGCCATTTTTTCCTCGAACAGAACAATCCATAAATTTTTCACCCTCACCACCATAAATAAAACAAATAATTGGCTCCCTCCTACACCTACTTGCGTGCCTCCTACCGCATACTTTGCAAAATTTTATTGACGACCCTCTAGACTATCATTTTTCTAGGATACCATAACTAGGTTATGCACTTAACATTCAGGTGTCGGATATCCAAACTGCTCACCTAATACCGTGGCTTAGATCTACCCCGTGATCCACTCTGGAAGTCTGAAGGCCTCATTCTCTTTTGTTGCTCTCCCTCAGCCCTCTCCCATTCTAACAACTTTAATTATCATCCTCTAATTTTTGTGTCAATTCCTGTATACGTGCTATGCTCACACCCCCCTGCATAGCAACAACCCTACAATACTGCATATACTTTAGAAGCAACCAATTTGCATACCGATGTATCTTAGCTCTTATGGTGCTAACAAAAGAAGGAGCATATCAGTCCACTGAATCAAATTGAAGTCCATACTCCCACACACTCATATCTCCCTACTCTAAGCATAAAAACTCATCCGCCCCTATCATCCCGAACCTCCAAAGGCAAATATTGATCCAGAAATGCATCAACAAAATCATTCCATTTGACCGGAGGTGCATCTGAACCCCTCAAGTGCTCCAAACCTTCATAACATAACACTTCTACCTCATGCAATCTAAACGCCACCAACTCTACAGCCATAATGGAAGTAGCATGCAGAACTAAGAAGATGCGCTTAAATTGATCCACAAAGTCCTGCGGATCCTCATTTACCCATTTCTCAGAGAACTCTAGAGGATTCAAAGCTTTGAACTCTCAAGTCTTGGAACTCCCAACTCGCTCTCCAAACCTTGCACATGGTTGTGCCCCAACCTCTGGCTGTTCTGCTACTACTCAGGCCAACAACTTACAGCAGCCCTCAACTCCTGATCTGTTGCAACTAGGGAAGGTGTTGTAGCTCTCGAGACCAACTAAGACTTTGGAACATCTCTAACTGGGGGAACTGGTTCTGGTGGTGGAGTGACGGCCTCATCCTGGGCCTCAGAAGGGTCTATCCCTATTGGGCGTACCTATTGGTAATGTAATACCTCTAAAGTGCCTAAAATTAGACCCGGGATCAAAAATTAGAAGTTGGCTGAAACTGGGGAAAAGTGTGTAGGACAGACTATGTAATGACTCATGGTTGGGAACCATGAGTCATTGTTAGCAGTCGTGGTTGGTATGTGACACTGGCAGTTCGGGATGCCAGGGGTCATTCTACGACCTATGGTGGGATGCAACGACCCATGGTAACAGTAATTGTTTGGAGTGCCCAATTTATAGTGGAGTTAACGGATGGATACCACGACTTGTTGGAAGCAACCACAAGTCGCGGTGAGACTCATTATGAGGGAAGTTCGGAATTTTAAAGAAGCTTCCAAGGGTTGATTCTACGACCTGTTAGAAGAGACCACGACTCATCCTGTTGAGTCATGGCTTGAATCCGAAGTCAAGTTTTGGGCAGTGCAGACGACGGATCGTACCATGAGTCTTTGTAGCCTCCAACGACTAGTAGGTATGTCCGTGGAATCGGCCAGTGCAGATTTTCGGGGTGATTTCATTAAGGGTTTTTTCAACCTTCCTATGTTCCAGGGCCCTAAACTACGTCGTTTTATGTATTTTTATGGGCATGTTAAGATAGGTTAAGTCCCTTTTGCATAGTCATTTCCATGCATGCAAAATTAGGAAAAATTATGAGAGATCAAGCCAATTGTCAAGCTCTTCTTCATCAATTCTCCATTGGGCATTCAAAGAACTTTGAAATCTGATCTTACCCAGGTATATACAGTTATGAATGGGTGTGTCCATTCCCACCCATACCCAATTTCTATTAATTTACGAAAAATTGATCGAAATCTCATGGGCTTTTAATTCAAATCTTGTGGAATTTTTAATGATTTACCAATGGGTTGTTATAAATTTTGATTTAGATCTAATTTTATGAATTTTGATAAGATTTTACAACTATTTTGATTATAAATTATTGATTTCGATTTCTACTAAATTAATCCTAATTATGTATGATCTATGATGGATCAATATGATCTTCACTTCAATTGTTGATATTTACAATCCCAGCATGATTTATGATTTGAAATATTGATTTATTCAAATACTCATTATGATTTGATGATTTACAAGTAACATGCATGATCTACAAGTATGCATGAACCCTATGGTTTATGAATTATGTTTTGGCCGACTCACCAACCTTACGTCATGGCTAGTTCATGTATGTACAAGTATGTTTAGGAATATCATGATTTAACTAGCCCATGAATTCATTCATATTATACTAAGAGCACTATATATGTTTTAGGAGTAGTATTTAACACTTAGTAGGTTTGAGGCCTCGTCTGCCTCGGATCTCATAAACTACGTGCCACCGTAGGTATGTTGGGACCTCCCTTGTGACTGTCCTCGGTCCAAATGGCCCTTTTCAAGTGTGATCACGTCTTTCTTTCTAACCTTGGCAATGTATGAACACCCTCCTATTTAGGGTTACAAGTCGGGCTCCATGTGTGCTCATATGGGGTATGTCGGTTATGAGAATCTCCCGCTATTCCTCATGATTTATGCATGTTTATTATTATATATATTATCTCAAGTTATGTTCAATACATCTTTTTTCTCATGATTATGATTACGATTATATTACAAATGCTTTGAAAACCTTTGGCCTTATGTTATCTTACGATATTTATGATATGAGCATGATGTCCTACTCTCATGATGTTTTATGAGTTTTTTTTCATATTTTAAATGTCCATTTTACTTACCTTGCATACTCGGTACATTCCAGGTACTGACTGCATACCTTCTATGCTGTATCGTTTCATCATACAGGACCCGACTCTCAGGCTCATCTCCATCCTTAGTCCATTCCAGAGTTTGTTATCAGCCTGTTGGTGAATCATCATGTTCCGAGGGACATATGACTAGACATTTATGATGTTATTTTGTTTCAACTTTGGCCGGGTTAGTTGGGGGTGTTGTCCCATCAACCCATCTTATATGATAGAGGCTTTTAGACCGTATGTAGTATTCAGCTTATGTGTATGTTTAATGCTTCCAAATGTGATGATAAGCTATGTTATGTTTACGTTTCCGATATATCTTATGTTCAATCTTTTGCTTGAAGTGAATGAAGTTAGATATGCTTATGCCATGGGTGGACTTGGAGCCTCTCGGGGTTCCTTGTCCCGTGTTACCATCCGGGTCTATGTTCAGGTCGTGAAAAACTTGGTATCAGAGCAATAGGTTTGAAGTATCCTAGGGTGTCTGAAAATCGCGTTAAGTAGAGTCTTTTTCATGGGTGTGAAGCGTGCCACACTTATGACAAAGCTGCTACGGGATGTTTAGCGTTCCCTTATTTCATTATCTATGTCGTGGGATGAAAAATCCTTTTGTCATTCTTATTTGTGCTATTCGCAATTACAGAATCATGGCTCCTCGAAGAGTGAACGGAAGAAGAAATGGAAATGGTGAAGGCTACGAAGATGGAAATGGTCATGGACATCAGCAAGTCCCATCTGTTCAGGAGCCCCAGGCACCAGAGCTAGTTGCCTACGCTGAGTTTAGGGAAACATTCCATATGTTGGCGCAGGCCTTGACCGCTCAAGTCAATCAGCAGGCTGTTGTGCATATTCCATATAATGGCAATGCGGCGATGGCCCAGATCAGAGATTTCTTGAGGAGGAACACGTCGGAGTTCCTTGGGTCCAAGTTGGATGAGGATCAACACAAATTCATCAAGGAGATTCTAAATATCATCCAGGTCATGGGGGTAATAAATTAAGAGTGCGTTGATTTGGCCTCCTATCAACTAAAAGGGGTGGCGCTTATATAGTTCAAGCAGTGGAGAGATGCTAGGGCAGTTGGTACAGGCCCTATAGGTTGGGAAGAGTTCCACCCATCATTCCTGGATCGGTTCTTCCCTCGTGAGATAGCGGAACTGAAGGTGTCCAAGTTTGTTAACCTGAAGCAGGGTGACGTGTCAGTTCAGGAGTTTTCTTTGGAGTTCACCCGTCTATTTAAGTATGCCCCAGAGTTGGTGGCAGACCAGAGGGCTCGAGTGAGCTGATTTGTGCGTGGAGTGGTGGACTACCTTGATAAGGATTGTAGGATCACCATGTTGCATCAGGATATAGATTTTCCCCGCATTGTGTTGCATGCTCAGTAGATGGAGTCGGTGTATCAGAGGCAGAGAGAGGCCAAGAGGGCCAGGACCAACAATTATGGGATTTCTCAAGCCAGTTGGGGGGTGACAACATCAACAGTCTCAGCATAGGTCTATTGTTCCAGCACCACAATCGACCAATTCACCATCTATATTTCAAGGGGATCAGAGAAGCAGGGCTCTAGATTCGAGAGGCTAGGGTAACATGCAGATAGAGAGCACATTCCCAGCCTGTGCGAAGTGCGGCAAGAATGACTTAGGGAGGTGCCTAGTTGGCTTGGATTCTTGTTTTGGGTGTGGCAAACCCGGACACAGACTCAAGGATTTCCCTTCGGCCAGATCAGGGGGCGGCGGAGCCCACATGCCAGCTGCTAGTTTAGCTGCTCCAGTAGCACGTCCCCCTCAGTAGGGTGCCTCAACTAGTTCAGTCGGCAGTTAGCGCCAAAATAAGTTTTATGCTTTAGCATCTTGCCAGGAGCAGGAGTCTACCCGGATGTGGTCACTGGTATGTTGCGAGTTTTCTATATTGATGTTTATGATTTGCTAGATTCGGGAGCTACCTTGTCTTTTATGACTCCTTACATTGCTAGTAGCTTTGGAGTTAGTCCCGAGACTTTGTCAAAACCATTTTTAGTTTCTACTCCTATTGGTGATTCGGTTGTAGCTAAGCAGGTGTATAGAGGATGCCCGATCACTATATTGCGTAAAGTCACCTCCGAGACCTTGTAGAGTTAGCCATGACTGACTTTGATATTATTCTTGGCATGGATTGGCTGTATGTACATTATGCTTCTATTAATTGTAGAACCCATGCAGTGGAGTTTCGTTTTCCAGGTGAATCAGTTTTGGAGTGGAAGGATAGTTCGGTCGTGCCTGTAGGTAATTTTATTGCATATCTTAAGGCCAGAAAGATGATTTCTAAGGGTTTCATGTATTATCTAGTTAGGGTCAAGATTTTGAGTCCGAGACCCCAACTATCAAGTCAATTTCGGTGGTGCATGAGTACCCAAAAGTATTCCCAGATGATTTACTAAGTGTTCCACCAAAGAGGGAAATGGATTTTGGTATTGACCTTCTACCCGACATGTAGCCTATATCTATCCTCCTTACAGGATGGCTCCAATCGAGCTAAAAGAGTTTGAAGGATTAGTTGAAGGACCTATTAGATAAGGGCTTCATTCGACCGAGCAAGTCTCCATTGGGTGCACCAATTTTATTTGTCCGAAAGAAGGATGGTTCCCTTCGGATGTGCATTGACTATTAGCAATTGAACAAAGTCACCGTAAAGAACAGGTATGTTTTACATGGGATCGATGATTTGTTTGACAAGATTTAGGTTGCCAGAGTTTCTCAAAGATAGATCTCAGGTCCGGGTATCATCAGCTCAGAGTTCGGGAGTGCGATATCCCAAAGACAGTTGTAAGGATGCAGTATGGTCATTATGAGTTTGTAGTTATGTCTTTTGGACTAACAAATGCTCCTGCAGCTTTTATGGACCTGGTGAACAGGGTGTTCAAACTTATTTGGATATGTTCGTGATCGTCTTCATTGATGAAATCCTTATATATTCTCGGAGCGAGGAGGAGGATGTCGCTCATTTGAGAGTAGTGCTTCAGACTCTCAAGGATCGTCAATTGTATGCAAAGTTTAGCAAGTGCGAGTTTTGGTTGAACTCCGTAGCATTGTTAGGCCATGTGGTATCCAGTGAGGGCCGAAAGGTAGATTTGCAGAAAATCGAGACACTGAAGAATTGGCCTAGGCTGGTGAATCCTTCGGATATTCAGAGTTTCTTGGGCCTATCTGGTTACTACCGGAGATTTGTGGAGGGTTTTTCATCTGTTGCAGCACCTTTGACCAAATTGACTCAGAAGAAGGTGAAGTTTCAATGATCGGAGGCTTATGAGAAGAGCTTCCAAGAGTTGAAGACTCAACTTACTACAACACTGATGTTGACCCTGCCCGAGGGCACGCAGAAGGATCTCAATCTAAAGCAAAGGAGGTGGTTAGAAGTGATCAAAGACCACGATATGAGTATCCTTTATCATCTGAGTAAGGCTAATGTGGTAACGGACGCACTTAGTAGACTCTCTATGGAGAGTGTGTCCCATGTGGAGGCGGGGAGGAAAGAGTTGGTGAAAGATGTATGTTGACTCACAAGGATGGGAGTTAGGTTGGTCGACTCGAATTATAGCGGCGTTGTTGTCCAGAAAGGATCAAAATCGTCCTTGGTGATGGATGTGAAAGCTAGAGAAGATGAGGACCCAATTTTGGTATACTTGAAGGAAGTTGTTCGCAGTCAGAAGGTGGAGGTGTTATCCCAAGGGGGAGATGGTGTGCTTCGGTACCAGGGTCGCTTGTGTGTTCCAGCTGTTGATGACTTGAGAAGTCGGATATTGCATGAGGCCCATGGATCCAGGTATTCTATCCATTCGGTTCCACCAAGATGTATCGTGATTTACGGGAAATATATTGGTGGAATTGAATGAAGAAGGATATTGCAAATTCATAGCCAAATGCTCGAACTATCAACAAGTAAAGGTTGAGCTTCAAAGCTCGGAAGGCATACTTCAGGATATCAGCATTCCTACTTGGAAGTGGGAAGAAATTAATATGGATTTCATCACTTTGGGAAGAAATTAATATGGATTTCATCACTTTCTTACCTCGTACTCGTCGACAATATGACTCTATTTGGGTGGTGGTAGAAAAGTGATAGCGCACAAACCACACCTTTTACTGAAGTGAGAAGCGGACGTTGTCAATAAAGAACCCAACTAGAGGTTGGGGTCGAACCCACAGGGAATAGGGAGACTGGATTATAGCCGGTAACTGAATTCGTAAGGTAGTTACTTCAAATTAGGATGAATATAAAGAAAATCAATAATAAAAGCTGATATCAAAATTCTGATGCTAAGTCAATATCAAAGGATAACTAGGGTTATGTTCCCCACGGGTTCATAACTGCTTCGGGTATACCCTCGTGGTTATCATCAATACTTACTTATAGAACTAATAACTTAGGTTCAATCAATCGATCGACCAGTCCCTGTTGAATGACTATACTCAATCACTCGACTAAGTCTAATGAGTGGTTTCAAACTATCCGTTATCACTAAGTTTTAGATTTAACTATCCTGCGACCACAGCTCAAGTTAATACAATGATCATCAAGATCAAGACTCCGTTGTAATTCTCTTTTCCTAATCTCTACCTCTTCAACCAAAGAAAGTAAAGAATTCTGGCACTTACTAACATTGCGCACACTTAAGAAACATTTAAGCATGAAGAGAATACAATATAAGTGTTTGTATTGATTATAAGATCACTTTGTGTAACCCTAACTTGTTAATTCACCATGGTTCTCACAACCCTAGCTATGGAGGTTTTAGCCTCTCATAGTTGCAAGGTTGTGATTTGCATTTATGATTAAGAATAAAAATCAATACTTACAATAATGATTGAGAAAAAAACACTTCCTTCAATTACTCCACAAAAATCTTGAGAAACAAGTAGCAAGAACAAGATGAATGCAAGAACAGGTTGATCACAAGTTAAGACCAACTCAATTCTCTCTCTTCTCAAGGATTCTACTCTCTAAAACAATCAAACTGACGTCCTCCTAAAATAATAAAACCTAAAAGATATTTATACAGACACAAGAATCATTTTCCTAAGCTAGCAGAGTGAATTTCCATATCTGTCGTCGCCAGTGCCATGACTCGACCTACGATCCGTACCATGCTCCTACGACCCGTAGCTTCCTCTCGTACAATCTTAGCTGGCTAAATTCTGGCTAAGTGTTGGATCTGGGTATGACTCGTACAATCCACTCACGACTTATACTGAGCTCCAATACTTTGAATCAGAGATTTTGAATATTTTTATAAGTTCATCACGACCAGAATGGTACGACTCGTACTTACGACTAATGGGTCATACTTTATTCTCATAGCAGGAGTCAGAATCAGATGCAATTCTTCTATATTTCATCACGACTTCCTCATCACGACTCGTACATGCCTGCTATGAATTATACTAGGACTCGTGGGTCACATCTGCTCAGCCTTAACTTTCAGCAACTTCTCACGACCACCAGTATGACTCGTAGGTCCTTCCTACGATTCGTATTGTGGCCTGCACTTTTTGCCCATTTTTCACTTTTTAAGCTATCTTTTGCAATTTTCAGTTCCAACACTTTTTTATCCTTTAACAAAAGGAAAAGTACCTCATATCCACATAAATACACCTAAGTCTATGTTGTTTTCTTAGTTTTGAGCGTCGAGTGTGCTACAAATCCACAGCACATCAACTCCCTAAACATTAGACTTTTGCATGTCCGCAGGCAAAGAAAAGAAACTCTAGAACACGATGCTCAACTAGAAAATAGACTTAACATACTACAGCTAATACTCAAACAAACCTGCACTTTCTATACAAACTCTATTGACCCTTTCTCATGGAACCACATCAGCTAATGTATTACAAGCAACCTCAAAACATCATTAAAAGGGACCAAAATATGTCATCTAGCTATCAACAGGCAGTCAAGTCATCGCCAATGTTTTTTACACAGACCAACAGTAAAAGCAAACATAATCCATGTACCCTCACACATATGAAGTCCCCTCTCGGATATAAATTGTCAAACATAGCATGGGACTCAACAAGTAAGGCACTCACTCTCACAAGGAAGTTACAAGTATTGTGTGTCTTATACCATAGGCTTGCCCTTATTTTCTCTACTTTGATTTTTCAGATGGTCGAGTTAAGATCACTATACGACTTGGTATGGCTTGTAATGTAGGCTCAGGGCTGGACATGATAAAGATGGAAGATTTTATAAGTGACTATTCCTTCCTTGGCACTACATACATTGGCTACACCATTGATCTTGGGCATAATTGCATGCCCAAGTGCTACCTTATAACTCAATTTAGTCTTGTTTATCTAATTATTTATATACATTCTCATGTGATTTTATGTAAATGTGAATATATACTAACCAACATTATTAGTCCTTGTTTTTGGAGGTTAATAATGCATTTGAGGAACTAATTCATGATTTGGTGAAGTGGAGGAATGGAATCAAGAGCAAAATGTGAAAGTCAACAAGAAAACATGCAATACCTGGCACCCTGCGCGATAGGGGCCGTGACACGCTGCCAACGCGGCAACACTTGGCCAAAAATTGCATTTTTTTTTGGCACATTACAGTGAGGGTACGCGTTACCTCCATGTCACGAAGGTCAATTAGGGCGTTCACCTCTGTGACACATTGCTGTTCCACCACAGGCCAAATTTTGTATTTTTACAGCATAGTATAAATTGAACCCTTATCTTCTAAAATCGGGGGACACGGGATTTTCTGGAAAAACCGAAGGAGGCGCGAAGGAGACTTGAAGAACTCCTATTGGGTTCATATTTTCTTGGTTTATTTTCATCTATTCTTGTAAGTATATTACTCTAAACATGTTTTCGTGTAATTATACGAACATGAGTGGCTAGAACCCTTCCTCTAGGGTTGAAGCCACAAGATATGATTGTGATTTTGCGGTTTGTTTTGGAATTAAGTTATTGATTGTTGTTTTTGTCTTGCATTCTGGATTGTTGGTTGTTTTCATGATTGATCACCATGAAAACATACACGTTAGCTTAGGCATATGCTTGAGAAAGTATTTATCTAGGTCAGAACATGAGAATGTAAGAAGCATGTTTGTATCTCACGATATAATTTTGTGTTAGGATAGAAATATACCTAATGCCTTGCTTGGTTGATGAAACGGGGGTATTTAGAGACCAACTTAGGTTTATCACATCACCACTCGAAGAAGTAGTTGTGAAGCTAAGTTGAGTTAAATGATTAGGTGCATGAAATTCCCTAATCATTTCCACGTAAACCACAACATAATTGATTGCCCACGAACTAGAATTAGCATCCTCGCTCACAATGATGCAGTGAGGCTAGTTTGTCATGTTTAGAGGCTCGAAAGACCATGAACATGCAATTCTAATTATGTGAGATTACAATCGATTGGTTCATACCTAAACCATTGCAAATCTTAGTATCGTATGTGTTCGGCTGTTTGCTATATGGGTGTATAACTACATGCAAGTGCACGTGGTCGAATAAGGAGTAAAGTGGCTTAAGTAAGCCAACTATCGATCCTACAATGACTGGGATGAGGTAACAAATTACTTAAGTGTTACTATATTGATTCTAAAAATGAAGACAACAGTGCACGAAGAGTTTGATATATTTTGATTTCTAATTTTATCTTAAGTCTGCAAAGAGTATATAATTTGAGTCTGAACTATGAATGTGAGCATGCTGAGGTTAAACGAACAAGGAAATAAATTATCGATATAATTTGGTTAACTTTTCCTCTGGTTGCTAGTCAAGAACTATTGCCAATGGATTAAAACTCTCGTATTTAACCCAACTTAAGAATCATAAACCATCCACCTATATTTCAGTAATTAAATGAAATTCATGTTCTAGCCATACAAAACTGGTTCCTTAATTGACTAATACGACCTTCAGGTATATTTCTATCCTGAAGGAAAATCAATTCTCAATTTTCCCAAACCAAGAAAAGATCATATCCTATTGATTCACAACTTTCCAATTTCTTGCTCTCTCGAGTGAAACCGGACTTTTTAGATGTACATTAATATAGGCCACACATTAATGCAGTAAGAAAAGAATCAATAGAACAACCATGGAAGAAAAGATTAAAAACCAAATTGATCAACAATCACATTTCAGTACAATTGTTCTTAACCTCAGCAAGAAGAGGAATTAGCCACTCATTTGTGGATTAAACATCGTTAAATGAGTGTTAAACATACAAGAAATTGAATTAAAGAAGAAATAGATAGAGAAAAACCCTGATAATTTCATCCCCTCAACTGCCTGTAACCCACGTTCTTGCTCCACCAAGTCAGAATATCTAAAATAAAACCTAAGTGTGCTATTTATATTAGTGGGAATTTTTCCCGGAATAACAAGCAACATGTCATGGAGTGCATCACGGAGCACTGCCTCCGTGACATGTAGGCAACGCGAAAGCTCTCTGGAAATCACCCGAAATTTGGCCTCGGTAGCAACTTGCCGCGTTGGCAGCATGTCACGCTTCTTGGGCAGCGCGTTGGCACCTCCATGTCACGCAGCCAGCCTGCCGTGGCATGTTGTCAACGTGCAGGTGGGCTGTTGTGATCAGCCTGCCTGCCGTGGCACGTTGCTGACGCGCAGGTGGGCTGTTTTGTGCCTCCTCTTTGCCGACGTTCACGGGTTAATTCTGTTTCCAAGCCTCTACTTCACCAACTCATGGATTAGTTACTCAAAAGTCATCAAAACCTACAAAACAAAGGCTAATCATGTTGGTTAGCACATATCTTCACATTCATATAAAATTACATGAAAATGTATACAATAACTTAGATAAACAAGACTAATTTAAGTCATAAAGCGTATCTCGGGCATTCTATTTTTGCCTGTGATCACAACCCCACACTTAAAGCCTTGTTCGTCCTCGAACAACCTTTTACATATCATGCATATGGATCCCACATAACTAATTTAGCAAGATAATTCAAGTTACGGCTATAATGATTATGTAACATAACAAGCTACAAATAGAGGATGCACGATTTGATCATTGAAATAAAGTACAACTATGTTAAGACTTCTTAACCTCAAGAATCGACTCTCAATCTTAGCAAACTCATGCAAATCAACTGATTAAGAAATCTCACATGAATTATATCCTTCATTCAACATGTGCCCTCACGGAAAGAGAGTTTCCCAATTTCACACGCAAAAACAATTTTTAACTCACAACATGTGTGGGTACATGAATAGAATTTCACTCACTCTCACAAAGAATTCACATGCATCATGTAATAACCCATAAGCTTGCCCTTAGTGTTTTATTCCACTAATTTAGGATGTATGAATGTAAGATCAAGTAGGACTTTTTAGGTTGTAATGTAACTCAGGTGCGGGTAGCTACTATTATGGCCAGTAATAGTGACTATCTTTCCTAAGAGCTTTTAATACATCACGCCCTCATTACGAACTTTACTTCCCTTACTTCACCTTTTTCTCCTTTCAGCTTTCTTTTTCCTCTTATGTTCCCCCTTTTCTTTAAGCACTTTTGGCTTATTAGCAAGGAATTCTATAAGTAACTTTTCATTAATTTAATTTCTTACTCCCTACTAATACTCAACCATTTTCACACAAGTGCACCTTTGTCCTTTTCTCACTTCTACAACTTGCTACTTTTCCTTTCTTTTCCTTCTTCTCACTCCTTTACTCCTTCGGATTTTTCCTTTAAGCGCTTAGGAGTTTTGGTTAAAGTTCAAGGATAATGAAAGAAAAAGGATTGAGATTATGTTGCAACTGTCAAAGAATAGGCTCAAGGCTCAATGGGGTTAACTAGGATTAATTTTTCAAGGTAGGTGAAATGAGGGATAAACATTTGGTTCATTCAAAGAAATGCCTAAATCATCTCCTACAATTCACATCCTTCATTTCGTTTTATAAACACACCAGGCAAGTTCTAGACAATCCACAATAGCACAGAATACTCAAAAACCTTACACTCATGGCACATGCTCAATTCAAGACACATTCAGTAGACTCTTACTCAGCTAATCACAAGAATTCAGAATTAAGCTTCAATCATATTGAGTCAAATTGAAGAGCCTAAGTGTCTCACACAAAGTTATACACCTGCATGCTTCACACTGAACATACTTTCCTCTTAAAATCACATATAGCACATAACAAGAACATCAAGCACCAATTAGTTATGGTTTCAAAAACCCAAAACCTATCAACTAATTTTTCCTCAAGACGGTCGTCATCCATCCATCGTTGGAAACAGTCCCTAACTATGACTAAAACATTATATACAGACAAAGAAAAAAAATTTTATTCTTCTGTTCAAAGACCCCCCGTTGGAAAAGAATCGAAAAGAAAAACCAACGGGTGATGAAGTCATGCTTAACTCACAAAAATTTTTCAATTTTCTCACAAGCATTACATTCACCAAAAATCGTTAAGCATAAAAATTTAAAAAATTTCCCCTGAAATTTACCTCACCCCACACTTGAATCATGCTATGTCCTCATAGCATCAAATTAACATTTAAAGAGGGTGAGAAATACTCCCTGAGGCCTTTAGGCCAAGCTACAACATGCTTTACTTCAACTTGCACAAGTGGGTGTTTGACCCCACACTTTTTCTCTTCCGTGCTTGCTAGTTTCCTCCTCCAAGGGTACTCAGACTTCCCCTCCATCTGTGCTTAACTTTCCACCAAAACAACACAAGATGAAAATAAACAAAAATCAACTCAAATGCAAGAAATTAAAATGGTACCTATGGTACCCTTGGGTTGCCTCCCAAGCAACGCTTGATTTTACATCGCGGCACGATGTAAAAAGTTTCACCATTTTTTCCTCCACCTTGAGGATATGAATCTCACCCCTAATTTCTTTTCTAATTTCCTCATATGCTCTAAGGGTGGTGGTGAAAAATTGTAAGGACCAAACAGTAGATGTTGCCTTTTGAACTTATTGGCCCTTAAGTAAGTGAAGTCATTTTGTCTCTCTGAGTTAGCAAATTTCAAAATATACGGGGCTTGGACCTCCTCTAGACATTTCTCTATAAGCTTGGAAGACTCTATTTCTCGGTTGTCAACCAAACTTAACGTCGAAAAATGCTTCGAGTGTGGTCCAATAAACCTCAACTCTGAAACTACATTGTGCTTGACCTCCTTACTTGTATACACCTTTTCAGCATCGACATCTATCTGTCCATTAATGTCAACTGGGGGATACTCTATCTCTTCTTCCATGAATGGATTTTCCATAAGTGTGAGCCCATCATAGGGACACTCAAGAGATTCTAATTTTTGGGCTTCATCCAAAAATTCACACTTGTCTTCCTCTTGTAGTTCCTCTTGAATATCGGTTAAAACTGTCACCTGCAATTTATCACAAGCTTCAGCCTCAGCAATAATCTCCGTGAGTTTGACGCTCATCCTTTCTAGAGCCTCTGCATTCTCTTCTTGTTGGATTCTCAATACTGCCATCGCCTCCTTCATTGTTTTTGATTGCTGCAGGAGTTGTTTCAGCATGTCTTCTATTTGAGCTTGGCGTCCCAAGTCCTCATTTTTAGCATGCCTATATTCAGCAAAAACAACAGAAGGATCATAGTAGCGGCTTGGGGGAGGGGAATATGCATTCGGACAGCCATCCCAATGGTCATCTTGACCACCACAAATATTGCACGTGTTACAGGGTTGCCACGAGTTGTGTCCTCCGAAATTCAGACAAGATTCACCAAAATATGAGTATCCACCATTTAAACCATTTGTATTCCATGATGTCATGTCAATAAGGGTATCCGAAAAAGAAGAAA
Source organism: Datura wrightii (assembly GCA_035772735.1). Lineage (NCBI taxonomy): Eukaryota > Viridiplantae > Streptophyta > Magnoliopsida > Solanales > Solanaceae > Datura > Datura wrightii. The sequence continues at coordinate 48,836,310 of JASDFA010000019.1, forward strand.
AATAAAATAAAATTAAATTAAAAAAAATTAAAACAAACACTAAGACCAAGTTGTCAGCACTTAGAAAAAAAATATAATAAATTTACACTTAAGAAAATTTCACCAATTGCCGGTCCCCGGCAACAGCGCCAAAAACTTGTTCGGCTGTTTGTTATATGGGTGTATAACTACACGCAATTGCACGTGGTCGAACAAGTAGTAAAGTGGCTTAAGTAAGCCAAGTAACGATCCCACAGGGACTGGGATGAGGTAACATATTACTTAAGTGTTACTATATTGATTCTAAAAATGAAGACAATTGTGCAACGAAGAGTTTGATATATTTTGATTTCTAATTTTATCCTAAATCTGCAAAGAGTATATAATTTGAGTCTGAACTATGAATGTGAGCATGCTGAGGTTAAACGAACATGTAAGGAAATAAATTATCGATATAATTTGGTTAACTTTTCCTCCTGTTGCTAGTCAAGGACTATTGCCAATGGATTAAAACTCTCATATTTAACCCAACTTAAAAATCATAAACCGTCCACCTACATTTCTGTGATTAAACGAAATTCATGTTCTAGCCATACAAAAATGGTTCCTTAATTGACTAATACGACCTTCAGGTATATTTCTATCCTGAAGGTAAATCAATTCTCAATTTTCCCAAACCAAGAAAAGATCATATCCTATTGATTCACAACTTTCCAATTTCTTGCTCTCTCGAGTGAAACCGGACTTTTTAGATGTACAGTAATATAGGCCACACATTAATGCAGTAAGAACAAGAATCAATAGAACAACCATGGAAGAAAAGATTAAAAACCAAATTGATCAACAAGCACATTTCAGTACAATTGTTCTTAACCTCAGCAAGAAGAGGAATTAGCCACTCAATTGTGGATTAAACATCATTAAATGAGTGTTAAACATACAAGCAATTGAATTAAAGAAGAAGGAGATAGAGAAAAACCCTGATAATTTCGTCCTCTCAACTGCCTGTAACCCACGTTCTTGCTCCACCAAGTTAGAATATCTAAAATAAAACCTAAGTGTGCTATTTATATTAGTGGAAATTTTTCCCGGAATAAAAAGCAACGTGTCACGGAGTGCATCGCGGAGCACTGCCTCCTTGACATGGAGGCAACGCGAAAGCTCTCTGGAAATCACCCGAAATTTGGCCTCGGCAGCACCTTGCCGCATTGGCAGCGTGTTACGCTGCTTGGGCAGCACGTTGGCACCTCCATGTCGCGCAGCCAGCCTGTCGTGGCACGTTGCCAACGTGCAGGTTGGCTGTTGTGATCAGCCAGCCTGCCGTGGCACGTTGCCGACGTGCAGGTGGGTTGTTTAGGGCCTCCTCTTTGCCGACGTTCACGGGTTAATTCCATTTCCAAGCCTCTACTTCACCAACTCATGGATTTGTTACTCAAAAGTCATCAAAACCTACAAAACAGAGGCTAATCATGTTGGTTAGCACATATCTTCACATTCATATAAAATTACATGAAAATGTATACAATAACTTAGATAAACAAGACTAATTTAAGTCATAAAGCGTATCTCGGGCATGCTATTTTTTCCTGTGATCAGCATGATTATTTGGTTTTAACTCTACGTTGCTCCTAGAGTGAATTCAGAATATTTCGTTGACCATATTTAGACCTAATTAAACCTTCTCGAAAACCTCTTGAATCTTCACTTGCGAAAGTTAATATCACACTTGAACTTGATAGTTAGCTGAATTGGTCTAGTCCCTGTGGGTTCGACATTCCGGTTCTTAAAAAGAGCCATTATATTACTTGCACGACCCGTACACTTGCGGGCACGAACAAATTTTTGGCGCCGTTGCCGGGGATTGCCAATTGGTAAAATTGTTTTCTTAAGTGTTAGTTTACAATTTCTTATTAGTGCTGATAACTTGGTCTTAGCCTGTCTTTTGCAGATATTGAATTCTGTTGAACACTGGAAAGAGACAAGGAGCTGGTGGATTCACACTTAGAGCCAAAAAGATAATTCCATCGTCAAAGGAGAGAAGCTCCAGAGAAAAAGCTGCGGTTGCTCAGACAAACAATCCTAGAGCAACAATAGAATCCACCACTTGTAAGGGCAGTGTTAGTGCCCGAAGAAATGGAAGCTAGGCCGGTTCGCAGAGTGGCAATCCCACATGCTATCAACGTTACATCTAGCATTTGCAAACCTGAGCCAGGAGGGAGGTTCGAGTTTAAACAGAATATGGTGCAATTGCTGCACACCAGCGGGCAATTCATAGGTTTCCCTCACGAGGATCCACAACAACATCTCCAAAGCTTTTTGGAGATAGGTGACACTTACATCCCCACTGGAGTGTCATCCGATTACGTCAGGCTGACATTGTTCCCATTTTCACTTTTGGGAGAAGCAAAGAGATGGTTGAAAGATGAGCCACCTAATTCCATCACTACTTGGGATGATCTTGCAAAGAAATTCTTGATACAGTTCTTTCCATCTGGTAAAACAGCAAGACTTAGAAGTCAAATTCCAAGTTTTAAACAAAGAGAGGGGGAGAATCTGTATCAAGCTTGGGAACGATTCAAATCTATGTTGCGGGATTGTCCTCATCATCACCAATCCAATGATGTGCTGGTGCATACTTTCATAGAGGGTTTGGAACCCCACACAAAAATCTTGCTAGACTCAGCAGCAGGGGGACAAGCATTAGAAAAAACTTATGAGGAGTTCTATACTTTGTTGAACCGTATTTCGCAGGGAAATCTAGAGTGGAATGCGGACTCTTCTAGAGGAGGAACAAGGAAAGCGGCAGGAGTCTTGGAAATGGATGGTTTTACAGCTATCGCTGCATAGATAGCTGCGTTACAGAATCAACTCAATACCCACTTCAGCAATATGAGCATGAATCAGTCTCAAGCCCTAGTGAATGTAGTGCAGCAGATTTGGTGTGAAGTGTGTGGCAGTAATGAACACTCAGCTGAGTGTTGTGGTGCGAATCCTGATTCAGTGAACTTTGTTGGTAATGTATAGAGAAATAATCACCAACAGTATGGCAACAACTACAACTCTAATTGGAGGAGTCACCCGAATTTCTCTTGGGGTAGTAACAGCCATCAAGGGCAGAGTTCGAGTCAGGGGGCACAGGGAAATCAGGGAGGGCAGCAGAACTATCAGTCTCAATAAAGAAGCAACAATGCACCTCCTCCACCACCATCACCCAGCATCGAGGAAATGTTCAAAACGATGATAGCTAACCAAGCTCAATTGCAGGCTTACTATGTGAAATTTGCAGCCGATTTAGAGAACAATCAGTTAGCTACAACGGAATTGGAGTATCAGTTTGGGCAACTAGCTGGAGCTCAGAACACCGTGCCTAGAGGACTTCTGAGTGACACTGACCCCAACCCCAAGCAAGTGAATGCAGTGACCACAAGGAGTAGTTTACAACTCAAGGAGGTGGAACCAAAAAGACCACCGCAGCAGTCGAGAGCAGTGGAGAATGAGAGGGAACACAATGATGATAGGGGGAAGGAGAAGGAAGCTGAACCAGAAAGACCACGACCCTCATTCCCTCAATGATTAAAGAAACACAAGGAGGATGCATGTTTTAAAAAGTTCATGGAGGTGCTTAAACAGGTACACATTAATTTAACTCTTGTTGATGTTTTGCAGGGAGTGCCGAAGTACCCAAAATATATCAAGGACATCGTGGCGAACAAAAGCAGGTTGATGGAGTACGCTACGGTGGCGCTTACGGAGGAGTGCACTTCCCGGATACAAAATAGGTTGCCCACAAAGCTCAAAGACCTTGGGAGCTTTACAATTCAACTTACAATCGGGCAGAGTATCCGAGCTCGTGGATTATGTAATTTGGGAGCTAGCATTAACTTGATGCCGACATCGGTACTCAAGAAATTAGGGCTAGGCAGTCCTAGACCAACGATAGTGATCTTGCAACTAGCGGATCGTTCTTTGCCAGACCAGATGGCATTGTAGAGGACGTGCTAGTGCAAGTGGGCTCCCTTATCTTCTCGGTAGACTTCGTTGTGCTGGATTTTGAGCGGAATGCAGAAGTCCTATTTATTTTGGGACGTCCTTTCTTGGAGACTGGAAAACCACTGATTGATGTAGCTGCAGTGCAGCTAACCATGCGGGCACACGACAAGGTGGAGGTATTTGATGTATTTAAGGCCATGAAACTTTCGACCATACATGAGGAGCTTTCAACAATCAGTGTGCTTGATCATGCAGAAATTCGTCAGATTGTTGAATCTCAAGACCCATTGGAAAGAGTGTTGATGAACTCCGATCATTTCGGAGATAGAGATGCTTATGAGGTGGTGAAAATGCTGAATGAGCCACAAAGGCATCCCAGGAAGCAGGAATTTCAGTCTCTAATGAGGTCTCTGGAACCATTGCCGAAACCATCTATTGAGGAAGCACCAAATATGGAATTGAAAGAATTGCCTCCCCATTTAAAATATGTCTTTTGGGGGGAAGATGATACTTTGTCAGTCATCTCCGTAGAATTGATGGAGGCACAGGAAAAGGAAGCATTGGGTGTCCTTAAAAGAAGGAAGAAAGCAATGGGCTGGCAAATGTCAGATATTTAGGGTATCAAACTAGCTTTTTGCACACACAGAATTTTCATGGAGACAAGAGCAAAGACAACTATTCAGCCTCAGCGAAGGTTAAATTCGGCAATGAAGGATGTGGTTAGGAAAGAAATAATTAAGTGGCTTGATGCAGGTGTGGTCTATCCTATCTCGGACAGCGAATGGGTCAGCCCCGTTCAGTGCGTTCCAAAGAAAGGAGGGATGACCGTGGTCAGCAATGAAAAAAATGAGTTGATCCCTACACGAACCGTCACAGGCTGGCAGATTTCCATGGACTATAGAAAGCTTAATGAAGCCACAAGGAAAGATCACTATCCTATCCCGTTCATTGATCAGATATTAGACAGGTTGGCTAGACAAGAATATTATTGTTTCCTTGATGGGTACTCTGGCTATAACCAAATAGCCATAGCACCGTAGGATCAGGAGAAGACTACTTTCACATGTCCTTATGGGACATATGCTTTTAGGCAGATGCCATTTGGGTTATGCAATGCACCCGCCACATTCCAGAGATGCATGATAGCTATCTTCCACGACATGGTGGAGGATTTCATTGAGGTATTTATGGATGATTTTTCTGTTTTCGGTAATTCGTTTGCTACTTGTTTGTAGAATCTTGACAGGGTGCTAGCTTGCTGCGAAAAATCCAACCTTATACTCAACTGGGAGAAATGCCATTTCTTAGTCAAGGAGGGTATCATCCTTGGCCATAAAGTGTCTTGCAAGGGGTTGGAGGTCGATCGTGTTAAGATCGAAGTTATTGAGAAGCTACCACCACCTGTGTCGGTGAAGGGTGTTCGCAGTTTTCTCAGGCATGCAGGGTTCTACAGATGGTTCATCAAAAACTTCTCCAAAATTTCTAGACCATTATACAGATTGCTAGAAAAAGAGGTCGAGTTCGAGTTGGATGATGAGTGTGTCAAAGCATTCGAGGAGTTGAAGTAGAAATTGATAGAAGCACCTATCCTTATTTCTCCGGATTTGGAACAACCATTTGAACTGATGTGTGATGCAAGCGATGTGGCTATAGGAGCTGTATTGGGGCAGTGGAGGAATAGAATCTTTAATTCTATTCATTATGCAAGCAAATCACTGAACACTGCCCGAAGTAATTATACAGTCACAGAGAAGGAGATGCTAGCATTGGTGTTTGCGTTTGATAAATTCAGGTCCTATTTGGTGGGTTCGAGAGTAGTGGTGTATACCGATCATGCAGCGATTCGGTATCTGTTTAACAAGAAGGATGCAAAGCCCAGGCTAATCAGATGGATCCTGTTGTTGCAAGAGCTCGACCTAGAAATTAAGGACAGAAAGGGGAGCGAGAATCAGGTGGCAGATCACCTATTGCGATTGGAAAGCCGGTCGTATGTGAAGGAAGGTGATAACATCAAAGAAGAGTTCTTGAATGAGCAGCTCTTGGCAATAGGGGAAGTTGAGGTTCCCTGGTATGCAGACATAGTGAACATGCTAGTGAGTGGAGCCTATCCACCAGAGGCTAAATCTCAGCAGAGAAAAAAATTGAGGCATGATTGCTGGTATTTTATTTGGGATGAGCCATACTTGTTTAAATAGGGACCGGATCAGGTTATGAGAAGATGCATCCCGGAGAGCCAGATTGAAGAGGTTTTGAGGAGTTTTCACTCTTCATTGTATGGAGGGCACCACGGAGGCGAGCGGACAGCGTACAAAGTGCTACAGTCAGGTTTCTTTTGGCCTACACTGTTCAGAGACTCTATGGCATACGTCAAAATGTGCGATAGATGTCAGCGGATAGGCACAATTGGTAGGAGGCAAGAGATGTCGCTGCAGAATGTACTGGACGTGGAGACCTTTGATGTATGGGGCATAGATTTCATGGGCCCGTTCCCACCATCATTTGGTAATCGTTACATCTTGGTGGCCGTTGATTATGTATCAAAGTGGGTTGAAGCAATAGCTTGCCCCAACAATGACAACAAGGTGGTAACCAAATTTGTGAAAAAACACATTCTCACAAGGTACGGGACACCCCAAGCCATTATTAGTGACGGAGGGGCTCATTTTGTCAATTCAAGTTTCAAGAAGCTACTAGCTAAGTATAGGGTGCGCCACAAGGTGGCAACAACATATCATCCCCAAACTAGTGGGCAAGTGGAGGTGTCGAATAGAGAGGTGAAGCAGATTCTCCAGAAAACAGTGAATGCACAACATAGTGATTGGTCAAGCAAACTCGATGATGCGTTGTGGGCTTACAAAACTACTTACAAGACATCGATTGGAACTTCTCCATACCGATTGGTCAATGGTAAAGCGTGTCATCTGCTAGTGGAGCTAGAGCACCGAGCTTTCTGGGCCGTGAGAAAATTGAATATAGACTTAGAGCTGTCGGGTAAGAAGAGGCTGATGCAACTTAGCGAACTTGAGGAGTTTCGTTGGCATGCTTATGAGAGTGCCAAGTACTACAAAGAAAAAACAAAGAGGTGGCACGACAAGCACGTGGTGCATCGTATTTTCGAGCCAAGGCAGACAGTGTTGCTCTTCAATTCAAGATTAAAGTTGTTTCCAGGGAAGCTACGGTCCAAATGGTCAGGGCCGTTTGAGGTAGTAAGAATGACCCCGCACGGGGCAGTAGAGTTGTGGCAAGAAGATCGAAGTGCCCCATTCTTAGTCAATGGGCAGTGATATAAGCATTACTGGGGTGAGGACGGTAGTCGAGAGAAGACGTTTGTCACCCTAGAGGATGACTAAGCTTCAATGACGTTGAGCCGCGACGGTAAACCAGGCGCTGCACGGGAGGCAACCCGTGAAATTGTTGTAATAATTGAGTAGAATTAGTAGAAAAGAAGGAAAAAAAGAAAAAAAAATAGAAAAATAAAAATAAAAACAAAAATTGTGTTTTATGTTGAAACCTATGAATTCTAACCTATTTCTTATTGTGAGATGAATTTCAGGTTGAACGGAGGGCAAAAATGCAAAGGATTGCAAAGGAAAAATTGAGGTGAGAAAAATAATAAAAAGTGGCAAAACAGTGAGCCTGCACGATGGCTCCGTGTCATGGAGGAGGGCCTCCGTGTCACGGAGGAGGGCCTCCGCGTTGACCTCCGTGACATGTTGAGGTGTAATTCTGGAATTTTTAAAATTCCAGAACACCTCCGCGTTGGCTCCGTATCACGGAGGGGGTGCTCCGCGTTACCCTCCGTGCCACGTTGAGGTGTTAATCGCGACGGGTCACACTGGGTCGCCGGGTTACCCGTGCGAAAATCCCCCTTTTTAACCCCGATTTCCCTCATTTTCCCTCATTTCTCATCCCCTCCGCGACAAACACCCAAAAATCCCTCCTTCCCCAATGTGACACGGACCTAGGCATAAGTTTTCTTCAACTTTTCTTCGATTCCATCGCATTAATGGTATGTTCTTTAACTTCATCTCAATTCTTGACAAATTTTTCGATTTAGAGCATGTGAAGTGAGTAAACCTTTCCCTAATTGTAAATTGAGCTTGAATTCATTTAAGTTATTGTTGATTGATGTTCGTAGTATCATTTTGATTGTATGAACTCGATAAATACATGCTTGATTGAATTTTTGTGAAATATGTAGCTAGGGTAAGAATTTCACTGTGAAGAAACTAAATGTGATTGAAAATGTGAAAATTATGGGTTGGGCATGTTGGGTAAGGTGAATTGTGTTGTGCTTGATGTGCATATGCTAAATAAACGATGGATTTTTGGGAGAATGAAATTGTTGAATTGCATAGAAATTGGTGAATTGCATAGGTTGTATTGAGAGATGTTTTTGCTAAGTGTTATGTGATGAAATGGTATCGATGGTGATATTTTGATTAGCTGTACGATGTCTGAGTAGTACGTAGAATTTATTCCATCGAATTCTCTGAATGCGCGAGGCATGTTGTTGTTTTTTTTGTAAATTGGAAAGTGAGAATTGTCTTGCCGTAATGTCGTAATTGTGGATAAGGACTAAGTGTGGGGTGGCCTAGCTTAACCCAACCTTAGTCGAAGCTAATTTTGATTTGAATAACATTGGGACTGTCTGTTTGATTTGACAGGAACAATGGCAAGCAGGCAAGACAAAGGAAAGGGCGTATCTATATTGGGCGCCGGAAGGAAAAGAATTAGACTGGGAACAACAGTCCCAGCAGCACCAGCGGTTCCGCACGGCCAATGCCGTCAATACGGAACTCGATGGGTGACTGACGAAGGGAAGAAATGGTACACAAAGCACAAGGAGAACAAATACTTCCCCGAGGAGCACATTGCAAGGGAGCCTTTGGCACGGGAATTCCCCAGAATAGTACACAGGATAGACGCTGTCGGGCTGAACTTCATCTTTGAAGAGCCCAACGAGTCCAATCTCCACCTGATTTGAGAGTTCTACGCCAACTGGAACCTGACACTCCCCAGTCACACCGTCAAGATAAGGGGGCATGTAGTCACCTTTGAGCCCCATCACCTTAATGCCATTTCGGGGGCGTGGGACACAGACGCCCATGTACTCCGGCAGCTAAATATCACTCCACCATATGCGGATATCAGACGCACTCTGTGTGGAGCCCGCTCTATAGCACAGTGGAGCAGGCATAAGGAGAGGGGCTACCATCAGACGCTGCCCTACTCTCAAATGAACAAGGAAGCCAGAATTTGGTTTAAGATTGTGTGTTCCTGCCTGATCCCGGGGGTGCACATGACAGATGTCACTCGGGATTGTGTGTGCTTGATCTACACCTTGATGAAAGGGCTGGAGATTAATGTGGGGGCGGTGATTATCTCCGCCATGAAGAGACCCCATTTGCACTAAGGGCACAGGTACGGGTTTGGTGGCTTGCTGAACACGTTCATGAGGGGCCTGGATATTGAGGAAGAGGCCCTAGACTACATCCCGCAGATGGATAGGCGTGCCTTGGACGTCACCAAAACTAAGGCACCCGACACCACTCACGGGCCAGTTCTCACATTAGCCGAGCGATATGCTTGGGATGATCACTATATGGGCCGCATGTTCGGGATGCAAATGCTGCAGTTGCCATAGGCTGGAGGCCAGCAACAGAAGATGAGGTGTGGCAGCTCGAGCTAGATTACCCCTTTTGGAAAAATGCCAGGGCTCTATGCCGAGTGGGGCCAGCTTTCATGGAGCCCATTGATGATGATGTCCCCACAGATGAGGAGACATGCCATGATGACTCAGATGTTGAGTCAGATGAGGATAGCGGGGGTGATTCAGAAATGGGGGACGAGGCAACCGCACCTGACGAAGAAGTTGAATACTTCGACTGATCAGGGTGTTTCACCACTTACTCTTGTGTTATGCTGAATTTTGTGAACACTGGGGACAGTGTTCAATTTAAATGTGCGGTGGGAGTAGTTAGGTGCTGGTTGTTTTGTTGTTGTTTATGTTTATGTTTTGTTGTTGTGCCTGTGAAAAATTGTGACCCTGTGATTTTGGTGTTTATGTTTTGTATTGTAATTTGGTGTTGTAATTAATGTGAATCTGTTTTGTGCTGTATGGAGTTGTTGTTAGCTGGGTGTGTAAATATTTTTGTTTTATCGAAATTATTGATATTTTTAAACTTTTTCGTTGAAATATTTTTATGATTGGGTTTCTCGGCGTTTGTTTTCGGTGCTTTTGCCAAGAATAGTCCCATTGAACCGAAGTCGTAAATAGTGACCGTTCCCTATGATGGATGGATGACAACCGTCTTAAGGGAAATTTAGTCGATAGGAGTAGTTTACTCCTTATTTTAATTTTTTCTTTTATTTTTTTGTATCCCAAACGTGTTGTTACTTTATGGTTCGGAATTCTTGTTGCGTGTTATACATGATATTTAGAATGCAAAGGTGATTCGTATGAAAGCATGCAACTTTGTAAACATGTTGAGATACCTAGACCGTTGAGTTCGATTCAGTGTGATTGAGGCTTAATGTATGAATTCTTGTAATTAGTTGAGTGAAGAGTCTGTGAATATGTCTTGAGTTGAGCATGTGCAATAAGTGTGTGGTGAGGTTTCAATTCTTCCATGCTATTGTGAAGTGTCTAGAACTTGCCTAGTGTGTGTGAAATGAAATGAAGGATGTGTATTGTAGGAAAGGATGTAGGCATTTCTTTGATTTAACCAAAAGTTTTTTTCCATTATCGTACCTACCTTGAATGTACATCCTAGTTAGCCCCATTGAGCCTTTAGCCTATTTTTTTTTTCTTTTGTCCAAAAGGTACAAACCGAGCTTAACCCCTTCTTTTCATTATCCGTGAATTTTATCCAAAACTCATAAGTGCTCAAGAAAAGTAATTTTCCCACAGTGTCAAGGAAAAGCGGAAGTGGTGAAAGTAAAGAAAAGATCAAGGGTGCACTTGCCGAATTTAATAAAAAATGAATATGTATAACTAATCTTTGTTATTAAGTCAAGTGTTCTTAAAGATATGGGAATAAAATTAAAGAAAGACTTCAAGAAGGGGAGGATGAAGAAAAAAAACAATGCACATGATGTGATGGGATGTATTGAAAAGCGCTTAAGGATGCTAGTTGCTATTATTGGTTAGCCCAGTATTTACTATTTCCTTGGCTTACATTACAACCCGTTAAGTCCTACGTGATCTTACATCACTCGTCCTTATATTAGTGGAGTAATACACTAGAGGCAAGCTTATGGGTCATGACATGATGCATGTGAATTCTTTGGGAGAGAGAGCGAAATCGTGTTCATATGCCCCTGCATATAATGTTTTTGAGATCATATGATTGAAAAGGGGGAAATTCTCTTGTGTTGTGAGGGAACATGCTTGACGAGAGACTGAATTTCGTGTCGGATGTCTTGATCAGCTGATTTGCATGAGTTTGCCGAGATCGAGAGTCGAATCTTGAGTCTAGGAGGTCTTAATGTGTTGAATGGCATTGTATTGATGAGACTATGCATGTTTTCTTGATGATTTTCTATGTAAACAATCGGTATAACCGTAGCTTGAATTGTCAAGCCAAAGTAGTTATCATTGGGTGTCAATTGCATGAGATGTGAGATTTTTGTTCGAGGACGATCAAGGTTTTAAGTGTGGGGTAAGTGATCTTGGGCAGAATTATATGCCCAAGTGATACTCAAATGCTTTATTTCGTCTTGTTTATCCATCTATATTTGTACATTCTCATGTGATTTGTAGTTAAAATGTAAATTTATACTAACCAACATGATTAGTGTTGTTTTGCAGGAAAAATGTAATTTTAGGAAGTTAAGATGCATGTTGGGAGAAATCGGGAATGGACTCGGAAGCGAGCAGTGGAAAAAGCCAATGAAATGCAGCAAATTAAGGGGCTCAGCGATGAAGCCGTGTCACGCTGCCATCGCGGAGGCACTCTACCCCAGATGATTAAAATAGGCCAAGTTCCAGTGAAGGTTCGCGTTGGTGCCGTGGCACATTGGGCGTAATTAACTGGAGGACCGGATTCCATTGAGGGTCCGCGTTTGTGGCGTGTCAGGGAGGCAGTGCTCCGCGATGCACTCCGTGACACGTTGCTTGTTATTCCTGGAAAAAAATTCCCACTAGTATAAATAGCACACTTAGGTTTATTTTTAATGATTTTGACTTGGTTGAGCAAGAACGTGGGTTACAGGCAGTTGAGGGGACGAAAATCTTAGGGTTCTTCTCTATCTCTTCCTCCTTTATTTCAATTGTTTGTATGATTTACACTCATTTAATGATGTTTAATCCACAAATGAGTGGCTAAATTCACTTCTTGCTGAGGTTAAGAACATTTGTAGTGGAATATAATTATTGATCATCTTGGTTTTTCATCTTTTCTTCCATGGTTGTTCTATTAATTCTTGTTTTTACTACATTGATGTTTGGCCGATATTAATGTATATCTAAAAAATACGGTTTGCGCTCAAAAGAGAAAGAAATTGGAAAGTTGTGAATTGGTAGGATATGATCTCTTCTTGGTTTGGGAAAATTGAGAATTGATTTACCTTCATAATAGAAATATATCTGAAAGTCGTATTAGTCAATTAAGGAATCGGTTTTGTATGGCTAGAACATGAATTTCTTTTTATCACAGAAATGTAGGTGGAAGGTTCATGATTCTTAAGTTGGGTTAAATACGACAGTTTTAATCCATAGGAAATAATTCTTGACTAGCAACCGAAGGAAAGATTAACCAATTTTTGTCAATAAATTGCTTCCCTGCATGTTCGTTTTAGCCTCAGCATACTCATTACTATAGTTCAGACTCAATTTGTACATTTGTTTTAGATTAGTATAAATTAGGAAACAAACTCCCAAAATCTTCTTGAAACTGTTGTTTGCATTATTAGAGTTAGAGTTTATTAACATTGATTCGATTATTACCTTAGTCCAGTCCCTGTGGGATCGATACTTGGCTACTCTAGCCATTTACTACTTGTTCGACCATGTGCACTTGCGTGTAGGCATTCCAAACCACCAAACAACCATTCACCTAATTCACCCTTTTATTCTTTCATCCGCTTTTCCCCCTTTTCTCCTTTTTATTCATATTTGCAAGGGTGTGGTGAGTGTTCACTTTTTTTAGCATTTTCAAAATTTCTTTGAGCTTTATTTTTCAACATTTACAACATTTTTCATCCTTTTCTTTTCATCTCACCCCACCTAATTTTCCACCATTTATTTCTTTTCTGTTCTTTTCCTTTCTTCCATTCCCACCTTTTATGCACCCCTACTCTAGCCACCCTCAATTTAAGCATTTTTCTTATGTTGAGGTTCACAATATCCAAGAAAGGACCAGAGCCAAAATAGGTTCACTACAAAAAATCGGTACGGTTAATACGTAAATCAAAGAAACATGGTCTATTAAGGCTCAATCATGGGATCAAAGGATTCATGAAACTGTTGGTAAGGCAATATAGGCTAAAAGTGAGCTAAACAAAAATGACCTATGATCATATCCTAACCAAACCACCCTTAGCCTATGCAGAGACCAACCAGGCAAGTTCTAGATCTACAACACAACACCGAACTGACTAATATACCTCACTCACACATGGTACGTGAACTATTTTCACCTAACATTTCTGGTTTATACATATCTTAACAAAACTACTCATATTGACAAACTAAATAACATCCAAAGATCCACAGCAATCATGCATGTTGTCACAAATACATAGCTAATGTATCAGAAAATTTTTAAAGAGGGTCAATTTTTTTACAACAACCAAAATTAGTGCAATTTTCTTGGCTGAGTACTCCTAAGCTACTTTCTAATTAAACAAAAATCACAAACTAAAAATAAAAATCCTACACATGCCAATTCTACTAGATAGCATGTCTAAGGGAAAAGAAACACGGCAAGAAAAACCCTCAGACGGACCAAAAATTCCAAAACTCACAAGTACACCCCCTCCCCTTTTAAAAAGTTAGCTTCGTCCACGAAGCATCATCTAGAAGATCATAGGGAAGAGAACATACTTGTGATGCACTAGGCGCTCCTGTCATCTCGCGGAGGTGGTACCTCCGCTGCAATAGTGGCGCTAGCGGTGGCCGGCTCACTCAATTGTGTGTTAGTAGGGGGAGTGGTCCCACCCTCAGCAGTTGTGGCCGCTTGGACAGCCTCTAAAAATATCTGGGCTGAATGTGGCTCTCTCAAAAGGTCATAGTCACTGGCAAGCTCGGGATGGGGTGCGGTGGAGCTACCTGCTCCTCTAGCTCTGTCATGCAGCTCAATCATATATGTGTCATGAGTATGCATGCTCGCTACTCTAGCCCGCTTCCACTCTTTCCTCTCCCTCTTTCTTCTTTTTCTCAAACTCTCCTCACTAGCCTCTTCAGCAGCTCTTTTCTTGCTGTTATCACCAGCTGCGATCGGATCCCAGTATAGGGGAGGGGGTGTAATTTGAAGTTTAAATAGGTAGGGATAGATTAAAAAAATCTGGGCCAAATCATGTTATTTTGACCCATCACGACTCGTAGATAGACCCCATGACTCGTCCCCTAGACTCGTGGACAAATTGCTAAAGAAAACATACTTGACGACCTACGAATACATCCTATGACTCGTACCATTGAGATACAATCCGTAGGATGACTTGTAGGTCGGAACTTGCAATCTTTTTATTCTAAACCTCACCACGACTGTTGTTATGGCTCATAGGATCTCATTACGAGTCGTATTGAGAGCCATAGTAGCTGATGTTTCATCCTCCTATTTTCAATTTTCCCTTCACATTGAGCACACATTAGTAGAGTAACTTGGGTTGCCTCCCAAGAAGCACTTGATTTAACATCACGGCATGACGTAGGTAGGCTGCTTACTCAAAATTCACCAGTTCACCACTTGAGTTGCCTCCCAAGAAGCACCTAATTTAACATCGCGGCACGATGCAAATCTCTTGACTACTCAGAATTCGTCAAGTGATTCATACTCATCCTCCAGTGCTTAGATCACACTAAATTCCTTGGGTTGCTTTATTGTCTTGCAGATGTTGAAGGTGACCTCCTCTTAATTCAACCTAAACTTCAACAGGCCAGCTTTTACATCTACTAGAGATGTCCCGGTCACAAGGAATGGTCGCCCCAAAATGATGGGGACCTCATAATCAACCTCGCAATCAAAAATCATGAAGTCTGCTGGGAATATAAATTTATCTACCTCGACAAGAACATCGATCAGGATCCCCATCGGCTTCTTAACTATTCTATCGGCTATCAGTAGCCGCATGTTCATTAGTGTAGGAGTTCCCAATCCTAACTTCTTCAATACAGCCAAGGGAATCAAATTAATGCTAGCTCCCAGATCATAGAGTGCCCTTGCGAACTTAACATTGCCAACATACATGGTATAGTGAAGGCACCTGCGTCCTCCTTTTTCTGTGCTAAGACCCTTGTAGCTATGCCACTACAGTGATGCACATTGTCAATAAGCTCATAGCTCACAGATCGTTTCTTTGTCACTAGGTCCTTCATAAACTTTGCATATCTTGGCATTTGCTCTAACGCTTCGACCATTGGTATGTTCACAGACAACTGCTTAAGCAATGAAAGGAATTTTTGGAACTTACCATTCTCCATCTTCTTCTTCATCCTTTGGGTGAATGGTGGTGGTGATCGTGGGATAGCTTTTTGCACTTGCGTTGCCCCTTGATCCTTGATAGGTTCCTTCTCACCTCTCGGGGCCTCTTGCAACTCACCAGTCTCTTTTTGAGCACTTGTGTCATCATCCTCCATTATGCTCTCTTTCTTCCATTCAACTTCAACTTGAAACGGGGGGTTAACTTTTGTTTTACCACTCCTAGTCATTACCGCCATACAATGTGCATCGTCCTTCGAATTTTGGACAGTGTTGCTAGGCAGTGTACCCTTTTGTCTAGGGTTCATTGATGTTGACAGTTGCCCAAGTTGGTGTTTAATTTGCTTGATGGCAGTAGCATGTCATACCTTTTGACCTATACTTGACAAATCACCTCAGATATCCTTCAGTTGATCATTGGTGGACCTCACCTTCTTCAACATCTCAGACATCATGCTCTACAACTTTGATTTCCCAGCCCCCCCCCCTTCTCGTGCATTAGGAGGTACATAGAATCCAGCACGGTCATTGAAATAACCATCATTATGCTTCCAATCACCATCGCACTCACAACCTTAGCTCCTATCTCTGAACCCGTGTCTGTTGTAGTTGTCTCTATACAAGTTCCGACCTTGATTTCCAAAACCTTGGCACTAATTGTTTGTCCAGATGCTTGGGCGTTGGTTCGAAAACCCGCCACCTGGCTATCCAAGAAGTTTGCCTCCTCCTTAGAATCAGAGTGATCAGCTCCTTGCTCCCTTCCTTAAGTACCCATTGCATTAACCTATTTGGCCCCAGCTCCCATAATATGCTTTATTAGCAAGCCCAATGATGTGCGCATGTGAGCCAACTCCTGGTCGCACTCTTCTTGTTTTCTTCATTGGTTTGCAGTCAAACCAACAGCATATGTGCCTTCCACTGCATCAGCCTCCCTCGTATGCCAGGCCCTGTTTGTCTTAGTCACCCTGTCAAGAATGGTGGCAGCTTGCTCCCAAGTGTGACTCATCAATGCTCCTCCGGCTATCGTGTCTACTATAGCCTTTGTGCTATTGTTCAGAGACCTATAAAAAATTTCCAACAAACTATCATCTAGAATTTTGTGATTGGGGCACTTAGTCAACTTCTTTTTGAATCTCAACCAAGTTTCATTAAGTGCCTCAGTCTTGATCTGACAAAAATTATAGATTTCATAATTTAGCTGCAACATCCTATTTGGGGGAAAGAATCTCTCCAAAAAGACCTTTTTAAGCTCCCTCCAGTTGGTTATGGAGTCGTTTGACAACTCCGATAACCACAAAGTAGCTTCCCCTGATAGAGAAAAAGGGAAGAGTCTGAGCCGTATTGCATCCTGGCTTACTCCAGGCAACCTTTACGCCTTGCATATTCCTATGAAGTTCATTAGGTGTAGGTTGGCATCATCCGCTGTGTGACCACTAAACACCCCTTTCATGTTTAGCAACTAAATAATGGTGCTTGTAATGTCGAATATGGCCCCAGCAGGCAGTGGTGTTGGCACAATTGCTCCAGTTGACCCGACTTCATCAATATCTGGGTCATCATCATCGCCAAAGTACTAGGGGGCAAATCTATGAGCTCTATTGCCCCTCCCTTGTCGACCAGCATTTACCACTTTATCTCTTTCATCTTCCGCACTCAGCTTGTCGAGCTAGCTCAACTTGCCTAGCTTCATCATCTATGCGGGCCTCTCTTTGATCGTGGTTTTCCATGTTACGCAGCGCTCTTTCGATTTCTGGATTTAATGGAACAAGAGGATATCCTCTACTCTGAGTGCTTGGCATTCACAGGAGAATAGCCTGTGGGTATCAAAAACACAAAAATAAATGTAATTAAAGAAATAACTACCAAATAGTTAATTACAAGCTAATAACCTAGTTTTAGTCGTATTTCCCGGCAACGGCGCCACTTTTTGTTAACGCTCAAACCACACCTCTTACTGAAGTGAGAAGTGAACGTTGTTAATAAAGAACCTAACAAGAGGTTGGGATCGAACCCACAGAGAATGGGGTGACTGGATTATAGCTGGTAACTGAACTTGTAAGGTAGTTACTTCAAAATAGGGGGATTCAAAAGAAAATCAATAATAAAAGCATATATAAAAAATTTTATGTTAAGTCAATATCAATGGATAACTAGGGTTTATGTTCCCAATGGGTTCATAATTGCTTCAGGTATACACTCGTGATTATCACCAATACATACTTATTGAACTGATAACTTAGGTTCATTCAAACGACCGATCAGTCCCTATTGAAGGACTATACTCAATCACTCGACCAAGTCTCATGAGCGGTTTCAAACTATTTGTTATCACTAAGTTCCTGATTTAACTATCCTTCGACCATGGCTTAAGTTAATACAATGATCATCAAGATCAAGGCTCTGTTGTAATTCTCTTTTCCTAATCTCTACCTCTTCGACAAAAGCAAGTAAAGAATTCGGGCACTTAATAACGTTGCGCACCGTTAGGAAATGTTTAAGCATGAAGAGAATACGATATAAGTGTTTGTATTGATGTTAAGATCACTTTGTGTAACCCTAGCTTATTTATTCATCGTTGTTCCCACAACCCTAGCTATGGAGGTTTTAGTCTCTCATAGTTGCAACGTTGTGATTTGCATTCATGATTAAGAATAAAGATCAATACTAGCAATAATGATTGAGATAAAAACACTCCCTTCAATTACTCCATAAAAGTCTTGAGAAACAAGCAGCAAGAACAAGATGAATTCAAGAACAAGTTGATCACAAGTTAAGACCAACTCAATTCTCTCTCTTCTGAAGGTTTCTACTCTCTAAAACTATCAAACTGACGTCCTCCTAAAAAAATAAAACCTAAAACATATTTATACAGACACAAGAATCCTTTTCCCAAGCCAACAGGGTGAATTTCCATATCTGTCGCCGCCAGTGCCATGACTCGACTTACAATCCGTAGCATGCTCCTACGACCCATAGCTTTCCCTCGTACAATCTCAGCTGGCTAAATTCTGGCTAAGTGTTGGATCTGGATATGACTCGTACCATCAACTCACGACTCATACTGAGCTCCCTTACTTTGAATCAGAGATTTTGATGTTTTTTTAAGGTCATCACGACCAGAATGGTACGATTCGTACCTTCATCTTATGGGTCGTACTTTCTTCTCGTAGCAAGAGTCATACTCAGATGCAATTCTTCTGGATTTTATTATGAATTCCTCATAACGACTCATACGGGCCTTTTATAAATCGTACTGGGACTCGTGGGCCACATCTGCTCAGCCTTAACTTTCAGCAACTTCTCACAGCCACCAGTACGACTTGTAGGTTCTTCCTACGATCTGTACTATGGTCTGCACTTTTTGCCCATTTTGCACTTTTTAAGCTATCTTTTGCAATTTTCAGTTACAACACCTGTTTATCCTGTAACAAAAGGAAAAGTACCTCATATCCACATAAATACATCTAAGTCCATGTTGTTTTCTTAGTTTTGAGCATCGAATGTGCTGCAAATCCACATAACATCAACAAGTTGACTAAAGCTGCTCATTTTCTACCGTCCAAAACCATGCACTCATTGGAGTATTATGCAAAACTATATATTCGAGAGTTAGTTCGATTGCATCGAGTTCCCTTATCCATCATTTTTCAGATAGAGGTGCTCAATTTACCTCTCAGTTTTGGAGGTTGATCTTGGGCAGATTTATATGCCCAAGTGATACTCAAACGTATCATTTTTACCTTGTTTGTTGTGCAATGTGTATATAATATCATGTAATTGGTAATAAAATGCGAATTTATACTAACCAACATGATTAGCATTTGTTTTGTAGATAAAGGTGATTTTTAGGAGCTAAAATGCATGTTGGAACTATGTCGGAGTTGGACTTGGATGCGAGCGTGGAAAAGACCTTGGAATGCAGGATTTATAGGGGCTCCGCGATGGCTCCGTGCCACGCTACCATCGCGGTAGCGCACTGCCTGAGCATGAATTAATTTGGCAATTTCCAGTGTACCTGCGCGTCAGCTCCGTGGCACGGAGATAGGCCTCCGCGATGGCCTCCGTGCCACGTTGAGGTTAAATTACCGGACCCTGGAAATTCCAGTGAGGGTCTGCGTCCACGCCGTGTCACGGAGGCAAGGCTCCGCGTTGGCCTCCGTGACACGTTTCTTGTTATTCCGGGAAAAATTTCCCACTAGTATAAATAGCACACTTAGGTTTATTTTAATTAGTTTTTAGTTTTTAGACTGAGTTCAGAAGTGGAGAGCAGGAACGTGGGTTAGTAGCAGTTGAAGATTGGAAAAGCTAAGGGATTTCTTCTCTTATTTTCTTCTTTCTATCAATTGTAAGTATAATTTACACTCATTTTAGGATGATCAATCCAAGAATGAGTGGCTAATTCTCTTTCTTGCTGAGGGTTTGAACATGTGTAATGAATTTTGATTGTAAATGATATGGTTTTATTCTTCTTCTTTAATGTTGTTCTATTAATTCTTGTTCTTTACTGCATTAGTGATTGGCCAACATTAATGTATATCTAAAAAGTCCAATTTCACTCGAAAGAGCAAGAAATTGGAGAGTTGTGAATTAATAGGGTATTGTTCTTAACTTGATTTGGGAAAATTGGGTTTTGATGTGCTTTCCTGATAGAAATATACTTGAAAGCCGTATTAGTCAATTTAGGAACCTGAATTGTTGTGCTAGGTCATAAATTGCATTTGATCACAGAAATGTAGACGGATGGTTTATGATTCTAAAGTGAAATTAAATACGAGAGTTTTAATTTCTAGGCAAATGTTCTTGGCTAGCAACTTGAAGAAGAGAATTAACCAAAATTATCATTATTATCAAGTTCATTACTTGTTCTTAACCTTGGCATGTTCATATCCATTGTCTGAATTCACAAGTAAATAGTGTTATTAATTGTAGTATATAGTTTAGAAACAAAAACTCAATTAACCCTTGGTTACGTTGTTGTTAGCATAATTAGAAGTTAAATAGAAATATAGTAAATTAGGCAATTTTACATATCTTGAGCCTCCTTGGATCGATACTTGGCTACTTAGCTACTTTATTACTTGTTTGACCACGTGCACTTGCGTGTCGGTTTTTACCTATAGCTTAAAGCACCGAGCAAGTTTTTGGCGCCGTTGCCGGGGAGGCTAGGCGATATGTAAGATTTTGTTTAGTGTAAATTTACTGTATTTGTATTTTTATTTTCTTAAGTGTTAACAACTTGGTCTTAGCCTGTATTTTGCAGATTTTGTTTCTGTGAACACTGGCAAGGGATAAAGATCTAGTGGAATCTTACTTAGAGCCTGAACGGGAATTTCATAGTCAACGTAGAGAAGCTCTTCGAAAGAAGCTGCAGTTGCTTAAACAGTCTATGATGGAGCAACCAAATCCACCAGTTGTTAGGCCAGTTTTAGTGCCCGATGAAGCAGCAGCAAGGCCGGTTCGCGAGGTGGCAATCCCACACGCTAATAATGTACATTCTAGCATCCGCAAACCAGAGCCTGGAGGGAGGTTTGAATTAAAGCAGAATATGGTGCAACTTTTGCACACAAGCGGGAAATTTACCGGTCTCCCTCACGAAGATCCACAATAACATCTCCAGAACTTTTTGGAGATAAGTGACACTTATATACCCGCTGGAGTGTCACCCGATTAAGTTCGGCTCACCTTATTTCCATTTTCCTTACTTGGTGAAGCCAAGAGGTGGTTAAAAGCTGAACCACCCAACTCTATATCAATGTGGGATGATCTTGCACGAAAGTTTCTTATTAGATTTTTCCCTTCTGGTAAAACAGCCAGACTTAGGAGTCAAATCCTAAGTTTTAAACAGAGGGAGGGAAAAAATCTATATCAAGCCTGGGAAAGATTCAAATCCATGTTGCGGGACTGTCCTCACCATCATCAGTCCAATGAGGTGTTGGTACACACTTTTATTGAGGGTTTGGAACCCCACACTAAAATTCTGTTAGATTCAGCAGCTAGAGGGCAAGCGCTGGAGAAGACCTATGAGGAGCTGTACACTTTGCTCAACCGAATTTCACAAGGCAATCCAGAATAGAATGCAGATTCTTCAAGAGGTGGAGCAAGGAAAGCAGATGGAGTGCTTGAAGTGGATGGATTCACAGCTATCGCTGCACAGATAGCTGCTTTGCAAAATCAGTTAAACACTCACTTCAGTAATATAAATTTGAACCAGCCTTCAGCTTCAGTCAATGCAGTTCAACAGATGTGGTGTGAAGTGTGTGGTAGTAGTGAGCATTCAGCTGAATGCTGTGGTGCAAATCCTGATTCTGTTAACTTTGTGGGCAATGCACAGAGAAATCAACAGCAGTTTGGGGGTGGCTACAACTCAAATTGGAGGAACCATCCGAATTTTTCATGGGGTAGCAACAATCAACAAGGCCAGAGTTCAGGGCAGGGTATGCACAGAAACCAAGGAGGGCAACAAAATTATCAAGCTCAATTCAGAAATCATAATGCCCCTCCTCCACCACCATCACCGACTATTGAGGAGATGTTCAAAACCATGATCGCTAATCAGGCACAATTGCAGGCTGACTATGTCAAATTGGCAGCCGAAGTGAAGAACAATCAATTGGCGACCAAGGCTCTTGAATATCAGTTTGGGCAATTTGCTAGTGCCCAAAATACTAGACCCAGAGGAGGACTACCTAGCGACACGGATCCAAATCCAAAGCAGGTAAATGCAGTGACCACGAGGAGTGGTTTACAATTAAAGGAGGTGGAACCGGAAAGACCGCCTCAAAAGTCAGGAGCAGCCGATGTTGAGGGAGAGCAAAGTTCTGATAAGGGGAAGACTAAAGAAGCTGAACCAGAAAGGCCTCCACCCCCATTCCCTCAACGACTTAAGAAACACAAGGAGGAGGCGTGTTTCCAGAAATTCATGGAGGTACTTAAATAGGTACATGTTAACTTACCTCTTGTTGATGTCTTGCGGGGAGTGCCGAGATATGCGAAGTATATTAAAGACATCGTGGCTAACAAAAGTCGTTTGACTGAGTATGCCACGGTAGCTTTAACGTAGGAATGCACTTCCCGTATTCAGAATAGGTTGCCCACAAAACTGAAAGACCCTGGAAGTTTCACTATCCAGCTGACTATTGGGCAAAGTATCCGAGCGCGTGGATTATGCAACTTGGGGGCAAGTATAAATCTGATGCCATCTTCGGTATTCAGAAAGTTAGGTCTAGGGAGTCCTAGACCTACAACGGTAATCTTGTAGCTAGCAAACAGGTCTTTGGCTAAGCCGGATGGCATTGTTGAGGATGTGTTAGTGCAAGTAGGCTCCCTCATTTTTCCGGTCGATTTTATTGTTCTGGACTTTGAACCAGATGCTGAAGTCCCATTTATTTTGGGACGACCCTTTTTGGCAACCGGAAAGGCATTAATTGATGTAGCTGCGGGTCAACTCACGATGCGAGCACATGACAAGGTCGAAGTGTTCAATGTGTACAAGGTACCTAAGCTTCCGACTGTTTATAAGGATCTCTCGGTGATCAACATAATTGATCATGGGAATGCTAATGGATTGAGTGATTCCCGAGAGTTACTAGGTAGGCCACCGGACAAGGTAGAGAACTACTGGGGGGATGATCATGATCGGGACAAATCGTCCATCTCCCTAGTAGATAAATGAGCTTAAAGGACGTCGAGCCGCGACGGTAAACCAGGCGCTGCACGGGAGGCAACCCGTGAAAATATTTTCTTTCTTTCTTTTTAGTGTGAATAATTTTTATTTTTCTTTTCTTTTTTTTTCTTAACTAGGTTTAGATTTTCATTTTATTTAATATTTTTTATTTTAGTTAAGGAAATCTATTAATTTAACCAATTTTTGTTTAGTGAGGTGATTTTCAGGTATAACGGAGGAAATATATATGGAATCGAGAAAATGAGGCGAGGTATGAAAAATTAAATGTATTGGTGAAACAGAGCACTGGTGCGTTGGCGCCGTGTCACGGAGGCAATGCTCCGCATTGGCCTCCGTGACACGTTGAAGGCAAATCTGGATTTTTCAAAAATCCAGTAAGCCAACGCGTTGGCTCCGTGTCACGGAGGAGGGCCTCCGCGTTGGCCTCCGTGACACGTTGCCCCTTATCCAGTGCCGGGTCACACCGGGTTTCCGGGTGACCCGCGTGTTTTCTTTAAATATAACCCCGATTTCGCCCATTTTTTCCCCATTCCCTCTTCCCTCCGCGACCAAACACCCATTTCCCCCTCCCCAAGCAACGTGCCACGTTGATAGGCAAAGAAAAACGTCAAGTTTCTCCGATTCTTCAGTTCTAAGGTATGTTTTCATCGTCTAACTCAATTTTTTGGCGATTTTTGTCAATTTTGGGAATGTAAGGTGAGACATACCACCTTAGGTAGAAATTAAACATGATGGTGAATTATGTTGTGATTGATTATGTTCGGATTGTTGTATTTGGCATTTGAACTTGTCGATTATGTAAATAATTCGAAATTGATTGTCGAACTCTATCCTAGGGCTGGGGTTGTTGAATTTGACTTGGGCAACTTGATTGTTTGGTGAATTCGATGCCGGGGTGTGTTTATTATTTGAGATAAGTCGTGGTAAATAGTGTGTAAATGTTCAAAGACGACTAATTCTCGAATTTTTGTGGGAAATTGCATAATGTGTGAATTGGTTAGATTGTTTAGATTAGCTTGTATATGAAATATTTTTCTAGTTGTTTTTAGTTTGTGGTTGTTTTGTTGCTTGTGCGATGGTTGAATTGCTAGCGATAGTAGGATTGGGTATTAGCTGTATGAAGTCTGAGTAGTACACTAACCGTTATGCTGTCGAAATTTTGTTGTGAACGCACTAAGCAATATGTGTATAGTTGTTTGTGTTTGGGGTTGTAAATAGAGCTATCCTTGCTGAAATTTTGTAAATATTGTTAAGAACTAAGTGTGGGGTAAAATTTGTTTAACCCGACCTTAGCCGAAGCTAACAAGTTTTTAGCTTAACGTTGTTCTTGTTTGTGTAAACTGACAGGTACAATGGCTAGCAGGCAAGACAAAAGCAAGGGTGCTTCTACCTCAGGCACCGGCAGAAAAAGGATGAGACTGGGCACTGCAGTCCCAGCTGCACCTGCTATTCCGCGCGGCCAACACCGCCGATACGGAACACGATGGGTCACCGATGAAGGGAAGAAATGGTATGCGAAGCACAAAGAAAACAAGTACTTCCCGGAGGAACATATTGCAAGGGAACCACTTGCACAGGAGTTCCCTCGCATTGTACAGAGGATTGAGGCAGCTGGGCTCAGCTTTATTTTTCAGGAGCCCAAGGAGTGCAACCTTCACTTGGTCCGGGAATTTTATGCCAACTGGAACCCGGCCATCGGGAGCCACACTATTAAAATCAGAGGGCAGATTGTCACTCTGGAACCCCAGCAGCTGAATGCCAGCGTTGGAGCGCGGGACACAGACGCCCACGTTCTCCGCCAGCTAAACATCACCCGACCGTACGCCGACATCAGACGTACGTTGTGTGGGGCTCGATCCACAGCCCGATGGAGTAGACACAAAGAGAGGGGGTACCACCAGACTCTGCCCTACTCGCAGATGAACAGGGAGGCCAGAATCTGGCTAAAAATTGTATGTTCGTGCTTGATCCCGGGAGTTCATATGACAGACGTGACCCGAGACCGTGTCTGCTTGGTGTATGCCCTTATGAAAGGGCTTGAGATTAATGTTGGGGTGGTCATAATATCCGCCATGAAGAGAGCCAGACTGCACCAGGGCCACAGATACGGGTTTGGCGGACTCATCACCACCTTCCTCCGAGGCCTCGACATTGAGGAAGAAGCCTTGGACTATATTCCACAGCTGGAGCGGAGGGCCCTCGACGTGACAAATACTAAGGCCCCCGACACTACACACGGACCTGTGCTGACCTTTGGCGAGCGACATGCTCGTGACGATCAATACATGGCCCGTATGTTTGGCATGCAGATGCTGCAGCTACGGATAGGTGGGAGACCAGCCACCGAGGAGGAGTTATGGCAGCTGGAGCTGGACTACCCCTTTGGCGAGAACGCCAGAGCCTTATGTAAGGTGGGGCCAGCCTTTGTGGAGCCTACAGATGACGATGTCCCTACTGATGAGGAGACACGTCGTGAGGACTCTGATGTGGAGTCCGATGACGACGATGGAGCTGATTCAGATATGGGCGACGAGGCCGCAGCACCGGATGAGGAAGTCGAATATTTCGACTGAGCAAGGAGTTCCACCACCCAAGTTTTGTGCTTTGTATTTTTGTGAACACTGGGGACAGTGTTCGATTTAAGTGTGGGGTGGGGAGTAGTTAGGTGCTAGGTCAAGGCTCTAAATTGCTCTATAATTTTTCCTTGTTTGTTTATGTATGTTGTGCTTTCCCTGTTGTGAACTGTTTGCGATGTATGTTTATATATTTGTTGTGTGGTTAAGGATGTGTGTTTTTGAAAGTATGGTTGCCATTGTAAATATTTTGTAAATTTTGTAAATAATTTTTTTTCTCTCTATTGACATGATCGATATTTTTCAAAATTTTTGCGAAAATATTTTGCACTTGTAAATATTTTCTTTCAATCGAAATGATCGATGTGTTGCAAAAAATTTTTCGATTTTGATTTTTCGGTTTCTCAGAGTTTGTTTTCGGTTCTTTTACCGAGAATAGTCCCATTGAACCGATGTCATAGTTAGTGACCGTTCCCTATGATGGATGGATGACGACCGTCTTAAGGGAAATGTAGTCGGTAGGAGTAGGATTTTTATTTGTTGTTTTAGTTTTCTTTGGTGGATTGCATCAATAAACTGTAGTTGCTTATGGTTGCTAAAATTTCGTTGCATGTTGTAATTGATGTTCAAATTGTGAAAATGATTCGTTTGAAAGCATGCAATTCTGTAAATATGTTGAGTTACCTAGGCTATAGAATTTGGTTCATTATGATTGAGGCTTAATCTTGAATTCATGTAATTGACTAATTAAAGAGTCTGTGAATGCATCTGGATTCGAGCATGTGCATGAAGTGTGAAGTAAGGTTTTGCTATTCCATGTCATCGTGAATTGTCTAGAACTTGCCTGGTGTGTATACAAAGAGAAATGAAGGAGGTGTAGTGTTGGAAAGGATGTAGGCATTTCTTTATTTTAACCGATAGTTTCCATTTTTTTCCTGTCAAATTCTACCTTTTTATATGTTGTATACCCTAGTCAGCCCGTTGAGCCTTTAGCCGAATTCTTTCTTTTGTCCAAAATTGTATGAACTAAGCTTTATTCCTTCTTTTCATTAGCCTTAAAGTCTTTAAGAAGCTCTTAAGCGCTTACAAAGAACAGAAAATGTTTCCCAAAGTGTTAAAGAGTGAAAAGGGTGAAAAGAAAAAGAAAAGCAAAGTGTGGAAAGAAAAGATGACGTTGAAGAGGCACTTGTTGTAATTAATTGATATTGAGGGTACATGAAAACCCTCTGCTTTGTGTCAAGTGTGGTTGATGAAATGGGTTGTGTGAAAGTAAACCAGCATGAATGGGAGAAAAAGAGAAAAGAGAGGAACAATGTCCATGAGTCGATGGGAATGAGTTGAAAAGGCGCTTAAGGATGCTAGCGATTATTATTGGCTAATCCAATATATGCATACTAGATCCATAGCCCCGTTACAACCCATTAAAGTCCTACATGATCCTATATTGCATTTCTTTATATTAGTGGAGTAATACACTAAGGGCAAGCCTATGGGTCTTGACATGATGCATGTGAATTCTTTTGGGAGAGAGAGTGAAATTAATTTTTATAGGCCCCTACTTGCATGTTCGTGTGTGGCATGAACATAAAGGGGAAGTTTCTCTCGAGTTGTGAGGGCACATGCTTGATGAAAGATTGATTTTCGTGTCGGATTTCTTGATTAGTTGATTTGCATGAGTTTGCCGATATCAAGAATCAATTCTTAAAAAGTCTAGGCAGCCTTGATGTATTAAAGGTCATTGTATTGTACGACCAAGCATGTTTTCTTGATGATTTACAAAAATTGAATAATCGGTACGACCGTAGCGTAAATTGTTGCACCATAGTGATGAATGTTGGGATGTAATTTGCATGATTTGTGTATGTGTTGTTCGAGGACAAACAAGGATTTAAGTGTGGGGTAAGTGATCTTGGGCAGATTTATATGCCCAAGTGATACTCAAACGTATCATTTTTACCTTGTTTGTTGTGCAATGTGTATATAATATCATGTAATTGGTAATAAAATGCGAATTTATACTAACCAACATGATTAGCATTTGTTTTGCAGATAAAGGTGATTTTTAGGAGCTAAAATGCATGTTGGAACTATGTCGGAGTTGGACTTGGATGCGAGCGTGGAAAAGACCTTGGAATGCAGGATTTATAGGGGCTCCGCGATGGCTCCGTGCCACGCTACAATCGCGGTAGCACACTGCCTGAGCATGAATTAATTTGGCAATTTCCAGTGTACCTGCGCGTCAGCTCCGTGGCACGGAGATAGGCCTCCGCGATGGCCTCCGTGCCACGTTGAGGTTAAATTACCGGACCCTGGAAATTCCAGTGAGGGTCCGCGTCCACGCCGTGTCACGGAGGCAAGGCTCCGCGTTGACCTCCGTGACACGTTGCTTGTTATTCCGGGAAAAATTTCCCACTAGTATAAATAACACACTTAGGTTTATTTTAATTAGTTTTTAGTTTTTAGACTGAGTTCAGAAGTGGAGAGCAGGAACGTGGGTTAGTAGCAGTTGAAGATTGGAAAAGCTAAGGGATTTCTTCTCTTCTTTTCTTCTTTCTATCAATTGTAAGTATAATTTACACTCATTTTAGGATGATCAATCCAAGAATGAGTGGCTAATTCTCTTTCTTGCTGAGGGTTTGAACATGTGTAATGAATTTTGATTGTAAATGATATGGTTTTATTCTTCTTCTTTAATGTTGTTCTTAATTCTTGTTCTTTACTGCATTAGTGATTGGCCAACATTAATGTATATCTAAAAAGTCCAATTTCACTCGAAAGAGCAAGAAATTGGAAAGTTGTGAATTAATAGGGTATTGTTCTTAACTTGATTTGGGAAAATTGGGTTTTGATGTGCTTTCCTGATAGAAATATACTTGAAAGTCGTATTAGTCAATTTAGGAACCTGAATTGTAGTGCTAGGTCATAAATTGCATTTGATCACAGAAATGTAGACGGATGGTTTATGATTCTAAAGTGAAATTAAATACGAGAGTTTTAATTTCTAGGCAAATGTTCTTGGCTAGCAACTTGAAGAAGAGAATTAACCAAAATTATCATGATTATCAAGTTCATTACTTGTTCTTAACCTTGGCATGTTCATATCCATTGTCTGAATTCACAAGTAAATAGTGTTATTAATTGTAGTATATAGTTTAGAAACAAAAACTCAATTAACCCTTGGTTACGTTGTTGTTAGCATAATTAGAAGTTAAATAGAAATATAGTAAATTAGGCAATTTTACATATCTTGAGCCTCCTTAGATCGATACTTGGCTACTTAGCCACTTTATTACTTGTTTGACCACGTGCACTTGCGTGTCGATTTTTACCCGTAGCCTAAAGCACCGAGCAGAGGTCATTTCAAAAAGGTCTTTGGACTCAGGTTAAACTCAGCATAGCATTTCATCGGCAAACGGATGGTCAATCAGAGCAAACAATGCAGACTCTCGAAGACATGTTGAGAGCATGCGTGATGGACTTCAAAGGTAGTTGGGATAATCCATTGCCCCTGATCGAGTTTGCTTACAATAACAGTTATCACTCCAGCATTCAGATGACACCATTCGAGGCTCTTTATGGGCGGAGATATAGATCGCCCATCAGATGGTTTGAAGTTTGTGAGGCAGCTATGATAGGACCAGATTCGGTTAATGAGGCTATGCTGAAGGTTCAGTCGATAAGGGATGGGCTGAAAATCGCTCAGAGTTACCAAAAGTCCTATGCTGATGTAAGAAGGAGAGAATTGGAGTTCGAGGTGGACCATTGGGTATTTTTGAAGGTATCTCCCATGAAGGGAGTGATGGATGGACGAGATCAAAAATTGAAAGTTGGATGAAACTAGGGAAAAGTGTGCAGGATGGACGATGTAACGACTCATGGTTAGGAACCACGAGTCGTTGTTAGCAGTCATGGTTGGCATGTGACACTGGCAGTTGGGGATGCCACAGGTCATCCTATGACCCGTGGTGGGATGAAATGACCCGTGGTAGCCAGTCTTTTTTTGGAGTGCCAAATTTCCAGTGGACTTAAGAGATGGATACCACGACCTCGTTGGAAGCAACCACAAGTCGTGGTGAGACTCGTGAGGGAAGTTCAAAATTTTTAAGAAGCTACCAACGGTTGATCCTAAAACATGTTAGAAGAGACCACGACTTGTCCTGTTGAGTCTTGGCTTGAATCCGAATTCAAGTTTTGGGCAGTGCAGATGATGGGTCGTACCACGAGTCATGGTACTCTCCAACGACTCCTAGGTACGCCCGTGGAATCGGCCAATGCAGATTTTTAGGGTGATTTCATTATGGGTGTTTTCGACCTTCCTATGTTCTAGGGCCCTAAACTATGTCATTTAATGTATTTTTCTGGGCATGTTAAGATAGGTTAAGTCTCCCTTGCATAGTCATTCCCATGCATGCAAATTAGGAAGAATTAAGAGAGATCAAGCCAATTCTCAAGCTCTTGTCCATCAATTCTCCATTGGGCATTCAAATAACTTTGAAATCTTATCCAGGTATGTACAGTTACGAATGGGTGTTTCCATTCCCACCCATGCCCAATTTTTATTAATTTATGAAACATTGATCAAAATCTCATGGGCTTTTAATTCAAATCTTGTGGAGGGTTGTTATAAATTGTGATTTACATCTAATTTTATGAATTTTGATCAGATTTTATAACTATTTTGATTATAAAATTGTTTATTGTGATTTCTTCTAGATTAAGCCTAATTATGTATTATCTATGATGGATCGATTTATGATATTCACTTCAATTGTTGATATTTACAAACCCGTCATGATTTATAATTTGAAATATGAATATTCAAATACCCATCATGATTTGATGATTTACAAGTTATATGTATGATCTACAAGTGTGCATGAACCCTATGATTTATGAATTATGTTTTGGCCGACTCACAGGCCTTATGTCATGGCTAGTTCATGTATGTACAAGTATGTTTATGACTATCATGATTTAACTAGCCCATGAATTCATGCAAATTATACTATGAGCACTATATATGTTTTAGGAGTAGTATTTAACACCGAGTAGGTTCGGGGCCTAGGTTCTGCCCCGGATCTCATAAACTATGTGCCACCATAGGTATGTTGGGACCTCCCTTGTGACTGTCCCCGGCCCAAATAACCTTTTTCATGTGTGATCACATCTTTCACAGTTCTACCCTTGGCAATGTACGAACACTCTCCCGACTAGGGTTACTAGTCAGGCTCCATGTATGCTCATATGGGATATGTCGGTTATGAGAATCTCCCACTTTTCCTCATGATTTACGCATGTTTATGATTATTTATATTGGCTCAAGTTATATTTAATACATCTTTTCTCTCATGATTATGATTACAATTGTATTACGAATGTTTTGAAAACCTTGGGCCTTATGTTATGTTACGATATTTATGATATGAGCATGATTTCCTACTCTCATGATGTTTTATGAGTTTTTTTTTCATATTTTAAATGTCCATTTTACTTACCTTGCATACTCGATACATTCCATGTACTGACCGCATACTTTCTATGTTGTATCATTTCATGATACAAGACCCGGCTCTCAGGCTCATCTCCATCCTTAGTCCATTCCAGAGTTTGCTATTAGCCAGTTGATAAGTCCTCATGTTCCAGGGGGTGTATGACTAGAAATTTATGATGTTCTTTTGTTTCAGCTTTGGCCAAGTTAGTTGGGGGGTGTTGTCCCATGAACCCATCTTATATGATAGAGGCTTTCAGACCGCATGTAATATTCAGCTTATGTGTATTTCTAGTGCTTCCGAATGTGATGATAAGCTATATTACGTTTACGTTTCCGCTATGTCTTATGTTCAGTCTTCTACTTGAAGTGAATGAAGTTAGATATGCTTATGTCATGGGTCGACTTGGAGCCTCTCGAGGTTCCTTGCCCCCTGTTAGGATTCGGGTCTATATTCGGATCGTGACAGGTTCCCTCACCTGCTGCTATATCTAGTCGTTGTCTAGCTACTGTTCTCCGAGTTACAAGCATCCCTGCATAATTTAACAAACATAAGACTAGACCCAGCTCCTAAAACTTCTAATGTAGTGCCCGATTTGATTAAGAAAAAAGAGTAACTATCCTAAATGCCCTGTAGCCACTTGTCTATAAGTATTCTACGCAACACACACATAAACAAGGCTCTACTAGACACGGCTCATAGACTCCCTAGGACATGAACTGCTCTGATACCAATTATGTCACACCCCGATCTGAGGAAGCGTGACTAGAACCTGGTGCCACCCCAGATATAAGCGTATGCGATGCTCAAATATAAAACAAAGGTTAGAACTGATGAAGATCGGCATGAAATAACATACTAGAAATAGTAATCAATAAAATGTGGCATGTAGGTATTATGCTACTGGGGTCGTCAAGACCGCACATAACCAAAATACTTATGCAAAGGCTCGCATGACCTACTAGAACATTTACAACCCAACAGGTACCATCTAGGAGCCTCTAAAGAGTTTAACAAGTTTATACTAATTGGGAAAGGGCCACGACCTACCAAATATGTATGCAAAATTACAAAAAGGTATCTCCAAACAAGCCGGAGCTTACCACACCTATGTGGAACTCAACTAAACCTCAAGAACCTCGATCATCCTGACAATCAGGATCTACAGGCATGAATGCAGTGCCCGACTAAGGCGTCAGTACACAATGTACCAAATATGAGAGGCGACAATAAGACAAGAGCTCAAAGATAATAGACAGCTGATAGAACATAGGGAGGCAACCTCAAAAACATAACCTGGAAACACACGTACTTGGTAAATATAGGAAGCTCCAAGAAACTATATAACATTACCAATGAATAAAAATATAACACGAGTTAACCATATAATCAATCAGGCACTTCCATACCACCTCTCGACTTCATAGTTAACTAGCTTAATCCATCTAGGAGAACCAACGCAATCCCGAGAAGGCTCAGACATGTCGGACCACGCTCGTATCATGTCTCAATTTGACACTACAGAGGACATCATCCTCAACCCCGTAGGTCATTTACTCCTTGGGCTAAACCTCTCAGCCAGAACCACTCTCGTATGTTGGGTATCCATGAGCCCTAGGGCCTCAATTAGAACATACAATCATAAACACAAACATTCACAATCAATGTTCACAAGTAAGACCCTAAGCAGCCCCTAACCTACTCACGATGGCGTCAATTGATTCTCGTGGCACAAACCAATTCTACGAGTTGCTCAACTCGGGGATGTGTTCATTAGCAAATGAGTCTAACCAAACATTATGAAAACATAAACACAAAACATCACAAAACCAGAAGCTCAACCAAAACGACACCTAGCACGAATCCAAGGCTTCACAAAGACAGCCCACACGCACGACAATAACACTATCACAAGTCAATGGAAACCATGCCGAAAAAGGGAAGAAATAGCCTAAGCATACCTCGGACAATGATGAAACCAAGATAGCCGAACCTCTACTCCTCAAGCACACCATAATACTGGATAAAATCAGAAAACCAACCACCAACATGCTGCTATAAGATTCGGCAAGAGAAACAACACAAGAATAAAGTTTACCGACTAGTTCTTTATGAATTTGGCAGTAAGAAATCTAATGTAACATCCTACCAACATCAACAACTCCTTAAGCATACTGAAAATACTAAGAAATAACAAAGAATAGGAATTTTCCAATCAGAAACACGAATGAAATGTACTGG
The DNA here is from genome assembly GCA_035772735.1 of Datura wrightii. NCBI lineage: Eukaryota > Viridiplantae > Streptophyta > Magnoliopsida > Solanales > Solanaceae > Datura > Datura wrightii. Next base: position 48,869,911 of record JASDFA010000019.1, read on the forward strand.
TATGTAAGGCTGAAACTGTAACCATGAGATAACAATCCTGTAATAACTAACTTTGCACAAATACATGTAAAGGATAAATATAACATGGAACTCTGCAACCTGTAATTGACATCAACTTACTATAACATAACTGAACTTAAGATAACTGAACCAGGAATAAGGAATCGTAACAACCTAGAATCCTTGAAACTGAAACCTGTTAATAACTCTATAATAAGATGAAAATGCTATTAAGAAATGCACAAGAAAGAAACTATAACTGTAATGCCAGCGACCAGCCAATCGTAAATCCATATATAAAATTCGTAAAAGTATCTCCAGCCAATGTACCACATCAGGGTAAAATAAAAATATCTCCAGCCAGTGTGCAATACCGAGGTAAAATAAAAACATCTCCATCTGGTGTGCAATACCGGGGTAAAATAAAAACATCTCCAGCCGGTGTGCAATACCGGGGTAAAATAAAAACATCTCCAGCCGGTGTGTAATATCGGGGTTAAATAAAAATATCTCCAGTCGTTGTGCAATACCGGGGTAAAATAAAAACATTCTCAATCATAATCATTAATGGAGCCGATAAAGCTTATACTGAGTCAATTTAACACATGTAGCATGAAATGACAAATGCTTAATCTGTGGTCGTAATCGGTCTCTTTCATAACATATAAAAACAAGTGAGTACATATACCATGTAAAATTAGAAAATGGGCACATATATCATGTAAAGCTGTCAAAATATATACAAACATGTCAACTGAGTGACTCGACGGACCTTCAGGAGGTTTAGCCAACATAAAAATTTTAGAAGACTTACAAGCAATGTCCTATAGATAGTCTTACCAATTTAACATATCGCTTGAGTAGAAGCACATAGATTCCCATTTCTATACAATCCTTTGACATCTGGGAACTACATATATATACTGCCCACAGGGTGGTTCCTTTACATGTATCGACAACTATACGTGGAATTTCATTGCCAAACTTATCACGTCGATGAGCACATGCAATTCTGAATTCATTTGCCTTATTTGTAGGAAAACATGGGACTTATAACTTGAAGCTTGGAGTTATTGTCATAACGCTTAACATATACGTAGATCTGAGAGCTGAATTACAGACAAACAACGTATGAGACTTCTATATAACGTATAAACTCATATTTAGTTAGCTGAGTGACCTCCAGGTGACTTCCTGGGATTAGAAGTTCTAAGCTTAACTGATTATTTTCATAGTTTGTGCTTATACTTACTTAGATATTAGGAACATTGGTACATGGGAGAATCACTCTTCTGAATTTAGGGAATTCAAATGATAACTCAACAAGAGCTAATACTTATAACCATAATTCGGACGACGCTGGATTGACTTTCACAACTTTGTAATTAACCGAGGAGCTTACGAAAGCTTATATCATTATAAATGGATTTGAAGCTCCTAGTATCACCCTTTTCGGTCATGGAAGACAATTTCAACACTTAGAATCAATAACTTAACATAAACGTTTAGGGGTATAGCAGAGAGATTCTCTTTAACTTAAGTTACTATTTTACAAACGTCCAACTCTAGCTGATTTATACAAGGTCGTCACCTAATACACATTATATCATTACCACATAACGTATTTATATCACTTATTTAACTTAATGCCTTGTCGACTCTCAGGAGGTTCAGATAGCACAAGAGTAACAGTAAATTTACGGCGGCACTGTAAAGACAATCTTTGTTACCCTAGCATGTAACTTGAATGTAGGAATAAGCGTAAATATATACTTATTTTCATATAACCTTATAACATTAATAAACTGTGTATGACCTTCCCAAAAAGATGGTTTCATATAAATATCAATAATTTACACATTCGAGTTCTATCTTTCAAGTTCAACATATCAGTTTGTTCGAAAACTTGTTAACTAGTCAGTTAGACAAAGGGAGAGAAATAAAGGAATCTCCCATTGGCCTTATATACCTTATAACATGTACATAATAGGGTGGATAACTATTATAAGGAATTTTCATTTCGTTGTTCTCATTTACCCTTATTTTGCTTAAAAATTGTTTTCTAGCGTTAAGTTCGTTTGCGTGTTGTCTTCTTGCCTTTCTACAAATTTCACATAGCAACTAGAATTTTGAACACATTTGATATCACATGCATGAAATAATATAAAGGACCAGCTCACGGTTCCCACGCCGAGGGGACTTCAGACTCGATTTACAACTACAACAATAATCGTAAACAATACGCCTTCCACTTCACATTTGTTCACTGCAAGCATATTTAACTCTTCAAGCCTTCTATGAAGTATTTATAATACTTTAAGAAGAATCATGTATGCCTCAATAGGAACACAAAACATAGGAACATTGGCCCGATCAACAACAACATTTCGTGCTTGGAAAATAAGAATAGGGACGCCTTTACATGCCTTACTTCGTCACGTCTTTTTAGCCAATTTCTTCTGCTTTCTAGAAACTTCGACACCTTCAACTTCCTTACTTACACTACATGGAATGAGTACTGTTTATGCCAAGTTCCCAGTTACAATTCATGTGCCGAAATGTAAAACCAAAGAGCCATATCATAATATAATTTTCAGCAATCCTACGTACCTTAGGCATCTTAAACTTGAGGCAATTCAAGAGAGTTTCGCTTACGTGCTTTTGGTGTTTAACCGCCCAAAAGGTGTGGTGTATTCCCTCCATATTTTGGATAAATTCCAGCATCTATACAGCTGTAACAACCTCCCAAAAACAGTCAGAAACCTCACTCAAATATCACATAAAACACATATTGACTTTATGTCATTTCCTTACTTTAGCTTGCAAATTTGTGTGGATAAACCAAGTAGGAACACTTACCTTTCACTTTTGTGTAACCCCTGCCCATACGGGGATCCTCTTCATCAAAATCCCGTTCCAAAAACGTAGCAACCGTGCTACCAAACCGCAGCAACAACACACATCCAAGCAACACATAAGTTCCAATTTCACTTCCAACATAACTTGTTAATTCATAATAATTTAAAGAGTAAAAACACCACCTCCTTTTGTAGTCAACTCTCACCAATATGGAGGTAAAACTTCACCTCCCTACTTCCCAAAAACGCAGCAACTCGATAATTAGAAGCTCACATCATAAGAAACCATTTCCATGCTTGGACTATAAGGAAATTTGACCTATCCATACAATTTATTACCTGTATTTGTTTCACCATTGGATGGAGCTCTTCATTCTGCGAATTTTAAAAAAAAATGAACTGACACGGAGTAGAAATGAGCTTTTTAGCTCAAAATTACTTCATATAGGTAGGCTGGGCGGTGCCCGCGTGCGGCGCCCGTGCGACGTGCCAGCACGCGCGCCTCAGCTGCCAGCCTGTCTTCGGCGCCCGCGCGCATGGGCGCTTTTCCAACCGACAGTGCTGTCTTCAAACTAGCATAACATTTTACTCCGAACTCCGATTGACGAGTGATTTTTTTCACTGTAAACTAGACTCAAATACCTATCATTTGATATGTTATGGGACTTTTGTATAATTATATGTTTGGAGATATGACTATTTAAATTTGACCCTTATTTACAAACTTCACATACTCTTCACTTTTCCCTTTGCACATGTTTCCCTCCCCACCTACGGACAACATACGATCCATAATTCTCTTAATATGACATATAACCATCAAATAATCATCAAAAAAAATTCCAGGGTGTAACAAAAATCTTCGAGACATTTCACCTATATTTCAGGGAATCTCAAGAATGAAATTTGCGATAACTTTTGCCGAATTTCATTCTACAACTTGATCGATGTTCAATCTTAAATACAATCATAGGGTAACTCAATTACTTCAAAGCACTTCCTTCTTATAATATTAAGTACTCTTAGTCCTACCTCAAAAGTACAAATTTATAGCTTAAACTATATGGGGTGTTACATCCACTCCCCCAATAGAAACATTCAGCCTCAAATGTGGGAAAACATGCATGATTCATGCTTGGGAATTCTATACAATGCAACTAACCCAAGAAGTTGTAGAACTAAGGGTTTGACATAAAAAATTTGAATAATACCATACATATACCAGATGTGTTTCCTGCTGGAGGCTCTGCAACTTTCTAGATATCCAATGCGAACATATGTTGATGAGGATAAGCATAATCCGATGTGGCAGCTCCACCTCTACCTTGCCCTAGGACCAACTGTGCCCCTGGTCCACTCGGCCCTACTCGTGCATACGACCCTGCCATAGACCCGACCGGTCATGTCGTGCGGTGTCACTCTATCCTCGAATAGGATAGTCCATAAACTTGTGACCCTCACCACTACAAGTAAAGCAAATAATTGTCTCCCTCTTGCACTTACCTAGGTGCCTCCTACCACATACTTTGCAAAATGGTTTTGCCCAACCCTCTAGACTATCATTTTCCTGACTCCACTAGGGTACCACAACTAGGTTCTACACCTAACACTGCTGATGTCAGATATCCAGATGGCTCCCCCTAATACCGTGGCTTAGATCCACCATGTGATCTACTCCGAAAGTCTTCAAACCTCATTCTCTTTTGTTGCTCCCTCTCAGCCTGCTCCCGTTCTAGCCGCTTTAAATTTTCATCCTCTAAACTCTGTGCCAATTCCTATATAGGTGCTATGCTCACACCCACCTGTATAGCAGAAACCCTGAAATGTTGCACATACTCTGGAAGCAACCCATTTACAAACCGATGTATCCTTGCTCTTATAGTGCTAACAAAAGAAGGACCATATCGGGCCAGTGAATCAAACCGAAGTCCATACTCCCACATACTCATATCTCCCTACACTAGGTGTAAAAACTAATCCGCCCTATCATCCTGAACCTCTAAAGGTAGATATTGATCCAGAAATGCGTCAACAAAATCAGCCTACTTGACCGGAGGTGCATCTCGAGCCCTCGAGTGCTCTAAACCTTCATACCACAACACCGCTACCTCACGTAATCTAAACGTTACCAACTCTGCAGCCTCAATGGAAGTAGAATGTAGAACTCAGAAGATGTGATACAACTAATGCACAAAGTCTTGTAGATCCTTATTTAGCCGTGTCTCGGAGAACTCTGGAGGATTCAAAGCTATGAACTCTTGAGTATTGGAACTCCTAGCTTGCTCTCCAATCCTTGCACCTAGTTGTCCCCAAACCTTTGCTATTCCGCTACTATTCTGGCCAGCAACTGTACTATAACCCTCAACTCCTGATCTATTGCAACTAGGGAGGTGCTGCAATTCTCGGGACTTGCTCAGCTCTTGGAATATCTCTAACTAGGGGTACTGGTTCTGGTGGTAGAGTGACGGCCTCATCCTGGGCATCATATGGGTCTATCTCTATAGGGTGTACTCTGCTACTACCCTCACCTGTTGCAATATTTAACTGTTGTCCAGCCACTGTTCTCTGAGTTATAGGTGTCCCTGCATAATTTAACAAATGTTAAACTAGACCCGACTCCTGAAACTTCATACGTAGCGCACGATATGATTTAGAAAGAAGAGTAACCATCCTAAATGTCCTGTAGCCTCTTATCTATAAGTACACTACACAACACAAACATAAACAAGACTCTACTAGACATGGCTCATAGACACCTGTAACAATGCAGAATTTTCCTAGACCAAACTCAGAACTTGCATGAAAAACCAGGGGAAACCAAAAAATTTTATCACAGAACGACCTAGACAACGGATCATTTTCACCTATAATGGGCCATTGTCTGAGTCGTTTTCAGCTCTATAGAATTTCCCTCCAGGAACCAACGAGCCATATGATGACTCATTGGAAAGAGTAATAAGTCGTCCTGTCTTCCATTGCATCCCAAGTTCTGAAATCTACCAGACATCTCTCAGAAGAAACGAGTGGGACCAATGACTCATGATCACCTCTAAGGAGTCTTCATCTCCGCCCATTGCCATCTCTCAGGTTCGGGCAGTGTTGGCCACGTGTAGACATAATGACCTGCTGGTTCTACCAATGAGTCGTTGTGTCATCTGTTAGCTGAGGGACTAGTTTTCCTACTAGTGACAATGAGAGGTACCAATGACCCATTGGTTCATCCAATGAGCCATGGTTCCCTTCGTTTCCAGTTTCTAGTGAGCCCCAAATTCTAGGCCTAGGACCAACTACTGGTCCTAATGAGTCATGGTATCAACCAACCACTCGTTGTGTGACCCGTTGGTCCTTGTCAGGCAGTTTTCCAGATTTTCTTTCAAGGGCATATTTGTAACTTTCTCCCTTTTTAATCCCTAAATTATGTCATTCTAGGTTATATTTAGGGGATTTAGGGAGGTAATCAACGTTCCCTTTTCATTTCCTCTCATTCTCTCAAAGTAAGAACGTAGAAACTCAGTCAGGAAGCATAGAGCAGGAGCAAGGGTTTTGATTTTTCTTCTTAGATTTCTCCAGGGTTTTCCCCGAGATTTCTACACCAAGTATGTGGGAATTCACCAAGGAAATTGTTCTTCCTTTGTGCCCTAAAACTCTTCTGAAATGCTTATCAATTCTAGCTCTGAAGTTTACCGTTAGGGTTCATTTTGTCAGTAAATTATGGATTTATTTATGCATGATTTTCATGAATAATTAGGGATATTATTAGCTATACTTCTGGTCATTATCATCATTTCATGAAATTATATGATTTTATCCCTAGTTTCCGGAATACAATGAATTGAGTATTTCAGCATGTTCTAAACACAAGTGTTGCTTGATTCTAATTGTTCTTAAAATCCCCAGGATAGTACAGTCGTATAACCAAGAGTAGAATTATTGATTATTTAGTCTCAGACAATACTTTGTAAGTCTCACTATCTGATAAAAATGGCAGCTGATCAGTTTGACTATAGTCAGTCTCTTGAGGTGTCAGTAATACCTCCTAACCCCAATTTTCAGTTATCAGATAAGCATCTTTGACTAGTCTTATAACCACCACTTTTAGTTATCAGATTGTTCTTCAAATGGTTATGATGCTTCCAGATAAGCTACTTTGGCTGGTCATAGAACACCGGTTTATCGTTATCTGGTCTGATAGACTCTCAGGGTACTTCCGAATAAGTATTCTTGACTTAGTCCAGGACCCCATCTTTGAGCTTTCAGCTTAGTAGTCAAGTTAGGACTATCCAGTGAGAGTAGTACTTAGCACTGAGTAGACCGGGGTTCCAGCGCACCCAGATTTCCAAAACTACGTTGCCACCGTAGGTTAGTTTTGTGATCACCCAGCCAGCACTATACCCTAGCAAGGTACAGTGGGCTTTCTCTGATGGGGTGTATATATCAGACTCCACATTTAGCTCACGTGATTATATATCGGTTATAGAATCTCCCACTTGCCAGTTCAGTTCAGTTCAATTTAATTTAGTTCAACTCAGTTTAGCTAAGTTCATTCACCTATTTCCAGGACATGTTATTGAACACCAGTCAGGGTCATTATTGATCATATCAGTTATAACTCAGTTTATCAGTATTCAGTATCAGTTGGTCATTCCATGTTATTTCAATTCAGTTGTTTATCTTCCATGCTTATTGTACATCTCACATAGTACATTCAAAGTACTAATAAATACTTTATATGATGTATTGTACTATGATATAGGCATAGGTTCTTATCCCCGGCATCGTTAGTTGTTCCTCTCGACGATTCCAGCAGCAGTAGTCCGTTTATTGATTCCTCCTCTTCCGAGGACGTTATTTGCTTTTCAGTTAGTTTCTTTTCAATTAGACTTTAGAGTTAGCTGGGGGCTTTTCCTAGCAACTCATTATCTAGTAGTGCCTTTCAAAAACAGTTGTTTAGAATTGTTTCTAGTGATATCTTACACATTCGATAGTATTGATTTATAAATATTTTTTTAAAGCTTCCGCTTACGTTTACTTAGTATACCAGTACAAATGTCAGACCATGGGTTAGCTTGTGGTCACTTGTGGCACCATGTATAGTGTCTAGGACAGGGTATAGACCTAGGTCGTGACAACTCCCTACAACATGAACTGATCTGATACCAAGTCTGTCACAACCCAACTCGAGGAAGCGTGACTTGGCACCTGGTGCCTCCCCTAATATGAGCATACGCGACGCCCAAATATAAAACAAAGGCCAGAACTGACGAGCTTCGCATAAAATAACATACTAAATATAATAATCAATAAAATGTTGCAAGTAGGTATTATGCTACTGGGGTCGTCTGACCCGCACACAACCAAAAGGCATATACAAAGGCGTGCATATACTACTATATCATTTACAACCCAAAAGGTATCATCTATGAGCCTCTAAAGAGTTTAAGTTTATACTGATCGGAACAGGGCCCCAACCTACCCAATATGTATGCAAATTCAAAAAAAAGGTATCTCCAAACAAGATGGAGCTTACCGTACCTGTCTAGAACTCAACTATACCTCGGGGACTGATGTGTCGTGATTTTACGGCACTTTCGACGCTTAAAACTAAGAAATTATGCACATTTCGGGTATGTTTATATAGGTATGATGTGTTTTGTGCTTAATGTTGAAGGAAAACAGGTTTAGAAGTGAACTGGGTGAATTAATGCTGAAAATAACTGAAAGGGTGATTGTCGGGCACTTCAGGAGTCGTTGGCAGGAGGCACAACTCGTTGTTTAAGGAATGGACAAAAGTTGATGTTCGAAGAAGAAGAGATAGTGCACCTGACGAGTTGATGGAATAGCTCGTTACACCTGGTAACGAGCCGTGAGGTCAATCTTGAAGGCTGAGAGAGGAAATCTTAACAAAGTAACAAGTGTATTTGATGACAGACATAACAAGTTGTCATATGAAGGAATGACTCGTTGGCAAATCACTGGGACCAATCGTAAGGTGCACTGGACTTTTGGAGGAATGAGATCACAAGGGACATAACGACTTGTACTCAAGCACGACGGGTCGTTAGGTGACCCGTTGCCACAACTGGGTACATTGCTGAAGACGACTGTTTTAAGTAAGGCACGACTTGTCAGAAGACCAAACGAATCGTCACCAAGCTCGTTGCCACTACCGACCTAGTTTCCAATTTTAATCAGGAAAAGGATTTCTTGGAACTATAAATACACACTTTAGATTTATTTTTGAAGGACGATTAGTTACAGTTAAAGAATAATTCATAGAGGCGATTTTATTAGTTTTCAAGAAGGATTTTGGTGTTGTTTGATTGTTCTTGAATCAAGAAACAAGTTTTACAATATTGTTTTTGAATTTGAGGATCAAAAGAAACATTGGAATTTATTCATCAATTTTGGAGTTTTTATTCAATCTACATGGTTTTTCTTCTACAATAATTTTTAAGTTGCAATTATGATTTATTTAATGTTTGTGATTGTGATAATACAATCATGAGTAGATAAACCCATAACTAGGTTTGTGGGAACCAAGATGAATTAACATATATAGGTAAAACACTTAGTGATTCTTGAACGGGGTTTAATGCATGTATTGTTTTTCTCTTCGTTTTGATTGATTCTTAACAGTTGCAAACGTTAGGACTTGCCTTATTCTTACTTATCGGACCAAGGAGGTAATGAATGGGAAAAGGGATTAACAAAGAAGATTTGAGGCTATCAACCCTCATCTAATAGCTTTAATTTTTTCGGGGATAGTGATCTTGGGCAAATTTATATGCCCAAGTGATACTCAAATGTGTCATTTTAGCCTTGTTTATCTATCAATGTTTATACATTCTCATGTGATTGGTAATAAAATGTGAATTTATACTAACCAACATGATTAGCATTGTTTTGAAGGTAAAATGTGATTTTGGGAAGCTAAAATCCATGTTGGAATAGATCGGGGTTGGACTCGGATGTGCGCAAAGGACAAGGCATTGGAAGGCACAAAATAAAGAGGCTCCGCGATGGAGCCGTGTCACACTGCCATCGCGGAGGCATTCTGCCTGGATAGGGAATTTTTGCCCAATTTCCAATGAGGGTTCGCGTTGGGTCCGTGGCACGGTGGCCTGGCTCCGCGTTGCACGTCGTGCCACGTTGGGCTTGATTACCTGGACCCCCAACTTCCGTGAGGGTCCGCGTCGGTGGCGTGTCACGGAGGCAGTGCTCCGCGATGCACTCCGTGACACGTTGCTTGTTATTCCACAAAAAGTTCCCACCAGTATAAATAGAACACTTAGGTTCATTTTTCAATATTCTGACTTGGTGGAGCAAGAACGTGGGTTACAGGCAGTTGAGGGGACGAAATTATCAGGGTTTTTCTCTCTTTCCTTCTTCTTCAATTCAATTGCTTATATGTTTAACACTCATTTAACGATGTTTAATCCACAAATGAGTAGCTAATTCCTCTTCTTGCTGAGGTTAAGAACACTTGTAATGAAATGTGATTATTGATTCTTTGGTTTTTCATCTTTTCTTCCATGGTTGTTCTATTGATTCTTGTTCTTACTGCATTAATGTGTGGCCTATGTTAATGTACATCTAAAAAGTCCGGTTTCACTCGAGAGAGCAAGAAATTGGAAATTGCGTGATAGCATCGTGGCACGGAGGCAGTGCTCCGTGATACGCTCTATGCCACGTCGCTTGTTATTCCGGGGAAAATTCCCAATAGTATAAATAGCACATTATGTTTTATTTTAAACATTATGACATTTTGGAGCAAGAACGTGGTTAACAGGCAGTTGACAGGATGAAACTCTAGGGTTAATTCTCTTCCTTTTTCTCTTTAATTTCAATTGCTTGTATGAATTCTACTTGTTTGAAGATGTTTAATCCACAAATGAGTGGCTAATTCACCTCTTGCTGAGGTTAAGGATAATTGTAGAGGAATGTAATTATTAATCATTTCAGCTTTCATCTTTTCTATAATTGTTGTTCTATCAATTCTTGTTTTTACTACATTAATGTTTGGCCAACATTAATGTATATCTCAGAAATCCAATTTTGATTCTGAAAAGGAAAGTAATTGGACAGATGTGAATTGGTAGGATATGATCTTTTCTTAGTTGAGAAAATGGAGAAAAGATTTACGTTCAGAATAGAAATATATCTGAAAGTCGTATAATCAATTATGGAATTTGTTATGTATGGCTAGAGCATGGGGTTCTTATATCATAGAAATGTAGAATAAAGGTCTCATGATTCTTTAATTGGATAGGAGTCGAAATATCCAATCCATAGGCGATTAATTCTTGACTAACAACCGAACAGAAGATTGACTGATTTGAATTAAGAAATTACATCCCTGCATGCTTGCCTTAACCTCAGCTTGTTCATTGCTATTGTTCAGACTTTAAATTACAATCTTTACTTAGGTTCTTATTAACTATTAATATTGACTCATAAAACATTATTTGTTTGGTTGTCTACATTCATAGTGATATCGTTCACTAAAAATTAGGTTAATTACTACCATAGTTCTGTCCCTGTGGGATCGATACTTGGCTTGAAATAAAGCCACTTTACTACTTGTACGACCACGTGCACTTGCGTGTAGTTTGGTCCGAACAAGTTTTTGGCGCCATTGCCGGGGACTAGCAATTGGTAAATTTATTTTCTTAGTGTTAATTTACAAATTCAATATAAGTGTTGACAACTTGATCTTAGCCTTTCTCTTGCAGGTACTGAATTTTTCTTAACGCTGGCAAGAGACAAGGAGTTGGTGGATTCATTTATAGAGCTAGAGGGAAAATTTCATCGCCAAAGAAGGGAAGCTCTAGAGAAGATGCTGCAGTTGCTAAGACAGGCAATTCTGGATCAGCAACAGAATCCACCGATTGTGAGGGCAGTTTTAGTGCCCGAAGAGATGGCAGCAAGACCGATCTGCGAAGTGGAAATCCCACATGCAAATAATGTGACATCCAGTATTCGCAGACCAGAGCCAGGAGGGAGGTTCGAGCTTAAGCAGAATATGGTACAGTTGTTGCACACCAGCGGGCAATTTACAGGTCTCCTTCATGAAGATCCACAACAATATCTCCAAAACATTTTGGAGATAAGTGACACCTATATCCCCACTAGAGTATCATCTGACTATGTGAGGCTTACATTATTCCCGTTCTCACTGTTGGGGGAAGCAAAGAGGTGGTTGAAAGTTGAACCACCTAATTCTATCACCACTTGGGATGATCTCGCAAAGAAGTTTGTGATATGATTCTTTCCATCAGGGAAGACAGCCAAACTTAGAAGTCAGATTCTAAGTTTCAAATAAAGAGAGGGTGAGAATCTGTACCAGGCTTGGGAGAGGTTCAAGTCAATGTTAAGGGATTGTCCTCATCATCACCAGTCTAATGATGTATTGGTGCATACATTCATTGAGGGTATAGAACCACATACTAAGATTCTGTTAGATTCAGCAACCGGTGGACAGGCATTGGAGAAGACTTATAAGGAGCTTTACATTTTGTTGAACCGTATTTCACAGGGAAATCCAGAATGGAATGCAGATTCAACTCGAGGAGGAACAAGGAAAGCTGCAGGAGTATTTGAGGTGGATGGTTTTATGGCTATTGCTACATAGATAGCTGTGTTGCAAAATCAACTCAACACCCACTTCAGCAGTATGAGCTTGAGCCAGGCACAAGCCCCAGTCAATGCAGTTCATCAGGTATGGTGTGAAGTATGTGGGAGTAGTGAACACTCAGCTGAGTGTTGTGGCGCCAATCCAGACTCGGTAAAATTTTTTGGGAACGTCCAAAGGAACAATAATCAACAGTATGGCAACAGTTACAGCCCAAATTGGAGGAATCATCCGAATTTTTCTTGGGGGAGTAATAGTCATCAAGGACAGAGTGCAAATCACGGCGTGCAGAGAAATGAAGCGGGGCATCAAAATTTTCATTCTCAATATAGAGGAAACAATGCACCTTCTCCACCACCCAGCAGCATTGAGGATATGTTCAAAACAATAATAGCTAACCAAGCGCAGATGCAGGCTGATTATGTGAAATTAGTGGCTTACATGAAAAATCAGCAGTTAGCTACGAAGGCATTGGAGTATCAGTTTGGACAGTTAGCTGGAGCACAAAACACCAGGCCCAGGGGAGTACTACAAAGTGATACTGACCCAAATCCCAAGCGGGTCAATGTAGTTACAACAAAGAGTGGGCTTCAACTTAAGGAGGTGGAACCAGAAAGGCCACCTCAACAATCTGGAGCGGCGGAAAAAAATGGGGAACATGATGATTTGAGGGGGAAGGAAAAGGAAGCTAAGATAGAAAGACCACCACCCCCGTTTCCTCAGAGATTAAAGAAGCACAAGGAAGAAGCTTGCTTCAAGAAATTCATGGAAGTGTTGAAACAGGTACATATTAATTTACCTTTAGTTGATATTTTGCAGGGAGTGCCAAAATATGCCAAGTACATCAAGGACATTATAGCAAATAAAAGCAGATTGATGGAGTATGCTACGGTGGCGCTTACTAAGGAGTGCACCTCCCGAATACAGAATAGATTGCCGAAAAAGCTCAAGGATCCTAGGAGATTTACCATTCAGATTACTATTGGGCAATGTATTCGAGCTCGCGAATTATGTTTTGGGAGCAAGCATAAACTTGATGCCAACATCGGTGTTCAAAAAGTTGGAACTGGGCAGCCCTAGACCAACTACTGTGATCTTGCAACTAGCTGATGGTATTGTGGAGGATGTGCTAGTGCAAGTGGGCTCCCTCATTTTCCCGGTGGATTTTATTATCTTGGATTTCGAGCCATATGTGGAAGTCCCATTTATTTTGGGACGTCCTTTCTCGGCAATCGGGCAAGCTTTGATTGATGTGGCTGCTGGGCAGCTAACCATACGAGCACATGACAAAGTAGAGGTTTTTGATGTGTACAAGGCCATGAAGCTACCGGCCATTTATGAGGAGCTATCAGCAATCAATGTGCTAAATTAGGAATCAACTCTTCAGATTGTTGACTCATAGGACCCATTGGAGAGAGCCTTGATGGGCTCCGATCATTTTGGAGACAGTGCTACATATGAGATGGTGCAAACGCTGAACGAGCCAAAATGGTTTCCCAAGAAGCAAGACATTGAGCCGTTGATGAGGTCCTTGGAACCATTGCCAAAGCCAACAATTGAGGAGGCACCGAAATTGGAGTTGAAGACATTGCCTCCACATCTGAAGTATGTATTTCTAGGGGAAGATAACACCTTGCCAGTCATCATTTCCTCGGAACTGACAGAGGCACAAGTGAAAGATGCATTGGTGGTCCTCAAGAGGCGGAAGAAAGCAATGGGTTGGCAGATGTCGGACATCAGAGGAATTAATCTAGCTTTTTGCACACATAGGATTTTTATGGAAGAAGGATCCAAGCCAACTGTGCAACATCAGCAGAGGTTGAATCCAGTGATGAAGGATGTAGTCAAAAAGGAAGTGATCAAGTGGCTTGATGCAGGTGTGGTATATCCCATTTCAGACAGTGAATGGGTTAGCCCAACTCAGTGTGTTCCAAAGAAAGGAGGGATGACCATGGTCACCAACGAAAAGAATTAGCTGATTCCCACACGTATAGTCACAGGCTGGTGAATTTGCATGGATTACAGGAAGCTCAATGAGACCACGAGGAAAGATCATTATCCTATCCCATTTATTGATCAGATTTTGGACAGGTTGGCAGGTTAAGAGTATTATTGTTTCCTTGATGGATATTCTGTCTATAATCAAATAGCCATAGCACCGGAGGATCAGGAGAAAACCACTTTTATATGTCCTTATGGGACATATGCTTTCAGGCGGATGCCATTTGGTCTATGCAATGCACCATCCACATTCCAGATATGCATGATGGCGATCTTTCACGATATGGTGGAAGATTTTGTTGAGGTATTTATGGATGACTTTTCTGTTTTCGATAATTTGTTTGTTACATGTTTGTAGAATCTTCACAGGGTGCTAGCTCGATGTGAAGACTCAAACCTTGTGCTCAACTGGGAGAAATGTCATTTTTTAGTCAAGGAGGGTATCGTCCTTGGCCATAAGGTGTCATGCAACGGGTTGAAAGTCGATCGTGCAAATATTGAAGTGATCGAAAAGCTACCACCACCAGTGTTAGTGAAGGGTGTTCGCAGTTTTCTCGGACATGCGGGGTTCTACAGACGATTCATCAAGAACTTTCGAAAAATTTCTAGACCGATATGTCGGTTGCTTGAAAAAGAGGTGAAATTTGAGTTTGACAAGGATTGTGTAAAAGCATTCGAGGAGCTAAAACAGAAGCTGGTAGAAGCGCCTATTCTCATTTCTCTTGATTGGGAACAACCTTTTGAATTGATGTGTGATGCAAGTGACATGGCTGTAGGAGCTGTATTAGGGCAGCGGAGGAATAAAATTTTTCATTCCATTTATTATGCAAGCAAAACACTTGACGCAGCCCAAGTCAATTATACAGTCACAGAAAAGGAGATGCTAGCATTGGTGTTCGCATTTGATAAATTCAGGTCCTACCTGGTGGGTTCGAAAGTAGTGGTATATACTGATCATGCAGCAATTCTGTATTTGTTTGGCAAGAAGGATGCAAAGCCCAGACTAATCAGATGGATATTGTTGCTACAAGAGTTTGACCTAGAGATTCGGGACAGAAAGGGGAGCGAGAATCAAGTGACAGATCACCTATCGCGATTGGAAAGTCGTTTGCGTGTAAAGGAAGGTGATAGCATCAAAGAAGAGTTCCCAGATGAGAAACTCTTGGCAATAAAGGAAGCTGAAATCCCTTGGTATGCAGATATTGTGAATTTGCTGGTAAGTGGAGTCTACCCACTGGAGGCTACGGCTCAGCAAAGAAAGAAGTTGAGACACGATTGCAGATATTACATATGGGATGAGCCGTATCTGTTTAAGCAGGGACCGGATCAAGTGATGAGACGATGCATCCCAGGGAGCCATATTGCAAAAGTATTAAGGAGTTTTCACTCATCGTTGTAAAGAGGGCACCACGGAGGAAAGCGGACAGCTCACAAGGTGCTACAGTCAGGTTTCTTTTGGCCTACACTATTTAGAGATTCTATAGCATATGTAAAAATGTGTGATAGATGTTAAAGAACAGGAACAATTGGAAGAAGACAGGAGATGCCACTGCAGCATATATTAGAAGTGGAGATTTTTGATGTATGGGGAATAGACTTCATGGACCCGTTTCCACCGTCATTTGGTAATTGTTACATCTTGGTAGCGGTTGACTATGATCTAAGTGGGTCGAGGCAGCAGCTTGTCCCAGCAATGACAACAAGGTGGTGACGAAATTTGTGAAAAAGCAAATTTTCACTAGGTTCGGGACACCCCGAGCTATTATCAGTGACGGAGGAGCTCATTTTGTGAATACAAGTTTTAGGAACTTGCTAGCTATGTATGGGGTGTGGCACAAGGTAGCGACAGCGTATCATCCCCAAACTAGTGGGCAAGTGGAGGTGTCAAACAGAGAGATAAAGCAGATTCTACAAAAGACAGTGAATGCACAACGAATTGATTGGGCAAGCAAACTTGATGATGCGTTATGGGCTTACAAAACTGCATACAAGACACCCATTGGGACTTCTCCGTACAGATTGGTTTATGGAAAGGCATGTCATCTACTTGTGGAGTTGGAACATCGAGCTTTTTGGGCCGTGAGAAAGGTAAACATGGATCCGGAGCTAGCAGGGAAGAAGAGGTTATTGCAACTCAGCGAATTAGATGAGTTTCGATGGCATGCCTATGAAAGTGCCAAATGCTACAAGGAGAAAACTAAAAGGTGGCACGACAGGCATATGGTGCATCGGATCTTTGAGCCGGGGCAGAAAGTGTTGTTGTTTAATTCAAGGTTGAAGCTTTTTCTAGGAAAGTTGCGGTCCAAGTGGTCAGGGCCGTTTGAAGTGGTGAGAATGACCCCACACAAGGCAGTGGAATTGTGGCAAGAAGATAGAAGTGCCACATTTTTGGTGAACAGGCAAAGATGTAAGCATTATTGGGGTGAGATGTTATTTGAGAGAAGACGTCTATCACTCTAGATGATGATTAAGGATGAATAGCGTCGAGCCGCGACGGTAAACCAGGCGCTGCGGGGGAGGCAACCCGTGATTGTGTTGTAATAGAAGAGTAGGATTATTTAAAAAAAAAAGAGAAAAACAAAGAAAAATAATAATAATAAAATAGTTGAGTTGCAACCTATGATTTCTAAGGAATTTCTTGTGGTTGAATGATTTTCAGGTGGAACGGAGGGCCAAAATACAAAAACGTGCAAAGGAAAAAAAATCAAGGTAAGAAAATAAAATTTGGGAAATTCCAGTGGGCCTACGCGATGGCTCCGTGTCATGAAGGAGGACCTCCGCGTTACACTCCGTGACACGTTGAGGGTATTCTGGAATTTTTTTAAAATTCCAGAAAACCTACGCGATGGCTCCGTGTCATAGAGGAGGACCTCCGCGATACCCTCCGTGACACGTTGAGGTGTATTTCGTGTCGGGTCATCGGGTAAACGCGCGCGAAAAACCCCCCTTTTAACCCAAATCCCTTCAATTTTTCCCTATTATTTCATTTCCTCCGTGACCCACACCCAAAAATCCCTTCTCCCCCAATGTGACACGGACCTAATGATCAAATTTCTATGAGTTTTCTTCACTTTCATTAAAGTAAAGGTATGTTCTTGAATTTCTTCTTATTATTGCTCAATTTTTTGATTCTTGAACATGTTTTTGTGATGAAACCTTGCCCTAAGTGAGTAATAAGCTTGTAATCAATTGATTTATGATTGAATGATGTTCATAGTATCGTTGTGAGTAGATTAACTCAATGGTTGCATGATTGTTGAAATTCTTACGATATTGATAACTAGGGTTAAGGATTGAATAGGAAGAAGACAAAATGCATTAAAATGTGGATAGTTTGAGTTGTGCATGTTGTTTGAAGTGAAATATATTGTGCTTGAAGTTGATTATGCTATGGTAGAAGATGGATTTTCGGGAGAATGCAAATGGAGAATTAACATAGGTTGTTGTGCTAAAATTGCAACGTGCTCATGATGATATAATTGAATTGATGAAGGGATTTTTATAATTCATTGTATGAAGTCTGAGTAGTACAAAATAATTTTTCCATCGACTTGTATGAATGCACTGACATGTTGAGAATTAAGAATTGCAAAAACATGATTGTCTTGTCGAATTGTGTTGACTGCGGCTAAAGACTAAGTGTGGGGTGATCAAATTAAGCCCAACCTTAGTCGTAGCCAGCTATGGCTTGAATAACATTGAAATTGTCTGTTTGAATGTACAGGAAAAATGTCAGGAAGACAGGACAAAGGCAAGGACACATCCACATCTGGCGCCAGTAGAAAGAGGGTGAGATTAGGTGCGGCAGTACCAACAGCACCAGCGGTTCCTCGAGGGCAACGCCAACAGTATGGAACCAGATGGGTGACGGATGAGGGGAAAAAATGGTATGCCAAACACAAGGAAACCAAGTACTTCCCGGAGGAGAAGATAGCACGGGAACCACTAGCACAGGAATTCCCGCGGATTCTACACAGGATTTACACTGCTGGGCTAAACTTCATTTTTGAAGAATCCAGAGAGTGCAATCTCCATCTTATCTGGGAATTCTGTGCTAACTGGAACCCGACCTTGCGCAGCCATGCCATCAAGATTAGAGGGCAGGTGGTCACCTTTGAACCCCACCATTTGAATGCAATCTTGGGGGCACGGGACACAGACGCTCATGTCCTCCGTCAGCTGAACATCACTCCACCTTATGAGGATATCAAATGCACCTTATGTGGAGCCCAATCGAAAGCTAGGTGGGGTAGGCACAAGGAAAGGGGCTACCATCAGACATTGCCCTATTCTCAGATGAACAGGGAGGCACGGATTTGGTTGAAAATTATTTGTTCGTGCCTGATCCCGGGGGTGCACATGACTAATGTCACCTAGGATAGAGTTTGTCTGGTGTATGCGCTGATGAAGGGGCTTGAAATAAATGTTGGGGCGGTAATCATCTCCGCCATGAAGAGAGCCCAACAGCATCAGGGGCATAGATATGGGTTTGGTGGTCTGCATACCACTTTCTTGAGGGGCCACAGTATCGAGGAGGAGGCTCTAGATTACATCCCTCAGATTGATAGGCGTGCCTTGGATGTGACCAAAAACAAGGCACCTAACACTACTTATGGGCCTATACTTACACTAGCCGAGCGACATGCTCGGGATGATCAATACATTGCCCGCATGTATGGGATGCGGATGTTGCAGTGGCGCATCGGTGGAAGGCCCGCAATGGAGGATGACCTATGGCAACTCGAGTTTGATTACCCATTCAAAGAGAATGCCCTAGCTTTATGCCGAGTGGGGCCCGCATTTGTGGAGCCCATGGATGATAACGTCCCTACTGATGAGGAGACTCACCGGGAGGACTCAGATGTTGAGTCGGAAGAGGACGGCGGGGTGATTTTGATCTTAGAGACAAAGCACTGTCACCTGATGAGGAAATTGAATATTTTGATTGATCAGGGAGTTTCACCACCCAAACTTTGTTGTTAAATTGCAATTATGTGAACACTGGGGACAGTGTTCCGATTAAGTGTGGGGTGGGAGTAGTTAGGTGCTACCTATTTTATTTATGTTTGTTGTGATTGTGCTAATTGTGACCCTGTGACTCTGTGTTTCGTGTTCTGTTACTGATGTTGGTGTTGTAATGAATCTTTAGCTACTGTTTTGTGTGATGTGGAAATATTTTTCAATTATATTTTTATCTTTTTCTATCAAAATCTTTTGTTGAAATTTTTTTTTGTTGGGTTTCTCATTTTTTGTTTTCGGTGCTTTTCCCCGAGAATAGTCCCATTGAACCAACATCGTAGATAGCGATTGTTCCCTATGATGGATGGATGATGATCTTCTTAAGAGAAATGTAGTCGATAGGAGTAGTTTTTAAATCTTTTTTCTTCTTTCTTTTGTTTGTTTTCCAATCGTGTCGCTAATTAATGGTTCGGAATTCTTGTTACGTGTTACACATGATTGTAAGATGCAAGTGTGATTCGTATGAAAGCATGCAAATGTGTTAAACATGTGGAGATACCTAGGACATAGAATTCGATTCAGTGTGATCGAGGCTTAATAGTGAATTCTTGTAATTAACTGATTGAAGAGTCTGTGAATATGTCTTAAGTTGATCATGTTCAGTGAGTGTGAGGTGAGGTTTCGACTATTCCATGCTATTGTGAACTGTCTAGAACTGGCCTGGTGTGTATACTAAACAAAATGAAGGATGTGGATTGTAGGAAAGTATGTAGGCATTTCTTTGAATGAACCGAAAGTTTCTCCCTTATCATACCTACCTTGAATGTTACATCCTAGTTAGCCCCATTGAGCCTTTAGCCTATTATTTGAGAGATACAAACCGAGCTTAGTCCTTTTTTCATTAGCCATGAATTTGATCCAAAACTCTTAAGCGCTTAAGAAAAATAATTTTCCCAAAGTGTAAAGGAGTGAGAAGTGTGAAACGGAAGGAAAGCGGAAGTTGTGAAAGCTGAAGAAAAGGTCAAAGGTGCACTTGTTGAAATTGATTAATTAATAGTAGAGAGTAAGAAAATCAATGAATGAGAAAAAAAAGGATGCATAAATACTCTTTGCTAGTAAGCCGAGTGTGCTTAAAGAAATGGGAACAAAAACAAAGAAGAAAATTCAAGAATGAGAGGATGGAGGAAGAAGCAATGTCCGTAATGAAGGTGGGAGTTATTGAAAAGCGCTTAGGGAAGCTAGTTGCTATTATTGGTTGACCCAGTATTTACTAGTTCCTTAGCTTACATTATAACCAATTAAGTCCTACTTGATCTTACATCACGCATCCTTATATTAGTGGAGTAAAACACTAGAGGCAAGCTTATGGTTCACGACATGATGCATGTGAATTTGTTGGGAGAGCGAGCGTAATCGTATTCATATACCCCGACATGTAGTTCTTTGGAAATCTTATGAGTGCACATGGGGTAATTCTCTTGTGTTACGAGGGCACATACTTGACGAGAGATAAAATTTCATGTCGGATGTCTTGATCAGTTGATTTGCATGAGTTTTCCAAGATCGAGAATCGACTTTTGAGTTAGGAGGTCTTCATGTGGTGTACTTCATTTTATTGATGAAACCATGCATGTTTTCTTGATGATTTGCTATCTTAAATAATCCATATAGCCGTAGCTTGAATGGTCGAGCCAAATTAGCTATGCGTGGGTTTCAATTGCATGAGATGTGAGAGTATTGTTCGAGGACGAACAAGGTTTTAAGTGTGGGGTAGGTGATCTTGGGCAGAATTTCATGCCCAAGTGATACTCAAATACTTCATTTCTACTTGTTCATCTATTTTTATGTGTGCATTCTCATGTGATTCTTATGTAAATGTGAATTTCTACTAACCAACATGATTAGTGTTGTTTTGCAGTTAGAAGGAAATTTTGGAAGCTAATCTACAAGTTGGTGAAGTGCGGGAATGGACTCGGAAGCAAGAAGTGGAAGTTAACAAGGGAAATTGGCAAAAATAAGGGCTCCGCAATGGCTCCGTGTCATGCTACCATCGCAGAGGCATTCTGCCTGGGAGAAAGAATTATGTCAAATTCTAGTGGAGGTGCGCGTTACCTCCGCGACACGGAGACAGTGCTCCGCGATGCACTCCGTGTCACACTGAGTGTGATTACCTGAAACCTCAAGTTCCAGTGAAGGTGCGTGATAGCATCGTGGCACGGAGGCAGTGCTCCGTGATACACTCCGTGCCACGTTGCTTATTATTCCAGGTAAAATTCCCAATAGTATAAATATCACACTTAGTTTTTATTTTAAACATTATGACATTTTGGAGCAAGAACGTGGTTAGCAGGCAGTTGAGAGGACGAAATTCTAGGGATAATTCTCTTCCTTTTTCTCTTTAATTTCAATTGCTTGTATGAACTCTACTTGTTTGAAGATGTTTAATCCACAAATGAGTAGCTAATTCACCTTTTGCTGGGGTTAAGGATAATTGTAGAGGAATGTATTTATTAATCATTTCAGCTTTCATCTTTTCTATAATGGTTGTTCTATCATTTCTTGTTTTTACTACATTAATGTTTGGCCAATGTTAATGTATATCTTAGAAATCCAATTTTTTATTCTGAAAAGGAAAGTAATTGGACATATGTGAATTGGTAGGATATGATCTTTTCTTAGTTGAGAAAATGGAGAAAAGATTTACGTTCAGAATAGAAATATATCTGAAAGTCGTATTAGCCAATTATGGAATTTGTTATGTTTGGCTAGAGCATGGGATTCTTATATCACAGAAATGTAGAATAAAGATCTCATGATTCTTTAATTGGATAGCAGTAGAAAGATCCAATCCATAGGCGATTAGTTCCTGACTAACAACCGAAGAGAAGATTGACTGATTTGAATTAAGAAATTACATCCCTGCATGCTTGTCTTAACCTCAGCTTGTTCATTGCTATTGTTCAGACTTTTAATTACAATCTTTACTTAGGTTCTTATTAATTGTTAATATTGACTCATAAAACATTATTTGTTTGGTTATCTACATTCATAGCGATATTGTTCACTAACAATTAGGTTAATTACTACCGTAGTTCAGTCCCTATGGGATCGATACTTGGCTTGAAATAAAGCCACTTTACTACTTGTACAACCACGTGCACTTGCATGTAGTTTGGTTCGAACAAGCTAAATGTAGAGTTCAATATATACGCCCCATCGATAGGACCTAATATACCTTGTTGGGGTAGAAAGACATGAACTGTGAAGTTACTGTCTGGGCCTCTTTGGGCTAAATAACCTACGGTGGCAACATAGTTCTGGGAACCTGGTGCGCTAGAACCCCGGTCCTCTCGATGCTAAGTCCTACTCCCACTGGATATTCCTAGTCTGACTACTAAGCTGAGAGATCGAAGAAGGGGCCTGAGACTAAGTGAGGGATACTTATCTGGAAGTACCTTGAGAGTGTTATCGGACTAGATAACTGAAACTGGTGTTCTAATACTGGTCAGAGCTGCTTATCTTGAAGCGTCATAACTGTCTAAAGAATAAGTTAAAACTTGTATTGGTAGTTCCCAGACTGGTCAGAGTTGCTTATCTGGAAGCATCGTAACCGTCTAAAGAGCTAACTTATAACTAAAAGGCATTACTGACAACTCAAGGACTGACTATAGTCAAACTGATCGGCTGACATTACTGAAAGATACTGAAGATACTAACATTTTGACTGAGACTGAACTAGCATGCAACTGATTGAGAATTCATGAGATAGTAATAACATAGAATTTCCAAAACTAATTTAGTCAAGCAACATTAATGTCTAATCAACTATGTAAGACCAAAATTACTGCATTCAAGAACTAGGGATAAAATCATTTTACAGGAAACAAGTATCAACACGATCACTAGGTAGTGGAAATATAGCAACAAGTAATATGAACAGCATTTCATATGAATTAATCAATCTCATTGAAAAATTACTCTAATTCGAAATGTTAGGGCTAGAACTAATAAGAGATTATGGAAGAGTTTTGGAACACAAGGGAAGAACAATTCCCTTGTTGAATTTCCATATACCTGGTGTAGAATCCTTGAGAGAAGCTTGAAGAAATCTGAAGAACTATGGAAGCCCTAGTTTAGCTCTGAGATACCCGAAAAGAATTTCGTTGCTCTTGAGATCGTGAGATGAGTGGAATGAGAGGGACTTAGTCATTTACCCCTTTAATTCTCTCCAAAATGTACCCAAAATGACATAGTTTAGTGATAAAAATAGCTAGAAGGTACGAAAATACCCTTGGAGCATCGCAGGAAAGAAACCTACTACCAGTCCCCACGAGGCACTCCACAAGTCATGGGGTTGGGGAATGACTCATGGTTCCAAGTCATGTCCATGTCTAGAAAACCCCCAAAATTCCTCGCTTGGCCAACGAATGACTTAACGGGTCGTCAGGAGACCTAACGACTCATGACGCCTTCTATTGTCACTAAACCAAAATTTCTCCTTTTGCCCCCACGACTGGTCACGATGAGTCGTTACGTGACCTAACAACTCATCCACTTTTCTCATCGTTAGCACTGCCTCGAGGCTAAGCTTTACTGAGAATCTTCCGAAGACTAACACAATGAGTCGTCGCCTCTCCTAACGACTCGTCGTGTCCATCGTTACCACTGAAACACTTACTATAAGCTTCCACTAGACGACTCATCACGATGACTCATTACTTGACCCAACAGGTCGTCATGTGGGTCATTACACCTAGGCTCCTGGATGATAATTCACCCCTTCAAGCCACGAGTCTTTCCATGACTCATCTAGTCACTTAATGAGTCGTTCCACAGCTCGTTTTGTGGCAAAAATTTTTTGGTTCATCCTAGTTTTACATGCAAAATCTAATTTTGATCTAGGAAAGTTTCGGGGTGTTACACATCACCATAATCACTCAAAAATGAACATCAATATACACACATGCTAGGGGGTCTTATTTCTACCCTTCAAGTCATGACCTGTAGGAGACTCTAGAAATTCATATACTGTACAGGCTTGGTACCCTATCCCAGTCATTTGCTTATCCAAATACTCCCGAAAGCCCAAAGATCATACTCGGGAGTTCAAACGGAGAACACTAGAAATCTAGCACCAGGTCACAAAACGAGTTGTTCTGTGACTCGTAGGTAGACCATGAGTCATGAAGAGACTTGTGGTGAGGTACAGGATGTGAGTTGGAATTTTGGGTTTTTGAGTTCACCACAAACTAGATCACGAGTCAGCCATGGACAAAGGTTAGGAGAAGGTGAGGAAAAGTTGGCAATGTACCCGACGGATGGCCACCACGAGTCGTGGTCAAACACCACGATTCGTTGGATGAGTCGTGGTCAGTCGGTTGATAATGATTTGAAATTCAGGCAGTAAGGATGACGAGTGGTGACCACGAGTCATGGCCACCACTAACGACTCGTAGGTTCCCCCGTGGCAAGCCTAGATGAATTATTGGACAGTGCACTCAACGACTGATTCCAATAGTCGTGATCTTGGGTAACGATTCATCCAGTTCCTCGTAGGGACTGGCAGTCAGTTATTTTCTATGAATTTTGTAAGGGATTTTCCGTAATTTATATGATCCTAAGTCCTAAACTACGTCATTTTAAGCTATGAATGATGAGTTTTAATAGGGGTAAGTTTATTTTAGGCCATTCATACTCATGAATGCAAAGTTAGAGAGCTAGAGAGGTGATCAAGCTCATTTTCCTTCAAGATTCCTTCAATTCATCATTGGCCAATCAAGGAGTGGTAAAATCAGTTCTTCTCCAGGTATGTAGGGTTATGAATGGGTGAATCCATTCACACCCATGCCCAATCTCTCTTTAGATCATGAAAATTCCTATGTTGATTCTATGAGGTTTTAACCCAATGCATGAAATTTCTAATTCTTTACATGGATATGATTTAAATGTATTTCAACTATTAAATTATGATTCATGGGCAAGTTTTATATTATTTTAAATCAAAATCATGTTTAAAGCTTATTGAATCGAAATGCCCATTTATGAGAAGTTCATGAAAGTTGAGACTTATGATGAATGTTCAAGTATGATGAGATACTATTGATAAAAAGCATGTTTTCAAGTTACCATGTTTATGATCATGTTTTCAAGTGAATTATGTATTTTTAAGAATGTTAAAGTATTGGGAAATGCCGATATGTTCAATTATGATTTATAATTTTACGAATTTATCTTACCACATGGTTTTGGAGCTAACACTCCCACTTATTTCACCTTGTGGTATGGTTTGAGCAAAGATCTCCTTATATATATGATTTCAAATTTGATATGGATTTGATCATTAAGCTTCATCAATAGACGATGGTAAGCTTTATTGAAAAACGATGGAGAGAATATGCGTGTTTTTGGGAGTAGTGTCTAGCACCGAGTAGGCTAAAGGTCAGTCAACCCTATGCCTCAGGACTACGTGCCAATGTAGGTATGATTAGATTATATTGGAACCTTGATATTGATATCATGGTATCGTCCTTAGCCCTGGCAAGGCTTTGGACAGCTCTACCCACTTGAGTGTGATAGTTGGGACCACGTAAGCTCTATCGTGGTATGTTGGTTTTATGACGAGTCTCCCATTATTTCTCATGATTTCAGTTATGCATGTTTATCGCTCATGATGTGCGTGTGTGTGTGTGTGTGTACGTCCTAAAGTAGGTTCGACCTAATGTTCAGTTTTACTTATGATTATAAGATTTCATCTTTGGGTCAATCGATTCAGTTATGATGTTATGTTATGCTGAATCATGATTTCAGAAAATAGCATGCAAGCCCTACTCTCAGATTCTTATCTTATTTATGTTTTATATTGTGCATGTTTTAAATGACTTACTTATTTAATCGGTTTTACTTACCTTGTATACTTGATACATTCCACGTACTAACCGCATACTCTATGTTGTATCATTTCATGATACAGGCCACGATCTTCCAACTCAGCCCCATCATTAGCCAGTCCCAGAGTTAGCATCCAACTTAGTGGTGAGTCCTCATCTCTCGAGGACCATTTGCTTTCAAATATTGATGTTCTTTTAGTTTTCAGACTTATCGGGTTAATTAGGGGGGTTGTCCCATCAACCCATTAGTTATGTAGAGGCTTTCAGACAGTACGTAGTAATCAGCTTGTTATGTAATATGTAGATCCCAATTTGAGATTATGTTATGCTAGATTTCCTCTATGTTTATTATGTTAATTCTTCCACTTTAAATTGATTGAGCTAGATGTATGTTCATGCCATGGGTCGACTTGGAGTCTCTTGGGGCTCCTAGTCCTTTGTCTCGATCCTATCCTATGTTTGGGTCATGACACTTGGACATGAGCCACTCTATCATATTTGCTCGTCTAAATACTTTCCTCGGGCATGAGCCATTCATCTTAGGACAAAGCATGTTATCCACTTTCATTCTCATCAATCGGTATGTCATCACTAAGTCGATTAACATGACTTTAGGCGGCCTCATCTTACCTCCATCAACTGGATTATTTTCAGCACTCATCACGCACTTTCGTGACAATATGAAGGAACACACATAATACTGCAAAACACCAAATTCCATACCACATAAGTAACGACATCATATTAAGTTCATTAAATCAATTGAAATTAAAACGCGAATTATTAGCAACAACTAGTGTCCAAGGACCAGCCAATAACACTATCATTACACACACATATAAGTCATTATATAAATTCTAACTCGTTTTAAAATTGCAACCCACCTCAATTGTAAGATTCCAATGTCAATTACTCTGTTAGAGCCTTGCCCTTTCTCAATACCTCCGAACTCTTGAACTCTATGAACAATAGTCACAAGAGTGTTTCATTAACAATTCTTCAATTAAGTGTCTTGGGAAATTCAAATCCACCCTATTCTACCTGATATTTACGGTCTAATTCAAGTCTTAAAGGTGAGATTATCAAAACTCAGCCCTTCTCCTTCAATTAGCGCTACTTTCTACCAACCTAGGATTCTTTACTTAAAAATTCTATCATTAGATGTCCCACCCTCATCGATTCAATAGTGTTAGGGACTCAAAAATAGAAGGAATAAGCCCAAAATTCTTACCTTGGAAAGGAGAATTGGTCTATCTTTGGGAAAATCGCCCTTAGCTTCTAACAGTTTATGTCTTAGTGTAATGGGGTAAATCCCCTGAAATCTCCCTAAAAGTCACTTACTTCCTCCCATAGTCTATTGCAGTGGTCACATCTCTATTGCAGCGGACCCCCTATGGCAGTCAAGACACCGCCATAATGGATCAAGCATTACTCTCCCCATCCATTACGATGGGCTTCCGGCCATTGTAACGATCCTCTGTTGCGGTTTTACCCACGCTGCAGTAGTTCCCCGATAACTAGTAGCTCCCATTCTGCTGCTCACTGACAATCCTCAACCTTAAGTTAAACTAACTCCCACCAACACCTTTCCATAAGCCATCTAGGTGAAAAGAGGGTGTTTCAGATATAATTCCCTCATAACGATGGACAGGTCATTACACAGCATAATGAAGACAACTTCAGCTATAACCATCTCATATATCCAACAAAAACTGTAACCTCAATCACATCTAATCAGAATAAGTTACAATGCAGAATACAGTACAATGCAACAATCAACATTGACACAAATTTGACCTTGTTGGGCCATACCTCACTATCATATAAGTTGATGTAATTATGAACTCAAGTGTGTTGGAGTACATGTCATAGACATACACTAGCTACATATAAGTCCCAGTGTGTCGGAGTACGCATTACAGCCATTCACTAGTTAAATATTCTCAAATGCATCGGAGTAATTCGTCGCAGCCATACACTACCATGTTAATGTTGAAGTAAGCATCACAATTATATCTGAGCTCAAGCCTTCTAGAATAGATATAAGATGCCACTCGATCGACTTAGTTTTGGGCTCAACCTATCGTCAAGGCTATAATTGCCCATTGGGTACTTGATCTTGGGCATAATTACATGCCCAAGTGATACTTTATAACTCAATTTAGTCTTGTTTATCTACTTAATTATATATATTTTCATGTGATTTTATCTAAATGTGAATATATGTACTAACCAACATGATTAGTCCGTATTTTTGTAGGTTTAAAATGAATTTGAGGAACTAATCTATGAGTTGGTGAAGTAGAGGAATGGAGTCGGAAGAAAAGTACAAAAGTCGGCAAGGAAGCATGCCTGGGCAAGGTTAGCCGCGCCAAGCAGCGTACCACGTTGTGCGTGTGCCGCGCCCAGCGTCGTGCCACGGCAATGCCAGGCGCGAGAGGAAGGCAGCAAGCTGGCAGCCACCCTGCGCGCCAGCGCCGTGCCATGCCAGGCAACCAGCGCGTCAGCGCCGTGTCACACTTGCCATCGCGCGGCACAGGCAGCGTGCCACGCCGGCCATCGCGGCAAGCCTCGGCCTATTATCATCCTTAGGCAATTTCCAGTGTGCATCCGTGTTACCTCCATGTCACGGAGGTTGTGCTCCATGATACACTCTGTGACATGGAGCCATTCCACAACAGGCATAATTTTTTACAATTCTCATTTATTATAAATAGGTCCCTTAGCTCCTAAAATTAGGAAAGGCACGATTTATTTCTGAAAAACTGCCAAGGAGTGAGGGAGAAGTGGGAGAACTCACCTAGGGTTCATCAATTTCATCTTCTCTTCTACCATCTTGTAAGTAGGTTACTTTAATTATGTTTTCCTATAATTTTACGAACATGAGTGGCTAGAACCCTTCCTTTAGGGTTGAAGCCACAAGATATGATTGTGATTTTGCAATTTTGTTTTGGTTTTACGTTATTAATTATTGGTTTGTCTTGCATTCTGAATTATGGTTGTTTTTATGACTCATCACCATGAAAACAAGTGGGTTAAGCTTAGGTACATGCTTGAGAAAGATAACCTAGGAAAGAACAAGAGAATGTAGGGAGCAAGATTGTATCTCACGATATGATTTGTGTTAGGATAGAAATATACCTAATACATTGCTTGGTTGATAAAATGGGATGAGTTAGACACCAACTTAGAATTATCACATCACCACTCGAAGAAGTAGTTGTGAGGCTAAGTTGAGTTAAAGGATTAGAGGTATGAAAGTCCCTAATCAAGAGCATAAACCCCATAAACCACATCCACATAGTGAATTTTCCACGAACTAGAAATAACATCCTCTCTCAACGATGTAGTTGTGAGGCTAGTTTGTCGTGTTTAGAGGTTCGAAAGACCATGAACATGCAATTCCAATTATGTGAGATGAAAATTAATAATTTCATACTTAAACCATTGCAAATCGTAGTATCGCATGATTATCCGGCTTCAACTCTAGTTTCTCCTTGAATTAATTCAGAGTATTTCGTTGACCGCCTCTAGACTTAATTAACTCTATCGAAAACTTCTATAGTCAGCACTTGCGGTATTTAATATCACACTTGAACTTGATAGTTAGCTGAATTGGTCTAGTCCCTGTGGGTTCGACATCCGGCTCTTAAAAAGGGCCACTATATTACTTGTACGACCCGTACACTTGCGGGCAACAACAAGTTTTTGGCACCGTTGCCGGGGACTCGGTGAAGTTTAGTGAATTTGTCTGTTTTTCTGTGATTTTTAAATTTCCTTAAGTGTTGGAAAAAAAAAATTCTTTATTAGTTTTAGATTTATTTAATTTTTAATTTGATACCCTTCATAACATGACATCATGGAATATAAATGGGTTAAATGGTGGATACTCTTATTTTGATGAGTCTTGTCTGAATTGCGGAGGACCCCACTTATGGCAACATTGTAATACTTATAATATATGCGGTGATCAAAATGGCCATTGGAATGGTCGCCCAAATGCATACACTTGCAATATATGTGGAGGTCAAGATGTCCATTGGGATGGTTGTCCGAATGCATACTCCCCTCCCCCAAGCCCCTACTATGATCCTTCTGTTGTTTTTGCTGAATATAGGCATAATAAAAATGAGGACTTGGGACGCCAAGCTCGAATAGAAGATATGCTAAAACAGATCCTTGAGCAAACAAAAGAAATGAAGGAGGATATGGAAGCGTTGAGAATTCGGCAAGAGGAAAATGGAGAGGCCCTAGAAAGGATAAGCAACAAGTTCATGGAGATGAGGGATGAAGTTGAAGCTTGCTCTGAATTGCAAGTGACGGTTTTATGCAATACTCAGGAGGGACTACAAGGAGAAGAAAAGAGTGAGTTCTTGAAACAAGCTCAACTGTTGGAAGCTCCCGAGAGTCTCCATGATTGTTTCATATGGATAGCCCATCCATTCTTGGAAGAAGAGATAGAGTACCTACCATTTGACATGCATGAGGAGTTAGATGTTACTGTGGAGAAGGTATATACAAGTAAGAAAGTCGAGCAAAATGTAGTTTCAGAGTTGAGGTGTATTGTACCCCACTAAAATCATTTTTCGACATTGAGTTTGGTTGACAACCTAGAACTAGAGTCTTCCAAACTTGGGGAGAAAGATATATAGGGGGAACAAGCCCCATATATTCTAAAATTTGTTGATTCTGAAAGAAAGAATGACTTTATTTACTTAAGGGCCAATAAATGCCAAAGGCGACATCTACTACTTGGTCCTTTCATTTTTTCACCACCACCCCAGGAGCATAAGAGAAAATTAGAGAAAAAAATTAGGGGTGAGATTCATATCCTCAATGTGGAGGAAAAAGTGGTGAAACTTAATACGTCGTGCCGCGACGTAAAATTAGGCGCTGCTTGGGAGGCAACCTAAGGGTACCATGGGTACCATTTTAATTTTTTTTTCTTGCATTTACGTTGATTTTATTTATTTTTCATCTTGTGTTGTTTTGGTGAAAAGTTAAGCACAGATGGAGGGGAAGTCTGAGTACCCGTGGAGGAGGAAGCTAACAAGCATGGAAGAGGAAAAATGTGGGGTCAAATACCCACTTGTTCAAAGTAAGATAAACATGTTTTTAGCTAGGCCTAAAGGCCTCAGGGAGTATTTCTCACCCTCTTTAAATGTTAATTTGATGCTATGAGGACACAGCATAATTCAAGTGTGGGGTGAGGGAAATTTCAAAGTTTTTGTGCTTAACGATTTTTGGTGAATGTAATACTTGTGAGAAAGATTTGAAAAAAAAAAATTTGTGAGTCAAGCATGACTTCATCACCCGTTGGTTTTTCTTTTCGGTTCTTTTCCGACGGGGGGTCTTTGAACCGAAGAATAAAAAATTTTCTTTGTCTGTATATAGTGTTTTTAGTCATAGTTAGAGACTATTTCCGACGATGGATGGTTGACGACCGTCTTAAGGAAAAATTAGTCAGTAGGTTAGTTTTTGGACCCGTAGCTAAATGATGCTTTGAGGTTCTTGTTATGTGCTATACATGATTGTAAGATACAAGTGTGGTTAGTGTTGAAGCATGTAAGAAGTGTATAACTTTGTGTGAGACACTTAGGATCTTGAATTTGACTCAATGTGATTGAAGCTTAATACTGAATTCTTGTGATTAGCTGAGTTAAGAGTCTGCTGAATGTGTCTTGAATTGAGCATGTGCTGCGAGTCTAAGTGTTTCGAATATTCCATGCTACCGTAGAGTGTCTAGAACTTGTCTGGTGTGTATATAAAATGAAATGAAGGATGTGAACTGTAGGAGATGATTTAGGCATTTTTTTGAATGAACCTAAAAGTTATCCCTCACTTTACCTACCTTGAATATTTAATCCTAGTTATCCCCATTGAGCCTTGAGCCTATTCTTTGATAGCTACAACATAAGCTTAATCCTTTTTCTTTCATTAGCCTTGAATTTGATCAAAAACTCCTAAGCACGTAAAAAAAATCCGGAAGAGTGAAGGAGTGAGAAACGGGAAAAAGGAGGAAAAGTAGCAAGTTGTAAAAGTTGAGAAAAGGACAAAGGTGCACTTGTGTGAAAATGGTTGATTATTAGTAGGGAGTAAGAAAATAAATGAATGAAAAAAAACTGCTTAAGTACTCCTTACTACTAAGCTGAGTGTGCTTAAAGAAAGGGGAACCAAAAAAAAATCAGGATTGAAAAGAATGAGGGTGAAGTAAAAGAAGAGATGTCCTTAATGAGGGTGAAGTTATTAAAAGCGCTTGGGGAAGATAGTCACTATTACTGGCCATAATAGTACCTACCCGTCCCTTATCTTACATTACAACCCATTAAGTCCTACTTGATCTTACGTTCATACATCCTTAAATTAGTGGAGTAAAACACTAAGGGCAAGCTTATGGTTCACTACATGATACATGTTATTTCTTTGAGAGAGTGAGCGTAATTTTATTCATATACCCATACATGTTGTGATTTGAAACTTTTGTGAGTAAAAATGGGTAACTCTCTTTTGTTGTGAGGGAACATGTTTAATGAGAGATAACATTAATGTCGGATTTCTTGATTGGTTGATTTGCATGAGTTTGCTAAGATTGAGAGTCAATTCTTGAGGTTCTGAAGTCTTAACGGAGTTGTATATCATTTTATCGATTAAATCGTGCATGCTCTATTTTTAACTTGCTATCTTAAATAATCATTATAGTCGTAGCTTGAATTGTCTTTCTAAATTAGTTATGTGTGAGTCTTCATTTACATGAGATGTAAAAGGTTGTTCGAGGATGAACAAGACTTTAAGTGTGGGGTTGTGATCTTTGGCATAATTGCATGCCCAAGTGCTACTTTATAACTCAATTTACTCTTGTTTATCTACTTAATTATATACATTTTCAAGTGATTTTATATAAATGTGAATATATGTACTAACCAACATGATTAGTCCGTGTTTTTGTAGGTTTAAAATGAATTTGAGGAACTAATCTATGAGTTGGTGAAGTAGAGGAATGGAGTCGGAAGTGAAGTACAAAAGTCAGCAAGGAAGCATGCCTGGGCAAGGCTGGCCGCGCCAGGCAGCGTGCCACGCTGTGCGTGTGCCGCGCCCAGCGCCGTGCCACGCCAATGCCGGCTGCGAGAGGAAAGCAGCAAGCAGGCAGGCACCCTGTGCGCCAGCGTTGTGCCACGCCAGGCAACCAGCACGCCAGCGCCGTGTCACGCTTGCCATCGCGTGGCACTGGCAGCGTGCCATGCCGGCCATCGCGGCAAGCCTCGGCCTATTGTCATCCTAAGGCGATTTCCAGTGTGCATCCGTGTTACCTCCGTGTCACGGAGGTGGTGCTCCGCAATACACTCTGTGACACGGAACCATTCCACGACAGGCATAATTTTGTATAATTCTCATTTATTATAAATAGGTCCCTTAGCTTCTAAAATCAGGAAAGTCACGATTTATTTCTGAAAAACTGCCAAGGAGTGAGGGAGAAGTGGGAGAATTCACCTAGGGTTCATCAATTTCATCTTCTCTTCTACCAATTCATGTAAGTAGGTTACTTTAATTATGTTTTCCTTTAATTTTACGAACATGAATGGCTAGAACCCTTCCTCTAGGGTTGAAGCCACAAGATATGATTGTGATTTTGCGATTTTGTTTTGGTTTTAAGTTATTAATTGTTGTTTTGTCTTGCATTCTGAATTATGGTTGTTTTTATGACTCATCACCATGAAAACAAGTGGGTTAAGCTTAGGTACATGCTTGAGAAAGATAACCTAGGCAAGAACAAGAGAATGTAGGGAGCAAGATTTTGTATCTCACGATATGATTTGTGTTAGGATAGAAATATACCTAATACCTTGCTTGGTTGATAAAATGGGATGAGTTAGACACCAACTTAGAATTATCACATCACCACTCGAAGAAGTAGTTGTGAGGCTAAGTTGAGTTAAAGGATTAGAGGTATGAAAGTCCCTAATCAAGAGCATAAACCCCATAAACCACATCCACGTAGTGAATTGCCCACGAACTAGAAATAACATTCTCGCTCAACAATGTAGTTGTGAGGCTAGTTTGTCGTATTTAGAGGTTCGAAAGACCATGAACATGTAATTCCAACTATGTGAGATGACAATTGATAGTTTCATACTTAAACCATTGCAAATCGTAGTATCGCATGATTATCCGGCTTTAACTCTAGTTGCTCCTTGAATTAATTCAAAGTATTTCGTTGACCGCCTCTAGACTTAATTAACTCTATCAAAAACTTCTATAATCAACACTTACGGCATTTAATATCACACTTTAACTTGATAGTTAGCTGAATTGGCCCAGTCCCTGTGGGTTTGACATCCAGCTCTTAAAAAGGGCCACTATATTACTTGTACGACCCGTACACTTGCGGGCAACAACAGTACTCACAGAACCTTGAAGGCGGTCGGTTAGTATGCAGCAAACACATGAACATGCAGCACAACACAAGTCATATGAAAATAATTTTATATACATACTACATATATATATATATATATAGACACACACACACACACACAAATCATCCCATAAAAACACAATGTTCTACCTTTCAATCTTCTCAACCATAAAATAAATAAATAAATATATATATAGATACACACACACACACGTACACACACACACACCAAACATTCCATAACAACACAATGTTCTATCTCTCAATTTTCTCAACCACACAAGCAAGAATTCATATTCCACCAACATACTATTAAGCCACAAACACACATATCTATATGCAAACATGAGCCACACACTAGGCTTCTAAACACCACTAAAAACCAAAAACCCAATAAATAGTAATAAAAGCACCAAAACATCTCACAAATCGACATAACAAAGGCGCCAACTGAAATTCACAACCCAACTCTAACTTCAAGAATTCAAACATCCAACTGTTGTATCATAAAACACCCATGATGATACTCAAAACCCAACTATATTCTCAACCTTAATAGCACCACAATACAATAGACCAATAAGAGAATAGTAGCATGAATTAAAGACTACAAAACAGATAATACGCATGATATACGGATGATACAAAATTTAACGAAAAATATTCCAAAGGATAACGGTCTTAACATACCTTATAATCAACGACCAATAACCTACTCAGAATTCCACTTCTAATAACAACAATAAGCTTTCACGAATAGATCTTCAACCAACCAACACGAAACTACAACTAATCTGAAAAAGAGAAAACACATAGAACATATACATGATAAGATTTTTGTAAAAATAATTATAGAAACATCAACTCGAAGCTATAATAATACTTACAAGTTCATAACTATAATTCCAAGATAAAAATAAAGGGGAAAGAATTCTTACCCATCTGGTACACACGAAACAGCGAAGCAATCAATAATACAAAGATATGATCATGAGCTACACTATGACTACAACAATCTATGCTCAAAAGTGGACTTGGATCTTGGATTCTAAGTTCATCATCATCAAAAACAAGAATAAATACCATGGGAGAGGGTTTCCACCATTTTACATCTAAAAAAATATGAATAAATGTGACTCATAACCAAACCGACCAAGGAGACTTATGTAGTCCTCCACCGACCTAGGACCCACTTTGATGTGCTTGCTCATGCAGTCTCACGAAATACATAAATAACTCTCTATTTCAAAGTCATATTGGCAAACAATTTAATTCATTGGAACTAGACTCATAGATTTCATAATTTGATAATTAGTAGGACCTCTAACTCCTTATAGATTGAAGAAAAACTCTGATATATCTAACCCAAATTTCAAAGAATTTAAGAAAGTAATTTGTGATATCTTTTATTAACTTTTGTTTTACAATTTTCTTAACGTCAAAGTTTAATATACGATCATAGGGTGATTCGAATACCTTATAACACATCCTTATTATCATATTAAGTACGTTAGTACAACCACAAAAGTATAGGTTTATTGCTTAACTTACACTAGGTGTTACTCTAAATCTGCCCAAGAAGCACAAATAAATTAAGGCCCTAAAATTTGCATAAGTTGAGGCCAAGTAGGTGCATCACCTGCTTGGACTTTTGAAGTTCGTAAAGGGTCAAGTAGGTACATAACCTACTTAACTAAATTGTGGCACAAAATAAAGGACAAAAGTAGCCCACAAGTTGATCAATTAGAGGCCCAAAATGGAGGACAAATTTTGGCCTAAAAATAAAGACCAAATCTGGTCTAACTTGGTCCACAAAGATAGCGGCTAGGAGGATCCTAATTAAGGGTCAAAGGTTATAAAATTATTCATTAGAAACTTAGCCAAATTCAGAATTCTTTCAAAGCTCTTGCCTCTCTCTTCTTATCATCAAACAACCTTCTAAAAAGCCCATTTAGGGCTCTTGAGATTTCAGATTTCTTCAAGCTTAAGAAGTAAAAATATTTATGAATTTACTCTTATTCCTGTAAGTAGAATTAAGAATTATGTGGTTGATATTTTGGATTTATGGCAACCCTTTTCTCCCTAAAAGGACGCCCCATTTCTTTTGGAAATTAAGAAGTGTTCTTCTTCTTTTTAGTTCAAGATTGAAGAAAAATGCAAGTTATTTAAGAGTCCAAGTTAAGGAAATAAAATTTCAAAAGTTGAGGTAGGGTTCTGCCCATTTTCGCCCCTCCTTTTATAGGAGTTACGGTGGAGTCCTTGTGTATTATTGTTATGAACTCATGACAGAGTGATAAAACAGAATAGCTAAACATGTTGTTGTTGTGTTTCAGGTATGGTAAATTGTGTAGGGGGCTGTTTGTGTGTTCTTTATGGTTGGGGGTAGTAAGGTTAGGATGTGTGTGTGTGTGAAATTAGAAAGAAGGGTGTGGAAATACACTATTTAGTGGTATGTCAATATGTGAATTATGCCTAGAACGCATTTAGCTATTGTTTAACAAGGTTGCGTAGTATTTGGAGACTAATATAAGCTTCATTATGCACTTATATTTTAGATTAACCTAATAAAGAAAATGTCGACTCATGCTAGTTTTTGTTGTCAAAGAAAATGAGGTATGTTAAGGCTTCTTTTTACTTTTTGGCATGAATCTGGAAATGAAACTATGAGTTTTCATAAAATAAAGTTAGAACAATATGTTGTAAGAAATATATTTTCGTAGACAAACGAGCCTTAAAGAACCAATTGTTACGTTCTAGTGAGTTAAAATCGCATGCTCATAAGAATCTGATCTTTTTAGAAAGTGAAATGGAATTTATTCTTGTGTCCAATTCCCTTTTCATTATAATTTGAAATCAAGCTTTAAAAAGTATAAAAGAAAAGCTTAGCGAACCGAAATTTTAATTTCTATACAGTTAATGACTAGAGACTTAAGAAGTTCATTGGAATATCTATTAGTAGTTCGAACCATAATGAAGTTAGCTAGATTAATCTTAATAAATTAACATAAAGTAATTAAAAAATTTAAAGCATATATATTACGCTTATTACGTATGTGTTGGTGTACTTAGGCACTATTGGCATTTGTGGCCTATATACAGTATGCGCTCAGACGCTATTGCCCGTTTTTTTATTATTGATATTATATATACATAATTTGCTGAGGCACTATAACCTTTTTGTGGCAAATATTTTTGTGATTTAGTATGTGTTTAGGTACAAAGATTTGTTATAAAGAGTGTGCTACAATATGTTGCAACATGTGTTGTATTCTAAAAAAAATGAAGAAGATAAGAAGCTGAATAAGTCCTACAAATTTTATCTTACTTTCATTTGCTATTTGCTATTTGCGACTTACTCAGATAATATTTTTACCTTATGCACTCTTATATTCTTTCGTACTAACATCCCCATTGCATGGGAGGCACAACATTCATGTCTGCAGATCCAGACTGAGATCTAGATAGACCTCTTCAGTAGGAGCTACTGAGTTCAATCGTTTTGGTAAGCTTTATTCTTTCCGGAGCTGTCAAGTTAGAGGTCCAACTTATCTTTTAGATATGTATATAGCATATGGGTCGGTCCCGGCCCTGTCCCTACTATATGACTGTTAGATTACTCTTAGAGGCTTATAGACAAATGATATAAGTTGTCAGTATGTTGTTTATAACCTTGTCGTCCTTTTATTTAGCTGTGGTTCAGGTTGTGGCCTTATTGACTTGTTGTTTATTAGTTGAACCACCATGCGACTTTGTTAATTTTGTATATATGTATTTTGAGTTGCCAGTTATTTAGACATTATATATTGTAATCTTGTCAGACCTATTTATTTAATTCTATAGCAGTGTTCTGACGGTGGCCTTGTTGGCCCAACTGTTATCCAGACTGTATGAATTTCAGTGGCTAGTTCGGTCAAGTAAGGCACCAAGTATTGATCTTGCCTCCCTAGATTCAGGACATGACAATGATGTTTTTTAGACTTTTGTATTTACTCAGTTTGAATGTTCTTGACTTATATTGCAGGTTTTCGTGGTTTATGTAACTTTTTCTGTATCTATGACATTAATGAATTTTATCTTATCAGTGCTGCCTATTTTAGATGTTAAATTTAAACTTTTTAATTGTGAAAATTAGTTTTATGTTGAATTGGTTCGTCTATTGGTGGCATCTAGGTGCATCACCTCTTAGATAAATTGGATAGTTATATTTAAGAATTTCAAATCCTGAATTCGCCTATAAATTCTACGTAGGCTTGAA
Source organism: Datura wrightii (assembly GCA_035772735.1). Lineage (NCBI taxonomy): Eukaryota > Viridiplantae > Streptophyta > Magnoliopsida > Solanales > Solanaceae > Datura > Datura wrightii. The sequence continues at coordinate 48,908,915 of JASDFA010000019.1, forward strand.
CTCTATCCAAAAGTTACATAGATCTCAATTTGGTAGATGTAAATGATCAAGATTTTCATGAAATTAATAAGAGCAATGTCATATTTCTGTAGAATGAATCGCTACATCAGTCCGTTAATAAGAATAAACTTGGATCTCAACTTTAATATTTTGAATAAATAGATTTGGAGAGTCGATATGAGTCCAATGGTAAGAACAAACTTTCTCGTGCTGGAATCAAAAGAACAAGAGAGAAGTTTCTTACTATTCCTCGAAAGCGCTACATATTGTCATATGGTATTAGGCAATGTACACGTGAAAGTTCAAAATTGCATGTGGAACCATGCACGAAAATGAGAGGTTTTGCTTTTAAACCTCTCAATGCCACCTTGGACATCCTTTGATTCTTTTTATATAAATATGGTGGCACTCTATGCCATGTCACTCTCTGCTTCTTTCCTGTTTGGTCCTTCACATAATTTGTTCAAGAAAACAAAGATATCCCTACCAATTACCTCCTTTCAAGACATCTTTTGCTTTAATAATAATGCATGAGGCATATAAATGAGGATGAGGTAACATATTTGGTTCCACAAGCAAATAGGTAGTCACTCTCCTCCATCTATATATTCCAGAAGGCCCATGTGAAGAACACCCTCTCCCATCAAATATTAAAGCCAAAACCCTAAGCCCTTAGATGTGAAAAGAGACAATATTCTTGCACTATATATGTCCCGATTGTGCGTTCAAGTTTTTTTAAATAAAGTTTATCTTTTGCATGCTAAGAAAAAGGACCGATCCATCTTTATCAGAAAAAGAAAGATTTTGGTACCTTAGGAAAACTACATGCATTCAAAGTTGGTAAAAACTTTTTCTTTTGAAAAGGTAGTGCAAGTAGTAGAGAATGAAAAATAAAGAAAAAGAAATATAATTATGTTCAATAAATTTTCAAGGTTTCTTGCAATGGAGGAATATTTATATCTTTTTTAATCAGCTAAATGATTCTTGGGTATAAAGATGATGATTACTTACTCTAATCACATATTAGAAGGCTTGATTCACAAGCTAATTGCTTTTTGCATTGGTATAGAGAATTTTATGTTCCCCAATACTTGCACTTTTTTTTTTTGGGCCAATTATGCTATTTTAGATATCAAATGGAATTTCTCTTACAAAGTGACATTTTTAAGCATCACTAGTCTATCTTAATTGAAGAATGGTATCATTCAGCTTAATTTATCAATTATGGTCCCTCTTACAATTTTGAATCTATTCTCCACAATATTATTTTAATTTATACCATCTAAATCTCATTGGATATACAAAGGTGAAGGCTTCTTCAAATTGGTATTTGTCCAATAAACTGGTTGAGATTTTTCCTTCCAAAGTAATGAATGTTTGGCTATAAAAGGAATAAGGTAGGTTATAAAGGCTAAAACGGCCTTAGGTGTATTCCCCTAAAATATGTCATGAAAAGTTGATGGAATTAGACCAATTATATGTATATAGAATTCTAGAATAAAGTGGTAAACATTTGGAATTAAGGATCTATTCCATTCATTACACACGAAAACAATAATAGGCCGGAATTGTCATATCCATTACATTCTCTAATTCATTGATAGTGACCCCTTAATTGTGTCATAAAAAGTGGAGATGAGAATTACATCAAGTAAAATAAAGGTGAAAAAATAGATTTACGCAACAAATTCGTTACCTATTTTAAAAGAATGGCATATAACAATAACAACATATTCAATATAATTTTATAAAGTGGGATTTTGAAAAAGTATGTGTATGCAGATTTTATCTCTATTTTGGAGGTAGAGTTTTTATTTTCGATAAACCTTTATCTTGATGAAAAACAAATCAAAGTAGTTCATAAAAAAAATAACAGAAATTAAAATTATCATGACAAAATATTATAGAAAGTATAACCAGTCATTCTGAATAATAACTACAATTAAAAAAAAAATAAATAAAATAAAAAAAAAATGATAGATAATAACATAATCGAGGAACAAGAAACTGCACTAATAAAAGTTATACTTGACACTGCAAGTCCTTTTCATTTATATTCGTGTTATTTTCCCAAATGGTTATTCAACTTTTAGAAATTATCTATAAAAATCACTTTTATTTTTTTTAAGACCATAAAATTACTCAATTATCACTATTTTTCTAAAAAAAATACTAAACATCTCAAAAGCATTCTTCTATCATAGTTGACATGTCATGTCATGTCATTAAAGCCTCCCTTGTTTTAATAATCCACTAAGCTAGCTTATTGGATTGTTCCTTTGCATTTTTTTTTAACCGGGTCATGTTTGATGGGTATAGGATATGAGTTTGACTAAATGGATTTAGATAAGTTTATTATTTTTTCCAAAATGGGGCTTCAATGACATGGCATGCCACTTAGGAGAAGAGAAGGCTTTTTAGGTATTTAGTATTTTTCGAGGAAAATAGTGATAGTTTAAGTTATTTTAATATCTTATAAGAAAACAAAATAATTTTTACAGGCAATTTCTAAACATGGAAGATCATTGAAGGAACTAACTCATTTATGTACTTGCGGATATAAATTTATACTCTCTCTGTCCATGTGGTGTGTCCAAGAAGAAAACAGACATTACATAGAACCTCAGCCCATTTCTTTAGCCCGTGGGCTCATGAAGTTATTAGATTAGCGGGTACCAATGCTGAAGATGTAATGAAAACAGAGTTGGACCCGTGGGGCTCAAGTGCACGCATATAGTCGAAAAATTAGGTGGGCCAGCCAATTTTTAGCCCTGCTATTAGGGGTCATTTGGTTATGGGTTAAAGTTATGCAGGTATTAGTAATATATGAATTAGTTATGAGAAAATTTAAGTATTATTTTATGCAGAGATTAGTTATGCAGGAATTAGTTATGCATGTATTAGCTATGCAAGTATTAGTTATGTAGATATTATTTACGTAGGATTCATAGTTATTGAAATTACAATACATGAAATATTAATTATTAAATATTTAATTTATTATAAATTAATATATATTATTTATAAATAAATAAGTAAACAAATTGTATAAAATTCTTTTTTTTTTCACAAAAATAATATAACTTTTTTTAAATTTTAATAAAAGAGGGTTTACAGGCCTTTAAAAAAATTTGGTCAATAATTTTTTTAGTTTAAAAATTGTGTACTCACATATCGAATTTAAAAAGATTTTAAAAGTAAATTGGTAGAGGTAGATGTGTAATTTTGTTATTTTAATCCATTTATAACTAATACCCACATAACTTATTCCATCTTCTACCTTGTATAAAATTATACATAGATTTTCTCATAAGTTATGTAAATATTAGTTATGTAGAATTACTAAAACACAACCAAACACTGCACTAAATTAATACATGAATAATTTTTATACAATATTTGAAATCTACCAACCAAACATGGTATAAAATTAATATATGAATAACTTTTATTCTACTTAGAAACCAAACATGGTATTAAATTAATACATGAATAACCAAGTTATTCATGTATTAATTTGAGCCTTATACAGTAACCAAACGGCCCCTTAGTGTTTAACTACCGTATCAAATGTATTGGGTCATTCACACGATGACGATTTTCAATTTTTGCCCTTCAAAATCATTAGTCTTTAATTTTATTTTTTTAAAGTTTTAAAAAACACAAAAATAGCCGAAAATATCTCTGACAACAAAAAATAGAAAATATGCAAGGCCCAAGCAGAGGAAAACCTAGGATTTGAGTGTAATGGGAGAACCTTTGCCGTTAAATATGCTAAATGCTAATTATTATTGTCAAAATTCGGTGTGCAACTCTTTAAAAACTTAACGAGTATAATAATTATCAATAAAATTTTAATATTATTAAATATTATTAATTTAATATTAATATAATAAATATACTCTATTTATCGTACTTAAGCCTGGCTCATTTTTATATTCTGAACAAAAAAAATATATAAAGAAAAAGAAATCAAGTAGATTTATTTGCAAAATGGGTGCTAGGAGCCGTTTGTCTTGGATCCATTTTCAAATTTCATAATTCCTAATCATTTTGTAAGCATATATTTAATGCAAGTAATAAAAATTATTGTTTTAAAGTAGATGTAATTTTCTAAAATATTGTCTATTTATATTTTAAGTAAATTTTAAATTATAAATCTAAAAATATTTAATTATTGATAATCAAAATTTAAAAATTTATTACATAATACATGATAACATAGACAACACAAATACACATAGAAAGACATAAGTAAACCCTAATTTCTGTTTTATTACAATAACAACTACAAAAATTAAAATCAATATTAATGGACTTAAATTAAAAATTAAAATAGATAATATAATACAATTAAGTTATAGGTGAAACATTAAGAAAAATAATATAATAAAATAATATATAATATAAAAAGATATTACATGATGGTAATAAAAATTAAAAAAAAAGACATGACATATAATAAGAGAAGAAAATATCTTATTCAAAATTAAAAGGGAGCTTGATTCTAAAGTAAAATTTAAAATGTAATTGTTTTCACTCAATTTATAAATAATAAAAGAAAAAAAGAAAAAAGTAAACTAATAAACTCCTAAGTGGAAAAATTGAATTAAGAAGTGAAAAGTTTTTTTTAAAAAAAAACACTGCCTTGACCAAAAGAAAAAAGAAGAAAAAAAGAAAATATTGCAAAAAGCTGCAGTTGAGTTTTAAGTAAAAAGAAAAAGAAACATATCAAATGCTTGTGGGAATTCGAACCCACTTAAATCAAATAAGTTCTAGGCTAATAGCAAAACTAACACGCCCAACAAGGCCTTGTGTCTTTAACGGGGCAAGAATATATCTAAAGGATTCTCTCCTTATGTATACAGATATATACAACATATATATACAAATATTTTTTTGAAATTAATTGGTGCACGTGCACCCTCACGCTTCCACATAGATCCATTTCTGAGCATAAGTTCAGTTAAAGTTATGTCCCACGCATAAGCTCAATAAAACAAGTTATCAGGGCATAAGTTCAGCAGTACAAGTTATGGGTGAAATAAATTATGTCTAAGAGACAAATTATGCATGCATGCAAAAAAAATTAGGCTCAAGGCACAAGTTATGCCACAAAACAAGTTCAGTAGTACATGTTATGCACCAAGACATATATAAGTTCAATAGTATAAATTATGCTACAAGATTTATGTTCAGTGGCACTTGTTATGACCAAGACATAAGTTCAGTAGCACAAGTTATGACACAGGACATAAGTTCAGAGGCAGAAGTTACTCCAAGGTGAAAACTCTCTAAAGTTCTTACCCTCCGAATCATATGCTACAGAACTTATGCCCCAAGACAAACATTCTCTGAGAAGTTATCTCGCAAACTTAGTTTTTCCCAAATTAGATCATAATTAACGGTACTTTGGCCCACCAATATTCATTAAATGAATAATATAGGAAAACTTAAAGACCACAAATTTGAGGGACAAAAATTAAAGATCACTCTGAAATAGGAAAAGTTTATGCAAAAACTTGAATGTATTGAGTGAAGTACACAAATATTAGCTTTTTGGGATCAAATTTAGCTTTTGCCTATTTTATAAATTTTTTAGTTTATTCATTTTTTTAATAATTTAGAAAAATACAATTGAGGTTGAAAATTTGTGTCTAATATGTATTAAAAACTATATTAAATCTCAGTCATGTGTATATGAACTCATTTTGTCAATTATTTTTTATTTTTCAAACATCAATAATTCAACACCCAAATCTACTCCAAGCACAAATTTAAAACATAAATTCTATATATCATAAAGAACAAACATCAGTAACTTGTCAAAGAGAAATTAACAAATCTAATAAATTATTTTTGTTGTTAAATTTGGTCCGAAGACTATATTTACTCATAGCTTAAAACTAAAAGAATAATAAAATAGACTAAATTGCCCCAAAATTCTAAAGCCGAATAAAAAATCAAAATAGTAAATTTCAAGTCCAAAACAAAGGAATCCAATCCCAGAAAAATGAGCCTATTTATCTGTTGAAATTTCTCATAAATGTATTTGACACACTTATACAAATCTCCAAAATCTCTTGAGAATGTTGTCTGGGCTATGTCATCAGAATTCTCGTCTCACCATGGTTCTTCACTGGTTCATCTTCACTCTTGGTCCTTATCTCACATTCGAACTTATGCTCCCTTGAGCCATCGATTTCAAGTAAGTGTCGAGGTTTTGCTGCGGATTTTGTATCGAGCCATCGAATTTTGTCTTTACATTTTTTATCTTTTCGCTCTTGATTTCATGTGTACTATCAGTTGTGTCTTTAGGTTGATTGGGTTAATCCATATCATCACGGATCTGATAAGAATTATCGTGACGAATATCTGTAGACTTTCTTTATGTAAGTAACCCTTTCTCCTTCCCCTTATTGCTGTCCTCTCATCTTTCATGATTTTGCTCTTCTCTTTACCAGCTTAGGTCAAGGTGGAACCAATTGTGCTCTTACTATCCTTTTCTTAGGTTTTTTAGTTGGGCTCAAGTTTTGAAACTTTGATTTAACCCTGCCGTCCTTAGTTTTTGCTAGAATAAATATTTTATACTTGAAGTAGCTTAGACTAATTAGCTTATTCATAGCTAAAATACTAATGTTAATACTATCTTTGCCTCTATAAATATGATAGTTTTGAATACTCTACTGCTTTTCTATTAATACTTGAAGTGCTTGCATGGTTACTGTTTCCTTGTCCTACGTGCCGTGATTCTTATTGATAAAATTTTTGCTTTGTTTGTGTTCAAGATCTTCTTATCAAGAGTTGAAAGATCTTAAAATGTATGAAACCGATGTAATTCCTCCTACTCTATAGTTGAATTAGCAAGGTAGTATGCTAGTTGATTTCTTTCTTTGAATATGTGAGTGATTTGTGATCCTAGCCTTAGCATAACTGATTTAATTTTCTCTACTTTTTTTGTTAATTCTTAGGCTACATTCCACATATCTTGCAGAATATTTTTTAAACTAAGTGAATCAGTTTTGAAGAGAATATTTTGTAAGCTATGTGCCAAATAGTATCTCAATCCTTCTAAATTGCCATAATTTCAGCTTCCGTATAGGTTGTTATTTCTATCTCCTTAGCTTGAGCATAGATTAGATCTCTTCAACTGTCTTTTAAGAAGAATCCATATGAGCTTTGCCGGGGTTGCATTTATTTTCCCCATCTGTGTTACACATTATTCTTCCAATCTCAAACATCCTCCAATTGATGATATAGCAGTGTAACTTGGGTGTGTATCTGCGTAGATATAGAATCACCTTTAGGATTCCTATCATCTATGATGGTTTACTCTGATCAGTTTGTGAATGGTCAACTGTATTTCTTAAATTATCTTTTTGAAAGTGATGTTTTTGTCATGCCTTTTTTAGTTCTTCCTCTTCCATAGTTCCCATATTAGAATGGTTGGGATTTCCCTATAGATATTTTGTAATTTAGGAGCTGCAGATGTAGTCTACCATTTTATAATTAATTGTTGCAAATGCAACCCTTTTATATTGATACCTGAAGCAAAATTCTTCCGTACTTTATTAATTGTGGGAGATATTAAAAAAAGAGGGTATTGTCTCCTGATTATAATTTTCAGAATACTAACACTTTGACACAATATTGATTTTCATTCTTTTCATACTGTCATATGTGGCTATCCTTCTTTTCTAAGCCCTTCATAGGAAAAATTGATCTTAATTGGCAAAATTTTTACCCATAAATAATCACACAATTCCATTTTCTCTTGTATATGACTCAAATCTCCTAGGCAGTTTTAAGAGTGAACAAGACTTTGGTGTTTTCCATCCACCATATACTATCATTTTCCATTTGTCAATGTGGGACTATTGTTCACATTGATATGATCTGTCATCTCCTCAAAAATGTTCTCCAATAACTTTTGTTTATTCCATTCCCCCTAGAGATAAACTCCGTCACTTTAATTTTTCATCTCCTACATTATCCCCTTCCACATAATATAATGCTCCATTTTGGTCCAATATCATACTAAAAACTAGAGGTTTCTGACTTCACTTGCCACTAAATGTTGTAATCCACCTGTTCTCTAATACAGATCATTTTTCTCCAAATATGAGATGCTTCTTCACCTTGAGAAATTATAGGATGTTGCTTCTTACAATATTTATTCCGTATATAGGAGATCTAAGATGATGTAAAGGATCTGAAGTTTCATCATAGCATAGCAAAAAGTGCTTTTGGTACATCATGAAGCGACCTAAAGCCTATACCTCATTCTCATTTAAGTAACAGATATTGTACTGTACCACCCAATATTTTCCTTTTATCCCACCTATACTACTCACAAAAGAATTTGGCAAAATCTTATGTAGCCGATCTATGATCCTTGAGGGAAACTTCATTACTGATAGTAGGTATACATACATAGATTTCAACACATGTGAAATTAGTATATACCTTACTTCAAAATATAGGAGCCTATGTGCCAAGACATGATTCTCCTCATAACCTTCTTCAATAAGTTTTCAAATAGGGTCTTCTTCTTCTTCCACAAAAAATTGGGCACCTAGGTAGGTAAAAGGAAGAGATCCTTTTTCTTACCCTAGTGAATCTTCTTATTCTGTTTCCAACTATTATTGGTACTTTTTCATGAAGATAGGAAGAATTGTTTGTCTTGTTGATTAGCTGTCCAAATATATTCTCATAGTCTCTTAGGACTATTATATTTTCTTAATAGAGTCAGTATGTCTTGAGCAGAAAAGTATTGTGTCATCAACATAGAATAGATGGTTAATGCCTGGAATCCATTTAGGTAGTCCATACCCCTTGTAGTCATTGTCTTTATGTAGGCTTTTTAGTTTTCTTGTCAAAACTTCTGCAGCAATAATGAATAAGGTGGGTGATAGAGGGTCTCTCTATTTCAATCCTCTAGACGATTGAAAGAAACTAAAAAATTGGCTTTAATTAATATAGACTATCAATTATTAGAAATCAATCTCCACACCATGTCTATTATGATTTTTGAAAAGTCAAATTTTCTCAACAGCTTACTAAAGAATATCTAAGAGACTATGTCATAACCCTTGGTCATGTCCTGCTTTATCACTACATGATGTAGTTTGTTCCTCTTGTTAATATCCCTAATAATCTTTTGCGTCAATAACACATTCGCTAAAATGCTTCTTCCTTTGACAAATGTTGTTTAGTTCCTTGAGATAAGTCCTGGCAACACTGTTACTAACCTCTCATATAACATTTTAGATATGATCTTGTTAGCAAATGTACTCAGACTTATGGTTTTAAGTTTGTACAATTTCTAAAATTCTCTATTTTAGGTATTACAACTTGGTTAGTGTGTGTAATGAACCACAGAAGAAGGCTCTTACTATTTTGTCACAACTTTTCCTATAATATCACAACAGCTTTGCAAAAATGGACCTGAGAAATCATCTTGTCTACTGGTACTATATATCTCCACTTAGTATAAATATTATACCTTTTATATCCTCCATGCTTGGCAGTCTGGTGATGCCTTTATTATGTTCATGTGTTAGATATTGTAACATCTCAAAGTTTGCTATTCTGTCATTTTTCTTAAATCTCTCCTTAAAGAAATTCACCGCCTCTTCCCAAATATTCTGAGTATTATGTATTAAATAACCTTGTATTATTTCGATTTAAGAAATATTTTACTTCTTTCTCTCCTCTCTTTTGCATAAGAGTGAAGGAATTTTATGTTTCTATTCCCATCCTAAAACCATCTCATTACTTATAATTTTTACTTTCAGTGTTCCTTCTCAATATGTAAATATCTATTCAAATCAGCCTCTACTCTATTAGGGGCATTCTTGTCGGCCTATGTAGGGCTCCTTAACCTATATGACATCTTCTATGATGGAAATCTGTTAGAGAATGTTTCCAAAAGGGGTCTTGATCCATTGTGCTAGATCCCCTTCACTTTCTTTATCTTAGCTTGAAACTCTACTGAAGGAGGTCCCACGAAGACCATCCTTTAATTTTCCTCTACTATAGCTAAAAATAAATGATGCTTTATATTGAAATTAAGAAATTTGAAGGATTTGACTAGAGGTTCTTGTTAGGCATTACATATCACATGTAACGGAGTGTGAATAGATTCTTCTCTCATCAAGTGGTGGACCTCACTGATTAGGAAGGAATTCATGAACTCTTGGTTCCCACAGACACTGTCTAGTCTTTTAAAAATACAGTACTCCATAATTCTTCCATTCCACTAAGTGTATTTACTTTATGTGAATTTAAATTTTATTAGGGGACAACTATTGATGAAGTGTGCAAAGTCTATAGTTTTCTGATGTGTGATAGGAGCACCTCCTATATATTCTTCTTCATTCAAAATTTCATTAAAATTCGCCATATTATCCAAGGTGTCTAATTTTCCACTACAGTTTCCTCAAGATCCTCCCATAATTTCAATATATCCAATTGCATCTTCTATAAACTGTAGATATCATCATCTCTTAATAACACTCAATATTTTTTAACATTAAAGTTATTTGTTGAGTGGTGTCTGTCATCACCTGTTTTATTTATTCATCATTTTAAAAAATTTAAATTTTTGCAGAGTTGTTGACCATGATATTCTTGAGACCAAATCTTCTTCTGTAATTCTCAAGTTCAAATTGAGCTCGGAAAGGCTCAATGAGAGCTATATATAAGTAGCTATGTCTTCTAATAAGCTCTATTAACCCTTAAAATAAGAACTTTGAGCGTTAATAGACCTTATATTCCAAAAAATTATTTTGTCTATCATTGTATCACTGTGGTTGATTTTACCTTGTTACTCCTTGTAGTAAATGTAGTGGTAAAGTGTTTCCTGATTTTCCCCTCTCGATTCAACTTTTTTAGATTACCTATTTTTCTTGGTGAAAGATCTCGATTCTTTCTTATTTGCTGTATATTTTCCTCTAGGCTTTCATCTTTCTTTTTATCTCTAATTTATTATCTATTTTTTTGTCATATCCTCCCATTGTAGTGCCTCCTTCATGGGACTATTAGGTACAACAATCTAGAGGGATTTGACTTCTCTACTTCTATATCTTCCTCATTATTTTTTAAACCACTTTCTTTAATCGGATCATCAAGAGGTTTTCTTTTATCAAAATCGTGTTCTCCTCTCACTCCCTTCTTTGCTTGATCACCATAATCTGATATTTTTTTTATTTTCTACCAGCGTGACATCATATCCATATGATTCCTACCAAACTATAATAGCTTCAATTATCTTATTATCTATCCCCTTGTTGTCATATTCCTCTTTGCTTTTTACTGAGTGTTGAACCTTATGCTCCTTTTTGTCCCCTTCTAACCTCGCTCTATTTTCTTTATTGATGTCTGAATTATATGGTTTTATTTCTTGTTGTCTCCATCCTTATGTTATGAGGTGTCTTTATTGATGATGTGGTTATCCTTGTCATCTAATTATTTTCCAAAAGAGTTCTCCATCCATTGCTTAGTTGTTTCTCCCTGATTCTTCTTAGGTACTTTTATTGCCTTTTTAGATTTTCTGATATCTGTTACTTTCTCTAGTATTTCTTGTCTAAGTGCATCAAATTTATTCAGTATCTTAATCCCTTTCTCATTCTATTGGATTACTCTAGGTTATCACTTGTGCTCCTTCTTTCCCTATTGTACTATTTTCCCTTCTGAAATCATTTTTCTATTTATGCTCTTTGAAGTTGTTTTGATTTTTTTATTTTCATTTACCACCTTGTTTTTTCTCCCTTGATTCCTTTAGTTTGTTATTGTTTTGACTTCCTTACTTGCATCTTGAATTTCCTTAACAAGCTCCTTTGATTTTTTCTTCTTATCATCCTCTTTGTCTCCATCCTCCTCCTTAGAGTATAGCTCTGAACGGTAACAAGTCATTCTTACTCATTATGTCCTTCTAACATGGAATTTTTATTATGTTTTAAGATATAATCATAAGTGATATTTACCCACTTGTCTATTATTTTTTGCCTTCTACTTTATCATGCACACATTAATTTCATTTGAAAACTGCTTCAATAAATTCATCTCCCCTTTGGTTTAGTTTGTTACAAGTAGCCATATCCATTTGTGAAGGCGTTCCAACTATTGAATCTAAGGAGAAAAAAATTTCTTTCATAAAAATTTGAAGGAGAGGATGGGAATGATATTCATGCAATTGTCACGGATGTTTTTTCATCTGAATTTAAAAAGAGGATCTCACTTTAGATTATGCATTAGGTAGGACGAATTATGATATGTGATATAGAAAGTAGGTATTGGTAGAAAATTGACATAATCTTATAGGATTGTAGTACAAATCAGAACATATCTATTTATAAGAAAACTTATACTGCACTCTCCTCAATAACCTTTGCCACTAGGAATCTAAAGGCAATGGTGAACATGTATGTATAGATCAAAAAAAGCCACCGATGTGATGACTAATCCAGGTTTCTCCGTCAACAACCACAATCTCCACATTATCACCCTACCCACAATCGGACTTTACATAGGAGAGGTTGCTTTCTTGTATTAGCAACCTAAAAGTTTCCATGAACATACCACAATTGTCACCTTGATAGTCACTAACAAATACAAGAGATAGTGAAATAATGTCAGCAGTGGATATTTCCTCATTAATATCATTAGAAGTCTCATCTACGGGGGTCTTTCCTCTTCAGCAAGTCGTAGTTATACTTGCCTCCTCAAAATGATTATCATTTATGGAAGGAACCGACAAGTAACATGATGGATATTAAGAAGATGTTAGGGAATGCAAGGAAAAAGACATAGCAAAATCAGTTTGCTAAGAAGCTGAGAAAAATAGTTCAAGATAGAACACTTCTGATGTCAATTTTTTGAATATGAATTCCCATTAAAGATAAGTGTTGAATTAAATAGATAACAGAATAATCATTTCAATAGTAAATATGGGGGTCTCGCCCAAGTTACAGGTTTCATGTACCTTGTTTGCAGGATCAGAAAGATGGCAAGAAAAACTTGAAGGACAATAAATGGTGGGACAGATGCCTGACTAATTATAAAAATTGACAGAAGCCTTTTCAACTGCTTTCCCATCAAAAATAGCAACTCTTCCACTTCTCGAATATATTTCATTAAGTGTTTAAAGTGACAAATTATCTGTATATGATAAAATTCAAGCTTGGCAACAGAACCATTTGGGATGAGACACATGAAAGCATCGACTAAGTCAAAATAGAATTCACAATGGAGTTCAGATCCTGCTCTGGCAACATCTTATAGACAGTGCCATGAGTGTATCTTAGACCAGTGGCATCTCGGTACAACAAGGATTATTCCATGATCGGGAGATTGACGACACCACTTTCGCGGGATCTCCCCTTCTTGGTCCCAGTTCTTTGCCTAGCCAGTGCACATTTACAATGATTTTCGATCTGCTGCCAATTATCCTCAGAGCACAGCGCCAGACTTCAAACACGTGATAATACATGAGTACCGTTGAGAGTAGATTTTTTCATACTAGCATCATTAGCTTTTTTGCCACTTAAGTAAACTCTTACATTGGAGAGAAAAGAATCTTATTTTTTGTAAGACCTCACACCGCAGAGTGAAATGTTGTAGCAAAAGAATAATAGTTGCAAACCTGGTGCCAAAGTGATGACCTGACACCTTTGATGGTGGATCTGACGACCGTCAGATAGACGATGGATGTCACTAGGTCTGTTGAGGTCGGGTCTCTTCAACTTGAGGGCGACAGAGCTGCTGACAGATAGTCAAATGAGTGATGGCCCATCATGCCAACCGTCACTTTGGTCGAGAACTCCAGGCCATCTGCTTAAGGCTGATGGAGAGGATGACGGTCCATCAGGTAAGTGACGTACCGTCACCCTGACTACCACTTAAGGGTAAGTTTTGGTGAAATTTTGTTTAAGCCTAACATGACGATGATGGACCATCAGGCTCGTGACAATCCATAACTTTTCCCGTCAGACGCGTCACGACCTAGGGATTTCAGAGTTCAAAATATTTACCCAGGGGTATTCTCACATATTCCCACTCTTTTGGTCCCTAAACTACATCATTTTGGGAATATATTTCACTAATTTAGAGGGATACATGACATTTCTCCCTTATTCTTACCTCTCACTCTTAGAATTTCCTCTGTGAAAACTCAAACAGAAAGTGCAAGGTAAAAACAAGGGTTTCGATTTCTTCTTAGGCACTTAAGGATTTTCTTACGGGAAATATTCTTCAGGTAGGTTGGACTTCTCTCACCCTTTATGTCCCAAATTCTTCAGTAACCCTAGCCTAAAATTCTAGACATTATGACCTAGGTTTTTCTTCAATTGCTGAAATTCCTTATCTCCCCAATGTTTTTAGTTTCCATGTATAATATCATGTTATAACTGAGATGTTATTTTCGATTCTTAAATGCCTCCCAACTTGTTGATTTTAGTATGATTCTCGGGTTGTATTCTTGTGTGATTTAATAGCTGGTCTGAAATGCTATATTTTTCGTGGAATACTATCTGAGCAAAATTCCTCAGCATGTATATTTCATTTTAAAGTTAGTATTTCCAAATTTTTTAATGCACTTGGTATTTCCTTGGATGGTCAGCTGATCAATTTGAGTTTTAGTAGTCTTTTGAGAAGATCAGTAATATTAGTATATCAGCTTAATAGTCGTTCTTCAGACTGTTACGACGCTTTCAGATAAAACAACTCTAACAAATCTTAGAATATACTTTCTTTCAGGTCCTTAGAATCTTAGGAAACTTCCATATAAGTAGTTCTAACTTAGTCTTAGGACACCAGTTTCGAGCTATCAGCACAGTTAGATCCATATAGGATTTTCAGTTGGGAGTAATACTTAGCATTGAGTGGGCCAGGGTTCTGCGCACTCAGGTTCTAAGAACTATGTTACCACCATAGGTTATTAGCCCGAATAGGCCCTAGAAAGTGATCACTTAGTTCAACTACTATACCCTGCAAAGGTATAATGGTCCTTCTCCGATTGGGGGGGGGGGGGTTATACATTAGATTCCATGTTTAGCTCATGTAGTTATATGTCAGTTATAGTCTCTCCCACAATACAGTCATAGTCTCCAGTCCAGTTCTGTCTTCCAGATTTCAAGATATGTTTATGACCTTCAGACAGTTATTAGTACTTACAGTATTATTAGACTTTTAGATTCTTTTTGTACTTATGATTCCAGATATGGTCATTGCATGTCTTGTCAGTACAGTTAGCAGATTTCAATATTCTTATGTTTAACTTATATCCCACATACTGAATAGATTCAATGTACTGACGCATACCTCCTATGCTATATCATGTTATGATATAGGTTCATGTTCTCAGGACCAGCAACGCGATTAGTTCTCCCTCGAATTTAGCGCAATAGTACTCTTTGGTGAGTCCTCATCTCCCGAGGATCGTAGATTTCATCTTTAGTACTAGTCATTTTCAATTTTAGTTGTAGACATTTGAGTTAGCTTGGGGCTTGTCCTAGCAACTCATCAGTTCATTTTTAGAAGGCTTTTAGACAATGTTATAGATTCAACTTGAGTTTTCAGTGTATGGTTAGATTCTTTAATTTATTTAGCAGTAGCTATTTCTTTTATCAGCTTTCACTCTTTTATGAGTATTATCAGCAGGTCAGTTTAGTAGAATATGCTCTACCAAGGTTTGCTTAGGGTCACTTGTGGCTCTAAGTACCGTGTCGCATCCAAGGTGTGAACTCAGGTCGTGACGAATTTGGTATCAGAGCATCAAGTTTAGAGTATTCTAGGATGTCCGAAAGCCGCGTCAAGTAGAGTCCTATTCATGGGTGTAAAGGATGCCACACTTACGAGGAGGAGGCTACGAGGTGTTTTTAGGAAAATTTCCTTTTCTTTCATGATTCTTATTGTGCATAGAGTTTAATCTTTAAAAATTATTATCCTAACTCGTGCTTTACCCTTTTCAGTTAACAATGCCTCCAAAAAGGGGAAATAAAAGAAGGACCAAAAATGCTAACAGGCTAGCCCTACCAGCTCCTGCAGCTCCTCAGGATGACCAGGTGTCCCACATAGAATTTTGGCTACTATCCAAATGATGGATTAGGAGGTGACCAACCAGGTAAATCAGCAGGTCTTGGTGCCAGTGAATACATATGGGTCTGCAGCCACAGTTAGAGTCTAAAATTTTACTCGGATGAATCCTCCAGCATTTCATGAGTTTAAGGTTGATGAATACTCATAGGAATTCATTGATGAAGTGCAGAAGATCACCTAAATCATGGGTGTTACCTCTACAGAAAGTGTTGATCTGGCTATCTTCCAGCTGAAAGGGGTAGCTCAGATTCGGTACAAGCAATGGAAGGAAGGAAAAATGGTGTAGGTCCTATGGAATGGGATGAATTAATTATGACATTCTTTGACAAGTTCTTTCCCCGAGTGTTGAGGGAATCTAAGGCTGTCGAATTTATGAACTTGAGGCAGAACAACATGATAGTACAAGAATACGCACTGAAGTTCACTCAGCTGTCTAGATATACTTCAGAAATGGTTGTTGAGCCTAGGGCTCATATGATCAAATTTGTTAATGGAGTCTCAGACCTGGTGTTCAATTAGTGCAGGACTGCCATGCTTATTAAGGACATAGACCTCTCCAGTCTTATCATTCATGCACAACAAATAGAGGCAAAAATGTTGAAGGAGATAGAGAGGGAGAGTAAACGAGCCAGAATCAATCAGTTTGAGTAATCCTAATAGAGGTCAGGCGGTGGTAATTACCCCCACAGAAGCAGTAGCAGAGGCCTCCAACACCATCCCCAGCCAGTGCTCCATCTTCTAGGCCCCGTAAAGATAAGAGGGGTAGGACATCAGGCTCTCAGTCCTAGAGCCATGTCTCTAGCAACCACACTTTTCCAACATGTCCTAAGTGTGGCAAGAATCATCTGGGGTGTACCGTCTGGGTAGGGATGGTAGTTTTGGGTGTGTCCATCTAGGTCATAGATTGAGGGATTGCCCATCAGCAGGATGGGGGAAGGCTGAGTATCAGCAGCTCCACCAAGTCGCACAACTCAGCAAGGTACCACCTCAGGTATAGGTGCCGGTCAACGCCAAAACTACTTCTATGCTTTATCCTCCTGACAAGACTAGGAGAACTCACTTCACATAATGACTAGCACGTTACGTCTCTTTCAGATAGATGTGTATGTTTTATTAGATCTAGGAGCCAAACTTTCCTTCTTGACTCCTTACATTGCTGTTAAGTTCGATATAAGTATAGAAATCCTCTCAAAGAAATTTTTAGTTTCTACTCTGGTTGGTGAGTCAATTAGAGCTAGCCGAGTGTGTAAAAATTTATCCGGTCACAATGTTGAATAAAGACAGCTCTGTTGATCTAGTAGAGCTAGATATGGTCGACTTTGACCTCATCCTTGGCATGGACTGGCTGCATTCTTATTATGCTTTAGTTGATTGCAAACCAGTGTCGTCAGGTTTCAATTTCCTAACAAGCCAGTTCTAGAGTGGAGGAGAAGTACTTCGGCACCTAAGGGTCATTTTATTTCATACCTTAAGACTAGGAAGATGAATTCTATGTGGTACATCTACCATCTAGTTAGGGTTAAAGATTCAAGTTCCAAGACCTCGACACTTTAATTAGTTCCAGTTGTAAGTGAGTTTCCTGATGTGTTTTTTCGAAGATCTTTTCGAGTCCCTCTTGAGCGGGAAATAGAATTCGACATAGACCTTCTTCCAAATACCCATCCCATCTCTACTCCTCCTTATATAATGTCTCCAGTGGAGCTCAAGAAGTTAAAGGATCAGCAGAAAGACCTTCTAGATAAGGGCTTCATCAAGCCCACTATCTCTTCATGGGATGCCCTAGTCCTAATCGTGAGAAATAAAGATGGTACACTCAATGTGCATCAACTACCGCTAGCTAAAAAAGTTACAGTCAAGAACAGGGTATCCTCTACCAAGGATTAACGACTTGTTTGACAAACTTCGGGAGCTAGTTATTTTTCCAAGATAAATCTCAAATCAGGATACCACCAACTCATGGTCAGAGAATGTGACACTCCAAAAACAACCTTCAAAACTTGGTATGATCACTACAAATTTGTTGTCATGTCTTTTGGACTAACCAATGCTCCTACAACTTTTATGGATCTAATGAACAGGGTATTCAGGCAATACCAGGACATGCTCATTATTGTCTTTATAAATGATATTCTGGTTTACTCCAAAATAAAGGAGGAGCATGCAAATCATCTGAGAATAGTTATGCAGACTCTCAGGGACCACCTGTTGTTTGGCAAATTTAGCAAATGTGAATTCTGGCTGAAAGCAGATGCCTTCCTTGGTCATGTGGTCTCCAAATAGGGTATTCAGGTGGATCCTCAAAAGATAGTGACATTCAAGAACGGTCCAAGACCCACTTCTCCATCAGACATTAGGAGTTTCTTGGGCTTAGCCGGCTATTACAGATGGTTCGTTGAAGGGTTATCCTCCATTGACTCTTCTTTGACCAAACTAACTTAGAAGAAGGTGAACTTTCAGTGGCCTGATACATGTGAGAAGATCTTTCAGGAGCTGAAGACTCAACTCACCATAGCCTCAGTTCTAACTCTGCCAGAAGGTTTAGACGGGTTTATGATCTATTGTGATGCCTCTAGAGTTAGCCTTGGTTGTATTCAAATGCAACATGGTAAAGTTATAGCTTATGCTTTTAGACAGCTCAAAGTTCATGAAAAGAATTATCTGACTCATTATCTTGAATTAGCAATGATTGTGTTCGCTTTGAAGATTTGGAGGCACTATCTTTATTGGTTCACGTGGATGTTTTTACTAGTCACAAGAGTTTACAGTATGTGTGCATCCAGAAAGACGTAAATTTGCATTAGATAAGATGGTTAGAGTTGTTGAAAGACTACGATACGAGCGTTTTGCATCATCCGGATAAGGCCACAGTAGTAGATGATGCCTTTAGTAGATTGTCCATGAGGAGTGTTGATCATGTTGAGGATGGCAAGAAAGAGCTGGTTAGAGATGTTCATAGACTGGTTCAGCTAGGGGTCCAGTTGGTTGACTCAGTAGATGGTGGAGTTGTAGTCTAGAGTGGGTCAGAATCCTCCCTGGTGGTGGAGGTTAAGTCAAAGAAGGATAAAGACCCAATTTTGCTCAAGCTGAAGGAAACAGTCCTAATGAAAGAGGTGGAAGCATTCTCCAAAGGGGGAGGTGGATTACTTCATTAGCAAGGTAGGTTGTGTGTTCCAGATGTGAACAATTTGAGGCAACGAATACTAATAGAAGCTCACAACACCAGGTACTCCATTCACTCAGGTGCCAGCTAGATGTACTATGATCTACAGGAAATCTACTTGTGAAATGGCATGAATAAGAACATTGCAAAATTTGTTACTAAGTGTCCAAATTGCCAGCAGGTCAAGGTTGAACATCAGATACTTGAGGGTATGACTCAGGATATTAGTATTCCTACTTGAAAGTGGGAAGAAGTGAATATGGACTTTATCAGAGGCCTACCTTATACTCGGTGACAACATGACTCCATTTGGGTGGTTGTAGACTGGATGACTAAGCCAACACATTTTCTACTAGTTAAGACCACGGACTCAGTAGAGGATTATGCTAGATTGTACATCCGGGAGTTAGTCAGACTACACAGGGTTCCCTTATCCATAACTCAAATAGGAGTACTTAGTTAACTTCACACTTCTAGACGTCTTTTATGAAAGGACTTGGTAGTTAGGTCAAGCTCAGCATAGCTTTCCGCCCACAGATCGATTGACAGACTGAGAGGATGATTCACGCATTGGAGGATATGTTGAGGGCTTGTGTGATCAACTTCAAGAGAAGTTGGGATGATACCCTACCTCTCATTGAATTTGCATACAACAATAGTTACCATTCTAGTATTCAGATGGACCCGTTCGAGGCTTCATACGGTAGGAGGTGCAGTTCTCCCATAGGGTGGTTTGAGGTTGGTGAAACTACCTTGATAAAACTTGGTTCAGTACATGAGTCCATGCAAAAGGCTCAACTTATAAGGTAATAGTTGAAAATAGCTTAAAGCAGACATAAATTATATACAGATGCAAGGAGAAGGGAGTTGAAGTTTTCTATGGATTATTGGGTACACTTGAAAGTTTCACCTATGAAAGAGGTGATGAGATATGGGAAAAAAGGAAAGCTCAGTCCCATATATATTGGTTCCTATAAAATTCTAAGACGCATTAGCAATGTGGCTTATGAGATGGAGTTGTCTGCGCAGTTAGCATCGGTGCACCCAATCTTCCATGTGTCTCTATTAAAGAAATGCATCAGTGATTCAACTTCATTTGTACCATTAGAGAGCGTGGGTGTAAAGGATAGTCTCTCTTATGAAGACGTTCCTGTTCAGATTCTATATTGTCAGGTTCGTAAGCTGAGAAATAAGAAAGTCACTTCAGTAAAGGTCATATGGAGGAATCAACTAGTTAAGGGAGATACACGGGAAGCCGATGTGGATATGATGGCAAAATACCCTCACTTTTTCCCTTCTAGCTCAGTTTCAGTTTTAGGTACAAGTTTCCTCCTTAACACTCTATCCCGTTTCTTGTTAAGATCATGTCTATCAGTTCCTTTCATGTCATAGTATGTGGTTACAGTTTATGAATTAAGTCCAGTTATGTATTTCAGTCCGGAGCTAGTCACTCCGTGAGTTTCATATAGTTCTCAATTTTGATATTGTAGCTCCTTCCCTACCCTTTTCAGCCTAGTTAGCCTCCATTCAAGGATGAATGTTCCCAAAGGGAAGATATTGTATCACCTTAAACCTCGGAGGGAAATGTTGCAGCAAAAGAATGACAGATCTAGACCTGGTGCCAGAGTGACGGCCCATCATACCTCTGACGGTGGATCTGATGACTATCAAACAAATGACAGACCGTCACTAGGTCCATCGAGGTCGGGTCTCTTCAGCTTGAGAGTGACGGAGCTGCCGACGGACCGTCAAATGAGTGACGGCCCGTCACTTAGCGCAAAGTTTTGGGGAAATTCTATTAAAGCCCGATGGTGGATATGACGGACCTTCAGGCTCGCAACGGTCAATCACTTGTCCCGACAGACGCATCGCGACCTAGGGATTTCAAATTTTAGAAATTTACCTAGAGGTATTCTCGTATGTTCCCACTCTTTTGGTCCCTAAACTACATCATTTTGGGAATATATTTCACTAATTTAGGGTGATACATGACATTCCTCCCTCATTCGTACCTCTCACTATTAGAATTTCCTCTGTGAAAACTCATATAGAAAGTGCAAGGAAAGAAAAAGGGTTTTGATTTCTTCTCAGACTCTCAAGGAGTTTGTTACGAGAAATCTTCTTCAGGTATGTGCGACTTCAACAAAGGTTTCCTCTCACCTTTGTGTCCCAAATTCTTCATTAACCCTAGCCTAAAATTCTAGAAATTATGATCTAGGATTTCCCTTCAGTTGTTGAAATTCCTTATCTCCCCAACGCTTTTAGTTTCCATGTATAATATCATGTTATAACCGAGATGTTATTTTCTACTTGTAAATGCCTCCCAATTTATCGATTTTAGTATAATTCTTGGGTTGAATTCTTGTGTGATTTAATAGCTGCTTTGAAATGCTATATTTTTCGTGGAATACTATTTGAGCAAAATTCCACAACTTGTATGTTTCAATTTAATGTTAGTATTTTCATATTGTGAAATACACTTGGTATTTCATTGGATGATCAGCTAATCAGTTTGACTTTTATCAGTCTATTGAGAAACTCAGTAATATCAGGTTAACTGCTTAATAGTCGTTCTTTATACTGTTACAATTCTAGTCGTTGACAATTGAGTGTGGCATTCCATGCAATGAATATATCAGTTAATGATGTGTTTGTTGCGAAGGTAGATCTTCTTTCAGATAAAGCAACTCTGACAAGTCTTAGAACATAGTTTCTTTCAGGTCAGACACTTAGGACACTTCCAGAGAAGCAATTCTAACTTAGTCTTTGGACACCAGTTTTGAGCTATCAGCATAGTTAGACCCATATAGGATTTTCAGTTGGAAGTAGTACTTATCATCGAGCGGGCGGATGTTCAGTGCATCTAGATTTCCAGAACTACATTGCCACCGTAGCTTATTAGCCCGAATGGGCTCCAGTCAATGATCACTCAGTTCAACTACTATACCATGGAAATTTATAGTAGGCCTTCTCCAATGAAGGGTATACATCATACTCCATATTTAGCTCACGTGGTTATATGTCAGTTATAGTCTCTCCCACAATACAGCTCGGTCCAGTACAGTCATAGTCTCCAGTTCAATTTAGTCTTCTAGATTTCAGGATATGTTTATAACCTTCGTACAATTATTAGTACTTACAATATTATCAGACTTTCAGATTCTTTTAGTACTTACGATTCCAGATATGGTTATTGTATGTCTTATCAGTACAGTTTACAGATTTTCAGCAGTCTTATTTTTAACTTATATTTCGCATACTCAGTACATTCAATGTACTGATATATACCTCCTGTGCTATATCATTTTATGATATAGGTTTAGGTTCTCAGGCCTTGTAGCAAGGTTTGTTCTCCCTCAGATTCTGCACAATATTACTCTTTGGTGAGTCCTCATCTTTCGAGGACCATATCTTTCATCTTTAGTACTAATCATTTTCAATTTTAGTTGCAGACATTCGAGTTTGCTAGGGGCTTGTCCCAGCAACTCATCAATTCATTTTTTTGGAAGGCTTTTAGATATTGTTATAGATTCATCTTGAGTTTTCAGTGCATGATTAGATTCTGTAATTTATTCAGTAGTAGTTATTTCTTTTATCATCTCCGCTCTTCCATGATTATTCTTAGCATGTCAGTTTTTAGTAGAATATGCTCTACCAGGGTTTGCTTGGGGTCACTTGTGGCTCTAAGTACCATGTCGCGTCTAGAGTGTGAACTCGGATCGTGACATTTTCACTGGTAAAAGAACTCTATTGTCAAGCTGAATAAGAGAACCTATTCATAGTCTTCTTATTCTTGTTCTAACGCTGATTCTTATTCTTTCTATTCTTGCTAATATTCTTATTCTTTTCATAGTTAGTGCATTTTAAATTCTCTTATTTGTCTTTCTTATGTCTATTTAATTTAAAAAGAAAGAAACTTGATCAATCATATTCACTTGTCTTTAATTTTATATTTATAAATCTAATTATTATCTAAAACAATAATTTTTTTCCATAAAACAAAAGCGCTATTGTTGGAGAAGAAGCGGACATGAGTCACTAATATTTGGAGTATTATTATTTAAATATTGCTTATAAGAAAAATGGTTTAATTTCAAAATAGTTATGATTCAGTGGATGTATTTAAAATATAGAGGAATCGTAAAAGTGTGGTTATTTTATCAAATAATCCTTGTAGGTATAAAGTGATGCCGATCAAGCATTATAATGTGTTTGATATGAAGAAAAATAATTTTTAAAATAGTATATTTATGAAAAATAAGTGAGTTTTTTATATTTTTAAAAATATTTCATAATTAATTTAGTAAAAAAAATATTATTTCAATAGAAGTTATAAGTTAGCAAAACACTATGATATTGAGATATTGTGGAGTGTGAGAGGGATTGGGGGCATTGGATGGGGAGGATATAATGAATTTTAGAAAGTAACTTATGAGAATTGTTTTTCCTACTTCTATTATGTTATCAGGCCCGGGAGTCAAAACGAAGAAAAACTGAAAATTTGCATCAGGTTGCAAGACGACTTGTGAGGTGGGTCGTGAGGAGTGACCACGAGTCGTGATGTGACTCGTGGTCAGCAGTCTGGGCATGCTCAGGTTGAGGAGGCCACAGGCCTGACCACGAGTCGTGGTCAGACCTCACGACTCGTGAGGTCACCCGTGGTCTGCCTTGGAGGGTTGGTCAAGACTTTGAGGCAGTAGGCCACAATTCGTGGGGACCCTCGTGGTGTCCCCTTGAGTGTTTTTGGCAGTATACTTCACGGGTGTTGGCCATGAGTCATGCCTCTTAGCAACGACTCATGAGGTCCCTCGTCAGGGGCCTTGGCAGTGTTTTTCCTACGTTTTAATAAGGGGTGTTTTAGTAATTCCTAAGTTTCTAAGGCCTAAACCACGTCGTTTTGTGTATTTTTCTGAGTGTGATAAGGTGGGTTAAGACCCTTATGCATACCCATTCCTAGGCAAGAGCTTTTAGAGAGGTATTAGGGAGATTCAAGGTCTTCTTCTCCAAGTTTCCATCAATTCCTTTGTGGGTTCTCAAGAAACTTTGAAATCAGTCTATTTCCAGGTATATAGGGTTTAGAATGGGTGAATCCTTTCACACCCATGCCCAAATTTCATTTTAAATCATGAATTCTCCTATTCAAGTTCAATGAGGTTTTACCCAAATGCATGAAAATGTGATTTCTCTTGATGGGTATGATTTAATTGAGTTCTAATTATTGATTATGAATGATGGGAAGGTTTTATATTATTTTTTAAAAATCACGTTTCAAGCTTTTTAAATCTAAAATGTCTATTGATGAAAGTTCATGAAAGTTATGATTATGATGAATGTTCAATATTTTGAGTTTATTGATGATGGAAAAACATGATTTCAAGTTCCCGTGTTTATGAGCATATTTTGAAAGAATGGAGTATGTTAAAGTATCAGGCAATGCCCACATGTTGAAGAATAATTTACGATTTATGAAACGAATTACATGATTTATCGATTTATGATGTTGGCCGATGAAAAGGGCCTTTGATTGTTGGCTAAGCATGTTTTAAAGGGGATCAATGATGATATATTAGCCAATGGATCTTAATGCATGATGTTATTGATTCATGTATGAGCCTATGTGCATGTGTTTTGGGAGCCGTGTCTAGCACCGAGTAGCCCGACGCTCAAAGGACTATGACAGTGTCTCATAACCATGTGACATTGTGGGTTTCTAATGATATATTGTATTGATAATGATCCCCTCAAATATGATATCACTCCTAATGCACGATCCTCGCCTGGCAAGCCAAGGTCAGCTCTTGCCACTTGAGTGAGATAGTTGGGGCATCATGAAAGGCTCTACCATGATGTTGTCGGTTATGAAGAGTCCGCCCACTATTCCACATGTCTTATGCATTGTTATGCTCATGTTATTGGTTCAAGTTATTTTTTGATAACGTTTACTTACGACTATGATCATGAACGCTTTATGAATGACTTGAAATCCTTGAGGCTTATGTTTTCCTACGAAGTTTATAATACAAGCATGATGTCCTCCTCCTATGTTTACTTATGAGTTTATTTCACTTTTAAATGTCCGTTTTACTTACCTTGCATACTTGGTACATTCCACGTATTGACCGCTTACTTTCTGTGTTGTATCATTTCATAATACAGGGTCTGGATCTCAGGCTCATCCTCATCCTTATCCTTAGTCCATCTCCGCTCTCGCTCTCAGATTATTGGTGAGTCCTCATGTTCCGAGGGCCGTTTGACAGACTTTTATGTTATCTTGTGTTCAGTATTGATCGGGTTAGTTGGGGATGTTGTCCCATCAATCCATCGTATGTAGTAGAGGCTTTTAGACAGTATGAAGTACTCAGCTTACGTGTATGTTTAGTCTATTCAGATGTTACACTATGGTTACATTTTCTATATGTTTTATGCTAATTGTTCCGCTTTATTAAATGAGATTAGTTGTATGCATGTGCCATGGGTCGACTTGGGGTCTCTTAGGGTCCCTTGTACCGTGTCTATGATCCGGTGTACATTCAAGTCGTAACATATTAGGGAAGTCATTGCTATTTTAGTAAAATATTTTTTTGGAATATTGAAAATACGCTGAAAATCCCATGTATTTCAAAAGATTTTTAGGAACAAAAGTAACTAATTAAAAAAAACTTGTCGAATTTGCACGACCAATAATGCAATAAGTTTGGTGTCTTTCGGATTATGAATCAAACATAGATCGATAAAATTTAACTTACAGAATTATTGGTGAAATACAAATCTCTATGAACCAATAATTCTTATCATAAGTCAGAGAATTTATCAATCACATTTCGACCTGCATAACTTTGTTGTTCAATGCAGTTTTACGCCAATAGGCTATGCGCGTGTCTGGTTATTCATGAGATCTCTAGAGACTAGGCCAAAATCTCATAGGAGTGGCCTCACTTCACTTATCATATAGGTGAATTTATCAAGTGTATACTGCTTTTAATACACCATCCTTAAGGAAAATAAATTTATTAAGAATTAATAACTTATTCTCACAATTCGTAGCAGTTCAAGAACTCTTTCTAGTGCGCAGAGCCAATATCGAGTTTTTATTACCTATATGAACCTACTTCATGAAATCTCTAATCACATTGGTTGGATTACCATCTCTTTTGAAAATTATATTGCCTTTAACCCCATCTCTTTTGAGATTTGAAGAATTAATTTTCTTCCCACAGGTTTAGTCAGAGGATCAACCAAATTCATTTTTGACTTCACATAATTAATGAAAATTATTCCATCTCTCAACAGCTGTTTTATGACATCATGTCTCAATTTCATGTGTCCACTCTTCCAATTATAAGATTTATTCTTTGCAATTGGCAATTGCTTCTTGAAAATCACAATGCATAGACATAAGAGTAAACTCATCCTTTATTAAAAGATATTGGTTAAGAAATTCTTAGCCACTCATATAGAACCAACTAGTTTCAAAGCTACAAACTCCAACTCCATATCGATCGAGCAATGATCGTCTATTTAGCTGATTTTTACGCTATTGCTCCACCACCTATGGTGAACACATAGCCCCTAGTTGATTTTGTCTCATCTAAATCAGAGATCCAATTTGTATCACAATATCCTTCTAAAGTAGAAGAAAATCCACCGTACAGGATACCATAATTTATGGTTGCTCTCAATCATTTCATTAGTCTATTTAATGTAGACCAATGCTATTTAGTGGGATTATGAGTATATCTACTTAGTTTACACACAATATAGGCTATATCAGGCCTAGCTAAATTTATTAAATACATCAGACTCCCAATAGTCTATGCATATTTAGGATGAACAATTGGGTCAGTATTATTCTTTTTCAATTGAGAGTTAGGATCATAGGGAGTGGCAACCGGTTTCACATCAAAATGTTAAAAATTCTTAAGAAGTCTCTCCACATAATATTCTTGAGACAACATTATACCATCTTCACTCCTTATAACATTAACTCCCAATACCATATTTACTTCACTCAAATTTTTCATGTCAAAATAAGTAGACAAATAATTTGTTACTTTGCACAACATTTAAACGTGTATCAAATATAAGCATATCATCAACATATAAGCATATTATCACATAATCACTGTTAACCATTTTAGTATAGACACATTTATTCACTTCAACAAAAGAAAAATCATCTCTCAGTAAAACTTGATCAAATTTCTCATGCCTCTGTTTAGGAGTTTGTTTAAGCCCTTAAAGAGATTTCTTAAATAATTTAAAAAATTTATTTTCTTGTCCCAAAATAACACGTCCCTCAGGTTGAACCATATAAATTTCGTTTTCTAAATCACCATTTAAGAAAACTATTTTTACATCCATTTGATGGATGAAAAGCTTATGAATTGATGCTAAGGTTTAACATCACAAAAGTTCCTAAGATCACACCCTAGATATGAAGTAGAAAACCAACAGAAAATCTGACTTTTCCCTCAGTACGACGCACACCACGACTCGTGGTATGAGGTCATGAGTCATGGGGAGACTCGTGGTAAGCAGTCCAGACATATCGCAACGTTTTCAGTTACCACGATCATGGTTGCACGCGGGGATACCGTGATTCATGGTTTCTCTCAATCATTTCATTAGTCTATTTAATATTAACCAATGCCTTTTATTTTGATTATGAGTATATTACTTAGTTTACATACAATATAGGCTATATCAGGCCTTGCAAAATTTATTAAATGCATCAGACTCCCAATAATCTATGCATATTTAGGATGAGCAATTGAGTCACCATTATTCTTTTTCAATTGAGAGTTAGGATCATAAGGAGTGGCTACAGGTTTCACCTCAAAATGTTTTAAATTCTTGAGAAGTCTCCCCATATAATATTCTTGAGACAACATTATACTATTTTCACTCCTTATAACATTAACTCCCAATAACATATTTACTTCACCTAAATCTTTCATGTCAAAATAAGTAAACAAAAATAATTTGATACTTTGCACAATATTTAAACATGTATCAAATATAAGCATGTCATCAACATATAAGCATATTATCACATAATCATTGTTTACCATTTTAGTATAAACACATTTATCCACTTCAACAGAAAAAAATTTTCTCTTAGTAAAACTTGATCAAATTTCTCATGCCACGGTTTAGGAGCTTGTTTAAGCCCATAAAGGGATTTTTAAATAATTTAAAAACATTATTTTCTTTTCCTGAAATAACACATCCCTTAGGTTGAACTATATAAATTTCTTCTTCTAAATCACCATGTAAGGAAGCTATTTTTACATCCATTTGATGGATAAAAAGCTTATGAATTGATGCTAAGGTTTAACACCATAAAGGTTCCTAAGATCAAACCCCACATGAAGTAGAAAACCAGCAGAAAATCTGACTTTTTCCTTAGTACGATGCACACCACGAGTCGAGGTGTGAGGTCACGAGTTGTGGGGAGACTCGTGGTAAGTAGTCTAGAGATATCACAATGTTTCTAGTTACCACGACTCAAACCACAAGTCATTGAAGGAGACCATGAGTTATGGTCAGACCCATCCTGAGCAGCCTAGCAAAAGTGCAACAACTTTATATTTCCTCCCAGAGACCATGAACCCAAACCATGGCTCATAGGTTGGGTCATTAATCGTGGTACCCAATGTAGTGAAATATTGAAGTTAAACCTAGACATCAAAAGTTAAGGAATGACTCGTGGTATCAAAGGACGACTCATCTTGATGGCCCATTGATATGCCTAAATTACACCTCTATGATAATAATTATAATGCGGTCGATGTCAAATATAGAACCCAACAAGGTTGGAGTCGAATCCCACAGGAAATATGGTGAAAACTAAGTCTTATGTGAGTATTTTTTTTAGTCAATTATTTATGTAAAATTGGGGTTTTGGGAAAAGTTTTTTGATTTACTATTGGTCAAATGCAAAAAACACCAGCTATAATTTATTACTATTGAATCCAAGAAGAAATTAAACTAGGGTTATGGTCATTATGTTTTCTTAACGACATTTGGTGAATAGCTGCAGTGGACTTATTTAATACTATGTGTGCAGGTTGTTAACTCAGTTATTCTATCCAAATGTTTCTCAACCTACTCAGATAGGTATCACTCTTATATTCTCAAACTAAGAGTGATAATCAATGACTTACAAAAATTAACCTAAATTGATAAATCTTATTAGGAAATTAATCATCAGTCAAGGGTTAACGCCTTGAATCCCTATTGTTAATTCTTTTTATCCAGATTTGTACATCTTACTCAAGCATGTCAATCCTAGGATTTGTTCTAATGTTTGCAACTACTAGAAATCATTCAAAATGAAGGAATTGATAATACACACAATTGCATTAAACTCATCCACACATCAATCACCATCATTACGTTATTCTACCATGAATCACACAATCCTAGTAATAGAACTTAGCCGCACATGATCATCGAATTCATAACAGAAGTCATATTCATCAAAGAAGATTCAACATAAAAAGAAGAGATGAAACCTTGATTATAACTCAATAATATTTCTTCAAGAACCTTTCGAAAGTAACATACAAGACAATCTTTTTCTCTCTCAAAAGTCTGATAATGAAAATAAACCTAGCAGCTGCTATTTATATCCTACAGTAATTCAAACTACACTAAAAATCAGAGTCTTGCTTCTCAGGTGACTGTTACACCCCGTAAATTTTCATAGTATGATCATCGTGTGCGCATGTACAGTGAAGATGTTAGAATACAAAACATCCAGAAAAAGGCTTGAGGGGTGATCGCACGAGCATATCATTAAACAAGCGGGAGGCCAAAACCAGGAGGCCGGTGATCTGGGTGCCGTGCGGCCTACCTTGGTGCAGGCACTAGCGCAACGCGCCTCTGGTGCAGCGCGATGGGGCATGTGCCGCACACCCTCCCACCACTGACCTATCTATATAAATCCTCCCTTGTTCATTTTAATTCATTCTAGGATCATTAGCCTCAGCCAAAATAGAGTACCAATGTAAGTTTCATTCAATTTTCGTTGAATTACACTGCCAAACTTCGTCTAAACACAAATTCAGCTTGGGTAATGAGTTTAAGGCCTACGAGAGGCATCACTGTAGAGTTATTTCATGAAAATTCACTGGGTGAGCCGGAACCCCACCAAGTTAAGGGTGTCGAATTTACTTTAAATTTAGTCCTAATTGGACAGGCAATAAGTAAGTAGTTCTACCTTCGAAACTCTCGAGAATTGACGGGTTTTTGGTGAAATTAATTGAAGTTGAAGTTACAGTTAATTTTATTAGAAAATATTGTTAATTTCCAATTGTTAGTGTTGAAATAGCCTCATTTTCTTAGTGTCAGGGCTACGAATTGGTGAAACCACTTACTTCAGGATTGAAAGTGTTTGAGCGCCCAAAAATCATCGAACAAGGTATGTTAAGGCTATCCTTTTTGGAAAGTTACATTCGTAGTAAACTTAGTATGACCTGTTTATCTATGGTATTCCAAAGTAAACCTATTTTGACCGGCTGCTAAAAATAGAATTGAGATGACAACGATGACATAGTAACCCTCGTTATAGTTAACCCTAGCTAGATTGGTTTTGCTTACGACGATTGGATTGTTGGATATTATTACCTATAGGTCCATGCTCACAGGGGCAGTATGATGTCTGAAAGGACCAAACTGAGGCGGTAAGGGTCGTATTGAGTTATACCAGATTGAGGCTGTGAGGACCATATTGAGTTATCCCAGACTGAGGCCGTGAGGAACGTATTGAGTTATATCAGACTGAGGTCGTGAGCGCCGTATTGAGTTATACCAAACTGAGGCCATGACGGACGTATTGAGTCATACTAGGCTGAGGCTATGAGGGTCATATTGAGTTACACCAGACCGAGGCTGTGAGGGATGTATTGAGTTACAGTATGCCTACAAACATTTAGTAGCAAGATAGTAGGAGTGTGCATTGTTTGTAGTTACTGGGGCTTATGGGGGCCTAGGTAGGTTATTCTGTGTTGTTTGTATCTTCCAGGCTTATGGGGGCCCGTTTAGGTTCTTGTTTGTATATAGATACTTGTTAGTTAGATAATTCAGATGGTGAGATTACTCAGGTTAAATTCTTATCGTCCCTCTTAATTACTTCAACTTATTCAGCTTTCATTTAGTTATTACTTTTCTGCCTTACATATTCGATACATATTGTACTAACGCCCATCCTTCAGGCGCTACATTATTTGCCTGCAGGTGTGGATAGATGCAATTCAAGGCTTTCTTAGTCATCAGCTAGAGACAATAGTCCAATCAGCTCATTTCTTCCGGAGTTGATAGTTAGAGAAGGTTTTTTCTTTTGTTGTGTAGTTTATAGGTAGGTCGGGACCCTGTCCCGATCATTATTCCACTTTTAGAGGCTTGTAGGCTATAGATTATCAGCTGTTGGTTTTGTTGTTAGCCGTGTGAGGCCCATGTATGTTTTATTTTGCATGATGGCCTTGTGAGGCCTAATTTAGCTATTAATTAGCAACCTTGTCGGCTATAGCATAGTCACGGTTGCCTGTTTTCACTCAGTTATAATTAGCCAACATGGCGTTCTTGACGGCCCGCATAGGATCCCTGCTATTGCATTGTTGTCGGTTAGATGCTTTCTTTTACAGGTGGCCTTATCGGTCAGAGGCTGTATTTATAGCCGAGATATAGCTCATCGTTTTCTTGAATTGAGTTGAAGGCGTGCACCAGGAGTGCACAAGTCCAGTCAGATTAGTTTAGATCCCAATATGGCACTAAGTGCCAGTCATGCCTCCCAAGGTGGGGCGTGACAGACTTGGTATCAGAGCAAGTGGTATCACAGGGAGTCTGCAAGCCATGTCAAGTAGAGTCTTGTCTATTGATGTGTTGTGCACCACATTCTATAAACAGGCGGCTACGAGGCATAATAGTGTGGTTACTCATATTTCTCCTCCACTCATGCTATAGAGTTGTGTTGTATAGGGTAACTCCCTAAGCTTATGTTATTCTACTTATTTACAAAGAAATGCCTGACGCATGACAGACCACGACTGGTCAAGTGTTGGATATGGCGGAAGGAGAGGGAACTAGTAGGGGCCTCCAGTCAGAGTCAGCCCAATCTGAGGGCAATAGGGAGACATCAACTTCGGCCTCCCCAGAACTCACCGCCGCACCAAGAGCCCTCTAGGGCAGCAGATATACCAGTACCACCCCCAGCTATTCCTGTGCCATCGGATCAAGAGCTCAAGGGTGCATTCTACATGTTGGTTCAGATGATGGCTACCCAGCGTCATCCTCATTCAGTAGTACCATCTGTTGTTGAGCCCACTGAGGGGCCAGGGAGTTTGAGAGTCCGCAAGTTCCTTGCTTTGAGTCCCCCGTAGTTTACAGGGACAGACCATAGAGAGGACCCCCAAAATTTCATAAACTAGCTGTAGAGGATATTCAAGTTCATGCATGTCTCATCCACAGAATCAATTGAGTTAGTAGTATTTCAATTGCGAGATGTAGCAATTTTGTGGTATGAGAGTTGGGAAAGATCCCCAGGCAGAGATGCACCTCCACCTACATGACCTAGCTTCTCTGAGGCTTTCATAGACCACTATTTGCCCCGAGAGGTCAGGTAGGCCAGAGTAGAGCAGTTTTTACATCTGGAGCAGGACATAATGAGTGTTAGAGAATATGCATTAAGGTTTGATTTCCTATCCAGATATGCACCCTCGTTCGTTGACACTATGCCAGCCAGGGTACACCAATTTATTATGGGACTTGCACCAGAATATGTGGAAGCTTGTATCAGAGCCACCCTACGGGAGGATATGGATATTTCATGGATTCAGACCTTTGCTCAGAACATAGAGGAACTCAGATAGTGTCACTACGCTATGGACAGGGCAGGTCAGGAGCAGCGTCGAAGGGCTAGACCCGCGGACTTTCAGGTAGACTCTTAGGGTGGGCCTAGGCCTCGTTTATCAAGTATTCTACCTGGGACCCCATTCCAGAGCAGCAGGGCAGTAGATTAGATTGTCGTGGACAGTCGGGTCTTGGCGAAAGCTCACAGCCGTCAGGCTCACGACCGCAGAGAGGGACAGATCAGATGGGACCACGTTGCAGTACCTGTCATAGGCTGCATCTAGGGAGATGCGGGTATGGTTCCACTGGCTGTTATTCCTATGGACATGAGGGACACATAATGAGGGATTGTCCGACTAGATTCCAGGGTGGTCAGGACCAGTAGAATAGATCCTTAGCAGGTTCATATGCCCTAGCCCCTTCTGCAGGGCACAGGCCCTCAGCTTCAACCAATAGAGGCCGAGGTAGATCAGGGGAATCTAGTTCAGGCAGTGGTTAGGATCACATATATGCACTACTGGGGTGAAAGGAGTCAGAGTCGTCACTAGATATTGTGACAGGTATATTAGATGTTTTCTCCCACTCAGTTTATGCTTTGATAGACCGGGGCTCCACTTTGTCGTATGTTACTTCGTTAGTGGCCCAAAAGTTTGATATAGTGCCAGAATTGCTTCAGTGACCCTTCTCGGTGTCTACACCCATCGGTGACTTTATTATTGCTAAGAGAATTTATCGGGGTTGTACATTAGAGATTGTCGGTTGCCAGACCTTAGCAGATATAGTAGAACTGCACCATGTTACGCCACTATAAAGTGTTGGACTAGAATTATCCAATTTCACTTTCTAGGGGAGGTAGTGCGAGAGTGGAGAGGTAATATGGCTACGCCAAAAGGTAAGTTCATATCCTATCTTCGGGTGAAAAAGTTGATAGCAAAGGGTTGTATCTACCATATTGTTAGGGTTTGGGATATGCAAGCAGAATCTCCAACTCTCCAGTCCATTCTAGTAGTTAATGAGTTTCCAGATATGTTTCCAGATGAACTTCCTGGAATTCCCCAGAGCGGGAAATAGATTTTCCTATAGATTTTCTACCGATACTTAGTTTATATCCATCCCTCTGTATTGAATAGCTCCTGTAGAATCAAAACAATTGAAAGGACAGTTGAAAGATTTATTAGACAAGGGTTTTATCAGGTCGAGTACTTCATTGTGGGGTGCGCCAGTTCTATTTTTAGGAAAGAAAGATGGTTCCCTACACATGTATATAGATTATCGACAGTTGAATAAAGTTACTATTAAGAATAAATACCCTTTTACATGAATAGATGATTTATTCGATCAGCTGCAAGGGACAAAATACTTTTCTAAAATTAACTTGAGATCCGGGTACCACCAGGTTCGAGTTCAGGAGAAGGATATCCCAAAGACGGCTTTCAGGACCAGGTATGGTCAATTTGAGTTCCTAGTTATGTCCTTCGGGTTAAAAAATGCACCAGCATTGTGCATGGACCTAATGAGTAGTATTTTTAGGCCATACTTAGATCTGTTTATGATAGTTTTTATTGACAATATTCTAGTATACTCCTGCTCAGAAGTAGAACACAGAGATCATTTGCAAACAGTACTTCAGATCCTCAGAGACACCAGCTATATGCAAAGTTTTCTAAATGTGAGTTTTGATTGAATTTTTTGGCTTTCTTGGGCCACATTGTGTCAAAGGATAGTATTCAGGTTGATTAACAGAAAGTTGAGGCAGTAAAGACATGGTGTAGACCTACAACTCCAACAAAGGTTTGCAGTTCCTAGGTTTAGCTGGGTATTGATGAGTTGGTAATTTACCAACTCATTAGGCTCTTAAACATGATTTTTTGCTTAGTTTTTGATTTGATTATATGGATTTTATGCCCTTTTTCTTTTGTTGATTGCAGATGCCTAAATGTGTAGAAAAGAGCAAAAATGGAGCAAAAAGAAGGAAGTGAGAACAAATCGGTGGTCCACCGATGAAAAGCGGCAAAACGCTGACCAAAGGTCGATTATCACTGCTCTTGAGGAAAAATGCCACCGGAGAATCACGGGTTGCCAATGGTGACTCACCTGCCCAGTCATCGAAAGACACCAGTTCTTTGGAAGAAAGAATAAAGATCCGACGGTTCACAGATTAGGATCGGCTAAACGCCGGATGAACCTTCGATGCTCACTGGGATTGATTGATGGCTCAGATAAGATACTTGGAGGTTCACGAATTTGAACTGATGAATCTCCGGTGTCTCTGCCAATTCCAGAATGGTGCTCAGGGGTAAAATTGTCCAGAATGATAAAAGAGATAGAAGATGCCCTATTTTCCTGGATATAAATACTAGATAAAGTACTGTGTACTAGAGGATATAGAGAGCAGAGCGTATCACATAATTGTTTCCTTTGTTAGCTTGAGAACATTCTCTTAGAAGAGATAAGGAGATTTTGATTGGTAAACTTGGAAAAAGTAGTCTTCTCTACTTCTACTTTTTAATAGTAAGTTACAACCATTGTTGGAGACTATTTTATGAACTTGATTTTACTACTCTTTCTATTAAATTCAATGATTATTGATGAATGTGCTTTTCAATTTTCTTAATCATGAGTAGCTAAATCATTAACTAGAGGTGTGTGATGGATGATGAATACTTAATTAGAATAGGTATTGCGAGAGTCATCTTCATATTGTTTAAATAAGTGTAAATCTTTTAGATTTTGTTCAATCTATAAAGGAAGATCCATTGATTATGATATGGGTCTACTTATTCTTGCTGGATTGTTGCTTGTAAAAGAATAATTAAGTATTGAAAGAGAATTTAATAGTGGGTATGGATGAGAGATTGTGAAATTAGGCTAGAAATAGCTAAAATTGTAGTCTCATTCCTCATTATTAGCTAAGAGCTAGAAATTAGTGAAGCTTCTAATCCATATCTAATCGGGTTGAGCTATATCATGGATAGAGGTTTGACAAAACTCTAATCAAAGGTAGTTATAAGGCCCTTCCTTGTATGCTTCGTACCCTAAACTTCTTGACTAACGTACGAATACACCTACTAAACATTAGGAACTTACGGTGTGTAACATCCTTCCCCCTCCTTAGGAACATTCGTCCTTGAATGTCAACTTCAACTTACAGGAGTTTAACTCTTTTGGCTACTATTTTGGAAATATTTCGGCAGAGTCTCCCCTGTAATACGGACTATCTAAAAAACTTGAAACATAAAAAGGTCCAATACAGGCATCTTACAGGGCACTATAGCAACTAATTCACAACAAGATAGTAGTTAACTGAGCAATATGGCTAACATGAATCGTAACTAACAACTGAATGACGATTTACCTTGACTGCATAACCTGGATTAATCCTGGAACAAATGAGGATATCTGGATCTCATGTCTTCCTCAGCTTCCCAGGTCATCTCTTCTTTATTCTTATTCTTCCACAGCATTTTAACTGAGACTACATCTTTAAGTTCTCAACCTTCGAACTTGCTAATCTAGTATGGCAACTGGAACCTTTTTATAGGTTAACTCAATAACTTGAACGTCCTTAACGGGATACAATCTCTTACGTGTTTCCGCAACATTGTCATGCAATATACTGAATGGACAAATTTCAGTTCTGAAGGCAATTCTATCCCATATGCCACTTTGCCTGCTCTCGGGAAGTACGATATAGCCAACGAACCTAAGGCTAAGCTTGTACCTTCTCTAAATCTCCTAACGCCTTTCATTGGCGAAGCTTCTAGGAATACTCAGCCACTATTTTCATCCTTAACTGTCTATGTTGTATGTTAGGGTAAGACTTCCGACAACCCTGGGCTATTAGTACCCATTCCTTGATAAGTTTAACTCTTTTCGTTTGCTTGTTATAATATGTCCTAGTTCACTACCTTTGATTTATCTGCTTTAGGTCATCATATAGAGGGTCTACATCTCCACCCATAACAGATCTCTGGTGTCCGAACTGAGTGCTCTGCTTAGCCATTTGTTCGGAGATGAGGTGTTGTACTCAACTTAACATGCCTCCCCACTTGCTCTGAAACCCTTTCTAAAACTTAACTGTTCATTGTGCCTTTCTGTCAGAATTAACTAGATACTTGGGCTCTACACAACCAAACTACTCCTTTAAGCATTTAATTCGACATAGCCTTTACCTGAAATATAACTCACCTAGAAAAACATGAATTGACCTTATTAGCCTTTCTACACTGACTCAAGTGAGGTCAATTTACACCTGGTATGAGGTGTCCTTGTAATTGTATTTGGGATGGCTCCTCCCCACTTTTTCTCAGGCACAGGTATCTCCTGAGTTAGTCTGCCTGGTTCCTACCGTCTAGCCTTCCTTGGCTGGACATTAGAGCTCAACCCTATGATCCAACAATATCTTTCCTCTTCCCATGCCATTAGTAAGTCTCTCTTAAAACCTTATGCGTCTTTGTTAAACATTAGGTGGAGGAAGCAACAGACGTGATACACCTTAGCTAGAGTCTGCCAACAAAGTTCTACCACTTTTGGGACACAGAGTCAGCCTCTGGGTCTTATGACTTAGCCCCTTATTATCTTAAAGGCCAATAACTTCCTACTGGCCTTGTCTCTAGATTGTACTAAGTTAGAATCTCTGTGTTGCCACTCCTCTACTTCCATAAATGGTGGTAGTATTGCAGTATTCTAGGTTACAACCTCATTGCCTCTTAACTGTCAGCCCGATGCCTATTTTTCGGCATGCAGTGGTGGTCTCATGCTCTGTCAATTTACTTTTATCCTGGAGGTGATTCTGTTTCCTTTCAAAATTAAGTATTTATGCTTTTCCCCTTGCCTCCTTATACTAAGTTCTGGGGTTCGTGCCTTCTGCCTCGTACTGTAAAAAATACTACTAGGGCCACATTCAGGCCCCTTTTGTTCGTATGATCTCTTTGTCCTTCGACATAATAAACTAGAGCCATACCCATTTTATCTTGCAGGCATGCCTTACTGTCATTAACACACTGTGTCAGAATCAACCTATTTTTGACCTGAGCTTTATGGCACTAGGGGTTTATCACTTATGGACTCTCTCACACACACTTGGGTGCTACTGACAATCTGATCTGCTCTCCTAGTTTAATACTATAAGGATCTAGAGAACTTTATAAACATTAAGGGTCTCAACCCTTTTTTTAATCCTCCTCGGGATCAATAATTTTAGCCCCCCTTAACTATTTACTATGGGAAATATTGCCTCAATACTTACACTCTTTGTTATACTGAAAATAAAATTGGGAGGTGGAAGATAGTCGCCTCTCACTACCATAAAACTGAGATACGGATCTGCACAACGTCCGAAGGGTTGGAGGTAAGATTCCCGCAATTTTGCGTCTCTCGTACCTTTCAGGTAATCCAACGTTAACTATCACCTCTGTCTGATCTTATATATCTAGTAGGTAAATCAACTCATGTACAAATCATACTTTTGACCTCCAGCTCTGAGGCTGTAGAAAGAACTAGGGACGGTGCTGGCTATTTACTACCTTATGAGATTCCTGGTGCCCTAGGAGGATATTGAGAAAATTAAAAGACTTTTGCCTTTGTCCTTAAGATGGCTGTCCCCCAACTATGGCACAGCACTAGTACTTCCTTTTGCTGTTTTAGTTATCTTGCGGCTGGATGGAGCCTGTCTCATATCAAATATTACTCTAGACAGACATAACAATGGGAGCTTAGGGGCTCAACCCTATACAACTCTGCTCTATAGCACAGTCTGAGATGAAGGAGGGGTAACCATACTATCATGACTCATAGCCTCCTGCTTATAAAATGTGGTGCACAACACATTTATAAACAAGACCCTACTAGACACGGCTTGCAGACTTCCAAGGATATGAACTGCTTTGATACCAAGTTTGTCACGCCCCACCTTGGAAGGCATGACTAGTACCTAGTGCCACACTGGAATCTGACTGACCTGGCTGGCTTATGCACGCTGGTGCATGCCTGCAACTCAACTCAGGAAAATAACGGGCTATATCTCAGCTGTAAATACAACTTCTGGCTTACAAAACCGCATAGCCACCTGTAAAAGAAAATAGGTAACCAGCAACAAACAAATAAAGGGAATCCTATTTGGGCCAACAAGATCTCCATGATATCTAGTTATAACTGAAATGTAAATCAGGCACTAAACTATACTATGGCCAACATGGACACTAACTAACAGCTAAACAAGGCCCCACACGGCCAACATACAAGCTAACCACATGGAATTCGTAACATCTACAAGCCTCTAGGAGTACAAATAGTGGTCGGGATAGGGCCCCGGCCTACTCAAATGCTATACAAAGACAGACTGAGTCTCTACCAACTGGCAACTCCGAATGAAAGGAGCTGGCAAAACTGCCGATTCTAAACAACTGCTACTAAGGATCCTGAGTTCTATCTATCTAAACTTGCAGGAAAGTAATGCAGCGCCCAGTAAAGGGCGTCAGTACAATATTTACCGAATATGTAAGGTAGTAAATAAGCTGTCAAAGAATGGAAGTAAGTAGAAGGATGGGTAGAAAGATTAACCTGTAAGCTTGCTTATTCGTAATATGCATCTAGCAAAACACTACACGTACATGAGCTAAAACTATATAACTATACATCCATGAGCTATAACTTGGAGGCAAGAAAACAAACAAGAACCTCACCTGGCCTCCATAAACCTGGAAGGTATAAGCAACACAGAAATAACCTACCCAGGCCCCTATAAGCCTTGGAAAGTACACCTCAATCTATATACACCTATCTAGGTTGCTATGACTCTACTAGTGCTATAGCCAACCTACCTACCCCTAGGGTCTACAACTGAACCCACTTGGCTCCTGATCTGTAGTTGTGTCTGAGTCCATTGGACTCCTGATATCTGCACCCTGGGCACCAGACTCGACGGGGGTGTGGTATCGATACAACATAAAATAGTCTAGCCATGGAATGGACTGTATAAGGCCTTCTGAACTCATCTTCATCCCTTGCAGACGGCATGCCGCTCCTTGGAGTGACATCATCTATCCCCTGGGGGAGGGCGACAACACAGCTAGTAGCCCTGGGATGGTCACAGAAGGCTCCTAAGTAAGGGAAACCCCAACCGAGGTGCTATACTAAAATCTCAATCTAGCCACTCAAAGGCATATCTGGTCTTCTAGGACTAACGCTATCACTGCTCCCCCCTAGAATGGTCTGTAAGGCTGCTAGCAGGCACATCCTCTGCACCTGTATCTGATCATAGGATCTTGGTAGCGATCATGATCTCTAATGGTCAAGACTGGATAGAGAGAGTTCTAGAGTGACCTAATAATACTCTGAATGCCCTTCTCGGACAACTATAACTCATAATCAACTGTAGGGTCGTGGATGACTAATTACTTAGTTCCTCTACTTAGAACGACTGTAGGGCTATTACTGACCGAACATGCTTTTGAGTGGTCCGTTCGGTCGTTTGTTGGGTATAAAACTACATGCAAGTGCACGTGGTCGAACAAGTAGTAAAGTGGCTTAAGTAAGCCAAGTATCGATCCCACAGGGACTGGTATGAAGTACAATCTGCTCAAGTGTACTATATTTCAATTCTAAAAATGCAGACAACAGTGTAACCAAGAGTTTGATATTTTTGATTTCTAATACTTATGCTAAGTCTAAAACAATTATCTAATGTGAGTCTCAACTATGAATATGAGCATGCTGAGGTTAAATGAACATGTAATGAAATTAATTGTCAATATAATTTGGTTAGCCTTTTCCTCCGGTTGCTAGTCAAGAATCATTGCCAAGGGATTAAAACTCTAGTATTTAACCCCACTTAAGAATCATGAACAATCCACCTACATTTCTGTGATTAAATGCAATGCATGTTCTAGCCATACAAAACCGATTCCTAAAGTGACTAATACGACTTTCAGGTATATTTCTATCCTGAAGGTAAATCAATTCTCAATTTTCCCAAACTAAGAAAGGATCATATCCTATTAATTCAGTACTTTCCAATTTCTTGCTCTCTCGAGTGAAACCGGACTTTTTAGATGAACATTAACGTAGGCCACACATTAATGCACTAAGAACAAGAATCAATAGAAAAACCATGGAAGAAAAGATGAAAAACCAAAGAATCAATAATCACATTTCATTACAATTGTTCTTAACCTCAGCAAGAAGATGAATTAGCCACTCATTTGTGGATTAAACATCGTTAAATGAGTGTTAAACATACAAGCAATTGAATACAAGAAGAAGGAAAGAGAGAAAAACCCTGATAATTTCGTCCCCTCAACTGCCTGTAACCCACGTTCTTGCTCCACCAAGTCAGAATATTAAAAATGAACCTAAGTGTTCTATTTATACTGGTGGAAATTTTTCCCGGAATAACAAGCAACGTGTCACGGAGTGTATCGCGGAGCACTGCCTCTGTGACACGTTGTGTATCGCGGAGCACTGCCTCCGTGACACATTGTGTATCGCGGAGCACTGCCTCCATGACACAATGTGTATCGCGGAGCACTGCCTCCGTGACACGTTGCTGTTCCACCACATGCCAAATTTTGCATTTTTTCCTTGTTGACATCCGAGTCCAACCCCAATCTCTCCTAACACGCATTTTAGCTTCCCAAAATTATATTTCACCTGCAAAACAACGCTAATCATGTTGGTTAGTATAAATTCACATTTTATTATCAATCACATGAGAATGTATAAACATTGATAGATAAACAAGGCTAAAATGACACCTTTGAGTATCACTTGGGCATATAAATTTGCCCAAGATCACTTACCCCACACTTAAAGTCTTGTTCGTCCTCGAACAAACCTTTTACATCTCATGCACATGAATACCTACACATAGCTTATTTTAGCAAGACAATTCAAGCTATAGCTACAATGATTGTTTAAGATAGCAAGCTAAAAATAGAGCATGCACGATTTAATCATTGAAATGGAATACAATTATGTTAAGACTTCCTAACCTCAAGAATTGACTCTCTATCTTAGTAAACTCATGCAAATCAACTGATCAAGAAGTCCAACATGAATTATATCCTTCATTAAACATGTGCCCTCACAACAAGAGAGTTACCCCTTTTCACACGCAAATTTTTAAATCACAACATGTATGGGTAAATGAATAGAATTACGCTCACTCTCACAAAGAATTCACATGCATCATGTAATGACCCATAAGCTTGCCCTTAGTGTTTTACTCCACTAATTTAAGGATGTTTGAACGTAAGATCAAGTAGGACTTAATGTGTTGTAATGTAAGCTAAGGGACGGGTAGGTACTATTCTGGCCAGTAATAGTGACTATCTTCCCCCAAGCACTTTTAATAACTTCAACCTTTATTAAGGATATCTCTTCCCTTACTTCACCCTCATTCTTTTCAGAATTTTCTCTTCTTGTTCCCATTTCTTTAAGCACACTCAGCTTAGTAGTAAGGAGTACTTAAGCAAAAATTTTTTTTCATTCATTTATTTTCTTACTCCCTACTAATAATCAACCATTTTTTACACAAGTGCACCTTTGTCCTTTTCACAACTTCTACTTTTCCTTCTTTTTCACGCTTCTCACTCCCTCATTCCTTGGAATTTTTTCACTTAAGCGCTTAGGAGTTTTGGATCAAATTCAAGGCTAATGAAAGAAAAAGGATTAAGCTTATTTTGTAGCTATCAAAGAATAGGCTCAAGGCTCAATGGGGATAACTAGGATTAAATATTCAAGGTAGGTAAAGTGAGGGATAACATTTATGTTCATTCAAAGAAATGCCTAAATCATCTCCTAAAATTCACATCCTTCATTTCATTTTATATACACACCAGGCAAGTTCTAGACATTCCACAATAGCACGGAATATTCGAAAAACTTACACTCACAGCACATGCTCAATTCAAGACACATTCCGCAGACTCTTAACTCAGCTAATCACAAGAATTCAAAATTAAGCTTCAATCATATCAAGTCAAATTCAAGAGCCTAGGTGTCTCAAATATAGGTATACCACTTGCATGCTTCAACACTAAACATACTTGCATCTTACAATCATTTATAGCACATAACAAGAATATCAAGCCATGAATTAGCTACGGGTTCAAAAATCAACCTACTGACTAATGGTCGTCATCCATCCATCGTTGGAAACAGTCACTAACTATGACTAAAAACATTATATACATACAAAGAAAATTTTTTATTCTTCGGTTCAAAGACCCCCCTTCGGAAAAGAACCGAAAAAAAAACCAACGGGTGATGAAGTCATGCTTGACTCACCAAAAAGAAAATTTCTTTTTTTTTTTTCAAATATTTCTAACAAGCATTACATTCACCAAAAATCGTTAAGCACAAAAATTTTAAAATTTTCCTCACCCCACACTTGAATAATGCTATGTCCCCATAGCATCAACTTAACATTTAAATAGGGTGAGAAATACTCCCTGAGGCCTTTAGGCTTAGCTAACAGCATGCCTTTCTTCAACTTTGCACAAGTGGGTGTTCGACCCCACACTTTTTCTCTTCCATGCTTGTTAGCTTCCTCCTCCACGAGTACTCAGACTTCCCCTCCATCTGTGCTTAACTTTCCACCAAAACAACACAAGATGAAAAATAAATAAAATCAACTTAAATGCAAGAAATTAAAATGGTACCCATGGTACCCTTGGGTTGCCTTCCAAGCAGTGCCTAATTTTATGTCGCGACACGATGTATCCAGTTTCACCGCTTTTTCCTCCACCTTGAGGATATGAATCTCACCCCTAATTTCTTCTCTAATTTCCTCTTATGCTCCAGGGGTGGTGGTGAAAAATTGTAAGGACCAAGCAGTAGATGTTGCCTTTTGAACCTATTGGCCCTCAAGTAAGCGAAGTCATTTTGTCTCTCCGAGATAGCAAATTTCAAATTATACGGGGCTTGGTCCTCCTCTAGATATTTCTCTATAAGCCTGGAAGACTCTATTTCTATGTTTTCAACCAAGCTTAATGTCTAATAATGCTTCGAGTGTCGTCCAATAAACCTCAACTCTGAAAATGCATTGTGCTTGACCTCCTTACTTGTATACACCTTCTCAGCATCAACATCTATCTCTCCATTAATGTCAACTGGGGGATACTCTATCTCTTCTTCCATGAATGGATTTTCCATAAGTGTGAGCCCATCACAGGGACACCCAAGAGATTCTAATTGTTGGGCTTCATCCAAAAATTCACCTTTGTCTTCCTCTTGTAGTTCCTCTTGAATATCGGCTAAAACTATCACCTGCAATTTATCACAAGCTTCAGCCTCAGCAATCATCTCCGTGAGGTTGACGCTCATCCTTTCTAGAGCCTCTGCATTCTCTTCTTAATGAATTCTCAATACTGCCATCGCCTCCTTCATTGCTTCTGATTGCTCCAGGAGTTGTTTCAGCGTGTCTTCTATTTGAGCTTGGCGTCCCAAGTCC
This sequence comes from Datura wrightii, assembly GCA_035772735.1. Taxonomy (NCBI): domain Eukaryota; kingdom Viridiplantae; phylum Streptophyta; class Magnoliopsida; order Solanales; family Solanaceae; genus Datura; species Datura wrightii. Next base: position 48,953,476 of record JASDFA010000019.1, read on the forward strand.
TCATTTTCAGCATGCCTATATTCAGCAAAAACAACAGAAGGATCATAGTAGGGGCTTGGGGGAGGGGAATATGCACTCGGACAGCCATCCCAATGGCCATCTTGACCACCACATATATTGCACGTGTTACAGTGTTGCCACGAGTGGTTCCTCCGCAATTCAGACAAGATTCGCTAAAATATGAGTATCCACCATTTATACCATTTGTATTCCACGATGTCATGTCAATAAGGATATCCGCAAAAGAAAAAAATAAAATGAAAAAGAATTAAAACAAACACTAAGACGAAGTTGTCAACACTAAGAAAAAAAATATAGTAAATTTACACTTAAGAAAAATTCACCAATTGCCAGTCCCCGGCAACGGCGCCAAAAACTTGTTCGGTCGTTTGTTGGGTATAAAACTACATGCAAGTGCATGTGGTCGAACAAGTAGTAAAGTGGCTTAAGTAAGCCAAGTATCGATGGCACATGGACTGGGATGAAGTGCAATCTACTCAAGTGTACTGTATTTCAATTCTAAAAATGCAGACAACAGTGTAACCAAGAGTTTGATATTTTTGATTTCTAATACTTATGCTAAGTCTAAAACAATTATCTAATGTTAGTCTGAACTATGAATATGAGCATGCTGAGGTTAAACAAACATGTAATGAAATTAATTGTCAATATAATTTAGTTAGCCTTTTCCTCCGGTTGCTAGTCAAGAATTATTGCCAAGGGATTAAAACTCTCGTATTTAACCCCACTTAAGAATCATGAACCATCCACCTACATTTCTGTGATTAAATGCAATACATGTTCTAGCCATACAAAACCGAGTCCTAAAGTGACTAATACGACTTTCAGGTATATTTCTATCCTGAAGGTAAATCAATTCTCAATTTTCCCAAACTAAGAAAGGATCATATCCTATTAATTCACAACTTTCCAATTTCTTGCTCTCTCGAGTGAAACCGGACTTTTTAGATGTACATTAACGTAGGCCACACATTAATGCAGTAAGAACAAGAATCAATAGAACAACCATGGAAGAAAAGATGAAAAACCAAAGAATCAATAATCACATTTCATTACAATTGTTCTTAACCTCAGCAAGAAGATGAATTAGCCACTCATTTGTGGATTAAACATCGTTAAATGAGTGTTAAACATACAATCAATTTAATACAAGAAGAAGGAAAGAGAGAAAAACCCTGATAATTTCTTCCCCCCAACTGCCTATAACCCACGTTCTTGCTCAACCAAGTCAGAATATTAAAAATGAACCTAAGTGTTCTATTTATACTGGTGGAGATTTTTCTCGGAATAACAAGCAACGTGTCACGGAGTGTATCGCGGAGCACTGCCTCCGTGACACGGTGTGTATCGTGGAACACTGCCTCCGTGACACGTTGCTGTTCCACCACAGGCCAAATTTTGCATTTTTTCCTTGTTGACATCCGAGTCCAACCCCAATATCTCCCAACATGCATTTTAGCTTCCCAAAATTATATTTCACCTACAAAACAACGCTAATCATGTTGGTTAGTATAAATTCACATTTTATTATCAATCACATGAGAATGTATAAACATTGATAGATGAGCAAGGCTAAAATGACACCTTTGAGTATCACTTGGGCATATAAATTTTCCCAAGAACATGGTCGGCCCCTAATCCTCCACGGGCAGCTTACCGACATTCTTATCCTGAGGGTAGTACTATACTAACATGGTGCTAGTCCTTTAGACCTTTTCTTGGTCTTCTCAAACCTTATGTGAATTTTCTGGGCGACTCCTAACTTTATAGACAAGTTTATATAGATTTTTCCACTCACAGCAATCTTCACCTGCGTATCTTATAAGAACAGGCTGGGATGCTGGCCCTGCTTCTAGCTGCTAATAAGGTCCCCTTCCTTAGGGTACCCACGGGTCTATTTGACCTAGATGACTGGGCTGGCTTCCTGGTGACCTGTATGACAACTACTAAGTCAACTGGGATTGACAATCACTGGTAATAGCTAACTAGATGGCAGGATGTCACTCAATTCACTAGACAACCCTAGGCTTCTGACTATGAAATATGGACTTCCTATCTGAAATTCTGGTCCTAGGGCGTAAGGGTACGAAAATGGCCTCTAGGCATGCTTCACTAACAATACAGGCGCCAAACTAGTGGCTATATCGCCGAACTACATCTATGCTGTTCAACTTACTAACTCAGTCCTAATAACTATCTATGAGCTTATAAGGTTTAGGCTTGACATTATAACATCTGATTCTACTAACACAGTAAACTAGAGAACAAAGGAGTTTCTATGATGCTTCTAGCATATGTCACACTTAACACGTTCTTTCCCGACAAGGGCTACTGCAATATAATCCTTATATTTTTCTGGCAACTAATCCCAACATACATAATCGTAGTCTACTAATAGCAGCTAATCATAGCATATATGATCCTCATATGCTAGCAACAACCAATTACAACATGTGCAATCATTATCCACGTTAAAATATAGGTCGTCCCACTATATGAAGAGAATATCTTGCTGAAGAAATAAGCCTTACATACCTTGAATGCTTATTCTGATTATCTGATGAGTTTCAGTTGTGTTCAATAACTCCTTCCAACTGTAGCCGTAATACTGAGAGAAAGGGACTAATTTCAATACCAATTTAGCCAAATTGACAACTTTTAATACTAATAGTAGTAACACTTCAACTTCACAAAATAAGGCCGAAAACATATAATTTCCCGGGAATTCAAAAGGGAGAAATGCTTACTTGGAGCTGGTGACTGTATAGGAATCAATTTAGAGCAATTCTGAATACTTCAACTCGACGGAGTTCCGATTCGGCGGGCGTATTTCCAGAAACTAACTCTGTAGTAATTCTCCCTGCAGGCTTATAACTCGATACCTGTAGTTAATTTGTGTTTGGACAATGTTTGGCAGCGTAATAGAAGGAAATTTACTCAAAAATGGAGGGGCTCTCCTATTTTGGATGAAGGTCTCATGTTTGAAATGAGACCAAGTGATCTAATTTAACTTATATAAAACTTGGGAGATGGGCAGGGGGTCCGTGTCACGGACCCCATCGCCGTGATTCTAGGCCGTGTTGCGGAGCCTATCACAGAGGGAGAGGGTCCATGACATGTTGCCTTTTTGGCGGCTTATCCAGCCTTCTCCCTTGTAATCTCGATTCCGCACTCGATTGACCTTTTTCTGGGCCCTTTCTCATACGCGTTGTATCCTAAAAATCTTGACTAATGTACGAATACACCGACTAAACATTAGGAACTTATAGGGTGTAACAGGCAGACCATTGGTGAATCACCGATGTAAAACCGTGGACCGCCGGTGGGCTGCCGATGTTACACAGAGTACCTGAAGTTTTGGCACCTAAGAAGTAGGTTACCGGCAGATCGCCGATCCAATTCGTGTACCGTCGGTGGGTCGCCGACTCAGAACCAGAGAAGTGGGCACAAATACCCAACAAAGGAAAGGTAAGGCAGCTGAACGCCGGTGTGGTTCAGCGAACAGCTGATGTAGCGCTAGTCGGGGCACAAATTTGTCTTAAAATGGAAATTACGAGTGGACCCACCGAACCCCAAAAACTAGCTGAGCCTCCCTATTCTGCAAAATATTCCCTTAGTTCCCCCTTTTCACCATTTTTCCATTCCCTTTTTGTCTCTCCACTACCCAACATTCCTACTTCCCCATATTTCCCTCTTTTCCACCTTTTCACTTCCCCATCTTTACACCTTCCCACTTTCCACCAACACATTAACTCTCCACCTTCCCCTCAACCTATCAATCTTCCACTTCTTACCTATAAAACCCTCTCCCTCCTTTGACGAACACACTCACTTCATTCACATTTCCTTTCTCTACTACACATCCCCTAAAGTGCCATTGTTGAGAGTTGTCTAATCTTTTCAAGCACAAGTATGCAATCATTCCTATATTGTGGTAAAAGCTTTCTTGTCCTTGTCATGATTTTCTCAATGGTTCCTAATTCTTTAGTCTTAATACTTTGTTTCCCTTTCCTATTGAAGTCATAAATATGCTTTGTTTGTTAAAAGGAATGGGGAATATGTGTTTTATGTGTATGAAATTTTTAAATAGGTGAAGTCTGAGTAACCCAAGCAGAATGAAATACAATGTTTTGCCTGATGATAGACTGAGTGACGCCATTCTTAAGAGCAAACCATCATGGAATTTTGTTTAAATGTAGTAGTGTCAATTCTATCATGCTGTGTATGGTGTTCGTTAATGGGCGCCTTTGATTTGTTTAAATTCAATTTGGGGACGATGGGGTCCAGTGTTTTGCCGGTCGGGTTCATGGAATGCCGATCTACTTTTCAAAATAACATCAAGCCACTGAGTACATCCTTCATTACATTGGTGGTTCATGAATCAGGACCGATGACTCGCCGCCAATCACCAGTACACTCTTTAGCTGCCCAGTTTTTTGTTCTGCATCGGCGAGCAAGCGACGGTCTACAGATTGCTCTTGTGACTTTTCGGTGTTTCACTGATGCTGTTGGTTCTTTAATTGATGTTGGCTTATCGTTGTTTCTAAGTTCACCCTTAGAACACTTTTTGTTATTTTAATTTACTTCTCGAATAGCTGTCACTAACATCATCCTTGCAGAAAAACCATGTCTTCATCCAGGAATACAGGAAAGGGAAAGGCCCCCGCCTCATTTTCTAGCAAGGGCAAGGGAAAAGCAAAGGCCGCTCCACTGCATTCCAACACCAAGGAAGCAATCATCTTTTGCATTCCAAACACGCAAGAGCATTTTGTCATCTTTCAGTGCCGATCCATCACAGTGGAGAAGTAGTTTTATTTGGTGGGATTGAGGGGTGATCTTTCCAACATCACCGCCCAATTCACAAAATGGCAATGGCATGAATTTGCCAACCCTCTCCCACCTTACTACCTCAGCTTGGTGACAGAATTCTATGCCTCACATCAGGCCCAACAAGATTGCATGCAGCACATGGGCAAGGTCGATGACTTTCTATGCCTCCCGTCAGTGATGCTAAGGGGGGTGGAAGTTGACATCAACCAGTGGCCATTAACTTCTTATTTTGGGAAGATGAAATTGAATCTAGTATGGAGTAAATGGCCAGGTTAGCTAACATGAAGGATCAATTTGCTTGGCTAGCCCGAATCATTGCTGCTGACACTCTTCTTTGGGTATCCATGGATGGCAAAATCTCTCGCCACAATTAGAAGTTCGAGGCCAAGATATGGCTAGATTTTATTTATGGTCGTATCATCCCCTCCAAAAATGAGCAAGAGGTCTGCTTAGAAACTGCTATTCTTATAGCCTGCATCATGAATGGAGTCCCCATTAACTTTGAGAAAATTGTTGCTCAACAGATGAAGACAAAGGCTCGATAGTCTGGCATTTCAATGCCCTACACCATCCTCATTTCCCAGCTTTGCTCACAAACTAAAGTTCCTTTGTTCCCTGATGAAACCCCTTCCGCCACTCTAGGAGTGATAGATATCGATCGGAAGAGAGATGCTGAGGCACCGACAATAAAAAGAAAAGGTCTGCAAGCCTTTGGATTCAATGAAGGATCCCTTTCCCATGGGTCGGACCAATCATCACAGGCCCTAGAGTCGAACGTGCCCAAGACAAAAATGTCAGGCCAAGATTCAGGCGACATGCCTCAACACGGAGCATCTCCCCCTCCGCAATTATCTCAATCAAGTGGTCTCCATAGACTTGTGGAGATAACTAACTCTCGCCAGAGCCAACTTCAGAAATTGGATAAGAGCCTCCCGTATTCATTGCCCAAACAATCAAAAAGGAGCTCAAGTCTTTATACAAGAGTGTCACCACACTATGCAAGAGGGTGGATGTGTTTGAAGGGCCATCATCTCCCTCCGGACTGAGGTACAAGAATGGAAGAATCGAATTTCAATAGAAGTGCCGGATATAATCACCTTGGATGCAGCAATGGCTGCTCCTTCCTCAGTTCGGGGTCCTATTGATGATCTCTTTGAGGGCCTGGGAGATGATTTTACTAGGCTAGGTGAGGCTAGTGGTGGTGGTGTAGGTGATGCAGAGGCTAATGATGAGGAAAAATGACCCTCTAAGGGAGTTTCTTGTCCCTTTCCCTTTTGCATATATACATTGGGGATAATGTTGTTACACCCCGTAAATTCTTGACATTTAGATGGCCTATTTGTATGTTGGTTAAGATCTTTAGAATGCCATACATGCTAGGAAAAGGCCCAGGGGAAGACCGGACAAGCGCCAAGTCGGAGCATCACAAGGCAAATGCGATTTATAAATCGCATTCGACAAATGCAACTTGAAGAGGAATTCGGGCAAAGCCCCTCCGCGATAGGAAGCGTGTCACGGTGGCTTCCCCTCCACGATGGCTAGCATGCCACGGAGGGGGGGGGGTTTCAGGTCCAAGTATATAAAGCTCCACTTTGGTTTTTTTGGTCACTTTCCATTTTTCATTTCCAGTGAACAAACAAAAACATGGAAATTGAAGGGTTTTCACAAAATCCCTTCCGATTAAGCCGTCAAACACGGTGAAAACTCAAATTAACTTCGGGTACCGGCGTATAAAGATGCAGAGAGCATTCCTACGGAGTAAGTTTTGTAAGAATCGCCGGTGAAGCGGAGAGCCGCCGAGTCAAAGTAAGTGGAATTTCTCCAAATTAGTGTCAATATACTCCTAGCCCTAAAGTGAGCATTTCTCCCTTCTGGACTTCCGAGAAATAGCGAGTTTTCGACTGTTTTTTGATAAGTCAAAGTTTGGGAGATATATATATTCAAAGTAGTGTTTACTTCTGGAATATTGATGGATTTACTTCTAATTACTTTGTATATGAATGTAGTTGGAAGAAAGAGCTGAATATTGGTCGAGTTGCCCCAGTTAGTCAGAAAGTATGCAACTGAGGTATGTAAAGCTAGTTTCTTCGGCAAGTTAGTAATTCTAGCATAGTAAAATATAATAAAATCTAGAAGGAAGTTCCAGAAGAAAAATATTAAGTATGTTGTATTATTATGTCATATCCAGAATAAAAGTCGGTAAATCAGTATCAAACAGCTAGATGTTATCCCAGACTCAGTTTAACTCAGTATTAGATTCAGTTTAATTCAGCAAGAGATTCAGAATAGAACATTAGAACATGGATGGTATTTTCAGATTTAATATACATGTTATATGTGATTACTGTTGCTTGTTGATACTTGTTTGTGATATGTGGGCACCCTTAGAGCTTCCTTGCCGCCCCAGGGTTAATAGTTGTCTAGTCTCGCCCGCCAGAGCATGAGGATACGTCACTCCAAAGAGTGGCATGCCCTCCGCAGTAGGACGAAGATGGGATGCAGCATTCCCCATAGCAGGCTGATTAGCATTACAGTATACCCTATTGAGCGCTTGCGCCCGGGGCACAAATTAAAGATTATAGATACGGATCTCAGATTAAAGTTATAGGAGTCCTCCGGACTCAAATATAGTTATACGCAGGGGCCTAGAGAGCCCAAGTTGCATACCTAGGGGGCCGTCGGGATGCTCGTAGCTTTTAGATGAGTGGAGTGAATTTATTTATGGATAGTTTGACCCGGGTAGGGGTATATAGATTGCATGTTGATTGGAACCTTCCAGATTATGGGGGATGGTATAGGTTCTTGTATGCTATATATATATATGTGTGTGTGTGTGTTACTTATTAAATTAATAGATAGAAGGACACCGCATCACCAGGTATAATTCTTATCTTCTTTCAAGTACAATTAAGCTCGGTACATATTCTGCTATTCCAAACAGTTTTAGCTATCCTCTATCATTTCAGTAACTACCAGATTACTATTTATCTTCAGTTGTGTTCAGTTTCCTTTGCATGCTCAGTACCAGTGGTACTGACGCCCGTTTGGGGGCGCTGCGTTACTTGCCTGTAGGTACTCATAGAAGAGGAGCCGATCCCTCGTGATTACAGCCAGCACATAGAGTCATCAGCTCCTGTCATCTGGAGCTAGACAACTAGAGGTTTATTTCTTTCCTTTTGTTGTAAAGTATGGGTAGGCCGGGGCCCTGTCCCGACCATCTTATCAGTATTCTTAGAGGCTTGCAGATTGTATATTCCCTGTGGTTAGCTGTACCAGTCGTGTGAGGCCTTGTGTATGTTTTAGTTTGTTTATGATGGCCACGTGGGGCCTTATTCAGTTGGTAGTGGTGACCTTGTCAGTCACGTAGCAGTTTAGCACTTGTTTTTCTTGATTCAGAAATAACTAGATAGCATGGAGGCCTTGTCGACCCATATAGGTTCCTTTGTACTACTGTTGTTCTAGTCAGCTGTTGTTGTCTTACAGGTGGCTATAGGCCTAGTCGGCCAGAGGCTGTATTTACAACCGATATATAGCCTGCCGTTTTCGTGAATTCAGAGTTAGAGCCAGCCTAGCACCAAAAGTGCCTAGGCTCAGTAGTCCAGCAGTCTAGGCCTTAGTAGGGCACCAGGTGCCAGTCGTACCTCCCAAGGCGGGGCATGACAAACTTGGTATCAGAGCAGGTCATATCCCAGGGAGTCTACAAGTTGTGCTAAGTAGAGTCTTTTCTATGGATGTGTTGTGCACCACATACTATAGGCAGGAGGCTGCAAGGCATGATAGGATGGTTACTCTTTCTTCCTGTTTAGTCGTGCTGTAGAGCGGTACAGTATAGGGTTGAGTCCCTAAAACTTATCATACTCTCTGGTTACAGATACAAAGTCGGATCAGCGACACCCGATCACAGGCAGAAGACTGGATATAGCAGCAGGAGAGGGCACCAGTCAGTTGTAGGGTAACTACAGCAGCAGCAGGAGGTATCAGGGACCTCCCAATGTGATACCTCTATCGGTACCATCCCCAGTATATTTCTATAACTTCAGAATAGGGAGTCAGAAGCATAGCGTATATACTAGTTGATTTATTTGTTATGATATGTAAGATCTGATTAATATGACAGGTAATATTAGATTATTGGATAGATGTGAGAAAGAGGGGGAAATGCAGGACTCCCACCTCCATCTTTTCAGATGTGGTACAGTTCCATGTTTCTGTTTCATTGCAGTGAGAAAAGGCCATTCCTACCTTTTAGTTTTGATTCCAGTATAGCAAGGAACATAAGGATTGAGGCGATGTTGCCAAAGTAAGCAGTAAGTCAAGATGGATTGGTTGATTCCAGAAAGTGTTAAAAAGAGTAAGGAGCCCCTATGATTACGTAAGTTGTGCAGACCCTTATGGTAATAAGTCAGAAGAGCGAGTAAGACTACTTGCTTACTCGAAGTGGGTGTGATAGACCTGTCAATGATGAACTCCCAGTAATAGTTAAGTTCGAGTCAGAAAAAGGCCAAGTCCACCATAATACGCTAACAACGACAAGATATACCTGCAAGATAGTAGTTACGATTTCAGTTGTGATACCGAAAGGTAGGGAGTTCATGTGAATCAGATGGGTCTGACTGCAAGACAGAAGAAGTATAAACTGAGACTTGACTAGTAACCTTATTAACAATGTAAGGCAGATACCTTGAACCCCAGAGCTCAGCTTAAGCAAGATAAGGGGAAGAAGCAGGAATACCAAATTTTGAGGGGAAATTAGAATCACCTCTGGATTGATAGAATATCGTGTATTAAGGACTAAGCCTCGGACTGACAGTTAAGAGACAGTAAGGTTATAGTCCAGAATGTTATGGTATGTCCGCCTAGGGGGAAGTAAAAAGAGTGCCGACACAGAGACTATAATCTAGTGCGGCCTAGAGATAAGGCCCAGCAGACAGTCACGGGCCCTCAATATAATCACAAGTAAAGCCACAAAGTCTGGAGGTTGACCCCATGTTGTAAGAGTGGCGAAATTTTAAATAGCAGATCATAGCTAAAGTGCATGTGTTTGTTGATTCCAAAATGAGACAAAAATCTAATAAAACGGTACAAGAGGACATGAGATATTATTAGACTGTAGAAGCAGTATATCATGTGCAGTATGAAATTCAATAAAGCATGTCAGAGATTACATATCACTACAAAATTTAGTATGTATTGTACATAGTTGTTGATACATATATACAGATATCAGATATGCTGTGAGTAGCTGCCAATAGGGGTTACCGTCACACAGATTCTGGTTAGCTGCTAGGAAGTATATACAGATTGTACTGCAGGAGCAAAATGTTAAGTATGTTGTATTATTATGTCATATCCAGAATAAAAGTTGGTAAATCAGTATCAGACAGCAAGATCTTATTCCAGACTCAGTTTAACTCAATATTAGATTCAGTTTAATTCAGCAAGAGATTCAGAATAGAATATTAGAACATGGATAGTATTTTCAGATTTAATATACATGTTATATGTGATTACCGTTGCTTGTTGAGACATGTTTGTGATATGTGGGCACCCTTAGAGCTTCCTTGCCACCCCAGGGTTAATAGTTGTCTCGTCTCGCCCGCCAGAGCATGAGGATACGTCACTCCAAAGAGTGGCATGCCATCCGCAGTAGGACGAAGATGGGATGCAGCATTCCCCATAGCAGGCTGATCAGCATTACAGTATACCCTGTCGAGCGCTAGCGCCCAGGGCACAGATTACAGATTATAGATACAGATCTCAGATTATAGTTACAAGAGTCCTTCGGAATCAGATACAATTATAGTCAGGGGCCCAGAGAGCCTAAGCTGCATACCCAGGGGGCCAGCGGGATGCTCATAGCTATTAGATGAGTGGAGTGAATTTATTTTTGGATGGTTTGACCCGGGTAGGGGTATATACATTGCGTTTTGATTGGCACCTTCTGGCTTATAGGGGCTGGTATAGGTTATTTTATGCTATATATATGTGTGTGTTACTTATTAAATTAATAGATAGAAGGACGCCGCATCGACAGGTATGATTCTTATCTTCTTGCCAGTACAGTTAAGCTCGGTACAAATTCTGCTATTCCAATCAGTTTTAGCTATGCTCTGTCATTTCAGTAACTACCAGATTACCGTTTATCTTTAGTTGTGTTCAGTTTGCTTTGTATGCTCGGTACCAATGGTACTGACACCCGTTTAGGGACGCTGCATTACTTTTTTGCAGGTACTCATAGACGAGGAACTGATCCCTCGTGATTCCAGCCAGCGCATAGAGTCATCAGCTCCTGTCATCTGGAGCTAGACAACTACAGGTTTATTTCTTTTCTTTTGTTGTACAGTATGGGTAGGCCGGTGCCCTATCCCAACCATCTTATTAGTATTCTTAGAGGCTTGCAGATTGTATATTCCCTGTGGTTAGCTGTACCGGTCATGTGAGGTCGTGTGTATGTTTTAGTTTGTTTATGATGGCCGTGTGGGGACTTATTTAGTTGGTAGTGGTGAGTGATCTTGGGCAGAATTGCTTGCCCAGGTGATACTCGAATGCTTCATTTCGACTTGTTTACCTATCGTTATGTGTACATTCTCATGTGATTTTTAGTTAAAATATGAATTTATACTAACCAACATGATTAGTGTTTTTTTGTAGGTAAAACGAAATTTTGGAAGCTAATATATATGTTGGTGAAGAGTGGGAATGGACTTGGAAACAAGGAGTGAAAGTTGACAAGGGAGAGCAGCAAAAATAAGAGCTCCGCGATGGAGCCGTGTCACGCTACCATCGCGGAGGCATTCTGCCTCAGACGAATTAATTTTGCCAAATTCCAGTGGAGGCTCGTGTTACCTCTGTGACACGAGGCAGTGCTCTGTGATACACTCCGTGTCACGTTGAGTGTATTTACCTGGAACCTTAAGTTCCAGTGAAGGTGCGCTATAGCACCATGCAACGGAGGGAGTGCTCCGCGATACACTCTGTGCCACATTGCTTGTTATTCTGGGAAAAATTCTCAAGAGTATAAATAGCACACTTAGGTTTTATTTTAAACATTCTTACCTGGTTGAGCAAGAGCGTGGGTTCTAGGCAGTTGAGCGGACGAAAATTCTAGGGTTCTTCTGTTTCTCTTTCTCTTTAATCTCAATTATTTGTATGAATTCTACTTATTTGATGATGTTTAATCCACAAATGAGTGGCTAATTCACTTCTTTCTGAGGTTAAGAACAATTGTAGCGGAATGTAATTGTTGATCATTTCAGTTTTCAGCTTTTCTTCAATGGTTGTTCTACCAATTCTTGTTTTTTTGCATTAAGGTTTGGCCAATGATAATGTATATCTAGAAATTCAATTTTTATTTTGAAAAGGAAAGAAATTGGAAAGATGTGAATTGGTAGGATATGATCTCTTCTTAGTTTAGAAAATTGAAAATTGATTTACATTAAGAATAGAAATATATCTGAAAGTCTTATTAGTCAATTAAGGAATCAGTTATGTATGGCTAGAGCATGAAATTCTTTTATCACGGAAATGTAGATTAAGGTTTCATGATTCCTAATTGGATAGGAGTCGAAAGATCCAATCCATAGGCAATAATTCTTGACTAGCAACCGAAGAAAATATTAGCTGAATTGAATTGATAAATTACTTCCCTGCATGTTTGTCTTAACCTCAACTTGCTCATTGCTATTTTTCAGACTCAAATTATAATCTTGACTTAGATTCTTAATACTTAGTAAACTTTTACTCTCAAAATATTAATTATTTGGTTGTCTGCATTCATAAATATATAGTTCACTGACACTTAAGTTAATTAATATGGTCGTTCAGTCCCTGCGGTATCGATACTTGGCTTGAAATAAGCCTCTTTACTACTTGTTCGACCACGTGCACTTGCGTGTTGTTACCACAGCACCGAACAAGTTTTTGGCGCCGTTGCCGGGGACTGGCAATTGGTAAATTTATTTTCTTAGTGTTAGTTTACAAATTCTATATAAGTGTTGACAACTTGATCTTAGCCTTTCTCTTGCAGATATTGAATTCTTCTAAACACTGGTAAGAGATAAGGAGTTGGTGGATTCATATATAGAGCCAGAAAGACAATTTCATCGTCAAAGAAGGGAAGCTCTAGAGAAGAAGCTACAGTTAAGATAGGCAACTCTGGAGTAACAACAGAATCCACCACTTGTCAGGGCAGTTTTAGTGCCCGAGGAAATGGCAGCAAGGTCGGTTCACGAAGTGGCAATCCCACATGCAAACAATGTTACATCTATATTCGCAGATCAGAGCCAGGAGGGAGGTTTGAGCTTAAACAGAACATGGTGCAGTTGTTGCACACCAGCGGGCAATTCACAGGTCTCCCTCATGAAGATCCACAACAACATCTCCAAAATATTTTGGAGATAAGTGACACTTACATTCCCGCTGGAGTATCATCCGACTACGTGAGGCTTACATTATTCCCATTTTCATTATTGGGGGAAGCAAAAAGGTCGTTGAAAGTTGAACCACCTAACTCTATCACCACTTGGGATGATCTTGCAAGAAAGTTTTTGATACGATTCTTTCCATCTGGGAAAACAGCAAGACTTAGAAGTCAGATTCTATGTTTTAAACAAAGAGAGGGTCAAAATCTGTATCAAGCTTGGGAAAGGTTCAAATCAATGTTAAGGGATTGTCCTCACCATCACCAATCCAACAATGTGTTGGTGCATACTTTCATTGAGGGTTTGGAACCACATACAAAAATTTTACTAGACTCAGCAGCTGGGGGATAGGCATTAGAAAAGACTTATGAGGAGCTTTATACTTTGTTAAATCATATTTCACAGGGAAATCTAGAGTGGAATGCGGACTCATCACGAGGAGGAACAAGGAAAGCGCCAGGAGTCTTTGAGGTGGATGGTTTTATAGCTATCGCTGCACAGATAGCTGTGTTGCAAAATCAACTCAACACCCACTTCAGCAGTATGAGCTTGAATCAAGCACAAGCCCCAGTCAATGTAGTGCAACAGGTATGATGTGAAGTATGTGGGAGTAATGAACACTCAGCTGAGTGTTGTGGTGCAAATCCAAATTCAGTAAACTTTGTTGGGAACGTCCAGAGGAATAATAATCAACAGTATGGCAGCAGTTACAAGTCAAATTGGAGGAATCATCCGATTTCTCTTGGGGTAGTAATAGCCATCAAGGGCAGAGTTCAAATCATGGTGTGCAGAGAAATCAAGGGGGGCATTAGAATTTTCAGGCACAATACAGAGTAAACAATGAACCTCCTCCACCACCCAACAACATTGAGAACATGTATAAAACACTTATAGCTAACCAAGTGCAAATACAGGCTGATTATGTGAAATTGGCGGCAGACAAGAAAAATCAGCAGTTAGCTACAAAGGTGTTGGAGTACCAGTTTGGATAACTAGCTGAAGCTCAAAACACCAGGCCTAGAGGAGGACTACCGAGTGACACTGACCCAAATCCCAAGCAGGTTAATGCAGTGACCACAAGGAGTGGACTACAACTCAAGGAGGTGGAACCAGAAAGACCACCTCAGCAATCAGGAGCAGTGGAAAAAGAAGGGGAACATGATGATGAGAGGGGGAAGGAAAAGGCAGCTAAAGTAGAAAGACCACCACCCCCGTTCCCTCAAAGATTAAAGAAGCACGAGGAAGAAGCTTGCTTTAAAAAGTTCATGGAGGTGCTGAAATAGGTACACATTAATTTACCTTTGGTTGATGTTTTGCACGGAGTGCCGAAATATGCAAAGTATATCAAGGACATCATAGCAAACAAAAGCAGATTAACGGAGTATACTAAGGTGGCGCTTACTGAGGAGTGCACTTCTCGGATACAGAACAGGTTGCCAACAAAGCTCAAGCACCCTGGGAGCTTTACCATTCAGATCACAATCGGGAAAAGTATCCGAGCTCGCGGACTATGTGATTTGGGAGCAAGAATAAACTTAATGCCGACATCGGTGTTCAAGAAGTTGGGGCTGGGCAGTCCTAAACCAACTACAGTGATCTTGCAGCTAGCAGACTGTTCTTTTGCCAGACCAGATGGAATTGTGGAGGACGTGCTAGTGCAAGTGGGCTCCCTCATTTTCCTGGTAGATTTTATTATATTGGATTTTTAGCCGGATGCGGAAGTCCTATTTATTTTGGGACGTCCTTTCTTGGCAACTGGGCGAGCATTGATTGATGTAGCTGCGGGGAAGCTAACCATGCGAGCACATGATATAGTTGAGGTGTTTGATGTGTATAAGGCCATGAAGCTTCCGGCCATCTATGAGGAGCTATCAGCAATCAATGTGCTAAACCAGGAAGCAATTCTTCACATTGTTGATTCTCAAGATTCTTTGGAGAGAGCTCTAATGGGCTCCGATCATTTCGGATACAGAAATACATATGAGATGGTGCAGATGTTGAACGAATCTTGACAGGGTGCTAGCTTGATGTGAAGACTCCAACCTTGTACTCAACTGGGAGAAATGTCATTTTTTTAGTCAAGGAGGGTATCATCCTTGGCCATAAGGTGTCTTGCAGGGGGTTGGAAGTCGATCGTGCAAAGATCGAAGTGATTGAAAAGCTACCACCACCTGTGTCAGTGAAGGGTGTTCGCAGTTTTCTCGGACATGCAGGGTTCTACAGACGGTTCATCAAGAACTTCTCTAAAATTTCTAGACTGATATGCCGGTTGCTAGAGAAAGAGGTGAAATTCGAGTTTGATGAGGATTGTGTTAAAGCATTCAAGGAGTTGACATAGAAGTTGATAGAAGCACCTATTCTCATTTCTCCGGATTGGGGCAACCGTTTGAATTAATGTGTGATGCAAGCGATGCGGCTGTAGGAGCTGTATTGGGGCAACGGAGGAATAGAATTTTTCATTCCATTCATTATGCAAGAAAAACACTTGACACAGCCCAAGTCAATTATATAGTCCCTGAAAAGGAGATGCTAGCATTGGTTTTGATAAATTCAGGTCCTACTTGGTGGGCTCTAAAGTGTGGTGTATACCGATCATGTAGCGATTCGGTGTCTGTTTAACAAGAAGGATGAAAAGTCCAGGATGATTAGATGGATCTTGTTGTTACAAGAGTTTGACCTAGAGATTCGGGACAGAAAGGGGAGCAAGAATCAAGTGGAAGATCACCTATCATGACTAGAAAGCCGATTGCATGTGAAGGAAGGTGATAGCATCAAAGAAGAGTTCCCGGATGAGCAACTCTTGACAATAAGGGAAGCTGAAATCCCTTGGTATGTAGACATTGTGAATTTGCTTCTAAGTGTAGTCTATCCACCAGAGGCTACGACTCAGCAAAGAAAGAAGTTGAGACATGATTGCAGGTATTACATTTGCGATGAGCCCCACTTGTTTAAGCAGGGACCGGATCAGGTGATGAGAAGATGCATTCCAGAGAGCCAGATTGTAGAAGTATTAAGGAGTTGTCACTCATCATTGTATGGAGGGCACCACGGAGGCAAACTGACAGTGCACAAGGTGCTACAGTCTGGTTTCTTTTGGCCTACACTATTTAGAGACTCTATGGCATATGTAAAAATGTGTGATAGATGTCAAAGAACAAGAACAATTGGTAGAAGGAAGGAGATGCCACTGCAGTAGATATTAGAAGTGGAGATCTTTGATGTATGGGGAATAGATTACATGGGCCCGTTCCCACCGTCATTTGGTAATCATTACATCTTTGTAGTCGTTGATTATGTATCCCAGTGGGTCAAACCAACAACTTACCCCAGGAATGACAACAAGGTGGTAACAAAATTTGTGAAAAAGCATATTTTCACTAGGTTCGGGACACCCCGAGCCATTATCAGTGATGGAGGGGCTCATTTTGTAAATGCAAGTTTCAAGAATTTTCTAGCTAAGTATGGGGTGCGCCAAAAGGTGGCAACAGCGTATCATCCCCAAACTAGTGGGAAAGTGGAGGTGTTGAACAGAGACATAAAGTAGATTCTACAGAAGACAGTGAATGCACAACGAATTGATTGGTCAAGCAAACTCGACGATGCATTGTGGGCTTATAGAACTGCGTACAAGATACCCATTGGGACTTCTCCGTACAGATTGGTCTATGGAAAGGCATGTCATCTATCTGTAGAGCTAGAACATCAAGCTTTTTGGGCCGTGAGAAAGTTGAACATGGACCCGGAACTAGCAGGGAAGAAGAGGCTGATGCAACTCAGCGAACTTGATGAGTTTGGATCGCATGCTTATGAAAGTGCCAAATGCTACAAGGAGAAATGAAGAAGTGGCATGATAGGCATATGGTGCATCGGATCATTGAGCCGAGGAAGAAGGTGTTGCTATTTAATTCAATACTAAAGCTTTTTATAGGAAAATTACGGTCCAAATGGTCAAGGCGGTTTGAAGTGGTGAGAATGACCCCGCACGGGGCAGTGGAGTTGTGGCAAGAAGTTAGAAGTGCCAGATTTTTGGTGAATGGGCAACGATGTAAAAATTATTGGGGTGAGGACGTCATTCGAGAGAAGACGTCCATCACTCTAGAGGATGATTGAGCATGAATGACGTTGAGCCGCAATGGTAAATCGGGCGCTGCGCGGGAGGCAACCCGTGAATGTGTTGTAATAGATGAGTTGACCTGTTTGAAAAAAATAATATATATATATATATATATATATATATAAAAGAGAAAAACAAAGAAAAAGAAAAATAATTTTTTTTTGCGTTGAAACCTATGAATTCTAACCAATTTCTTGTGGTGAAATGATTTTCTGGTGGAACAGAGGGCAAAAATGTAAACAAACGCAAAGGAAAAAAATCGAGGTGAGAAAATTAAAATTGGCAAATTACAGTGAGCCTGTGTGATGGCTCTGTGTCACGGAGGAGGTGCTCCGCGTTACCCTCCGTGACACGTTGAAGCTTATTCCAGATTTTTTTTAAAAATCCAGAACACTGGCGCGATGGCTCCGTGTAACGGAGGCAGTGCTCCGCGTTGCACTCCGTGACACATTGAGTGTTATTTCGCGTCGGGTCACACCGGGTCACCGGGTAACCCGCCCAAAAAATCACTTTAAAACCCCAAATTCCTTCATTTTCTTCCTACCTTTCCATTTCCTCCGCGACCCACACCCAAAATCCCCTTCTCCCCCAACGTGACATGGACCTAAGGATCGAATTCCTTTGAGTTTTCTTCAATTTCATCAAATTAAAGGTATGTTCTTGAATTTTTCCTTGTGTTTGCTCAAATTTTCGATTCTTGAACATGTTTGATGATTAAAGCTTGCCCTAAGTGAGAAATGAGATTGAATTCACTTGAGTTATGATTGAATGATGTTCATAGTATTGTTGTGAGTATATGAACTCAATGATTGCATGTTTTATTGAATTCTTGCGAAATTAGTAGCTAGGGTTGAAGATGGAATAGGAAGACGACTAAATTCTTTTAAATGTTGAAAAAATTGGGTTGTGCATGTTGGGTGAAGTGAAATATATTGTGATTGATGTTGAATATGCTATGTTAGAAGATGGACTTTCGAGAAAATGCAATTGGAGAATTACATAGGTTATTGAAAAATTGCTAAGTGCTATATTGATGTCATTGAATCAATTTAGAAATTTGTATTCATTGTACGAAGTCTGAGTAGTACATAGTAATTGTTCCATCGATTGATATGAATGCACTAAGCCGGTTGAATGCTAAGATTAGAAAAATCATGAATGTCTTGTCGAATTGTTTGGATTGTGGCTTAAGACTAAGTGTGGGGTGATCCAATCTAACCCAACCTTAGTTGTAGCTAACTATGACTTGTATAACATTGGGACTGTATGTTTGATTGTACAGGAACAATGTCAGACAGACAAGACAAGGGCAAGGGCGCATCCACATCAGGCGCCAGCAGAAAAAGGGTCAGATTGGGAACAACAGTTCCAGCAACACCAGCGGTTCCTAGAGGTCAACGCAGACAATACGGAACCCGATGGGTGACTAATGAGGGGAAGAAATGGTATGCGAAACATAAAGAAACCAAATACTTCCCGGAGGAGCAGATAGCACGGGAGCCGCTGGCATAGAAATTCCCGCGGATTGTACACCGGATTGATACTGCTGGGATGAACTTCATCTTCGAAGAGCCCAGGGAGTGCAATCACTATCTTATCCAGGAGTTCTATGCCAACTGGAACCTGACCCTACGCAGTCACACCGTCAAAATCAGGGGGAAGGTTGTCACTTTTGAGCCCCATCACTTGAATGTAATCCTAAGGGCGTAGGACACAGACACTCATGTCCTTCGGCAGCTGAACATCACGTCACCCTATGCGGACATCAAATGCACCCTATGTGGATCCCGATCGACAGCCAGGTGGGGCAGGCACAAGGAGAGGGGCTACTATCAGACATTGCCCTACTCTCAGATGAACCGGGAAGCCCTGATTTGGTTGGAGATTGTGTGTTCCTGCCTGATCCCGGGGATGCTCATGACAGATGTCACCTGGGATAGAGTGTGCTTGGTGTATGCCTTGATGAAGAGGTTGGAAATCAATGTTGGGGCGGTAATCATCTCTGCCATAAAGAAAGTCCGACTACATCAGGGGCATAGATATGGGTTCGGTGGTTTGCTATCATGTTCCTGAGGGGCCATGATATTGAGGAGGAGGCCCTGGATTACATCCCACAGATCAACAAGCATGCCTTGGATGTCACCAAAAGCAAGGAACCTAAAACTACTTATGGGCCGTTGCTCACACTAGCCGAGCAACATGCTCGGGATGACCAGTATATGGCCCGCATATACGAGATGTAGATGTTGCAGCTGCGCATAGGTGGGAGGTCGGCAACAGAGAATGAGCTTTGGCAGCTCGAGTTGGATTGCCCATTCGGCGAGAATGCCCGGGCTCTATGCAGAGTGGGGCCCGCATTTTTGTAGCCTGTAGATGATGATGTCCCTACCAATGAGGAGACACACCGGGAGGACTCAGATGTTGAGTCAGACAAGGACGGCGGGGGCGATTCTTATATGGGAGACGAAGCAATGACACCTGATGAAAGAGTTGAATACTTCGATTGATCAGGGAGTTTCACCACCCAACCTTTGTGATATGTTGAAATTATGTGAACACTGGGGATAGTGCTCGGTTTAAGTGTGGGGTGGGAGTAGTTAGGTGCCAGCTACTTTGTTTATGTTTTGTTTTTTTGTTGTTGTGCCTGTGCAAAATGTGACCTTGTGACTCTGTGTTGTGTGTTCTGTAATTAATTTGGTGTTGTAAGGAATGTTGAACTGCTATGTGTTGTGTTGAGATGCTGTTGGTTTTGTTGTGTGGTGTAAATATAGTTCAAATTAAAATTTTTATCTTTTTCTATCGAAATTTTTTGTTGAATTTTTTTTATGTTGGGTTTCTCGGCCTTTGTTTTCGGTGCTTTTACCGAGAATAGTCCCATTGAACCAAAGTCGTAGATAGCGACCGTTCCCTATGACGGATGGATGACGACCGTCTTAAGGGAAATGTAGTCGATAGGAGTAGTTTTTTTTCTTTCTTTTCTTTCTTTTGTGTGTTTCCCAAAGGTGTTGCTACTTCATGGTTCGGAGTTGTTGTTACGTGTTGTACATGATATTAAGATGCAAAGGTGATTCATATGAAAGCATGCAAATGTGTAAACATGTTGAGATACCTAGGCCAGAGAGTTCGATTCGGTGTGATCGAGGCTTAATAGTGAATTCTTGTAATTAGCTGATTGAAGAGTCTGTATATATGTCTTGAGTTGAGCATGTGCAATGAGTGTGAGGCGAGGTTTGGATTATTCCATGTTATTGTGAAGTGTCTAGAACTTGCTTGTTGTGTGTACTAAACGAAATGAAGGATGTGTATTGTAGGAAAGGATGTAGGCATTTCTTTGAATAAACTGAAAGTTTCTCCATTGTCATACCTACCTTGAATGTGCATCCTAGTTAGCCCCATTGAGCCTTTAGCCTATTTTTTTCTTTCTTTGAAGAGGTACAAACCGAGCTTAATCCCTTCCTTTCATTAGCCATTTAATTTGATCCAAAACTCTTTAGCGCTCAAGAAAAACAATTTTCCCACAGTGTAAAGGAGTGAGAATTGTGAAGCAGAAGGAAAAGCGGAAGTTGGGAAAGTTAAAGAAAGGTCAAAGATGCACTTGCTGAAATTAAATAAAATAAAGATGTATAACTAATCTTTGCTAGTAAGTCGAGTGTGTTTAAAGAAATGGGAACAAAAGCAAAGAAAAATAATTTTCAAGAATGAGAGGATGAAGGAAGAAACAATGCCCATAATGATGGTGGGATGTATTGAAAAGCACTTAAGGAAGTTATTTGCTATTATTGGTTAGCCCAGTATTTACTAGTTCCTTATCTTACATACAACCCGTTAAGTCCTACGTGATCTTACATCACGCGTCCTTATATTAGTGGAGTAATACACTAGAGGCAAGCCTATGGTTCATGACATGATACATGTGAATTCTTTGGGAGAGAGAGCAAAATCGTATTCATATGCCCCTACATGTAGTACTTTGGAAATCATATGATGGCAAATAGGGTAATTCTCTTGTGTTGTGAGGGCACATGCTTGATGAGAGATTAAAGTTTGTGTCGGATGACAAGATTTTAAGTGTATGGTAAGTGATCTTAGGCAGAATTGCATGCCCAAGTTATAATCGAATGCTTCATTTTGACTTGTTTACCTATCGTTATGTGTACATTCTCATGTGATTTTTTATTAAAATGTGAATTTATACTAACCAACATGATTAGTGTTGTTTTGTAGGTAAAAGGAAATTTTGGAAGCTAATATATATGTTGGTGAAGAGCGGGAATGGACTTGGAAACAAGGAGTGGAAGTTGACAAGGGAGAGCAGCAAAAATAAGAGCTCCGCGATGGATCCGTGTCACGCTGCCATCGCGGAGGCATTCACCCTCAGACGAATTAATTTTGCCAAATTTCAGTGGAGACTCGTGTTACCTCCTTGACACGGAGGCAGTGCTCCGCGATGCATTCCGTGTCATGTTGAGTGTATTTACCTGGAACCTCAAGTTACAGTGAAGGTGCGCGACAGCATCGTGGCATGGAGGCAAGGCTCCGTGATGCAAGCCGTGCCATGTTGAGGTACATTTGCTGGGGAGTCGACTTCCAGTGAGGGCCTGCGATACCCCCGTGGCACGGAGTGAGTGCTCTGTGACACACTCCGTGCCACGTTGCTTGTTATTCCAGAAAAAGTTCTCAAGAGTATAAATAGCACATTTAGGTTTTATTTTAAACATTCTGACTTGGTTGAGCAAAAACGTGGGTTACAAGCAGTTGAGAGGACGAAAATTCTAGGGTTCTTCTCTTTCTCTTTCTCTTTAATCTCAATTGTTTGAATGAATTCTACTTATTGGATGATGTTTGATCCACAAATGAGTGGCTAATTCACTTCTTGCTGAGGTTAAGAACAATTGTAGTGGAATGTAATTGTTGATCATTTCAGTTTTCATCTTTTCTTCAATGGTTGTTCTATCAATTCTTGTTTTTTTGCATTAATGTTTGGCCAATGTTAATGTATATCTAGAAATTCAATTTTGATTTTGAAAAGGAAAGAAATTGGAAAGATGTGAATTGGTAGGATATGATCTCTTCTTAGTTTAGAAAATTGAGAATTGATTTACATTAAGAATAGAAATATATCTGAAAGTCTCATTAGTCAATTAAGGAATCAGTTATGTATGGCTAGAGTATGAAATTCTTTTATAACAGAAATGTAGATTAAGGTTTCATGATTCTTAATTGGATAGGAGTCGAAAGATCCAATCCATAGGCAATAATTCTTGACTAGCAACCGAAGAAAAGATTAGTTGAATTGAATTGATAAATTACTTCCCTGCATGTTTGTCTTAACCTCAGCTTGCTCAATGCTATTGTTCAGACTCAAATCATAATCTTGACTTAGATTCTTAATACTTAGTAAACTTTTACTCTCAAAATATTAATTATTTGGTTGTCTGCATTCATAAATATATAGTTCACTGTCGCTTAAGTTAATTAATACTGTCGTTCAGTCCCCGTGGGATCGATACTTGGCTTGAAATAAGCCACTTTACTACTTGTTCGACCACGTGCACTTGCGTGTAGTTACCACAGCACTGAACAATGACCTTGTCGGTCACGTAGCAGTTTAGCACTTGTTTTTCTTGATTCAGAAATAACTAGACAGCATGGAGGCCTTGTCAGCCCGCATAGGTTCCTCTATACTACTGTTGTTCTGGTCAGCTGTTGTTGTCTTACAGGTGGCTATAGGCCTAGTAGGCCGGAGGCTGTATTTATAGCTGATATATAGCCCGTCGTTTTCTTTAATCCAGAGTTAGAGCCAGCCTGGCACTAGAAGTGCCTAGCCTCAGTAGTCCAGCAGTCTAGGCCTTAGTTGGGCACCAGGTTCCAGTTGTGCCTCCCAAGGCGGGGCGTGACAAATGTACTCTTTTAAGTAGGGGAAGGATGAGCGCGCAGTTGATGATGGGGTCATGGATGGATGTTTTCTTTGGATATTTTTTGTCTTTGTTTTGAAATTGATTGAGTAGAGCCCTTGACGGGCTATTATTTATGATGTTTGATGATTGCCCTTGTCGGGCGTATTTTTTTTTTGAAAAAAATGAATGAATGACTTAGTTTAGTCTTGATGGTTGATGGTTAGTGATTAAATGGGGTCTGTGTTTTGAATTGAGAAATTTTTCATGGAATGACTCAAAGTCTTGTTTCGTTTTCGCCTTTGTAAATAATAGTGTAGTAATCCAAACTCCGAGGATTTTCTTTAGATCACGGTTCTTTCCCGGGAGCATTCTTTTGTTTCTTTTTATTTTCATTGTCGAACTGGGTTGGCATTTTTTTCCGATGATAGATTGAGTGGGGATATTCTTAAGGGAAAATGCCATGTTTTTTTTAGTCTCTTATAAAGTTATTTGAGAGGCACCACCCAAAAAATTGTTGAAATGGAATTTTAAAATGAGGGCATGAAAATGAAGATAATGAGCAATTGTTGACACAATAACATAACATTCTTTGTCATACGTTGTAAATTCTTTGCTTGACTTATGGTGTTTGCATGCTTTGATGTCCTAACTTGAAATATTGTGTTGAAAATGAATCTTGTGGACCCTTTAAGGGTGATGCCTTGTGTAGTGAGGAATTTTTGATGAATCTAATGATGACATATTGTCTACAACTTGCCCAAAATGTGATTCAAGGCAAAATCCTAGATGTAGTTGTGTCGAGAACATGAATTTAGGCTTTCCTTTGTCTAGCCATTTCACCTATATACCCTTCTTAAGCATTGATCCTTGATCCTTGTCAGCCAATGTTGAGCCTTAGACCATTTCTTTGGAAACCACATTACAAGCCTTAAGACCATTCTTAATACCTCTTTTTGGCACCCATTCTACCTAAATGCTAATGAAAAGATAGTGATGAAATGAGGTTTTAAGCCTAAGAAAAAGGGAGTGATAAAATAATTTAGAAATGAGGCAAAAGCCTAAGTTTAGTGGTGTGCAAAAAGGGGAAAATAAGAAATTTAGTTTGAGGTAGCACCATATTTTGTCAAAATACACAAAAGAATAAATTGAAAAGAGTAAAATAAGTTGTGTGAACCGATGCTTCCTCTTGAGGTGATGAGGCTAGTTGTGAAAGTCGAAGGGGTTATAACGAGGGTTGTTAAAGAAATGAAAGTCAGAAACAATGAAAGAAGTGAACAAAGTGAAGTGAGTGGAAGGAATTGATATGAGGTATGTTCACAAAATGCATTAGGGAGGATCTAGTCACTACAACCAAATTTTCATCCTACCCTTAACCCGAGCCTACATCATAACTTGCAAGCCCTAAATAATTCTAAGTGTAGCTACTCTATATTAGTGAAAAATTACATAAAGGGCGATCCTATGGGTCAAGTGTGTGCATAAAGAGTTCTTTTGGGAGAGGGAGTGTGAGTGTCTCTTCCAAACAATCCCTTGTGTGCACTCAAATGATCATATGACAGAAGAATAGGGATTCTTATTTCTGTGAGTGACATCTTTCCTTTTTGAGGACACAAGGGCATTCAAGATTAATGTGGGAATAGGGCATGAGGAGTGTAAGCTCTAAGGAAAGCTTTGAATTTCCCTGATTATAACTTGAGATGCTATGTGTATTTCATGATTGAGAAATGCCCTTGTTTTACTAAATGAATCCTTTCATGAACCTTATTGGTGGAAAGTGGTAGCCTATTTGAAACATCTTCATTGTTTTGGTTTTTTTTGGGGCATTTACTTCTCTTTTTTGGTGAGGTTGGTGAGCAAATTTTTGAGTTGTCATAGTTCAGGTGATTGTTGATGTTTAATTTTATGAAGAGGTGGAATATTTTTCAATGAATGAGGATTGCATTACTTGAGGACAAGCAATGGTTCAAGTTTGGGGATTTTATGAGTTGGTAATTTACCAACTCATTAGGCTCTTAAACTTGAGTTTTTTCTTAGTTTTTGAGTTGTTTATATGGATTTTATGCCATTTTTTCTTTTATTGTGTGCAGATGCCTAAATGTGTAGAAAAGAGAAAAAATGGAGCATAAACAAGGAAGTGAGACAAATCGGCGGTCCACCAATAAAAACCGGCAAAACGCCGGCCAAAGGCCGATTATCACTGCCCCTGAGGAAAAATGCCACCGGCGAATCGCGAG
Organism: Datura wrightii; assembly: GCA_035772735.1. Lineage (NCBI taxonomy): Eukaryota > Viridiplantae > Streptophyta > Magnoliopsida > Solanales > Solanaceae > Datura > Datura wrightii. Next base: position 48,978,992 of record JASDFA010000019.1, read on the forward strand.
TTACCAATGGTGAATCCCCGGTCCAATCCCCAAAAGACACCCTATTTTTTGGAAGGAAGCATAAAGATTCGACGGTTCACGGATTGGGATCGGCTAAACGCCGGATGAACAACTGATGCTCACTGTAGTTGAGTGATGGCTTAGATGAGATACCCGATGGTTCATGAATTTGAACCGGTGAATTGCGGGTGTCTCTGCCGATTCCAGAATGGTGCTCAGGGGTAAAATTATCCAGCACGGAAAAAGAGATAGAAGATGCCCTATTTTCCTGGATATAAATACCAGATAAAGTAGTGTGTACTAGAGGATATAGATAGCAGAGCATATCACATCATTGTTTCCTTTCTTAGCTTGAGAACATTATCATAGCAGAGATAAGGAGATTTTGATTGGTAAACTTGGAAAAAGTACTCTTCTCTACTTCTTCTTTTTAATAGTAAGTTACAATCATTGTTAGAGATTATTTTGTAAATTTGATTTTACCACTCTTGCTATTAAATTTAATGAAGTTATTGATGAATGTGCTTTTGAATCTTAATCATGAGTATCTAAATCATTAACTAGAGGTGAAGTGATGATGAATACTTAATTAGAGTGGGTATTGCTAGAGTCGTCTTCATATTGTTTAAATAAGTGTAAATCTGTTAGATTCTATTCAATCTATAAAGGAATATCCATTGATTATGATATGGGTCTATTTATTCTTTCTTGATTGTTGCTTATAAAAGAATAATTAAGTATTGAAAGAGAATTTAATAGTGGGTATGGATGAGAGATTATGAAATTAGGCTAGAAATAGCTAAAATTGCAGTCTCATTCAATCATTAGTAGATAATAACTAGATTAGGGAAGCTGCTAATCCAAGTCTAATCGGGTTAAGCTAAATCGTGGCTAGAGGTTTGACAAAACCCTAGTAAGAGGTAGTTATACGGCTGAAAAGTTGTAGTTACCCACTTCCCGAGATTATTACACTTATTGAACTGATAAGATGACCTAGCATGTCCCGATATAGTTAGTATATCATCTATACCACACCTCTAGTCTTTCACACTCTTATTGACAACCTTGCTGATCTTGCTATTTTATTCCACTAAATTACCAAATATAATTCACTGCAAATTTCTATCCCCCCAATTTATTTGTTTTTATGTTAACTCTACATAGTTCAAGATAACTTCAATTTCTCAACTGACACTTATAACTATCATCCACTAGTCCTTGTGGGGTTCGACCCTGACACTCGTCGGGTTACTTATTTTGATACTTTGTCTGTGTATATTATTTACATAAAGGATATATTTTCAACGTTATCAGGTGTTATAGAAGGTTTGTGGAAGGATTCTCTACCCAGTCAGCGCCCTTGACCAAATTGACTCAAAAAGTAGCAAAGTTCCATTGGACCGAGGCTTGTGAGCAGACTTTCCAGGAATTGAAAAATGGATGTTGGTACCAGTGTTAGCTTTTCTGGAAGGTTCAGAGGGGTATGCTATATATTGTGACGCTTCGGGCATTGGGTTAGGGTGTGTTTTGATGCAACACTGAAAGGTAATTGCGTATGCTTCATGGCAATTGAAGAAATATGAAAATAACTATCCCACCCACGATTTGGAGTTAGCTGAAGTAGTTCATGCCTTAAAAAAATTGAGGCATTAATGTTATGGTGTGCATGTAGATATTTTCGCTGATCACAAGAGCCTCCAGTATATTTTCACACAGAAATTGCTGAATTAGCGACATCGCTGTTGGCTAGAATTGTTGAAAGACTATGATGTGAATATGTTATATCACCCAGGGAAGGTTAATATCATAGCTGACACCCTTAGGCGCAAATCGATGGGCATTTTAGCACATCTGAGACCACAACATCGGGAAATGGTTCGAGAATTACACCGGTTAGCCAGCTTAGTAGTTCGGTTAGTAGATTCAGAGGATAATGGGGCTATAATTTAGAATATAACAGTATCATCCATGGTTGTAGAGGCAAAAGAATGGAAGTATGAGGACCCTAGTCTGGTACAGTTTAGAGACAAAGTTCGTCTGAGTTAACTAGAGACGGGGTTTTAAGATGCAGAGGTCGCCTCTGCGTTCCACATGTAGCAGGGCTCCGCCAGAAGATTACGGAAGAGGTACATTATTCTCATTACTCTTTGCATCCAGGTTAGATGAAAATGTACGATGACATAAAAGAGATATACTGGTGGCCTGGTATGAAGAGGGGTGTAGCCGAATTCGCAGCACAATGTCCTAATTTCCAATAGATAAAAGATGAACATTAGAAACCTGATGGACTAAGTTAGGAGATGGCTATACCTATGTGGAAATGGGAGGCAGTTAATAAGGATTTTGTGACAACACTACCCCATACTAGACGCAAATTTGACTCCATTTGGGTATTTCTTGATAGGTTGATGAAATTAGCTCACTTCCTGCAAGTCTGGACCACATTTTCATCCAAAGATTATGCCAAATTGTATATTAAAGAGGTATTCCGACTGCATGGTGTCCCGACCTCTATCATTTATGACACAGGGGAATAATTTATAGCTATATTTTGGCAATCATTTCAAAAAAGTTTGGGGACACAGGTTAATTTGAGTACAACTTTTCATCCTCAGACAGACGGCCAGGCAGAGTGCACCATTCAGATGCTCGAGGATATGTTAAGGGCGTGTGTGCTGGATTTTGGAGGAAGCTGGGATGAGCATTTACCCCTTATTCAATTTGCATATAATAACAGTTATCATTCTGCAATTCAAATGGCACCTTATAAGGCATTATATGAACGGAAATGCAGGTCCCTCATCGGATGGTTTGAGGTAGGAGAGGCGGGATTAGTCGGACCTGATGTGATTCACCAGTCAGAAGAGAAAGTAAAGCTCATTAGAGAGCGCTTGCTTACGGTCTAGAGTCGTCAGAAATTCTATTCCGATATGAGGCGTAGGGACTTAGAATTTAATTCAGATGATTGGGTATTCCTTAAAGTTTAACTAATGAAGGGCGTGATGATATTTGGTAAGAAGGGAAAGCTTAGCCCTAGATTCATTGGGCTATATAGGATCCTTCGTAGAATAAGCCGAGTGGCATATGAGTTAGAGTTGCCTCAAGAGCTAGAACCTGTTCATCCAATCTTTCACGTGTCCATGTTGCAGAAGTGCATAGGGGACCCATACCGAGTTGTTCCAGTTGAGGATGTTCAAGTTATTGAGGAATTAGCCTACGAAGAGGTTCTAGTTTCTATGCTAGATCGACAGGTTCGTAGGTTAAGGACTAAAGATGTAGCCTCTATTAAACTTCTGTGGAGGAACAAAAATGTGGCAGCAATGACATGGGAAGCCAAGGATGATATGAGATCTAGGTATCCTCATTTGTTCTAGACTTGACCCAGATACTACAGTTGAGGTGACAACATTCTTCAGATGTTATTTAACTAGTTATATTACTAAGTACTACTCAGTTATTTATTTCCACATCATGGGATAGTTGGTTTTCATGTGCTATGAGATGCCTATGTTAGACTTTTCTGTGTTTCAGCTTTTCAGATAGATTACATAGGAGACTCTACCAAAATTTTCCGGCAATAGTTAAAGAAGTTAAGTCTTTGGAGCCTAAAAACTACATTCGAGGACGAATGTACCTAAGGGGGAAGGATGTTACACCCCGTAAATTTTCAGAGTACGATCATTATGTGCGCATGTACAGTGACGATGTTAGCATATAAAACATCTGGGAAAAGGCCAGGGGGTGATCGCACGAATATAACATTAAACCGGCGAGAGGCCGAGACCAGGAGGCCGGTGCATTGGGATTTGCGCTGCATGGCCTACCTTGGCGCAAGCACTAGCACATTGCGCCCCTAGTGCAGCGCGATGGGGAGTGCGCCGCACACACCACCTGCCACCGCCCTATCTATATAAAGCCTCCCTTGTTCATTTTTAGTTCATTCTAGGATCATTAGACTCAGCCAAAATAGAGTACCAACGTAAGTTTCATTCAATTTTCATCGAATTACGCCGTCAAACTCCGTCTAAATAAACATTTGGCTTGGGTAACGAGTTCTAGGCCTGCGAGAAGCATCGCTGCGGAGTTATTTCGTGAAAATTCACTCGGTGAGATAGAACCTCGCCGAGTAAAGGTTGGCTAATTTACATTAAATTGAGTCCTAATAATAGGCAATAGCTAAATAGTTCTACCTTCGAAACTCTCGAGAATTGATGGGTTTTCAGCAGAATTAACCGAAGTTGAAGTTATAGTTAATTTTATTAGAAGATATTGTTAATTGTCGATTGTTAATATTGAAATAGCCTCATTTTCTTAGTGTGAGGGCTGCAAATTGGTGAAACCACTAACTTCAAAATTGAAAGTGTTTGAGCTCCCAAAAATCACCGAACAAGGTTTGTTAAGTTTATCAATTTTGGCAAGTTACGTTCGTCGTAAAGTTAGTACGACCTATTTATCTATGACATTCCAGAGTAAACCTATTTTGGCCGGCTACTACAAATAGAATTGAGATGACAGCGAGGACGTAGTAACCCTTGTTAGAGTTAACCCTAGCTAGATTGGTTTTGCTTAAGATGGTTGGGTTGTTGGATCTTTTTACCTATAAGGCCATGCTCGAAGGGGCAATATGATGTTCGAAAGGACCAGACTGAGGCTGTGAGGGCCATATTAAGTTATACCAGACTAAGGCCATGAGGGATGTATTGAGTTATACCAGACTGAGGCCGTGAAGGCTTTGTTGAGTTATACCAGACTGAGGTCGTGAGGGCCATATTGAGTTATAACAAAATGAGGCCATGAGGGCCATATTGAGTCATACAAAGTTGAGGCCATGAGGGTCATATTGAGTTACACTAGGCTGAGTCCATGAGGGTTGTATTGAGTTACAGTGTGCCTACAAAGCTTTAGTATCTAGATAGCAGGAGTGTGCATTTTTGTACTTGCCGGTGCTTATGGGGGCCCAGGTAGGTTATTTTGTGTTGCTTGTACTTTTCATGATTATGGGGGCACGGTTAGGTTCTTGATTGTATATAGATCTTGTTAGTTAGATAACTTAGATGGTGAGACTACTCAGGTTAAATTCTTATCCTCCTTCTTGATTACTTCATCTTATTCAACTTTCATTCAGTTATTACTTTCTTGCCTTACATATTCGGTACATAATGTATTGAAGACCATCCTTGGGGCGCTGCATTACTTGACTGCAGGTGCGGATAGACGTAATTCAGGGCCTTCTTAGTTATCAGCTAGAGACAGTAGTCCAGTCAGCTCCTTTCCTCCAAAGTTGATAGTTAGAGAAGGTTTGTTCTTTTCTTGTGTAGTTTATGGGTAGGTAGGGGCCCTGTCACGATCATTATTCCACTCTTAGAGGCTTGCAGGATATAGATTGTCAGCTATTGATTTTGTTGTTGGCCGTGTATGGCCCATATATATTTTATTTTGCGTGATGGTCGTGTGGGGCCTAGTTTAGCTATCAATTAGAAGCCTTGTCGGCTATAACATAGTCATGGTTGCCTATTTTTACTCAGTTATAACTAGCCAGCATGGTGTCTTGACAGCCCACATAGGATCCCTGTTATTGCGTTGTTGTTGGTTAGCTGCTTTCTAGGTGGCCTTGTCGGCCGAAGGCTGTATTTACAACTGATATATAGCTCACTATTTTCTTGAATTGAGTTGCAGGTGTGCACCAGGAGTGCACAAGTTTAGCCAGAATAGTTCAGATCCTAGTGTGGCACTAAGTGCTAGTCCTGCCTCCCAAGGTAGGGCGTGACAGTGATGCCCAAGTTTGCATCCTGTAGGCAAGGTGTCGGTTCGTCACTTGGACCATCACTCCTTATTTAGTGTGTCCTTAAATGTGCATCTTGGTAATGGTAAGCTTGACGGTCCATCGAAGAGGTGAAGGTCCGTCATCTATCTCATCACACCTTATCCAGTGAGTCATTCAATCAACATCTTGATGATGCCAAACTTGACAGTCCATCTCTTTTACCTCTTTTTATTAAGCTACTATTTAGGCTTGACAATGGGAATGACGGTCCGTCACACTATTGACGGCCCGTCAAATAGGTCGTCAAGTAGTCTTTTTAGCCTGTTTCATATCATTTCTTTGCCTTGGTTTATTTTCCTGTACGATACATATAAAACAATAAAATATAACCAAAAGTTTCTCAAGAACTTGCATCAATTCATAGTTAAACGCATCAAATGTGCCATCAAATGTCAGCCCATCAACACCCTAACCTTAGAATGTTTTCTTGTCCTCAAGCAACGCATCAGACACCTTATTAAAGGAAAAGAAACTCAAAATAAACTATAGTAGTTTTTATACTCAAAATAGATTATTTCACATTTGCCACTCCCCTTTTTACAAACAAGGCATGAACATATGGCCTTCATTGAACATATTAACTCATGAAGATCTATATTTGACATGATGATATAAACATAGTACTTTATTTACACCAACAACGACTATCCTAACAACTAGCCATAATTAATTCTTTTCTAGTGCCCTTACCATAAATAGATCCCAACTCACACCCAATGTTATTTACCTGGGGCTAGAACAAGACACTCACTCTCACAAAAACATTCATAACAATGAATATGCGAAATGATAAGCTTTTCCTTATTAACACTATTTCAGGTTCTTCAGAAACTTGATTAGGATCACTACAATACTTTCTTGGCTTGTAACATCGGCTTGAGGACGGGTATGGTACATATGGATAAAGTGACTTAACCCTTCTTGGCACTACACTATTTCTCTTGGTCCACTCTTATTTTCTCTCCCTTATTCTCTTTTATTCATTTTTCTTCTCAACTCATGGGTGTGGTCTTCTTTTTGATTCTCTTTTTCCATATCGAAATGTCACTATTTTTATTTTCTTGTCTTTTTTTTTCATTGGAACTTTGTTCTATTTTCTTTTCTTTTCTTCATCAACCACAGCACACCCACTAATTTTCAATCATCAGATTCTACTTTATATGCCCAACTTTTTATGCACCTCTACTTTAGCCACCTACAACTTAGGCTATTTTCTTGAGTTGAGGAACATAATGTACAAGGATAAACTAGGGCCAAAACAGGTTCATTTTAAAAAAAAATATATGTAGGTAAATACGCTAATGAAATAAATGGGTCAATTTAGCTCAAAATCAGGAATCAAGGGATTATTCACATTATTTAGGTAGTCATATAGGCTTAGTGAACTAATTACAAAAGATGGCCTATGATACTTTCCTAGTCAATTTTCCTACAACCTTAGCAAGATAAACCAAGCAAGTTCTAGATGCATGCACAATGTAAGAACAACAACAATTAAGCTCGCACACACACTTGGCACCAATTTGCACTATCAGTGATTGATTATCAAAATATACTCAAGCTTCAGCACAATTGCTATATAAATATACAAATAATGTCAAACATAAATCCTTCAAGGTCAATAGGTTTCAAAAATACACACATGCCACATCAAAAAAAACTATAGGGGTCTCCATTTTCTAACAACTTCTCTAATTTTCCAATATTTTCTTTTACAGACCAAATAAAAATAATTACAAAATTAGCCCAAACATGCCAACTCTACTAGATAGCACACCTGAGGAAAAAGAAATACGACAACAAAAACCCTCAAGTAGTGCGATAGACTCACAGGTACCCGCACCCCCCAAACGAAAATGGCATTGTTCCTAATGCATCTATTAAAAATCTAAAATTTGATATAGGGTAAACCTGTGAAGCTATATGCTCTTGAGTCTGGAATGAATGTCTAGGGTGGAGTGACCCTAGGGACATTAGTAGTAATGTCAGTGGCGATTGTCACGCTCAAAGGATCAGGTAGGGAAGCCTCTGTAGTTGGAGGTGGTGTAACGAGAATCTACGACTTTGAAGAAACTGTGGCCCCTGTGACCTGCCCCTCAACTTAGGGTGCTGAACTGGAGGAGGCCCCACCAATCTGGGTTTGCATCTCCTTGATTCGCATCTCTTCGTCTACCCTAGATTGTTTCAGAGCTGCTCGCAACTCAGCTTTTTCTTGCTTGTTCTTCTTGTGCTTCTTCTTCTTATGGGATTTTCCCTTATCTACAGCACCATCTTGTGGACATTTCTCCTGCTGCCTTAGGCTGTGCACCCAACAAATTAATTAAGGATACATCATCCTCCGACTCCTCAAATTCAAGAATCGGGAAATATTGGGGTTTCCGCTCCTATTGCAAATTTAGAATGTCCTCTTGAGCCTTTTTTCAGCTCAGCCGCAAACCTTGGCAAATTTGGCGCTATGAGGTGTTTCAGCCTATCACTCACCCTCGCCTCCATTTCATAAATACAAGCATAAAGGTTCTTGTATGGCTCTAAAGCAGTTGTGATGGCTCGGTCCAAAAAAAGGCCTAGCTGCTCAGCAAACAATTTCAATTGCTTCTCTTATTTGTCTGCTTTTCTGACCACCCTAGCAATGTTTTCTGGTGTGAATGTATACTGTGAAGATTGAGGAATGGAAGATGACATCTCAGTTGATTCCACTCTTGGTTGTGTTGCAGCTGCAGCAAAAGTAGATGGTGTGGATGGAGGAATTGCAACAACATGGCAAACTAACTCTACTCCTGTCACGACCTGAGTCTATACCCTGGACGAGACATGGTACTTGGAGTCACAAGTAACTCCAAGCCAACCCATAGTCTATCATAACACTAGTAATCAAAGTAAACATATGTGGAATCTTTTGATGAGTTGGTAGTTCACCAACTCATTAGGTTCTTAAGCCTGATTTTTTGCTTAGTTTTGAGTTATTTATGTGGATTTTATGCCCTTTTGACTTTGTTGTGTGCAGATGTCTAATGTGAAGAAAAGAGAAAGAAATGGAGCAAAAAGAAGGAAGTGGAATAAAATTTGACGATCCACCAAAGAATACTGGCGAAGCCAATAAACACTATCTCTAGGAAAGAAAGCCACTAGCAAACGCGAGTTTCCACCGGCGACTCACTGGTCCAGTCATCGAATGATACCTGAACTTTCCGGATTGAAGAGAAAAGAATCGGCAGTGCACGAATGAAGATCGTCGAAATGTAGAAGGGACCACTAAATATTACTGAAATTCACTGAAGGTGTAGATAGTGTGGCCGGTGGTTCGTGAATTGCAACCAACGAACCGCTGGTACTTCCACTAGTGCCAGAACGCTGATCAGGGGAAAAATTATCCAACACGAAAAAAGAGATGCATGATACCCCATTTTTTTAATATTTTCTAGAGAAAAGTACTGTGTACTCATCAGCTTTCAATTTTTAGCTTATTGAACATTCTCTTGGTAGAGAAGAAGGGGAGAATTTGATTGGTGGAATTTGAAAAGAACTATTTTCTTTTTCTTCTTCTTCTTCTTCTTCATAGAAAGGTACTACCATTGTTGAAGACTTCTCGTTGAACTTGATTTTGCTACTCCTATTATTGAATTCAATGAGTTTATTGTTAAATGTCCTTTTAAATTTCTTAATTATTGGTAGCTAAATTACTAACTAGAGGTGTGTGATGATGTATGCTTAATTAGAGTGGTTATTGCTAGAGTCATCTCAATTTTGTTTAACTAAGTGTAAATATATTATATTCTCTCCAATCTATAATTGAAGATCCATTTATATTGATGTGGGTCTAATTGTTCTTATTTGATTGTTGCTTGCAAAAGAAGAATTGAGTATTGGGAGAGAATTTAATGGTTGGTATGGATGATAGATTGTGAAATTAGGTAGAAATATCCAAGATTACATTCTCACTCCTAATTAATAGCTAATAGCTAGAAATTAATGCAGCTACTAATCCAAATTTGATCGGGTCGAGTTAATGATGTCTAGGGGTTTGAAAGAACTCTAGCAAGAGGTATTTATAAAGCTGAAAAGCATTAAATGCCCATTTTCCCGAGATTATTTAAACTAATTGAACTTATGAGATGACCTAGCATGACCCTGTTTACATAGCATATCATCTACACCACACCTCTAGTCTTTCATATTCTTGTCAACAACCTTGGTTATTTTGCTATCATAGTCAGCCAAATTAGAAATTATATTCTATTGTAAATTTCAATATCCCCCAACCTATTTATTTCTATGTTAATCCTAAGTGGTGCAAGCTAAATTCAATTTCTCGAACGACACTCGTGCTTATCATTCACCAGTCCCTTTGGGATTCCACCCCGACATCCGTCAGGATATTTGTTTTGATACAATGATAATTTATACTCTTTGCATGAATTGTATATTTTGGAAGTTATCAAAAATAGCGCCGTTGCTGGGGACTAGCGTTTGATATTCTTTTGTTGATTGTTAATTTGAAATAGCTTTGCATCTTAGTTTCTTGACATGATTTTGATATGCTTGTTAGGATACCACAACCATATGATTCATCACTCCCAAGCAGGGGATAACTCCGTGGAAGGTAACATGAAGCACGAGGAAGATAACCCGGTGATGCCGAAGATTATGGGAGTCATTCTCCTACCACCCATAGTAGGGAATGCCATGTTTCATGTCACAAGAACCATGCTACATTTGTTGCAAATGAAGGGACTCTTTGGGGGTAAACCAAGTGAGGATGCAAATCATCGTTTGAGAAATTTCTTGGAGATATGCCAGCCTTTCAACATCATAAACATAAGTCAAGAGTCTATCAGGCTACGTATCTTCCCATTTTCTCTAATAGGAGAGGCGACGATGTGGTTGGAGGAATTGGCTCCTGGTTGTATTACATCTTGGCAAGAATTAACCGAAGCTTTTTTGGATCATTTCTTCCCTCCGTTGAAAATGTTGCAGCTGAGGGATTAGATCACAAATTTTAGGCAAGAGGCTGGAGAGCCTTTGCATGAGGCATGCTATGGTTCAAAAAGAAGGTTGCTCTTTGTCCCAATTATGGCCTTCCCGATAGAGTGCTTCTCCAAAGTTCTTACTGATCCCTAGACTCTTCAATAAATCCGTTGCCAACAATTTAGATGGAGGGTCTATTATGGATCAAACATATGGGTTGGCTAAAGCCTTGTTGGACAGAATGACAAAAACAAATTGGGCCTGGCACACGAGAGAGACAATATCTACACATGACATTAGCTCTAGTGCATTGGCGGCTGAGTTTTGAAAAAGGGATGAAGAGTGAGATGAAAACCTTGCCAAAATGATGACACAACTATAATTAATGACCAAACATGTGATGGGGGCAGGGCCCAAGGTGGTGAATGTTTTAGGTATGCAAGGTCCGTTGCAATTTGAAGGGGAATATTCACTACCAAGGTATGATGAAGAATGCCAATACATGGAAAATCAAGGGGGGGGGGGTCCTCGACCTGGGTTTCAAGGGACCAATCAAGGCCCTTGGCACCCAAGGGAGGAGAACCAAGGTTGGAGAAACTATGATGCACAGGTATGGCCTGAAAGAAATTAGAGATGGGGAAATAGAGAGAAGAATCAAGAGGGAGATCATTACAACCGAAGTTCAAATCCATATGTTCCCCCTCCAAAAGCTGAAAACGCCCAGAGTCAGCCAGGTGTGAGAGATGTAGGTAGCTCAAAATTGAAGAGATGCTAGCAAGAGTCCTCAAGAAAGTGGAATTAACCGGTAGAAGGGTCAAGGAATTAAAAGCGTAAGTGTCTAACATTTCCCAAATGGTGAGCGCTCATTCAGCCTCCATTAAGAATTTGGAAGCTCAAATGAATCACTTGTCCACTCAAATAAATCCCCGAGTGAAGGGAATGCTCCCAAGTTACACAATGCTGAACCCGAAGAAAGATAGTCAATACATGACTATTATTCCTAGGAGTGATAAATTGGTTGGAGATGCAAGAGTGAATCCCAAGTAGGTTAATGCTCCCAAATCGAATGAGGAAAATGAAGTCGACAAGATGCCAAAGACACCAAAGAGTGGTGAAAAGTGTGAAGAGTAAGGTGAAGGGAAGGATGATGAAATTCCCTCATATGTTGATGAAGATGAGGTGCGCATGAAGGCCTAAAATGATGACAAGGATGAAGCAAGAGCTCCACCCCCTTATCCATAATGGTTGGCTAAGAAAAAGAAGGACGATCAGTTCAGAAAATTCATTGACATGTTCAGCAAATTGCCTATTAATATACGGTTGGTGGATGCCCTTCTCCAAATGCCAGGATATGCTAAATTCAAGGAGGAGTTTCTAAAAAATAAGAAGGTGGTTGATGTAGGTAGCGGGAAGATGATGCACCATTGTAGTATGATGATGATGATCAATCTTCCCCCCAAGTGGGAAGACCTAGGAGCGTTCACAATCCCTTGTACAATTGGGATACGTATGTTTAAGAAAGCTCTATGCCATCTCAGTGCAAGCATAAATCTAATGCCCCTCATCATTTTCAAGAAGTTGGGACATGGAAGCACTAAACCCACATCAATGAGGTAGCTAATGGTGGATCGTTCAATAAAGAAGCCCCTGGGAGTATTAGAAGATGTGTTGGTGAGAGTGGATAAATTCATCCTACCAGCTGATTTTATAGTCCTCAATTCTGAAATGGATGTGGAGGTACCAATTATTTTGGGGAGACCATTTCTTGCCACGGGGAGAGCTTTGGTTGATGTGGAGCTAGGGGAGCTCAAGTTCAGGGTTGGATATAAAGAAGTCACTTTCAAGGTGTTCCCGTCAGCTGAAACTCCCGTCGAATGCAAGGTGATCGGGGTGTTGCAGAAAGAGGATGAGTATAGAGGAATTGAGAGGGAGGAGACAGAGTCGGAGGATCATCTGTCGAATTGGTAAATGAGAGTTATGTCATGTCACGATGTTAACTAAGGCGCTTATTGGGAGGCAGCCCAAGTGTCTTGTTTGAGTGTTTTAATATTTTTGCTGTTTATTTGTTTTTGTAGGACCAATGAAGTGAGGAGCAAGGAAGGAAAGCACCACAAAAATGCAAGTAACACACTAGACTAGCGAATCGCTGATCCAGAAGCGCAAAGCTCCGCCTCATGATACGAGAAGGCAGAAAGCTGGGAACATGAGCATTTGAATGGCAGACACACCGGTGAACTGCTGATGCAGAAATGCGTACGAACTATCAATTGTCGGTACAACACAGATTACTTAAAGCATTGGGGGCTCAAGCGTTGACTCATCAGTGAACAGCTGTCCCAGTATGCGAATTGCCAATCAATAACCGGTGGTGAAATAGTGAACTGGGAATTATTTTAAGTAAAAAAGTAAAGCGGCAGAACGCCGTCTCAATTCGAAAAACCACTGGTGTAACGTCGGTCGAGGTACGATTTTGTTTAAGAATTTAAATCAAATGTGGACCAACCTAACCCTAAATTTCTGTTTGAGCCACCCTAATCTAACAAATATTCCTTTAATCTTCTATTTTCCCTCTTTTACCATTTTCCCACAAATGTTTTTGTCTTCCCAATACTTTACCTTTCCATATTCCCACAATTCCCTCTCTTCCACTTCCCATACGCACTTAACTCACCACTACTACTCCAGCTTCTACTCAATCAATCACTATCTCACCTACCCACTATAAAACCTCTCCCTTTCTTCACCCAAAATTCTCACTACACTCTCATTCTCCCTCTCTACTACATACGCCTCCGCAGCTGCCATTGTTGAACGTTGCTAAGATCCCACAAGCTAGTTTTTGCAAAACTCTTTCCTAAAGTGTGGTAATCTATCCTTGTCACTTTTATGTTCTCATCAATGGAATATTATTTGCATTTTCATGTGGCTTTATCATTCCTTTCCCTTCCTTTTTACTGCCTTTCCTTCCCATTAGATTTATGGTTAACACTTTATTTGTTGAAATGTATGGGGGAATAGAAGTGTATGGTTGAAATGGGTGTGGTATAGGTGTGATATGTGTGGATTTGAATGGGGTGAAGCCTGAGTAACCAATTGGATTGAAATGCCATGCTTTGCCTAATGATAGATTGGGTGACTCCATTATTACGGGTAAATTGTCATTTAAGTCCTTTTTCATGTGTAGAGTTGATGTTTCACTAAAATGTGTGTGGGTTATTATAAATGGGAGCCATTGAAATGTTTGAAATTGATTTGGGAATGACAACATTCGGTGATTCGCCGGTAGGGTCCGGTGAGACGCCGATGAAATGCCGGTCTAATTTACAATTGGTTTCAGGCCACTACTTGGATCCCGTGTTGCATCAGTAGTCTGCAAATTGGTACTGGCGACTCACCTCCTTTTCATCGATATATTCTTGGTCTGCTTAGTCTTCTGCATTACATCGGTGTGTCACCGGTGGACCGCGGATTTCTCCTGTGACTTGTCGGTGCTTCGCTGATATTGCTGGTTCGTTAAATGATGATTTTTCATTTTTGCTTCTCATTTCACCTTTAGAATAACTTTAGTTATTTCAAATCAATTACATTGTGGCTGTCACTAACATCATGTTTGAAGAAATATCATGTCTTCATCTAGGAAAATCGGAAAGGACAAGACCCTAGCATCATCAACCAAATAGGGCAAGAGCAAAGCCAAGGCCTCTGCACCACATGCAAACTCCAAAGAGGCCATCATATTCTATGTGCCCAATCTGAAGGAGCACTATGTCATATGTCTGGGATAGTCTATAAATGTGGAGAAGATATTTGATTTAGCAGGCTTGCATGGTGATCTTCCCAACATCACCGCTCAATTCACAGACAGGCAATGGCATGCTTTTGCCAATCCTCTCTAGGCCTACTACCCCAGCCTGGTACCGGAGTTCTACGCTTCCTACCAAGCTAGGCAAGATAGCATGAAACATAGAGGCAAAGGTGATGACTTCTCGTGCCTACCATCGATCACGATAAGGGGAGTGGAAGTAGACATCACTCCATCTGCCATTAATTACTTGTTTTGGAAAGATGAGATTGACTCCGGCTCGGAGTACATGGCCCCAATGGCAGACATGAAGGACTAATTCTCCTGGATAGCCCCAATCATCGCTGCTGATACACCTCTGTGGGCATCCATGGGTGGCGAAATCTCTCGCTGTGATCTGAAGTTTAAGGCCAAGTTATGTTTGGATTTTATCGGTGGCCGCATCATTCCTTCTAAAAATGAGCAACGGGTCAGCTTGGAAACAACAATTCTCATCTCCTACATCATGTCCGGAGTCCCCATTAACTTTTGGGAGATTGTGGCCCAACAAATGAAATGAAAGGAACGATAGGCCAACACTTCCATTACATATGCTGTCCTCATTTCCTAGCTGTGCTTACAAGTTGGAGTGCCTTTTTTCCCAAATGAATCCCCTGTCCCTGGCTTAGGAGTGATCACCATAGACCGAAACCTGCAGTTAAGAGGAAAAGATTGCAAGCTTTTGGGTTGGCTGAGGGATCACTATCCCATAGGTCGGGCAACTCACCGCATGCCTCAAATTTGAACATGCCCCAGCACGAAGCGCCAGGCCAAGTTTCAAAGACGTGTCTCCTCAGGGAGCACTCCCCTCCTACATCCTACCAATCAAGTGGTCACCACATAAATGACCAACTCTCACGAGAGCCAACTCCAAAGATTAGCCAAGAGTCTCCCTACACTTATTGCTCAAACAATGAAGGATCTTAAATCGTTGTATGAGAGCATCACTACATTATTCAAATGGGTGGATGTAGTTGAGGGGGCTGTCACCTCTCTCCGAACTGAGGTGCAGGAATGGAAAAGCTGGACATCAATAGAGGTGCCTGACATAAGTGCCCTTGATGCTATAATGGCTTCTCTTTCCACAGTTCAGGGCCCTATTGATGATCTATTCGAGGGCTTGGGGGATGATTTTGATGGACTAGGTGATGTCGGTGGTGATGGTGCAGGTGATGCAGCTGATGATAATTAGGAGGAATAACCCGCTCAGGGAGTCTCTTGCCCCTTTTCATTTTGCATGCATACATTGGGACAATGTATTTGCTTGAGTGGGGGAGGGATGAGTGTTTGCTTGTTGGGAGGTCATTGATGTTTTTGGAATTGAATTGATATAGCCTTTGTCGGGCTTTTATTTGTTTTGTTTGATCAATGATTGCCCTTGTCGGGCTTGTTATAGTAATGAAAATGAATGACATGATTGAGTTCTTGAATGTTGATATGTTAGTGATTAAAAGGGGTCTTTTCTTTGAATTGATAAATATTGCATGCATGACCCAAGTGTTTTTAATTTTCTTGTCCGCCTTTGTAAATTGTAGGGTAGTAATCAAAAATCCGAGGGTTTTCTTCATACCATGGTTCTTTCATAAGGAGAATTCATTTGCTTTCTTTTTATTTTTTCTTGTTGAACCGGATTGGCATTTCCTGATGATAGATTGAGTGGCGACTTTCTTAAGGGAAAATAACATGTGGTTTTTGAGTCTTTTATGGAGCTGTTTGAGAGGCACCACTAGAAAAGTTTTTGAAATAGAATTTTAAAGTAGGGCATGAAAATAAAAAAAAAGAAAATAATATTTAAGCAAATGTTTGAAACGAGAACATAGCACTCTTTGTCATACTTTGTAGATTCATTGCTTGACTTATGAATTTGCATGCTTTGAATGTCTTAAACCAAGATTTTGTGTGGATAATGACTTTTGTGGTCTCTCAAGGAGTGATGCCTTGTGTAGTAAGGACTTTTGTGAATCCCATGCACATCTTCTTGTCTAGAACTTGCCCCAAGTTTGACTCAAGGCGAAATCTGAGATGTAATTGCACTTAGAGCATAATCTTAGGCCTCCTTTTGGTAGTCACTTCACCCAAAATGACCTTTGTAATACCCCGGGAATCCAAGGACCTGACCCGGAAGTGAAACGGGGAAAATCTTGGAAATGATGCTTCTGTTGTAGAATGAGTCGTTGGACGACTCGTGAGGAGACCCCATGAGTCGTCAGGTGGCTCGTGGGGAAGCCTGGGGGAAGTAAAGGATTGAGGTCCCCACGAGTGAGGTAACGACTCGTGGTCAGTCACCACAAGTCGTCATGTCACACGTGGGGTGGTGTGGAAAAATAAATGGAGGAGCTGTCCAGTGTACTTAATGGAAGAGACCCCAAGAGTCGTGGTCTGTCCCAATGACTCGTGAGGTGAGTCATGATTAAACAAAGGGGATTTTATTAAATGCTAAGGCAGTGTATATCACGGGAGGTGGCAATGAGTTGTGACCAGTGGCAATGGGTCATTAAGTTACCCATTGCGAGCCCTAAAGGACCAGTTAGCCAGTGCACTCGAGGAGCGACATTACGAGTCATTTGGGCCAGTAACTATCCGTTAGATCCTCCGTTAGGACCACCTGGCAGTGTTTTCTGGTGAATTCAGTAAGGATCTTTTCGTAATTTCTAAGTTCCTAAGACTTATACTACGTCGTTTAAGGCTCTTTTTACAGGGTTTTAAGAGGGGAAAACCTATTCTAAGCTAGTTCATTCCATGCATGCAAACTTGAGATCTTGAAGGGAGGATTTAGAGCAAGTTTTGAAGGTTTCCAATTGGGATCTCAGTTGGGAAATTAGAGGGTGTTAGAATTCACCATTTTCAGGTATCTAAGGCTATGAGTGGGTGTCTTCTTCCACACCCATGCCCAATTTCTATCAAAATGTGATAATTTGTATATGATCAAATATGGAGCTTTACCCAATTGCATAAATCTACAATTTCTACACATAGGTATGATTAGATTGCATTTATATTGATGAATTTTAAAGCTTGGGAAGATTCTAAATTATTTTCAATACAAAAATTATTTTCTAAAAATCTTGAATCTAAAATGCCCATATATGAGAAGTTCATAATGGTAGTGAATGATGATGAATGCATGATGATGTTGAGATTTGATGATGAAAATCATGTTTCTAAAGCTACCCATGATTATGATGTTCTTTTCAAAATAAAATAAGTAGATCCTAGTATGATAAAGCTTTGGACAATGCCTGCATGTTGATTTTAAGTGATGATTTTTCCGACATAAGCTTACCACATTGTTTGAAGTGAAGTTTTCCAAATTTTCATAAATTCTAGCTTGTGGTATTTTGAGTTAAATATTTCTACATGTAACTTACCACATGATTTGGAGTAGATGCTCCCACCTATGATTGAGCTTGTGGTATGTTTCGAAATAAAGCTTCTCATATGCATGAATTTATAATTGAGATGTATGTCATTATTGAACTTTGTCAAAGGACAATGTTGAGCTTCGTTTTATATGATGTTGAGTTATGCATGATTTCATATCGAGCTTTGTCATTAGACGATGTTGAGCTTCATTATATACGATGTAGAGCATTGCATGTTTTTGAGAGAAGAGTCTAGCACCAAACGGGTTAAGGGTCGATCACCCTATGGCCCAGAACTACGTGTCAATGTAGGTTGATACTAATATGTTATTGGGACCTACCTTGTGAGCTATCCCCGACCAGATTGGCCCTTCAGCTTGATATCGATATCATGATATCATTCATCACCCTGGCAAGGTTATGGAAAGCTCTACTGACTTGAGTGTGATAGTTGGGACCATATAAGCTCTATCGTGGTATGTCGGTTAAGTGATGAGTCTCCCATTGTCTATATCATTCAGATTTGCATATTCATTACTCATAATGATTACTTATGCATGCATGTTCAGAAAGCAAGGTTTGACTCATTGTTTAACTTTTGATATAAATATTATGTTTCAGCGAGTTATTCGAGTCAATCATGATGTTCTAAAAGCTATGCATGATCATGTTATGATAAGAGTATGATTTCAGAATGACTGCATGTAGCCTTCTAGTTATACTTAAAAGCTTATGATATGTATGAATTGCTTTAAATGATTTATTTTACTTAAGCGGTTTACTTACCTTGTATACTCGATACATTCCACATACTGACCACATACTTTCTATGCTGAATCATTTCATGATGCAGGACTCAGTTCTCAGGTTCAGCCTCGCTCATAGTCGCATATCAGAATTAGCACCTGCGTGAGTGGTGAATCCTCATCTTTCGAGGCTAGACCTTCAGTTTCATATTTTGTGGAGTTAGTTGGGGTCTTTTCCCATCAACTCATCTAGACTAGAGGCTTTCGGACTTATGCATGTATAACTTTGGATATTATTCTGATGTGTTTTTGTATGAGACTTCCGTTGAGTTTATACTTATGCTTTCTTCATGTTTATTAAATGATTTAGTTGGATGCTTATGCCATGGGTCGACTTGGGATCTCTCAGGGTCCCTTGTCCCGTGTCTATAATCCGGGTCAACGCTCGGGTCGTGAAAAACTTGGTATCAGAGCCATAGGTTTGAAGTGTCCTAGGGAGTCTAAAAGCCGCATTAATTAGAGTATTTTTCATGGGTGTGAAGCGAGCCACACTTATGACAAAGAGTCTACTAGACATTTTAGGAAATGTTCCCTTCTTTCATGATCTATGTCCTTCAATGAAAAGCCTTTCTATCCTCCTAATTCGTGCTATTCGCGATTGCAGTATCATGGCTCCTAAAAGGATGAATAGAAGGAGGAATGGAGGTGGTGAAGGCCACGAGTTCATGCTAAGTGTCGAGCTGCCATTCAGATGCTGGTGCAGGCCTTGACCGCTTAGGTCAATCAGTAGGCCATTGCGTATGTTCCTTGATAACGCTCAAACCACACTTCCAACTGAAGTATGAAGTGGACGTTGTCAATAAAGAACCCAACTAGAGGTTGGGGTCGATCCTACAGGGAATATGGAAGATCCAGATTATAGCCGGTAGATGAACTTGTATGGTAATTAGTCACAATGGGGGGATTCTATCAATAATATAAATAAATAGCAGTCAAGATTATATTTGTGAATCAATAATTAAAGGATAACTAGGGTTTGTGTTCCCCATGGGTTCATAACAACTTTGGGTATACACTCGTGAGCTTTACCAATACTTACTTACAGAACTGATAATTTTAGGTTCATTCAAACGATCGACCAAACCCTATTGAATGACTATCCTCAATTACTCGACCAAGTCTCATGTGTTTTGCAAACTAACCATTATCACTAAGTTCCAGATATAACTATCCTGCGAACACAACTCAAGTTAATACAATGATCATCAAGATCAAGGCTCTGTTGTAATTCTCTTTTCCTAATCTCTACCTCTTCGACCAAAGCAAGTAAAGAATTCAAGCACTTCCTAATGTTGCGCACCACTAAGAATCATTAATGATGAAGAGACTGAAATATAAGTAATTAGTATTGGTTTTAGACTCACCTTGTGCAACCTTAACTTGTTAATCCACGATGGTTCCCACAACCCTAGCTATGGAGATTTTATACTCTCGTAGCTGCAAGGTTGTGATTTGTGTTCATTATTGAAGACATAAACCAATACGTACAAAGATGATTGAGAAAAAAATTCCATCAATTAATCCACGGAATCTTGAATAACAAGTAGCAAGAACAAGATGAATTCAAGAAAGGGTTGATCACAAGGTTGAACCAACTCAATTCTCTCTTTCAATGATGTGAAATTGCTTACTACAATGTTTTCCTACTAAAATTAAGTCTATTGTCGTCCTTTATGAAAAATAAAACATAAAAAGTATTTATAGGGAGACAAGAATCCTTTTCCTAAACTAACAGGAGTGTTTTCTATATCTATAGTCGACCTCGTCACGGGTCCACCTACGACTTGTAGGGGCTTCTCACGGTCCGTGGCATAAATTTGTGGCTTTAAGTGTTGGCTGAATTTTGGATAAGTTTTGGGCCAAGGTACGATTCATACCAACATCCTACGACTTGTACCTTGTACTCGTGGCTTGATCCTGATATTTGGAACATTGACTAAACTTCACCACTATCGGTCTGGTACGACTTGTACCTTCATCTCATAGGTCGTAGGGTACTCTCTTACTGAGAATCAGCCTCCTGTGCAATTCATCTGGATTTCATCATGACTGACTTACCACGACTCGTACCACCATGGTACGATCCGTGACAATTCTTAGGGGATCAGTCTTCCAGGTTAAACTTTCAGCTTCTCATCAAGGCCCTCAGTACGACTCTTACCATCCTACAGATCGTATTGTGGACTGCACTTTTTGCCCTTTTTTGCACACTTTTAGCTTCCTTTTACAATTTATTATTCCAAAACCCATTTATGCTGAAATCAAAGGAAAAGTGCCTCATATCCACATAAATATACCTAAGTCCATGCTATTTTCTTAGTTTTGAGCGTCAATAGTTCTGTAAATCCACAGCACATCAACACCCTCAACTTAGGACTTTTGCATGTCCTCAGGAAAAGAAAAAGAAAAACTAAACACGACGCACAACTAGAAAATAAACTTAATATACTACAGTCAAAACTCAAACAAATTTGTGCACTGTATATACAAACTCTATTGACCCTTCCTCTTGAAACATCATCGGGTAATGTATTGCAAGCAACATCAAAACATCATATTCAGGGATCAAGACGTGTCATCTAACTATCAACAAGCAATCAAGTCATCACCTATGTGTTTCACACAGACCAATGGTAAAAGCAAACATAATCCATGTACCCTCATAAAAAATGAAGTCCCCGCTCTAGTATGAATTATCAAATGAAACATGGGACTAGGCAAATGAAGCACTCACTCTCTCAAAGAACTACAAGTATTATGCATCAAATACCAAGGCTTGCCCTTATTTTCTTTGCTTTTGTTTGTTAGATGGTCAAATTAAGATCACTATAGGACTTGATATAGCTTGTAATGTTGCTTAGGGCTAGACATGATAAAGATGAAAGATTTTATGAGTGACTATCCCTTCTTTGGCACTACATTCATTAGCAACACCATTCTCCTATTTCACCCTTCATTCTTTTTGTCTTCTTTTCTTCCCTTTTTCCCATTTTAAAAATATTTGCATGGGTGAGGTGATTTTTTCACAGTTTTCAACAATTTCAAGTTATTTTAAGTTTTATTGTTTTCTCAATATTCTCAAATTTTCAGCTTTTTACTTTTTCACCTCACGACACCTTGTTTCACCATTTTTTTCTCATTCTTTTCTTTCCTTTTCTCCCGCTCCCACCATTTATGCACCCCTACTCTAGCCACCCCCAAACTTAAGCATTTTGCTTATGTTGAGGTTCACAATATCTAAGGAAGGACCAGGGCCAAACAGGTTCATTATAAACAAATTGGTACAGTTAACAGGTAAATCAAAGAAATATGGTCTATTAAGGCTCAAACTTGGGATCAAGGGATTCATGACACTTTGGTAGGGAAGTATAGGCTAAAAGTGAGCTAACACAAAAAAGGCCTATGATCATCTCCTAACCAATCATCCTTAACCTATGCAAAGACCATCCAGGAAAGTTCTAGATCTTCAGCAATATACCGCAATAAATACTAATACCTCACTCGCACATGGTACATGAACTATTTTCACTTTACCTGTCTGGTTCATACATGGTAACTATCACTATTAATAACTAAATGAAATAAAATGATCCACATAAATCATGCATTGTTGTCACAAATACATAGCAAATTTTTTTTAAATAGGGTCAATTTTTCAAAAACAATAAAAGTAGTGCATATCCATCGGCTGAGTATTCCTAAGTTACATTCTAATCAAACAAAAATAACAACTAAAAACAAACAATCCTAACAAATATCGGTTCTACTAGATAACTTGCCTGAGGAAAAAGAAACACTGCAAGAAAAACCCTCGGACAAACAAAAAAATCCCAAAAGTACAAGTACACCCCCCTTTAAAAAATAAGCTTCGTCCCCGAAGCATAAAATATAACCATGAAGGGAAAAGGGACATACCTATGGCTACTCAGACTTCGCCTCTCATGGGTTGCCTCCCATACAATGCCTAATTTAACATCGCAACACGACGCAGGTGGTTTGGTTACTCAGATTTCACCAAACCACCACTTGGGTTGCCTCCCAAGAAGCACCTGATTTAACGTCGTGGCACGATGCAAGTCTCTTGACAAATCAGAATACATCAAGTGACTCATACTCATCCTCAAGTGCTGAGATCACACTTAATTCCTTTGGTTGCTTTATGGTCCGACAGATGTTGAAAGTCACCTCTTCTTTTTTTAGTATGAACTTCAATAGGCCAGCTTCCACATCTACTAGAGCTCTCCCAGTGGCGAGAAATGGTCTACCCAGAATGATGGGACCTCATAATCGACCTCACAATCCAAGATCACGAAGTCCGCTGGGAATATAAACTTATCAACCTTGACGAGCACATCAACTAGGATGCCCATTAGTCTCTTTACTATTCTGTCAGCCATTAGTAGCCGCATGTTGGTTGGTGTGGGGGCTCCTAATCCTATCTTCTTGAAGACCGCCAAGGGCATTATACTCCCACATCACATAGTGCCGTCACAAACTCGACATTACCAATGGTGCGAGGTATCTAGAAGGCCCCTGGGTCTTCCTTTTTCTTATCTAACACCCTTGTTGCTATGGCACTGCAGTGATGGACACTGTCAATCAGCTCATAGCTTACAAATCATTTCTTCGTCACCAGGTACTTCATGAATTTTGCATATCCCGACATCTGCTCTAGTGCTTCGACCAACGGTATATTCACAAAAATTTGTTTAAGCATTGAAAGAAATTTTTGGAACTTACCGTTATCCTCCTTTTTCTTCATATGGTGGCGGTGGTCTTGGGATAGCCTTTTTCACTAGAGTTGCGCGTTGATCAATGTCACATTCCTTCTCACCCCTAGGGGCCTCTTGAAACTCATCATGTTGTGTCACATCACAAATCTCTTCCTTAATCATGCTCTCTTTCATCCTTTCAACTTCAACAGGGAACGGGGGGTCAACTGTGGTTTTAACACTCCTAGTCATCACTGCCATGCAATGAGCATCATTCTTTGGATTCTAGACAGTGTTGCTAGTAAGTGTACCCTTTTGCCTAGGGTTCATTGATGCTGACATTTTCCCAAGTTGGTGTTCTATCTTCTTGATTGCGGTGGCGTGAGATTCCACTTTCTGACCCATCCAAGATAAGTCACTTTGAATTTCTTTTAACTGATCATCCATAGACCTCACCTTTTTTAGCATTTCGTCCATCATACTCTCCAACTTTGATTGTCCAGCCTCCCTTTCTCGTGCGTTACGAGGCACATAGACTCCAGCCCGGTCATTGCAATATCTATCATTTCTTCTCCATTCTCCCTCTCGCTCATGACCATGGCTCCTATCTTTGAACCCGTTCCTGTTGTAGTTGTCTCTGTATTGGTTCCGACCTTGATTTCCAAAACCTTGGCGCCAATTGGCTCGGAAACCCGCCACCTAGCTATCTAGAAAGTTTGCCTCTTTCTCAGAATCAGAGTGATCTGCTCCCTGCTCCCTTCCTTGAGTTCCCACTACATTTACCTTTTTGGCTCCTGCTCCCATGATATGCTTTGTCAGCAAATCTAATGATGTGTGCATGTGAGCCAACTCCTGATCACGTTCTTCCTCCTTCCTTCATTGGTTTGTAGTCAAACCTACAACATATGTACCTTCCACTGCATCAGCCTTCCTCGTATGGCAGGCCCTATTTGTCTTTGTCACCCTGTCAAGGATAGTGGCTGCTTCCTCTCAGGTGTGACTCATCAATGCTCCACCCGCCACTTTGTCTGCTACAACCTTGGTGCTATTATTAAGAGACCTGTAAAAGATTTCCAACAAACTGTCATATGGGATTTTATGATTCGGGCACTTAGTCAACTTCTTTTTAAACCTCAATCAGGTTTCATGAAGTGCCTCTATCTTAATTTTCCGGAAGTTGTAGATCTCATCTTTTAATTGTAACATCCTTGATGGTGGAAAGAATCTCTCAAAGAAGGCTTGTTTAACCTCCCTCCAATTGGTTATGGAGTCGTTGGGCAACTTCGATAACCATAAAGTAGTTTCCCCAAATAGAGAGAAAGGGAAGAGTCGGAGTCTTATTGCATCCTGGCTTATTCCGGGCAACCTGTATGCCTTGCATATTCCTAGAAAGTTCATCAAATGTAGGTTGGCATCATCCGTTACGTGGCCCCCGAACACCCCCATCATATTTAGTAATTGAATGATGGTTCTCGTAATGTCAAATTTGGCCCCAACGAGTAGTGGTGGTGGCACAATTGCTCTAGTTGACCCAACCTCATCAATATCTGGGTCCTCATCATTGAAGAACTGAGGGGCAAATCTCTGAGCTTGGTTGCCCCTCAAATGTCGACCAACGTTTACCACCTCATCTCTACCATCACTAGCCTGCTGAAGTGCAACTAATCGAGCTAGCTCGTCTTTCCTAGCTTCTTCATCTATGCGGGATTCTCTCTGCTCTGGGTTTTTACATTCTATGCAGTGCTCGTTCGATTTCGAATTTAGTGGAACAAGGGGGTCTCCTCTACTCTGAGTGCTTGGAATCACCGTTGGACATCCTGTGAATAATCAAAAACACAAAAAATAAATGTAATTAAAGAAATAAATACCAAAAAGTTAACTACAAGCAAATAACCTACTCTTAGTCGTATTCCCCAGCAATGGTGCCACTTTTTGATAACGCTCATCACACTTCCAACTAAAGTATGAAGTGGATGTTGTCAATAAAGAACCCAACAAGAGGTTGGGGTCGATCCCACAGGGAATATGGAAGATCTAGATTACAGGCGGAGGTGAACTTGTATGGTAATTACTTCACAATAGGGGGATTCTAATAAAAATCAATAATAAAAATAAACAATAGTCAAGATTATATTTTTGAATCAATAATTAAAGGATAACTAGGATTTGTGTTCCCCATGGGTTCATAACAGCTTTGGGTATACACTCGTGAGCTTTACCAATACTTAGTTAAAGAACTGATAATTTAGGTTCATTCAAACGATCGACCAATTCCTATTGAATGACTATCCTCAATTACTCGACCAAGTCTCATGAGTTTTGCAAACTAACTGTTATCACTAAGTTCCAGATATAACTATCCTGCGACCACAACTCAAGTTAATACAATGATCATCAAGATTAAAGCTCTGTTGTATTTCTCTTTTCCTAATTTCTACCTCTTAGACCAAAGCAAGTAAAGAATTCAGGCACTTCCTAATGTTGCGCACCACTAACAATCATTAAAGATGAAGAGTCTACAATATAAGTGATTAGTATTGGTTTTAGACTCACCTTGTGCAACCCTAACTTGTTTATCCGCCATGGTTTCCACAACCCTACCTATGGAGGTTTTAGCCTCTCATAATTGCAAGGTTGTGATTTGTTTTCATTATTGAAGACATTAAACAATACGTACAAAGATGATTGAGAAAAACAATTCCTTCAATTAATCCACGAAATCTTGAATAACAAGTAGCAAGAACAAGATGAATTCAAGTAAAGGTTGATCACAAGTTTGAACCAAATCAATTCTCTATTTCAATGATGTGAAATTTCTTACTACAATGTTTTCCTACTAAAATTAAGTATATTCGTCATCCTCTATGAAAAATAAAACATAAAAAGTATTTATAGGAACACAAGAATCCTTTTCCTAAACTAACAGGACTGCTTTCCATATCTGTAGCCGACCTCATCATAGGTCCACCTACGAATCGTAGGGGCTTCTCACGGACCATGGCATCAACTCGTGGCTTGAAGTGTTGGCTGAATTTTTGCTAAGTGTTGGGCCAAGGTACGATTCGTACCAACATCCTAAGACTTGTACATTGCACCCGTGGCTTGATCCTCATATTTTGAACTTTGTCTGAACTTCACCACGACGGGTATGGTACAACTCGTACTTTCATCTCACGGGTTGTAGGTGTCACGTCTCGCCTTGGAGGTATGACTAGAACCTGGTGCCTTACTAGGACCTAAACTTCTAGACTGCTGAGCCTAAGCACTTTTGGTGCCTGACTAGCTCTAACTCTGATTTATGGAATCAATGGTCTATATAACGTCTGTAAGTACAGCCCCCGGCCAGATAGGCCTATAGCCACCTATACAACCACAACAGCTAACTAGAACCCTATCAACATAAGGGAGCCTATGCGGGTAGACAAGGCCACCATGCTGTCTAATCACTTCTGAATCAAGAAAATAGGAGCTAAACTGCTACATGACTAATAAGGTCACCACTACTAACTGAATAAGGCCCCACATGACCATCGTAAATAGGCTAAGACATGCACACGGCCTCACACGACCGGTATAACTAACCACAAGGAATACACAATCTGCAAGCCTCTAAGAATACTGATAAAATGGTCGGAACAGGGCCCCGTCCTACCCATACTCTACAATAAAAGAAAAGAAATAAACCTCTAGTTGTCTAGCTCCGAATGACAGGAGCTGATGACTCTATGTGCTGGCTGGAATCACGAGGTATCGACTCCTCGTCTATAAGTACCTGCAGGCAAGTAATGTATCGCCCCAAACGGGCGTCAGTACCACTGGTACCGAGTATGCAAAGCAAAAACTGAACATGACTGAAGATAAGCAATAGTACTGATAGTTCTGAATAGCAGAAAATAGTTAAGACTATTGGGGATGGCGAAATCTGAAATGAGCTTATCTGTACTGAAGCAGATAAAAGTCATACCTATTGCTGCGGCGTCTTGCTATTTATTACTCTAGTAAATAACCTACATATATTTATATATATATATAGCATACAAGGACCTATACCAACCCCC
Source organism: Datura wrightii (assembly GCA_035772735.1). Lineage (NCBI taxonomy): Eukaryota > Viridiplantae > Streptophyta > Magnoliopsida > Solanales > Solanaceae > Datura > Datura wrightii. The sequence continues at coordinate 49,006,560 of JASDFA010000019.1, forward strand.
ATAAGCCGGAAGGTGCCAACCAACACACAATCTATATATCCTTACCCGAGTTAAAACCATCAAAAAGTAAATCACTCCACTCGCCTACTAACTATGAGAACCTCTACTGGCTTCCTGGGTATGCAGCTTGGGCGCTATGGGCCCCTGTCTATAACTGTATCTGAGTTCGGAGGACTCCTGTAACTATATCTGATATCTGTATCTATATCTGTAATCCATGCCCTAGGCGCAAGCGCTCGACAGGGTATACTCTAATGCTATGTTGATCAACCTGTAATGGGGAATACTGCATCCCATCTTCGTCCTACTGCGGACGGCATGCCACTCCTTGGAGTGACGAATCCTCACCCTCAGGCGTGCAAGTCGACACAACTATTAACCTAGGGGTGGCGAGGACGCTCTAAGGGTGCCCTCATAGCACTAACAAGTCTCAACAAACAATAATCACGTATAGCAAGCATGTTCCATCTGAAAATACTATCCATGTTTTGATATTCTATTCTGAATCTCTTTTCTTCATTAAACTGATTCTATTATTGAGCTAACTATATCTAAAATAATATCTGGCTGTCTGATACTAACTTACTAATTTTTATTCTGAATATAGCATAATAACATAAAACATGCTTGCTGGACTCAATACTGGAATCAATACTCAACTTCTGGATTCTTTCTCTTAGAATTCACTCTATTTGCTATACTAGGATTACTAACTTGCCGAAGGAACTGGCTTTACATACCTCGATCTCTGACTTCTTGGCTAACTGGCGTAACTTGGCCAGTATCCAGCTATATCTCCCAACTGCATTCATAATTATAACAGTTAGAACTAAATTCATCAATACTCAAGAAGAAAATATCACTTTTAATATATATATATATAGTCCGAACTTTGGTTTATCGAAAAACGGCTGGAAACTCGCTATTTCTCGAAATTCCAAAAGGGAGAAATACTCACTTTAGGGCTAGGAGTATATTGACACTAATTTGGAGCAATTCCACTTACCTTAGTTCGGTAGCACGACAGTGCGCCGACCGAATTTCATGAAACTAAGCCTATGGAAATGCTCCTTGCTGCTTAACACCTCACTACCCAAGGTTATACCGAGTTTAGACCACGTGTAACGGCGTAATCAAAAGGAAATTATAGCATACCCTTCGCACCCTCTGTTTCTAGGTTACTCTCTCTATGAGTTTCTGGAAATGTTATGAAATTTAACATTTAAACTAAAGTTTGGAGGATTTTATATTTGGGGCTGCACCTCACCTCCGTGGCACGTTGGCCATCACGGAGGTGAGCCTCCGTGGCACGTTGGCCATCGTGGAGGAGGTCTGCCAGCCTCCTCTTGCGATGGTTCGACGTGTCTCTTATCCGGTCTTTCCCCGCGCCCTTCACCAGCATGTATGGCATTCAAAATCTCTTAACCAACATGCGAATAGGCCATCCAAATGTCAAGAATTTATGGGATGTAACATCCTCCCACCTTAAGAACATTCATCCTCGAATGTAAACTTCTACTTATAGGAATCTCAACTTACTCGACTTACTTTTAGAAAAATTTTGGAAGAGTTTCCCCTGTAATATGGATTATGTCAAAAACCTGCAATGCAGAAAAGTCCAATACAGGCAGTCCACACAATACCATAGTATTCATCACGTAAAAGACTAGAGTCGACTATCTTATTTTTACATATAATATAAGGAATTTCATATGATAACAATACTAAACATACTTCTTGACTGACTAGGCTTGAAATAAGTGAGGATATCTAATTTTTATATCTTCCTCTGCTTCCCAAGTTATCTCTTCTCGCTTCCTGTTATGCCATAATACTTTGACAGAAGCAATATCTTTAGTTCACAATCTACGAATCTGTCTGTCTAGTATGGCTATTGGAACCTCTTCATAGGCTAGCTCTTACGTAACTTGGACATCCTAGACTAGGAAAACTCAGGAGGGGTCTCCTATGTACTTTCTTAGCATAGATACGTGGAAAACTGGATGAACGGACTCTAATTCTAGAGGCAAGTTCAACTGGTAAGCCACTTGGCCTACTCTCTGTCGAATCTGATAAGGCCCAATGAATCTCGGACTGAGCTTACCTTTCTTGCCGAATCTCATTACCCCTTTCATTGGGGATACTTTCAAAAATACCTAGTCATTCACATTAAATTCTAGGTTTTTGTGCCACACATCAACATATGATTTCTGGCGGCTCTGAGCAGTCAGTAGGCATTCTCTGATAAGCTTTACCTTCTCCTCCGACTGATGAATAATATTTGGCCCAATCAGCGCTGACTCTCCTACTTCAAACCAGCCAACTGGCGATCTACATTTTCGCCCATACAATGCCTCAAAGGGCGCCATTTGGATAGCTGAGTGGTAACTATTGTTATAAGCAAACTCAATTAGTAGTAAATGCTCATCCCATCCACCTCCAAAGTCCATCACACACGCCCGTAGCATATCCTCGAGCGTCTGAATAGTGTGTTCCGCCTGTCCATCCGTCTGAGGGTGGAATGTTGTGCTCAAATTAATCTGCGTCCCCAAACCTCTCTGAAATGACTGCCAAAATCTAGCTGTAAATTGTACTCCTCTGTCAGAGATAATAGATACTAGAACACTGTGTAATCTTACTATTTCTCTGATATACAATTCGTCGTAGTCTTCAGCAGAGAAAGTAGCTTTTACTGGAAGGAAATGGGCTGATTTCGTCAGTCTGTCAACAATTACCCAAATTGAGTCATGTCTATGCCTGGTACGGGGTAATCCTGCTACAAAGTCCATGTTTACTGTTTCCCACATCCAAAGAGGCACAGCTATGTCCTGAGTCAATCCGCTTGGTTTCTGGTGTTCCGTTTTTGCTTGCTGGCAGTTAGGACACTAGGCTGCAAATTCTGCTATTTCCCTCTTTATACTTGGCCACCAGTAGATTTCTTTGATATCATGGTACATTTTTGTCGTGCCTGGGTGGAGAGAATAACGGGCATAATGTACCTCACTCATAATCTGCTGGCTAAGCCCTAAAACATCTAGGACACAAAGGCGGCCTTTACATCGCAACACTTCATCCTCAGTTACCTGAAAATCTGGTGCTTTCCCTTGCTGAACTCTATCTTTAAGTTGAGCCAGGTCAGGATCTTCATACTGCCGTTCCTTTACCTCCACAACTGATGAAGACATTATGGTGTTCTGAATTATCGCTCTGTTGTCCTCTGTTTCTGCTTCACGAACGGCTAAACTGGCTAATTGGTGTATTTCTCTGGCCAAATCTCATTGCTCGGGCTGCAAGTACGCCAAACTCCCCATGGATTTGCAGCTGAGGGCATCTGCTACTACGTTGGCCCTCCCCGGATGATACAGAATGTTCACATCATAATCTTTCAATAACTCCAACCAGTGTGTTGCCGCAAATTCAGCTCTCTCTGAGTGAATATATATTGTAGGCTCTTATGGTCAGTGAAAATATATACATGGACGCCATACAAGTAATGTCTCCATATATTTAGGGCGTGGATCACTGCGACTAAATCCAGGTCGTGGGTAGGATAATTCTTTTCGTGTTTCCTCAGCTGTCTGGAAGCATAAGTAATTACTTTACCATGTTGCATCAACATGCATCCTAACCCAACACCCGATGCATTGCAATACACTACATAACCCTATGTACCTTCTGGGAACGCTAACAATGGGGTGGAAGTTAATCTGTCTTTCAATTCTTGGAAACTCTACTCACATGCCTCTGTCTAGTGAAACTTTACTTCTTTCTGCGTTAGCTTAGTCAGAGGTGCCTCTATGGTGGAGAATCCTTCAATAAATCTTCTATAGTACCCTGCTAGTCCCAAAAAACTGCGGACTTCAGTCGGAGTGGTTGGTATGGGCCATGTTTTGACTGCTTCTATTTTCTGCATGTCTACCTGTATACCAGCATCCGATACAATATGCCCCAAAAAAGCTACTGAGTTCAGCCAGAATTCACATTTGGAGAACTTGGCATACAACTAATGGTCCCTGAGAATCTGGAGTACTATTCGCAAATGATCCTAGTGGTCTGCCTCTAAGCGAGAATATACCAGAATATCATCAATAAACACTATCACGAACAGGTCCAAGTATGGTCTGAAGATGCTGTTCATCAGGTCCATGAATACTGCGGGAGCATTCGTCAGCCCAAAAGACATAACTAGGAATTCAAAGTGGTCGTATCTAGTCCAGAAGGCAGTCTTTGGAATGACCCTTTCACGAACTCGAACCTTATGATATCCGGATCGTAAGTCAATCTTGGAGAAATATCTGGCCCCCTGTAACTGATCAAACAAATCATCTATTCTGGGAAGCGGATACTTTTTCTTAATTGTAACCTTATTCAACTACCAGTAATCTATACACATGCGAAGCGAGCCATCCTTCTTTCTCACAAATAGAACTTGCGCACCCCAAGGTGAAATACTCGGACTGATAAAGCCCTTATCTAACAGATCCTTCAGCTGCTCCTTTAATTCTCTGAGTTCAGCAGGAGCCATACGATACGGAGGAATTGATATGGGCTGAGTGCCTGGTAACAAATCAATTGCAAAATCTATCTCTCTTTTTGGAGGAATGCTAGGCAGCTCATCTGGGAACACATCAGGGAATTCATTAACCACTAGAATAGATTGGAGAGTCGGAGGCTCTACCCGAACATCCTGGACTCTGACTAGGTGGTAAATGCATCCCTTAGCTATCAACTTCCTCGCATGAAGGTAGGAAATAAACCTACCTTTTGGCGTAGCTGTGCTGCCCTTCCACTCTCATACTGCCTCCCCTAGAAAGTGGAATCGGACCATCTTGGTCCAACATTCTACATTTGCATAGCATGGCACCAACCAATCTATACCCATAATGGCATCAAAATCAATCATCTCTAATTCTACCAGATCTACTGTGGTCTGATGATCAGCAACCTCTACTGTACACCCTCGATAAACCCTTCTGGCTGTAATGGAGTCACCGACAGGTGTAGATACTGAAAAAGGCTGCTAAAGCAATTCTGGTGCAACATTAAACTTTCGAGCCACAAATGGGGTAACATAGGATAGAGTAGACCCTGGATCAATCAATACATAAGAAGGGTGTGAACAAATAGTCATCATACCTGTTACCACATCTGGAGACGTCTCTGAGTCCTCTCTTCTTGGCAATGCATAGGTACGGCTTGGGCCCGTACTGAGCTAGAGGCTCCTGATCTACCTCGGCCTCTACCTACTAGACATGAGGGCCTACGCCCTACCGAGGCTGCTGGAGCTCGCGGCCCTACTGACTCCCTATCCTGATTATCTTGGCTACCTTGACCTCTGGCTGGATAGTCTCTCATTACATGACCCTCCCGCCCGCATATATAACACCATCTGGAGCCATATCTGCAAGCTCCAGTGTGGGGTCAGCTGCAAATAGGGCAAGGTGGGGGTATGTATCTGCTCTGCTCTGCCCTTCTCTGCTAAGGTGAATCTACCGTCCAAGAACTGCCACCCGACTCTAACTTTCCTCGGCGAATAAATCTATCCCTCTGCTGCTGTGATGGAGGTGGGGGTCTAGCTGGCCTGTCTGACAATTGGGGCCTGGGTCCTCTCTGAATCTCCCTCTGTATTTCATCTGGTCTATCCCGGCGGCGCTGCTCCTAATTAATACGTCTACTGTCCTGTTGCCGCTATCTAAGGCCCTCAATAAGCTGGGCAAAGGCCTACACCCGAGCAATGTCCATATCTTCCCGCAATGTATCTGTCATGCATGCCTCAATGTATTCTGGGTTTAGACCCATAATAAACCGGTGGACTCTAGATGGCATGGTGTCCACAAAAGCTAGAGCATAGTGGGATAAGGAATCAAATTATAGGGCATATTCTCGTACGCTCCTCGCCCCTTACTCCAAGTGCAAGAACTGGTCCATCCGGGCCTGCCGGATCTCCCATGGCAAATAACGGTCCAGGAAAGCCTCTGAAAAGGTGGATCGGGTTGGAGGAGAAACGTCCCTCCCTCGAGACCTTTCCTAGCTCTCGTACCACAACACAATAATATCTCGCAACCGGAGTACTGCTAACTCAACTGATTCTGTAGGTGTTACATGCATGACCAGGAAGATTTTCTGCATCTGGTCCAGGAAATCCTGGGGGTCCTCTGCCAGATCTGACACTGTGAACTATGGGGGACCTAATGCCAAAAATTCCCTAACCCTCGAACTGCCAGGTAAACCTGATGGCTCTGCTGTTACGGGTGGCACTGACTGGCGTTGAGTGGCCATCATTTGTGCCAACATAACTACTGCGCTTCGAATTTCCTGGTCAGATGGTGTAGGTAAAGGAGCTGTCGGAGGCGATGTCTCCTCAAGTGGCTCCTGGTGGGGCGAGGACTGCTGAGAAGGCTGTGATGATGCCTCTGTATCGCCCTCAGATCGGGTTGATTCTAAAGGAAGCTGAGGCATCCTACTGGTGTCTTCTCTTACTGCAGTATCCAGTCTTCTGCCTGTGGCGGGGTGTCGCTGGTCTTCCATTTTATCTGTAAACAAAGAGTAAGATAAGTTTTAGGAACTCAACCCTATACTGTACTGCTCTATGGCACGATTGAGTATCAAGGAAGAGTAACCATCCTATAATGCCTTGCAGCCTCCTGCTAATAGTATGTGGTGCACAACAGATCCATAGAAAAGACTCTACTTAGCACGGCTTGCAGATTCCCTTGGATACGACCTGCTCTGATACCAAGTTTGTCACGCCCCGCCTTGGGGGGTATGATTAGCACCTGGTGCCCTACTAGGACCTAAACTGCTAGACTACTGAGTCTAAGCACTTCTGGTGCCTGACTGGCTCTAACCCTGATTTATGGAATCAACGGGCTATATAAAGGCTATAAGTACAGCCCCCAGCCGGCTAGGCCTACAGCCACCTGAACCCTATCAACATAAGGGAACCTATTCGGGCTGACAAGGCCATCATGCTGTCTAATCACTTCTGAATTAAGAAAAAAGGAGCTAAACTACTACGTGACTGACAAGGTCACCACTACTAACTGAATAAGGCCCCACACGACCATCATAAATAGGCTAAGACACACACGACCTTACATGACCGGTATAACTAACTACAGGGAATACACAATCGGCAAGCCTCTAAGAATATTGATAAAAAGGTCGGAATAGGGCCCCGACCTACCCATACAGTACAACAAAAGAAAATAAATAAACCTCTAGCTTTCTAGCTCCGGATGACAGGAGCTGATGACTCTATGTGCCGGCTGAAAACACGAGGTATTGGCTCCTCATCTATGAGTACCTGTAGGAAAGTAATGCAATGCCCCAAACGGGCGTCAGTACCACTGGTATCGAGTATGCAAAGCAAAAACTGAACATGACTAAAGATAAGCAATAGTACTGATAGTTCTGAATAGCAGAAAATAGTTAAGACTGTTGGGGATGGCGAAATCTGAAATGAGCTTATCTGTACTGAAAAGCAGATGAAAGTCATACCTATTGCTACGGCGTCTTGCTATTTATTAATCTAGTAAATAACCTAAGGTATATATATATAGCATACAAGGACCTATACCAGTCCCCATAAGCCGGAAGGTGTCAACCAACACACAATCTATATACCCTTACCCGAGTCAAAACCATCCAAAAGTAAATCACTCCACTCGCCTACTAACTATGAGAACCTCTACTGGCTCCCTGGGTATGCAGCTTGGGTGCTCTAGGCCCCTGACTATAACTGTATCTGAGTTCGTAGGACTCATGTAACTATATCTAATATTTGGATATGTATCTGTAATCTGTGCCCTGGGCGCAAACACTCGACAGGGTATACTGTAATGCTATGATGAGTAGCCTGTTATGGGGAATACTGCATCCTATCTTCGTCCTACTGTAGACGGCATGCCACTCCTTGGAGTGACGAATCCTCACCCTCTGGCGGGCGAGTGGACGCAACTATTAACCCAGGGGCGGCGAGGACGCTCTAAGGGTGCCCTCATAGTACAAACAGGTCTCAACAAACAATAATCACGTATAGCAAGCATGTTCGATCTGAAAATACCATCCATGTTTTGATATTCTATTCTGAATCTCTTTTCTGCATTACACTGATTTTGTTACTGAGCTAACTATATCTAAAATAATATCTGGTTGTCTGATACTGACTTACTGATTTTAATTCTAAATATAGCATAATAACATAAAACATGCTTGCTGGACTCATACTGGACTAAATAATCAACTTCTGGATTCTTTCTCTTAGAATTCACTCTATTTGCTATATTAGGATTACTAACTTGCCAAAGGAACTGGTTTTACATACCTCGATCTCTGACTTCTGGGCTAACTAGCGTAACTTGGTCAGTATCCAGCGATTTCTCCCAACTGCATTCATAATTATAACAGTTAGAACTAAATTCATCAATGCTCTAGAAGAAAATATCACTTTTAATATATATATATATATATATATATATATATAGAGTCCAAACTTTGGCTTATTGAAAAACGGCCAAAAGATCGCTATTTCTCGAAAGTCTAGAAGGGAGAAATACTCACTTTAGGGCTAGGAGTATATTGACACTAATTTGGAGCAATTCCACTTACCTTAAATCGGTAGCACGACGGTGCGCCGGCCGAATTTCATGAAACTAAACCCGTAGGAATGCTCCTTGTTGCTTAATACCTCACTACCCAAGGTTATACTGAGTTTGGACCGCGTGTAACAACGTAATCAAAAGGAAATTATAGCATACGCTTCGCACCCTCTGTTTCTTGGTTACTCTCTCTGTGAGTTTCTGGAAATTTTATGAAATTTAACATTTAAACCGAAGTTTGGAGGCTTTTATATTTTGGGCTACACCTCACCTCCGTGGCACGTTGGCCATCGCAGAGGAGGTCTGCCAGCCTCCTCTTGCGATGGTTCGACGTGTCGCTTATCCGGTCTTTCCCCGCGCCCTTCACCAGCATGTATGGCATTCAAAAACTCTTAACCAACACGCGAATAGGCCATCTAAATGTCAAGAATTTATGGAGTGTAACAGTAGGGTACTCTCATACTGAGAATCAGCCTCTTGTGCAATTCTTCCGGATTTCATCACGACTGACTTACCACGACTCGTACCACTATGGTACAATCCATGACAAGTCTCAGGGGATCAGTCTTCCAAGTAAAACTTTCAGCACTCATCAAGGCCCTCAGTATGTCTCAAGGGATCAGTCTTCCTTGCTATTTTCTTAGTTTTGAACGTCAATAGTGCAGTAAATCAACAACATATCATTCCTCATAAAAGTAATGCGGCGGCGACCAGAGTCTGAGACTTCTTGAGGATGAACTAATTCATGAATTGAATCAAATGGGGCCTTTTAATTTAACTAATTTGAACTTAATTAAACTAAAGAGGCACGCACACCGTAGTTCTTGGGGTCCAAGGTAAATGAGGACCCGCATGAATTCATTCATGAGATTGTCATGATCACCCAGGTTATGGGGGTGAGCAGTGTTGAGTGCGCAGAGTTGGCATCCTACCAGCTGAAGGGGGTTGTGCATATTTGGTTCCACTAGTGGAAGGAAAGCTGAGTCGCTGGAGCAGGTCCAGTCACATGGGAGGAGTTTCAGGTTGCATTCCTCGATCGGTTCTTCCCTCGAGAGATGAGGGAGTTGAAAGCAGCTGAATTTGTGAATCTAAAGCAAGTAAGGATGACTGTTCAGGGGTATGCCCTTGAGTTCACCCATCTATCTAAGTATACCCCGGAGTTAGTGACCGACCAACGGGCGCGGGGGAGTAGATTTATGCATGGTATAGCAGGATATTTGGACAAGGACTATAGGACAGCTATGCTTCACCAGGATATGGACTTCCCTCGTATAGTGTTGTATGCCCAACATATGGAGACAACACACTCGAGGGAAAGGGAGGCCAAGAGGGCCAGGATCGAGGACCACAAGTTCTCTCAATAGAGAGTCGATGGTGGGCGTCAACAGCAGACCCACCAGAGATCCTTAGCCCCAGCATCTTCAGCGCTGAGTGTGCCATCTAGGCACAGACATGATCAGAGAGGGCAAGCGTCAGGCTCTAGGGGTTATAGAAGCAGACCCGCAGATTCTAGCATCCCAGCTTGCCATAGATGTGGCTGAGGGAACACAAGCCAGTGCCTGGCAGGGTCAGGAGCTTGTTTTGGATGTGGGCAGCCTGGACATATGTTTAGAGATTGTCCCACTACGAGACAGGACCAGGTTGAGGATCGAGGCCTAGCTTCTAGTTCAGCAGCCCTTCCCCCATGCACAACACATTAGGGGCATCCAATAGTGCAGCTGACAGACAGTGCCAAAATAGATTCTATGCCTTATCCACTCGTCAGGAGCAGGAGGCCTCACCGGATGTAGTCACCGGTATGTTGAAAGTCTCTCATATTGATGTATATGCTTTGTTATATCAAGGGTCTACCTTGTCTTTCGTGACACCTTATGTGGCCAGTAGCTTCAGAGTCAGTCCCAATGCCTTATCATAGCCCTTCTCAGTTTCTACTCTAGTAGGTGACTCTGTTATAGCTAGACGAGTGTATAGAGATTGCCCGGTCTCAGTTCTTCATAAAGTCACTTCAGTAGACTTGATAGAATTAGCCATGACTGATTTCGATGTTATTCTCGGTATGGATTGGCTATTGGCATGTTATGCTTCAGTTAATTATAGGATCCAGACAGTAGAGTTCAGATTTCCGGGAGCCAGTCTTAGAATGGGAGGGTAGTTCAGCTGTGCCTGTAGTTCGATTTATTTCCTACCTTAACGCCAGAAAGATGATTTCTAAGGGTAGTTTTGTACCATCTAATTAGGGTTAAGGATGTGGAGTCCGAGGCGGTAAAGAATTTGCCTAAACTGGTGAACCCATCAGATATCAAGAGCTTTTGGGGCTTAGCAGGTTACTATCAAAGCTTTGCGGAGGGTTTTTCATATATTGTCGCACCATTGACCAAGTTGACTTAGAAGAAGGTGAAGTTTCAATGGTCGGAGGCTTATGAGAAAAGCTTCCAAGAGTTGAAGACCCGACTCACTTCAGCACCAGTGTTGACTCTATCCGAGGGTATGGATTGCTTTGTAGTGTCTTGTGATACTTCACGAGTTGTACCCGGATGTGTGTTGATGCAACATGGGAAGGTGATAGCATATTCCTCGAGACAGTTGAAAGTTCATGAAAAGAACTACCTGACCCATGATCTTGAATTGGCCTCGGTGGTGTTTGCATTGAATATGTGGCAGCATTACTTGTATGGGGTCCATGTGGATGTATTCACAGATCACAAGAGCTTGCAATATGTGTTCACGCAGAAATACCTCAATCTTCGGCAAAGAAGGTAGTTGGAGCTACTTAAAAACTATGATATGAGTGTTCTTTACCACCTTGGTAATGTTAATGTGGTAGCGGACACACTTAGTAGACTTTCTATGGAGATTGTGTTCCACATGGATGAGGGAAAGAAAGAGTTGGTGAAAGATGTCCATCAACTTGCGAGGTTGGGAGTTAGATTGGTCGACTCGACCAATGTTAGCATTATTGTGCAAAATGGATCAAAATCATCCTTGGTGATGGATGTGAAAGCCAGGCAAGATAGGGATCCAATTCTAGTAAAGCTGAAGGAAGCCATTGGAAGTCAGAAGGTGGAGGTCTTCTCCCAAGGGAGAGATGGGGTGTTGCGGTACTAGGGCCATCTATGTGTTCCAGATGTTGATGATTTGAGGAACCGGATATTTCATGAGGCACATGGATCTAGGGTCTTCTATCCATTCAGGTTCCACCAAGATGTATCTTGACTTGCGGGAAATATATTGTTGGAACGACATGAAGAATTGCAGAATTCGTAGCTAAGTGCCTGAACTGTCAACAAGTGAAAGTTGAACATCGAAGACCAGGAGGCGTATTATAGGATATTAACATTCCTACTCGAAAGTGGGAAGAGATTAAATATGGATTTCATTACAGGCCTACCTCATACTCGCCGACACTATGATTCCATTTTGGTGGTGGCCGACAAGTTGACCAAGGCTGCAACTTTCTACTGTTCAAAACCACAGATTCATCAGATGATTATGTTAGATTGAATATTTGGGAGTTGGTTCGACTTCATGGAGTGCCCTTGTCTATTATTTCAGACCGAGGTACTCAGTTTACCTCTCAGTTTTGGCTGTCTTTCCAAAAAGGGCTCGGGAGTCAGGTTAAACTCAGCACAACATTTCATCCGCAAACAGATGGTCAAGCGGAGCAGAAAATTCAAACTCTTAAGGACATATTGAGAGCCTGTGTGATGGATTTTAAAGGTAGTTGGGATGATCACCTGCCCTTGATCAATTTTTGTTATAATAACAACTATCACTCCAGTATCCAAATGGCACCGTTTGAAGCTCTTTACGAGTGGAGGTGTAGGTCGCCCATCGGATGGTTTGAGGTTGGTGAGGCAGCTATGATAGGTCCAGGCTGAAAACTGCTCAGGTTGTCAAAAGTCATATGCGGATGTGAAAAGAAGAGATTTGGAGTTTGAGGTTAACGATTGGGCATTTCTAAAGGTATCTCCCATGAAGGGAGTCATGCGGTTCGGAAAGAAAGGAAAACTCAGTCCCCTATATTAGTCCCTACCGGGTTATGAGAAAAGTTGGTAAGGTAAAATATGAGTTGGACTTGCCATCAGAGTTATCTTCAATTCATCCCGTCTTTCATGTATTGCTCTTGCAAAAGTGCTTGGGTGACCCATCTTTAGTTGTCCCAATGGAAAGTGTTGGTGTGGGAGATAGCCTCAATTATGAGTAAATTCCAGTTGCGTCTTGGATCATCAGGTTCGGACGCTGAGGAACAAAGAAGTAGCTTCGGTGAAGGTGTTGTGGAGAAACCAGCATATTGAGGGAGCTACGTAGGAAGCCGAAGCGGCTACGATGGCTAAATACCCCCACCTGTTCCCTACCGGCTCAATTCCAGTTTGAGGTATCAGTTTTTTCCCTAATTCTCTAATTAGTTTCCATGTTCAGTTCATGTGCGCATGTTTGAATAATGTTATGATATATATATGTGATGTCTGAATTTAGTGCAGCTAAGTAGTTCTTCTCAGAGATAGTCATTCCGTCAGTTTTTGGTTAAAATAATCAGTATTTGCATATGAAAATTTCATGCATCTGTTTTCTTCTTGTTTTAACATTCGAGGGTGAATATTCCCAAGGGGGAGATATTTTCATACCTCTAGAACCCAAGGATCATACCTGAGAGTCAAACGGGGAAAATCTAGGAAATGAAGCTTCAGTTGCAGAACGAGTCGATGGATGACTCGTGAGGAGACCCCACGAGTCGTCAGGTGGCTCGTGGGGAGGCCTGGGGGAAGTAAAGGACTGAGGTCCCCACGAGTGAGGTAACAACTCAGGGTCAGCCACCACAAGTCGTCATGTCACCATGGGGTGGTGTGGAAATATAAATGGAGGAGCTATCCAGTGTACTTAACGGAAGAGACCCCACAAGTCATGGTCTGTCCTAATGACTCGTGAGGTGAGTCATGATTAAGTAAAGGGGATTTTATTAAATGCTAAGGCATTGTACATAATGGGAGGTGGCAACGAGTTGTGACCAGTGTCAACGGGTCGTTAAGTCACCCGTTGCAAGCCCTAAAGGACCAATTAGCCAGTGCACCAGATGAGCGACATATCGAGTCATTTGGGCCAATAACGATCTGTCAGGTCATCCGTTAGGACCACCTGGCAGTGTTTTCGTACGAATTCAATAAGGGTATTTTCATAATTTCTAAGCTTCTAAGACCTATACTACGTCATTTAAGGCTAGTTTTACAGGGTTTTAAGAGGGGAAAACCTATTCTAAGCTAGTTCATTCCATGCATGCAAACATGAGAGCTTGAAGGGAGGATTTGGAGCAAGTTTTGAAGGTTTCCAATTGGGATCTCAGCTAGGTAATTAGAGGGTGTTAGAATTCACCATTACCAGGTATGTAAGGCTATGAGTGGGTGTCTTCTTCCATGCCTATGCCCAATTCCTATAAAAATATGATAATTTATCTATGATCAAGTATGGGTTTTACTGAATTGCATAATTCTACAATTTCTATACATGGGTATGATTAGATTGCATTTATATTGATGAATTGTAAAGCTTGGGAAGATTCTAAATTATTTTCAATACAAAAATTATTTTCCAAAAATCTTGAATTTAAAATGCCCATGGATGAGAAGTTCATAAAGGTAGTGAATGATGATGAATGCATGATAATGTTGAGATTTGATGATGAAAAACATGTTTCTAAAGCTACCCATGATTATGATATTGTTTTCAAAATGAAAAGAGTAGATCCTAGTATGATAAAGCTTTGGGCAATACCCGCATGTTGATTTTAAGTGATGATTTTCCCGACATAGGCTTACCACATTATTTGAAGTGAAGTTTCCCAATTTTTCATAAATTCTAGCTTTTGGTATGTTGAGTTAAATATTTCTACATGTAGCTTACCACATGATTTGGAGTAGAAGCTCCCACCTATGATTGAGCTTGTGGTATGTTTCGAAATAAAGCTTCTCATATGTATAAATTCATAATTATGATGTATGTCATTGTTGAGCTTTGTCAAAGGACAATGTTGAGCTTCGTTTTATACAATGTTGCATATGCATGATTACATAGTTAGCTTCATCATTAGATGATTTTGAGCTTCATCATTAGACGATGTTGAACTTTGTCATTAGACGATGTTGAGCTTCATTATATATGATGTAGAGCATTGCATATTTTTAGGAGAAGAGTCTAGCACCGAGCGGATTAAGGGTCGATCATCCTATGCCCCAGAACTACGCGCCAACGTAGGTTGATACTAATATATTATTGGGACCTTCCTTGTGAGCTATCCCCGGCCCGATTGCCCCTTCAGCTTGATATCGATATTATGGTATCATCCATCACCCTAGAAAGGTTATGGACGGCTCTACCCACTTGAGTGTGATAGTTGGGATCACGTAAGCTCTATCATGGTATGTCAATTAACTGACGAGTCTCCCACTATCTATATAATTCGGATTTGTATATTCATTACTCATGATGATTACTTATGCATGCACGTTCAAAAAGTAAGATTTGACTCATTTTTTAGCTTTTGATATAAATGTTATGTTTCGACTTTGAGTCATTCGAGTCAATCATGATGTTCTAAAAGCTATGCATGTTCATGTTATGATAAGAGTACAATTTCAAAATGAATGCATGTAGCCTTCTACTTATACTTAAAAGCTTATGATATGTATGAATTGCTTTAGATGATTTATTTTACTTAAGCGGTTTACTTACCTTGCATACTCGGTACATTCCACATACTGATTGCATACTTTCTATGCTACATCATTTCATGATGCAGGAGCCAGTTCTCAGGTTCAGCCCTGCTCGTAGTCGCTTATGAGAATTAGCACCTACGTGAGTGCTGAGTCCTCATCTTTCGAAGACTAGACCTTTAATTTCATGTCGTATTTCAGTTTCATGTTTTGTGGAGTTAGTTGGGGTCTTGTCCCATCAACTCATCTAGACTAGAGGCTTTCGGACTTACGCATGTATAGCTTCAGATATTATTCTGATGTGCTGTTGTATGAGACTTTCGCTGAGTTTATTCTTATGCTTTCTTCATGTTTACTAAATTAGTTGGATGCTTATTCCATGGGTCGACTTGGTGTCTCTCGGGGTCCCTTTTCTCGTGTCTACGATTCGGGTCTACGCTCAGGTCGTGACAACCTCCTTCAGTATTAATATTTGATAGCCAATGTTTGAGCCTCGGACCTTTCCATGGAACCACATTACTAGTTTAATGAACATTTTTAATCCTTCTCTATGGCACCCATCCTCCTTAATTGCTAGAAATAAAATAATGAAAATTGGGGGCTTCAAGCCAATGAATAGGGGAGCAATAAGGAAATGAATGTGAGATGAGGCAAAAGCTAAGTTTAGAGGTTTGCAAGAAAAGGGGGGAAAATGAGAACTTCAACGTGAGGTAGCACCAAAATTATGATGAAATGAATGAATCATTCGGTTCAAAAACCTCGAACCATCAGAAGAGAAAAAATGGTAAAAAAGTTCTATCTCTTGCATACAAAAGGCTAATTGTGGAATCCATGGGTGTTAAAAGGGTGGTTGATGTTACACAAAGGATGAAGATAATGAACAAGGAGAAATAAGGTGGATTAATTTGAATAAGATAATGGGATGTTGCAACTATCTATAAAGGCACTTGGGAGGCATTAGTCACTAAAGCTAAACAGTTATCCTGCCCTTATCCCTAGCCTACATCCTGACCCGCAAGTCCTAAGTGATTTTAAGTGCAGTTTCTCTACATTAGTGGCGATTTACATGAAGGGAAAGCCTATGGATTGTGTTGGGTGCATACAGATTTCTTTTGGGAGTGTAACTGTAATCTTATGTTTGTGAAATCCCTTGTGTTGATGCATTTAGTTATGAATAAAATAGGGATTCTCTTTTCGATGAGTGGCATCACTCCTTTTGAAGGAACAATTGCATTAAAGGTAAATGTGTGCATAAAGGCATGAGAAGTGCAAGCTCTAAGGCAAGTTTTGAATGTACAATGATTATGAATTGAGCTGCTATGTGTATTTCATGGATAAAAAATGCCATTGTTCTATGAAATGAAAACTCTGGTGAATCATGTTTGTGATTGGTGGTAACCTCTCAAAATATCTTCATTGTTCTAGTTTTTAGGGGAATTTGCTTCTCTTTTCTGGTGAGATTGGTGAGCATTTTTGGGTTGTCATAGACTAGATGGTTGTTGATGTGTGAACTTGTGTGGAATGGCATGTTTTTCAACTGATGAGAATTGCATTACTTGAGGATAAGCAATGGTTCAAGTTTGGGGGTTTAATGAGTTGGTAATTAACCAACTCATTAGGATCTTAAGCCTGATTATTTGCTTAGTTTTTGAGTTGTTTATGTGGATTTTATGCCTTATTTGCCTTTGTTGTGTGCAGATGTCTAATGTGAACAAAAGAACAAGAAATGGAGCAAAAATAAGGAAGTGGGATGAAATTCAGCGATCCACCGAAGAAGATCGGCGAAATGTTGGTCAAAAGCCGATAAACATTATCTCTAGGAAACAAAGCTACCGGCGACTCACCGGTTCAGTCACCTAATGACACCTGAACTTGATAGATTGAAGAGCAAAGAGTCGGCGATGCATGGATGAAGATCTTTGAAGCACCGAAGGGGCGGCCGAATATTAATGGAATTCCCTGACGACGCAGATAGAGTAGCTGGCGGTCCGCGGATTGCAACCGGCGAATCACCGGTACTTCCACTGGTGCTAGAACACTGATCAAGGGCAAAATTGTCCAGCACAGAAAAAGAGATAGAAGATAACCCCATTTTTTGGATATATTTTAGAGAAAAGTACTGTGTACTCATCAGATTTCAATTTTTAGCTTTTAGAACATTCTCTTGGAAAAGAAGAAGGGGAGAATTTGATTGGTGGAATTTGAAAAGAACTATTTTGTTTTTCTTCTTATTCTTCATAGCAAGGTACTACCATTGTTGAAGACTTCTCGTGGAACTTGATTTTGCTACTCCTATTATTGAATTCAATGAGCTTATTGTTAAATGTGTTGTTGAATTTCTTAATCATGAGTAGCTAAATCGTTAACTAGAGGTGTGTGATGATGAATGCTTAATTAGAGTGGGTACTGCTAGAGTCATCTCAATATTGTTTAACTAAGTGTAAATCTATTAGATTCTCTCCAATCTTAATTGAAGATCCATTGATATTGATGTGGGTCTAATTGTTCTTATTTAATTGTTGCTTGCAAAGAAGAATTGAGTATTGGAAGAGAATTTATTGGAGGGTATGGATGAGAGATTGTGAAATTGGGATACAAATAGCCAAAATTACATTCTCACTCTTAATTAATAGCTAATAGCTAGAAATTAGTGCAGCTATTAATATAAATCTGATAGGGTTTAGTTAATGGTATCTAGAGGTTTGAAAGAACTCTAGCAAGAGGTATTTATAAAGCTAAAAAGTATTAAATACCCATTTTCCGAGATTATTTATACTAATTGAACTTATGACATGACCTAGCATATCCCTATTTAGTAGCATATCATCTACACCACACCTCTAGTCTTTCACATTCTTGTCAACAACCTTAGTAACTCTACTATCATAGTCAGCCAAATTAGAAGTTATATTCTATTGTAAATTTCAATCTCCCCCAACCTGTTTATTTCTATGTTATTCCTAAGTGGTGCAAGCTAAATTCAATTTCTCAAATGACACTCTTGTTTATCATTCGCTAGTCCCTATGGGATTCGACCTCAACATCCGTCGGGATATTTATTTTGATACAGAAAATGTTTATACTCTTTGCATGAAGAGTATATATTTGACGTTTTCAGCTTTAAATAATAAAATGAATTAAGAAAGCTAATTTGCTAAAAGTTCATACATCTGAAAAAAATAATACTGAATGTCTGAGTCTATGTCTAAAAGCCATCTACTAATGATGAGTTGCTGGGACAAGCCCACAGCTCACTCTAAAGTCTATCTGAAAGAAAATAACTAAAAAATAAACATCATCCTCGAAAGATGAGGAGTCACCAATTGCAACTACTGATATCACCTAGAGGAATTGACTAACAATGTTGAGGCTGAGAACCTGCGTCTGTCTCATGATATGATACAACATAGATGATATGCGTCAATACTTGGAATGTACTGAGTAAGTGAGAGATGATATAATCATGTAGAAACAAATAACTGAACAGAAATGACATGAAATGACCAACTGAAATACTGGAAACCGAACAACTTAAAATATAACTGATATGGTCAATAATGACGCTGCCTGATAGTCATAGTCATGTCCTGAATCTAAAATACTGAGCTGAGCTAAAACTGAACTGACTAGTGGGAGAGTCTATAACCAACATATAACCACGTGAGCTAGACGTGGAGTTTGATGTATACGTCTCATCGGTAGGACCCAATATACCTTTCCAGGATATAAAGGCATGAACTAGATGATCACAAATCTAGGGCCACAGGGCCAATAAAATAACCTACGGTGAAAACGTAGTTCCGGGAACCTGGGTGCGTTGGAACCCCAGTCCACTCGGTGCTAAGTCCTTCTCCCACTAGATAGTCCTAGTCTAACTATTGAGATGATAACTGAAAATTGGGGCCCAAGAATAAGTTAGGGATACCTATCTGGAAGTATCCTGAGAGTCTTATCAAATCAGATTCTATAACTGGTGCTATAAGACTGGTCAGAGCTGCTTATCTGGAAGCATCATAACTATCTACACAACAAATAAATATCTGATAACTAATAGTTGAGTCTAATAACTAATATTTGGGAGGCACCACTGACACCTCAAAAAAAATTATAGTCAAACTAGTCAGCTGACATTTCTGAAAATACTGAGTAGGCTAGTATTCTAACTGAAACTGGACTAGCATGAACTAACTGAGATATCAACTGATATTAACAACATGGGAATCCCAACACTGATAGAATCAAGCAACATGAATAACTAATCAAATATGCAAGACTCTAATTTACTACATTCCAAATCTAGGGCTAAAACCATCATTACAAGAACAAGCATCAACATGATAGCTAGATAGTAGAATTTTAGTAACAATTAACATGAACAATATTCCACATAATATAGACAGAATCTGGCTGAAAATTCGTTCACATTCAAAAACTCAGGGACTAGAACTAATAAGAAAATTTAGATGGATTTTATGGCACAAGGGAAGGATAATTCCCTTGCTATATTCTCACATACCTGGTGATGAAAACCCCGCAGGAAAACCTTGAGAAGATCTGAGAAGAAAAGTTGAACCCTTGCTTTTGCTCTGAGTTTTCTTGAGAGAATTCTACGGTCTGACTTCTGAGAGAATGAGAGGAATGAAGTATATCGTCGATTAACCCTCTAAATTCCCTGAATATACCCCAAAATGATGTAGCTTAGTGATTTGTAAGGTGGAAAGTTACAAAATAACCTTGAGAGAAAATCTGAAAAATTGCCCAAAGGGGACCAACGGGTCACATAACGAGTCATTGGTTGAGACCATAACTCGTTGGGATCAGTCGTTGGTTCTAGTCCTGGACTTTTGGCTTACTGGAACAACAATGAGGGGGACCACGACTCGTCAGATAAACCAGTAGGTTGTTGGTTCTTATCATTGTCACTGGATGGAAAAACCTAGGAGCCCCAATAACGAGCGACACAACGACTCGCTGGTAGAACAAATGAGTCGTTGCATCGGATCGTCGTCTCTATTGGAAAAGTTCTAATGATCCCTGGATTGGTCACAACGGGTGGACACAACGACTCGTTGTGTGATACAACAGGTCATTGTTGCCACTCATTGTCACTAAAGAAAACACCTAGGAGCCCCAACTAACGACTCACACCACGAATTGTTGTATCACATAAAGACTCGTTAGTTGACTCATAGGTTCCTAGAAAAGGGATCAACTGTGTTCTGAGTTGGGGATGCAACGAGTGACAGGAAGACTCATTTCTTCTCACAATGGGTCATTCCATGTCCCGTTGGTTCCTGAAGGGTCATGGTAGGGATGACCATGACCTAGACAATGGGTCGTTGGAGCTGACGATGACTCATTGTCTTGGTCGTTTTGAGGCAAAAATTTCTAGTTTCTTCTGGGTTTCTCTTGAAAGGTCTGAGTTTGGTCTAGGAAATTTTCGGGGTGTTACAGCTCCTATAGCATCGCCAACCAAGTCAGTGGTTTTCTCTGTTGCCCTTGCATTTTGACCACTGGACCCAAACACCTCAGGGATTAGTTTGTACAACTTCAAGCCATATCTTAATTCATCCTTTGACTTCTCTAAGTCATACTTCTTTGTATCATATGTCTCTATATTAATTCCAGCCAATATGGGGACACAAGCTTCTCTACATAATCGAGTTATTAAGCATGGAAATGGCAGAGATGTAGATAACTTCACAGCCCTTCAATTTATCTCCTCAGCAATAGTCACTCCTATGTTTAATGGGAAGCAATACATTAGGCTGGCCACCAATACTGCTCTGTCTTCAACCAAAGTATTATCTCCTCCTATAGGCAATAGTCGGAGTCGTACCACTACCCACCAAAATTTTTCTACAAATGTCAATGTAGACTTGACTATTCTCTCCTTGCTATTGGTTAACCAGGATAGTTGACAATCTGTTAAAACCTGTGCTAACCACCAACGCTGTTGATGCCGCTATCTCATTTAGTAGTCAAACTTTGCAGTGCCTGCAGGTAGTGTGAAGTTTGGCCCATAGAGTCTTCTAGTAATGGTATATTCTGAGATATCTACCATATCCTCATGAAGTAGTATGGGGGTCTACATGTGTACATCTCCCGATTTCTGCCCCTTTTTGCACAGACCCTCAAAAATAGCAATGTAGTTCGCGTAGAATTTATGAACCAATGTGGGGTAATAATAGCCTGGTTCTTCACTCATCCATCCCAAGCCATAGAAATTATACTTTCCATCAATCTCTGGGTATTTTATCAACTCCAAGTCTATGATCCTGACTTCCTCAGCAATACTGCATTTGAGGTTTCTTCTTGCATTAGTGGTAAGACCTTCCTGGAAGTACTTATTAGACCTTTTTACTTGCCAATGTAGACTATCTCTGAATCCTGGCATTTTACCCTTTAGAACATCTCCGCTCATAGGGTCGGAGTCCTCTGCTGGACTGCTGGTGGCCTCATTGCCACTTTCTTCATCTGAACTAGAACTATCACTACTTGAACTAGATCCGTCGACTAAAGAATCATCTCGCTCATCAGACTGGGGATTTGCAGCTTGTTGTATAGTGATTGATCTAGTTTTGTAACCTCATGATGGTTCCTCAGTTCCAATTTCCTAAAGTTCTCCCTCGGAGACAGTATTTTCATCTTGGAGATGATGTGTAGTGTTGATTATGTTGGCCCTCCGACTTGCACCACCTCATGTAGGTTGAATTTTAGGAGGCATTATTACCTGCAACATTGGAACAATCAGTGTCATTAAAAAAAGATAGGTCATAATAGTGTGATTAACTGAATACTTAACTGGTGTGATGGACTGGGTGATGGGCCATCACATAGGTGATGGTCCGTCATTTCCTTTGTCAGATGTATCCAGTGACTATATAATTTCACAGGTTAGTGATGATACAAGATGACAGTCTGTCACAATGGCAATGTTCTATCACTTCTTTCGTTGTATGCAATTCTTGCTTAGTTTAGTGTTGATGACACTAGTGACGGCTCGTCAGTTATATCATCTGCCATTGTGTGCATAACAATGGTGGTTACTCAAACTTCCCCACACCTTGTATTCCAGAACTAAACTATCAACTACAACAATCACAAAATTTGACTATTTCCCTTAAGAATGTCGTCACTCAATCCATCATTAGGCATAACCCTTTTACAATGATTTAGGTTTCCATCCTACCATTTCAACTTGAGACATATTCATCAGGAGACTCCTAGTGATACAAAATTATCACAGATAGTAAATATGACTGATCAATCAAATGGGCTATGTTCAGCTATACTCACATCACCAACTACACTATTCACCCCACATACTATGGACAGGAATGAAAGTGTACAACATACATTTGAGTTTTAGGCAAGATAATCACAAAATCATATAGTGTTTTGATCACTACTAATCACCCGACACCAACAATTTGAGTAACTATCGAACGAGGAATGGAAGAGATTACAAAACAAAATAAATATTGGGTTTGATATTGGGAATGTTATTTAAAGGTTTGTAGAAGTGGTAGGAGAGAAAGAAAATAAACTTAAACAAGGAAATTTTGAAACAGTCGGGGTAAATCGGAAGCAAATTGGGTCGGATCTAGGTAGAAGGGTTTGGTTGGATTGAGTAGAGATTTGTAAGATTGTACGTACCTTATTATATGAAGGTGTGAGTGATGGTCCATCAAATACATGACATTCCATCAACTTGATCTTCATGCTAATACCACTGATGCTTTCAGATCCCCACAAGTGACAAAGAATATGACAGTCCATCATAATGGTGACATCCCGTCAACTATACCGTCACTCTTATCCAGACTCCATGTTCTTCTGACTATTTACCATGACACAACTGACGACTCATTAGGTGTTTGACGGTGCATCAACTCATTTACCGGGATTATCCAAAATCCCTAATTATTGATTTCATCTTGACGGTTTCAGGTGACGGTCCGTCCAGTTTTTGACAGCCCGTTAGTTGTGATCTTCACCTACATCAGGAATACCTGTACCTGCACACTTCACACCCCTTTCAAATAAGTACTATATCAAATCAAACAAGTGTTACATTCAAAATACAACACTCTTGAGTTGCCTCTCAAGTAGCACCTGATTTAACGTCGCGACATGACTTAGGTACCTTGATTACTCAGACTTCATCAAGGTACACTAACTCTAACACCTTTACCTCCTCTGGTACTCCATAGTACTGCATTATAGGTTTTCCATTCACTTTGAAGTGTTTCCATTTTTGATTTTCAAGCTCAATAGCTCCAAATTGGAATACTTGTGTCACCT
Organism: Datura wrightii; assembly: GCA_035772735.1. Taxonomy (NCBI): domain Eukaryota; kingdom Viridiplantae; phylum Streptophyta; class Magnoliopsida; order Solanales; family Solanaceae; genus Datura; species Datura wrightii. The sequence goes on from JASDFA010000019.1 coordinate 49,030,171, forward strand.
TGAATGGCCCAAACCATTTTGATCAAAGTTTTCCTGAAAACAAACGGATTCTAGTGTTGAAAAACAACACAAGATCTCTAGGGATAAACACCTTTTCTTTATTCCTCTAGTCATGGTACATCTTCATCTTCTCCTTGCACAAAGTAGCCCTCTCCTATGCCCTTAGACGAAATTCATCCATCTCATTTATCTGATCCAGCCTCAAATATGCAGCCTCACTCCAACTCAAGTTGAGCTTCTTGAGTGCCCATAGAGCCTTGTGCTCCAGCTTAACAGGTAGATGACAAGCTATCTTGAACACTAATTGATATGAAGACATCCCAATGAGCGTTTTGAATGATATTCAGTATGCCCATAATGCATCATCAAGTTTTTGAGACTAGTCTGTTCGGTTAGCATTCACTATTTTGGCTAGGATGGTTTAATCTACTAGTTTGATACCTCTACTGTGTTGCTTAACTCCGTACTTCGACGGCAAAGCACTAAAAACTTTATTGAAGAAGTGGGATCCCCCATTGCTGATAATAGCTCTCGGTGTTCCGAACCTTGACAAAATGTTCTTCTTGAAGAAATTTTCAACACTTTTATCATTATTATCTACCAAGCCACAACATCTACCCATTTTGAGACATAGTCCATTGGCACCAAAATGTACTTTTGGCCATATGAGCTCACAAACGGGCCTATAAAGTCTATGCCGAATACATCGAACAACTCCACTTCCAGAATAGGGGTCATAGGTAATTCATGCCTTCTAGATATATCTCTCTGTCTCTGGCATTGATCACACGCCTTCACAAAATCATTTGCATCTTGATGTATGGTAGGCCAGTAGTACCCACATTGTAAAATTTTCTTTTCATTCAAGAAACACCATGGTGTCCCCTAATAGGAGATGAATGACATGCCTCCAGAATGCCCAACATTTCTGTTGCTAGGACACATCTCCTTGTAAGGTTTTTAGCACACACTAGGAACAAATATGGCTCATCCCAAAAGTATTTGTTTACATTATAAAGGAATTTTTCTACTTGTGAAAGTTAAGTCCTTCGGCATCATGCCACTAGTAATCTAATTGGAAATGTCAGCAAATCATGGAACAAGATCGATGGTTGCAGCTAATTCCTGTTCGTAAGGGAATGAGTCATCAATCTCCTCTTCATTTGACACTCTTCCCTTATCTTCAAGCCTGGACAACTGATTAGCTGCTTTACAGTCTTTGACTTCAAAGTCAAACTCTTGCAGTAGGCGTACCCTCCTTATCGTCCTTGAATTTGCATCCTTCTTCACTATGAGATATATCAAAGAGGCATATCATGAGTATGCACAATAACTCTGGTGCCAAGCATGTATGCCCTAAATTTTTCAAAAGGTATACACTATTGCTAACAACTACTATTTGGTCACTGTGTAGCTCTTTTGTGCCCCATTCTTTACTTTACAAGCATAATAAATGAAGTGGAAAATTTTGCCTCTCTTCTTCCCCAACACAACTCCAAGTGCAACCTCACTAGCATCACACATCACTTTAAATGGTTGGGATCAATCTGGTGCAATTATTGTCAAGGCAGCCACTAACCTTGCTTTCAGGTTTTTAAAAGCTTTTAAGCACTCTTCATCAAACACAAATTTGGTCTCTTTCTCTAGTAGCTTGAACAATGGAATTGCTATTTTCATAAGTCCTTTATGAATCTTCAGTAGAACCCTATGTGACCTAAAAAGCTTCTCACTCCCTTCATCGATATTTGTGGAGGTAACTTCTCAATAACCTCAATCTTTGTCCTGCCCACTTCTATGCCCTTTTCTGACATCTTATGGCCTAAAACAATGCCTTCTTTCACCATGAAATAACACTCATCTATCAAGACCCCAGTTGGGACCTTAGATCGAGACACGACCTAGAACCAGGAATGGCTCCAAACTAACCCATAGTACATACATAGCATGACTTAAGAGCATAATCAAGTGGAAAACAACATAAGCATGATTAAGAAAAAGACTAAATGTCATAAAGTGTAATCAAAATGATAATATCACAAGGCTGAGGCACAAGCTAAACATATTAAGTCTATGTCAGAAAAGCCTCTACTATCCAATCAGATGTTGGGACAAGCCCCAAGCTAACTCCAAGTCTGAAAATGAAATGAAATACTCAACATAACTAAATGAATGTCCTCAAAAGATGAGGACTCACCCAAACAGGGGCTAAATTGGATTGATATGGGAGGAAGCTACCGGCAAGAATGAGCTGGATCATCCTAAACTATATCACGAGATGATATAACATAGAGTATGCGATCAGTACTTGGAATGTACTAAGTATTTAAGGTAAGTAAAACATGCTTAGTTAAACAGTAGCTGAAATCATGAGTACAAATGAAAGAAGATCACGAGAGTAAGGACTACATACTAAAAGCCATATATTTGAGATATGCATAATCATATGATATTCATCATAAACTGTACACAATAACCCAAGATTTAGAAATAGAAATCATATGACTTATCATGCTTGAAATCGTAAGTGAAAGCTCATAAAGTGATCATTGAGTCAAATATGCTATAAAACATAATATCATAAATAATGAACATGAGTAACTGAAATCATGAGGAATAATGGGAGACTCGTCACAACCGATAAACCCCATGTATGAGCACATGATGATCCCACATCTTTCCCATATGGAGAAGAGTCATCCTAAGCCTTTCCAAGGAAAAGGAAAAATAGAGTGTGATATCACAGTATGCCTTCGGGTGGGGGAAACACTCTCTTGAGAGGTCCCAATAAGAATATCCTGTGTTGGCGCGTAGTTTTGAGATCGGGGAACTTGGAACCCCTGGCCTACTCAGTGCTAGACACTACTCCCAAAATATGCATATTGTTCATATAGTCAGATTCTCAAAACATAGCTTAAATCTAAGTATTGGGAGTCCTGACTCCAAAACATAATATAAATTGATCTTGTTTGTCACACCCCACCTTGGGGGGTATGACTGGCACCTGGTGCCCTACTAGGACCTGACTGCTGGACTGCTAAACCTGGGCACATCTGGTGCCTGGCTGGCCCTAGCTCACATTTCTGGAAACGAAGGGCTATATAACGGCTGTAAACACAGCCCCCGGCCCATTGGCCTATAGCCTCCTGTACCTGTACTAACAGCTGACCAGAAACATGTCAATATAGGGAAACCTATGCGGGCCGACAAGGCCACCATGCTATCTAGTTATCTATAACTCAATCATGAAGTACTAGAAAGCTACATGACCGACAAGGTCACCACTACTGGCAAACTATGGCCCCACACGGCCAACATAAAAGAAAGAAAGAGTACTAACAGCTATACAACTGCACGGCCTCACACGACCGGCTCATCTGTCCACAGGGAGATATATACAGACTGCAAGACTCTAGGAATAGCAATAGAAATGATCGGGACAGGGCCCCGACCTACCCATACTATACAACAAAAGAAACTGAAATACACCTCTGGAATTCAGTCTCCGGATGACAGGAGCTGAATACTCGATCGCTGACAGGAATCACGTAGTATCGCCTGCTCGTCTATGAGTACCTGCAGGCAAGTAATGCAGCGCCCCACCGGGCGTCAGTACCGCTGGTACTGAGTATGTAAAGCAATAACTGAAAGCAAAATCTTGAAAACAACAATGTAACTGATGAATAGATTAACTGTCTGATAATGTAAGTCATACCTTCTCTCATTTATACGGAAAGGAAATAGGGGTCGTACCTGGAGACGTATCACTCAACTGCTGATCTACTCGTATCCAACGTGACATGGCATAACATAACATAACATAACATAGCACACACAAACCTTACCCGGCCCCCATAAGCCGGGAGGTACAACCAGCACGGAATCTACACCCCTACCCCGGTCATCCCATCTCCTATAAACCCTGTAAGCATCCTGCCGGTTCCCTGGGTATGCACTTGGGCTCGCTGAGCCCCTGAATATAACTGTACCTGAGTCCGAAGGACTCCTGAATCAACACCCGGGCGTATCCGCTCGATAGGGGTGTATCAAAGCCAACCAAGGCATCATATGGGGAAAACTGGCATCCCATCTTCGTCCCCTGTGGGACGGCATGCCACTCCGTAGAGCGACATATCCTCGTCCTCTGGCGGACGAGTCGATACAGCTATCAACCCTGGAGCGGTCATGGATGCTAGGTAGTCCAACCCCAAACAATACAACAGTCTCAACTAGCAATACCGTCTGCATATTTCACATGCTGAGGCTAATAGGGGTAAAGTATCGTATATATTACATGCTGAGCTAGTGATAGTAATCTGTACGTATTTAATACGTGTTGAGGCTGGTAAATATATACATATGAATATAATCTCCTGCCAGACTGTTCTGGGGCTAATACTAAACAGGATATAGTATTTCTGCTGAAAACCATGCTGTATACCGAGTTTCTATAGTAACATGATTTACTAGTTCTAATATGCTTTCTAGCTTCATTTTAACTTGTCGTTCTATCTCTGAGATGTCTTACAGATATTACATTGCTTTACTGGGCTTTAACTTAATACAATAATACCCTAACATTCCGCATTATATCACATACGGAGCATGCTGTGCAGTCTCTAATACTTGTATTAAAATTTATGTCGTGCTAGCAAGTCTCGCGCTGAACATAACATAACATTTCTAGTATCGTACCATCATTCATAATAAACGTCAACATGGCTTCTGAATATTCTATCGGCCTTTAAATTACTATACTGTACCAAGATTACTAACTTGCCGAGGAAACTAACTTTACATACCTTATCCTTAAACTATTCGTCTGTCGAACGAGACTCAGCCGGTACTTCAGCTATTTTCTCCCAACTGCATTCATAAATATGTCAACTAATACTAAATACAACTTTATTTTAAAAGGAAACGTCACTTTTGATATAGTTTATAGCCAAAACTTAGGCTTATCGAAAGACGGCCAAAAACTCGCTATTTTTCAGAGGTCCAGAAGGGGGAAATATTCACTTCATAGCTAGGAACACATAGACACTAGTTTAGAGCAATTCCACTTACCTTAGCTCGGTGGCTCGACGATTCGTCGGCCGTATTTCACGAAACTGAATCCGTAGGAATGCTCTCTGCTGCTAAATACCTCAGTGTCTGGAGTTAATTTGAGTTTGGACAATGTTTAGCAGCGTAATCGGATGAAAATTATATTATTTCTTCGATCCTTTTCCCTTCTCTGCGTTTGCTCTCTGTTTTCTGGAAATTTATATGAGTTAATTCTAAAATAAACCGAAGTGGGGCTTTATATACTTGGGCCTGGACAAGGCCAACGTGTCACGGAGCCAACGCGGAGGCCTCTCCTCCGTGACACGCTGCCATCGCGGAGGGGCTCTGCCTCGGCTCCTTCTGCGATGGTTCGACAGGTTTCTCGTCCGATCTTTTCCCGGGCCTTCCTTCAGCACGTATGGCCTTCAAATATTCTTAACCAACGTGCGAATAGGTCATTTAGGTGCCAGGAATTCTACGGGGTATAACATTCTCCCCCCTTTAAGAACATTCGTCCTCGAATGTACACTGTTATCTAGAGGACTACTTACTTTACTTTCTAGAAAAATATCGGCAGAGTTTCCCCTGTAATATGGACTATAGCAAAAACCTGAAATGCAGAAAATTCCAACATAGGTGCTGCACATAATAATCTAGGATCCACTGGATAACTAAGTATCAATCTTTCTCATTCACACACATACAACTATAAAGTACTGCGTAAGTAATAATACGGACATACCTGTCGCCTGATTAGGTCTGAAATAGGTGAGGGTATCTGGCTTTCATATCTTCTTCAGCTTCCCACGTCATTTTCTCACGGTTCCTGTTACGCCACAATACTTTGACAGATGCAACATCTTTAGTCCTCAACCTGCGAATCTGTCTATCTAAGTTAGCCACGGGAACCTCTTCATATGCTAATTCTTCTGTGACCTGGACATCCTGAACTGGAACTACTGTAGAAGGGTCCCCTACGAACTTCCTCAACATAGAGACATGGAATACTGGGTGAACAGATGCTAACTCTGGAGGCAAGTTTAATTCGTATGCAACTCGGCCTATTCTTCGCCGAATCTGATATGGCCCAATGAATCTCGGGCTAAGCTTGCCTTTCTTGCCAAACCTCATTACCCCTTTCATCGGAGACACCTTCAGATATACCCAGTCATTTACCGCAAATTCTAGATTTCTGCGCCGCACGTCTGCATAAGACTTCTGGCGGCTCTGAGCAGTCAGTAAACGTTCTCGGATAAGCTTTATCTTCTCCTCTGACTGCCGAACAATGTCTGGGCCAACCAATGTTGATTCTCCTATTTCAAACCAACCAATCGGCGACCTGCATTTTCGCCCGTATAATGCCTCGAAAGGCGCCATTTGAATAGCTGAATGGTAGCTGTTATTATAAGCAAATTCAATTAACGAAAGATGCTCATCCCAGCTACCCCCAAAATCTAGCACACATGCTCGTAGCATATCTTCGAGCGTCTGAATTGTACATTCAGCCTGCCCATCTGTCTGAGGATGGAATGTTGTGCTCAAGTTAATCTGTGTCCCCAAACCTTTCTGAAACGATTGCCAAAATCTAGCTGTGAATTGTGCTCCCCTATCTGAAATGATGGATACCGGCACTCCATGCAATCTAACTATTTCTCTGATATATAATTCGGCATAATCCTCAGCTGAGAAGGTAGCCCTTACTGGCAGGAAATGAGCTGATTTTGTCAGCCTATCAACTATTACCTAAATGGAATCATTTCAGCGTCTAGTACGGGGTAACCTTGTTACAAAATCCATGTTTATCGCTTCCCATTTCCACATAGGCACCGTTATATCTTGCATCAAACTGCCCGATTTCTGGTGCTCCGCTTTCACCTGCTGACAGTTAGAACATCTAGATACAAATTCGGCTATCTCAGCTTTCATACCTAGCCACCAGTAGATGTCTCTGATGTCGTGGTACATTTTGGTCGCTCCTGGATTGAGGGAATAGCGAGCGTAATGTACCTCATGCATGATCCTCCCGCGAAGCCCTGAAACATTCGGGACATAGAGGCAGCCCTTACAGCGTAGCACATCATCCTCAGTTATCTGAAAATCTGACTCCTTACCTCTCTGAATTCTATCTCTGAGTTGGACTAAATCAGGATCCTCGTACTGTCGTTCTTTTACCTCTGTAACTAATGATGACACAGCAGAATTCTGAATTACTGCTCTATTATTTTCCGTTTCCATTACTCAAACTGCTAAATCAGCTAACTGATGAATTTCTTTGGCTAATTCCGCTTCTCAGGTCACAAATACGCCAAACTTCCCATTGACTTACGGCTCAGGGCATCTGCTACGACATTAGCTTTTCCGGGGTGGTATAGAATATTCACATCATAATCTTTTAACAGCTCCAACCAGCGGCGTTGCCGTAGATTCAACTCCCTCTGAGTGAAAATGTACTGTAAGCTCTTATGATATGTGTAAATATCAACATGGACGCCGTACAAGTAATGCCTCCACATTTTTAAGGCGTGAATTACTGCGGCCAATTCCAGGTCGTGGGTAGGATAATTCTTTTCGTGTTTCCTCAGCTGTCTGGAAGCATATGCAATCACTCTACCATGCTGCATCGACACACAACCTAACCCGACGCCTGACGCGTCGCAATAGACTGAATAACCTTCTGTGCCTTCCGGCAATGCTAACACTGGGGCGGAGGTTAATCTGTCCTTCAGTTCCTGGAAGCTCTGCTCACATGCTTCTGTCCATTGAAACTTTACTACTTTCTGTGTCAATCTGGTCAGAGGTACCTCAATGGTCGAGAACCCTTCAACGAACCTCCTGTAATATCCTGCCAACCCTAGAAAGCTACGAACTTCAGTCGGAGTGGTAGGCCTAGGCCATGACTTAACGGCTTCTATTTTCTACTTGTCTACCTGTATACCAGCATCTGAGACGATATGCCCTAAGAAGGACACTGATTTAAGCCAAAATTCACACTTAGAAAATTTGGCATACAACTGACGGTCCCTGAGAGTCTGGAGCATTGTCCGCAAATGAGTCCGGTGATCTGCTTCAGAGCGAGAATACACCAGAATGTCATCAATGAACCCTATTACGAACAAGTCCAGGAAAGGTCTGAAAATACTGTTCATCAGGTCCATGAAGACTGCTGGGGCATTCGTTAACCCGAAGGACATAACTAGAAATTCAAAATGTCCATATCGGGTCCTGAACGCTGTCTTAGGAATATCTCTCTCACGTACTTGGACCTGGTGGTATCCGGACCGCAAGTCAATTTTAGAAAAGTATCTGGCTCCCTGTAACTGATCAAATAAGTCATTAATTCCGGGGAGCGGGTACTTGTTCTTTACTGTAACTTTATTTAGTTGCCGGTAATCTATACACATTCGGAGCGAGCCATCTTTCTTCCTCACAAACAAGACTGGCGCACCCCACGGTGAAGTACTCGACCTGATGAAACCTTTATCCAACAAATCTTTCAACTGTTCCTTTAATTCTCTGAGTTCTGCAGGAGCCATACGATATGGAGGAATCGATATCGGCTGGGTGCCCGGTAATAAATCAATAGCAAAGTCTATTTCCCTTTCTGGGGGAATACCAGGTAACTCGTCTGGAAACACGTCAGGGAATTCATTTACCACTGGAACAGACTGGAGTGTCGGAGATTCTGCTTGGACATCCTGAACTCTGACCAGATGGTAAATACATCCCTTAGATATCAACTTTCTCGCCTGAAGGTAGGAAATAAACCTACCTTTTGGCGTAGCGGTGCTTCCCTTCCACTCCCGCACTGCTTCTCCCGGGAAGTGAAATCGGACCATCTTGGTCCAACATTCAACGTTGGCAAAACACGGTACTAACCAATCCATACCCATTATGGCATCGAAGTCTATCATTTCTAACTCGACCAGATCTACTGTAGTCTGACGGTCAGCAACCTCTACTATACACCAGCGGTAGATTCGGCTAGCTGTGATAGAGTCACCGACAGGCGTGGATACTAAAAAGGGCTGCTGCAACAATTCTGGTGCAATACTAAACTTTCGTGCCACAAATGGAGTAATATAGGACAAAGTAGACCCTGGATCAATCAAACCATAAGCAGGGTGCGAGCAGATAGTTAACATACCTATCACAACATCAGGCGACGCTTACGAATCTTGCCTCCCTGGTAAGCCATATGTGCGGCTTGGACCCACACCTGCACTGGAGGCCCCTAATCTGCCCCGACCCCTGCCTGCTGAAACTGAGGGCCTGCGCCCAGTCGAGGATGCCGTGGCTCATGACCCTGCAGATGCCCTATCCTGTCTATCTCGGTCCTCTCGGCCTCTGGCTGGGCAATCTTTCATCAAATGTCCTTCTTGGCCACAAATATAACATGCAGTGGAACCATACCTGCATGCTCCAGGATGGCGTCGACTGCATATAGGGCAAAGTGGTGGGGTATACCTACTCTGCTCCGCCCTCATCTGTAATGGGGGATCTGCCATCTGCGAGCCTCTACCAGTCTCTCACTGCCCCCTGCGGCTGAATCTACCCCCCTGCGACTGCGGCGGAGGCGGGGGCCTGGGTGGCCTATCTAACAATCGTGGCCTGGGTCCTCCCCGGGCCTCCCTCTGTAACTCAACTGGCCTGTCCCGACGACGCTGTTCCTGATTGACCCTTCTGATCTCCCGTTGTCGCTGTCTGATGCCCTCAATATTCTAAGCAAATGCCTGAACTCGAGCAATGTCCATGTCCTCTCGCAGTGTGGCTGTAATACAAGTCTCAACATATTCTAGATTCAACCCCATGATGAAGCAGTGTACTCTGGATGCCATGGTATCAACAAAGGTCGGTGCTTACCGGGCTAAGGAATCAAACCGCAAGGAATATTCCCGGACACTCATGGCCCCCTGCTCCAGATGTAGGAACTAGTCTACCCGGGCCTGTCGAATCTCCCGCGGCAGATAATGATCCAGAAAGGCTCCTGAAAAGCTGGACCAAGTGGGAGGGGAAACATCTCTCCCTCGGGACCTTTCCCAGCTTTCATACCATAACACAGCGATATCCCGTAACCGGAATGCTGCCAACTCAACTGATTCGGTAGGCGTGGCATGCATAACCCTGAAGATCCTCTGCATTTGATCCAGAAAATCCCGAGGGTCCTCTGTCCGATCCGTACCTGTAAACTGTGGGGGATTCAGGGCTAAGAACTCTCGGACCCTAGAACTACCGGGCCCTCCAGATAATTCTACAACTGTAGACGGCATTGGCTGACGCTGAGCAGCCATCATCTGTGCTAACATAACTACAGCACTCCTAACCTCCTGGTCGGAAGGTGTCGGTACAGGGACTGCTGAAGGTAATGTCGCCCCAAGTAACTCCTGACGTGGTGGAGACTGCCGAGGAGGCTGGGACGATGCCTCTGTAGTGCCCTCTGATCGGGCTATTTCTAAACGAGGGTGAGGCATCCTGCTGGTGCCTTCCCCTGCTGCAACATCCAAGCTCCGACCTGTGATAGGATGGCGCTGGTCTGACATTATCTGTAACCAAAGAATATGGTAAGCTTTTAGGGACTCAACCCTATACTGTACCGCTCTACAGCACGACTGAATAAGAATAAAAGACAACCATCCTATCATGCCTTGCAGCCTCCTACCCATAGTATGTGGTGCACAACACATCCATGGGCAGGACCCTACTTAGCACGGCTTGCAGACTCCCTGGGATACGACCTGCTCTGATACCAAGTTTGTCACACCCCACCTTGGGGGGTATGACTGACACCTGGTGCCCTACTAGGACCTGACTGCTGGATTGCTAAGCCTGGGCACATCTGGTGCCTGGCTGGCCCTAGCTCACATTTCTGGAAACGAAGGACTATATAACGGCTGTAAACACAGCCCCCGGCCCATTGGCCTATAGCCTCCTGTACCTGTACTAACAGCTTACCAGAAACATGTCAATATAGGGAAACCTATGCGGGCCGACAAGGCCACCATGCCGTCTAGTTATCTGTAACTCAATCATGAAGTACTAGAAAGCTACATGACCGGCAAGGTCACCACTACTGGCAAACTATGGCCCCACACGGCCAACATAAAAGAAAGAAAGAGTACTAACAGCTATACAACTGCACGGCCTCACACGATCGGCTCGTCTGATCACAGGGAGATATATACAGACTGCATGCCTCTAGGAATAGCAATAGAAATGATCGGAACAGGGCCCTGACCTACCCGTACTATACAACAAAATAAACTGAAATACACCTCTGGAATTCAGTCTCTAGATGACAGGAGCTGAATACTCGATCGCTGACAGGAATCACATAGTATCGCCTTCTCGTCTATGAGTACCTGCAGGCAAGTAATGCAGCGCCCCACCGGGCATCAGTACCGCTGGTACTGAGTATGTAAAGCAATAACTGAAAACAAAATCTTGAAAACAACAATGTAACTGATGAAACTGAAGTAAGAAGAATTAGATTAACTGTCTGATAATGTAAGTCATACCTTCTCTCATTTATACGGAAAGGAAATAGGGGTCGTACCTGGAGACGTATCACACAACTGCTGATCTACTCGTATCTAACGTGACATGGCATAACATAACATAACATAACATAGCACACACAAACCTTACCCGGCCCCCATAAGCCGGGAGGTACAACCAGCACGGAATCTACACCCCTACCCCGGTCATCCCATCTCCTATAAACCCTGTAAGCATCCTGCCGGTTCCCTGGGTATGCACTTGGGCTCGCTGAGCCCCTGACTATAACTGTACCTGAGTCCGAAGGATTCCTGAATCAACACCCGGGCGTATCTGCTCGACAGGGGTGTATCAAAGCCGACCAAGGCATCATATGGGGAAAACTGGCATCCCATATTCGTCCCCTGTGGGACGGCATGCCACTCCGTAGAGCGACGTATCCTCGTCCTTTGGCGGACGAGTCGATACAGCTATCAACCCTGGAGCGGTCATGGATGCTAGGTAGTCCAACCCCAAACAATACAACGGTCTCAACTAGCAATACCGTCTGCATATTTCACATGCTGAGGCTAATAGGGGTAAAGTATCGTATATATTACATGCTGAGCTAGTGATAGTAATTTGTACGTATTTAATACGTGTTGAGGCTGTTAAATATATACATATGAATATAATCTCCTGCCAGACTTTTCTGGGGCTAATACTGAACAGGATATAGTATTTCTGCTGAAAACCATGTTGTATACCGAGTTTCTATAGTAACATGATTTACTAGTTCTAATATGCTTTCTAGCTTCACTTTAACTTGTCGTTCTATCTCTGAGATGTCTTACAGATATTACATTGCTTTACTGGGCTTTAACTGAATACAATAATACCCTAACATTCTGCATTATATCACATACTGAGCATGTTGTGCAGTCTCTAATACTTGTATTAAAATTTATGTCGTGCTAGCAAGTCTCGCGCTGAACATAACATAATGTTTCTAGTATCGTACCATCATTCATAATAAATGTCAACATGGCTTCTGAATATTCTATCGGCCTTTAAATTACTGTACTGTACCAAGATTACTAACTTGCCGAGGAAACTAACTTTACATACCTTATCCTTGAACTATTCGTCTGTCGAACGAGACTCGGCCGGTACTTCAGCTATTTTCTCCCAACTGCATTCATAAATATGTCAATTAATACTAAATACAACTTTATTTTAAAAGGAAACGTCACTTTTGATATAGTTTATAGCCTAAACTTAGTCTTATCGAAAGACGGCCAAAAACTCGCTATTTTTTTCAGAGGTCCAGAAGGGAGAAATATTCACTTCACAGCTAGGAACACATAGACACTAGTTTAGAGCAATTCCACTTACCTTAGCTCGGTGGCTCGACGATTCGTTCGCCGTATTTCACGAAACTGAATCCGTAGGAATGCTCTCTGCTGCTAAATACCTCAGTATCTGGAGTTAATTTGAGTTTGGACAACGTTTAGCAGCGTAATTGGACGAAAATTATATTATTTCTTCGATCCTTTTCCCTTCTCTGCGTTTGCTCTCTGTTTTCTGGAAATTTATATGAGTTAATTCTAAAATAAACCGAAGTGGAGCTTTATATACTTGGGCCTGGACAAGGCCAACGTGTCACGGAGCCAACGCGGAGGCCTCTCCTCCATGACACGCTGCCATCGCGGAGGGGCTTTGCCTCGGCTCCTTCCGCGATGGTTCGACAGGTTTCTCGTCCGATCTTTTCCCGGGCCTTCCTCCAGCATGTATGGCCTTCAAATATGCTTAACCACCGTGCGAATAGGTCGTTTAGGTGCTGGGAATTCTACGGGGTATAACATTGTTAGTCTTGATTAAAATCATAATAAGAATAATTAACTTGTATGGGCTTGCCCAAATCATAAGTTCATGCGTACTTAAAATGGACTTCATATATCAAAATTATGAAATCATACGTTGAGAGTTCATAAACATTCATGCATATTAGATAACTCATCATGTTTGAAACTATGTATCATAGGATTGAATTTTCATAGCACATGCATAATAGGGCATAATTTCTAATATCTTAAAAACATGAATTTATAATCAAGTTAAGTGTAAAATATACCCATTAAAGTTCTACACCTTAACTAGCACATCACATAGACTACCCACAGGCCTCTTAACTGATCGGTCAGCTATCAACACCTCATAGTAGTCGATTTGGGGCTCCTAAGCCCAACAATCTGTATATGGCCAGCAGCATCAGGTTAATGCTGGCGCCCAAGTCACATAGAGCTTTAGCAAAATTCAATGCAACAATAGTGCATGGGATTGTGAATACACCTAGATCTTATTTTTTCTGAACCAGTGAACGCAAAGAGATCACACTGCAATGATGAATGTTGTTCATCGGTTCAGAATGGACAAAACTCTTCTTTATGACCAAGTCCTTCATGAACTTTGCATAACCTAGAATCTGCTCTAGGGCTTCCACTAATGGGATATTTACTGACAACTGCTTTAAAATAGAAATGAGTTCTTGGAATTTGCCATCTTCCACCTTCTTTTTCAGCGTCTGAGGGAATGGAGGTGGTGGCTCTACAAGCTTAGTCGAACTTAGCTGCTCCATCTCATCTTCAGCTGCAAGTTCTGTTTCTGAAGCTAACTTTTCAACTTGCTCTGCACTAATAGGAGTGGTCTCAGTCAATTTCCTGCCACTTCTTGTTGTAATATCTATGCAGTGGCTATCCTTCCTCAGATTCTACACTGTATCACTCAGCAAGGCACCACTCTTCCTCTAATTAAAGGCTATAGATATTTTCCCCATTTGGCACTCCATCTATTTAATGGCGGTTGACTGTTAATGTACAAGTTGACTCATATTAGGGAGGTCATGCTTCATCATTTTAACTACAGAGTCAGTAGATTTGACTCTTTATAGTAACTTGGCCAACATTTCTTCCATCTTCAAACTTCCTACATCATTATTTCTTCACTCTCAGTTTCCAAGAGGCACATATACTCTGCAAAAATAATTCCTGTAGCTTTCTTTGTGCTTCTATATACCCTATTATTGATCCCTATAATAAGTTCTATCATAATAATTATCCTTTGGTAATTCCAACCTTGGTTTCCTTAGCCATTGGTGCGGAATCCCCCCATATTATTCAGGTGCATTTGTTAGTCCAAAACACAAGTAAACATATCCAAATATTGCTTGAACACTCTGTTCATCAAATCTAAAAAATTTGCAAGAGCATTCGTTAGTGCAAAAGACATAATTACGAACTCATAGTGACCATACCAAGTCTTGAAGGTTGTCTTTGAAATGTCACTCTCCGTAACTCAGAGCTGATGATAGCCGAATCAGAGGTCTATCTTTGAAAAGCACTTAATACCCTAAAGATAATCAAATAGGTCATCGATCCTAGGGAGGGGATACTTATTCTTGATTATTACATTGTTCAACTGCCGATAATCAATGCATGTTCTAAAGTAACCATCCTTCTTCCAAACAAAAAAAACATGAGCACCCCATATGATTGATCGATCATGTTTAATATATGTGATAGGTTTGTAACCCTAGGAGTCTTCTATTGAATATGTACTAAGTTGAGGTATATAATGGAAGCCTAAATCTGTGTAAAATGGCTATGCCCTATGATGGATTGAGTGACGACATTCCTTAGGGAAATAGTCAAATTTTCTATGTTGGTTGTTTTACTCTTGGGATACATGGTGTGGGGAAGTCAGAGTACCTACCATTGTTATGCAAAATGGTAGCTTGACGAGATAACTGAGGGACTATCACATGTCCGACAGACTGTCATTAGTTTCGCTGGCATTGAACTAAGCAAAAATTACATTTGATGGAAGGGGTGACAGAGCATCATCATGATGACAGACCATCACATCGTCATCACTTGTGGGTTCCAACGGGGTGTCTACTGGTTAAGAGTGACAGAGTAAATTACAGACCGTCACCATTGTGAATGACCGTCATCTTGCGTTGTCACCTGTTTGTGAAATAGTGCAACAATTGGATATGCTTGATAGAGGAAATGACGGACTATCACCTCTATGATGGATATCATCCACTCTATCACACAAGTCCTGCTCTTAGTTGTATCTCACTGTTTTCACATGTTTCCTCCGATTAACTTTGACACTAATAGTTTGCCTATTACAAGTAATCATGCCACCTAAATTTCAATCTATCAGAGGTGGTGCAAGAAAAAGGAATGAGAGAAGTGAAACAACCCAACACCTCCGATATGAAAACACTAAATTCGAGGGAGAAATACAAAAGGTTGGAACAGAGGAACTATCCCCAGGTTACCAAAGTAGATCCGCAGCTAGACAATAAGATGCAAATCCCCAGTCCGATAAGGGAGATGATTCTTCAGCGGATGGATCTAGTTCAAGTGGTGACGAGTCTGATTTAGAAGAAGGGAATGGCAATGAGGCCACCAACATCTAGCGGGGACTCTAAGCCGATAAGGGGAGACATTGTAAACGGTAAAACGCCAAGTTTTAGGGATAGTCTACATTGACAATTAAAAGGGGTCAAAAGGCACTTCCAGGAAGGTGTCACCACCACAGCAAGAGGACACCTCAAACACAACATTGCTGAGAAAGTATGGATATCGAATTAAAGTTGCCTGAGTACCTAGAGATTGAGGGGAATTACAAGTTCTATGGCCTGGGATGGATGAGTGAAGCACCAGGCTACTGTTACCTCCATTATGGTTCATGAATTCTACATGAACTACATTGCTACTCTGGAGGGTCTATGCAAGAAAGGGCAGAAACTTGCAAAAATACACACACAGACCCACATACTAGTTCATGGGGAAATGATAGATATCTCAAAAGCTACCATTACTAGAATGCTCTATGGGCCAAACTTCACACCGCTAGTGAACACTGTAGAATTTCACTACTAAATGAGAGAGCGGCATGATCAACATAGATAGTTAGCATAAATGTTAATAGGCGTTCACCCCTCTTGGTTAACCAATATCAAGGAGAGAATAGTCAAGTCGGCACTAAAATTTGCAGCCAAATTTTGGTGGGTGGTGGTACGAATTCGACTATTGCACATAGGAGGAGATAATACTTTAGCCAAAGATAGAGCAGTACTGGTGGCCAGCCTGATGTCTGGGTTCCCATTGAATATGGGAGTAATTATCACTAAGGAGATTAATTATAGGGCTATTAAGTTATCGACATCACTCCCATTTTCATGCTTAATCACTCGGTTGCGCAGAGAAGCTCATATACCCAAATTGGCTAGAATTGATGTGGAGACTTATACTACAAATAAGCATGACTTACAGAAGTTGAAGGATGAATCCATATATGACCTGAAGCTTCACAAACAAATACTGAGGTGTTTAGGACCATCGGTCAAGCTGCATGGGCAGTGGAAAGAACTATTGAGCTGGCTAGAACAGCTACAAGTTAGAGCTAGTTTTCCATGCTTCCCCAATTCCAAAATCCACACCATCTACTTTTAGTACAGCTGCAACACAAACAGGAGTGGAATCAGCTGAGATGCCATCTGTCATGCCTCGATCTTCACAATATGCATTCACGCCAGCAAACTTTGCTAGTATGGTCAGAAAAGTAGACAGACAAGTGAAGCAGTTAAAGTTGTTTGCTGAGCAGCTAGGCCTTTTTGTTGATCGAGCCATCACAACTTCTCTAGAGCCATATAAGAACCTTCACACTCGCATGGATGACATGGAGGTGAGGGTGAATGACAGGCTGAAGGACCTCATAATACCAGATTTGGCAAGGTTTGCAGCTAAGCCAAAAAGGCTCAAGATGACATTCTAAAGTTGTAACAGGAGTGGTAACCCCAAGAGTTCTTGATTTACAGATTTGAGGAGTCAAAGGATGATGTACCCTTCATTGATTTTCTAGGCGAGCAGCCTAAGGCTATAGGAAAACATCCATGAGCTGGTGCTAGAGATGAGGGAAAATCCATAAGAAGAAGAAGCATAGTAAGAAAAAATCAAAAAGCTTAGTTGCAGAGGCTTTGAAATAGTCTAGGGTAGAAGAGGAGATGCGCATTGAGGAGATGTGAGCCCGGGTTAGTGGGGCCTCCTCCAATTTAGCACCTCGAGTTAATGGGCATGTCACAGGGGCCATAGTGTCTTCAAAGTCGTAGACTCTCATCACACAGCCTTCAGCTACAGAGGCTGCCCCGCCTGATCCTTTGAGCATGACAGTTGCCAATAATGCCACTGTTGAGGTCCTTGGAGTCTCTCCAACCCAGAGAGTTATGCCAGACATAGGAGCATAGTGCTTCAAAGGTTTGTCCTAATTCACATTTGAGATTTTTATAGAAGAATTGGGGATAATGCCATTCTTTTATTTGGGCGAGTGATACCTATAAGTCTGTCACTGGTATGTTTAGGTTGATTTTGTAGTTGTTTTTTATTTAGTCTGTAAAAGAAAATACTGGAAAATTAAAGCAGTTGTGGGAAATAAACACCTTTTTGTTTAAAATGTGAAAAAGGAGACTCCCATATTGTTCGATGTGGCATGTGTGTATTTTTGAAGACCTTGAAGGATCTATGTGTGACAGTATTTGTATATTGATATCACAACTATTCTAAAGCTAGAGCAGATTTTGATAATCAGTTGTTGATAGTGCAAATTGGTGCCAAGTGTGTGTGAGCTTAATTGTTGTTGTTCTTACATTGTGCATGCATCTAGAACTTGAATGGTTTATCTTGCTAAGGTTGTAGCTCACTTCACACCTACATAGTCATAATCTTTCTTTAGTGCCTCTGCTTGAGAGGTCCTTTCTACATCAAGATCTGACCCTCAACCTTACCATCCCTTGACATATGAACAAGAAAATCGAGGGCAGGCTGGAAGATGGGCTACGCAGAGTAGTCTCTCTAGAAGTAGGTTCTTTGACTGGATCAATGCATATATGAACCCTAAAAAATTCCCGAAGGTCTAGTCTAGAAAAAATCCCGATGTTGTTGGGTTATCTTTTTGGTAGGAAAGGCGATCACAAGAAGAAATGCCCTTATCAATGAATAGATTAGTTGTAGGGTAACTGAATAATAAAGGATCATAGGCCATATTTTTTAATTATTCCACTAAACCTATATGACTACCCAAATAATGTGAATAATCCCTTAATCCCTGATATTGAGCCTCATTGACCCATTTATTTCATTAGCCAATTTACCTACCTATATTGTTTACAATGAACCTGTTTTGGCCTTGGCCCCTCCTTAGACATTGCGTACCTCAACTCAAGCAAATCACCTAAGTTGAGGGTGGCTATAGTAAGGGTGCATAAAAATTTGGGTATGAAAAGTAAAATCTGATGATTGAAAATAAGTGGGTGTGGTGTGGTTGATGAAGAAAAGAAAAGAAAATAGAACAAAGTTCCATTAAAAAAATGCCCTTATCAATGAATAGATTAGTTGTAGGGTAACTAAATAAGAAAGGATCATAAGCCATCTTTTTTAATTATTCCACTGAACCTATATGACTACCCAAATAATGTGAATAATCCCTTTATCCCTGATATGGAGCCCAATTGACCCATTTATTTCATTAGCCTATTTACCTACCTATATTTTTCACAGTGAACCTGTTTTGGCCTTCGTCCCTCCTTATACATTGTATACCTCAACTCAAGCAAATCACCTAAGTTGAGGGTGGCTATAGTAAGGGTGCATAGAAATTTGGGTATGAAAAGTAAAATCTGATGATTGAAAATAAGGGGGTGTGGTGTGGTTGATGAAGAAAAGAAAAGAAAATAGAACAAAGTTCCATAAGAATAAAATAAAAAGGTGATGTTTTGATGAGGAAAAAGAGAATCAAAATGAAGACCACACCTATGAGTTGAAAAGGAAAATGAATAATAGAGAATATGAAGAGGAAAGAGGAGTGGAGCAAGAAAAATAGTGTATCACCAAGGAGGGTCAAGTCACTTTCTCCATATGTAGTATACTCGTCCCCAAGCCTACTTTACAAGCCAAGAAAGTTCTATAGTGATCCTAGTAAAGTATCCTAATGACCTGAAGTAGTGATAATAAAGGCAAGCTTATGGTTTTGCATGTGCATTGTTATGAATGTTTTTGTTAGAGTGAGTGTCTGATTCGAGTCTGCATGTAAATAACTCTAGATGTAAGTTGGGACTTCATTATGATGAGGGCACTGGAAAAGCATTAATGATGGTTGGTTGTTAGGATAGTTGATGTTGGTGTATGTAAAGTACTATGTTGATATGACCATATCATCTATAGATCCTCATGAGTCAATATGTTTGATGAAGGTCATCTATTCATTTCCTATTTGTTAAAAGGGGAGTGTGAAATGTGAAATAATCTTCTTTAAGTATAACAATTGTTGTAGTTTGTCCTGATTTTCTTTTACTTTAATAAGGTGTCTGGTGTTTTTCTTGGTGACAAGTAAACTTTGTAACTTGAGGTTGTTGATGTGCCGACATTTGATGGCGCATTTGCTACTTTTAAGTATGGATTGATGCATTTTCTTGAGCAACTTTTGGTTACATTTCATTATTTTGTGTGTATTGTACAGGATGGTAAACCAAGGCAAAGAAATGGTGTGAAACAGGCAGAAACAATAAGTTGACGGCCTATTTGACGGGTAGTCAATAGTGTGATGGACCGTCACTCCCATCGTCGGGCCTAAATAGGAGCTAAACAAAAAGAAGTGAAAGTGACGGCCTAGGTGATGGACCGTCACCACTTTGACAGACCGTCAAGTATACCGTTACCAAGACAAAGATTTAAGGGCACACTGGATAACGAGTGATGACCCAAGTGATGGACTATCACTTCTTCGATGGACCATCAAGCATACTGTCACCAAGATGCAGATTTGATGACACACTAGATAAGGAGTGATGGCCTAAGTGACGGACTGTCAATTTGTTGACAGGACATCAACTTGCGCATTACCTGAGAAGCAGGACTCTGACTTTCAGTACTGTTTTGAATTATTCTAGACTATAAATAGCATCTGTTAGGTTTATTTTCATTATCATACTTTGGAGAGAAGAAAAGATCGATTTTGTACATGAAAGATTCTTCAAGAAATATTACTGAGTTTTTAGAATCATAATAAAGATTTCATCTCTTCTTTATAAGTTAAAACTTCTTTGATTAATATGGTTGCTGTTATGAATTCAATATTCATGTGTCGACAAGTTCCATTACTAGGATTGTGTGATTCATGGTAGAACAATGTAATGATGGAGATTGATGTGTGGATGAGTTTAATGCATTGGTGTGTTTTATTAATTCTTTCATTTTGAATGATTTCTAATGGTTGCAAACATTAGAACAAACACTAGGTTTGACATGCTCGACTAAGGTATATAAATCTGGATGAAAAGGATTAGTAATAGGGATTAAAGGCGTTAACCCTTGACTGATGATTAATGTTGTAATAAGATTAATCAACCTAGTTTAATAATTGCAACTCATTGATTATCACCCTTAGTTTAAGAAGATAAGAGTGATACCTTTCTGAATAGGTTTAGAATAGTTGTATAGGATAATTGAGTTAACAACGTACACACATAACGTTAAATGAGTCCACTGCAGTCATTCATCAAATATCATAATTAAAAAATGATAACTATAACCCTAGTTTACTTTATTCTTGAACTCAATAGTAATAAATTGGTTTATGAAAATATTTGACTAAAAGCAAATACTCACATAAGACTTAGTTTAAACCATATTCCTATGGGATTCGACCCCAACCTGGTTTGGTTCTATATTTGATATCAATCGCGTTATACTTATTATCACAAAGGCTTAATTTGGGTGTATCATCCTTCCACTCTAGGATTGGCTCACCCGAAAATGAAAACTCTATCATACGGGTTTTACAATTGATAGAAGAATAACCTACATGTAACCAATCCATACCGAAAATTACATCAAAGTTGATCATATGTAACTCCACTAAATCGGCTGAGGTGACTTTCTGAAGAATCGTGACAACGTAATTTCTGTACACCTATAGAGCTAAAGCTAACTCACTGACAGGAGTAGAGACTGAGAAGGGTTCTAACAGCATTCCAGGACTGACTATGAAACTAACAACAATATAAGGAGTCATAAAATATAAGGTAGCCCCTGGATCTAAAAATGCATACATATTAAGATGGAATACTCATAACATCCCGGTGACCACATCGGGAGAGACCTCCTACTCCTGAAGAGAATATAGTGCATAGAACCTATTCTTGCTATATCCACCACCCGAACTAGAAGAGGCACCTTGCTGAGGTATGCGAAATACAGGAGTTTCTGAAGTAGTAACTGGGGCACAACCTATACTGTTGCTCTGTCTAATTGAAGGAAAATATCTGAGCATATTTCCGGACTTCTCACACCTGAAACAACTATCTGTACAAACGAAGCACTCTCCAGGGTGCTTCCTACCACACTTTCTATAAGATGAAAAATTATGCTCTCCTATCATATTCCTCTAGTCCCTAGAGCATGGTGTTTTACCTCTCTTGTTACATTTGGGTCTAGACAGAATACTGGTTGATGAGGGAGCTGGGGCTGATGGCCTCTGGTGGAATTAAGGTCGATGTCCACCATCAGACCTCTGTTGAAAGAGCCTATGACTCCTTGTACTGGCCCTCTTGGCCTCTCTCTCGTTCTCCTTCATCTGCTCCACCTCTATCTGCTGGGCATATATCGCCAACTGGGAGAATTCTTTTCATTGATCAAACATGGAGGTCTTGCACTCCTTTACCAAGGAATGTGCCACTCCATTCACAAACTTGATCATACGAGTCCTCGGATCAACTATCATCTCTGGTGTATCCTAGGACAATCGGGTAAACTCTAACGCTTACTCCTGAATAGTCTTGTGCTACTGCTTCAAATTAATGAACTCAGTGGCCTTCGCCTCTCTCAACTCCCTAGGGAAGAGCCTGTCCAATAAAATGATCACAAACTCATCAACTCCCTAGGGAAGAGCCTAACCAATAAAATGATCACAAACTCATCCCAACTCATGGGAACTGCTCCAACTCCCCTGTTGTACTTTCACTGACGAAACCATATGTGAGCAACCCCCTTCTGTTGATAGGAGGCTAAGTCTTTAATGTCCTCTCCAATCACCCCCATAATCTGGGTGATCTTCTGCACCTCCTCAATGAACTCGTGCGGTCCTCATACACCTTCAACCAAATAAACTCTGGTGGGTTCATCCTGAGGAAGTCTCGCACTCTTGCCGCCGTAGCATTCTCAATTTGGGGAACATGGGCCACTGCCTACTGGTTGACTTGAGCGGTCATGGACTATACCAACATCTGAATTGCTGCCCTGAACTTGGTATGACTGACCTACTCTGGAAAGGGATCCGCTAGAGCTGGTAGGGCTTACTGATGCCATCTCCATTGCCATTGCCATGGCCATTTCCGATGCCATTTCTCCTTCCATTTACTCGATGTGGAGGCATATTTCTACAAACACATATTGCACGAGTTAGAGGAATAAAGAGGTACTTTATCGCACGACATGGATCATGAAAAAAGGGAAATTTCCTAAAAGGGAAATTTCCTAAAACGTCTTGTAGCCTCTTCCCCATAAGTGTGGCGCACTTTGCACCTATGGAAAAGACTCTACATAACACTACTTTCACATACCCTAGAATATACCTTAACCTTGGCTTTGTTACAAAGTTTGTCAATCCCCAAGCTGGGACCCCAGATCGAGATATGAGACCTAGAACCATGAATGGTTCCAAGTTAACCCATGGTACATACATAGCATGACTTAAGAGCATAATCAAGTAGAAAACAACACAAGCATGAATAATCACAAGAATAAATGTCATAAGAAATAATCAAATGATAATATCACAACGCTGAGTCACAAGGTGAACATACTAAGTCTATGTCTTAAAAGCCTCTACTATCTGATGAGATGTCGAGATAAGCCCCTAGCTACCTCCAAGTTTGAAACTGAAATGGCATACTCAATATAAAAAAATGAATGTCCTTAGAGATGAGGACTCACCCAAACAGGGGATGAACTAGACTAATATAGGAGCAAGCTACCGGTGAGACTAAGTTGGATCATTCGAACCTATATCATGAGATGATTTAAAATAGAGTATGCATTCAGTACTTGGAATGTACTGAGTATGTAAGGTAAGTAGAACATGCTTAGTAAAACATTAGCTAAAATCATGAGTATAAATCAAAGCAAATCATGAGAGTAAGGACTACATACTATAAGCCATATATCTGAGATATGCATAATAAAAGGTTGATCATCATAAGCAGTACATAATGATCCAAGATTTAGAAATATAAATCATATGACTTTTCACGCTTGAAATCGTAAGTGAAAGCTCATACAAACTGATCATTGGGTTAAATATACTATAAAATATAATGTCCTAAATCATGAATATGAATAAGTGAAATCATGAGGAACAATGGGAGACTTGTCACAACCGACAACCACCATGTATGAGCGCATGATGATTCCACGTCTTTCCCACCTGGAGGAGAACCATCTTAAGCCTTTCCAGGGAAAAGGACGAGTAAGGTGTGATATCACAGTGTGCCCTCGAGCGGGGAAAGCACTCTCTTGAGAGGTCCTAATAAGTATATATCCTACGTTGGTGCATAGTTCAGAGATCAGGGACCTCAAAACCCCTAGCATACTCGGTACTAGACACTACTCCCAAAACATGCATATTTCTCATATAGTCATACTATCAAAACATAGCTTAAATCTGAGTATTGGGAGTCTTGACTCCACAACATAACATGAAATGATCTTGTTAGACTTGGCTAAAATCATAATAAGCACGCTTAACTTGTATGGGCTTGCCTGAATCATAAAATCATGCATACTTGAAATAGACTTCATAAATCAAAATCATGAAATAATAAGTTGAGAGTTCATAAACATTCATGCATATTAGATAACTCATCATGCTTGAAACTATGTATCATAGGCTTGAATTTTCATAGCACATGCATAATAGGGCATAATTTCTAATATCTTAAAAATATGAATTTATAATCAAATTGAGTGTAAAATATACCCATTAAACTTAAATCATACGTTAGAACATGTGGAAATTGGACCCATAGATATAGCATTGATAATTCCATAGAATTGGGTTAAAATACTAGAAATCAATACACTTGATTAGAAACTTGAATACATGAATTAAAGGGTAAATTTTGGCATTAGGACGGAAGAAATCCCCCATTCATGGCCCTACATACCTAGGTAAACTGATTTCCAATCTGGTCTTGCTAGTCCAGGAGAATTGAGGAGGAACTCTAACTTGATCTTGGAAGAGAATTTGAATTCAAAGAATAAATGAGAGCATAACGACTTAATCTAGGTTAAACCCTCTTAAAATACTCATTACAAGGCTCAAAATAACGTCATTAGGAAGTTAGGATCTTAGGAATTTACAATAATACCCCTGAGAACACGAAATTAAAAATTGATTGCCAGGCACCATAGGTCATACCATTAGTTGTAACCAATGACTCATGGTTTCCTCACATTGTTAGTCCACTACATTTTCCAAGCTCACTGCTTCTCAAACCACGAGGCTCATAATGACTCATTGTTTGCTACAAGGAGTCATACCATGGCTCGGGGTTAGGGGTCTACATCCCACATAATGACATCCTATGACTGCATACAACAACTTATTGTTACCTATGATGATTTTTACCATGACCCATTATATTCCTTAAGCCTGCTACTCACCAGATACTACGACTCTTTTCCTCAACCCGTCATACCAAATGATGAGCCATACCTTGATTCATAAGTACAAGATCTGACAACCAATAACGTACCCTGACTCATTACATCAACCTATGACTCCTTTCACGAGTTGTTATCACTGATTTGGTAATACTTCAAGATCACCATGAGTCCCTCCTACAATTCGTACCAAGGAACAACGACTCATACCACGAGTCTTTTAGAGAGAAAAATGCAGATTTTTTGTTGAATCTGCTAGTTGTCTAAGGCTTGGTTGTAGGGACTTTTGGGGTGTTACATTGCCCCAATTCAACACAAGATTTACTTCCTAACATCACTCTAAGGTCTTGCACAAATTGGCCAAGCATTCTCCAAAAGTGTCACCGAAGACTGAGAAGTGGTCCATAAAAACTTCCAAGGTGTCTTCCACCATATCAGAGAATATTGACATCACACACCTTCGAAAAGTTTCAGGTGCATTGCATAACCCGAATGGCATGCATCGGAAAGCAAATTTCCTATAAGGAGAAGTAAAAGTGGTCTTCTACAGAACTTCTGGAGCAATTGATGTTTGGTTATATCTAGAATAACTGTGTAGGAAGCAATACCAATCTCTGCCTACCAACTAATCCATCATCTGATCCATATACAACATTGAAAGGTGATATTTGAGTGCCCAAGTGTTCAACTTTCGATAGTCCATATAGACACGCCAACTCGTGATGCGTCTCAATGGGATGAACTCATTTCTCTCATTGGCAACCATAGTTATGCCTCCCTTTGTGGGGACGCATTACACTGGGCTTACCCATTTACTATCACATATTGGGTATATGAAACCTATATCCAACCATTTAATTAATTCTTTTTTCACCACCTCTTGCATTGGTGGATTGAGTCAGCATAAGTGTTCTCTGCTCGGGACACAATCTTCCTCCAGTTGAATTTTGTGTGTACATAATTTCAGAGAATTCCCTATAATATTAACAATTGTCCACCCAATCGCTCTATTGTACCTTTGCAATACAAAAATTAGAGCTTCAACCTTCCATTCTAATAATTCAGCTATAACAATGACTGGAGGTGTTTGATTTTCTCCCGAGAACATATAATGCAAATGGCTAGGTAACACTTTCAACTCCAGCACTGATGGTTCTTCAATAGAGGTTTTTGCTGGAGGAGTTGGTCTATTCTTCAAATCCGGATCCAACTTCTTTAGACCATAAGAGTGAGATCCCATCCCTGCTAAGGCATTCACTTTTTCTTCATATTCTCGGATATTTTCATCCGCAAAGTTCATTACCACTGTAGCTAGAGTTTCGACTGCATACCTCTCTTCAACAGGGTATTTCAAATGTCCCTTCATAAAAAATATCAATCATAGATACTATATTCATGTCTCTCAGTTGCTTCATGGATTTACTAATTTTGAACCTTACCTCTTCATTGTTCAGTTTGAACTTTAACGTTCCACTCTCTATATCCACCAAAGCTCGTCTGATTGCTAAGAATGATCTCCTTAAATATATAGGGACTTAAAAGTCTACTTCACAATCCAAGATCACAAAATATGCGAGAAGTATAAAGTGCTCCACCTTAACTAACACATCACATAGAATACCCAAAGGCCTTTTAACTGACTGGTCAGCCATCAACAACCTTTTAGTAGTTAGATTGGGGTCTCCCAAGCCCAACTATCTATATATGGCCAGTGACATCAGGTTGATGCTGGAGCCCAAGTCATATAGAGATTTAGCAAAATTTAATATGCCAATAGTGCATGGTATTGTGAATGCACCTAGATCTTTTTTTCTGAACCAACGAATGCGAAGAGATCACGCAACAATGATGAATGTTGTTCGTCGACTCATAACTAACAATCCTCTTATTTGTGACCAAGTCCTTCATGAATAACCTAGCATCTGCTCTAGGGCTTTCACTAATGGATACACTGATAACTGCTTTAACATGGATATGAATTTGTGGAATTTTCCATCTTCCACCTTCTATTTCAACCTCTGAGGGAATGAAGGTGGAGGTCTAGCAATTTGAGTTGAAGTCTTAACCACCTCGTTTCCTCTTGCTTTACCTTCATCTCCCTGACTGTTCTCTGTGACTATTGGCTCTACAAGCTTAACTGAATTTAGCTGCTCAACCTTATCTTCAACTACAAGTTCTATTTCCTGCCACTTCTTGTTGTAATAGCCATGCAGTCACTATCCTTCCTCGGATTCTACATTGTATCACTCGGCAGGCACCACTCTTCCTCTAATTAAGGGTTACAGACGTTTGTCCCATTTGGTACTCGAGTTGTTGAATGGCAGTTGAGTGTGAATCTAGAACTTGACTTATGTTTAAGAGGTCACTCTTCATCTATTTAACTCTAAAATCATTAGATTCGACTCTTTGTAGTACCTTGGTCAATATTTCTCCATCTTCAAAATTCCTACATCATTACTGCTTCACTTTCGTTTTCTAGGAGGCACATATACTCTGTTATGATCATTCCTATAGATTTCTTTGTTCTTCCAGCTACCTTGCTCTCGATCCCTGTAACCAGTTCTGTCATAATAATTATCCTTTAGATAGTTTTATCCTTTAGTTCCTTGGCCATTTGCCCAAAAACCCTCCATATTATTCAGGTACTTAGCCTCTTCTTCAGAATATGATCTATGCTCTTCTTGTCTGTCAACCCTACCCAAATCACTAACTTTCTTAGTACCACCTGCAAGAAAATGCTTAATAATCAATTCCAACTGAGTTTGCATATGCTCTATATCTTGATCTCTCTCTTCTTCCTTCCGGTGTTGCTCAGTAGTTGACCCAATTGTATAAGTGTTACAAGAGACTTCAGAGTCTCTTGTGTGCCAAGCTCTGTTAGTCATAGTGAATATATCTAATACAGTTGCTGCCTCAGTGTATGTTCACGGCATAAACGACCCTCTAGTTAGTATCAATGACTTAGTTGCCAAATTTAGGGACATGTAAAAAGTATCCAGCAGATTCTCATCAGATAGTTTATGATTGGGGCAGTTCTTGAGTTTCTTATTGAATCGCTGCTATGCCTCACTGGGTAGCTATCTGAAATTTTTTATCTCATGTCTCAGTTGTAGAATTCTAGAAGGTGGAAAGAATTCCTCCTGAAAAGCATCTTTCAGCGTTCTCCAATTAATGATTGAGTCATGTGGAAACTCATTAAGCCACATTGTTGCCTCCCCAGATAGAGACAAAGAAAACAACCTCAATCGAATAGCATTCTAAATAACCCCTGGCAGTTCAAATGATTTGCAGATTCCCACGAAGTTCATTAGATGCAAGTTCGGGTCATCACCAGCTACTCCTCTAAACAAGCCCTTCAAGTTCAACAATTGGATCATAGTGCTTGTAATGTTGAACTTAGATCCTGGAGCTAGTGTGGAGGGACTATGGCTCTAATAGCGCCAACTCCATCCAAGTCAACATCATGTTCCTCTCCATAATTAAAAGGAATTGGTTGCAGATGCTACCCCCTAGCTCTATGAGGCTGGCAATGATTTCCAGGGGCTACATCCTCAACATTCCATTCATTCACCGCATCTCTAACAACATCATCATTCTCATTGTTAACTGCATGTTGATTGTTTCCCTTGGCTTGAGCATTAGCAAGATGTTGTAACCTTGCTACTTCACACTCTTGTACATTCATAGCTCTCCTAAGAGTTCTTTCTTGTTCGGGATTATAAGGAGTTAACAGTTCACCTTGACATCAGATATTTGGCATGCACTACCCTATAACCTGTATAAATAGATATGACAAATAAAAGTAAAATTAGAAAATAAGACTGAGTCAAATAAACACACTGGACTTGATTTATAACCATACTCCCTAACAACAACAAAAAAATTTGATATGCCACAGTTTCAAGTCTATGATAAGAAGTATAACATAGTCAATGTCAAATATTGAATTGTCATGACCCAAACGTACGTCCATATCGTAGACACGGAACAAGGAGCCCCGAGAGACCCCAAGTCAACCCATGGAATGAGCGTACATCTAAATCAATCACATAATCAAAAGATTTAACATAATAAAACAGGTCATAAATACGGAGAAAGGATAATACATAATCCATACATGACGGCTGAATACAACTTGTAGTCTGAAAAGCCTCTAATCATGAAAGATGGGTTGATGGGACGACTCCCCAACTAATCCAATTCTGAAACCGAAAGAAAATCATAAAGTCTGAACATATGGCCCTCGGAACATGAGGACTCACCAAATAAGCTAATAGCGAACTTTGAGGATCTACTAAAGAGGGCGAGCTTGAGAGCCGAGTCCTGTATCATGAAATAATACAGCATAGAAAGTATGCAGTCAGTACAAGTAAAACGGACATTTAAAACATGTAAAACTCATAAATGATCATAAGAGTAGGACATCATGCTCATCTCATAAACATCATAACATAACGTAAGGCTCAAGGTTTTCAAAACATTGGTAATGCAATAGTAATCATAATCATAAGAGAAGAACTTTATTTAATATGACTTGAGACAATGTACATAATCATAAACATTCATAAATCATGAGGAACAACAGGAGATTCTCTTCACCGACATACCCCATATGAGCACACATGAAGCTCGACTTGTAACCCCAGTCAGGAGGGTGTCCGTACCTTGCCAAGGGTAGAACCATGAAAGTGTGATATCACCATGAAAAGGGACATTTGGGTCGGGGACAGTCACATAGGAGGTCCCCACATACCTACGGTGGCACGTAGTTTACGGGATCCAGGGCAGAACCTAGGCTCCGACCCCACTCGGTGTTCGATATTACGCCTAAAACATATATAGTGCTCATAGTATAACTTGCATGAGTTCATGGGCTAGTTAATTCATGATAATTATAAACATGCTTGTACATACGTGAAATAGCCTTGAAACGAGGCCCATGAGTCGGCCAAAACATAATTCATAATTTATAAGATTCATACGTACTTGTAAATCATGCATATAGCTTGGAATTTGTAAAATCATGATGGGTAATATCATAAATCCATAATTCAAATCATAAATCATGTTGGGTTCGTACATATCATCATTTGAAGAGAAGATCATAAATCGATTCATCATAGGTCATGCATAATTAGGCTTAATTTCATAGAAATCAAAATTGATAAAATTATAAATGATTTAAATACTAAAAAACTGATTAAAACCCATAGATTATGATGAGAATCTAAAATCAAAAAACCCATTATCAAATCATTAGAATTTTATAAAAATCATCTTCAAAACCCCATGAGCTTTAAATAAGATTTTCATAAAAATCATAGAGAATGGGTATGGGTGTGGAAGAAATCACCCATTAATAGCCTTACATACGTGGAACCACTGATTCTTAACCTCCCTTTAATTCCCAAGAAGAAATTGAAAGGAATTGGGGAAGAAAACCTTGAATCACCTTTTGATCACCCCTCTAAACTCATGCATGCATGAATGAAGGCTTAGAAATAATTATCCCCTTAAACCCCCGCCTCCTTTCATAAGCTAAAACGATGTAGTTTAGGGTCTCATAACGTGAAAAAAATCAAAAATTCCCTTAATGAATCTGGCCTGAAAGATGGCTGGGTTGAACTAACGGACGGAACCAACTATTCGTTAGAGATAACAACGACCCATTCTGTCGCTCATGGTTTGCACTGTTGTAGCTTACTTTTGAAACTGACCAACGGATAGGCAGGATGACTCGTCCTACGGAACAACGATCAGTTACTTCGTCTGTTGTTTGCTCATCACAATAGTTGAACCTTCTTATCACAAGCCTCACCACGACTCATGGCTGCTTCCAACAAGTCCTGGTCTTAATCCGTCATCAACACTGGAAATTCTTGCACCAAACAACAACCGGTAGTAACGACTCATTACAACCCACAACGAGTCATTGGAAGGCCCGTTGTATGCCACCTGTTGAACCTAACCTCTTCCAATGCCTGCTGACAACGGCTCGTTGTTTCCAACAATGAGTTGTTGTGTTGTCCTTTATCTCCAATGCCACCCAGCCTTCCCTAACCAATTACTGCATATAACGACCTGTGGTTTGATACCACGAGTCGTTCCATGGTACGTTATGTGAAATTTTTCCCATTTCAGCAGTTTTCAACTTTTAACTCCCAGGTCTATTCTCAAGCACTTTCGGGGTATTACAATATCTCCCCCTTAGGAAATTTTATCCTCGGATGTAGGAAACAAGCATAAACAGAGACATGCAATTATCATATTCAATTACTGATCATTTAAACCGAAACTTTAGGGAATGACTACCTCCGATTCATAACAGATAGATGAACTGGTCTCATTCTTCACATACACATTCATACACATAAAGAAAACTTGAACACATGAACTGAACACGAAAACTAAATAGAGGTCATAGAGAAAAACTGATACCTCAAGTCGAAACTGAGCCGATAGAGAATAAATGGGGGTATCTAGCCATCATATTCGCTTTGGCTTCCCATGTAGCTCCTTCAACATGCTGATTTCTCCATAGTACTTTAACTAAAGCTACTTCTTTGTTCATTAGTCTCTGAACTTGACGGTCTAATATTTCCACAAGAACTTCTTCATAGCAGAGGCTATCTTTTACACTGACGCTGTCCACCGGCACTACCAGAGCTGGATCTCCCAAGCACTTCTTCAAAAGCAACACATGAAACACGGGATGTACAGAAGATAACTCTGAGGGCAAGTCCAATTCATACGCCACCTTACCAACTCTTCTCGTGATCCAGTAGGGACAAACATAGCAGGGACTGAGTTTTCCTTTCTTCCCAAACCGCATGAATCCCTTCATGGGAGATACCTTTAGAAATACCTAATCGCCTATCTAAAACTCTAAATCCCTTCTCCTCACATCTGCATATGACTTTTGACAAATTTGAGCAGTTTTCAACCAGTCCCTTATCAACTGAACCTTTACCATAGCCTCATGAACTAATTCAGGCCCTATTATCATTGCCTCACCAACCTCAAACCAACTAATGGGCGATCTACACCTTCACCCATAAGGAGCCTAGAACGGTGCCATCTGGATGCTAGAGTGATAGTTGTTATTATAAGTAAACTCAATCAAGGGCAAATGATCATCCCAGCTACCATTAAAATCCACCACACTGTAATACCCCGGAAGTGCCTAAGAGTGGACACAAGGGTTAGAAATTTAAAATTGCTGAAAATTGGGGAAAAGTTTCAGGACGAGGGGTGTAATGACTCGTGGTTGGAGACCACGAGCCTTTGATTGGAGACGTGGTTTGAGGAGCCCAGGTGGCAGTGTAAGCCATGATCGATGTAATGACTCATTGAGAGAAACAACGAGATGTCGTTTATAGTCGTGGTGCGAGAAGGACTTCAGCAATTGGGGATGCAACAGGTCACCCCATGACCCGTTGTGAGCTATGACAGACCGTTGTCACCAGTCGTGGGTTGAGTAGTGAATTTTCCAGTAGGTTTAACGGAAGGTAAGCACGACTTATTGTAGGGTGCAATGAGTGGTGGTGAGGCTCATTGTAAGGTAAGGACCAAAGTGGCAGGAGGATACAATGACTGAAAGAATGACTTGTTGTGAGCAGGGACGACTCGTCCTCTCGAGTCGTGGGATCAAAACTGAGATTTGGGAACTTCGGCAGTTTGAACAACTTAAGGTCACCATGAGTCGTGGTAAGAACCAATGACTTGTGGTGAGGGTCGTGGGTTCTAGTTCGACCAGAATTTTTAGTTTTCTTCAAGGGCATTTTTGTAAACCTCTATGCTTTTAACTCCTAAACTGCGTCATTTTGGGTTCTACCTTACACGATTTTAAGGGCTTTTCATGCCTAAACCCTTATTCTCTCAACTCTCCTCTTCCTCCTCTCATCTAAAAAATTCTAGGGTTTCATTAAGGTGTTCTTCAAGCTTCAAGGAAGATTTTTGAGTGGTATTTTAATCTACCAGGTATGCGGGTCTTCCAATAAGGACACTCTTCCATCCTTGTGTCCCAAAATATTTTTATTAGATACCCGAATATGATAAATCTAGAAAATCATGATATAGGGTTTGTAAAAAGGGTAAATTCTTCTTTATTTCTCTTAAATGCTAATACCTACTGCGATTATGAATTTAATTGGATAATTTATTGATGGGTTATCTTGAATTATGAAATATGGGTTGAGTATGTGTGTGTGTAGTATGTTCTTCCTCAATTGATTCGAGTATTGAATGGGAATTATTTATTTCTCCCTTGATTATCATTGAAATTCATGGTCATGATGGAAGTATGGAAATATCATATGGTTAACCCTAATGACTTCATTATGACATTGATGACCATGTTGGGTTGAGTAGGAGTTGTGGACTTGAGTAATTGAAGTAAATTATGTGCCATCACCATGTTTTATATTTAATTGATTAGGCATGACAAGATCGCATCTCCATTGTTGAACTATGAAGCTTGGGCGGATTCTATATTGCTTTCCTTACTAAAAATCATTTTTATAAAACCTTAGAATCTAACGCCCGTGGCTAAAGAGTTAATAAATGGAATGATTGTGACAAGTGTGTGAAATGGTTGTAACCTAGTTACATGAAGTTAAGTATCCTTGATAGATTATTATTTGAATTCTATAAATCATGTTTGATCTTATATTACCTATTGAATGAGGTGAGTACAGAATCAAGATTCCATGATAGATTAATACTAGTACGAATTTATGGCATGCTCGTTGGTTGTGATGTTAAAGCTAATGAGGAAATTGGTTCTGCGATAATGTGAATCATGATGATAAAGCCTATGACTAATATGTCACCTTGTTGAGTACTTCATGATGAGAGTGGTGGATGTTCTTGTCTTAATTAGCTGTTGTAAATTTATATTGGCTATAGACGTTAGTGGAGAATATCTTATCTATGTGTTAGTGGAGAATGTCTTACATAGACATTAGTGGAGAATGTCTTCTTGTAGTTGGTCGGGACTCACATCCCTAGGTGTTAGTGGAGAATGTCATCTCTTAGTCAGTCGGGACCTACATCCCTAATCAGTTAACTACTTTATTTTCCCTGCGTTGTTATAGATTTACATTTAGCTAGTGACCCTCTATATTAGATTTTTCTCTCTCCCTTTGATAGTCAAGGATTATCTTTAGCTAAGAATGTTTCCCTTTGATAGTCAGGGACGCTCCCTTCAACCGTCAGGGACTCCCCCTTAGACGGGCAGGGACCCTCTTGATATTAGTCATAGAAGATTACCCTTGTATTTTTCCCGACTATTATTTTTGCACATCAGCAGTTACTATGACAGCGTATGTCTTTATAATGTGGTTATGTTAATCCAATACGTGAATCTCATTTAAGATTGTCGTATCTCATTTCAGTTATGTTGCTATTAAAATGTTTTACATTGTTTCCTTCTGGTATACTTCATGAGTTAGTTTATTTATGCTTCATGCATACTCAGTACATTCTAAGTACTGACCGCACGCCTCTTGTGCTATATCATTTCATGATATAGATTCAGGTCTCCAGGTTCAGCCGCGTGGCTAAATACGCTCCTTCCTCTCCCAGTTGCTAGTGATGAGTCCTCATCTTTTGAGGACGTGGTTTATATTCTTGTTTTATTATGTTTCAGTTTTTAGACTTTGGTAGTTAGCTGGGAGCTTGTTCCAGCAGCTCATCATTTTAGTAGAAGTCTTTCGGACTTGTCTAGACAGCTTCAACTATGTATCTAAGCGTTATTAAATTGTCTTTATGGTTCATATTAGTTTCTTGTTATTTTCTTCCGCTCATTTATATTGTTAGTCACATTGGATGTTAAGTGTATGTTATGATTATGCCATGGGTCGACTTGGAGCCTTTTGGGGCTCCTTGTCCCATATCTATGATCCGAGTCTAATTTCAGGTCGTGACACACACATGCTCTCAACATGTCCTCGAGAGTCTAGATTGTTCATTCGTCTTGGCCATCCGTTTGCTGATGAAAGGCTTTGTTGAGCTTAACTTAAGTCCCAAGCCTCTTCTTAAAAGATCACCAGAACTGGCAGGTAAACTAAGTACCTCATTCTAAAATAATAGACAACGGCACTCCATGAAGTCGAACCAACTCCCGAATATACAATTTGGCATAATCATCCGCTGAATTTGTGGTTTTCACTAGCAGAAAATGTGCCGCCTTAGTCAACCTGTCGACCACCACCCAAATGGAGTCATATTGCTGGCGAGTATGGGGAAACCCAGTTATGAAGTCCATATTTATTTTCAAGTGGGAATGCTAATATCCTGAAGTACGCCTCCCAACCTTTGGTGCTCTACCTTCACTTGCTGACAGTTCGGGCACTTGGCTATGAATTCCGCAATATCCCTCTTCAATCCGTTCCACCAATATATTTCCTGTAAATCATGATACATCTTGGTGGCACCCGGATGGATAGAGTACCTAGATCCATGTGCCTCATGCAATATTCGGTCCCTCATATTATCAATATCTTGAACACATAGACAACTCTAGACCAAAACACACCATCTCCCCCTTGGGAGTAAACCTCCACCTTTTGACTTCGGACATCTTCTTTCAGCTTTAGCAATATCGAATCCTCATCTTGTCTAGCCTTCAAATCAGTCACCAAGGACGATTCGGATCCGTTTTGCACAACAACACCGCCATCGGTCAAGTCGACCAACCTAACTCCCAACCTTGCAAGTCGATGGACATCCTTCAAGAACTCTTTCTTTCCCTCATCCACGTGGGACACACTCTCCATAGAGAGCCTACTAAGTGCGTCTGCTACCACATTAGCGCTACTCGGGTGGTAAAGAACACTCATATCATAGTCCTTAAATAGTTCTAACCACCTTCTTTGCCGTAGATTGAGATCCTTCTCTGTGAACATGCATTGTAGACTCTTTTGAACGGTAAATACATCCACGTGGACCCCATACAAGTAATGCCACCATATCATCAATGCAAACACCACCGCGACAAACTCAAGATCATGGGTCGGGTAATTCTTCTAATGGATTTTCAACTATCCTGAGGCATACGCTATCACTTTCCCATACTACATCGACATACACCCATGTATGATTCTCGAAGCATCAAAATATACTACAAAACCATCGGTACCCTCGGGTAGGGTCAACATTGGTGCTTAAGTGAGTCGAGTCTTCAATTCCTGGAAGCTTTTCTCACAAGCCTCTGACTATTGGAACTTTTCCTTTTTCTTAGTCAACCTCGTCAATGGTGCTGCAATTGATGAAAACCCCTCAATGAATCTCCGGTAATACCTTACTAGGGCTAAGAAACTCCGAATTTCTGAAGGATTCACTAGTCTGGGCCAATTCCTTACCGCTTCAGTTTTTTGAGAATCTACCTTTATGCCCTCACTCGATACCACATGGCGTAAGAATGCCACAGAGTCCAACCAAAATTCACACTTTCTAAACTTTACATCAATTGGAAATCCTTGAGAGTCTGCAACACTACTCTCAAATGAGCGGCATGATCCTCCTTGCTCTGAGAGTGTATAAGAATATCATTGATGAACACGGTCACAAACATATCTAGATATTGCTTGAACACCCTGTTCATCAGGTCCATAAAAGTTGCAGGGGCATTTGTTAATCCAAAAGACATAACTACAAACTCATAATGGCCATACCGTGTCCTAAAGGCTGTCTTCGAGATATCACACTCCCAAACCCTGAGTTGATAATACCCGGACTTGAGATCTATCTTTGAGAAACATCTAGCACCCTGGAGATGGTCAAACAAATCACCAATCCAAGGTAAGGGGAACCTATTCTTGACGGTGACCTTGTTCAACTGCTGATAATCCATACATATGCGAAGGGATCCATCCTTCTTTCGGACAAAGAGAACTGGTGCACCCCATGGAGACTTGCTCGGTCTAATGAAACCCTTATCCAACAAGTCCTTCAACTGCTCCTTTAACTCTATTAGCTCAACTGGAGCCATCCTATACGGAGGGATAGGGATGGGTTGCATATCGGGTAATAGATCAATACTAAAATCAATTTCCCTCTCAAGAGGAACACCTGGCAAATCATTGGAAAAAACCTCCGGATACTCACACACCACCAGAACTGATTGGATAGTCGGGGTCTTGGGCTCAACATCCTTAACCCAAACTAGGTGATACATGCAGCCCTTAGAAATCATTTTCCTGGCCTTAGGTAAGAAATAAACCGACTAGCTGGTACAACTGAATTACCCTTCCACTCCAACACCGACGCATCCAAAAATTGGAATTCCACCGCACGGGTCCTACAATTAATCGAAGAATAACATGCAAAAAACCAATCCATGCCCAAAACGATGTCAAAGGAAGTCATGGCCAACTCTACTAAGTATGTGGATGTAACCTTATGAAATACTATAATGGGGCAACCTCTATACACCCGCCTAGCTACAACTGAATCACCGACTGGAGTAGAGACCGAGAATGGTTCTGATAGAATTTCAGGGCTAACTCCAAGACTACTATCAATATAAAGAGTCATAAAATACAAAGTAGCTCCTAGATATAACAAGAAATAAGCATCAATAAGGAAGACTTGTAACATACCAGTGACCACATATGGTGAAGCCTCCTACTCTTGGCGGGGTACTAAAGCATAAAACTTGTTTTGGTGTTGACCGCCTGCCAAACTGGTAGAGGCACCTTGCTGAGGGGGACGTGATGCTGGAGCGACAGAAGTGGCTTCTATCACACGGTCCTCACCGACCCCTGATCTAGCTGAGGGGCAATCCCTAAGTCTGTGCTCGGGTTTGGCACACCCAAAAAATGCATCTGAGCCAACTAAGCACCTCCTGGGATGATTCTTGCCGCACTTCGCACAAGCTAGAAAAGTGTGCTCCGCCTGCATGCTACCCTGATCTCTTGAGCCTGAAGCCCTACTCTTCTGATCTCCTTTAAACCTGGATGGCGTGCTAGCGGATGATAGAGCTGAAGCGATAGACCAGTGTTGGGACTGCTGACGCTGTCCACTCCTTGACCTGACCTGACAAACCTTATAGCTGTCAGTACTGGCCCTCTTAGCATCCCTCAGCCTCTAGTAGACCGACCCCATTTGTTGAGCATGAAACACTATGCGGGGAAAGTCGATATCCCGATGTAGCATGGCGATCCTGTAATCCTTGTCCAAATAATCCACCACCCCATGCATGAAATGACTCACCCGAGCCCTCTGGTCCGCCACCAACTTTGGAGCATACTTAGATAATCATGTGAACTCTAATGCGTACTCCTGAACGGACATGTTATCCAGCTTAAAATTAACAAACTCAGCTACCTTGAGATCCATCATTTCCCGAGGGAATAATCGATCCAAAAATGTCGCGTGAAACTCCTTCCAACCTATCGGGCCTGCACCCACTGCCCTGGCATCTCTCCACTACTTAAACCATATATGAGCCACCCCCTTTAGCTGATAGGAGGTCAAGTAAACACACACCCCATTCTTCACCCTCATAATCTGGGTGATCTTTAGAATCTCTTCAATGAAATCGTGGGGGTCCTTGTCCACCTTCGACCCCGTGAACTCAAGAGGGCTCATCCTCACGGAATACCTCACCCTGGATGCCTCCACATTCCCATACTGCGGGTAATGCACCACTGTCTGATTTTGAACCTGAGCTAGCATCTGAATCGTTTCCCTAAACTCAATGTTGGCAGCTAGCTATGGTGCATGCTCCTCATGAATGGGTGGGGCTGGTTAATGCTCTTCCCCATTGGCACCATCATGATCATTACCGTTACCATTTCTTCTAGTGTTCACTCGGCGGTGGAGGCATGATTCTGCAAGCACGAATAGCATGAATTAAAAGATTAAAGATCTTTCATCACATGACATAGATCGTGAAAGAAGGGAACATTTCCTAAACGTCTTGTAGCCTCTTCATCATAAGTGTGCCGCGCTTCACACCTATTAATAAGACTCTACTTAATGTGGCTTTTAGACACCAAGGACACTTCAAACCTATGGCTTTGATACCAAGTTTGTCACGACCCGAACGTACCCCTGGATCGTAGACATGGGACAAGGAGCCTCGAGAGACCCTAAGTCAACCCATGGCATGAGCGTACATCTAAATTAATCATATAAGCGGAAAACCTAACATAAGAAAACGTAAACAGGTCATAAATACGAAGAAAGTATAAAACATAATCCATACATGATGGTTGAATACAACTTGTAGTTTGAAAAGCATTTAATCATGAAAGACGAGTTGATGGGACAACTCCCCAACTAACCCAACAATTCTGAAACTGAAAGAAAAGCATAGAGTTTGAACATATGGCCCTCGGAACATGACGACTCACCAAATAAGCTGATAGAAAACCTTGAGGAGCTACTGAGGAGGGTGAGCCTGAGAGTCGGGTCCTGTTTCATAAAATGATATAGCATAGAAAGTATGCGGTCAGTACGTTGAATGTACTGATTATGAAAGGCAAGTAAAATGGACATTTAAAACATGTAAAACTCATAAATGATCATAAAAGTAGGACATCATTCTCATATCATAAACATCATAACATAACATAAGGCTCAAGGTTTCCAAAATATTCGTAATGCAACCATAATCATAATCATAAGAGAAAAACTTAATTTAAGATGACTTGAGCCAATGTACATAATCATAAACATGCATAAATCATGAGGAATACCGGGAGATTCTCTTAACCGACATACCCCATATGAGCGCACATGAAGTTCGATTTGTAACCCTAGTCGGGAGGGTGTTCGTACCTTGCCAAGGGTAGAACCATGAAAGTATGAATCACCATGAAAAGGGCCATTTAGGCCGGGGACAGTCACATAGGAGGTCCCCACATACCTACGGTGGTAAGTAGTTTATGGGATTCAGGGCAAAACATAGGCTCTGAACCCAATTGGTGTTCGATACTACTCCAAATATATATATAGTGCTTATAGTATAACTTTCATGAGTTCATGGGCTAGTTAATTCGTGATAATCATAAATATACTTGTACATACGTGAACTAGCCATGAAACAAGGCCGGTGAGTCGGTCAAAATATATTTCATGATTCATAAGGTTCAAACATACTTGTCAATCATGCATATAGCTTGGAATTCGTAAAATCATGATGGGTAATATCATAAATCCATAATTCAAATCATAAATCATATTGGGTTCGTAAATATCATCATTTGAAGAGAAGATCATAAATCGATTCATCATAGGTCATGCATAATTAGGCTTAATTTCATAGAAATCGAAATTGATAAAATTATAAATGATTTAAATAATTAAAAAAATGATTAAAACGCATAGATTATTATGAGAATTTAAATTCACAAACCTCATTATCAAATCATTAGACTTTTATAAAAATCATCTTCAAAACCCAATGAGCTTTTAAAAGATTTGCATAAAAATCACAGAGGATAGGCATGGGTGTGGAAGAAATCACCCATTAATAGCCTTACATATCTAGAACCATTATTTATCCCATGAATGACCAAGAAGAAATTGAAAGGAAATAGGGAAGAAAACTTTGAATCACCTTTTGATAACCCCTCTAAACTCACGCATGCATGAATGAAAGCTTAGAAATAATTATCCCCTTAAAACCCCCCTTTAATAAGCTAAACAACGTATTTTAGAGTCTAATAATGTAAAAAAGCCAAATGCCCTTAATGAATCTGGCCTGAAAGCTGGTCGGGTTGAACTAACAGATGGAACCAATGAGTCGTTAGAGCTAACGATGACTCGTTCTGTCGCTCATGGTTTGCACTGCACTAGCTTACTTCTGAACTGACCAATGGACAGACAAGACGACTCATCCTATGGAACAACAATCCGTTACTTTGTCCGTTGTTTTCTCATCACAAAAGTTGAACCTTCTTATCACAAGCCTCACCATGACTCGTGGTTGCTTCCAATGAGTCATGATCTTGATCCGTTATAAACACTGGAAATTCTTGCACCAAGCAACGACCAATAACAATGACACATTAAAACCCACAATGAGTCGTTGGAAGGGCCATTGTATGCCATCTGCTGAAACCAACCTCTTTCAATGCCTGCTGACAACGGCTCGTTGTTTCCAACAACGAGTCGTTGTGTTGTCCATTATCTCCACTACCACCTAGCCTTCCCTAACCAACGACTACATATAATGACCCGTGGTTTGATACGACGAGTCATTCCATGGTTTGTGCTGTGAAATTTTCCCCATTTAAGCAGTTTTAAACTTTTAACTCCCGGGTTTATTCTCAAGCACTTTTGGGGTATTACAAGAACCCAATAAAGTTGGGGTCAATTCCCACATGGAATATGGTGAAAACTAAGTCTTATGTGAGTATTTACTTTGAGTCAATTATTTCCATAAAACTGGGGTTTGGGAAAGGTGTTTTGATTTACTATCAGTCCAATGCAAGAAACACCAGGTATGATTTATTACTATTGAATCCAAGAAGAAATTAAACTACAGTTATGGTTATCATGTTTTCTTAACAACATTTGGTGAATGAATTCAGTGGACTCAGTTAATGCTATATGAGCAGGCTGTTAACTCAGTTATTCTATCCAAATATTTCTCAACCTATTCAGATAGGTATCACTCTTATATTCTCAAACTAAGAGTGATAATCAATGAGTTACAAAATTAACCTAAGTTGATTAATCTTATTACAACATTAATTATCCTTCAAGGGTTAGTGCCTTGAATCCCTATTGTCAATTCTTTTCATCCAGGTTTATACATCTTACTCAAGCATGTCAAACCTAGGATTGTTCAAATGTTTGCAGCTATTAGAAATCATTCAAAATGAAAACATCAAAATTACACACAATTGCATTAAACTCATCCACACATCAATCACCATCATTACGTCATTCTACAATGAATCATATAATCCTAGTAATAGAACCTAGCCACACATGATAATTGAATTCATAACAGAAGTCATATTCATCAAATAAGATTCAACATAGAAAGAAGAGATGAATCCTTGATTATAACTCAACAATATTTCTTTAAGAACCTTTCAAAAGTTACATAAAATTCGATCTTTTTCTCTCTCAAAAGTATGATAATGAAAATAAAACTAGGAGCTGCTATTTATTGCCTAGAGCAATTCAAAACTACACTGAAAATCAGAGTCCCGCTTCTCAGGTGACGCCCAAGTTGACATCCCGTCGGCAAGGTGACGGTCTATCACTTGGGCCATCACTCCTTATCTTGTGTGTCCTTAAATCTACATCTTGGTGACAGTAAGCTTGATGGTCCATTAGAGAGGTGCCAGTCTTTCACCTGAGCCGTCACTCCTTATCTAGTGAGTTCTTCAATCATCATCTCGATGACGCCAAACTTGACAGTCTGTCGAAGAGCTGGTAGTCCATCACTTGAGCTGTCACTTTACCTCTTTTTGTTTAGCTGTTATTTACTCCTTACGATGGGAATGATGGTCCATCACACTGTTGACATCCCGTCAGAAAGGTCGTCAACTAGTCTTTTTAGCCTGTTTCATACCATTTCTTTGCCTTGGTTTGTTTTCCTATACAATAGACAAAACAATCAAATATAACCAAAAGGTGCTCAAGAACTTGCATTAATTAGAATTAAATATGTTGTCAAATACCGGCGCATCACCCATTGTATGACATCCAACAACTTTTCAAGTTTCCCTAGAACCCACGAGTCCACTCTACAAGTCGTGGATTGGAAGAACGACTCGTGGTAGGAGCCATTTCGACTAAATCCTAGAATTTTGAATGGTTATCCCAGGGTTATTTTCATAACTTCCTACACTATTAACTCCTATACTACGTCATTTTGGATTTTTCTAGAGGGAAATTAAGGGGTTTAGTTGGCTAACTTCTCCCATTCATTCTGATAACATCGAATACTCAGAGAAACAATAGCTACCAGACTCTCAAGACAACTACGGTTCCTTTTTTCCAAATCCTTGGGTTCTCAAGAAATATGGAAGAATTCATCAGTCCAGGTATGTGGGATCATCAATAAAGGTTTCCTTTCACCCATATGTCCAAAATTTAATCTTTAAACTATGCTTCTAGAATGATTTGTTGAATTCATGACTTTTACAGATAAAAACCCTTTATGCACAAACTATATATTTTCATACGTTATGTTGCCCACATGATTTCCACATGTACTTTGCAATTATGTATGAGTTAAATTCCTTGAAAAACATCTATTTCTCTTTATACTCAGTACTTAGTATGATTTTCTCAATTTAGGTGTATTTTACTATGAGGATGAAGAATCAAATTATCACTATATTTATTCCTTTTTTTACTTCTTCTCCCAAGTGCAGGATAATCCCAAGGGTTTGTGGGTGTTTTTATACCAATTGGGGCTCTCCCTTCACCACCCCCGTGGGGATTGTCTACAGGGTTCATAAATACTCCCCTTACTACATGGTGCTTACCTAACCAATGCTTAGGTCCAGCTCTACCCAAACTTTTCTGGTTCACCCCAACATTCCCCACTTGTCCGACTATTGTTGAGTAGTTTTTGGATATCAAAAGGACCTACCAAGAAGGTAATTTTAATGTGGCTGATTTCCGTTCTTTTGCAATCAGTTTCACTACAGCACCCGCTGCTCTAATTAATTTTCCACCATTTCCAAGTGTGATTTCTATGTTATGTATGGTCGTGCCTAAGGGTATATCAGTTGAAGTAGATTCTTTTTTTGATAAATCAAAACCCCTTCCCAAACTGTACAAGCTTCTTCCATAGCATACGACTTTCTAGATGTAGATGA
The DNA here is from genome assembly GCA_035772735.1 of Datura wrightii. Lineage (NCBI taxonomy): Eukaryota > Viridiplantae > Streptophyta > Magnoliopsida > Solanales > Solanaceae > Datura > Datura wrightii. The sequence goes on from JASDFA010000019.1 coordinate 49,074,269, forward strand.
TGATATTTATTTAGATGGAACTTATATATATATCATAGAATGAAGTACCATATGGGTGTTTATATATGTGACTCCAAATCTTCCGAATCACTCATGTTATGATCTTCTACATCCTGGGTCTTCCCGTTCCGTAATGTGCTTATATTCTTCATGTAGCATTCAGCTGAATGAATCTACGAAATTACATTAATACTTCCACATATTATGGGTAACGTAGGAGACATCTCTATTTTCCCCCCGGGGAATCTTTAGAATTCCCACTGCTTAACTTTTAATTAGCCTCTGACCATCAAATGAAATGTGAATAACACGCTCTCCACTCTTTGAAAGAAGGGGCGCTTCCGGTTCTATCGGTGCTTGAAACAATTTTGTCTTCTCTATATTACTATATCTCTAGAGTCAATAATTTTATGTGAGGAACTGCTGAACTCAATCACTTGTTGCCGTTACTCTTCAGTTTTCTGTTGAGGTCTATCCTACAGAGGTACTTAAATTGGATCAGTGATCGATTTTTAGGTTTCTTTGTAAACCTAATTGGTTATTTTCAATTACGTAAATCAATAGTTTAAACCGCACTCAAAGGTAGGGCATTTTCCATTTTTATAGGAACTTTTATACCAGAAACAATGGTATCTCCAATTATACCTCTTTTGGGATGTAAAATATATCTCTTCTCACCATCCTCATAGTGTATGAGGCAAATGTATGCATTTCAATTAGAGTCGTATTCTATGGTTATGATTATACCATATATGCTTTTTTTATTCCGTCGAAAATTAATTTTACTATATAGATGCTTTTGATCTCCCCCTCTATGCCTTTCGGTAATGATTCCTCTGGAATTACAACATTTACCACATGATGCTGTCCATTGATCAAATTATTTCGTGGATTGGATTTCACTTGACTGTCTACGATTCCATTGCGTGAGCTCGGGGTAGAAGATATGTATAAATGTATCGCCATGTTATTAAGTAATTTTATTTAAGTTCTGCTCATTCTAAGAGGTGGAATAGAATAACCTGGTTGAAGCTTAATGATCATACGTCTATAATGCATTGTATGTCCCATAATAGGTCCCATTCTTCTACTCTTTCCCGGAAGTCGATTACTATTCATAGCTATTACCTTGACACCAAAGAAGAGTTCGACCCAATGCTTTATTTCTGTCCTAGTTGATCCTGATTCGACATTAGAAGTATATTGATTTTCCCAAATAACCGAATACTTTTATCTGTATATACTCCATATTTGATTCCATCCATAAATCGATTTTCTTCCCTATGAGTTATAGTCTTAGTAAGAATGCTAGTTCTTACTGTTCATGTTTTATGATATGAATATACCACATCAATAAGTTACGTATGGACGATGAGATTCCATTGATACAGAGCCAATTCCAATAGACTTATTGGAGGGTCCCATTGGTGTGTATCCAGTAGGAATTGAACCTACGAATTCGCCAATTATAAGTTGGGTGCTTTAACCATTCAGCCATGGATGCTTAGCGGGGATCCTCGTACATAGAAAATAACCATATTCCAATTGAAATGAAATATTTAGGATGAATCAATGCAATTTAGGAGGAATCAATGAGAGGACATAAATTCAAATCCTGGATTTTTGAATTGAGAGAGATATTGAAAGAGATCAAGAATTCTCACCATTTCTTAGATTCATGGACCCAATTCAATTTATGGGGATCCTTCATTCACATTTTTTTTCACCAAGAACGTTTTCTAAAACTTTTTGAACCCCGAATTTGGAGTATCCTACTTTCACGCAATTCACAGGGTTCAACAAGCAATTGATATTTCACGATCAAGGGTGTAATACTCTTTGTAATTGCAGTCCTTATATATCTATTAACAATAGATATATTTTCAAAAGAAAAAATCTCTATTTGATAGGGTTCTTCCTATACCTATGAATTCCGTCGGACCCAGAAATGATGCATTGGAAGAATCCGTTGGGTCTTCGAATATCAATAGGTTTATAGTTTCGCTCCTGTATCTTCCCAAAGGAAAAAAATCTCTAAGAGTTGCTTCCTGAATCTAAAATAGAGTACTTGGGTTCTCCCAACAACTTAAAAGTGTAGCATGCCTGAATCTAACTGGTTTTTGCGTTGGTGGAGGAACTGGATCGAAAAAAGGAGGGATTCTAGTTGTAAGATATCTAATGAAACCATCGCTAGAATTGAGATCTTATTCAAAGAGAAAGATCTCAAATATCTGAAGTTTTTTTCGTATATTATATGGATGATAAGATCCGCAAGGACCATGACTGAGAATTGTTTGATTTTCTTTCTCTAAGGAAGAGTCGAAATAGAATCAACTTGAATTCGGGACCGCTATTCGAAATCTTAGTGAAACACTGGATTTCTTATCTATTTTCTATTTTTCGTGATAAAATACAAAGTGAAGTGGAGGGTTTCTTCAAACAACAAGGGGATGGGTCAACTATTCAATCAAATGATATTGAGCATGTTTCCCATCTCTTCTCGAGAAACAAGTGGGCTATTTCTTTGCAAAATTATGCTCAATCTCATATCTAGCAATTGTGCCAAGATCTCTTCGTTAGTTGGGGGAAGAATTCACCCGAATCAGATATTTTGAGAAACATATCAAGAGAGAATTGGATTTTGTTAGACAATGTGTGGTTGGTAAACAAGGATCGGTTTTTTAGCAAGGTACAAAATGTATCGTCAAATATTCAATATGATTCCACAAGATCTAGTTTCATTCAAGTAATAGATTCTAGCCAACTGAAAGGATCTTCTGATCAATCCAGAGATCATTTGGATTCCATTAGTAATGAGGATTCGAAATATCACTCATTGATTAATCAAAGAGAGATTCAACAACAAAAAGAAAGATTGATTCTTCGGGATCCTTCCTTTATTCAAATAGAACGAAAAGAGATAGAATCAAGCCAATTCCTCAAATGCCTTTTTAGATATTCCTCAATGTCCTGGCTATTCACGGAACATGAGAAGAAGATAATTAATCATCTTTTTTTTGGAAGAAATTGAAGAATTTCTTAGGAATCCTACAAGATCTATTTGTTCTTTTTTCTTTGATAGATGGTCAGAACTTCATCTGGGTTCGAATCCTACTGAGAGGTCCATTAGAGATCATAAATTTTTGAAGAAACAACAACATATTTCTTTTATCCCTTCCAGGCCATCGAAAAAGAAAGAAATGGTTAAGATATTCAAGATAATTATATATTTACAAAATACCATCTCAATTCATCCTATTTCATCAGATTCGGGATGTGATATGGTTCCGAAGGATGAACCAGATATGGATAATTCCAAGAAGATTTCATTCTTGAGCAAAAATCCATTTTTTGATTTATTTCATATATTCCATGACTGAAGTAGGGGAGGATATACATTACACTATGATTTTGAATCAGAAGAGTGATTTCAAGAACTGACAGATCTATTCACTCTATTAATAACCGAGTAGAATCTGCTGTATCATAAGGGATTTGCCTTTTCTATTGATTCCTGCGGATTGGATCAAAAAAAATTCTTGAATGAGGCTAGGGATGAATTGAAAAAGAAATTTTTATTGGTTCCACCTCCTATTTTTATGAAGAGAACGAATCATTTTCTCGAATGATCAGAAAAAAATCGGTTTGGATCTCCTGCAGGAATGATTTAGAAGATCCAAAATCAATGTCACACCCCAAACCCAGGGAGGCATGACTGGCACCCGGTGCCACCTATGATATGAGCATACTTGATGCCTAAAATATAAAACAAAGAATAGAACCGATGAGGTTCAACAACACAACAACTATACAATTAGAATGAGACGATAGACTATAACGGAAGTTGGCTCACCTGACCAACCAAGAAAATATATACAGCATCCCGTCAAGGCCACAGAATGGAAGAACAACTATAAAATATGGCCCACCTGGCCGATAACAATGACACTACACCCACAAAAAATATCTATGAGCCTCTAAAATATATAATAGAAATCAATTGTTCGGGATAGGGCCCTAAACTACCCATAACTCAAACTCTAGCAACACCAAAAGAACTGAAGTACACCGACTCAGCTGGAACTCCACTCAACAACCAAGACCTAATCTAACAGCCCACCATCACCAGCAGGCATGAATGCAGCGCCCTGACTAGGGCGTCAGTACAATAATGTACCGAGCATGAAAGGCAGAAACAACTGGAAGACTCAGATTAGAGATCAACAGATATACCAGATATCACTAGGAGAACTCAACTTAAGTAAACACATAAACTTACTTGGCCCCCATAAGCCTGGAAAGTACAAGTAAACATACAAATAGAACCTACTTGGCCCCATAAGCTCGGCAAGTTCGAAAAGTAAACAAGAACAGAACAGCACCTAGCTGACCCAGCTCACCTGTTATCATCTCTAGACCTCTCAATGGACTTAGTTAACACCAGTCAACATCTAGCATCCTCTGCTATCAGACAAAGTAACACAAGCAACAACCACAATATAATTCCAAATAAATCATAAGTAAACACTAGTTAATCAACATCATCAATCAGGAACTGTCGGACACTCTCTCGGTTGCGCAATGCTAGCATAGCTCAATCCATCTCGGAGAACCAATCACGATCCCAGGAAGGCTCAGACATGTCGGAGAACTCTCAAATCATGTCTCAACTCGACATTACAGAGGACATCATTCTCAATCTAGTAGCTCATTTCACTCCTTGGGCTCTGCCCCTTAGCCGAAAAGACTCTCGTGCGTCGGGTATCCACAAGCCATAAGGCCTCAAATACAACACACACGCTATCACAACAATCACAATCAACAACAATGATAATACATGCTAAAACAGCCCATAACCGGCTCTCGAACCCCACTAATCGATTATCAGAACACAGTACTATTCTTTCATGTCTATTCGTCCACTGATGAGCCACTAATCGAGCTAAGGGTTACCATCCCAACCAGTCTATACCCAAGCATTAAAAACAGCCCACAAGCCACTCTACTTACCACTAACATCAAGGGACATGCCCAAATTATGCCAAGTATCACCACAGTCGGCATGTGCCATCGACACAGTCGACAAGATTGTTGATTCGAATATAACAAAAGATTATTGCAACATCGACCTTAACCACTCTAATCCATCATTCACTTTCCAATATCATCACCTAATATTATTCACACTATTAGCCCATAACTTTCTAGAAGAACCACATGCTTCACACATGACCTATCGATACGAGTCTAATAATTTTCCATAACTACGATTCTCCGCACTCAAGCAAGAGCCACCAACCAAACTAGAAACTTAAACACACCATTATCACCATATAAATAGAAGAACAAGAGTTCAATAATAGCAAAAACACAGGCCATCACAAAACAGCGAACACACACGTCAACTTCAACATGGACGACAACGGTTATGGAATTCATGCCGACAAAGGGAGGGACAAGCCTAACATACCTTAGCTTCAAGCCTAGCCGAACTTGACCCATCAAAACAATGAACCTACTGCCTAAAGGCAGTCCAAAATTCTTCCAAAACGCAGCCAACACAACTCAATAATAAAACAAGTCAAATGAAGCTTACCTGATAAGATTCATAGGAATTCGACAGTAGAAACTCTGAGACAACAACCTACCGAAGTTAACACACCTATAAACAACCTTAAAAAATAAGGAGAACAAAATAAAGAAGGCTTAACAATATCTTTACCACGAAACAGCCACCAACAACCTGGAAAAGGCACTAAACCACGGACTACACCAAGCTCCCGACTTTCCGACATCAAAATCATGTTGAGCCATGGATTCTAGCCCCAAAACCCAAAGGAAACCATGGAGAGAAACTTGAGAGAGGTTCTGGACGTGAGAATTTTTGGAAAATAAGAAAATAAGGCAACCAACCGACCAAGGGGCTTTTTATAGTCCTCCACCACCTTAGACCCCTATGTGGTGCCTGCTTGCGCGGTCTCGCGAAAATGCGAATACCTCTCTACTCCGAAGTCGTATTGGTAAACGATTTGCTGAGATGGAAACTATATTCATAGACCTTTAATTTGATAGGTCGCACACCCCCTAAACCCTTATAGATTGGGATAAAAGCCTCGAGACATTTGACCTAATTTTCAAGGAATCTCAAGAATGAAATTTTGTGATAACTTTTTCCGAATTTTGTTCTACAACTTGATCGATGTCTAATCTTAAATATGATCATATAGTGATTCAAACAAATCATAACACTTCCTTATTATCCTATTAGGTACTTTTAATCCTACCTCAAAAGCACGATTTTATCGCTCAAATTATTCGAGGTGTTACAATAAAAAATAGTGGTATTTGGTAGCAACAACATAATGGAGGCAGTCACTCAATATAGATTGATCTGACATCTTATTAAAATTCAATATAGTACCTATGGTACATAAGAAATGTATTGAAACAATTCTTTTTAATGAATAGATCCGATAGCAACTTCGAATATAGAATTCAAAGGGATCAAATAGGAAAGGATACTCTAAATCATAGAACTATAATGAAATATACGATCAGCCAATATTTATTAAATTTGAAAAAGAGTCAGAAAAAATGTTTCAAGCCTCTTATTTTGATTTGTTGAGCCGAGAGATCCATGAATCAGGATCCTGATGCATATAGATACAAATGGCCCAATGGGAGCAAAAATTTCCAAAAACATTTGGAACAGTCCGTTTCAGAACAGAAAAGCCATTTTCAAGTATTGTTTGATTGATTACATATTAATCAATATTCGATTGATTGGTCTGAGGTTATTGAAGGCTGATTCTCAGTACAAAAGCACCTTATGACCTGTGAGATGAAGGTATGAGTCGTACCATACTGGTCGTGGTGAAGTTCAAAAAAATTTCAAGAGTACCAGGATCAAGCCACAGGTGCAATGTACAAGTCGTAGGAGGTAGGTACGAATAGTACCTTGGCCCAATACTTAGCCAAAATTCAGCCAACTATCCAAGCTACGAGTCGATGCCACGATCCGTGAGAAGCCCCTACGAGTCGTAGGTGGACTATGAGAGGCTAAAACCTCCATAGCTAGGATTGTGGGAACCATGGTGGATTAACAAGTTTGGGTTGCACAAAGTGAGTCTAAAACCAATACTGATTACTTATATTGTATTCTTTTCGTCTTTAATAATTCTTAGCGGTGTACAACTTTAGGAAGTGCCTGAATTCTTTACTTTCTTTGGTCAAAGAGATAGAGATTAGGAAAAGAGAATTACAAGAGAGCCTTGATCTCGATATCATAGTATTAACTTGAGCTGTGGTCGCAGGATAGTTATATCTGGAACTTAGTGATAACGGTTAGCTTGCAAAACTCATGAGACTTGGTTGAGTGATTAAGGATAGTCATTCAATAGGGATTGGTCGATCGTTTGAATGAACCTAAGTTATCAGTTCTGTAAGTAAGTATTGGTAAAGATCACGAGTGTATACCCAAAGTTGTCATAAACCCATGGGGAACACAAACCGTAGTTATTCCTTTAATTATTGATTCACAAATATTTGACCACTATTTATTTCTATTATTGATTTTTATTAGAATTCCCCCCATTGTGAAGTAATTACCATACAAGTTCATCTACCGGCTGTAATCTATATCTTCCATATTCCCTGTGGGTTCAACCCCAACCTCTTAGTTGGGTTCTTTATTAACAACGCCCACTTCATACTTCAATTGGAAGTGTGGTTTAAACATTATCAAAAAATGGTGTCGTTGCCGGGGAATACGGCTAAGACTAGGTTATCTGCTTGCATTTGAATTTTTGGTAATTATTTCCATAATTACATTTATTTTTGTGTTTTTCATTGATACCCATAGGTTTTCCTCTGGTGAATGCCAAGCACTCAGTGTAGAGGAGACCCCCTTGTTCCACTAAATCCCAAAATCGAATGAGCACTGCATAGAATGGAGAACCCTGAGCAGAGAGAAGCCCGCTTAGCTGAAGAAGCTAGGTAAGCCAAGCTAGCTCGGTTAGCTTCACTTCAGCAGGCTAGTGATGACAGAGATGAGGTGGTAAATGTTGGATGACATGGGAGGAGCAACCGATCTCAGAGATTTTCCCCTCAGTTCTTCGATGATGATGACCTAGATATAGATGAGGTTGGGTCAGCTGGAGCAATTATGCCACCACCACTGCCCGCTGGGGCCAAATTTGACATTACGAGCACCATGATTTAATTGCTAAACATGAAAGGGGTGTTCAGTGGCCATGCAGCGGATGACACCAACCTACACTTGATGAATTTTGTAGGAGTATGCAAGGCATACAGGTTGCCCGGAGTAAGCTAGGATGCAATAAGACTCCGATTCTTCCCTTTCTCTCTATCAGGGGAAGCTACTTTGTGGTTATCCGAGTTTCCCAATGACTCCATAACCAATTGGAGGGAGCTTAAACAAGACTTCTTGGAGCGATTCTTTCCCCTATCAAGGATGTTACAGTTAAAAGATGAGATCTACTAATTCTGGCAAATTAAGACTAAGGCACTTCATGAAACCTGGTTGAGGTTCAAAAAGAAGTTGACTAAGTGCCCGAACCATAAAATTCCAGATGACAGTTTGTTGGAAATCTTTTACAGGTCTCTTAATAATAGCACCAAGGTTGTCGCTGACACGGTGGCTGGAGGAGCATTGATGAGTCACACCTGGGAGGAAGCAGCCACTATCCTTGACAGGGTGACAAAGACAAACAGGGCCTGGCATACAAGGGAGGATGATGCAGTGGCAGGTACATATGTTATTGGTTTAACTGTAGACCAATGAAGGAAGGAGGAAGAATGCGATCAGGAGTTTCTCACATGCGCACATCATTTGATTTGTTGACAAAGCATATCATGGGATTAGGAGAAAAAAAGGTAAATGCAGTGGGAACTCAAGGAAGGGAGCAGGAAGCAGATCACTCTGATTCTGAGAAAGAGGCAAACTTCCTAGATAGCTAGGTGGCGGGTTTCCGGGCGAATGCTGAAGCGTCTAGACAAGTCAATTGGTGCCAAGGTTCTGGAAATCAAGGTCGGAACTAATACAGAGACAAATACAACAGGAACAGGTTCAGAGATAGGAGTTGTGGTCATGAGCGAGAGGGAGAATGGAGAAGAAATGACAGATATCGCAATGACTGGGTTGGAATCTATGTGCCTCCCAACAAACAAGAAGGGGAGATAGGACAATCAAAGTTGGAGAGTATGATGGACGAAATGCTGAAAAGGTGAGGTCCACGGATGATCAATTAAAAGAAATTCAAAGTGATTTATCTAGCATGGGTTAGATCATGGAATCTCACGCCACCGCTATCAAGCAGATAGAACACCAACTTGGGAAACTGTCGGCATCAATGAACCCTAGGAAAAAGGGTACACTTCCTAGAAACACTATCCAAAATCCAAAGAATGATTCTCATTGCTTGGAAGTGATGACTAGGAGTGGTAAAACCACAGTTGACCCCCCGTTCCCTGTTGAATTTGAAAGGAGGAAGAGCGCGTGATTGAGGAAGAAGAGATTGGTGATGAGGCACAACATGATGACTTACAAGAGGCCCCTAAGGGTGAGAAGGAATGCGGCATTGATCAAGGGGAAACTCTAGTGCAAAAGGATATCCCGAGACCACCACCACCATTCCCACAAAGGATAAAGAAAAAGGCGGACAACAGTAAGTTCCAAAATTTTCTTTCATTGCTTAAACAACTTTCTGTAAATATACTGTTGGTCGAAGCACTAGAGCAAATGCCGGGGTATGAAAAATTCATGAAGGACCTGGTGATAGATTTGTAAGCTATGAGCCAGTTGATAATATCCATCACTACAGTGTCATAGCAACAAGGGTCTTAGCTTAGAAAAAGGAAGACCCAGGTTTCTTGAATATACCTTGCACCATTGGTAATGTCGACTTCGTAAGGGCACTCTGTGATCTGGGAGCTAGCATTAATCTAATGCCCTTGGCGGTCTTCAAGAAGCTAGGATTGGGAGCCCCCACACCAACCAACATGCGGCTACTGATGACCGACAGAACAGTAAAGAGACCAGTGGGCATCCTAGTTGATGTGCTCGTCAAGGTTGATAAGTTTATATTCCCAGAAGACTTCGTGATCTTTGATTGCTAGGTCAATTATGAGGTCCCATCATTTTGGGGTGACCTTTCCTCGCCACTGGGAGAGCTCTAGTAGATGTGGAAGGTTTCCTATTGAAGTTCAGGCTAAACAAAGAAGAGGTCACTTTCAACATATGTCGGACTATGAAGCAACCAAAGGAATTTAGTGTGATCTCAGCACTTGAGGATGAGTATGAGTCACTTGACGAATTCTGAGTAGTCAAGAGACTTGCTTCGTGTCGCGACGTTAAATCAGGCGCTTCTTGGGAGGCAACCCAAGTGGTGGTTTGGTGAAATTTTAGTAACCAGACCACATGCGTCGTGCCGTGACGTTAAAACAAACACTTCTTGGGAGGCAACCCAAGTTATTGAACTAATGTGTGCTCAATCTGCATGGAAAAAAAATAGGTGGCTGAAAAATCTGCTGCTACAAGATCTCAGTACGACTCATCGTGAGGTCCTACGAGTCGTGGTAGCATTGGTGGTGAAAAACAGAGGAAACTCTAAGCAAAGTCTGACCTACGACTCATCCTACGATTCTTACCTCAATGGTACGAGTCATAGGATGTACTCATAGGTTACCAGGTAAGTTCTTTGTGGCTAAAGTTATTAGGGGCCATGGACGAGTCGTAGGTTGCTCCTACGACTCGTGGTACGAACCATGACGGGTCAAAATTACCTGATTCGTCCCAGATTTTTAAAATAGGCCTCACCTACTTAAACTTCAAAATCGACCATCTTCCTATGCGAACACCTCAAAACCCACGACCCACGACTTGAGAACCCTCTTCCCAACACCCGTAGCTTCCCATCATCAAGAAATTAAAGCACGAAATTCTTGCTTCAATTGAGTGTGCCGGCCACCGCTAGTGCCACTACTACTGTGGAGGTACCACCTTCGCAAGATGACAGAGGCAAAGTCTGAGTAGCCACAGGTATGTCCTTTTTCCCTTCATGCTTCGGGGAAGAAACTCATTTTTCAAAAGGGGGGGAGGTTACTTGTTATTTTTGGGAGATTTTTGTTCGTCTGAGGGTTTTTCTTGTCGTGTTTCTTTTCCCTCAGGCATGCTATCTAGTAGAACCGGCATGTGTTAGGATTTTTTTTCTTATTTGTGAATTTTGTTTGATTAGAAATAAACTTAGGAATACTCAGCCAATTGAAATGCACTACATTTGTGGTTGTTGAAAAATTGACCCTGTTTTAAAAAAAAATTGCTATGTATTTGTGAAAACAATGCATGATTTTTGTGGATCGTTTTATGTCATTTAGTTATTGATAGTGTTAGTCCTTTTAAGCCATGTATGAACCAAACAAGTAAAGTGAAAATAGTTCATGTACCATGTCTGAGTGAGGTCTTAGTATTTATTGCAGTATGTTGTTGAAGATCTAGAACTTTCCTGGTTGGCCTCTGCATAGGTCGAGGATGGTTGTTTAGGATATGATCATAGGCCATTTTTGTGTTAGCTCACTTTTAGCATATATTGCCCCTACCAAAGTTTCATGAATCCCTTGATTCTAAGTTTGAGCTTAATTGACCATATTTCTTTGATTTACCTGTCAACCGTATCCATTTATTTATAATGAACCTATTTGGCCGTGGTCCTTCCTTGGATATTGTGAACCTCAACATAAGAAAAATGCTTAAGTTGAGGGTGGCTAGAGTAGGAGTGCATAAATGGTAGGGAGCGGGAGAAAAAAACGGTGAAAAAAAGGTGTGGTGAGGTGAAAAAGTAAAAAGACTAAAAAATTGAGAATATTGAGAAAAAAAAAGAGAGAAATTCAAAATAGCTTAAAGTGTTGAAAAAATGTAAAAAATCACCTCACCCATGCAAATATTCTTAAAATGGGAAAAAGTGAAGAAAAGAAGACAAAAGGAATGAAGGGTGAAATAGGAGAATGGTGTAGCCAATGAATGTAGTGCCAAAGAAGGGATAGTCACTAATAAAATCTTTCATCTTTATCATGTCCAGCCCTAAGCCTACATTACAAGCCATATCAAGTCCTATAGTGATCTTAATTTGACGATATAACAAACCAAAGCAGAGAAAATAAGGGCAAGCCTATGGTATCTAATGCATAAATACTTGCAGTTCTTTGAGAGAGTGAGTGCTTCATTTGCCTAGTCCCATATTTCAATTGATACTTCGTATTAGAGTGGGGACTTCATTTGTGAGGGTACATGAATTATGTTTGCTCTTACCATTGGTCTGTGTGAAACACATAGGTGATAACTTGATTTCTTGTTGATAGCTAGATGACATGTCTTGATCCCTGAATAAGATGTTTTGGTGTTGCTTGCAATACATTAGCTGATGATGTTTCAAGAGGAAGAGTCAATAGAGTTTGTATATACAGTGCACAAATTTGTTTGAGTTTTGGTTGTAGTACCTTAATTTTATTTTCGAGTTAAGCGTCGTGTTTAGTTTTTTCTTTTTCTTTGCCTGAGGACATGCAAAAGTCTTAATTTGAGGGGTTGATGTGATGTGTATTTACAGAACTATTGACACTTAAAACTAAGAAAATAGCATGGACTTCATATTTATGTGGATATGAGGCACTTTTCCTTTAATTTCAGGATAAATGGGGTTGGAACAATAAATTGCAAAAACGAGGTAAAAGTGTGCAAAAAAGAGCAAAAATTGTAAACCACAATACGATCCACAGGATGGACCTACGAGTCGTACTAAAGGCCCTGATAAGAAGCTGAAAACTTAACCTGGACGATTGATCCCATGAGACTTGTCACGGATTGTACCATGGTGGTACGAGTCGTGGTAAGACAGTCGTGATAAAATCCAGAAGAAATGCACAGAAGGATGATTCTCAGTACAAAAGCACCTTACGACCCGTGAGATGAAGGTACGAGCTGTACCATACTGGTCGTGGTGATGTTCAGAAAAAGTTCAAGAGTATCAGGATCAAGCCACGGGTGCAATGTACGAGTCGTAGGTAGTAGGTACGAATCATACCTTGTCCCAATCTTAGCCAAAATTCAACCAACAATCCACGCTACGATTCAATGCCACAGTCCGTGAGAAGCCGCTACGAGTCGTAGGTGGACCCATGACGAGGTGGGCAACAGATATGGAAAGCAGTCCTGTTAGTTTAGGAAAAGGATTTCTGTATCTCTATAAATACTTTTTATGTTTTATTTTTCAGAGAAGAGGATGTCGAATAGACTTAATTCTAGTAAGAAAACATTATAGTAAGGAGTTTTACATCATTGGAAGAGAGAATTGAGTTGGTTCAACCTTGTGACTAACCTTTTCTCGAATTCATCTAGTTCTTGCTACTTGTTATTCAAGATTTCGTGGTTTAATTGAAGGAATTATTTTTTTTTGTCAATCATCTTTGTAAGTATTATTTTATGTTTTCAATCATGAACACAAATCACAACCTTGCAACTATGAGAGGCTAAAACCTCCATAGCTAGGGTTGTGGGAACCATGGTGGATTAACAAGTTAGGGTTGCACAAAGTGAGTCTAAACCCAATACTAATTACTTATATTGTATTCTCTTCGTCTTTAATGATTCTTAGCGGTGTACAACATTAGGAAGTGCCTGAATTCTTTACTTTCTTTGGTCAAAGAGGTAGAGATTAGGAAAAGAGAATTACAACAGAGCCTTGATCTTGATGATCATTGTATTAACTTGAGTTGTGTTCACAGGATAGTTATATCTGGAACTTAGTGATAACGGTTAGTTTGCAAAACTCATGAGACTTGGTTGAGTGATTATGGATAGTAATTCAATAGGGATTGTCGATCGTTTGAATAACCCTAAGTTATCAGTTCTGTAAGTAAGATTGGTAAAGATCACGAGTGTATACCCAAAGTTGTTATGAACCCATGGGGAACACAAACACTAGTTATTCCTTTAATTATTGATTCACAAATATTTGTCCGCTGTTTATTTCTATTATTGATTTTTATTAGAATTCCCCCCATTGTGAAGTAATTACCATACAAGTTCATCTACCAGCTGTAACATAGATCTTTTATATTCCCTGTGGGTTCGACCCCAACCAGTTAGTTGGGTTCTTTATTGACACGTCTGTGTCATGACCCGAGAGTACACCCTGGTCATAGACACGGGACAAGGAGCCCCGAGAGACCCCAAATCAACCCATGGCATGAGCACAATACTAATTCATTTATATAAGGAAGAAGACTTAACTTATCAATCATAAGCTAACTGAAAATCGTATCATGAATTGTAAGGAACGACAAACCGAAATACATCCATCAATGACAAAATACTACACATAAGTATGAAAGCCTCTAATCATAAAAATACGGGTTGAAGGGACAAGAACCAAACTAACCCAAACATTTGGAAAACATAAGATAATTTAACAAGTCCGAACATGAAGCCCTCGGATCATGAGGACTCACTACTGGAGATTTAGCGAAACAGAGCACGAAGTATGGACGATACTGAGCCTGCAAACCAGATCCTAAAAATATAGGGGGGTTCAGTACTTTGAAAGTACTAAGTATGTAAGGTATGCCAAAAAAATGCTTAACAACATAAAAGTTACAGGAGTGGGGACATCATGATCATAAAATCGAAACCATAAGTATATCGTAAGGCTCAATATTTCCAAAAATATTCATAAACTAGTCAAAGTCATAACATGCGGGGAAAACATTTCATAAATCCTAACTTGAGCCAAAAGAACATAATCATGCATATTTCAAAACCATGAGGAGCAATGGGAGATTTCTATAACCGACATACTCCACAGGAGCACACATGAAGTCCGACTTGTACGCCTAGTCGGGAGGCCGTTCATACCTTGCCAAGGGTATGAACCATGAAGGCGTGATATCACTCATGATGGCCCCGTAGGGCATTGGGGACAGTCACTGAGGAGGTCCCAAACATGATCATACGGTGGAACGTAGTTCTGAGATTCGGGGCATAACCTAGGCCCTGAACCTACTCGGTGTTAAGTACTACTCTCAAAACATGCAACGTGCTCATAACATTCATAAAATGACATGAATAGCTAGTGAAAACATGAGAATCATGACATACTTGAGAATTCATATTACTATCCATGGAATTGGGCTCGTGAGTCAGCCAAAGACATAGTTTATAAATCATTCATGCCATCAGGGGCATGGCCGAAAATCTTAATGATGTTTGAAATGCTTAATTCATGCGAAACATGGTCATGAAAACATGAGAAATAGAAAACTTGTAGACATGCTTTAAATTCAAAAATTCATATCGTGCTTGCAGAATCATTATGAACATAAATTTTACTAAAAATTCCTCATAATTGGACATCCATACGTTTAGGGTCTTAAATCAGGGAGTATAAAATATATACAAGTAAAATCAACCCAAAGACTTTAAAACCCACAATTGAAACACAATACCACAAGCTCATGTAAACTTTTGAGGAATCATGCAAACGGGGTTAAGACCCATAATAATTTAGCAAGTCAAACATAGGAAATGGGAAGAAATGGAACCTGGAAATTTTGAGTCTCCAAACTTCCTTGAAAACCCAAGGTATATTCTTGAAGAATTTTGGAGAAGACACTTGAATTCCCTTTCCTCCGTGCTTTCTAATCTTATATGAATAGAAATGAAGTTATTTTAGGAACGATTCCCCTTAAAAAGACCTCATCCCGACCTCAAAATGATGTAGTTTAGGTCTTAGAAGGGCAGGAAATTACGAGAAGGTCCTTAATAATTCGCAGGAAATAACTGTCAGGTGACCCTAACGGGTGACTTGACGATTCTTTGCCAAGAGCGACGGGTCGTCTGTTCTTTTCGTCAATTCCACCTGGAAATTTTTCTTTGGCTCTTAACGGAGCACATGACGACTCATCCCCCGGTGATACGACTTGTTGCACCATTTCGTCAAGTACACTGCCTCGTTGTTCAAGAAGATTCAATTGCCTTGGTAACGGCCCTCCTAACGGGCCATTAGGACTGACGACAACTCGTTAGGTACCATCCATTAAGTACACTAGATAGGCCTTACTATCTTACTCTAGGACCACCCCACGACTGACATGACGACTCATGGTATCTGACCACGAGTCATTACATCGCTCGTCGAGACCCTGAGTCCCTCATCATCCCAGGCCTCCCCACGAGTCACTTAACGACTTGTTTGGCCTCCTTACGAGTCATTTAGTGACCCGTTCTGCAACTACTACAACATTTTCCAGCTTTTCTCCTAATTCACTTCCAAACCTGATCCTTGGGTTCTCGGGGTATAACAGTCCGTTTCATTCTTCAGTTAGAAGTGTGCTTTGAGAGTTATAACAGGGGTCTCTCCCAAGCTAAGTTATTCCTCCTTATATAATGGCTCTAGCTATGCAACATATACGCAACAGATATTCATTCCTCTTTACAAAATGGCTCCAACTGAGCTAAAGGATTTTAAGGAACATTTGAAGGACCTTCCAGATAAGGGTTTCATTAGCCCATTATTTCCCTACATTGTGCTCCAATCCTTTTCATGTGTAATAAAGACAATTCTCTCAGAATATGCATTGATAACTTGATCAAGAATCAAGAATAAGTATCCCATTCCCAGAATTGATAACTTGTTCGATCAGCTTCAAGGAGCTAATTTCTTCTCCAAAATAGACCTCCGATTCGACTACCATCAGCTTAGAGTCAGAGAGTGTGACATTCTGAAAACAGCCATTAAAACTAGATATGGTCACTACAAATTCGTAGTTATTTCTTTTGAACTAACAAATACCCCTGTAGCTTTTATGTATTTGATGAATAGGGTATTCAAGCAGTACTGGGATATGTTAATCATTATCTTTGTAGATGACATCCTTATCTACTCTCGATGTGAGGAGGAACATGTTAGTTATTTGAGAATTGTGTTGTAAACTCTTAAGGATCGTTAGTTATTTGCAAAGTTTATCAAGTGTGAGTTTTGGATAAATTCAGTTGCATTTCTTTGACATGTGGTGTTTAGTGAGGGTGTTCATGTAGACTCCTAAAATATAGAAGCGGTGAAGAACTAGCCAAAACCTATCACTCCCTTCGACATTAGAAACTATTTTGGGTTTAGCTGGTTATTGGAGGAGGTTTGTAGAAGGTGTTTCATCTATTGCTTCTCTTTTAACCTAATTAACATAGAAGAGGGTTAAGTTTCAGTGGTCCGACATTTGTCAGAAGAGCTTTCAAGAGTTAGAGACTCGACACACCTCTACTCCTTTGACCGTGCCAGAGGATACAGATGACTTTGTAGTTTATTGTGATGCCTCCAAAATTGGCCATGGATGTGTGTTGATACAATATGGTAAGGTCATCACTTATGCTAATAGTCAACTTAAAGCTCATGAAAAGAAATATCTGATCCATGACCTCGTGCTAGTAGTAGTAGTTTTTGGCTTAAAGATTTGGATACATTATTTGTATGGAGTCCATGTTGATGTTTTATTTGGCCATAAAAGTTTTCAATATGTATTTAGTCAGATGACCTATAATCTTTTGTAGAGAAAATGGATTCAACTTCTCAATGATTACGACATGAGTGTTCTTTACCATCCAGGTAAAGCCAATGTTGTGGTTGATTCCCTTAGTAGGTCATCCATGGGTAGTATCACTCATGTTGAATAATAAAATAAGGAGTTGGTTAGAGATTTCCACAGGCTTGCTCCTTTAGGGGTTTGCCTTATAGACTCAGCAGATGACACTGTCACTATTCAAAATTGTTCGAAATCTTCGTTAGTGGTGGAAGTTAAGGCAACGAAAGAAAATGATCTTATTCTGCTAAATCTTGAAGGAAGCTATCCACAATCAAAAAGTGGAGGTATTCTCCCAAGGGGGAGATGGTGTGCTTCGATATGAGGGTCAATTATGTGTTTCAGATATGGATGACTTGAGATAGCAGATGCTAGGAGAGGCTCACAACTCTCTGCATTCTGTTCACCCAAGTGCCACCAAGATGTACCATGATCTATGGGAAGTTTATTGGTGGAATGGTATGAAGAGAAATGTCATAGAATTTGTGGCTAAGTGCACAAATTACCAATAGGTTAAGGCAGAGCATCAGATACCGGGAGATATGAATCAAGATATCACTATCTACTTGGAAGTGGGAGGGGATAAACATACACTTCACTATAGGGTACCTTGGATTCGTCGACAATATGATTCTATGTGGTGGTAGTGAACCATATAACTAAGTCAGCTCACTTCTTGCCAGTCAAGACTACAAATTTGGCGAAGGATTGTGCTAGACTTTTTATCCAAGAGTTATTTAGGTTGCATGGAGTCCCTTTGTCCGTCATTTTAGATAGGGGTGCTCAGTTCATATCTCAGTTCTAGAAGTCCTTCTAGAGGGGTCTCGGTACCCAGGTAAATCTCAGCACAATTTTCCACCCGTTGTAATACCCCAAAAGTTTGTAAGACTATACTTGGGATTAGAAGTGTGACCACAGGAGAAAGGGAAAATTTTTCACAGGATGACTTATTGTACGAGTCGTGGTGAGAAGTAACAAGTCGTAGGATTAGTCATGGTCAGTATCTGCTAAAGGAATCCCACTAACAATGAGTCAAAGGACAATTCGTGGGAAGCTGGTTATATGTCAGGCCTAGAAGCTATGAATCTTGGTACTACTCATTGTGGAAAACAATGGATCATGGTAGGGAGTCGTTGGTTGGTTTAGGAGTGTCAGGTTTGGTAGGAATAGGTCATGGTATGACCCATTGTATGGAACAACGAGTCATGGCTTGCACTCGTAGAAAGGGGGCAGAGAATTCGGCAGAAGTGGTGATAGATGGGTCCAATGACCTATTGTTTGATGGTATATAGTATGATTCGTGGGAAAATTCAAAAGTCAAGGTGAAACAGTAGCAACAATGAGAGCCAACCACATGTCGTGGTACTGAGGTATGACTCGTGGTGTAAGTCATTACTTCTAGCAGTGAGTAATTTTTTGCGAAATTAGTAAAGGTGTTTTCATAATTCCTAAGCTCCTAAGTCCTAAACTACATTATTTTAAGCCCTGAAAGAAGTGTATTAAGGGATTTTAACCTACTCTAATTTATTCAACTCCAATGCATGCAGGTTTAGAGGTTTTCTATTGAAGATAAAGCTTAAATACTTCAATTTTTATTCTCCAAATCTCCTGCGATTTCAAAGACAAGTGTAGATTCAACTCACGCAGGTATGTAGGGCTATGAATAAGAGTTTCTTTCACTCTCATGCTCAAAATTCTCCTCAATTCTATGCATTCAAGTTCATGATCTTATGGGGTTTTAACCCAATTTTATTAAATACTCCATAAATTGTTTATAGGTTAATCCTCTCTATGTTTAAAAGTATGTTTAAAGATTCATGGACAGATTTTATACCTATTTTGATTACAAATTCATGACCTCAAGCTTTAAAAGATTTTTCTCTATTAAGCATGTTATATGAAAAGTCAAGTTTATGATTTATAATTTCAAGTTTGATGAAATATCTAGCATGATTAAATGTTAACAAATTTCTTATATATGAATTCATGAATTTCCTTATGAATTCTATTTCATGTATGCATGAATTTTAGGATTTGGGAAAGCCCACACAAGTCAAGTATGCTTCATGATTTAGCCAAGGCTAACAAGATCAATTATGATATATATTTTGAAGGCAAGACTCCCAATGTTCAAATTCAATTTATGTTTTGAGAATATGACTATATGAGCACTATGCATGTTTTGGGAGTAGTGTCTAGCACCGAGTAGGCTTGGGGTCTAAGGTTCTCTAGTCTTATAAATTACGTGCCAACGTAGATATATATTTTTGGGACCTCTCAAGGGAGCGTTTCCCCGCCCAAGGGCACATCATGATATAGCACCTTACTTATCCTTCACCCTGGCAAGGTTTAATATGGCCCTCCTCAACATGGGCAAGATGTGGGATCATCATGTGCTCATATATGGTGGTTGTCGGTTAGGAAGAGTCTCCTATTGTTCCTCATATTTCTTTTATGCATTTTTATGACTTATGTTATCATGTTTTCAGTAGGTTTGACCCAATGATCAATTTATAAGCCTTTACTTATGATTTCAACTATGGCAATCCATATGATTCTATTTTCAGTTTTGGGTCATTCTATTCAGATTTGAAATTTAGTTTATGATTATATATATGTTTTCAGACGTCAGCATGCAATCCTTACTCCCATGATCTTATGATTTATGTTTATATGCATGATCTTAGTTTATACTTGCGCAGCATGTTTTACTTATCTTTCGTACTCAGTACATTCCAAGTACTGACTCTATACTCCATGTTGTATCATTTCATGATACCGGTTCAGATGATGAGACTAAATTTTGCCCCTAGCAATTTTCTATAGCTTAGCTCAGTTCCCCTTGTGGTGAGTCCTCATCCTTCAAGGACCTTCAGTTTGTAATGAGTTATGTTACTTTCAGTTCCAGACTTTAGTGCTAGTTGGGGATGTTGTGCCATTAACTCTTCAGATATGTTAGAGGCTTATCATATAATATGTATAATTTCAGCTTTGCTAGTGTTTACTTTGTATGGTTGATATATATTCATACTTCCACTTATTCATGTTTTCAGTTATAAGCTTTAGCTTGATGTATGTGCTTTAGTTATCATGTTCATTTCATAGGTCAACTTGGAGCCATTTGTGGTTCTAAGTTCCGTGTCTCGATCCGGACCTATGTTCAGATCGTGACAAACTTGGTAGGTTTAGAGTGTCCTATGGTGTCTGAAAGCCGCATTGAGTAGAGTCTTTTCCATGAGTGTGAAGCACACCACACTTATGGGGGAGAGGTTGCAAGATATTTTAGAAAATTTCCCTCCTTTCATAATCTATGTCATGCGATGAAGTATCTCTCTATCCTTCTAACTTGTGCTATACGCATTTGCAGAATCATGTCTCCATGCCGAGTAAATGGTAGAAGGAATGGAAATGGAAATGGCCATGAAGATGGCAATGGAGATGGGCACCAGCAAGCCCCGTCAGCACTAGTAGGTCCTTTGCCTGAGTAGGTCTCTCATGCCGAGTTTAGAACGGCTTTTCAGATGTTGGCGCAAACTTTGACTGCTTAGGTCAACCAGCAGTCGATGGCTAACATCCCTCAGAATAGGAATGCAACGGCGACTTGAGTTTGGGACTTTCTCAGGATAAATCCACCTGGGTTCCTTGGGTCAAGAGTGGATGAGGACCCACATGCGTTTCTTGAGGAGATACAGAAGATCACCCATATTATGGGGGTGACGGGAGAAGAAAGCACAGATTTAGCCTCCTACCATGTGAAGGGGGTTGCTTAATTTTGGTACCGTCAGCAGAAGGATGGTAAAGCAGTGGGTTCCATTCCCGTGAGTTGGGATGAGTTTATGATGGCCTTCTTGGATGGATTCTTCCCTAGGGAGTTAATGGAGGCAAAAGCGGCGGAGTTCATCAACTTAAGGCAGAATCATATGACTGTCCAAGAGTACGCCTTGGAGTTCACTCGACTGTCCAAGTATTCTCTAGAGATGGTTGCATAGTTCGTATGAATAAAGTTGTGTATGGAGTGTTAGATTCACTGGTCAAGGAGTGTAGGACCACAATGTTGAATAGTGATCTAGATTTCTCTCGATTGGTTATACACGCCCAGCAGATAGAGGCGGATTAGATGAAAAAAAGGGATAGAGAAGACAAGAGGACCAAGACAGGCAGCTTTGGTTTCTCCCAGCATAGGTCCAATAGCAGACATCATCAGCAGTGCCACTAGAGACCGTCAGCCCTAGCGCTGCCATTAGCTAGGGTACCATATAGATCGATGCATGATAAGAGGAGAAGTACATTAGGCTCCAAAGGTCGGGGGAACAAGTCAAGAGAACCTAACATGCCAGTTTGGGGAAAGTGGGGCAGGAAGCACCCCGAGAGTGCCTAGGGGGGTCAGGAGCGTGTTTGTGTGTGAGAAGCCTAGACATCTGCTCAGATACTTCCCTTCAGCCAGATAAGGCCATAGTAGAGGCCATGACTTAGCCACCAGTTCAGCAGCTCCACCTGCACACTCAGCTTAGTAAGGGGCATCCACTAGCGTAGGTGGTGGTCAGCGTCAGAACAGATTTTATGCCCTCTCATCTCATCAAGAGCATGAGTTCACTCTAGATATGGTCACTGATATGTTACGACTATTTCATCTAGATGTGTATGCATTGTTAGATCCAGGGGCTAATTTATCTTTTGTGACTCTTTATGTTTCCATTAGTTGGGGAGTTAGTCCTGAAATCCTATCAGAATCCTTCTCAGTCTCTACTCTAGTTGGTGACTCACTTATAGCTCGACGGGTATACAGAAATCTCCCTGTCACTGTCCTTCAAAAAGTCACCTTAGCCAATTTAGTAGAGTTAGACAATACTGATTTTGATGTTATCTTTGGTATGGATTGGTTGCATGCATGTTATAACTCATTGAATTGTGGAATCTGTACAATAAAGTTTCAGTTTTCGGGTGAACCAGTCCTAGAATGGAGGGGTAGTTCATCTCTGCCTGTAGGTCTCTTTGTTTCCTACCTTAAGGCTAGAAAGATGTTTCCAAGGGTTGTGTGTACCATCTAGTTCAGGTTAAGGATGCTACATCCGAGTGCTAAGGAGGTGATTAGAGCTTCTCAAGGATTATCACATAAGTGTCCTTTATCATCTGGGCAAGGCCAATGTAGTGGCGGATGCCCTTAGTAGGTTCTTCATGGGTGTGGTCTCAGGTTGAAGGTGGAAGGAAGGATTTTGTGAAGGATATGCATCAGCTTGCTCGAAAAGGGGTTCGCCTTGTGAATTTGACAGATGATGGTGTCATTGTTCAAAATGGTACGAAATCTTCTTTGGTAAAAAAAGTCAAGGCTAGGCAAGATGAGGATCCTATCTTGGTGAAATTGAAGGAAATGGTTCAAATCATAAGGTGGAGGTCTTTTCCCAAGTGGGAGATGGTGTACTTTATTATTAGGGTCATTTATCTATTCCGACTGTCGATGAATTGAGAGAACGGATGTTGCATGAGGCTCATGTTTCTCGATATTCTATACATCTAAGTGCCACCAAGATGTACCTTGACCTACGGGAAGTCTATCAGGGAGTGGTATGAAAATGGACATAGCAGAGTTTGTGGCTAAGTATCCAAATTGTCAACAGGTAAAGGTTGAGCATCAAAGATCGGGAGGTGTTCTACAAGACATTAGTATCCCCACTTGTAAGTGGGAAGAGATCAATATGGACTTTATCACAGGGATTAGGGTGGTTGTAGACAAAATGACCAAGGCAGCACACTTCTTACCGATCAAAACTATCGATTCAAGGGACTATGCAAGATCGTACCTTCGAGAGTTATTTTGGTTGCACGGGATTCCTTTTTCCATTATTTCCAATAGAGGTACTCAGTTTACCTTACAGTTTTGGAGATCATTTTAGAAGGGACTTGGTACTCAGGTCAAGCTTAGCACAACTTCTTACTCGCAAATAGGTGGTCAGGCCGAGCAAACCATTCAGACTCTTGAGGATATGTTGAGAGCATATGTGATTGACTTCAAATGAAGTTTGGATGATCATTTACCTCTCATCAAGTTTGCTTACAACAACAATTACCACTCTAGCATCTAGATGGCTCTATTTAAAGCTCTTTATGGGCGGAGGTGTAGATAGTCTATTGGTTGATTCGAGGTAGGTGAAGCTACATTGATAAGGACAAATTCAATTTATGAGGCCAAGGAGAAAGTTCAATTTATTAGGGAAATTCTAAAAATAGCTTAGAGTCATTAGAAGTCGTATGTGGATGTTAGGTGGAGAGAACTAGAGTTAAAAGTTAATAATTAGATGTTTTTAAAGGTATCTCCTATGAAGGGAGTGATGAGGTTTAGAAAGAAAGGGAAGCCTAGTCCAGATATGTTGGTCCACACAGAATTATGAAATGTGTTGGCAAGTTGGCCTATGAGTTGGAGCTACCAGCGGAGTTAGCTTCGGTGCATCTAGTTTTCCATTTATCGGTCCTAAAGAAGTGCGTTGGTGAGTTGGATTTGTTTGCTCTGGTGGAGAGCACAGGTGTGAAAGAAAGCCTTACCTCTGAGGAGGTACACATTGAGATCCTTGATCATAAAGTTCGAAAGTTGAGGAACAAAGAAGTAGCTTCAGTAAAAGTCTTGTGGAGGAATCAACTCGTTGAGGGAGCTACGTGGGAAGCCTAAATAGATATGATGGCTAAATACCCACATTTATTCTTTTCCAACCCTATTCCAGCATTAGGTATTACTTCCCTCTCTAATACTCTATTCAGTTTCATGTCAAGTTCATGTCTCTCAGTTCCATTCATGTCCTAGCATGTATGTATGACTCATAAATTCAGTTCAGTCATGTGTATCGGTCTGGAGTTAGTCACTCTGTCAGTTTTAGCCTCAAGTGTTCAGTATTTGGGATTGCAGTTCCATTCCCCATCTTTTTAATATGTTTAGCCCACATTCAAGGAAAAATATTCCCAAGGGGGAGATATTGTAATATCCCAAAAGTTTTTAAGACTAGACTCGGGATTAGAAGTGTGACCAGCAGGAAAAAGGGAAAAAATTTTCATAGGGCGGCTAGTTACGAGTCATGGTGAGAAGTAACGACTTGTAGGATCAGTCGTGGCTAGTATTTTCTAAAGGAAGCCCAGTAACAACAAGTAAAGGTACGACTCGTGGGATAAGGTAACGAGTCGTTGTTGGGGGTCATGGAAAGCTACTTGTGTGTCAGGACTAGAAGGTATGACTCATTGCGGCAAACAACGGATCGTGGTAAGGAGTCGCTAGTCGGTTCAGGAGTTGCAGGTTGGTAGGTATGGGTCATGGTACGACTCATTGTGGGGAACAATGAGTCGTGGCCTACACTCGTGCGAAGGGGGTAGAGGATTTGGCAGAAGTGGTAACAGATAGGTCCAACGATCAACCGTTTGATGGAATGAGATGTGGTTTGATTTGTGGGAAACTTTAGAAGTAAAAGTGAACAAAAAGAAGATCCAACCACGAGTCATGATACTGAGATATGACTCATGGTGTAAGTCGTTACTTCTAGCAGTGAGTATTTTTCTATGAAATTAGTAAGGCTATTTTCATAATTTCTAAGCTCCTAAGTCCTAAACTATGTCATTTTAAGCCTTGAAAGAAGTGTATTAAGGGAGTTTAACCTATTCAAATTCATTCAACTCCCATAAATTGTAATACCCCAAAAGCCCTAAGATCAGACCTGAGGGTTGCAATGGCGAAAATAAGATTTTCTGCACAAAATCATAGGATGAATCATCCAGTGACCCATGAGGTGCACCACGAGTTGATAGATGACTCATGGAGTGAAGGGTGAACTTGGTTGGATTTTTGGATTTGGGGTTGACCACGAGTGAGGCCACGAGTCGTGTTTAGGGCCACGAGTCATGTTTAGGGCCACGAGTCGTGGTTAGGGCCACGAGTTGTTAGGTCACTCTTGGTCAAAGATAAGCTTGAAGGAGGAATTTTTGGTAGTGTTCATCACGACTAGGTCACAATGAATCGTTGGGTACACCATGAGTCATGGTGTCCCTCGTGGTGACCCCTAGAGATAAGTTGCCAGTGTTGATCACAAGAAGCATACCATGAGTCGTGGTGTTCGAGACGATTCGTCCAGTCCCTCGTTGGGACTAGTAGTGTGTATTTTTTTGTGAATTTATTAAGAGCTTTCCATAATTCGTAAGCTCCTAAAGCCTAAACTACGTCATTTTTACGCTTAGATAGGTGTGTTTTAAGAGGGGTTAACTCATTCTAATCCTATTTCCCTCCATGCATGCAATCCTAGAAGCTCCTAAGGGTGATCAAGCAAGATTCATCAAGTTCTTCCCCAAATTCCTTTGGGCTCTCAATAGGGTTATCAAATCAAATTCTCCCGGGTATGTAGGGTTATGAATGGGTGTACTCATCCACACCCATGCCCAATCCTTCTTCAATTTCTTGAAAATTCTAGTTGATGAATCTATGGGCTTTTGACCCAACATGTGAATTCTCTAAGTATCAATCATGGTTATGATCTATACATGTTTCTGATGTTGAATTATGATTCATGGGCATATTTTACAATGTTTTCAAGTTTATACAAATTATGATGTACACCCATGGAAGTTCATGAAAGTTGAGATTTATGATATATGTATTCAAGCATGATGAGATATATATAATGAAAGTATGATTTCGAATTACCCATGTCCATGTTCATGTTTTCGAATGATCAAGTCTATGTCAAGCATGTTTAAGTACTGGGCAAGCCCATATGATCAACTATGTTTCATGATTTATCTAAATTTCATGTTATTAGCTTACCCCATGGTTTTGGAGTCTAGACTCCCACTCTTTTCAGCTAGTGGTATGGTTTGAGCCCAAGGCTCCTCATGTTATAATTTCATATTGTGCATGTATGTTATAAGTTCGCTTCTTCACTAAACGATGGTTCAACTTCGTTGAAAAATGATGGAGAGCATATGCATGTTTTTGGGAGTAGTGTTTAGCATCGGTAGGCTAAGGGTCAGTCAACCTTATGCCTCAGAACTATGCACCAATATAGGTATGTTCATATTATTTGGAACCTCCCTTATGAGCTTCTCCTGCCACCAAGGGGCCTTCAACTTGATATCGATATCATGGTATCGTCCTTCGCCTTGAAAGGCTTTGGACGGCTCTGCCTATTTTAGTGTAATAGTCTGGACCACGTAAGCTCTATCGTGGTAATGTCGGTTATATGATGAGCCTCTCATTGTTCCTCATGATTTCAATTATGCATGTTCATCATTTAAGATATTATGTTTTCAACAGGTTTGACCCAATGTTCAGTTTTACTTATGTGTATCAGTTTTCAACTTAGGTTCATCCGATTCAGTTGTGATATTCATTTATGTTAAATCATGATTTCAGATAATAGCATGCAAGCCCAACTCTCAGACTCTTATGATGAAATGTTTTATGTTATATATGATCCCTTATTTTACTTACATAGTAGTTTTACTTACCTTACATACTAGATACATTCCACATACTGACCGCATACTCTATACTGTATCTTCTCATGATACAGGCTCAGTTATCTAGACTCAATTCAGTCGCTAGCCAAATCTTCAGTGTTAGCATCTCCTTGTCAGATTTGATGATTCCTCATCTTTCGAAGGCCCTTCTTATCAGTTATATTAGGTATTTTTAGTTTCAGACTTTGGTGAGTTAGTTAGGGTCTTGTCCCATCAACTCGTCAGTAGTAGAGGCTTATTAGACATAGTATATATTTAGTTTCAAACCTGTGTTATGTATTCAGTTATTCGTTGTTATTAGATTTTCAGACTTCCGCCATGTTGAATGTTAGTTTTCCACATTTAAGATATTGAGCTTAGATGTTATGTTCACTCCATGGGTCAACTTGAACCCTCTCCGGGTTCTTTGTTTCGTGTCTCAATCCGGGTCTATGTTCAGGTCATGATATGCATGCAAGTTTAGAGGTTTCTATTGAAGATCAAGCTTAAATCCATTAATTTTTTCTCCAAATCTCTTGGGATTTTAAATACAAATGTAGATTCAGCTCACCCAGGTATGTAGGTCTACGAATGATAGTTCCTTTCACTCTCATGCTCATAATTCTCCTCAATTCTATGAATGCAAGTTC
Organism: Datura wrightii; assembly: GCA_035772735.1. Classification (NCBI taxonomy): domain Eukaryota; kingdom Viridiplantae; phylum Streptophyta; class Magnoliopsida; order Solanales; family Solanaceae; genus Datura; species Datura wrightii. The sequence goes on from JASDFA010000019.1 coordinate 49,102,024, forward strand.
TAGATCTAGTTCATGATCTTATGGGGTTTTAACCCAATTTTATGAAATTATCCATAAATTGTTTATAAGTCAATCCCTTTATGTTTCAAAGTATGTTTGAAGATTCATGGGCAGATTTTATACCTATTTTGATTACAAATTCATTACCTCAAGTTTTAAAAGATTTTTCCCTATTAAGCAAGTTATATGAAAAGTCAAGTTTATGATTTATGATTTCAAGTATGATGAAATATCTGGAAATATTGAATGTTTACAAATTATCCATGTAATTCTTGAATTTCCTTATAAAATCTACTTCAAGTATGCGTGAATTTAAGAATTTGGGAAAGCCCACATAATTCAAGTATGTTTCATGATTTAGCCAAGGCTAACAAGATCAGTTATGATATATATTTTGAAGTGTTATGTTTGGAGAATATGACTATATGAGCAATATGCATGTTTCGGGAGTAGTTTCCAACACCGAGTTGGCTTGGGGTTTCAACGTTTTCCAGTCTCATAAAATATGCCCAACATAGGTATATATTTTTGGGACCTCTCAAGATAGCATTTTCCCAACTAAGGGCATAGCGTGATATCACGCCTTACTTATTCTTCACCCTGGCAAGGCTTGGGATGTCCCTTCTCCATGTAGGAAAGACGTGGGATCATCATGCGCTCCTACATGGTGGTTGTTGGCTAAGACGAGTCTCCCATTGTTCCTCATGTTTCAGTTATGCATGTTTATGACTTATGATATTATCTTTTCAGCGGGTTTGACCGAATGATTAGTTTATAATCTTTTACCTATGATTTCATCTATAACAAGCCATATGATCCTATTTTCATCTTCGGGTCATTCTATTCAGATCTGAAATTCAGTTTATGATTGTACATGTTTTCAGACATCAACGTGCAATCCTTACTCCCATGTTCTTATGATTTATGTTTACATGTATGATCTCAGTTTATACTTACTCAGCATATTTTACTTACTTTGCATATTCAGTACATTCCAAGTACTGACCGAATACTCTATGCTGTGTCATTTTATGAAACAGGTTTAGATGATCAGACTCAGCTCCACTGCTAGCCAGTTTCCCGCAGATTAGTTCAATTCCCATTGTGGTGATTCCTTATCTTTCGAGGACCTTCAGATAGTGATGAGTTATGTTACTTTCAATTTCATGCTTTAGTGAGCAAGTTAGGGATGTCGCATCATTAGCTCTTCAGATATGTTAGAGGCTTATCAGACAATATGCAGAATTTCAGCTTTGTTAGTGTTGACTCTATATAGTTGATACGTACTCAAACTTTCGCTTATTCATGTTTTCAGTTATCATCTTTAGCTTGATGTATGTGCTTTAGTTATCAAGGTCATGATATAGGTCGACTTGGAGTCATTTGTGGTTCTAAGTTCCGCATCTCGATCCGAACCTATCTTCGGCTCGTGACACCCGTAGACAGATGGTCAGGCGGAGCAGACCATTCAGACCTTGGAGGATATATTGAGGGTCTACGTGATCGACTTCAAAGATAACCGGGATGATCACTTACCTCTCATAGAGTTTGGTTACAATAATAGCTTTCATTCTAGTATTTAGATGGCTCCTTTTGAGGCGTTTTACAGGCAACGATATAGATCACCTATTGGGCGGTTTGAGGTAGGTAAGGCTGTATTAATAGGGCCAATTTCAGCTCATGAGGCTATAGATAAGGTTTAGCTAATTAGAGAGAGGTTGAAAATTGCTCAGATTCGTCAGAAATCCTATGCATATGTGAGAAAGAGAGAGCTTGAGTTTGCAGTTGATGGCTGGGTGTTTCTGAAGGTTTCACCCATGAAAGGGGTGATGAGATTAGTTAAGAAGGGGAAACTCAGTTCTCGGTGTGTTGGTCCTTACAGGATTTTGAGGCGCATTGGCAATGTGGCCTATAAGTTGGAGTTGCCGACAGAGTTAGTATGGGTGCATTCCATCTTCCATGTGTTCTTACTAAAAACGTGCATTGGGGATCCAGCTCTAGATGTACCCTTGAAAAGTGTTCATTTGAAAGATAGTCTCTCTTACAAAGAAGTTCTAGTTGAGATTCTTGACCATCAAGTTTGTAAGTTGAGAAACAATGAAGTTGTTTCCATGAAGGTTTTACAGAGGAATCAATTGGTTGAGGGAGCTTCTTAGGAAGATGAAGCAGAAATTATGGCCAAGAACCCTCATATTTGCTCTTCTAGTTGAGAGACATCTTAAGCTGACAGTCTCCTCTCGTAGTACTCTTATCAGTTTCTTGTCCCATCAACTGTCCTTAAAACCTTTAGCATGCATGCATGTCCCATGAATTCAGTTGCGTTTTACTCTCAATTAGATCAATTAGCATGTCAATTATTCATATATCAAAAACCAGTTCTAGGATTAGTAACTCTTTCCCTATTAATTAAATTTCAGTTTCATTCGAGTACGAATGATTCCAAGGGGGAGCTAATGCATCACCCCAAAAGTTTCTAAGATTAGACACTAGACATGAAGTAGAAAACCAGCAGAAAATCTGACTTTTTCCTAAGTATGACTCATATCACGAGTCGTAGTGTGAGGCCACAAGTCGTGGGGAGGCTCTTGATAAGCAGTCCAGAGATATCCTAATATTTACAGTCACCAAAACAAAACCATGAGTCATTGGAGGAGGCGACGAGTGGTCAGACCCATCCTGAGCATCCTAGCAAAAGTTCAGCAACTTAACATTTTCCTCCTAGGGACCGTGAAGCCAAACCACAACTTGTAGGTTGGGGTCACGAGTTGTGGTAACTAATGCAGTGAAATGTTTAAGTTAAACCCAGACATGACGAGTTAAGAAATGACTCATGGTATCTAAGGATGACTCATCCTGATGGCTCGTTGTATGACTTCCTGCAACTATTCAAGTTGCACAGAACCCACAAGTCCACTCCATGAGTTGTGGACTGGAAGAACGACTCGCGGTACAAGCCGTTTAGGACCAAATCCTAGAATTTTGAATGGTTACTCTAGGGTTATTTTCATAACTTCTTATACTATTAACTCCTATACTGCATCATTTTTGGATTTGCTAAAGGATAATTAAGGGGTTTAGTTGACTAACTTCTCCCATTCATTCTCATAATACTAAATACTCAGAGAAAAAGTAGCTCCCAGACTCTTAAGACAACTAGGGTTCCTCTATTCCAAATCATTCGGTTCTCAAGCAACAGGCAAGAATTCGTCATCTCATGTATGTGGGATCATCAATAAGGGTTTGATTTCACCTTTATGCTCAAAACTCAAGCTTTAAACTATGTTTATAGAATGATTATTGAATTCATGACTTTTAGGATAAAAACCCCTTTATGCAAAAACTATAGATTTTCGATCTTTATGTTGCCCTCATGATTTCTTCATGTGCTTTACAGTTATGTATGTGTTAAATTCCATAAAAAATCTCTATTTATCTTTAGACTCAAAACTTAGCATGATTTCCATAGTTTTGGTATATTTTCAAAATACTCTATGACATTACGATTTTATGACTTTAGAATCAATACAGCTTGCATGACTAGCTCAGTATTTCAGATATTTATGTAACTAGCATGATTTTAACTATTTTATGTAAGACCTTTCAGACCTCAGTTATAATTATGAGCATGTATATAGTTTCGGGAGTAGTATTTAACATTGATTTGATGCGGATTCAGATAACCTAAGTCCCAAACTATGTATCATCATAGAATAAGAGGTCCTCACTAGTTTAGAGTGTATCCCTTCGTCCAGATCGGCTCATGAGTGAATACACATCCGTCATGGTTCATATCCTTGGTAAGGTATGAACAGCCTCCCAACCAAGGTTATAGGTTAGGCTCCATGTTGCTCACATGGAGTATGTAGGTTATGAGAATATACCCCCCCTACACACACACACATATATATAATACACAAACTTCATTAAATTAATTATAGAGTGCCCACAGTTTCAGCATATATTAGTTTACTTTATAACTTACAGACATGTTCGGCTCTATACGTATGTTTTACTTTTGGGTCACTATGAGTCAGCTTATATTTCTTCCCAGACATGTTACTTAATAATCATGATTTTAGTTTTTAGGATGATTTCCTATTTCACTCATGTTTTACTTATCTTATATACTCAGTATATTCAAAGTACTAATTGCATGCTTTTATGATATATCGTCTAATGATATAGGTTCAGGTATTCAGACTCAGCCCAGCAGTTAGATATGCTTCAATACCAGTTCAGTGTTACAAGTGATGAGTCCTCATCATCCAAAGACTAGAGTTTAGCTATATTTTATTCATTTACTTCAATTTCAATAGTTAGAGCTAGTTAAGAACCTGTCCCTTTAAGTCACGACCCGAACATAGGCCCAAATTAAGACAAAAGACAAAGAACCCCGAGAGGCTCCAAGTCAACCTATGGTATGAACATAACATTTAAGATCAACATTTTAAATGTGGAAATCTAATGTATAACATAGCGGATGTCTGAAAATCTCATAACATAGAATGAATGAATACATAACACAAGTCTGAAGCTGAATATATACTATGTCTGATAAGCCTGTACTACTGACGAGTTGATGGGACAAGACCCCAACTAACTCACTGAAGTCTAAAATTGAAAGCACTGAATATAACTGATAAGAAGGGCCCTCGAAAGATGAGGACTCATCAACTTTGACCAGGAGATGCTAACATTGGAGATCTAGCTAGCGGCGGGACTGAGCTTGAATTTCTGAGCCTATATCATGAAACGATACATCATAGAGTATGTGGTCAGTACGTGGACTGTACTGAGTATGTAAGTTAAGTAAAACTGCTAAGTAAGGAAAATCAGATAGCATTCATATCATAAACATTTCATCATAAGAGTCTGAGAGTAGGACTTGTATGCTATTATTTGAAAATATGACTTAAACATAACTGAATCAAATGACCCAAAGCTGAAAACTGATAATCATAAGTAAAACTGAACATTTGGGCCAAACCTTCTAAAAACATAATATCTTTACTAATGAACATGCATACCTGAAATCATGAGAACAACGGGAGATTCGTCATAAAATCAACATTAGCACGATAGAGCTTATGTGGTCCGGAATATTACACTCAAGTGGCCAGAGTTGTCCAAAGGCTTGCCAGGACTAAGCACGCTACCATGACATCAATATCGAGCTGAAGGCCCCTTGGGGATAGTGGAAGCTCACAAGGCAGGTCCCAAATAATCTGAACATACCTACGTTGGCACGTACTTTTGAGGCATAGGGTTGACTGACCCTTAGCCTACTGATGCTAGACACTAATCCCAAAAACATGCATATGTTCCCCATCATGAAGCTGACCATCGTCTAGTGAAGAAGCTGAATCATGACATGACATACATATTCTGAAAATATAACATGAAGAGCCTTGGCTCAAACTATACCACAAGCTGAACAAGAGTGGGAGTCTAGACTCCAAAATCATGTGGTAAGCTAATAGCATGAAGATTAGATAAATCATGAAACATACTTGATAATGTGGGCTTGCCCATACTTAAACATACTTGAAATCAACTTGGATTACTCAAAACATTAACATAGACATGAATAATTCGAAATCATACTTTCATCATAAACATCTCATCATAACTAGAAGCATAGATCATAATCTTATCTTTTCATGAACTTTCATAGATAGACATCTTCTTTGTAAAAATTTGAAATCATAATTCGTAATTGAAAACATTATAAATCATGCCCATAAATCATAATTCAACATTTGAACCATGCATATAGAATACCCATGATAGATAGTTAGACAATTCACAAATAAAACCCCATATATTCATCAACTTAGAAATCACATGAAATTGAAGAGGGATTGGGCATAGGATTGGATGGATACCCCCATTTATAGGCCTACATACCTGGGAGAATATGATTTCACAACCCTCTTGAAAGCCTAAAGGAATTTGGGGAAGAACTTGATGAATCTAAGCTTGATCACCTTAGAAACCACTAGGCTTGCATGCATGGAGGAGAATATGCTTATAATGAACTAAACCCCCTTAAAACACACTTATCTGAGCTTAAAACGACGTAGTTTAGGTCTTAGGAACTTAGGAATTAAGGAAAAGCCCTTAGTAAATTCGCAAAAGATTACACACTGCCAGTCCCAACGAGGGACTGGACGAATCATCTCCAACACCACGACTCGTGGTCTGCTTCTCGTGAACTGCACTAGAAACTTATCTATAAGTGTCACCACTAGGGGAACCACAACTCGTGGTGTACCCAACGACTCGTGGTGACCAAAGTCCTGATGAACACTGCCAATAATTCCTCCTTCAATCCCATCTCTGACCATGAGTGACCTAACTACTCGTGGTCCTGAGAACGACTCATGGATTCACCCGTGGTCAACACCAAATCAAAAAGTACAACCAAGTTCATCCTTCACTCCATGAGTCACCTAACGACTCGTGATGCACCTCTCGGGTCACTGGATGACTCGTCCTGTGACCTGGTGTAAAAAATCCTATTTTCTCCATTTCGACTCTTGGGTCTGATCTTAGGGATTTCGGGGTATTACAATATCTCCCCTTTGGGAACATTCATCCTCAAATATGGGTAAACATATTGAACAACTGAGAAATGCAACTGTCATATCAAATACTGAATATTTAAAGCTGAAAATTGTTGGAGTGACTGACTCTGGACTGAAATACCTAACTAAACTAAATTCATGAATCGTACATACATATATTGACATGAAAGAAACTAGGGCACATGAACTGAACATGAAACTAAATAGAGTACTAGAGAGGAAATTGATACCTCAAGCTTGAACTGGGCGAGGAGTGAATAGATGCGGGCATTTAGCCATCATATCTGCTTTGGCTTCCCACATAGCTCCCTCATCATGTCGGTTCCTCCACAACACCTTCATTGAAGCTACTTCTTTGTTTCTTAGCTTTCGAACCTAATGATCAAGTATTTTCACCGAAACGTCCTCGTAGCTAAGGCTATCCCTCACACCTACACTCTCTAAACAATCAAAGCTGGGTCACCTATGCACTTCTTCAAAAGTGAAACATGAAACACCCGATGTACTGAAGCCAATTCTAAGGGCACTCCAACTCATATGCTATCTTGCCAACCCGTCTCACAATCCGGTACGGACCAACATAATGGGGACTGAGTTTCCCTTTCTTTACGAATCTCATCACTCCTTTCATGGGAGCTACCTTCAGAAACACCCAATCATCAACTTCATACTCAAGTTCTCTCCTCCTCACATCCGCATAGGACTTTTGACGACTCTGAGATATTTTCAACCTTTCCCTTATAAGCTGAACATTCTCCATAGCCTCATGTACTAATTCTAGTCCTATCAATACAACTTCACCGACTTTGAATCAACCAATAGGAGATCTACATCTCCGCCCATAAAGAGCCTCAAACAGAGCCATCTGAATGTTGGAAAGTTAGCTGTTGTTATCTATAAATTCAATGAGAGGTAAGTGATCATCCCAACTACCCTTGAAATCAATCACACAAACTCTCAACATATCCTCAAGAGTCTGAATGGTACGTTCACCCTGACCATCCATTTGTAGGTGAAATATTGTGCTAAGCTTGACCTAAGTACCAAGTCCCTTCTGAAACGATCTCTAAAACTGGGAGGTAAACTGAGTACCTCTATCTAATATAATAGACAAGGATACTCCATGCAACCGAACTAACTCCCAAATGTACATTTTAGCATAATTCTCCGCTGAATCGGTAGTTTTGATGGGTAGAAAATAAGCTGCTTTAGTCAACCTGTCTACGACAACCAAAAAGATTCATACTATTGACGAGTATGAGGATACCCCATAATGAAGTCCTTATTGATTTCCTCACACTTCCAAGTAGGGATATTAATGTCTTGAAGCACACCTCCAGGACTTTGATGCTCAACCCTCACCTGTTGACAATTCGGACACTTAGTCACAAACTCTGCTATGTCCTTCTTCATGTCATTCCACCAATAGACTTCCCGTAGGTCATAGTACATCTTGGTGGCACCTAGATGAATATAATATCTAAAACCATGAGCCTCATGCAACATCCACTCCCTCAAGTCCTCAACTTCCCGGTACACACAAACGACCCTGATATCGTAATACACCATCTCCATATTAAGAGAAGACCTCCACTTTCTAATTCTAAATGGTTCCCTTTAACTTTACCAAAATGGGATCCTCGTCTTGTATAGCTTTGACCTTGATCACCAAGGAAGATTTTGACCCATTCTGAACAATGACACCACCATCCGTTTAGTCAACAAAATGAACTCCTAGTCGTGCAAGCCGATGCACATCATTCACTAACTCTTTCCTCTCCTCATCTACATGGGTCACGCTCTCCATAGAAAGCCTGGTAAGTGTGTCCACCACCACATTGGCCTTGCCCGGATGATAAAGGACACTCATGTCATAGTCTTTAAGAAGCTCCAACCACCTTCTTTGACACAGATTTTGATACTTGTGTGTAAACACATACTATAGGCTTTTGTGGTCCGTAAACACATCCACATGGACGCCGTATAGATAATGTCTCCAAATCTTCAAGGCAAATACTACCACCGCCAATTCGAGGTCATGAACCAGATAGTTCTTTTCATAGACGTTCAGCTGTCTATAAGCATAGGTTATAACTTTACCATGCTGCATTAATACAAAACCAAGATCGATCCTCGAGGCATCACAATATACCACAAACCCATCGGTATCCTCAGGTAGGGTCAACACTGGTGTTGAGGTAAGTCGAGTCTTCAACTCTTGGAAGCTCTTCTTACAGGCCTTCGACCATTAAAACTTCACTTTCTTCTAGGTCAACCTAGTCAACAATGCTGAAATAGATGAAAATCCTTCCACAGATCTCCTATAGGAACTCCTAATATCCTAAGGACTCACTGTTCTAGGACAATTCTTCACAGCTTCTATCTTCTGAGAGTCCACCTGTACACCCTCGCTTGACACCACATCACCCAAAAATGCTACTGAGTCTTGAAAAAACTTACACTTGCTAAACTTAGCATATAATTGGTGATCCTTAAGAGTTTGTAATACCACCCTCAAATGAGCGGCGTGCTCTTTCTCGCTCCGAGAGTATATGAGAATGTCATCTATGAGCACGATCACGAACATATCTAAATATGGATTGAACACCTTGTTCATCAAATCCATAAAAGCTACAAGAGCATTTTTTAGTCCAAAGTACATAACTACAATCTCACAGTGACCATACTATGTCCTGAAGGCTGTCTTCAGAAGTTCACTCTCTCAAACCCTGAGCCGATGGTATCCGGATCTGAGGTCTATATTTGAGAAACACTTAGCACCCTAAAGCTAGTCAAACAACTCATCAATCCTGGGGAGGGGATACCTATTCTTGATTGTAACCTTGTTCAATTACTGATAATCAATGCACATCCGAAGGGAACCATCCTTCTTTAGACAAAGAGTACTGGTGCACCCCAAGGAGATTTGATGAAACCCTTGTCTAAGAGGTCCTTCAACTGCTCCTTCAATTCCTTTAGCTCAGCTGGAGCTATCCGTAAGGAGGAATAGATATAGGTTGCGTATTGGGAAGCAGATCAATACCAAAATTAATCTCCCACTAGGGAGGAATTTCCGGTAAATCATCTGGAAACACATTTTGGATATTCGCACACTACAGGAACTAACTGGATAGTCGGGGTGTTAGATGTAACATCCTTAACCATAACTAGATGATACACGCAACCCTTAGAAATCATCTTTCTGGCCTTAAGGTAGGAAATGAAGCAACCTACAAGCATAGCTGAACTACCCTTCCATTCTTGGACTGGCTCACTCGAAAATCGAAACTCTACCATACGGTATCTACCATTTATTGAGGCATAACATACATGTAGCCAATACATGCCAAAAATAACATCAAAGTATTTCATGGCTAGCTCTACTAAATCTGCTGAGGTGACTTTCTGAAGGAATGTGACAAGGCAATTTCTATATATCCATCGACTTATAACTGAATTACCGATTGGAGTAGAGACTGAAGGGTTCTGATAGAATTTCGGGACTGGCTCCGAAACTACTAGCAACATAGGGCATCACAAAAGATAAGGTAGCCCCTGGATCTAAAAATGCATATACATCAAGGTGGAATACTCATATCATACTAGTGACTACATCTGGAGAGACCTCCTGCTCCTGAAGAGATCCAAGGGCATAGAATCTGTTTTGGCGTTGACCACAACCCATACTAGTGAATGCACCCTGTTGAGTTGCGCGTGCCGGTGGAGTTGTTGAGCTAGTGGCTAGTCCTCTGCCCCTATCATGCCCCTGTCTGTCTGTTGGACAATCCCTGAACATATGTCCAGGTTTCCACACTTGAAACAAGCACCTGATCCGGCTAAACGCTGATCGATGTGTCTCCAGCCACACCTACTAAACTCTGGGAAGCTGGACTCCACGGGTCTACTCTCTTGACTTCAAGAGCCTGATGCTCGTCCCCTCTGGTTGCACCTAGACCTGGATGGCATACTCATAGCTAACGGCGCTAGGGATGAAGATCTCTGGTGGGACTACTGATGGTGCCTACCACCAGGTCTCTACTGGGAGAATCCAAAGCTATTAATCCTAGCCCTCTTGGCCTCTCTCTCCTGAAAACTCACCTGTACCACCTATATTTGCTAAGCATACAGAACTATGTGAGGAAAGTCAACGTCCTGATGAAGTGTTGCAGTCCGACAATCTTTGACCAAATAGTTTGCTATCCCATGCACGAACTAACTCACTCAGGCTCTCTGATATGTCACCATCTCAAGTGCATACTTGGACAAGTGAGTGAACTCTAAAGCGTACTCCTGGACTGTCATCTTTTCTTATTTTAGGTTCACAAACTCTGCTAATTTAATCTCCCTCATCTCACGAGGGAAGAACTGATCCAAGAACGTGGTAAGAAACTCATCCCACCCAATGGGACCTGCTCCAACTATCATGCTATCCTTTCATTGTCTGAACCATATGTGTGCGACCCCTTTCAATTGATATGAGGCTAAATCTGCGCACTCCTCCCCAGTCACCCCCATGATATGGGTGATCTTCAACACTTCATCGATAAACTCATGTGGATCCTCAACCACCTTTGATCCTAGGAACTCCGGAGGGTTCACCCTCAGAAAATTTCTTACTCTTGCTGCTACCACATTCTCGTTCTGAGGGACATGCACTACCGCCTGTTGATTGACTAGACGGTCAAAGCCTGAGAAATCATCTGTATAGATGCCCTAAACTCTGCATGGGCAACCTATTCGGTTACATGCTTCTCGGGTGTTGGTGGGTCCTGTTGGTGGCCATCTCTATTTCCATTCTCGTGGCCATTTCCATTTTCACTTCTTCTTTCGTTAACTCGGCAAGGACACATGATTCAGCAAATGCGTATGGCACGAGTTAGATGGATAGAGAGACATTTCATTGAACAACATAGATCATGAAAGAAGGGAACATTACCTAAATGTTTCGTGGCATCTTCATCATAAGTGTGGCACACTTCACACCGATGAAAAAGACTCTACTTAATGTAACTTTCAAACACCCTAGGACACTTCAAAATCTAATGCTTTGATACCAATTTTGTCATGACCCGAACATATGCCTGGATTGAGACACTGGATAAAAAACCCCGAGAGGCTCCAAGTCGACCCATGGTATGAACATAACATCTAAGATCAACATTTTAAATACGAAAATCTAACGTATAACATAGTGGAAGTCTGAAAATCTCATAACATCAAATGACTGAATACATAACAAAGATTTAAAGTTGAATACATACTATGTCCGATAAGCCTATACCACTGACGAAGTGATGGAACAAGATCCCAACTAACTCACTAAAATATGAAACTGAATGTACTGAATATAACTGATAAGAAGGGCTCACGAAAGATGAGGACTCACAACCTCTAACCGAGAGATGCTAACACTAAAGATCTGGCTAGCGGTGGGATTGAGCTTGAATGACTGAACCTGTATCATGAAACGATACAACATAGAATATGCGGTTAGTACGTGGAATGTACTGAGTATGAAAAGTAAGTAAAACCGCTAAGTAAGTAAAATCAGAAATCATACATATCATAAACATTTCATCATAAGAGTCTGAGAATAGGACTTGCATGTTATTATCTAAAAACATGACTTAAACATAACTAAATACATAACTATATCAAATGACCCAAAGCTGAAAACCGATAGTCATAAGTAAAAGCGAACATTTGGGTCAAACTCATTAAAAACATAATATCTTTACTAATGAACATGCATAATTGAAATCATGAGAAACAATGGGAGATTCTTCATATAACCGACATTACCACAATAGAGCTTACGTTGTCCTAACTATTACACTCAAGTGGGCAGAGCCGTCCAAAGCATTGCCAGGGTTAAGGATGCTACCATGATATCGATATCAAGCTGAAGGCCCCTTGGGGATAGGGGAAGCTCACAAGAGAGGTCCCAAAAAATCTGAACATACCTACATTGAAACATAGTTCTAAGGCATAGGGTTGACTAACCCTTAGACTACTCGGTGCTAGATACTACTCCCAAAAACATGCATATGCTCTCCATCATTTTTCAATCACTAACCATCATTAAGTGACAAAGCTGAATCATGACATGACATACATATTCTGAAAACATAACATGAATAGTCTGGGCTTAAACCATACCACAAGATGAACAAGAGTGGGAGTCTAGACTCCAAAATCATGTGGTAAGCTAATAGCATGAAGATTAGATAAATCATGAAACATACTTGATAATGTGGGATTGTCCAATACTTAAACATACTTAAAATATACTTGGATTACTCAAAAACATGAACATAGACATGGGTAATTTGAAATCATACTTTCATCATGAACATCTCATCATAACTAGAAGCATAGATCCTGATCTCATCTTTTCATGAACTTTTATAAATGGGCATCTTATTTGTAAAACTTTGAAATCATAATTTATAATTGAAAACATTATAAAATATGCCCATAAATTATAATTCAACATTTGAAACATGCATAGAGAATACCCATGATAGACACTTAGAGAATTTGCAATTTGGGTTAAAACTCCATAGATTCATCAACTTAGAAATCACATGCAATTAAAGAGGGAATGTGCATGAGAGTTGATGAATACACCCATTCATAGCCCTACATACATGGGAGAATCTAATTTTACAACCCGCTTGAGAGCCCAAAGTAATTTGGGGAATAACTTGATGAATCTAAGATTGATCACCCTTAGAAATGACTAGGATTGCATGCATGGAGGAGAATAGGCTTAGAATGAGCTAAACCCCCTTAAAACACACTTATCTGAGCTTAAGACAACATAGTTTAGGTCTTTCAAACTTAGGAATTATGAAAAAGCCCTTACTAAATTCGCAGAAAAATACACACTACCAGTACTGGCAACTTATCTCTGAGGGTCACCACGAGGGACACCATGACTCATGGTGTACCCAATGACTCATGGTGATCGAGTCATGTCGAACACTGCCAAAAATTCCTCCTTCAAGCCCATCTCTAACCATGAGTGACCTAACAATTCGTGGCCCTGACCACGACTCGTGGCCTCACCAATGGTCAACCCCTAATCCAAAAATCTAACCAAGTTCACCCTTCACTCCATGAGTCACGTAACGACTCATGGTGCACCTGATGAGTCACTGGACGACTCATCCTATGACCTGGTGCACAAAATTCTATTTTCTCTATTTCAACCCTCGGATTTGATCTTAGGGCTTTCGGGGTATTACACTTCAGCTCGTCAGTCTTCCAGGCTTTCAGACATTAATAGAGAGATATTCATCTTTGGTCAGTTCTTATATATGTTTTCTGTTTTAAACAGTTACATTTAAATGTAGTCATGTGATTATGAAACATCCTAGCTTTCGCTCTATTAATTCAGTATATGTTTAGTGTCATGCCAGTACCATGGTTTAGCTTGGGACAACTTGTGGTTCTAAGTACCGTGTTACTTTCAGGGTGTATACTTGGGTCGTGACATAAAATAATTAAAATATGAATAAAGGATACTCTAGTCACTAGTGCAAATATATCAAAATAATCAATATTTTATTTTTGAGAAAATCCTTTTTCTATTAATTGAGCTTTATGTTTATATGTGGATCCATTAGGATTAAGTTTCTCTTTTAAAATTCATTTACAATCAATAGATTTTGCATCAAGAGGTAAATCGGCCAAAACCCATGTATTATTTTTCATGATAGAATTAAATTCATTTTTTATTGCCTCTTTCCAAAATTCAGTATCAGAAGAAGATATAGCTTCAAAATAATTTAATGGTTCATTGTTAACAAGAAAAGTTTGAATATAATTTTCATTAAAAAAATATTCTTTTCTAGGCCTTTTACTCCTTCTCAGTTTTCCAATATTTAAGGTAATCTCATTATTTCTTTCAACAGGTCTATGTTAAATTTTATCACACAGTGAAAAAATATGTTCAAAGAATTTTGTATTTTTTGTCTCAATAATAGTATTGCAATCAAGCACTCTTTAAAATAAGAAATCTATATGTAGCTCTACGTTCAATATATCCAATAAGCAAGCAATCAACTATTTTAGAATCGATTTTTCTCTTTTTAGGTTCAGGCAAAAGCATTTTATCAAGGCATCCCCACACTTTTAAATATTTCAAATCAGGCTTATAACCTTTTCATAATTCATAAGGAGTTTTGTTAAATATTTTATGAGAAATTCTTTTTTGTAAATGACATGCAGATAAGATTGCTTCACTACACAAATTATCAGGTGCATTAGAGCTTACTAATATGGAGTTTATCATTTCTTTCATTTTTCTATTTTTTCTTTCAGCTACACATTAGACTCGGGTGCATAAGGCAGAGTTACTTCATAAATAACTCCTTCTTTTAGCATTTAAATATAAATATTCTCCACCTCTATCAGATCTAGCTCTCTTAATTTTTCTAATTAGTTGATTTTCAACCTCAGTTTTATATATAAAAAAAAAAAGTAAAAGCATCTTAGGCATCATCTTCATTTCTAAGTAAATACAACATAATAAATCTATAAAAATCATGAATAAAAGTCACAAAATATCTTTTACCACCTCTAGTCATAGTCTATTTTAAATCACCTAAATCAATGTAATTAAAGACAAAAATTTAGTTTTCTATTAACTGAAAAACCTGACTTCTTAATAATTTTATTCCAGCATATTTTTCACACTTGTAAAAATTATTAAAGTCTAAACCAAATATCAAGCTAAATGACTGCATATTTTTATAGATGAGATATTAACATGTCCTAAACTAGCATGCCATAGAGAAATAGACTAAACTAATAAATAGAAGTAAATGCATTTTTATCAGAAATATTAAGCACAAATAGACCAAGGTTACAAGATCATTTACCCACCAAAATATGATTTTTTATCAACACAAACTCACCTTCTTCAAAAGGTACCTTTGCCCCAACTTTTCTCAATAATTTCATAGAAATAGAATTGGTTCGAATATTAAGAACATGAAATACATCACCCAATGATAGAGTTTTACCATATGTGAGTTTAAGAAGAAGTTTTTCTTTTTTCAAGAACTTGAGTTGCCAAGATAAACAATTTTTTCTCCTTTCTTAACTTGAGTGTATGGCACAAAATTATTTTTATTTATATATATGTGCCTAGTAGAACCAAAGTCTATCACCCAGTTTCCCATATTGGCCTCAATATTTATTTCTGAAATGACTGCAATATTTATATCATTCACTTTAGCAAAATTTAATTTTGATTTAGTGGGATATTTATTTCTTCCAAATAATCTTCTGCACTGAGGTGCATCTTTTATGAAAGTTTTATTATTATCATTGGGCTTGTAATCATATCTATTTACATATATGTATTTTTCAACACCATAACTATGTGACAATACAACTAGAATTGGAGCAATCATGCAGATACTAATATTAGTATTATCAATAGTTTTATGAGAAGCATTTCTTACCATAGTTTCTTTGATTGTTGGGGAACAAGGAAAAAATATTAACTGATATAAACATTAATTATTTGTAATACCCCGAAAACCCTAAGATCAAACCCAGAAGTTGAAACGGAGAAAATAGAAATTCCTGCACCAGGTCATAGAACGAGTCTTCCAGTGACCTTTCAGGTACCCTAAGAGTCGTTAAGTGACTCGTGCGGAAAGGTTTGGCCATGTTTAGAATTTTGGGTCTTGAGGTGACTACAGGTCGCGGTCACTGCCACAAGTCGTCAGGTGGCCCGTGGTCAAGGGTTGACTGAAAGAGGAAGAATTTTGGCAGTGTTCCCAATGACTAGTCACCACGAGTCATTAGGTACACCCACAAGTCGTGGTGTCCCTCGTGGTGACCCATTATGAGGAATTTCTAGTGTAACAGATAGGGCAGACCACGAGTTGTGGTCAGTACCTATGAATCATCCAGTCCCTCGTTGGGACTGGCAATGTGATTTTCCTACTAGATTTTTAGGGGTTTTTCCATAATTTTCTAAAATTCTAGACTCTAAACTACATCATTTTCGGCACATCCAGGGGAGAATTAAGAGGGTGATCGATGTATTCCTCTCGCTCCTTTTCTCAACACTTAGACTCAGTACGAAGAACTCTCACGTAGAAACTCTTAGGGCTAAAACTAGGGCAATCAACTTCTTCTCAGATTCTCAAGGGATCTTCTCCAGAATTTCTTCATTAGGTATGTGGGAATTCAACAAGGGAATTGTTCTTCCCTGGTGTCCCCAAAACCCGTCTCTGTTTCCTCTATCAGTTACAACCCTGTGGACTCAAAATGTAGAAAGTTTTCAGACAAATTTCTTTAAGATTTCAAGTAGAATATTTCTCATGATTTTAGCTACTTTATTATTCCCTATTTATAGAAATTTCTGAAAAGAGTAATTAGTGGAATGATTTAGTCCTAGTTCTTAGCTCAGTAGAAGTAGAATCTAGCATGTTGGACTAGTTTCCCTGTAGCTTGATTCTATCAGTTTTGAGATCCCCATATTATTATCTATGTTGAAATCTCATTTAGATGCATGTTAGTTCAGCTTTGGTCAGATTATTTGTGTACTCTATATTGTCCAATAATGTCAGCTGATCAGTTTGACTATAGTTATTTCTTGATGTGTCAGTGGTGCCTCCCAATTATAAGTATTAGACTCAGTTATCATATTTTATTGGTTCCTTAGATGGTTATGATACTTCTAAATAAACATCTCTGACCATTCTTAGAATCTCAGCTTCAAATTTCAGTGTGTTCTTTAGTCAGTTACGACATTTTTAGATAAGCAGCTCTAGCTAGTCTTAGAACCCCAGTTATAGAAGTAGGTCTGATA
The DNA here is from genome assembly GCA_035772735.1 of Datura wrightii. Lineage (NCBI taxonomy): Eukaryota > Viridiplantae > Streptophyta > Magnoliopsida > Solanales > Solanaceae > Datura > Datura wrightii. The sequence continues at coordinate 49,119,448 of JASDFA010000019.1, forward strand.
AGATTCTTAGGGTACTTCCAGATAGGTATTCCTGACCTAGTCTTGGGCCCCAGTTTCGAGCTATCAGCTTAGTAGTTAGTCTAGGACTATCCAGTTAGCACCGAGCGAATCAGGATTCCAGCGCACCCAGGTTCCCAGAACTACGTTGCCATCGTAGGTTATTTTCATTAGCCTTATGGCCCCAGACTTGTGATCACCCAATTCATGCCTTTATACCCTGGAAAGGTATATTGGGTTCCTACCGATGGGGTGTATACATCGGACTCCATGTCTAGCTCACGTGGTTATATGTCGGTTATAGACTACCACTAGTCAGTTCAGTCTCAGATTAGCTAAGTTCAGAACAGTTTCAGCTTACTCAGTTTAGTAAAATTAATTAAGATTCAATATCTTAGATTTAGGGCATGACTTTGACCATCAGACAGGGTCATATTGGCCACCTCAGTATATTTTAGTTTAATCAGTTTAGCATCTCAGTTGGTCATTTCATGACATTATAGTTTAGTTATTTATATTCCATGTTATGTTTTCTCCTACTTACCAAGTACATTCAAAGTACTGACACATACCTTCTATGTTGTATCGTTTCATGATATAGTTGCAGGTTCTCAGTCTCAACACCGTTAGCATATCTTCTCCAGGAGTTATCAGCTGCGCCAGTGGTGAGTCCTCATCTTCCAGGATGATTTTTATTTTTCTTCAGTTATTTCTCATTCAGTTAGATTTACAGTTAGCTGGGGGCTTGTCCCAGCAGTTCATCAGATATAGATGGCTTTTAGACACTGATTCAGATTTTCAATTTTTTTTCAGTTGTATAAAGTTTTATGATTTAGTTCTTCTTCATATATGGTTTTTAAATTTTTATTAAAGCTTCCACAATGATTTTACTCAAATTACCATTGTTATAATAGACCATGGGTTGTCTTGAGGTTACTTGTGACTCTAAGTACCGTGTCTCGTCCAGGGTATAGACTCAGGTCATGTCAAACGTGGTATCAGAGCACTAGGTTTAGAGTATCCTAGGATGTCTGAAATCCACGTCATGTAGAGTCCTTTTCATAGGTGTGAAGCGTGCCACACTTATGATGGGGAGGCTACGAAACATCATTAGGTAAACTCCCTTTGTTCATACTCTTTTCCACGCGTTGAAGTTTAATTCCAAAAATGTTCTCCTAACTCGTGCTCTATTTCGTTTCAGTGAAATCATGCCTCCAAGATGTGGTAACAAAAGAAGAGTCGGCAACGCTCACCGACCTACCCCACCAGCTCGAGCAGCCCCTCAGGATGACCCAGTGTCCTCCACAGAGTTCAGAGCGGCAATCCAGCTACTCTCACAGACAGTCACAAACCAGGTGAACCAGCAGGTGGTTCCGATCAATACTAATAGGTCCACACCAGCTTCCCAAGTTCAGGACTTCACCTGGATGAACCCTCCAACTTTCTATGGATCTAAGGTGGTAGAGGACCCACAGGAGTTTATGGATGAGATTAGCAAGATCACCCAAATTATAGGTGTTAGCTCCTCTGAGAGTGCTAACCTGGCTGCCTACCAACTGAAAGGGGTAGCCCATATCTAGTACGATCAGTGGAAGGAGGGAAGACCAGTGGTAGCATAACTGCTGAAATGGGAGGAGTTCATAACAGCCTTCCTTGATAGATTCTTCCCCTGAGAGCTCAAGGAGGTTAAGGTGGCAGAATTTATGAATCTAAAATAGGGCAATCGGATGGTGGAAGAGTATGCACTAGAGTTCGCACGATTGTCAAAATATGCTCCGGAGATGGTAGCCAAGCCAAGGGCTCGCATGCTGAAGTTCGTCAATGCAGTATCGAACTTGGTCCTCAAGGAGTGCAGGACAGAAATGCTTATAAAAGATATTGACCTCTCCAGCTTCATCGTTCATGCCCAGCAAATTGAGGCAGAATAGCTAAAAGACTTGGAGCGGGAGAACAAGCTGGCAAGAGCTGGCTAATCAGATTATGGCCACTAGAGGTCTGGCGGTAACAGCCGCCCACAGCAGCAGTTGAGGGCTCCAGCACCCACTTTGGCCAGCGCTCCTACTTTCTGGTCTAGTAAGGATAGGAGGGGTGGAGGATCTGGCTCATAGTCCTAGAGTCACAACACCAGAAATCGATACCCAGCTTGCCTTAAGTGTGGCAAGAACCATTCAAGGGAATGCCTTCAAGGCCGAGAGGGTTGCTTTGGGTGTGGGTAGCTTGGTCATCGGCTCAGAGAATTCCCGTCAACAGGATGGGGGAGATCACAATCCACTACTTCAGCTGCTCTAGTAGGCCGACCAGCTCTAAAGGAAAACACTTTAGGTATGGATGGTGGCCAGTGCCGAAATTGTTTTTTTGCTTTGTCCTCTCGTCAGGATCAAGAGAGCTCACCTGACGTGGTCACGGGTATGTTACGTCTTTTCCATCTAGATGTGTATGCCCTACTAGATCCATGAGCCACACTATCATTCATGACTCCCTATGTAGTTGTCCAATTTGATATCATTCCAGATGTCCTCTCAGACCATTCTCAGTCTCCACACCAGTTGGTGAGTCAATTAAAGCCAGCCGGGTGTATAGAAGTTGCCCGATCTCAATCTTGAATAAGGTCATTCCAGCTAATCTTGAAGAGTTAGACATGGTTGACTTTGACCTCATTCTTGGCATGGATTTGGTTACACTCCGGTTATGCCTCAGTCAACTGCAGAACTAGGATCGTCAGATTTTAGTTTCCTAACGAGCCAATTTTAGAGGGGATGGGCAGTAGTTCAGCTCCTAAGGTTCAGTTTATTTCCTACCTTAAGGCCAGAAAGCTTATTTCCAGAGGGTGTATTTATCATCTAGTGTGGGTCAAAGATTCCGGCTTCAAGACCCCAACTATTCAGTCAGTTCCAATGGCCAGTGAGTTCCCTAACATGTTTCCCAAAGATCTTCCTGGAGTCCCTCCTGAGTGGGAAATAGACTTTGGCATAGACCTCCCTCCAAACACTTAGCCCATCTCTATCCCTCCTTACAGAATGGCTCCAACTGACCTTAAGGAGTTGAAGGAGCAGCTAAAAGACCTCCTTGATAAAGGCTTCATCAGGTCCAGCATCTCTCCATGGGGTGCTCCAGTATTATTTGTGTGAAAGAAAGATGGTACCCTCAGAATGTGTATCGATTACCGTCAGTTGAACAAGGTCACAGTTAAGAATAGGTATCCCCTACCCAAATTGGCAACTTGTTTGATCAGCTTCAGGGAGTCAATTGTTTCTCCAAGGTAGATCTCAGGTCGGGGTACCATCTGCTAAGGGTCAGAGAACGTGACATACCAAAAACAGCTTTCAAAGCTTTGTATGGTCACTATGAATTCGTGGTTATATCCTTCGGACTGACTAATGCCCTCGCAGCTTTCATGGACCTGATGAATAGGGTTTTCAAGCCATATCTAGACATGTTCATCATTATATTAATTGATGATATTCTGGTGTACTCCAGAAGCAAAGAAGAGCATGCTAACCATCTGAGGATAGTGCTACAGATGCTTAGAGATCTCTAGTTATTCGCTAAGTTTAGCAAATGTGAATTCTGGTTGAAGTATGTTACTTTCCTTGGTCACGTGGTCTTGGGTGAGGGTATTTGGGTAGATCCTCAAAAGATAGCCGTGGTGAAAGACTGGCCAAGACCTACTTCCCCAAATGAAATCAGAAGCTTCTTGGGTCTAGCCGGCTATTACCGACGTTTTTTGGAATATTTTTCCTCCATTGCATCTCCTCTGACTAGGTTGACTCAGAAAAAGGTGAAATTTCAGTGGTCAGATGGGTTGACTCAGAAAAAGCGGACATAGTATGTATTAACTTTGCTGGAAGGAACAGATGGGTTCATGGTGTATTGTGATGCTTCCAGAGTTGGACTTGGTTGCGTTCTAATGCAGTGGGGTAAGGTGATAGCTTACGCCTCCAGATAGCTCAAGGTTCATGAAAAGAACTATCCGACTCATGACCTGGAGTTGGCAGTAGTGGTGTTTGCGTTGAAAATATGGAGGCACTAACTTTACGGGGCTCACGTGGATGTTTTCACCGATCACAAGAGCGTTCGGTATGTGTTCAGTCAGAAATATTTAAATATTCATCAGAGAAGGTGCTTCAAGCTACTGAACAAGTACAATATAAGCGTGTTGTACCATCGGGGCAAATCCAATATGGTGGCTGATGCCCTAAGTAGGATGTCTATGGGGAGCGTGGCTCATGTTAAAGAGAGCAAAATGGAACTGGCAAAGGATACTCACAGGTTAGCTCAGTTGGGAGTTCAGTTGGTTGATACAGCTAAGGGCAGAGTAGTGGTGTAGAGTGGATCATATTCCTCGTTGAAACTAGAAGTTAAGTCAAGGAAAGATGAACATCCCATATTTATTAAGCTGAAGGAGGCGGTTCTCATAAAAGAAGTGGAGGCTTTCTCCCAAAGGGGTGAAGGTGTACTCCATTACCAGGGTAGATTATGTGCTAGATGTGGGTGACCTGAGACAGCAGATCCTGGCTAAATCCCACAGTTTGAGATACTCTATCCACCCAAGAGCTACTAAGATGTATCGTGATCTATGGAATATTTACTAGTGGAACGACATGGAAAGAGACATTGAAGAATTTGTAGCTAAGTGGTCAAACTGCCAGCAAGTCAAGATGGAAGATTAGAGACAAGGAGGTATGACTCAAGATATCAGCATACCCACATGGAAGTGGAAAGAAGTGAATATGGATTTTATTACAGGCCTACCTCGTACTCATCAACAACATGACTCAATTTGGATGATAGTAGACCGGATGACCAAGTCAGCATATTTCCTCTCAGTTAAAACTACAGACTCAGCCAAGGATTATGCTAGGCTTTATATTTGGGAGTTGGTCGGATTGCATGGAGTGCCCTTGTCCATTATTTCTAATAGAGGTACCTAGTTCACCTTGCATTTCTGGAAATCATTTCAGAAAGGACTCGGTTCCCAGTTCAAGCTCAGCACAACTTTTCATCCACAAACAAATGTACAAGATGAGCGGACTATTTAGACCTTGGAAGATATGCTGAGAGCGTGTGTGATCGATTTCAAGGGCAGTTAGGATGATCACGTAACACTCATCGAGTTTGCGTACAACAACAGCTACCACTCCAGTATCCAGATGGCCCTGTTTGAGGCATTATATGGTAGGAGATGTAGGTCCCCTATAGGGTGGTTTAAGGTTGGTGAAGCTACCCTAATAGGGCCAGACTCAGTTCATGAGGCTATGCAGAAGGTGCAACTTATCAGGGAGAGGTTGAAAACAACACACAACTATCAGAAATCCTATGCTGATATGAGGAGAAGAGAGTTAGAGTTTGCAGTGGATGATTGGATTTATCTGAAAATTTCACCATGAAAGGGGTATGAGGTTTGGGAAGAAAGGAAAACTCAGTTCGATAAATGTGGGACCCTACAGAATTCTGAAGTGAATTGGTAGGGTGTCATATGAGTTAGAACTACCTCTAGAGTTTGTATTTGTGCACCCAGTCTTCCATGTGTCCCTATTGAAGAAGTGCATTAGTGATCAAACCTCAGTTGTGCCACTAGACAGTGTGGGAATAAAAGATAGTCTCTCTTATGAAGAGGTCCCAATTTTGATCCTTGACCGTCAGGTTCGTAAGCTGATAAAAAAGGAAGTCACTTTGGTGAAAGTTTTATGGAGGAACAGCTAGTTGAGGGAGCCACATGGAAGCAGAAGCAGACATGATGGCCAGATACCCCTCACTTATTCCCTTCCAGTTCAGTTCTAGCATCAGATACTAAATCCCTCCTTAGTACTTTATTCAGTTTCATGTTCAGTTCATGTGCCACAGTTTCTTTCATGTCAATGTTTGTACGTATGAGTCATGAATTCAGTTCAGTCATGTAGTTCAGTTCAGAGGCAATCATTCCGTCAGTTTTTAGCTTAGATGATAAATATTTGAGTATGATGTTTGCAATTCTCTGCTTTTCAATGTATTTTCCCACATTCAAGGACGAATGCTCCCAAGGGGGAGATATTGTAATATCCCAAAACTCTAAGATTAGACCCTGGAGTTAAAACAGAGAAAACAGAAATTCCTGCACCAGGTCACAGGACGAGTCATCCAGTTAGCCGTCAAGAACCCCATGAGTCGTTAAGTGACTCGTGGGAAAAGGTTTGTCTATGGTTGGAATTTTTGTTCTTGAGGTGACCACGGGTCATGGTCACCACCACGAGTCGTCAAGTGGCTAGTGGTCAAGGGTTGACTGAAAGAGGAAGAATTTTGGTAGTGTTCCCAACAACTGGTCACCACGAGTCGTTGGGTACACCACGAGTGGTGGTTTCCCTCGTGGAGACCAATGATGAGGAATTTCCAGTGTAGAGGATGGGGAAGACCACGAGTCATGGTCAGTAACCACGAAACGTCCAGTCCTCGTTGGGACTGGCAGTGTGATTTTTCTGCGAGCTTTTTAGGGGCTTTTCCATAATTTTCTAAACTCCTAGACTCTAAACTATGTCATTTTGTTCACACCTAGGGGAGAGTTAAGAGGGTGATCGACGTATTCCTCTCACTCCTTTTCTCAATACTTAGACTCAACACAAAGAACTCTCACGCATAAACTCTCAAGGCTAGAACTAGGGCAATTAGCTTCTTCCCAGACTCTCAAGGGATCTTCACTAGAATTTCTTCACCAGATATGTGGGAATTCCACAAGGGAATTGTTCTTCCCTTGTGTCTCCAAAACCCTTCTCTATTTCTGATGTGCGGTGAGTTTATAACACCTTTGACGCTCAAAACTAAGAAAATAGCATGAACTTAGGTGTGTTTATATGGATATAAGGCACTTTTTCTTTGATTATAGGACAAATAAGTGTTGGAGTAAGAATGTGAAAAATAAGTCTGAAAGTGCAGAAAATGGGCTAAAGTCACAGTCTCAGTACGAGCCGTAGGTTGATGGTATGAGCCGTATGGAGAACCGTGAAAAGTTTCAGGTTGTGAAGAGTGAAACCTATGACTCTCAGTACGAGCCGTAGAACACTGGTACGAGCCATAACACTGAGTCGTGAAAATATTCAAAAGAATTACACAAGAGGTAGACTCCTAACACATATAGACAGTATGAGTCATGGCGGATAGGTACGACTTGTACCATCACACTCGTGACAAACCTCAGAAAAATTTAGAGTTTTCAGAGTCAAGCCACGGAAGCAAAGTACGACTCGTAGGATGCATATACGAGTCATACCAAGGACAACACTTAGCCAAATTCCAGCAAGCCAAGGACTTACAAATAGAAGGTATGACACGTACAATCTTGCTACAGGTCATAGGATCTGTCGTGGCTCAGGCGGCACTAGTTATGGAAACTTACCCTGTTAGCTTAGGAAAAGGATTCTTATGTATGAATAAATACCATTTATATTGTATTTTCGGCAGAGAACGTTGGAAGTAGTTAGAGAAGGTCAGAAAGCGAGGAAAAACATAGAATTGAGTTGATTGGTTTGTGATCAACCTTTTCTTGATTTCTTTCTTGATCTTTTTGAATTGTTCTTGAGTTATTTCGAATATAATCAAAAGAAGCTTTTTCTCTCATCTGCTACTGTAAGTATTGAATTATGTGTTTAATTATGAATGCATATCACAACCTTGAAATTATAAGAGGTTAAAACCTCCAAAGCTAGGGTTATGGGAACCATGGTGGATAACGAGCTAGGGATACACAAAACTGATTCAAAACCCGTGAAAAATGCTTGTATTGTATTCTCTTCATGCTTAAATGTTTCTTAACGGTGTACAACGTTAGGACTTCCCCGAATTCTTTACTTGCTTGAGCCTAGAGAGGTAGAGATTAGGAAAAGAGAATTACAACAAAGCCTTGATGTTGATGATCATTGTATTAACTTTAGTTGTGGTCACGGGATAGTTAAATTTGAAACAGATTGATAACGGTTAAATTGAAATTGCTCATGAGACCTGACCCGGTGATTGAGTATAGTCATCCAATATGGACGAAACAATCATTTGGATGAACCCTAGTTATTAATTCTACAAGTAAGTATTGGTATTGATCACGTGTGTATACCCGGAGCAGCTATGAACCCATGGGGAACATAAACCCTAGTTATTCTTAACTCTTGATTTTACATCACAATTTCAATCATTGTTTTAATTACTATTTTATTGAAACCCCTAAATTGGAGTAACTAACCAACAAGTTCACTTACCGGAATTAGTATAGATCTTTCATATTCCCTTTTGGTTCGACCCCAACCTCTTTGGTGGGTTCTTTATTGATAATGTCCGCTTCATACTTCAGCAGGAGGTATGAGTTTAAGTGTTATCAGTTATAGCCCTGTGGACTTGAAATGTAGACATTTTTTAGATAAATTTCTTTAAGATTTCAAGTGGAATATTTCTCATGATTTTAACTTATTTATTATTCCCTATTTATAGAAATTTTGTGAAAATAGTATTTAGTAGAAAGATTTAGCCCTAGTTCTCAGTTCAGTAGAAGTAGAATCTTGCATGTTGGACTGGTTTCCCTGTAGCTTGATTCTATCAGTTTTGAGATCCCCATATTATTATTGTATGTTAAAATCTCAATCAGATGCATGTTACTTCAATTTCAGTCATATTATTAGCGTACTATGTATTGTCCAGAAATGTCAGCTGATCAGTTTGACTACAGACATTTCTTGCAGTGTCAGTAGTCCTCCCAGTTATCAGTATTAGACTCAGTTATTAGGTTTTAGTGGTTCCTTAAATAGTTATGACACTTATAGATAAGCAGCTACCAGTCTTAGAATCCCAGCTTCATATTTCAATTTTTTCTTCAATCGGTTACGACGCTTCTAGATAAGCAGCTCTGGCTAGTCTTAGAACACCGATTACAGAATTCGGTCTGATAAGACTCTCGGGATACTTCCAGATAGATATTTCTGACCTAGTCTTGGGCCCCAGTTTCGAGCTATCATCTTAGTAGTTAGTCTAGGACTATCCAGTGGGAATACGACTTAGCACCGAGCGGATCAGGATTCCAGCGCACCCAGGTTCCCAGAACTACGTTGCCATCATAGGTTATTTTCATTGGCCTTATGGCCCCAGACTTGTGATCACCCAATTCATGCCTTTATACCCTGGAAAGGTATATTGGGTTCCTACCAATGGGGTGTATACATCGGACTCCATGTCTAGCTCACGTGGTTATATGTCGGTTATAGACTCTCCCACTAGTTAATTTAGTCTCAGATTAGCTCAGTTCATAACAGTTTCAGCTTACTCAGTTTAGTACAGTTAATTCTGATTCAGTATCTCAAATATAGGGCAAGACTTTGACCATCAGACAAGGTCATATTGACTACCTCAGTATATTTCAGTTTATTCAGTTTTAGCATCTCAGTTGGTCATTGCATGTCATTATAGTTCAGTTATTTATTTTTCATGTTATGTTTTCTCCTACTTACCTAGTACACTCAAAGTACTGACACATACATTCTATGATGTATCATTTTATGATACAGTTGCAAGTTCTCAGTCTCAGCACTGTTAGTAGATCTTCTCCAAGTGTTATCAGCTTGCCAGTGGTGAGTCCTCATCTCTCGAGGACGATGTTTATTTTTCTTCAGTTATTTCTTATTCGGTTAGACTTAGAGTTAGCTAGGGTCTTGTCCCAACAACTCATCATATATAGATGACTTTTAGACACAAATTCAGATTTTCAGTTTTGTTTTCAGTTGTATAAAGCTTTATGATTTAGTTCTTCTTCATAAATGGTTTTTTTAAAGCTTCCTCTATGATTTTACTCAAATTACCAATGTTATGATAGACTATGGGTTGACTTGGGGTTACTTGTGACCCCAAGTACCGTGTCTTGTCCAAGGTATAGACTCGGGTCATGACATTATTACACAACAATAGTTTTGAGAATTAAATAAATATTACTACGTTGATATTATAGTAATGTGTGTGTGTGTATATATATATAATACTAGAGTCGTGCTAGGCACTATCCAAAAAAATTATTTCAGCAGTCTAAAATATTTTTTTAAGATTATACAAGCCTTCTCCAATTAATTAGAGTATACAGAAATCAGAAAAATAATTAATACCAACAATTTTTAAATGGGAGATGATAACTTCTAATACAACTCTCCCGTTATGGAGGTGGCAATGCTCTTTCGTAAAACAAGTACCCAACAAAGAGTTGGGGTCGTATCCTAGAAGGATTGGAGGTTAGATTAACGAAGTGTTGTAAATTAGTTAACACAAGCATGCGTCATGTCTAAACATTAAAGTAAATTTTTGGAGGATTTGTTTGAACTAGTGTCAAATGAAAATGTAAAATACAAACAGGAAAAAACGATTATTTCTAGCAAGATAATAGACTAGGGGTGTGCTTTTGATGGAGCATTGACTTGATAGGTATTAATTAAGACCTTAGATTTAATTAGTGCATGAATATCCTTGGATTTGGAGTACACTCTAAGTTTTTCAATCAAAAGAGTGTGTCTACTTTGAGTTTTCTAAAACCCCAAAGCCAAAATATACTAAAAAACCAAACAATGTTTGAAGAAGGATTTATATTATTTCTAGCTCTAACCTTCTTATGGAGTTTGAATTAGGTGTAGACTATCTCTAGCTCCAACCAATAGCTCAAAAATCCAAATCCTCAATATTGAAGTCTTATCCAAATTCACTTTTCTTTCTCAAGCAAAAGCAAAGTTATAGAGCTCAATTAATATTTGTAATCATAACTACCAAATTATAACTTGAAGAAATAAATAGATCTGTGCAATCAATCTAATTTAAGATCAATTAATCAATACCCAATTGGATCTAAACATCCATCATTCACACACCTCTAGAAGAGAAATTAGTTGCTCATAATTAAGAGAAGAGAAATTATACCAATAGAGAATTTCTGAATATCAATCATATTAAGGAATTAAGATCACTTCCAGCTTAGAATCTGCAACAAAGGTATTTTGTAAAAAAGAAGATGAAGAAGAAAGTATAAAATTGTACTCTCTCTTTCACTATATCTCCTCTTCAATATTATCTATGATGTAATTTCCTCCCTCTACAAATAGGGTAATATATATATATATAGTCCTTTGACAGATCCCAAAAACTCCCTTGGAAGCTTCTCAAGTACGTGCTTGCCTTCTTGGACAAATTTGCCCTTCGGAGGAGACGCGGGCTACTTGTGTTGGTGCCTGTGTTCCAAAGATATGGACTTGCGACATGCAAGCCCATCGATAGGCCCAGGTAGTGTTCCCTCAAGGCTTCCTGCATAGCATTTATGGTCTGCAGATACCCTCTTGTGGCATGTAGGTGTCACGACCTGAACATAGACTCGGATCAAGACACGGGATAAGAAACCCGAGAGGCTCCAAGTAGACCCATGGCATGAACATAACATCTAAACTCAACATCATACAATGGAAGTTTAACATACATAATAGCAGAAGTCTGCATACATATATCTGTATCAAGCTAGAACAGAAACTACATAACGTCTGAAAAGCCTCTAACATAACTGATGAGCTGATGGGACAGCACCCACAACTAGCTTGACAAAGTCTAAAACTAAAAGGAACATAATAAACTATAAATGACTGAATGTCCTCAAAGGATGAAGACTCACCAACACCGATTGGATAGATCAGAGAGGGAAGCAGGGGCTAATGGTGCGGCTGAGACTGATCCCTCGGACTTGTATCATGAACGATACAGCATAGAGTATGCGGTCAGTACTTGAAATGTATGAGTATGAAAGGTAAGTTAAAGCACACAGTTAAAATACAAAAGTGTTCATAAGAGTAGGACAGCATGATCATAAAGTAAATATCATAATGTAAACGTAGGGCTCAAGGTTTTCCAAACATTCATAAATTAGTTATTATCATAATCATAAGAGAAAAGCTTCTTTAAACATAACTTGAGCCATAGTTTCATAAACATAACCATGCATAAATTATGAGGAATAATGGGAGGACTCTTCATAACCAACACCATCATGATAGAGCTTACATGATGCCCCAACTATCTCTCTCAAGTGGGAAGAGTCGTCCCAGGATTGCTAGGCAAGGGACGTGCATTATGTGATATCACGGGGATCCAGTAACATTAACATTTGGATATATAAACCTATGGTGGCATGTAGTTCTGAGAGACAGGCGTAGTCTTTCAAACGCCGGGATACTCGGTGTTAGACACTGCTCCCAAAAAATATGCACATGGCTCATATCATAATCATAAATCATTCATGAAGTACATGGCCCATTATAACATAACATACTTGATCATACTTGAAATACTTGATTGGTCATTAATAAGGACCCATGAGTTGGCCAAGAGTCATAACCATAAATCATGAAATCCATTCATTCTCATAAAACATGTATAACTTGACATTTCATAAATCCATGATAAGTACTTGAGAGAAATCATATCATAAAGCATAAATCATAATTGGGCTAATTGAGATCAAGATCATAATGAAATCATAACTAGACTATTCATAAAAACATACATAATTGGGAAATATTGGATTTAAATTCAAATCTACACATTTATAATTGAAATAGTTATAAAATCTTCCTATAAATCATAAAACATCATTTAATACATGAAAGGAATCGACCCATAGATAGATCATAGAGAAATTCATAAGAATTGCGATAAACCCCATAGATCATGAGACTTGAATCTAGAATTGAAATCCATAGAATTTGAGAAGAACTAGGTCATGAGAATGAAAGGAACTTCCATTCATATCCTCACATACCTGAGTAACTCAAATTCACACACCTACTTGAAAACCCAAAGGGAATTGGAGAGAATTTGATGAAATCTCTCAAACTTGATCTTCAAGGAAATCTCTAGGTTGCATGCATGGAGTGAGGATACTTAGAATAGGTTTATTCCCCTTAAATCCCTACTAACTGAGCTTAAAATTACTTATTTTAGGACCCTAGGACTTAGGAATGATGAAAATACCCTTAATGAAAAACCTGGAAAATCTGCACTACTAGTGACCACGGCTGATCCAACGGATCGTTACAAGCTCCCACGAGTCATCGTTCCTCTCGTTGTCTCATCCCTAATTCTGGTATCCGGTCTCCTACCACGACCAGACAGGATGAATCATTACAAGATCCGATGACTCATTGCTGCCAGTCATCGTCACCACTACCTCTGTCCTGAGATTCCTCCCAACGGGCACTTACAACAACTCGTTGTCCCTAATAACGAGTTGTCCCCAACAATGAGTTGTCCCATGACTCGTGCCAGCCTTCATTACCCAAGACCTTCCTCCTAACAAATCCTCCCAATGATTCATTGCTTCAACCAACAGATCATCCTGAGACCTGTTACTTCCTAGCCTACCCGGCAGATTCTCACCCTGGGTACTTCCAACGGGTCATTAGCCCCACCAACAACCCGTACAATGAGTCATTTTGAGTAAGATTTTTAGATTTTCTGTTGCTTTTCATTTCAAATTCTGAGTTTAATCCTAGGCACTTCCAAGGTATTACAGTAGGTTTGTTTCTAACAACATCCCAAATCCTCCTGTTTGGCACCAACTAAATGCAGGTGCAGACTTACGGCGCGCATGTACATGTTTTTCCTCCGGCAGATTGCTCTAAGTTCAATCCTTCATCTTCATTATTTCAACTAAATGTGTGCACGAAAGAGGAGAAATGGCATAAAATCCTTCTAAATTGCATTAAAATGAAGCAGTAACTCATGCTTAAGATACAAATGAGTTGGTAAATTACCAACTCATCAAATCCCCAAATATGAATTATTGTTTGTCCTCAAGCAAAGCATTCACTCAATAATGGAATTTACTTAAGCTTATCACAACATAAGGATTTCACACAGGACTACTAAGATTCAAAATGACCCCAAATCCACAAAAAAGACTCAAAATTAAAAGAATTAAATAAGTGTACGAATTTCAATTGGTACCACTATAAGTACTCATCAAAGATCACCATCATTCTTTCAATACAAATCAGAAGGTATTTTCATTTCAATCAAAGTCAACAAGAATCTCAAATCATTGACATTCGACCTTCAAGGTTTTCCTAGAAGCTCACTACACAACTCATTTGTGAATCAAAAAGCCAAACAAAGAATGTAGCATCATAAAAAGAGAATGCTTTTTAAGTTCATTTACCCTCTTTTCTCAAAAATTAAATTTCTTTGGAAAGAAAAATTTTTGGTGGTGCTGCTCAAGGCAAGTGCACAAAGACTCAAAAATAAAAACTAAACGTTGAATGTTCCCTTAAGAAAGTCGCCTCTCAATCCATCATTGAAAAATGTCACCTGGTTCTACACAAAAATTAAGTTAAGAAAAGGTTTGCTCCTAGTGAAAGAACCATGATATAAAGAAAATTCTCGGAGTTTATTCACTAATTACTATCTACAAAGACGATTACAATGCATAAGTAGTAAGATAATTGGTGTGTAAGACCGACCCGATAAAATGGCAACTCACATCATAATGCAAGAGCATTAAGCCTGGCAAAGGTCAAAAGTTAAAATAATTGCCAAACAAGTCCAACAAGGGCATCAATTCATCAAAAATATCATCCAGATAAAAACTCACAATATCGAAACCTGGAAAGGACATCAACACAAATCAAACAAATCCCACCCCCAACTAAAAATCAAACATTGTCCCCAATGTTATAAAATAAAGGATAAGGGACAAGAATTCCATGTGTTATTTACTCTTCATCATTATCCCTTGGAAATTCCTCAGAGGAGGTGCCAACAGCGCCTCTTCAGAAGTGAGTCATTCCTAAGGACTTAGGCAAAACACTTTGAGTCACTGGAGAAATAATAACATCATCCTTTGGCTCACTCTCCTTCTCCTCCTCCTCTAGGTTCCCAAGAAAATAATCAATCAGATCTCAAGTAGCTAATGGGGCAGCCATGGCCTCATCTAAAAACTCAAGTCTGTGCTTGCTAGAGGGGCTTTCCCCTTTATTGCCTACATGACTGCCTGAAGTGAAGTGATCGCTTGTTCCACGACATCCACTCTTTTGCATAGCTTGTTAAGGTTGTGAAAAACACCTTTCATTGCATTCTTGACAGGACTTTAGATCAAGGCCGGTAGATTCTTGGCCAATTTAGTGAGCTGGTTATTGATCACGGGCAAAAATATATGCCCGAGATACTCTTTATTACTTAAATTAGTCTTGTTCATCTAAGTTATCGTATACATTTTCATGTAATTTTAGATAAAATAAAGATATGTGCTAACCAACATGATTAGCCTTTGTTTTGTAGGTTTTGTTGATGTTTGAGTAACTAATCCATGAGTTGGTGAAGTAGAAGCTTGGAAACGGAATTAACACGCGAACGTCGGCAAGGAAGAGGCACAAAACAGCCCACCGGCGCGTCGACAAGGTGCCACGGCAGGCAGGCCGCTCAAAACAGCCCACCTGCGCGTTGGCAACGTGCCACGGCAGGTGGACTCCGCGACCATGGGGCTGCAACGCGCTGCCCAGGCAGCGTGACACGTTGCCAACGCGGCAAGGTGCTGCCTGGGCCGATTTCGGGTGATTTTCCATAGAGCCTCCGCGTCCGTAGCGTGTCACGGAGGTCGTGCTCCGCGATGCACTCCGTGACACGTTGCTTGTTAATCCGGGAAATATTCCTACTAATATAAATAGCACACTTAGGTTTATTTTTCATAATTAAGACTTGGTGGAGCTAGTACGTGGGTTAGCAGCAGTTGAGGGACGAAAAAGCTAAGGGTTTTTCTCTCTTTATTTCTTCTTTCAATCAATTGTACGTATGATTTACACTCATTTGAGGATGATCAATCCACAAATGAGTGGCTAATTCTCTTCCTTGCTAAGGTTTTAAACATGTGTATTGAATTTTGATTGTGAATTATATGGTGTTTCATCTTCTTCCTTCATGTTGTTCTATTAATTCTTGTTCTTACTGCATTAGTGTGTGGCCAACATTAATGTACATCTAAAAAGTCCAATTTCACTCGAGAGAGCAAGAAATTGAAAAGTTGTGAATTAATAGGGTATTGTTCTTAACTTGATTTGGGAAAATTGGGTTTTGATGTGCTTTCCTGATAGAAATATACTTGAAAGCCGTATTAGTCAATTTAGGAACCGGAATTGTATTGCTAGGTCATAAATTGCATTTGATCACAGAAATGTAGACGAATGGTTTATGATTCTAAAGTGAGATTAAATACGAGAGTTTTAATCTCTAGGCTAATGTTCTTGGCTAGCAACAGGAAGAGAAGAATAACCGAATTATGATTACTATCGAATTCATTACTTGTTCTTAACCTTGGCATGCTCTTATCCATAGTTTCAATTCAAGTAAATATTTGTTAATAGTTTTAGTATATAGTTTATAAACAAAATTATTTAACTTTTGGTTACATTGTTGTCAACATAATTAGAAGTAAACTAGAATATAGTATACTTAAGCAATTTTACTTATCCAGAGTCTCCTTGGATCGATACTTGGCTTACTTAGCCACTTTATTACTTGTTTGACCACGTGCACTTGCGTGTCGGTTTTTAACCCCTACCAAAGCACCGAGCAAGTTTTTGGCACCGTTGCTGGGGAGGCTAGGCGATTTGTGAAATTGTGTTAAGTGTAAATTTACTGTATTTTTGTTTTATTTTCTTAAGTGTTGACAACTTGATCTTAGTATTTGTTTTAATTCTTTGTTCATTTTAATTTTTCTCTCTTTCGGATACCCTCATTGACATGACATCTTGGAATATAAATGGTGGATACGCATATTTCGGCGAATCTTGCATGAATTGTGGAGGACCCCACTTGTGGCAAAACTGTAACACGTGCAATATATGTGGGTGTCAATATGGCCATTGGGGTGATTTTCCAAAGGCATATTTCCCTCCCCCAAGCCCCTACTATGATCCTTTTGTTGTTTTTTCTGAATATAGGCATGTTGAAAATGAGGACTTGGGATGCCAAGTTCAAATAGAGGACATGATGAAACAACTCCTGGAGCAATCAGAAGCAATGAAGGAGTCGGTGGCAGAATTGATAATTCAGCAAAAGGAGAATGCAGAGGTTGTAAGCAGGATGAGCGTCAAACTCACAGAGATATGTGCTGAGGCTGAAGCTTGTGATAATTTGCAGGTGACAGTTTTAGCCGATATTCAAGAGGAACTACAAGAGGAATACAAGGGTGAATTTTTGGATGAAGCCCCACAATTAGAATCTCTTGAGTGTCTCCGTGATCGGCTCATACCTATAGAAATTCCATTCATGGAAGAAGAAAAAGAATATCTCCCATTTGACCTTAATGGAGAAATAGATGTCGATGTTGAAAAGGTGTACACAAGTAAGGAAGTCAAGCACAAAGCAATTTCAGAGTTGAGGTGTATTGGACCACACTCTACGCATTTTTCGACGTTAAGTTTGGTTGACAACATAGAAATAGAGTCTTCCAAGTTTATAGAGAAATGTCTAGAGGAGGACCAAGCCCCATATATTCTGAAATTTGCTAACTCAAAGAGATACAAAATGACTTCGCTTACATAGGGGCCAATAGGTTCAAAAGAAAACATCTACTGCTTGGTCCTTACAATTTTTCACCACCACCCCTAGAGCATAAGAGGAAATTAGAGAAGAAATTAGGGGTGAGATTCATATCTTCAAGGTGGAGGAAAAAGTGGTGAAACTTGGTACGTCATGCCGCGACGTTAAATTAGGCGCTGCTTGGGAGGCAACCCAAGTGTACCATGGGTACCATTTTAATTTCTTGCATTTATATTTATTTTATTTATTTTTCAACTTGTGTTGTTTTGGTGGAAAGTTAAGCATAGATGGAGGGGAAGTCTGAGTACCCGTGGAGGAGGAAGCTAACAAGCATGGAAAAGAAAAAGTGTGGGGTCGAACACCCACATGTCCATAGTTGAAGAAAACCATGCTGTCAGCTAGGCCTAAAGGCCTCAGGGAGTATTTCTCACCCTTTGTAACCTTTAGTTTGATGCTATGCGGACATAGCATGATTTAAGTGTGGGGTGAGGGAAATTTCTAGGAAATTTCAAAATTTCCGTGCTTAATGATTTTTGGTGAATGTAATGCTTGTACAAAAGTTGGTGAGAAATTTGAAAATTTGAAAATTTTGAAAAATTTTTGTGAATTAAGCATGACTTCATCACCCGTTGGTTTTTCTTTTCGGTTCTTTTCCGACGGGGGGTATTTGAACCGAAGAATAAATTCTTTTTTTTTTCTTTTTCTTTTCTTTTTTCTTTCTTTCCTTGGTCTGTATATAAAGTTTTTTTAGTCATAGCTAGGGATTGTTTCCGACGATGGATGGATGACGACCGTCTTGAGGAAAATTAGTCGATAGGTTTTGGGTTTTGAAACCATAACTAATTGGGGCTTGATATTCTTGTTATGTGCTATAAATGTTTGTAAGATGCAAGTATGTTCAGCATGAAGCATGCAAGTGTATAACTTTGTTTGAGACACTTAGGCTCTTGAATTTGACTCAATATGTTTGAAGCTTAATTCCGAATTCTTGTGATTAGCTGAGTAAGAGTCTACTGATTGTGTCTTGATTTGAGCATGTGCCATGAGTGTAAGGTTTTTGAGTATTCTATGCTATTGTGGAATGTCTAGAACATGCCTGGTGTGTATATAAAATGAAATGAAGGATGTGAATTGTAGGAGATGATTTAGGCATTTCTTTGAATGAACCAAACTTTTATCCCTCATTATACCTACCTTGAAAATTAATCCTAGTTAACCCCATTGAGCCTTGAGCCTATTCTTTGACAGCTGCAACATAAGCTTAATCCTTTTTCTTTCATTAGCCTTGCAATTGAACCAAAGCTCTGAAGCGCTTAAAGGAAAAATCCGAAAGGTTAAAGGAGTGAGAAGAATGGAAAAGAAGGAAAAATAGCAAGTTGTAAATAGTTGAGAAAAGGAAAAAGGTGCATTTGTGTGAAAATGGTTGGTTATTAGTAGGGAGTAAGAGAAGGAATGAATGAAACATATTGCTTAAGTACTCCTTACTAATAAGCTAAAAGTGTCGAAAGAAATGGGGGAACAAAAGAGGAAAAAGAAAACTAAAAGGAGAAAAAAGGTGAAGTGAGGGAAGGGAAGTTTGTAATGAAGGCGTGATGTATTAAAAGCGCTTAGGAAAGATAGTCACTATTACTGATCATAATAGTACCTACCCGCACCTGAGTTACATTACAACCTAAAAAGTCCTACTTGATCTTACATTCACACATCCTTATATTAGTGGAATAAAACACTAAGGGCAAGCTTATGGGTCATTACATAATGCATGTGAATTCTTTGTGAGAGTGAGCGTAATTCTATTCATGTACCCACACATGTCGTGATATAAAAATTGTTTTTGCGTGTGAAATTGGGTAACTCTCTTTCCGTGAGGGGCACATGTTGAATGAAGGATATAATTCATGTGGGATTTCTTAATCAGATGATTTGCATGAGTTTGCTAAAATTGAGAGTCGATTCTTGAGGTTAAGAAGTCTTAACATGGTTGTACTTCATTTCAATGATCAAATCAGGCATGCTCTATTTTTAGCTTGTATCCTACGTAATCATTATAGTCGTAACTTGAATTCTCTTGCTAAATTAGTTATGTAGGAGTCTCCATTTGCATGATATGTAAAGGGTTGTTCGAGGACGAACAAGGCTTTAAGTGTGGGGTTGTGATCACGGGCAAAAATATATGCCCGAGATACTCTTTATTACTTAAATTAGTCTTGTTTATCTAAGTTATCGTATACATTTTCATGTAATTTTAGATAAAATAAAGATATGTGCTAACCAACATGATTAGCCTTTGTTTTGTAGGTTTTGTTGATGTTTGAGTAACTAATCCATGAGTTGGTGAAGTAGAAGCTTGGAAACGGAATTAACACGCGAACGTCGGCAAGGAAGAGGCACAAAACAGCCCACCGGCGCGTCGACAAGGTGCCACGGCAGGCAGGCCGCTCAAAACAGCCCACCTGCGCGTTGGCAACGTGCCACGGCAGGTGGACTCCGCGACCATGGGGCTGCAACGCGCTGCCCAGGCAGCGTGACACGTTGCCAACGCGGCAAGGTGCTGCCTGGGCCGATTTCGGGTGATTTTCCAGAGAGCCTCCGCGTCCGTAGTGTGTCACGGAGGTCGTGCTCCGCGATGCACTCCGTGACACGTTGCTTGTTAATCCGGGAAAGATTTCTACTAATATAAATAGCACACTTAGGTTTATTTTTCATAATTAAGACTTGGTGGAGCTAGGACGTGGGTTAGCATCAGTTGAGGGACGAAAAAGCTAAGGGTTTTTCTCTCTTTATTTCTTCTTTCAATCAATTGTACGTATGATTTACACTCATTTGAGGATGATCAATCCACAAATGAGTGGCTAATTCTCTTCCTTGCTAAGGTTTTAAACATGTGTATTGAATTTTGATTGTGAATTATATGGTGTTTCATCTTCTTCTTTCATGTTGTTCTATTAATTCTTGTTCTTACTGCATTAGTGTGTGGCCAACATTAATGTACATCTAAAAAGTCCAATTTCACTCGAGAGAGCAAGAAATTGGAAAGTTGTGAATTAATAGGGTATTGTTCCTAACTTGATTTGGGAAAATTGGGTTTTGATGTGCTTTCCTGATAGAAATATACTTGAAAGCCGTATTAGTCAATTTAGGAACCGGAATTGTATTGCTAGGTCATAAATTGCATTTGATCACAGAAATGTAGACGAATGGTTTATGATTCTAAAGTGAGATTAAATACGAGAGTTTTAATCTCTAGGCTAATGTTCTTGGCTAGCAACATGAAGAGAAGAATAACCGAATTATGATTACTATCGAATTCATTACTTGTTCTTAACCTTGGCATGCTCTTATCCATAGTTTCAATTCAAGTAAATATTTGTTAATAGTTTTAGTATATAGTTTATAAACAAAATTATTTAACTTTTGGTTACGTTGTTGTCAACATAATTAGAAGTAAACTAGAATATAGTATACTTAAGCAATTTTACTTATCCAGAGTCTCCTTGGATCGATACTTGGCTTACTTAGCCACTTTATTACTTGTTTGACCACGTGCACTTGCGTGTCGGTTTTTAACCCCTGCCAAAGCACCGAGCAGTTATCATGGGCATAAGTCACGCCGGCCAACCTCTGGAGCATACTAGGTCCGGAGGGAGGATGTGGTGGTGAAGACCTAGGAGGTAACACCTCCTCGGAAGCATGTCACGACATTGCAGGAGTAGGATCACCAATGTCTTGCTCAAGAGGGGCACTCTCAGTGTCATAACCCAAGGAGCTCTCAAGGGCATCCCATGATTTTATTTTCGGCTTCTTGCCTTTGGGGGCATCAGTATCCGTTTCATGTCAATGTCAATTACTCCGGTGGTGGGGGAAGATCGGTCAAAGTCAAAGTAGTGCACCCCCTCTCTGGCACACAACTGGCTAATCAACACAGGAAAGGGCATGGAGAGGGTTGGTTGTCAAGATTTCCTCTTTATCTAAATCGCTACCCCGAAGTTCACATGAACTCCTGACATGATGCAAGATATTAGGATGGCAGCCTCAATGTGCACATTGTGATCAGTATTGGGTGGAATTAAGTGATAGAAAACCAAATCTAGCCGTAGTTTGGCTTCAAAGTGGAGGTTTTGTCTAGAAATTTCGCCACCTAAAGTGGCCTAAGTTGGCTATCCCACTGCAATGGTTTCAGCCATCCATTTTAGTTGGTGCTTCTTTATAGAAATTTTCTCCACAAACTCTATCCCCGGAGAAATTAGTTCCTCTCAGTAGATGGAGTTGACGTCGTCAGGGATGATGTCAATTTCCTTCCCCTTACCATAATAGAAGGCAAACATGGGAACTCGTCCACCCTTCCCAAGTGCTTCACTGAGTCTTACTTCGCTTGATATGAGGTATAGAACTCAATCACTAGGTTAGGATAGTACTCTCCAGGTGCATCCAAGAATGACAACCAATCCCGTGCAGTGAATTGCTCATTGATATTGGGGAACTCATTCCCCAACCCTACCAAGTTGAAGATTTTTGTGGTGTGAAGGATCGACCATCTCAGTAATTGATGAAGTAGGGCTTCACGCACTCAAGACAAAAGTGGATACTCTCTTCAGTATTAGCAGGGACAGGACTTTCCTTGCTTTGGTCTTTTCCTTCTTTGCCCTAGCTTTTGCTTTTGGTAGAGGATGAAGCTTTGCGGGCATTCTTGTCGGCGTTGTTCCTATTGGATGTCATGGTCCTGTAAAATGATTTGAGTACCAAGAAAACACAACCAAAATCTTTTTGTGCATTTTTCATTATAAAGCAAAAGAAAACATCTAGAAAAAACTAATAAAAGAACAAGAAATAGAATGCAATAAGGGAAAGCCTGCAGGAATCTATCTACTTGCATCTGCGTGTTGCAGGTGGAGACCCGCGTCATGCGGGTGAGGCACATGTGCAGAATAGAACACTAACAACATTTTATCACACCTGCGTTTGCATATGTGTTTCACAGGTGGAGACCTATGACACGCAGGTGGAACACATGTGATAGGCAATGAACATGTCACTCTTGATCTTCAACTGCATTAGACTTGTGTTCCGCAGAGCAATATCTGGGATATGCATAAGGTTGGAAGTGTCTTAGCCTTGATTTCACAGACTTTAAACCCAAACTAAACCCGCATTTGATCTTGGGCAGAATTATATGCCCAAGTGATGCTCAAATGCTCTATTTCGTCTTGTTTATCTATTCTTATTTGTACATTCTCATGTGATTTGTAGTTAAAATGTGAATTTATATTAACCAACATGATTAGTGTTGTTTTGCGGGAAAAATGTAATTTTAGGAAGCTAAGTTGCATGTTGGTGAAAATCGGGAATGGACTCGGAAGCGAGCAATGGAAAAGGTCAAGGAAAAGCAGCAAATATAAGGGCTCCATGGTGGAGTCGTGTCACCCTACCATCGCGGAGGCAGTCTGCCTCGGATGATTTATTTTGGCAAATTTCCAGTGAAGGTTCGCGACGGCGCCGTGGAACGTTGGCCAAGCCCCGTGTTACATGCCATGGCACGTTGCCTTTATTTACCTGGAACATCAAATTCCAGTAAGGGTTCGCGACGACGCCGTGTCACGGAGGCAGTGCTCCGCGATGCACTCCGTGACACGTTGCTTGTTATTCTGGGAAAAATTCCCACTAGTATAAATAGCACACTTAGGTTTATTTTTAATGATTCTGACTTAGTTGAGCAAGAACGTGGGTTACAGGTAGTTGAGGGGACGAAATTCTTAGGGTTCTTCTCTAACTCTTTCTCCTCTATTTCAATTGTTTGTATGATTTATACTCATTTGATGATGTTTAATCCACAAATGAGTGGCTAAATTCACTTCTTGCTGAGGTTAAGAACATTTGTAGTGGAATATAATTGTTGATCATTTTGGTTTTTCATCTTTTCTTCCATGGTTGTTCTATCAATTCTTGTTCTTACTGCATTAATGTCTGGCCAATGTTAATGTATATCTAAAAAATCTAGTTTTATCTTGAAAATGAAAGAAATTGGAAAGTTGTGAATTGGTAGGATATGATCTCTTCTTAGTTTGGGAAAATTGAGAATTGATTTACCTTCAGAATAGAAATATATCTAAAAGTCGTATTAGTCAATTAAGGAATCGGTTTCGTACGACTAGAACATGAAATTCTTTAATCAAAGAAATGTAGGTTGAAGGTTCATGATTCTTAAGTTGGGTAGAATACGAAAGTTTCTCTCCATAGGCAATAATTCTTGACTAGCAACCGAAGGAAAGATTAACCGAATTGTATCGATAAATTACTTTCCTGCATGTTCGTTTTGGCCTCAGCTTGCTCATTACTATAGTTCAGACTCACTTTATCATTTTG
This sequence comes from Datura wrightii, assembly GCA_035772735.1. Taxonomy (NCBI): domain Eukaryota; kingdom Viridiplantae; phylum Streptophyta; class Magnoliopsida; order Solanales; family Solanaceae; genus Datura; species Datura wrightii. The sequence goes on from JASDFA010000019.1 coordinate 49,143,364, forward strand.
TCTTAGATTAGTATAAATTAGGAAACCACCTCCCAAAATCTTCTTTAAATTGTTGTCTGCATTTTTAGAGTTAAAGTTCATTAACACTTAATTCGATTATTACCTTGGTTCAGTCCCTGTGGGATCGATACTTGGCTTACTTTAGCTATTTTACTACTTGTTCGACCACGTGCACTTGCGTGTAGTTGCGAAACACCCCGAACAAGTTTTTGGCGCCGTTGCCGGGGACTGGAAATTGGTAAAATTGTTTTCTTAGTGTTAGTTTACAATTTCTATATAAGTGCTGACAACTTGATCTTAGCCTGTCTTTTGCAGATATTGAATTCTGTTGAACACTGGAAAGAGACAAGGAGTTGGTGGATTCATACTTAGAGCCGGAAAGACAATTCCATCATCAAAGGAGAGAAGCTCTAGAGCGAAAGCTGCAGTCGCTCAGACAAACAATCTGGAGCAACAATAGAGTCCACGACTTGTAAGGGCAGTATTAGTGCCCGAGGAAATGGCAGCTAGGCCGGTTCGCGAAGTGGAAATTCCACATGCTAACAATGTTACATCAAGCATTCGCAAACCTGAGCCAGGAGGGAGGTTTGAGCTGAAACAGAATATGGTGCAATTGCTGCACACCAGCGGGCAATTCACAGGTCTCCCTCACGAAGATCCACAACAACATCTCCAAAACTTTTTGTAGATAAGTGACACTTACATCCCCGCTGGAGTATCATCCGATTACGTAAGGCTTACATTATTCCCATTTTCACTATTGGGAGAAGCAAAGAGGTGGTTGAAAGCTGAGCCACCTAATTCCATCACCACTTGGGATGATCTTGGAAGAAAATTTTTGATACGGTTCTTTCCATCTGGGAAAACAGCAAGACTTAGAAGTCAGATTCTAAGTTTTAAACAAAGATAGGGGGAAAATTTGTATCAAGCTTGGGAAAGATTCCAATCCATGTTACGGGATTGTCCTCACCATCACCAGTCCAATGATGTGCTGGTGCATACTTTCATAGAGGGTTTGGAACCCCACACAAAAATTTTGCTAGAGTCAGCAGCTGAGGGACAAGCATTAGAAAAGACTTATGAGGAGTTGTATACTCTGTTAAACCGTATTTCGCAGGGAAATCCAGAGTGGAATGCAGACTCTTCTAGAGGAAGAACAAGGAAAGCGGCAGGAGTCTTGGAAGTACAGCTATCGCTGCACAGATAGCTGCGCTACAGAATCAACTCAACACCCACTTTAGCAATATGAGCTTGAATCAACCTCAAGCCCCAGTTAATGTAGTGCAGCAGATTTGGTGTGAAGTATGCGGTAGTAATGAACACTCAGCTGAGTGTTGTGGTGCAAATCCAGATTCAGTGAACTTTGTTGGTAATGTACAAAGAAATAATCACCAACAGTATGGCAACAACTACAACTCTAATTGGAGGAATCATCCGAATTTCTCCTGGGGTAGTAACAGCCATCAAGGGCAGAGTTCAAATCAGGGTGCGCAAAGAAATCAAGGAGGGCAGCAGAACTATCAGACTTAATATAGAAGCAACAATGCACCTCCTCCACCACCACCACCCAGCATTGAGGAAATGTTTAAAACAATGATAGCTATCCAAGCTTAATTGCAGGCTGACTATCTAAAATTGGCGGCAGATGTAAAGAACAATCAGTTAGCTACAAAGGCGTTGGAGTACCAGTTTGGGCAACTAGCTGGAGCTCAAAACACCAGGCTAAGAGGAGGACTGCCGAGTGACACTGACCCGAATCCCAAGCAAGTAAATGCAGTGACCACAAGAAGTGGTTTACAACTCAAGGAGGTGGAACCAGAAAGACCACCTCAGCAGTCGGGAGCAGTGGAGAAAGAAAGGGAACAAAATGATGAGAGAGGGAAGGAGAAGGCAGCTAAAGCAGAAAGACGACCACCCCCGTTCCCTCAAAGATTAAAGAAACACAAGGAGGAAGCGTGTTTCAAAAAGTTCATGGAGATGCTTAAACAGGTACACATTAATTTACCTCTTGTTGATGTTTTGCAGGGAGAGCCGAAGTATGCAAAGTATATCAAGGACATCATAGCTAACAAAAGCAGATTGACGGAGTATGCTACGGTGGCGCTTACTAAGGAGTGCACTTCCCAGATACAGAACAGGTTGCCAACAAAGCTCAAGGACCCTAGGAGCTTTACAATTCAAATCATAATTTGGCAAAGTATCCTAGCTCATGGACTACGTGATTTGGGAGCGAGCATTAACTTGACGCGGACATCGGTGTTCAAGAAGTTGGGACCGGGCAGTCCTAGACCAACTACAGTGATCTTGCAGTTAGTGGATAATTCTTTGGCCAGACGAGATGGAATAGTGGAGGACGTGCTGGTGCAAGTGGGCTCCCTTATCTTCCCGGTAGATTTTGTTGTGCTGGATTTTGAGCCGGATGTGAAAGTCCCATTTATTTTGGGACGTCCTTTCTTGGCAACTGGGAAAGCTTTGATTGATGTAGCTGCAGGGCAGCTAACTATGCGGGTGCATGACAAGGTGGAGGTATTTGATGTGTACAAGGCCACGAAGCTTCCGACAATATATGAGGAGCTTTAAGCAATCAACGTGCTAAATCAAGCAGATATTGTTCAGATTGTTGATTCTCGAGATCCAATGGGAAAACCTCCGATTGAGGACACCCCAAAACTGGAGTTGTGGTAAGAAGATCGAAGTGCCACGTTCTTAGTCAATCGGGCAGCGGTGTAAGCATTACTGGGGTGAGGACGTTATTCGAGAGAAAACGTCTGTCACTCTAGAGGATGATTGAGCTTTATTGACGTCAAGCCGCGACGGTAAACCAGGCGCTGCACGGGAGGCAACCCATGAAATTGTTGTAATAGATGAGTAGAATTAGTTTTAAAAAAAAAGAAAAAAAATAAAAATAAAAATAAAAACAAAAATTATGTTCGTGTTTGAAACCTATAAATTCTAACCAATTTCTTGTTGTGAGATGATTTTCAGGTGGAACGGAGGGCAAAAATGCAAAGGATCGCAAAGGAAAAAATGGAGGTGAGAAAAAATTAAAAAGTGGCAAGACAGTGAGCCTGCGCGATGGCTCCGTGTCACGGAGGAGGGCCTCCACGTTACCCTCCGTGACACGTTGAAGGTATTCTGGAATTTTTACAAATTTCAGAACACCTGCGCGATGGCTCCGTGTCACAGAGGGGGTGCTCCGCGTTACCCTCCGTGACACGTTGAGGTGTTATCCGCGTGGGGTCATACCGGGTCACTAGGTGACCCACGTGAAAAAACCTCTTTTTAACCCCGAAAACCCCTCATTTTTCCCATTTCTCACTCCCCTTCGCGACAAAACCCCTAAAATCCCTCCTTCCCCAACGTGACACGGACCTAGGATCGAAATTTCTTCAACTTTTCTTCGATATCATCGAATTAAAGGTATGTTCTTGAACTTAACCTCATGTTTTGCCGGAATTTTCAATTTTTGAGCATGTGAGGTGAGTAAAGCTTGCCCTAAGTGTAAATTGAGCTTGAATTAATTTAATTTATTGTTGATTGATGTTCGTAGTATCGTTGTGATTATATGAACTCGATAAATACATGTTTGATTGAATTTTTGCAAAATTGGTAGCTAGGGTTGGTATGTGAATAGGAAGAAACTAAATTGGGTAGAAATGTGAAAAAAATTGGGTTGTGCATGTTGAGTGAGGTGAATTGTGTGTGAATATAGATGAATATGCTAAATAAACAAGGGAATTTTTGGGAAAATGAAATTGGTGAATTGCATAGGTTGTTGTTGTTGAGAAAAATTTTGGCTAAGTGCTATGTGATGTAATGGAATCGATGGTGATATTGTGATTAGTTGTACGAAGTCTGAGTAGTACATAGTAATTATTCAATCGACTTATCTGAATGCACGAGGCATGTTGATTGATTAAAATTGGAAAAGAATGATTGTCTTGCCAAATTGTTTTCATTGTGGTTGAAGACTATGTGTGGGGTGGCCTAACTCAACCCAACCTTAGTCGAAGTTAATTTTTGACTTGAATAACATTGGGACTGTCTGTTTGATTTGACAGGAACGATGTCAAGCAGGCAAGACAAAGGAAAGGGCGCATCTACATCAGGCGCCGGTAGAAAGAGGATTAGACTGGGAACAGCAGTTCCAGCAGCACCAGCGGTTCCGCGCGGCCAACGTCGTCATTACAGAACCCGATGGGTGACTGACGAAGGGAAGAAATGGTACGCAAAACATAAGGAGACCAAATACTTCACTGAGGAGCACATTGCAAGGGAGCCACTTGCACAGGAATTCCCCAGAATCGTACACCGAATTGATACTGTCGGGCTGAACTTTATCTTCAAAGAGCCCAAGGAGTTCAATCTCCATTTGATTCGGGAGTTCTACGCAAACTGAAACCCGACACTCCGCAGTCACACCGTCAAGATAAGGGGGCAGGTTGTCACCTTTGAGCCCCATCACCTGAATGCCATGTTGGGGGCGCGGGACACAGACGCTTATGTACTCCGGCAGCTGAACATAACTCCACCCTATGCAGATATCAGACGCACTCTTTGTGGAGCCCGTTCGACAGCGCGGTGGAGCAGGCACAAGGAGAGGGGCTACCATCAGACACTGCCTTACTCTTAAATGAACAGGAAAGCCAGGATTTGGCTCAAAATTGTGTGTTCCTGCCTGATCCCGGGGGAGCACATGACGGATGTCACCCGGGATCGTGTGTGCTTGTTTTATGCCCTGATGAAAGGGCTTGAGATTAATGTTGGGGCGGTGATCATCTCCGCCATGAAGAGGGCCCGTTTGCATCAAGGGCAAAGGTACGGGTTTGGTGGTTTGCTGACCACGTTCCTGTGGGGCCACGACATCGAGGAGGAGGCCCTAGACTACATCCCGTAAATGGATAGGTGTGCCTTAGACGTCACCAAAACCAAGGCACCCGACACCACTCACGGGTCAGTTCTCACACTAGCCGAGCAACATGCTTGGGATGATCAGTATATGGCCCACATGTACGGGATGCAGATGTTGCAGTTGCACATAGGCGGGAGGCCAGCAACAGAAGATGAGCTATGGCAGCTCGAGCTAGATTACCCCTTTGGCAAAAATGTCGGGCTCTATGCCAAGTGGGGCCATCTTTTGTGGAGCCTATAGATGATGATGTCCCCACTGATGAGGAGACACGGCGTGATTACTCAGATGTTGATTCAGATGAGGACAGCGGGGGCGATTCAGATATAGGGGACGAGGCAACGGCACCTGACGAAGAAGTTGAAACTTCGATTGATCAGGGAGTTTCACCACCTACTTTTGTGCTATGTTGAATTTCATGAACACTGGGGACAGTATTCGGTTTAAGTGTGGGGTGGGAGTAGTTAGGTGCTAGTTGTTTTCTTGTTGTTTATGTACATGTCTTGTTGTGGTGCCTATTGTGAAAAAAATTGTTACCCTGTGATTTTGTGCGTATGTTTTGTATTGTAATTTGGTGTTGTAATGAATGTTAAGCTGTTGTGTGCTATGTTGAGTTGTTGTTAGCTGGTTGTGTAAATATTTTTTTGTTCTCTGTCGAAATTATCGATATTTTTTAAATTTTTGTTGAATTTTTTATGATTGGGTTTCTCGGTGTTTGTTTTCGGTGCTTTTACCAAGAATAGTCCCATTGAACCGAAGTCGTAAACAGTGACCGTTCCCTATGATGGATAGATGATGACCGTTTTAAGGGAAATGTAGTCGATAGGAGTAGTTTTGTTCTTTTCTTTTATTTTCTTTCTTTTGTTTGTTTCCGAAACGTGTCGCTACTTCATGGTTCGGAATTCTTGTTGCGTGTTGTACATGATATTGAGATGCAAAGATGATTCGTATGAAAGCATGCAAATGTGTAAACATGTTGACATACCTAGGCCATAGAGTTCGATTCGGTGTGATTGAGGCTTAATATTGAATTCTTGTGATTAGTTGATTGAAGAGTCTATGAATATGTCTTGAGTTGAGCATGTGCAATGAGTGTGAGGTGAGGTGTCGATTCTTCCATGCTATTTTGAAGTGACTAGAACTTGCCTGGTGTGTGTACGAAACGAAATGAAGGATGTGTAGTTTAGGAAAGGATGTAGTCATTTCTTTGATTTAACCGAAAGTTTTTCCATTATCATACCTACCTTGAATGTACATCCTAGTTAGCCCCATTGAGCCTTTAGCCTATTTTTTTGCTTCTTTGAAGAGGTAGAAACCGAGCTAAATCCCTTCTTTTCATTATCAGTGAATTTGATCGAAAACTCTTAAGCACTCAAGAAAAATAATTTTCCCACAGTGTCAAGGAGTGAAAAGTGTGAAAAGAAAGGAAAAGTGGAAGTGGTGAAAGTAAAGATAAGGTCAAAGGTGAACTTGCCGAATTTAAATAAAATGAAGATGTATAACTAATCTTTGTTTTTAAGTTGAGTGTGCTTAAAGAAATGGGAACAAAGAAAAAAGATAAAGAAAGACTTCAAGAATGGGAGGATGAAGGAAGAAACGATGCCCATAATTATGGTGGGATGTATTGAAAAGCGCTTAAGGAGACTAGTTGATATTATTGGTTATCCCAGTATTTACTTGTTCCTTAGCTTACATTACAACCCGTTAAGTCCTGCGTGATCTTACATTACGCGTCCTTATATTAGTGGAGTAATACACTAGAGGCAAGCCTATGGTTCATGACATGATGCATGTGAATTCCTTGGGAGAGAGAGCGAAATCGTGTTCATATACCCCTACATGTAATGCTTTGGAAATCATATGATTGAAAAAGGGGAAAGTCTCTTCTGTTGTGAGGGCACATGCTTGACAAGAGATTGAATTTCGTGTCGAATGTCTTGATCAGTTGATTTGCATGAGTTTGCCGAGATCGAGAGTCGATTCTTGAGTCTAGGAGGTCTTAATGTGGTGAATGTCATTGTAGTGATGATACTATGCATGTTTTCTTGATGATTTGCTATATTAAATAATCGGTATAATCGTAGCTTGAATTGTCGAGCCAAAGTAGCTATACGTGTGTGTCAATTGCATGAGATGTGAGAGTATTGTTCGAGGACGAAAAAGGTTTTAAGTGTGGGGTAAGTGATCTTAGGCAGAATTATATTCCCAGGTAATGCTCAAATGCTCTATTTCGTCTTGTTTATCTATCGTTATTTGTACATTCTCATGTGATTGGTAGTTAAAATGTGATTAGTGTTGTTTTGTAGGAAAAATGTAATTTTAGGAAGCTAAGTTGCATATTGGTGAAAATCGAGAATGGACTCGGAAGCAAGCAATGGAAAAGGTCAATGAAAAGCAGCAAATGTAGGGGCTCCACGATGGAGCCGTGTCACGCTGCCATCACGGAGGCAGTCTGCCTCGGATGATTTATTTTGGAAAATTTCCAGTGAAGGTTTGCAACGGTGTCGTGGTATGTTGGCCAAGCCACGCGTTACATGCCGTGGCACGTTGCCTTTATTTACCTGGAACATCAAATTCCAGTAAGGGTTCACAACGACGCTGTGTCACGAAGGCAGTGCTCCGCGATGCACTTCGTGACACGTTGCTTGTTATTTCGGGAAAAATTTCCACTAGTATAAACAGCACACTTAGGTTTATTTTTAATGATTCTGACTTAGTTGAGCAAGAACGCAGGTTACAGGCAGTTGAGGGGACGAAATTCTTAGGGTTCTTCTCTAACTCTTTCTCCTCTATTTCAATTGTTTGTATGATTTATACTCATTTGATGATGTTTAATCCACAAATGAGTGGCTAAATACACTTCTTGCTGAGGTTAAGAACATTTGTAGTGGAATGTAATTGTTGATCATTTTGGTTTTTCATCTTTTCTTCCATGGTTGTTCTATCAATTCTTGTTCTTACTGCATTAATGTCTGGCCAATGTTAATGTATATCTAAAAAATCTAGTTTTATCTTGAAAATGAAAGAAATTGGAAAGTTGTGAATTGGTAGGATATGATCTCTTCTTAGTTTGGGAAAATTGAGAATTGATTTACCTTCAGAATAGAAATATATCTAAAAGTCGTATTAGTCAATTAAGGAATCGGTTTCGTACGGCTAGAACATGAAATTCTTTTATCACAGAAATGTAGGTTGAAGGTTCATGATTCTTAAGTTGGGTAGAATACGAAAGTTTCTCTCCATAGGCAATAATTCTTGACTAGCAACCGAAGGAAAGATTAACCGAATTGTATCGATAAATTACTTCCCTGCATGTTCGTTTTGGCCTCAGCTTGCTCATTACTATAGTTCAGACTCACTTTATCATTTTGTCTTAGATTAGTATAAATTAGGAAACCAACTCCCAAAATCTTCTTTAAATTGTTGTCTGCATTTTTAGAGTTAGAGTTCATTAACACTTAATTCGATTATTACCTTGGTTCAGTCCCTGTGGGATCGATACTTGGCTTACTTTAGCCATTTTACTACTTGTTCGACCACGTGCACTTGCGTGTAGTTGCGAAACACCCCGAACAACGTTCAATAAATTCAAAACATAACAGGTACTTAGATTTCCCCGAAGGACACATAAACAAGCACAATATCAACGCATGACAAATATAACTACTTAACAATTTCCCTTAAGAAGGACATTACCCCATCTATCATCGAAAAATGTCAAGCTACCACTCATACTACTACCCCAAGCATAATTTTCACTCATATTCAACCTAAGTGCTCATCATACATGCTTAGACTACTCATCAAATCACCAAGCACAATGGAACACCAATTGAAATCTAACACACATTACACTACAAATTGGAAGCAATGGAAATTTTTCCTTAAGAATGACGTCACCCAATTTATCAAGGGCCAAATCATGCATCACTTGCAAATGAGTTACTCAGACTTTACCATCAATAAAATTTTATAACATTATGGGATATACTGACACACAAGATCATATGAAGCAATAATCCCCCATAAGTTTTCAATTTGAAATCCACCCACAACACCACCAAAATTCAATTGAACAAAACACATATGAAATGCAAATGGGGAAATTACCACTACTATTCATGAACCACAATGCACCTAAAATAGATAAAGAGGATGATTTAAGTAAATGCAGCATGCCACAAATGATATGAATAAGTGGATGAGTGTAATTTGAAGCTTGGGTAAATGCACAATGGTGGTTGTCGTCGGTGGCTCTGCTCGTGGTGTCTGGCGGTGTGATGGTGAGAGGAGGGAATATATATGAATTGTGAAGTGTAGGAAGATATATGGTGTGAGTGGAGAGTGTTTGGAGGATGAAAATGGTGGAAAATAGTGGATGAATTTATGTTATGGAGGTTTTGTAAGATGAAGGGTCGCAGTCAAAGCCGGGTCGGGCTGGTCAAATGGGCTAGTCTACATTTTAAATTATCATAGTTGTGCCTATGCTAGCATATGCGGCCGCACATGAAGACATGTGACACACATGTGAAGCGCAGGCGGGGCTCAATTTGTCAATGCACTGCTTGGGGCCTACATTGCACAAATGTGTTGCAGGTCTGTATCTGTGTCTCGCAGAGGATACGTAGGTGCACAATTTTGAACATTTTTCTTTTAGGTATTCTCGATGAGGCCTGCGCTACACTTGCATGTTGCAGAATGGCACATATGTTTCATAGATATAGCTCAAGTGCCTCTCTTTGGCATCTTCAACTTTTTGCCACATTTCAACTTCTTACATTCCTCAACAATCAAAAACAACAAAGAATTGAAGTAAAATGAAATTGAAAAAAACTTGAATTGCCTCCCAAGAAGCACTTGATTTAATGTCGCAACTCGACGATATCACCTCAAAGATCAGCAAAGGTTCGGAGGTCCGATCTCCTCATAGGGGACCTTAACCAGCTCGTCCCTAATATCAATCACTGCTACAACTCGGCACTCATCAGGGAACTTTATTGGTTTGCACACGTTGAAATTGACCTTATCACTGCCATCACAGACCTTGAGTTTTCCTAACTCAACATCCACTAAGGCTCTGTCGGTGGCTAAGAATGGGCGCCCTAATATAATAGGCACCTCGAGGTATACATCACAATCCAACACTACAAAATCCATTAGGAGAATGAATTTGTCCACTTTAACCAGCACATCAAAGAGTATAACCATCAGGCGTTTTATAGATCTATCCACCATGAGCAACCTTATTCGAGTAGGCTTAGGATTTCCTAAACTTAACTTCTTAAATATCACAAGGGGCATCAAGTTGATGCTTCCCCCTAGGTCACATAAGGCCTTGTTAAACAGGAACACCCTAATGGTGCAAGGAATGGTTAAAGCCTCTGGATCTTCTCTCTTCGAAGCTAAATTTCTTACCATGATGACCCTACAATGATGTGACACCTCCACTGTGCCCACATCGATAACATTCTTCTTTTTCAACAACTCCTTCATGAATATAGCATATCCCGACATTTGCAATAACGCATCCACCAATGGAATGTTCACAGACAATTTGCTGAACATATCAACGAACTTCTTGAATTGATTATCCTCTTTCTATTTCAATATCCATTGGGATAAGGAGGTGTACATTTAGGTGACGAGCCTTGAGCCTTTTGATCCTTTTTGACTTCTTCATCGTCTATCACAACATAAGGAGGAGTATCAACCTCTCCATCCTCCACTAGCTTCTCATAATTAACTACCATGGGTGCACTTCGTGCTACCCTATCCATCAATTTCTCATTACACTTCTTTTTACCAGTAACCTCATTGGGATTACCACCCACATTCTCAACTACCTTCCCACTTCTAGTGACAATTGTCATACAATGGCCATCATTCTTTAGGTTTTGAAGTCTCTAGGAAGTGTTCCCTTCATCTAAGGGTTCATTTGAGTGGACAGATGGTTTATGTGACCCTCAAGGTGCTTGATTGATGTCGAATGGGAACTCGTGATTTGAGCAAGCTTGGATACCTCATCCTTCAATTCTTTCACCCCATTATCAGTCGATTCAACTCTTTTCAACACTTGGGCCAGGATTTCCTCAATTTTTAAAATCCCGAGATCACTAACACTTGTTTGCATTGGAGTCATAAAATCCTTAAAAGGAGGTATATATGGATTTTAGCTTTAGAAATTATATCAATAAACTTCTCTTTCACGATCAAGATCTCTTTATTAGTGATCACTATCTCTCCATTGATCTTCACGATCTCTAAAACCTTGACTTCTATCTTGATAACTCCAGAAGCCTTGTTTGGCACCTTGGTGCCCTGGACGAGAATCCACCATTTGGTTCCACATATATTGACACTCTTCATCGAATCTAGCATGTGGAGCATCATTCGTAAAGGAGTTGTTCCCTTGGGCTCCATAGCATTTACACTCTTGGTTCCGATGTCCATCACGTGCTTAGCAAGCAACTCTATTTGAGTCATCATTTTCACTAAGGTCTTATCCCTTTCTTCATCCCTTCTCCTCATCTCACTTTTCATCAAGTTGGGGGAACTTGGAGAGGTCTCGTCTCCCTTGTATGCTAAGTTTGATTTGTTTTGGTCATCCTATTAAAGAGGGTCTTTGCAAGTCCGAAAGTTTGATCCATGATTGAACCACCATCTAGATTGTTTGCCACAGACTTGTTAATGGAGTCAAGCGATCAATAGAAGCTTTATAAGAGCACTCCATCTAGCAGCCCATGATAAGGACACGTGACCACTTTCTTTTTGAACCTCAATCATACCTCATGTAATGATTCTCTTGGAAGTTTGTGATCTCATAACACAATTGTAACATCCTTGAGGGTGGAAAAAAAGATCTTGGAACACCTCAGTTAACTCATTCTATGATGTTATAGACACTTGAGGTAGCTCCTCCAACCATGATATAGCATCTCCTGTGAGAGAGAATGGGAACAATCTTAACCAAATGGATTCATAGCTGATGTTCGTTATATTAAATGGTTGGAGATTTCAACAAAAATCCTTAGATGTCGGATGGCATCCTCACTAGCAACGCCACCAAACAATCCTTTCATCTGGATGAGATATAGCATGGTGCTAGTAACATGAAACACTGCATTCCCTACCATTAGAGATAGGCGAATAGCACCAGCCACATCATAAGCTATTGGCTCATCCTCAACATCCATGAATCCGTCCACACTACCGACATCACTAGCGTGGCTCAACCTACTCAGCCAACAAAAATAATAAAATAACATAAAAGAAAATAAGATGCAACACAAATGTGAATCAACAAACAATAAATGGCAATCAAATTTTAATCCCCGACAATGATACCATTTTTGATAATATACAAAACAACTCTCCCGTTAGGGAGGTGGCAATAGTCGTTTGCAAAACAAGTATCCAACAAAGAGTCGGGGTCATATCCCACAAGGATTGGAGGTTAGATTCACCAAGTATTGTAAATTTGTTCACACAATCATGCATCATATCTAAACGAAAAGTAAATTTTGGGGGGATTGGTTTGAACTAGTATCAAATGAAAATGTAAAATTAAAACAGAGGAAAAGATTATTGCTAGCAAGATGAGAGACTAGGCATGTGCATTTTATGGGGCATTAACTTAATAGGTATTAACAAAGAGCCTTAGATTCAATTAGTGCGTGAATATCCTTAGTTGTGGGCTACACTCTAAAGTTTTTCAATCAAAAGAGCGATCTACTTTGGGTTTTATCAAACTCCAAATCCAAAATACACTAAACAATCAAACAATATTTAAGGAAGGGTTTAGACTATTTCTAGCTCTAACCTTTTAATGGAGCTTGAATTAGGTGTAGACTAGCTCTAGCTCCAGCTCCAACCCATAGCTCCAAACTCCAAATCCTCACTATTGAAGTCTTATCCAACTTCACTTTACTTTCTCAAGAAAAAGCAAAGTTAGAGAGCTCAATTAATGTTTGCAACCATTAATTATCAAATTATAACTTAAATAAATCAATAGTCCATGCAATCTAATCTAATCTAAGATCAATTAGTCAATACCCATGTTGATCTAAACACCCATCCTTCACATACACACACTTAGAATATAAATTAGTTGCTGATAATTAAGGGAAGAAAAATTATACCAATAGAAAATTTCTCAAAACAAATCATATTAAGCAATTAAGGTTACTTCCAGCTTAGAATCTGCAACAATGGTGCTCTTTTACAAAGAAGATGAAGAAGAAAGCATAAAATTATACTCTCTATCACTATCTCTCCTCTTCAATATTTTCTATGATGTAACGTCCTCCCTCTATAAATGGGGTAAAAAAATCTATATATAGTCCTTGCACATATTCCTAAAACTCCCTTGGAAGATTCTCAAGTACATGCTTGCCTTCTTGAATGATTTTTCCCTTTGGAGATGCGGGCCACTTACATTGGTACTAGCGTTCCCAAATGAGAACTTATGGTATGCAGGTCCATCAATAAGCCCAGGTAGTGTTTCCTCGAGACCTCATGCATAGCACTTGTGGTCCGCAGATATCCTCTTGCGGCACAGAAGTCTAGTTCTAGCAACTTTTCAAATCCTCCTATGTGGCACTTGTTAAACGAAGGTATAGACTTGTGTCGCGCATGTTCCTATTTTTCCTCCAGCATATTGCTTTAAGTTCAAATCCTTCATCTTCTTGTTTCAACTAAATGTCTGGACAAAAGAAGATAAAAGGCATAAAGCCCCTTTAAATTGCATTAAAATGAAGCAATAACTCATGCTTAAGAGCCAAATGAGTTGGTAAATTACCAACTCATCATGAGATAAAAGACAATAAAGGATAACTAAATAAATTAATAAAAGATGGCAAAAAGAGAAGAGCGCATAGCGTGAGGGGAGAGAGAGAAGGAAAAGAAATTGTTCCTCATTGTGTATTTTTGGTTGAGGGAACTGAGGACTATTTATAGGCTTAAGGATGAAATATATCCTTGGCAAGTAGCAATATATACATTCACTATAATATAAATACAAACATTAAAAGCTTATATGATTGTGAGTTTATACAGTTTCAAGCTTATTCAATGAATATCCATAATATAATATATTTATAACACCCCCCTCCCCCTGGATGTTTATTAATAGATAATGTGCCTCGATAAAATTTTACTAGAAAAAAATTAGTGAAAATATTCTAGTGAAGGAAAATAGCACATGTTCGGTGGTTTGCTATATGGGTTAAAAACCGACACGCAAGTGCACGTGGTCAAACAAGTAATAAAGTGGCTAAGTAAGCCAAGTATCGAACCAAGGAGACTCTGGATAAGTAAAAATTGCTCAAGTATACTATATTCTATCTTACTTCTATATATGCTGGCAACAACGTAACCAAAAGTTAAATAATTTTTGTTTATAAATTATATACTAAAACTATTAACAAATATCTACTTTGAATTGAAACTATGGATATGAGCATGCCAAGGTTAAGAACAAGTAATGAATTTGATTATAATCCTAATTTGGTTAATCTTCTCTTCCTGTTGCTAGCCAAGAACATTAGCCTAGAGATTAAAACTCTCGTATTTAATCTCACTTAAGAATCATAAACCATCCGTCTACATTTCTGTGATCAAATGCAATTTATGACCTAGCAATACAATTCCGGTTCCTAAATTGACTAATACGGCTTTCAAGTATATTTCTATCAGGAAAGCACATCAAAACCCAATTTTCCCAAATCAAGTTAAGAACAATACCCTATTAATTCACAACTTTCCAATTTCATGCTCTCTCGAGTGAAATCGGACTTTTTAGATGTACATTAATGTCGGCCACACACCAATGCAGTAGAAACAAGAATTAATAGAACAACATGGAAGAAGAAGATGAAAAACCATATTATTCAATAATCAAAATTCATCACCATTGTTCATAACCTCAGCAAGGAAGAGAATTAGCCACTCATTTGTGGATTAATCATCCTAAAACAAGTGTTAATCATACAAACAATTGATTGAAAGAAGAAAGAAAGAGAGAAAAACCCTTAGCTTTTTCGTCCCTCAACTGCCTGTAACCCACGTCCTTGTCCACCAAGTCTGAATTAATTAAAAATAAGCCTAAGTGTTCTATTTATACTATTAGGAATTTTTTTCGGAATAACAAGCAACGTGTCACGGAGGCCAACGCGGAGCACTACCTCTGTGACACGGCGTGGACGCGGACTCTCACTGGTAATCTGGGGTCCGGGAATAAAGCCTCAACGTGGCACGGCATGCAACGTGGTGGCTTGCCTCCGTGCCACGGAGCTGTCGCAAGGCTCCACTGGAAATTGACAATTAAATCACCCTCAAGGCAGTGTGCCTCCGCGATGGTAGCGTGGCACGGCTCCATCGCGGAGCCCCTTTATATTGTGCAGTCCAATGTCTTTTTCGTGCTCGCCCCCAAGACCAACTCCGATATTGTTCCAACATGCATTTTAGCTCCTCAAAATCATGTTTTACCTACAAAACAATGTTAATCATGTTGGTTAGTATAAATTCACATTTTATTACCAATTACATGAAAATGTATACACATTGCACACTAAACAAGGCGAAAATGATACGTTTGAGTATCACTTGGGCATATAAATCTGCCCAAGATCACTTACCCCACACTTAAATCCTTGTTCGTCCTCGAACAACACATACACAACTCATGCAAATTACATCCCCACCTTCGCCACTATGGTGCGGCAATTTACGCTACGGTCATACCGATCATTCAATATTGTAAATCATCAAGAAAACATGCATGGTCTTAACAATGCAATGACCTTTAATACATCAAGACTTCCTAGACTTTTAAGAATCGACCCTCGATATCGGCAAACTCATGCAAATCAGCTAATCAAGATATCCGACACGAAAATCAATCTTTCATCAAGCATGTGCCCTCACAACTCAAGAGAATCTTCCCCTTTTTGTTCATGTGACACACAAACATTAAAGTAGGGGCATGTAAAAATTAATTTCACTCTCTCCCAAAAGAATTCACATGCATCATGTCATGACCCATAGGCTTGCCCTTAGTGTATTACTCCACTAATATAAAGAAATGCAATGTAAGATCACGTAGGACTTTAATGGGTTGTAATGGAAGCTACGAAACTAGTACATATTGGATTAGCCAATAATAACCACTAGCATCATTAAGCGCCTTTTCAACACATTCCCATCAACTCATGAACATTGTTTCTCTCTTTTCTTTTTTCTCATCATCCCATTCATGCTGGTTTACTTTCGTATGACCCATTTCATCAAACACACTTGACATGACGCAAAGGTTTTTCATGCACCTTCATTATCATTTCATTATAACAAGTGCCTCTTCAACCTTTTCTTTTCTTTCCTCACTCTGCCTTTCTTTTTCTTTCCACTATTCTCACTCTTTGACACTTTGGGAAAAATTTTTCTGTTCTTCTTAAGCGCTAAAGAGTTTTGTATAGACTTTACGGCTAATGAAAAGAAAGAATTAAGCTTAGTTTATACAATTTTGGACAAAAGAAAGAAATAATCGGCTAAAGGCTCAACGGGCTGACTAGGGTATACAATCACATAAAAAGGTAGTGTATGACAAGAAAAAAAATAGAAACTCTCGGTTAAAACAAAGAAATGCCTACATCCTTTCCAACACTACACCTCCTTCATTTCGTTTTGTACACACACCAGGCAAGTTCTAGACACTTCACAATAGCATGGAATAACAACACCTCACTTCACACTTCATGCACATGCTCGATTCAAGATGCATTCACAGACTCTTTAATTAGCCAATTACATGAATTCAGAATTAAGCCTCAATCACACCGAATCGAATTCTATAGCCAAGGTAACTCAACATATTTACAAAATTACATGCTTTCAAACGAATCACTTTTACATTTTGAATATCAGTTACAACACGCAACCATAATTTCACAACCATATAGTAACTACAGGTTCCGTGATGCAATCCACCAAAGAAAAACTGAAAATAAAGTAAAATCACTACTCCTACTGACTACATTTCCCTTAAGACGGTCGTCATCCATCCATCATAGGGAACGGTCATTAACTATGATGTCGGTTCAATGGGACTATTCTCAGTAAAAGAACCGAAAACAAACTCCGAGAAACCCAAAAATTAAAATCGAAAAATTTTGCAACACATCGATCATTTCGATGGAAACATATTTACAAAGTATTTTAATATGTACAAAATATTTTCGCAAAATTTTAAAAATATCGATCATTTCGATAGAGAAAAAAAACATAAGAAAATATTTACAAAATTATTTTTCTACAGACTTAGTTGGCAAACCACCTTCACAACACACATCATCAATTACCACAAATATATACAGATACAAACCAGTTTGCACACAGGGAAACATAAACATAAATACAAAACAGAGGAAAAACATACAGCAAACCAGCCTAGCCCCAGCACTTAACTACTCCCCACCCCACACTCAAATCGAACACTGTCCCCAGTGTTCACAAAAATTAAAAATCACAAAATTGTGTGGTGGCACTCCCTGATCAGTCGAAATATTCAACTTCTTCATCTGGTGTTGCTGCCTCATCGTCCATGTCTGAGTCACCTCCGTCGTCGTCATCGGACTCCACATCGGAGTCCTCCCGACGTGTCTCCTCGTCCGTGGGGACATCATCATCAGTGGGCTCTACAAAGGCTAGCCCCAGTCGGCATAAAGCCCTGGCGTTTTCGCCAAATGGGTAATCCAGCTCCAGCTGCCATAGCTCCCCGGAGGAAGGTGGTGATAAGTCCTCCGAACCCATACCTGTGGGACTGGTGTAGTCGGGCTCTCTTCATGGCGGATATGATGACCACCCCAACATTAATCTCTAGCCCTTTCATTAGGGCATACACCAGGCAGACACGGTCCCGGGTCACATCAGTCATGTGCACCCCCGAGATTAAGCACGAACAAACAATTTCAGCCAAATTCTTGCCTCCCTGTTCATTTGAGAATACGGCAGAGTCTGGTGGTAACCCCTCTCCTTATGTCTGCTCCATCTGGCTGTGGATCGAGCCCCGCACAATGTGCGTCTGATATCGGCATATGGTGGGGTGATATTCAGCTGGCGGAGAATGTGGGCGTCTGTGTCCCGCGCTCCAATGATGGCATTTAATTGTTGGGGTTCCAACGTGACAATCTGCCCTCTGATTTTTATTGTGTGGCTTCTGATTGCCGGGTTCCAATTTGCATAGAACTCCCGGACTAGATGTAAGTTGCACTCCTTGGGCTCCTGAAATATGAAGCTGAGCCCAGCTGCCTCGATCCTCTGCACTCTGCGAGGGAATTCCTGTGCTAGTGGTTCCCGTGCAATATGCTCCTCAGGGAAGTATTTGTTTTCCTTGTGTTTAGCATACCACTTCTTCCCTTCATCGGTTACCCACCTCGTTCCGTACTGGTGGCGTTAGCCGCGCGGAACTGCTGGTGCAGCTGGGACTGCTGTGCCCAGTCTAAGTCGTTTACTCTCGGTGCCTGAAGTAGATGCACCTTTACCCTTATCCTGCCTACTTGCCATTTTACCTTGCCTTTTTCTTCCCGATTCCATGCATATTTTTCTCCGTTTGACCTGAAAATCACCTCACTAAACAAAATTGGTTAGATTAATAGATTTACCTAATTAGAATGAAAAATACTAACTAAAATGAAAATTTTGTACTAAATCAAGAAAAAGAAAAATAAAATAAAATCTATTTACACTTTACAAAACAAAAGAAAAAATATTTTTCACGGGTTGCCTCCCGTGCAGCACCTGGTTTACCGTCGCGGCTCGACGTCCTTTATGCTCACTTATCCACTAGGGTGATGGACGATTTTTCACGATCATTTTCCTCCCCCCAGTAGTGCTCACCCTTATCTGGTGGTCTTCCCATCAACTCTCGTGAATCATTCATTTGTTTAGCATTCCCATGATCAATTACTTTGATCACCGAGAGTTCTTCACATACCATCGGGAGCTTGGGTGCTTTGTATACATCGAACACCTCTACCTTGTCATGTGCTCGCATTGTAAGTTGACCCACAGCCACGTCGATTAATGCTTTCCCGGTTGCCAAGAAGGGTCGTCCCAAAATAAATGGGACTTCAGCGTCTGGTTCAAAATCCAGAACAATAAAATCAACCCGGAAAAATGAGGGATCCCACTTGCACAAGCACATCCTCAACAATGCCATTTGGCCTAGCTAAGGATCTGTCTGCTAACTGCAAGATTACGGTTGTAGGTCTAGGACTCCCTAGACCCAACTTTCTGAATACCGAAGATGGCATCAGGTTTATGCTCGCCCCCAAGTCACACAATCCACGAGCTCGGATACTCTGCCCAATAGTAAGCTGGATAGTAAAACTTCCAGGGTCTTTTAACTTCGTAGGCAGTCTATTTTGGATCCGGGAAGTGCATTCCTCCGTCAAAGCTACGGTGGCATACTCAGTCAAACGACTTTTGTTGGCCACGATGTCTTTAGTATATTTGGCATATTTTGGAACTCCCTGCAAGACATCAACAAGAGGTAAATTAACATGTACCTGTTTAAGCACCTCCATAAATTTCTTGAAACACGCCTCCTCCTTGTGTTTCTTGAGTCGTTGAGGGAACGGGGGTGGAGGCCTTTCTGATTCAGCTTCTTTGGTCTTCCCCCTATCCGAAGTTTGTTATTCCTCAACATCTGCTACTCCAGACTTTTGAGGTGGTCTCTCCGGTTCCACCTTCTTCAGCTGCAAACCACTCCGTGTGGTCACTGCATTTACCTGCTTGGGATTAGGATCTGTGTCGCTAGGCAGTCCTCCTCTGGGCCTTGTGTTTTGGGCACTAGCAAATTGCCCAAATTGATACTCAAGAGCCTTGGTCGCTAATTGATTATTCTTCACTTCGCCTGCCAATTTAACATAGTCATCCTGCAATTGCGCCTGATTAGCGATCATGGTCTTGAACATTTCCTCAATGGTAGGTGATGGTGGTGGAGGAGGGGCATTGTGATTTCTGAATTGAGATTGGTAGTTCTGTTACCCTCCTTGATTCCTGTGCATACCCTGACCCGAACTTTGGCCTTGTTGGTTGTTGCTACCCCACGAAAAATTTGGATGGTTCCTCCAATTTGAGTTATAGCCGCTACCAAACTACTGCTGATTTCTTTGTGCATTGCCCACAAAGTTAACCGAATCTGGGTTTGCTCCACAGCACTCAGCTGAGTGCTCACTGCTTCCATACACTTCACACCACATTTGCTGGACCGCATTGACTGAAGCTGAAGGCTGGTTCAAATTCATGTTGCTGAAGTGGTTGTTCAACTGATTCTGCAAGGCAGCTATCTGTGCAGCGATAGCTGTAAATCCATCCACTTCAAGCACTCCTGCTGCTTTCCTTGCTCCACCTCGAGATGAGTCAGCATTCCATTCTGGATTTCCCTGTGAAATCCGGTTGAGCAAAGTGTACAGCTCCTCATAAGTCTTTTCCAGCGCTTGCCCTCCAGCTGCTGAGTCTAGCAAAATTTTAGTATGGGGTTCCAAACCCTCAATAAATGTGTTTACCAACACCTCATTGGACTGATGATGATGAGGACAGTCCCGCAACATGGATTTAAATCTTTCCCAGGCTTGATATAAATTTTCTCCCTCCCTCTGTTTGAAACTTAGAATTTGACTTCTAAGTCTGGCTGTTTTACCAGAGGGAAAAAATCTTATCAAGAACTTTCGTGCAAGATCATCCCACGTTGATATAGAATTTGGTGGCTCAGCTTTTAACCACCTCTTGGCTTCACCAAGTAAGGAAAACGGAAATAGTGTGAGCCGAACATAATCAGGTGACACTCCAGCGGGTATATAAGTGTCACTTATCTCCAAAACGTTTTGGAGATGTTGTTGTGGGTCTTCATGAGGGAGACCGGTAAATTGCCCGCTTGTGTGCAGCAATTGCACCATGTTCTGCTTTAGATCAAATCTCTCTCCAGGCTCTGGCTTGCGGATACTTGAATGTACATTGTTGGCATGTGGGATTGCCACCTCGCGAACCGGCCTTGCTGCTGCTTCATCGGGCACTAACACTGCCCTCACAACCGGTGGATTTTGTTGCTCCATTATAGTCTGTCTGAGCAACTGCAGCTTCTTTTGTAGAGCTTCTCTGCGTTTACTATGAAATTCACGTTCAGGCTCTATATAAGATTCAACCAGCTCCTTGTCCTTTGCTAGTGTTCACAGAAATCAAGTCTGCAAAATACAGGCTAAGACCAAGTTGTCAACACTTAAGAAAATAAAACAAAAAATACAGTAAATTTACACTTAACACAATTTCACCAATTGCCTAGTCTCCCCGGCAACGGCGCCAAAAACCTGTTCGGTGGTTTGCTATATGGGTTAAAAACCGACACGCAAGTGCACGTGGTCAAACAAGTAATAAAGTGGCTAGGTAAGCCAAGTATTGAACCAAGGAGACTCTGGATAAGTAAAAATTGCTCAAGTATACTATATTCTATCTTACTTCTATATATGCTGACAACAACGTAACCAAAAGTTAAATAATTTTTGTTTATAAATTATATACTAAAACTATTAACAAATATCTACTGTGAATTCAAACTATGGATATGAGCATGCCAAGGTTAAGAACAAGTAATGAATTTGATTATAATCCTAATTTGGTTAATCTTCTCTTCCTGTTGCTAGCCAAGAACATTAGCCTAGAGATTAAAACTCTCGTATTTAATCTCACTTAAGAATCATAAACCATCCGTCTACATTTCTGTGATCAAATGCAATTTATGACCTAGTAATACAATTCCGGTTCCTAAATTGACTAATATGGCTTTCAAGTATATTTCTATCAGGAAAGCACATCAAAACCCAATTTTCCCAAATCAAGTTAAGAACAATACCCTATTAATTCACAACTTTCCAATTTCATGCTCTCTCGAGTGAAATCGGACTTTTTAGATGTACATTAATGTCGGCCACACACCAATGCAGTAGAAACAAGAATTAATAGAACAACATGGAAGAAGAAGATGAAAAACCATATAATTCAATAATCAAAATTCATCACCATTGTTCATAACCTCAGCAAGGAAGAGAATTAGCCACTCATTTGTGGATTAATCATCCTAAAACAAGTGTTAATCATACAAACAATTGATTGAAAGAAGAAAGAAAGAGAGAAAAACCCTTAGCTTTTTCGTTCCTCAACTGCCTGTAACCCACGTCCTTGCTCCACCAAGTCTGAATTAATTAAAAATAAGCCTAAGTGTTCTATTTATACTATTGGGAATTTTTCCCGGAATAACAACCAACGTGTCACGGAGGCCAACGCGGAGCACTGCCTCCGTGACACGGCGTGGACGCGGACCCTCACTGGAAATCTGGGGTCCGGGAATAAAGCCTCAACGTGGCACGGCGTGCAACGTGGCACGGCGTGCAACGTGGCACGGCGTGCAACGCGGTGGCTTGCCTCCGTGCCACGGAGCTGTCGCGAGGCTCCACTGGAAATTGACAATTAAATCACCCTCCAGGCAGTGTGCCTCCGCGATGGTAGCGTGGCACGGCTCCATCACGGAGCCCCTTTACATTGTGCAGCCCAATGTCTTTTTCGTGCTCGCCCCCAAGTCCAACTCCGATATTGTTCCAACATGCATTTTAGCTCCTCAAAATCATGTTTTACCTAAAAAACAATGCTAATCATGTTGGTTAGTATAAATTCACATTTTATTACCAATTACATGAAAATGTATACACATTGCACACTAAACAAGACGAAAATGATACATTTGAGTATCACTTGGGCATATAAATCTGCCCAAGATCAGCACACATATCTAATAAAACGCATTTTGATTACCTCATTGAAAAACCTTACAAGGAAAATCCAGTGGGACAAAATATTGCAAGAAAAAGAGAGTACAACGCGTATTAACTCCCTCTGATGAGAACATCAATCCAAAAACTTAAATCTTTGTATCCCAATCTTATGCAGTATCTTCTCAAAAGTTGTAGTTGGTAGAGATTTGGTAAATAAATCAGCCGCGTTGTCACATGAAGGAATCTGTTGCACGTTGATATCACCATTCTTCTAGAGATCGTGTGTGCATAAAAGCTTTAGCAAAATGTACTTTGTTCTATCTCTTTTTATGAATCCTTCCTCTAGTTGTGTTGTGCATGCTATAATAACTTCATATAAAATTAGGGTACTTTATCACATTTCAAATCATATTTTTCTCTAATGAGACACACATTCTCGGTTTGCTTTATGAATAGCTATTATCTTAGAATGATTAGATGAAGTGGTCATGAGAGACTGCTTTATAGATCTCCTAGATATAGTAGTGCCTCCACATATGAACACGTAGCCAGTTTGAGATCAAGCTTTGTGTGGGTTAGATAAATGTCCTGCATCAATATAACCAACAAGATTAGTATGGAAATTATTAGAATAAAATAAGCTCATATCAATAGTCCCTTTTAGATACCGCATTATGTGTTTGATCCAATTACAATGCCTTCTAGTAGGAGCAAAACTATACCTTGCTAATAGATTAACCAAAAAGACTATATCAGGTCTTATAGTATTACCAAGATACATTAGTGCACCAATTGCAGTAAGATATGGTACTTCAGGACCAAGAATTTTTTCATTCTTTTTTTGAGGTCGGAATGGAGCCTTATTCATATCAAGTGATTGAACAACCATCGGCATACTTAATGGATGTGCTCCATCTATATAAAAAAATTTCAACACATTTTCCTTATTGGTAGATTGATGAACAAAGATATTCAAATGCTCAATTTGCAAACAAAGACATAATTTTGTCTTTCCTAGATCTTTCATCTCAAATTCCTTCTTTAAATAATCAATTTCTCTTTAAAGCTCTATTGGAGTTCTAATAAGGTTTATGTCATCAACACAAACAACAAGTATGACAAACTCCAATATTATTTTTGTATAAAAATACATGGGTAAATTTCATCATTTATATAACCTTCCTTAGATGAATACTCACTAAGACAGTTAAAGCATCTTAAATATTTCGGGAATTTTTATGTATATCTCATTATCAAGCGATCTATATAGATAGGTCGTAATCATATCTATCAAATGCATTTCAAGCCTCTCACAGACGGTGAAAATAATAAGATAACACAATGTTATTGCATCTATAATTGGTGACTATGTCTTCATAATCGGCACCAGGCCTTTATGAAAATTATTGTGCAATAAGGTGTGTCTTATATCTTTGTATTTCATTTTTCTCATTTCTTTGTTTTCCACAAAAGACCAATTTATAACTAATAGATTTAATACCATTAGGTGTTTGAGCTATAGGTCCAAAAACTTCATGTTTGGCGAGTGAATTCAACTCTGATTGAATTGCTTCTTACCATTTTTTAAAATCATTTCTTTGTCGATATTCTGTAACAGATTGAGGTTCAAGATTCTCACTATCTTGCCTGATTTTTGTTGCAACATTATATGGAAATACATAATCCACCACTATTTTTGATCGATTAATTCCAGCAGCACTTGAATTTATGGATAGTTCCTCATTTTCTTGAGTCTCAGGCTCATTGATTCCTTCATGAATATCAAAATTGCTCAAGTTGAACTTCCATGTGTGGTTCCTTTGTAGTGTCGTATTGACCATTTATTATACTTTTTTTAGAATTTCAATCCTTAGAATCCGATGGTCTATTATGCTTTAGGCATGCATTGAAATTACTAGCTATGACACTAATAGATGATCTTATAAGGACATCAATTTGAATTGGGACATTCTCTGCAAGAATATGAGATTTAGTAATCCTTTTCTAATCTGTAAATGTATATGACATTTCATTTGTAATTTTCTACATGTGAATAATCTTTTGTACTTCTTGCTCATAAATCGAAGCATGTGGCTCAAGATGAGACGGTGATGAATTCTTTCACAAAAATTTTTTTTGATTTCACTATTTTATTCCCCTAATTTTGGACAAACTGATAATCTACAAATCGAGCAGTGAACTTATCTTTAGTTAATGGTTCAAGGTAGCGAATAATAGAGGGTAATTCAAACCCAACATAAATTGCTAACCTTTTTTGGGATACATCTTTGTGCGATGTGGTGGTGCTATAGGCACATATATAGCACATCCAATAATTTTCAAATGAGATATATCAAACTCTTTACCCAAAATCAATTGCAATGGAGAAAATTTATGATAAGTTGTCGGCATGAGACGAACAAGTATTGTAGCTTGCAGAACCGCATGACCCCAAACAGAAGTGGGGAACCTAGTTTTCATAAGCAATGGTATTGGTAACTGCAAAAGTTTAAATAATGACGCGGCAAGGCATTTTGAATATGAACATGAGTTATAGGATGTTCAACTTTTATCCCAATTTACAAGAAATAGTCATTAAATGTTTGGAATGAAATCTCTGTAGCATTATCAAGGCGAATGGAATTAATTTAATCATCAAAAAACTATGACCATAATCATATTATTTATTTCAATAATTTTGCAAAAGCAAAGTTGTGAATGACAATAGGCGAACGTGAGACTATCTAGAAGAAGTATCTATTAGGATCATAAAGTATCTAAACGACCCATTAAGTGGGTGGATAGGTCTACAAACATCCTCATGTATTCATTCCGAGAATGCAGGGGACTCAATCTCAATCCTTGTTGGTGATACTCTCATAATTAACTTTTCTTGGTAACAAGTAGTACAAGAAAATTCACCATTTGAAAGAACCTTCAAGTTCTTTAATTGATGCCTATTTGATTTTTTTATAATTCATCTCATCATTATAGATCTAGGATGTCCCAGATGATCATGCTAAAGTAGAAAAGTATTAGAATTAGTGAACTTCTGGTTTACTATAGAATGTGTCTCAATTGCACTAATCTTTGTCCATTACAAGCCAGAAGATAAAGCAGGGAACTTTTTTATAACACATGTCTTCCCAAAGACATTCTTGGTGATACTAAGATATTCAAGATTTATCTCATCCATTATATTAATATGATGACCATTTTCACAGATATCTTTAAATCAACTAGTTTCTCAGAGGCTTAGGAGAAAATATAGCATTATTTATGTTGAATTTAGCTCCCTTAGGCAAACTTATAATGGTTTTCTCAAAAACCTCAATCAAATTGATAAAACCAGAAATTGTAGTAATATTTATCTTGCCCATGTTTAAATGAAAAAAATATTTCTCGTCTAATTTGAATATCATTTTTGTTGTACCAGAATCAATTAAATAAATTTCTTCATAATTGGACGACTTGATTTGAGAATTATACATGTCTTATCCTTCAAATTTTGAGATGCTAGAGTCTTGTGTTGATAACATGTTATAAAATAATAAAGAAAGAACAAAAATATTTTAAAGAAAGAGAGAACAACCAAGATCTCTTATTTATTTTGAGGGATGAAATACAATGAGGGAGAATCCGTTTATATATAAGGGAAAACTAACCCTAACTTTTCTCAACAAAAAAAAAAGATAGACATTCACTACAATTACACATATTAAAAACTTATCTGTTTGCAAATTTATTCAGTTGTAAATTTGTCAAGTTGCAAGCTTATCCAATGAATATCCATAATATAATATATTTATAACACAATAATTATTTTCTCTCATTTTTAAATAATTTATTCTTTTAGAGAAAAATATTTTAACTAATCAATTAAGAGAAAATTGAAGAACACTTCATACCAAACACACTATTAGTGTCTAATTTTTGTCAAATATTTCTTCTAATTATTTTCTATGCAGAGTTACAATCCTACGGCTATAATTAATTGTACAACGACCATCACTTAGGTCAAAGGTCACTAGACTCGTGTCAAAAGTTCGTTTTCGACCTTCTATCCCCCTATAATATACAGCAGGTTTATACATTTTAAAAAGTATGACACCTAAAAGAAAAAAGAATATGCGAGTTGGCGAACCAGAAACAAAAAGGAGTTACAAATGTTTTGAGTGTGTTCGAAGTATCTCGTTTTCAATTTTCTCATATTTGATTGATCAAAACTTTTAGAAAATATTTTTTAAAAAAAATAAGTTGCTTAAAAATAAGATTTCTCCAGAAAATCAAAAAAACAAGTTCCACGACTGACATTCCATGATTGTCTCATCCACAACCTCCAAGGTATCTCAATTTCATTCATAGTATGTCTGTGTTAGTTTTCTCAAGGTTTAGCTTCCAATACTACCGTCACATGAAGCCATAGTTTACTAGTCAATTGATGAACCTTTAACACAAAATCAGTTGTCATTATTGAAGGTTTATTGACCAACATTACACATTAGCCTTAACACTATAAAATCAAATGAAGATATGATGAGCGCCTATATTGGAAACATTGACATCCTGTCTAATGATCTTTTATGAAGCAGCTGATTAATTGTGAAACA
Organism: Datura wrightii; assembly: GCA_035772735.1. Lineage (NCBI taxonomy): Eukaryota > Viridiplantae > Streptophyta > Magnoliopsida > Solanales > Solanaceae > Datura > Datura wrightii. Next base: position 49,170,702 of record JASDFA010000019.1, read on the forward strand.
TTTCTTCCATCTCTAAAATGTAGTTCTTTGATGTGTGAATCAATATCAAACAAATATTATATGAACTTGTTTATATGGAATTATGAGTTATGATATATAAGTTCAAAGTTAGAAGTTATAACTTATTACTTTTGACTTATTTATGTTATTTTAGTTTTTTAAAAATATTTGTTTCAATTTATTCAGACACTATAAAAGAATTTAAATATTATTGTATCTTTAAAAATTAAAAATAATCCAATAAATAGGCTCTATATCAGTAAACATTACCTCTCTCTATATTAAATTATCAGTAACTATCAAAGTGGCGCATCTAGTGTAGTGGTATCATAGTACCCTCCCGCGGTATTGACTGGGGTTTCAATTCCCCGAATGCGCAGCCTTAATTTTTAATTTTTTTACTTTTGCTCACAAGCGTTTTTTAAAATTTGTGACGACTGGTTTAAGTAAATAAAATAAAATAAAATAAAGTTTACTCAGCAATGCATTTAATAAGAAAACTAACAGCAAATGCCATCGTACTCTAAGAAGTCCTTTAGACTTGAAGCAAACCTTCAACATGTGTCAATTAGCTCGTTATCTCGTGCACGTCTCCAATAGATATATAGTTGGTGAATAGAATCAGTTAAATTGATTTGAAATACTCAACTTGAATTCAGTAAGAGTCATCTGAATAAGCACGGGAATCCATTTTAAGAGGAATTAGTTTCTCAGGAAAAAAAATTGAGGTGATGAATAATATTTTTGAGTCATAAGAAGTAGTAACAAGCTAGGCTTCACAATTTAAAAATAGAGATCAACAAAAATATGAAGGATAGGGATTATATTTGTACTTTTTTTTGTTAATAGAAGTGATGATACATGGCTTATCAGATGTCAACATGATGTTTAGGTTGGATTCATTACGTGAAACATATGTCTGTCATCTTCAAATGACTCAATGTGTGGGTGCACAAGTTTGTTAGTATATTAGTTTCAACCACCACCTTAATTAAAGACCTTCGATATTTCACCAACCTCCATAGTGCTCTTTTATTTATTTTTCTTTTTTCAACTTATTCACCCTACCCAAGAAAATTTAAAAGAGAATAGGCACATATATTTGTCCTTCCCAACTCGCCTTTCATAGGCAAAAGACGTAGGGCAATTGGCGCGAATGCCCCTATTTAGAATCGGTCTTTAAATTTTGCTCCTCAAAATAATTGATTTTAATTTTTACCTTTCGCAGTTTTTATATAAAATTGAAATGACAACAATAATCCTAATATAGAAATAGATATAGGCTAGAACGCATCTTAATTTTTCTATAACAAACTTTGCGTACTCTCTGACGGCTCTTCATCAACAACAACAAGCTACTTTCACCGGCTAACTTTGCACCGCTATCGACAATGTTTATTGAAATTGCGTCGGAAAAAGGTAAATATATAAAATTTGTATTCAAAAATAGATCACAGTTAAAATATAAGAATTATTATACACTGGATCTGATCTAAATGCTATAATTGATTATCTAGAAGTTGATATTCATATTGAGTTTGTTAACGTGATTTAATTTACTTGGACGATTAACTTTAGCCATTAAAATTATGCATTGTGGAGTAAGTTCTGCTACTGAGTTTGTATATTGTAGCATAACTTGTCGCTTCTGCAACAACTTATGGCTTTTGCGGTATGATTTCTGTCACACCCCGCCTTGAGGGGTATGACTGGCACCTGGTGCCCTAGTAGGACCTAGACTGCTATCCAGAAACATACTACTATAGGGAAACCTATGCGAGCCGACAAGGCCACCATGCTGTCTAGTTATCTGCAACTCGACAATGAAGTACTAGAAGGCTACGTGACCGGCAAGGTCACCACTACTATCAAGCTATGGCCCCACACGGCCAACATAAAAGAAGTAAAAGTACTAACAGCTATACAACTGCACGGCCTCACACGACCGGCTCAACTGACCACAGGAAAATATATACAGACTGCAAGCCTCTAGGAATAACAATAGAAATGATCGGGACAGGGCCCCGACCTACCCGTACTGTACAACAAAAAAAAATGAAATACACCTCGGGAATTCAGTCTCCGGATGACAGGAGCTGAATATTCGATCGCTGACAGGAATCACGAGGTATCGCCTCCTCGTCTATGGGTACCTGCAGGCAAGTAATGCAGCGCCCCACCGGGCGTCAGTACCGCTGGTACTGAGTATGTAAAGCAATAACTGAAAACAACAATACAACTGATGACACTGAAATAGGAAGGAATAGATTAACTGTGTAATAATGTAAATTATGCCTACTCTTAACTATACTGGAAGGAGTAGGAGTCATACCTGGAGATGTATCGTTCTACTGCCGATCTACTCGTATCTAATGTAACATGGAATAACATAACATAACATAATATAACATAACACACACAAATCTTACCCGGCCCCCATAAGCCGGGAGGTACAACCAACACGAAATCTATACCCCTACCCCGGTCATCCCATCTCCTATAATAACTATAAGCACCCTGTCGGTCCCCTGGGTATGCACTTGGGCTCGCTGAGCCCCTGACTATAACCGTACCTGAGTCCGGAGGACTCCTGAATCAACACCCGGGTGTATTCGCTCGACAGGGGTGTGTAAGGGCCGACCAAGGCACAATATGGGGAAAACTGGCATCCCATCTTCATCCCCTGTAGGACGCCATGCCACTCCGTGGAGCGACGTATCCTCGTCCTCTGGCGGATGAGTCGATACAGCTATTAACCCTGGGGCGGTCATGGATGCTAGGTAATCCAACCCCAAAACAATACAATGGTCTCAACTAATAATACTATCTGCATATCCCACATACTGAAGCTAATAGTAGTAAAATATTTGTACATACTGTGTGCTGAACTAGTGATAGTAATATGTATGTACTTAATACATGCTGAGACTGATAATAGTATATATGTATAAATATAATCTCCTGACATACTGTGCTGAGTCTAATGCTGAACAAGGTATAGTTTTCCTGCTGAAAACCATGTTGTATACTGAGTTTCTGTAGTAACATGATTTACTATTTCTGACATGCTTTCTAAACTTCATTTTAACCTATCATACTGCTTCCGAGATACCTTATATGTATTACATTGTTTTACTGGGTTTCAACTGAATACGATAATATCCTAACATTCTGTACTGCATCACATACTGAGCATGTTGTGCAGTTCCTAACACTTGTATTAGAATCTATATCATGTTAGCAAGTTTCGTGCTAATTATAACCTGATGCTTCTAATATCGTACCAACATTCGTAATAAACATAATACATGACTTCTGAACATTCTACTGGCCTTTAAATTACTCTACTATACCGAGATTTCTAACTTGGCGAGGAAACTAGCTTTACATACCTTCGCTTCTGATTTCCCGACTAACTGGCGTAGCTTGGTCAGTATTTTAGCTATTTCTCCCAACTGCATTCATATATATATCAATCAGTACTAAATACAACTTTATTCTAAGGAACGACATTACTTTCGATATAATTATAGCCTAAACTTAGGCCTATCGAAAGACGGTCGAAAACTCGCTATTTTTCAGAAGTCCAGAAGGGAGAAATACTCACTTCACAGCTAGAAACACATAGACATTAGTTTGGAGCAATTCTACTTACCTTAGCTCGGTAGCTCGATGATTCGTCGGCCGTATTTCACGAAACTAAATCCGTAGGAATGCTCTCTGCTGCTGAATACCTCGGTATCTGAGGTTAATTTGAGTTTGGACAACGTTTGGCAGCGTAATCGGACGAAATTATATTACCCCCTTCGTTCTTTTCTCTCCTCTGGTTTTTCCTCTCTGTTTCACTGGAAATTTATAAGTTTAAATGAATTAAAACCGAAGTGGGGCTTTATATACTTGGGCTTGGACAAGGCCAACGTGTCACGGAGCCAATGTGGAGGCTCCACCTCCGTGACACGTTGCCATCGCGGAGGGGCTCTGCCTCGGCTCCTTCCGCGATGGTTCGACAGGTTTCTCGTCCGATCTTTTTTCCGGGCCTTTCTTTAGCACGTATGGCCTTCAAATACACTTAACCAACGTGCGAATAGGTCATCTAGATGCTGGAAACCCTACGGGGTATAACAATTTCTTATGCCTTTTTTCATGCATAACTGTGTGCATTTTATAACTTAGGCCTTATGCCATAACTTGTGACCCAAATTGTGTTTTTTTGGGCTTGTTTTCTTTCTTCTTTTTATTTCCAAGCAATAAGTTTCAACATCTACAACTTATGTCACTTGTCACCTATATTGTTCCTTTTCCGTATGATTTCTTTTTTTAAATGTAATATATTTTCTAAAAATATAACTCATGTCTTCCATCATAACTTGATCATTTGGGGCATTTTTTTTATTAATGCAATATATTTCTAAAAACTTTTGAACTTGTAGCTTTTGCGGCATAATTTTTTATGCTTTTTTCTATGAATAACTGTGTGCATGATATAACTTAGATCTTATATCATAACTTGTGACCCAGATTATGCCTTTTAGGCCTTTTAGGCAGGATTTACTTTTTTTTTACGAATGCAATAAGTTGTGGCATCTGTAACTTATGCCCCTTGTGACCTATATTGTGCTTTTTGAAAATAATTTCTTTTTCTCGTGTAAATGTTGTAGATCACCTAGAAATAATAATTTATGCCTTCTATCATAACTTGAACATTTGCGGCAAGATTTCTTTCTCTAAATATAATAACTTTCAAAAAATCTAAAACTTGCACCTTCTGCCATAACTTATGGCTTTTGCTGCATGATTTCTTATGCCTTTTTCTTAGCACAATTGTGTGCATTGCATAAGTTAAGCCTTCTTCCATAACTTGTGACTTATATTATACCTTTTGAGCATGATTTTTTTTTGAATAAATGCAATAGCTTCACTAAAGAAATAACTTATTCCTTCCATTATAACTCGAGCATTTTGGGCATGATTTCTTTTTTGAATGCAATAACTTTCTACCATTTTATAAGTTATGCCTTCTGACATAAGTTGTGCATTTTGATTTCAAAGAAAATATCTGTCACGCCCCACCTTGGGAGGCATGACTAGCACCTGGTGCCCTTCTAGGACCTGGACTGCTGGACTAGCTGAGCCTAAGCACTTCTGGTGCTAGGCTGGTTCTAACTCTGGATTCAAGAAAACGACGGGCTATATAACGACTGTAAATACAGCCTCCAGCCGATTGGGCCTATAGCCACCTGTAAGAAAACAACAGCTACCCAGAACAACTGAATCAATACGGAACCTATGCGGGCCGACAAGGCCACCATGCTGTCTAGTTATTTCTGAATCAAGAAAACAAGCGTTAAACTGCTACGTGACCAACAAGATCACCACTACCAACTGAATAAGGCCTCACACGACCATCATAAACAAACTGAAACATACACACGGCCTCACACGACCAGTACAGCTAACCACAGGGAATATATAATCTGCAAGCCTCTACGAATACTAATAAGATGGTCGGGACAGGGCGCCGGCCTACCCGTACTGTACAACAAAGAAAAGGAATAAACCTCTAGCTGTCTAGCTCCGGATGACTGGAGCTGATGACTCTGTGTGTTGGCTAGAATCACGAGGGATCGGCTCCTCATCTAAGAGTACCTGCAGGCAAGTAATGCAGCGCCCCCAAATGGGCGTCGGTACCACTGGTACCGAGTATGCAAAGCAAACCAAACATGTCTGAAGATAAGCAGTAATACTAATAGTTACTAAAATGACAGAGGATAGCTAAAACTATTTGGAATAGCAGAATTTGTACTGAGCTTAATTATACTGGAAAGAAGATAAGACTCATACCTGTCGATGCGGCGTCCTGCTATCTATCAATTTAATAAGTGACATATATGTATATATTTAATAAGTAACATATATATATATATATATATAGCATACAAGAACCTATACCAGCCCCCATAAGTCAGAAGGTGCCAATCAACACGCAATCTATATACCCCTCCCCGGGTCGCCATCCAAAAATAAATTCACTCCACTCACCTAATAACTACGAGCACCCCGCCGACCCCCAGGGTATGCAGCTTGGGCTCTCTGGGCCCCTGACTATAACTGTGTCTGAGTCCGTAGGACTCCTATAACTATTATCTGAGATCTGTATCTGTAATCTGTAATCTATGCCCTGGGCGCAAGCGCTTGACAGGGTACGTTATAATGCTGATCAGCCTGCTATGGGGAATGCTGCATCCCATCTTCGTCCTACTATGGATGGCATGCCACTCCTTGGAGTGACGTATCCTTACCCTCTGGTGGGCGAGTCCACACAGCTATTAACCCTGGGCGGCAAGGAAACTCTAAGGGTGCCCAGATAACACAATCAAGTCTCGACAAACAACAATAATCACATATAACGTGTATAATAAATTTGATAATACTGTTCATGTTTTGATATTCTATTTTGATTCTCTAGCTGAATTAAACTGAATCTGGTACTGAGTCTGAAATAATATCTCACGGTTTAATACTGATTTACTAACTTTTATTCTGAATATGGCATAACAATACAAACATACTTAATACTCGGTTTCTGGAACTTCCGTCTGGAATTTATTCTATTTTACTATACTAGACTTACTAACTTGCCGAAGAAACTGGCTTTACATACCTCAGTTGTCAGCTTTCCACCTAACTGGTGTAACTCGGCCAATATTCAGCTATTTCTTCTAACTGTATTCACATACATAGCAATTAGAACTAAATTCATCAATATTCCAGAAGAAAATGCTACTTTGAATATATATATATCCCAAACTTTGACTTACTGAAAAACAGCCGAAAACTCGCTATTTCTCGGAAGTCCAAAAGGGAGAAATACTCACTTTAGGGATAGGAGTATATTAACACTAGTTTGGAGTAATTCCACTTACCTTGACTCGGCGGGTCGCCGCTTCGCCGGTCGAATTTCATGAAACTAACTCCGCGGGAATGTTCTCTGCATCTTCATACTTCACTACCCAAGATTATTTTGAGTTTGGACAGCGTTTAGCGGCATAATCGGATGAACTTTTATGTTGAACCCTTGTTCTCCCCTGTTCTGGTCGTGTTCTGGAAATAAAATTGGGTGAAATGAAATTAAAAACCAAAATGGGGCGTTATATAGTGGAGCCTGGATAGGTCCTCCATGGCACGTTGGCCATCGCGGAGGGACAGCCTCCGTGGCATGTTGCCATCGCGGAGGGGGTCTGCTCGGCCTCCTCTTGTGACGGTTCGATGCGACACTTGTCCGGTCTTTCCCCTGGTCTTTTTCTAGCATGTATGGTATTCTAAAACTCCTAACTAACATGTGAATAGGCCATCTAAATTCCAAGCATTTATGGTCTGTAACATCCTTCCCCACTTAAGAACAATCATCCTCGAATGTAAACTTCTTCTTACAAGAATATCAACTTACTTGACTTATTCTAAAAAAATTGCGACAAAGTTTCCCTGTAATATGGACAATCTCAAAAATCCTGAAATGCAGAAAGGTCCAATACAGGTACTCCAAACAACACTAGTACTCATCACTAAATAAACTAAAGCCAATTATGTCATTATTCACATAATATAAGGCAATTCATAAAACAACCACACTAACGTACCTCTGGCTGATTAAGTCTGGAATAGTTGAGGATATCTGACTTTCATATCTTCCTCTGCTTTCCAAGTCATCTCCTTTCGATTCCTGTTACGCCATAATACTTTGACAGTAGCAATATCTTTAGTTCTCAACCTGCGAATCTGCCTGTCTAGTATGGCTACCGGAACCTCTTCATAAGACAGCTCCTCCGTAACCTGGACATCCTAAACTGGGACAACTCTAGAGGGGTCTCCTATATACTTCTTTAGCATGGACACGTGGAAAACTGGATGGACAGACTCTAATTCCGGAGGTAAGTTCAACTCGTATGCCACTTGGCCTATTCTTCGACGAATCTGATAAGGCCCAACAAATCTCAGGCTGAGCTTAACTTTCTTGCTGAATCTTATCACCCCTTTCATAGGAGAAACTTTCAAAAACACCCAGTCATTCACATTAAATTCCAGGTTTCTGCGCCGCACATCAGCATACGATTTTTGGCGACTCTGAGCAGTCAGTAGGCGTTCTCTGATAAGCTTTACCTTTTCTTCTGACTGATGAATAATATCCGGCCCAATCAGCGCTGACTCACCTACTTCAAACCATTCAACTGGCGATCTGTATTTTCGCCCATACAAACCCTCATAAGGCGCCATCTGGATAGCTGAGTGATAACTATTGTTATAAGCAAACTCAATAAGTGGTAGGTGCTCATCCCAGCTACCTCCAAAGTCCAATACACACGCTCGTAACATATCCTCGAGTGTCTGAATATTGCGTTCTGCCTGTCCATCTGTCTGAGGGTGGAAAGCTGTGCTCAGGTTAATCTGTGTTCCCAGGCCCTTCTGAAATGATTGCCAAAATTTAGCTGTAAATTGCGCCCCTCTGTCAGAGATAATGGACACGGGAACATCGTGCAGTTTGACTATTTCTCTGATGTATAACTCAGTATAATCTTCGGCGGAGAAAGTAGCCCTTACAGGCAAAAAATGGGCTGGTTTTGTCAGTCTATCAACAATTACCCAAATTGAGTCATTTCTATGTATGTTACGGGGTAATCCTTCTACAAAATCCATATTTATTGCTTCCCACTTCCAAGGAGGCACAGCTATGTCTTGAGTCAATCCGCTTGGTTTCTGGTGTTCAGCTTTTACTTGTTGGCAATTATGACACTGGGCTACTAATTCTACTATTTCCCTCTTCATACCTGGACACCAGTAGATTTCTTTAATATCGTGGTACATTTTCGTTGTGCTTGGGTGGAGAGAATAGCGGGCGTAATGTACCTCGCTCATAATCTGCTGGCGAAGCCCTGAAATATCTGGAACATAAAGGCGGCCTTTACATCGCAACACTTCATCCTCAATTACCTGAAAATCTGGCATTTTTCCTTATATAACTCTGTCTTTAGCTGAACCAGATCAGGATCTTCATATTGTTGTTCCTTTACCTCCACAACTAATGACGACACTGTTGTGTTCTGAATTACCGCTCTGCCATCCTCTGTTTCTGCTACACGAACAGCTAAACTGGCTAACTGGTGTATTTCTAAGGCCAATTCCCACTGCTCGGGCTGCAAGTATGCCAAACTCCCCTTAGACTTACGGCTAAGGGCATCTGCTACTACTATGGCTCTTCCTGGGTGATGCAGACTATTTACATCATAATCTTTGAGCAATTTCAACCAGCGACGCTGCCGCAAATTCAACTCTCTCTGAGTGAAGATATATTGTAGGCTCTTGTGATCAGTGAAAATATCCACATGGACGCCGTACAAGTAATGTCTCCATATCTTTAGAGCGTAGATCACTGCTGCTAGTTCCAGGTCATGGGTAGGAATTCTTTTCATGTTTCCTCAGTTGTTTAGAAGCATAAGCAATTACTTTACCATGCTGCATCAACGCACATCCTAACCCAACACCTGAAGCGTCACAATAAACTGTGTAACCCTCTGTACCTTCTGGCAATGCTAACACTAGGGTGGAGGTTAACCTGTCTTTGAATTCCTGGAAACTCTGCTCACATGCCTCCGTCCACTCAAACTTTACTGCTTTTTGCGTCAGCTTAGTCAGAGGTGCCGCTATGCTGGAGAATCCCTCAACAAATCTTCTATAGTACCCTGCTAATCCCAGAAAACTGCGGACTTAGATTGGAGTGGTAGGTCTGGGCCATGTTTTTACTATTTCTATTTTCTGTGTGTCTACTTGTATACCAGCGTCCGACACGATATGCCCCAAGAAGGCTACTAAGTTCAACCAAAATTCACATTTAGAGAACTTGGCATACAGCTGACGGTCCCTGAGAATCTGGAGCACTGTCCGCAAATGATCCTGGTGGTCTGCCTCAGAGCGAGAATACACCAGAATGTCGTCAATAAACACTATCACGAATAGGTCCAGGTATGGTCTGAAGATGTTGTTCATCAGGTCCATGAATACCGCTGGGGCATTCTTCATCCCAAAGGACATGACTAGGAATTCAAAATGGCTGTATCTGGTCCTGAAGGTAGTCTTTGGAATGTCCCTTTCACAAACTCGAACCTGATGGTATCCGGACCGTAAGTCAATCTTGGAGAAATATCTGGCCCCCTTTAACTGATCAAACAAATCATCTATTTTGGGAAGCGGATACTTATTCTTGACTGTAACCTTATTCAACTGCCGGTAGTCTATACACATGCGGAGTGAGCCATCCTTCTTCCTCACAAATAGAACTGGCGCACCCCAAGGTGAAGTAGTCGGTCTGATAAAGCCCTTATCTAACAAATCTTTCATCTGCTCCTTTAATTCTCTGAGTTCAGCAGGAGCCATACGATACGGAGGAATTGATATGGGCGGAGTGCCTGGTAGCAAATCAATTGCAAAATCTATTTCTCTTTCTGGGGGAATACCAGGTAGCTCATCTAGGAATACGTCAGGGTATTCATTAACCACTGGAACAGACTGGAGAGTCGAAGGCTCTACCTGAACATCCTAAACTCTGACTATGTGGTAAATGCATCCCTTAGCTATCAACTTCCTCATTTGGCATAGCTGTACTGCCCTTCCACTCTCGTACTGCCTCCTATGGAAAGTGGAATCGGACCGTCTTGGTCCAGCATTCTACATTGGCATAGCACGGCACTAACCAATTCATACCCATAATGGCATTGAAATCAATCATCTCCAATTCTACCAGATCTACTGTAGTCTAACGATCAGTAACCTCTACTGTACACCCTCGATACAGCCTTCTGGCTATGATGGAGTCACCGAAGGGTGTAGATACTGAAAAAGGTTGCTGAAGCAACTCTGGTACAACACTAAACTTTCGAGCCACAAATGGGGTAATGTAGAACAAAGCAGATCCTGGATCAATCAATACATAAGCAGGGTGTGAGAAAATAGTTATCATACCTGTTACCACATCTGGAGATGCCTCTGAGTCCTGCCTCCGTGGTAATGCATAGGTACGGCTTGGGCACGTACCTAAACTAGAGGCCCCTGATATACCTTGGCCTCTAACTGCTGAACTTGAGGGCCTACGCCCTGCCGAGGCTGCTGGAGCTCGCGGCCCTGCTGATGCCCTGTCCTAATTATCTCGGCTACCCTGACCCCTGGCTGGGCAGTCTCTCATCACATGACCCTCCTTCCCGCATATATAACACCCTGTGGAGCCATATCTGCAAGCTTTAGAGTGGGGTCGACTGCAAATAGGGCAAGGTGAGGGTGTGTACCTGCTCTACTCTACCCTCCTCTACTGAGGTGAATCTACCGTTCGAGAACTACCGCCGGACTCTGACTGCCCTCGGCGAATGAATCTACCCCTCTGTTGTTGTGATGGAGGTGGGGCTCTAGGTTGCCTATCTGACAACCGTGGCCTAGGTCATCTCTGAATCTCCCTCTATATTTCATCTGATCTATCCCTGCGGCGCTGCTCCTGATTTATTCGTCTGCTATCCTGTTGCCGTTGTCTAAGACTCTCAATAGTCTGGGCAAAGGCCTGCACCCGAGCAATATCCATATCCTCCAGCAGCGTAGCTGTCATGCATGCCTCAATATATTCTAGGTTCAGACCCATAATAAACCGGTGGACTCTAGATGGCATGGTGTCCACAAAGGCTAGAGCATAGCGGGCCAAGGAATCGAACTGTAGGGCGTATTCCCGTACACTCCTCGCCCCCTGCTCCAAGTGCAAAAACTTATCCATCCGGGCTTGTCGGATTTCTTCTGCCAGATAACGGTCCAGGAAGGCCTCTGAAAAGCTGAACCAGGTCAGAGGGGCAACATCTCTCCCTCGGGACCTTTCCCAACTTTCATACAGCACAACAATATCCCATGGCCGAAACACCTCTAATTCGACTGACTTTGTAGATGTCACGTGCATGACCCGGAAGATACTCTGCATCTGATCCAGGAAGTCCTGGGGGTCTTCTGCCTGATCCGACCGTGTAAACTATGGGGGACCTAGTGCCAAGAATTCTCGGACCCTCGAACTGCCAGGCCCACCTGATGACTATGCCATTACGGGTGGCACTGACTGGCACTGAGTAGCCATCATTTGTGCCAACATAACTATTGCACTTCAAATTTCCTGGTCGGATGGTGTAGGTACAGGAACTATCAGAGGCGGTATCGTTCCGAGTGGCTCCTGGTGAGGTGGGGACTGCTGAGAAGGTCGTGATGATGCCTCTGTATCACCCTCAGATCGGGCTAATTCTAAGTGAGGCTGAGGCATCCTGCTGGTGCCTTCTCCTGCTGCGGTATCCAGTCTTCTACCTGTGGTAGGGTGTCGCTGGTCTGCCATTTTATCTGTAAACAAAGAGTATGATAAGTTTTAGGGACTCGACCCTATGTTGTACTCCTATTATGCCTTGCAGCCTCCTGCCTATGGTATGTGGTGCACAACACATCCATAGACAAGACTCTACTTAGCACAGCTTGCAGACTCCCTGGGATACGACCTTCTCTGATACCAAGTTTGTCACGCCCCACCTTGAGAGGCATGACTGGCACCTAGTGCCCTTCTAGGACCTGGACTGCTGGACTAGCTGAGCCTAAGCACATACATAGCAATTAGAACTAAATTCATCAATATTCCGAAAGAAAATGCTACTTTGAATATATATATATATAGCCCAAACTTTGACTTATCGGAAAACAACCGAAAACTCGCTATTTCTCGGAAGTCCAGAAGGAAGAAATACTCACTTTAGGGCTAGGAGTATATTAACACTAGTTTGGAGTAATTTCACTTACCTTGACTTCGGCGGGTCGCCGCTTTGCCAGACGAATTTCACGAAACTAACTCTAAAGGAATGTTCTCTACAGCTTCATACTTCACTACCCAAGATTATTTTGAGTTTGGACAGCGTTTAGCGGCGTAATAGGATGAACTTTTATTTTGAACCCTCGTTCTCCCCTGTTCTAGTCGTGTTCTGGAAATAAAATTTGGTGAAATGAAATTAAAAATCGAAGTGGGACTTTATATAGTGGAGCCTGGACAGGCCCTCCGTGGCACGTTGGCCATCACGGAGGGACAGCCTCCGTGGCACGTTGCCATCGTGGAGGGGCTTTGCCCGGCCTCCTCTTGCGACGGTTTGATGCAGCACTTGTCCGGTCTTCCCCCGGGCCTTTTTCTAGCATGTACGGTATTCTAAAACTCTTAACTAACATGCGAATTGGCCATCTAAATGCCAAGAATTTACGGGATGTAACAATATCAGTGTTTCTTGGCAAACTAAATCTTTCTTTATGCAGGGATTTTAACTAAGACAATAACATGTATATACGTAGCTTTAAATGGCAAATGGAATGCAAAGTACAAGCGAGTTGATCATGAGACAAAACTATTTCTTGTCAAAGATGGTGTGACCTTCAGAGAATTTAGGCAGCAGATATTGGACTCAGATATAGAAGAAAATATATGGTTGGACACTAATTAGAAAACATCCAAAGGAATGCGCATAACAAATGATGATGAGCTTAATACTTGCATGCATTTACTTAAAAATAGCAGTCGCTTCAAGAATTCCTATTTCATAGTGGAGTATAATACAAGTGCGGTGCAACAGTCCACATTGCAGACAAGTAATAATAGTATTGTATAAAAAAAAGGAGAGCAAGTAGAAGAAATTGATGCAAAAAAACAATTCTACCTTGCTTATGAAGAAAACAGAGATACAATTAGCACATCTGATAGAGGACTACCTTACCATATTCGGACAAGTGATAGTTCGTTAGAGATTGAACATCTCACACCCAACACAACACCAAATGATCCCAAAAGAATATACATCCAATGACATACGACTTGACATTATTGAAGAGATCCATACTCCAATTCCCTTAGTCTTCCGGAGCAAAAAAATTCAATGGAAGTTCAAATAATGGAACACATTCAAGGAGAACTGTCAAATGTTAAAAAGACAATGAAGTGGAAAAGAGTAGAAACTAAGACAATCATTTTGACACCAAGTGCATCATTAGATGAGGTACATTTGGGAGCTATTTTCAAAAAGAAGGATTATGTTAAAAAGTGCATAAGTAACATTGCAATCATACGACATCAACAGTACAGGATGAAAAAGTCACGCAAAAAGATGTTTTACATAGGGTTTCTTGATAAGAACTGCATTTGGTGCTTCCACAGTTCAAGATTGATGAATTCAGAACTTTTCAAAGTAGTTAAATTTAAAAAAAGACACACATGGTCAATTAACTTCATCACCTCTAAAATGAGAAACACGACATCAAGGGTCATATGTGACTACATAATAGAGATTATAAGTCACACTCAACAAGAGATTACTCTCAAATTTATAATGGAGGAAATGAGAAGCAGGTACGGCTTGCACATTGGTTACCACAAGGCATGGTGTTCCCGACAACACACTTATAATTTAATCAGAGGAAGCCCAGAAAATAACTACAAGATGCTGCCAAAATACTTTCACATGATGAAGAAGAAGAATCCCAAAATGCACATAAACTTAAAATGGGCTGATGAAGGTAAGTTTTTATATGTCGTTTTTGCTTATGGGGCGTCAATTGATGGTTGGACACATTGTAGACCAATAATGATGGTGGACGCAACATTCTTGCAGTCAAAATATCATAGCATGTTGTTCATAGCTATAGCAAAAGATGGAAACAAAAACATATTCCCTCTGGCATTTGGAATCGTAGACTCTAAGAAAAATGAATCTAAGGTGGTTCTTTAAACAGATGAAAAGAGCATTTCCTACGCGGGGTAACCTATCATTCTCGTATATCGCCATCCAGCAATTGCACATGCAATCAAGGAAGAGTATTTGGATTGCCGTCATGGGATATGCATCTACTACATGGAGAAAAACTTAAAAAATGATTCACATCTGAAGCAATTATCACACTATTCTACAACAAAGCAACTACCTACAAACGAACAACTTTTACTAATTACATATCGTAGATATCGCAGATAGACCTAAATGCTGCAAAATATTTGCAAGAAAAAGTGCCTTAAAGATGGGCACGCTCATTTCACACCAATAATCATTACAATATGCTAACAACAAATAATGTGGAGTCAGTGAATGTTATGTTGACAAAAATAAAGGAACTTTCAATATTGGCGTGTATAGATTATATACAAAAAAAACTGCAAAGTTGATTTGATCAGAGAAGAATTGATGCAACAAGACCCTCCCACGACCGAACATGTTGAGCAGAAAAGATTCTGATTGAAAAGATAACTGAAGGCTTCAAGATGAAAGTAAGACTTCTTCACCAAAAATAATTGTCTTGAGAAAATTAATATAATAACTACCTATTTTGTGTGTATGAGAATAATTTTTAAGATAGAGACAAAAGATATTATATTCATAACTTCTCTTATTCCTTCCCCACAGGTTGAAAATGTCACTGTAGAAAAATATGTCATCAAAGACGAAGGATTGCAATTTAATATGGACCTAAAGAATATGACTTGTGACTGCTTGAAATTCTAAACTAAAGAGTTACCTTGCAACCACGTCATGGCAGTCATAGACAAAAGAAGTTTGTCAAAATCTAGCTACTATTCAAGCTGGTTCAAAAAGAATGCCTGGCAAGAGACTTATAAAGGAGAAATCAATTCAGCTGGGAATGAAGACTCATGGGCTATTACAGAAGCTGTAATGAGAATCAACATTAAACCACCAGATTTTAAAATAATGCCCGAAAGAAATAAATAAAAATTATATCATCCGAAATCCTCACCAACACAATACACATTCAGATGTGGCAGATGCAAGTTCTTTGGATACACTAGAGCGACTTGTAACCATAGTCCAGCTCTGAACTAGCGCTCAAGAAGATACAGAAAAAAAAGTTCAATAAAAAGAATTTGATGTTGGCATATTACAAAAAAGATTTGATATTGTAGATTCTATGACATCTTGAAGTTGCAATTTTTTATATCTACTTTCGAATATAATATGTCTAAAAATTCTTTCTCAGAAATCTTACCAAAAAAATCAGATAAGTCTTTAGTGTAGTAGTAAAATTTTTAATATACAATAAAGTTTCATTAATATTAAGATTCCAAAGTTACGCCTAGAAAGACAGAAATTGACTATACGACACAATTTTAGAAAATTAAAATATTAATCTTATTTATGCCTGAACCAGAAAAATTTGAATATACTGCAAAGTTTCAATAATATCAAAGTTTCAAAGTTATGCCTGAAAAGATAGGAATTGGCTATAACGCACAATTTCAAAAAAAATAAAATGTTAATCAAATTTATACCGAAGCGACAACGTTAATTAGTAACAAAACTAATACCATCTACAAAGAAAAGTACGCCTATGCCTAATATGGCATACTCTGTGTCACGACCCAATTTAGGATCATGACCAGCGCTAAGGGATAGAACCCCAAAGCAAGCCTTAACAGAAATTTTATATAAAATCGGGTAGAGTTTTCTCTATTTTCTGACCTATCTAAAAAAAATTCCGTCACAACAATCAATAACACAACAATCCATATCACCAAAATAGTCCATAATATTCGTCCACAGTCCATTTAAATTCAATAAATCTAAATCCATCTCCAAGTATGAAAATAAGTCTAATACTAGTCTCAAGTCTATAATAACAAAAGAATACTCATGACACTAATAAAATGATTGTGGAGCAACTCTAAGAGTTCAAAAGAAGATACCATAACAAATAAGTAAACTTCTTGCCCACACAAAGCAATGCAGGGCTCACCAAAAATTGTCAACTCGTACGTTCTAATTAATGAAATCCTCACCAATATCACCTGCTGTCTCTGAAAAAAATAGTGGGAAGTGAGTCTCTAGCTCAGTGAGTAATAACACTTAACCACAATCATTTTTATTGGGGACAAGTTAGAAAACATGCTAGTAAGATAATAAAAAAATATCATGAAATAAAGGTCCTTTGAGAAATGGTAACAAATATCACTCTTGTCTGTTTCATGTAAGCATAAATCAATTAACCATTTGATAATAAAATCTGTAGATACTATCATATCAAATCTTATATTTTGGGGAGGTTTTCAATAATGAATCATGTAATCGGTATGGCTCCGTACCTTGAGAGATAGTCAATATCTATGAATCCTTCGTAAAGGAATCAAATATTTTTGGAGGTCCCTGTTCAACAGAAATCAGTAATTATATGCTAGTATTACCTTTCCAGAGAGGGATATAATATATAAATACAAAGTGGATCAGGTCTAACGAACCCGCCGTTAGCTACGGGATCCATCAAAGTCTACTCCCCAATTATACTTTTCTTTGTAAATATTAAGTACACATAAAAAATATTTTCAGCATAGTATAGGGCATTTAAATTCTCATCAAATCATATACTTTCATTTTAGTACATAAATCAAATTTCAAGTAAAAATAACATATCTAATAATAGTGACAACATCTAAAATATCAATAAACATCTCAAATATATATTTCGATATCATATCTAGTAAAAGAGTTGTCCCATATGCAACTTATTTTGTAACACAATTTACTTTCAAAATCATATATAAACTATGCAAGTTATGAAAATACAAATCGTGATAAGGTCGCTGCTCACATTACTCTTGTCGAAATACCAAACTCGTCACCTCAAGCAATCCCTGTGACTTTCTTCAATCAATCTACAATCACATCATATCGATCTCATGATAATATCCTTGTGTAGGCTAATTCATAACTAATTGAAAAGACCCAACCCTTGAGATTTCATGTTTAACCATCAATGTTGAATTATATTTACTCATTTCATGAGTAATTTAACTGTGCAAAATCTACTAATTTCAGGTAATTCATATAATTTATTCATCCAATTTGTATCCATATTTCTCTAAATTTAAGCTTAAAATAAATTAAAATAATCTTCCTATCCATTCTATTTATTTTGGTACATGCCAAAATATAAGAATTTATACTCCAATATTCTAATGTACTCACTCAGTTCAAGAAAATTTAATAGATTCCTCCACCATTTTTTCTAACCCTTGATTCTTTGACTCTCAACCCCAATTCAATTGTCATGGGTTATATGAATTAAATCTATAAACTAAGTTGAGAAACTTACCTTTTTCTTGTTCTTCTCTCTTGAATCATTTATCAAAGTCTTGAATTCTCTCCTCTTCGAGCTCCTTCTCTATAAAGGAATGAAAAAACCTCACGTTTTCTTTTATTTTCAGAAGTCGTCAGCTGAAAGCACTCACTTTGCTTATATATTTTGCTTGCTTTGTGCCCTTATGTTCGTAGATAATGGGCTGAGGCCCACTGGTGGCTATTATTAATTTTTTTTTGTAATTTGTCCTTGTCTCTCTTTTTTTCAATTGCTTAAATATCTTTTAATTATTATGGGTGATTACATTCTCCTCACCTTAAGAAATTTGATCCTCGAATTTAAGTACATACCTATAGCCTGAAATAAGTGAAGGTACTTGATTCGCATATCAGTTTTTGACCCCCAACTAGCTTCTTCAACTATATGATTTCTCCATAAGACTTTCATAGACAAAATTCCTTTTAACCATAACTTCCTTTACTTTCCTGTCAACAATAGCCACTGGCTCCTCCTTATATGTAAAGTTCTCATCAAGTTGTATATTATGTGCCTCAAGCATATGAGAGGAATCTGATATGCATTTTAGCATAGAGACATGGAACACTGGATGGATAAAATAAATCTCACGAGGAAGTATCAAACGATATGCCACTTCTCCTACCTGGTCAAGTTATCTCATATGGTCCTATAAATCCCGGTCTCAATTTTTTTTTGAATCGCATCACACCTTTCATAGGGAAGAATCATAGGAAAACTTGTCCCCAACTGTGAATACTAAACCTCTCCTTCTTTTATCCACATAAGTCTTTTGCCTGCTTTGAGCTGTGAGTAGCCTCTGTCTAGTTGGCTGAACATAGCCTCTTGTACTAAGAGTCATGACCAGAGTCTATACCCTGGACAAGACAAGGTACATGGAATCACAAGTAACCCTAAGCCAACCTATATCTATCATAACACTGGTAATCGGAGTAATTATAGCAGAAGATCAAATAATAAAACCATTTAAGCAAGCTAAATAATAAAAGTTTATACATCTGAAAGAAAAACTAAATGGTTGAGTCTATGTTTTAAAGCCATCTACATATAATGAGTTGCTAGGAAAAGCCCCTAGCTAACTCTAAAGTCTAACTGAATGAAAATAACTGAAATAGTAATATCTTCCTCGAAAAATAAGGACTCACCACTGGTACTGCTGATATCACCTGAAGAAGATCTACTAATGGTACTGAGGCTAAGAACCTGCACCTGTATCATGATACGATACAGCATAGAAGGTATTCATTAGTAGTTTGAATGTAGTGAGTAAGTGGGAGAAAAATATTACATAAAGAACAAATAACTGAACTGTAATGACATGCAGTGACCAACTGAAACACTGAAAATTGAACAACTGAAATATAACTGAGATGATTAATAATGACCCTGACTGGTGATCATAAACATGCCCTAAATCTGAGATACTGATCTGAGCTAACTGTACTGAATTGAACTGAGTAAACTAAAACTGTTCTGAGCTGAGCTAAACTAAAACTATACTGACTAGTGGGAGAGTCTATAACCGACATATAACCACGTTAGCTAGATTTGGAGTCCGATGTGTACATCCCTAGGACCCAATATACCTTGCCAAGATGTAAAGGCATGAACTGGGTGATCACAAGTCTAGGGCCATAGGGCCAATAAAATAACCTACGATGGCAAAGTATTTCTGGGAACCTGTGTGAGCTAGAATCCTGGTATGCTCGGTGCTAAGTCTTACTCCAACTGGATAGTCCTAAACTAACTACTAAGCTGATAACTCAAAACTGGGGTCCAAGACTAAGTCAGGAATACCTATTTGGAAGTACCTTGAGAGTTTTATCGGAATGGATTCTGTAACTGGTGTTCTAAGACTGGCTAGAGCTTCTTATCAGGGCTCATTGGAACTGGCAACGAGAGGGACCATGACCCATTGGATGAACCAAAAGGTCATTGGTTTCTGTGGCCACTAGAAGAAATATTCTGGGAAGTCTAACAACGGGCAACACAACGACTCGTTGGTGGACCTATTGAGTTATTGTGTCGAGTCGTCATCCCCACTGGACCAAGTCTAAGGATTTTCGGGAATTGTCTCCACCGGTGGACATAACAACTCATTGTGTGCTACAATAGGTCGTTGTTTCCACTCGTTGTCACTGAAGAAGGTTTCTGGGAGTCCCAACTAATGATTCATACAACGAGTTGTATCACATGACGACTCGGTGGTTGAGTCATGGGTTCCTGGAAAAGAAGTTCTGAGCTGGGAACTAACAAGTGATAGGACGACTTGTTGTTTCTCACAATGGGTCATTCAATGTCCCGTTGGTTCCTGAAGTACCAAAACAAGGATGACCATGACTAAGACAATGGGTTGTTAGAGATGACCTAGACTTTTTGTCTCCGTCGTTCTAAGGCAACTTTTCTGGTTTCTTCTGAATTTTTCTTGCAAGGTATGAGTTTAGTTTAAGAAACTTTTGGGGTGTTATAATATCTCCCCCTTGGGATCATTCATCCTCAAATGAAGGCTAAAATTGCTGGAAAATCGGGAAAAGAGCTGCAATTCCCAGACTAAGGCTATGAACTAATTTTTGAAGTAGCAACTGACTCCGAACTGACTTAATCATGCTAACAGAGTTGATGCAACTAGAATACACATTGAAATTCTGAATAGAGTTGATTAGTACGGAACTAAACAGAGTATTGAGGAGTAATTTAGTACTTGATGTTGGATTTGAATTGGAAGAGTATAAATGAGGGTATCTGGCCAACATGTATACTTTTGCCTCCCACGTGGCTCCTCAACTAGCTGGTTCCTCCACAAGACTTTCACCAAAGCGACTTCCTTGTTTCTTAGCTTACGAACCTAATGGTCAAGGATTTGAACTGGAACCTCTTCGTAAGAGAGACTATCTTTCATTCCCACACTATCTAGTGACACAACTGAAGTTGGATCATCTCTACACTTCTTCAATAGTGACACATGGAAAACTGGGTGCACAAATGCTAACTCCGGAGGTAATTCTAACTCATATGCCACACTGCCAATTTGCTTCAGAATCATGTAGGGTCCCACATATCTCAGACTGAATTTCCCTTTCTTCCCAAACTTCATCACCCCCTTCATGGGTGAAATTTTCAGATAAACCCAATCACCGACTGCAAACTCTAACTCTCTTTTCCTCACATCAGCATAGGATTTCTGTCATCTTTGCGTTGTTTTCAACCTCTCCCTGATAAGTTTCACCTTCTGCATAGCTTCATTAACTGAGTCTATCCCTATCAGGGTAGCCTCACCAACCTTAAACTACCCTATAGGAGACCTACACCTCCTACCATATAATGCTTCAAACGGAGCCATCTGAATACTAGAGTGGTAGTTGTTGTTGTACGCAAACTTGATGAGAGGTAGATTATCATCCCAACTACCCTTGAAATCGATCACACAAGCTCTCAGCATATTTTCCAATGTTTGAATAGTCCGCTCAGCTTGTCCATTTGTCTGAGTGTGAAAAGCTGTGGTGAGCTTGACCTGCGTACCGAGGCTTTTCTGAAATGACTTCCATAAATGCGAGGTGAACTGGGTACCTCTATCTGAAATAATGAACAAGGGCACCCCATGCAGTCTGACCAACTCTCGGATATATAACCTAGCATAATCCTCAACTGAGTCTGTAGTTTTAATTGGGAGGAAATATGATGCCGACGAGTACGAGGTAGGCCTGTAATAAATTCCACATTCACTTTTTCCCACTTCTATGTGGGTATGCTAATATCCTGAGTCATACCCCCAGGTCTTTAATGTTCCACCTTAACCTGCTAGCAATTGGGGCACTTGGCCACAAATTCTGCTGTGTCTCTTTTCATGATGTTCCACCAGTAAATATCCATAGATCATTGTACATCTTAGTGGCACCTGGGTGGGTAGAATATCTCGAACTGTGTGCTTCTGCAAGTATCTTCTGGCTCAAGTCACCTACATCCCTACACATAATCTGCCCTGGTAACAGAGCACACCATCTCCCCCTTTGGAGAAAGCCTCCACTTCTTTTTTGAGAACTGCTTCTTTTAGCTTAAGAAGTATGGGATATTCATCCTGCCTTGACTTAACTTGAACGACTAACGAGGAATCTAATCCACTCTGCACTACTACTCTGCCCTCAACTGAATCAACCAACTGCACTCCTAATCGAGCTGACCTGTGAAGATCTTTTGCTAGTTCTTTTCTGCTCTCCTCAACATGAGCCACGCTCCCTATGGACATCCTGCTTAGGGAATCATCCACCACATTGGCCTTTCCCGGGTGGTATAGCACACTTATGTCATAATCCTTCAATAGCTCCAACCACCTTCTCTAATGAAGATTCAAGTCTTTCTAACTGAACACATACTGAAGGCTCTTGTGATCGATGAAAACATCCACGTGAGCCCCCCAAAGGTAACGTCTCCATATTTTCAATGAAAACGCCATTGTTGCCTGTTGTGACCGCAAGTGTACGGGTCGTACAAGTAATATATTGGCCCTTTTTAAGAGCCGGAATGTCGAACCCACAAGGACTGGTTTAGCAAATTATCAAGTTCAAGTGTTATTTAAGAGGTTGATCTTAGAAGTTTTCAATAAATTGTAATTAAATGTTGAGGGTGACACGATATAATCTGGAAGCAATACAAAACAAAACTAGAGTTAAGGTCGGATAATCATGCAATGCTACAATTCATAATGGGTTAAGTATGAAATTATCAATTGTTGTCTCACATAATTGGAATTGCATGTTCATGGTCTTCCGAACCTCTAAACACGACAAACTAGCCTCACTACTACATCATTGAGCGAGGATGTCATTTCTAGTTCGTGGGCAATTCACTACGTGGATGTGGTTTATGGGGTTTATGCCCTTGATTGGGGACTTCCGTACCTCCAACCATTTAACCAAACTTAGCTTCATAACTACTCCTACAAGTGGTGGAGTACAATTCTAAGTTGGTGTCTTTCTATATTCCCATTTTATCAACCAAGCAAAGTAAATTAGGTATATTCCTATCCTAACCACAAATCTTATCAAAAGACAAGAACTTGCTTCCTACATTCTTATGTTCTTGACTAGGTTTGCTCTTCCAAGCTTTCACCCAAGCTTAACCCACTTGTTTTCATGGTGATCAAGCATAAAAACAACAATAATAAAGATTGTAAGACAAAACAATAACTAACAACTCAACCCAAAACGAATCTAAGCAAATACAATCATATCCATGGCCTCAACCCTAGATGGAGGGTTCTAGCTACCCATGTTTGTACAAATACTCAAAACCATGTTTAGAGTAATATACTTACAAGAATAGATGAAAATAAATGAAGAAAATATGAACCCAAGAGGAGTTCTCCAAGTCTCCTTTGCGCCTCCCTTCGGTTTTTCCAGAAAATCCTGTCTTACATGATTTTAGAAGCTAAGGGTTCAATTTATACTATGCTGAAAAAATGAAAAATTTGGCCTGTGGTGGAACAGTTCCGTGTCACGGAGCTGAACGCCCTAATTGACCTCTGTGACACGGAGGCATTGCGGAAGCATTCTGGAAATTGTATAAAAGTCGGATTTTTCACTGAAGCTTGCCGCGATGGAAGCGTGGCACGGCCCTGTCGCGCAGGTATTCTGTTTTGCTGCCCTCTTCTAGCCAACTTTTGTAGTTTTGCTTCCAAAACCATTCCTTATCTTCACCCATCATTATTTAGTCCTTCAAATGCATTTTACACCTACAAAACGAGGACTAATCATGTTGGTTAGTACATATCCAAATTTACATCAAATCACATGAGAATATAAGTGAATAAATAAACAAACATGACTAAACTAAGTGATAAAGTAGCACTTGGGCGTGCAATTATGCCCAAGATCACTGCCAACTCAAGGTCATGAGTCGGATAGTTCTTTTCGTGAACCTTGAGTTGTCTGGAGGCGTAAGTTATCACCTTACCTCGTTGCATCAGAACACAACCGAGTCCTACTCTGGAGGTATCACAATATACAACGAACCCATCTGTTCCTTCTAGTAAGGTTAACACTGGAGCGATAGTGAGTCGAGTCTTCAACTCCTGGAAACTCTTTTTATACGTATCTGACCACTGAAACTTTACCTATTTTTGAGTAAACATGGTCAGAAAAGATGCAATAGAGGAAAATCCTTCCATAAAACATCGGTAATAATCGGCTAGACCCAAGAAACTTCTGATTTCGATTGAGGAAGTAGGTCTTGGCCAGTCTTTTACCGCTTCTATATTTTGAGGATCTACCTGAATACCCTCACTCAAGACCACGTGACCAAGGAAAGTCACAGACTTCAACCAGAACTCACATTTGCTTAACTTAGCGAACAACTGGCGGTCTATGAGCGTCTGTAGCACTATCCTCATATGGTTAGCATGTTCCTCCTCATTTTTGGAGTATACCAAAATGTCATCAATGAACACAATAACGAACATGTCTAGATACGATTTGAAAACCCTGTTCATTAGGTCCATGAAAGCTGCGGGGGCATTAGTTAGTCCGAAGGATGTAACCATAAATTCATAGTGGCTATACCGAGTTCTAAAGGCTGTTTTCGGTATGTCATATTCTCTGACTCTAAGCTGATGATACCTCGACCTGAGATCTACCTTGGAGAAGCAACTGGCTCTGTGAAGATGATCAAACAAGTCGTCAATCCTGGGTAGGGGATACCTGTTCTTAATTGTGACTATGTTCAATTGACGATAATCGATACACATTCTGAGAGTACTGTCTTTCTTTTGCATGAATAATATTGGAACACCCCATGGAGAGATGTTGGGCCTGATGAAACCTTTATCAAGAATATCTTTTAGCTGCTCCTTCAACTCCTTAAGCTTAGGTGGAGCCATTCTGTAAGGAGGGATGGAAATGGGCTGAGTTTCTAGAAGAAGGTCTATGTCGAAGTCTATTTCCCGCTCAGGAGGGACTCCGAGAAGATCCTCAGGAAACACATCAAGGAACTTGCTAACAACTGGAAGTGACTGGATAGTTGGGGTCTCAGAGATGGAATCTTTGACCTGAACTAGATGATAAATGCACCCTTTAGAAATAATCTTTCTTGCCTTAAGGTAGGAAATAAAACGACCCTTAGGTGCTGAACTACTGCCCATCCACTGTAAAACTGGTTCATTAGGAACTAAAATCTAACGACTCTAGTTCTGCAGTTGATTGAGGCATAACCAAAGTGTAACCAATCCATACCAAGAATAAGATCAAAATCGACCATGTATAACTCTACGAGATCAGCTGGAATGATCTTATTCAAGATTGAGACTGGTAATTTTTATACACCTGGCTGGCCCTAACTGACTTACCAATTGGGGTAGAGACTGAGAAAGGTTCTGAGAGGACTTCGGGACTAATATCAAACTGGACAGCTACATAGGGAGTCACGAACGCTAGTGTGGCTCCTGGATGTAGTTGGCATACACATATAGATTGAAGAGACGTAACATACTCGTGACCACGTCAGATGAGCTCTCCTAATCCTGACGGGATGACAAAGCATAAAAGGGGTTTAGGTGATGACCGCCATCTGTACCTAAAGTGTTCGCCTGCTGAGCTGGTTGGCCTGCTGGAGCTGCTGAAATGGTAGATTGTGATCTCCCCCATCCTGCTGACGGGCATTCTCTAAGTCAGTGACCTAGTTTTCCATACCCAAAGCAACCCTCCAGGCCCTAAAGGCATTCCCTTGGATGGTTCTTGTCATACTTAGGGCAAGCTGGATAGCGATTGCTGGCGCTGTGACTCTGGGACTGAGAGCCAGATCCTCCACCCTTTCGATCCTTACGAAACCGGAAGTAGGGGCACTGGCTGAAGTGGATGTTGGAACCCTATGTTGTTGTTGATTCTGCTATGGGCGGCTACTACCTCTAGACCTCTGGTGGCCACAATCTAATTGGCCAGTCCTAGCCCGCTTATTCTCACGCTCCATGTCTTTCAGCTTTTCTGCCTTAATCTGCTACGCATGAATGATGAGGTTGGAGAGGTTAATGTCTTTTCTGAGCATTGCAGTCCTGCACTCCTTAAGGACCAAGTTTGATACTCCTTTGACACAACTCAAGCATGCGAGCCATTGGCTCGGCTACCATCTTCGAAGCATATCTTGACAACCGTGTGAATTCTAGTGCATATTCTTCCATCGTCTTGTTGCCCTGCTTCAAATTCATAAATTCTGCAACCTTAGCCTCCCTTAACTCCTGGGGGAAGAATCTTTCTAGAAAGGTTGTTTTGAACTCTTCCCACTCCACCAGCTCCACTCTCGCTGGTCTTCCTTCTTTCCACTGATCGTACTAGATCTAGGCTACCCTTTTCAACTGGTAGGCAACCAGGTCAGCATTCTTAGTGGAGCTAACACCCATAATCCAGGTGATCTTTCATATTTTATCCACAAACTCCTGTGGGTCCTCCCCACCTTTGATCCATGAAAGGCTGGAGGGTTTATTCAGGTGAAGTCTCGAACTCTGGCAGTTGCTGTAGACCCATTTGAGGTAACTGGAACCACTTGCTAGTTCACCTGGTTTGTGACTGTCTGTGCCAGCAGCTGGATTGCTTCTCTAAACTCTGCTGATGACACTTGGTTGTCTTGAGGGGCTATTAGAGCTGGTGGGGCAGGTCGGTTAGTGTCATCGGCCCTCCTTCCGTTTTTGCGTCTTGGAGTCATGGTTTCACTGAAATGGAATAAAGCACGAGTTAGGAGAACATTTCTGGAATTTAACTTCAACGCACGATAAAGAGTATGAACAAAAAGGAGTTTTCCTAATAACGTCTCGTATCCTCCCCATCATAAGTGTGGCGTGCTTCACACCCAAGAAAAGGACTCTATTAGACGCGGCATTCAGACATCCTAAGATACTCTAAACCTAGTACTCTGATACCAAGTTTGTCATGACCCGAGTCTATACCCTGGACGAGATATGGTACTTAGAGTCACAAGTAACCCCAAGCCAACCCACGGTCTATCATAACACTGGTAATCCAAGTAATTATAGCAGAAGCTAAAATAATAAAACCATTTAAGAAAGCTAAATAATAAAAGTTTATATATCTAAAAGCAAAACTAAATGTCTGAGCCTATGTCTGAAAGTTATCTACATATGATGAGTTGTTGGTACAAGTCCCCAGCTAACTCTAAAGTCTAACTGAATGAAAATAACTAAAAAAGTAAATATCATCCTCAAAAGATGAGGACTCACCACTGGTACTGCTGATATCATCTGAAGAAGATCTACTAACGGTGCTGAGGTTGAGAACCTACGCCTGTATCATGATACGATAGAGCATAAAAGGTATGCGTCAGTACTTTGAATGTACAAAGTAAGTGGGAGAAAATATAACATAAAGAATAAATAGTTGAACTTTAATGACATGCAACGACCAACTGAAACTCTAAAAACTGAAAAACTGAAATATAACTGAGATGGTCAATAATGACCCTGACTGGTGGTCATAAACATGCCCTGAATCAAAGATACTAATATGAGCTAATTGTACTGAACAGAGTAAACTGAAACTGTTCGGAGCTGAGCTAAACTGAAACTATACTGACTAATGGGATAGTCTATAACCGACATATAACCACGTTAGCTAGACGTGGAGTCCGATGTATATACCCCATAAGTAGGACCCAATATACCTTTCCAGGGTGTAAAGGCATGAATTGGGTGATCACAAGTCTGGGGTCATACGGCTGATCTTGGGCAAATTTATATGCCCAAGTGATACTCAAAAGTGTCATTTTAGCCTTGTTTATCTATCAATGTGTACACATTCTCATGTAATTGGTAATAAAATGTGAATTTATACTAACCAACATGATTAGCATTGTTTCGCAGGTAAAATGTAATTTTGGGAAGCTTAAATGCATGTTGGAAGAGATCGGGGTTGAACTCGGAAGTGAGCACGGGACAAGGCATTGGAAAGCACAAAATAAAGGGGCTCCATGATGGAGCCGTGTCACGTTGCCATCGCGAAGGCCTTCTGCCTGGATGGAAATTTTCAGCCAAATTCTAGTGTGGGTTCGCGATGGGTCCGTGGCACGGTGGCTTGGCTCCGCGTTGCACGCCGTGCCACGTTGGGCTTTATTTCCTGGACCCCCATGTCCAGTGAAGGTCCGCGTCCGTAGCGTGTCACAGAGGCAGTGCTCCGCGATGCACTCCGTGACACGTTGCTTGTTATTCTGGGGAAAATTCCCACCAGTATAAATAGAACACTTAGGTTCATTTTTCAATATTCTGACTTGGTGGAGCAAGAACGTGGGTTACAGGCAGTCGAGGGGATGAAATTATCAGGGTTTTTCTCTCTTTCCTTCTCCTTGTATTCAATTGCTTGTATGTTTAACACTCATTTAACGATGTTTAATCCACAAATGAGTGGCTAATTCATCTTCTTGCTGAGGTTAAGAACACTTGTAATGAAATGTGATCATTGATTCTTTGGTTTTCATCTTTTCATCCATGGTTGTTCTATTAATTCTTGTTCTTACTGCATTAATGTGTGGCCTACGTTAATGTACATCTAAAAAGTCCGGTTTCACTCGAGAGAGCAAGAAATTGGAAAGTTGTGAATTAATAGGACATGATCTTTTCTTGGTTTGGGAAATTTGGGAATTGATTTACTTTCATGATAGAAATATACCTGAAAGTCGTATTAGTCAATTTAGGAACCGGGTTTGTATGGCTAGAACATGAATTGCATTTAATCACACAAATGTAGGTGGATGGTTCATGATTCTTAAGTAGGGTTAAATACGAGAGTTTTAATCCCTTGGCAATAGTTCTTGACTAGCAACCGGAGGAAAAGACTAACCAAATTACATCGATAATTAATTTCATTACATGTTCGTTTAACCTCAGCATGCTCTCATTCATAGTTCAGACTCACATTAGATAGTTGTTTTAGATTTAGCATAAAAATTATAAATTAAAATATCAAACTCTTGGTTACACTGTTGTCTTTATTGTTAGAACTAAAATATAGTACACTTGAGCAGATTGCACTTCATCCCAGTCTCTGTGGGATCGATAGTTGGCTTACTTAAGCCACTTTACTACTTGTTCGACCACGTGCACTTGCGTGTGAGTTTTATACCCATATAACAGACCGAACAAGTTTTTGGCGCCGTTGCCTGGGACTGGCAATTGGTGAAATTGTTTTAAGTGTTAATTTACTGTATTTTTATTCTCTTAGTGTTGACAACTTGGTCTTAGCCTGCATTTTGCAGATTTAATTTCTTTTGAACACTGGCAAGAGACAAGGAGCTGGTGGACTCGTATATAGAGCCAAAAAGAATATTTCATAGTAAGCGGAGAGAAGCTCTAGAAAGAAAGCTGCAGTTGCTCAGACAGACGATCATGGAGCAGCAACAGAATCCACCGGTAGTACGGTCAGTGTTAGTGCCCGAAGAAGTAGCAGCTCGGCCGGTTCGCGAGGTGGCAATCCCACATGCTAATAATGTCACATCTAGCATCCGCAAACCTGAGTCAGGAGGGAGGTTCGAACTTAAGCAGAATATGGTGCAATTGCTGCACACTAGCGGGCAGTTTACCGGTCTCCCTCATGAAGATCCACAGCAGCATCTCCAAAATATTTTGGAGATAATTGACACTTACATCCCCGCTGGAGTGTCATCAGATTATTTCCGGCTTACGTTGTTCCCATTTTCACTATTGGGAGAAGCCAAAACGTGGTTGAAAGTTTAGCCACCGAATTCTATTTCTACGTGGGATGATCATGCAAGGAAATTTTTGATACGGTTTTTTCCCTCCGGTAAAACAGCAAGACTTAGAAGTCAGATTCTAAGTTTCAAACAGAGAGAGCGAGAGAATTTATATCAGGCTTGGGAGAGATTCAAGTCCATGTTGCGGGATTGTCCTCATCATCATCAGTCCAATGATGTGCTGGTGCATACTTTTATAGAGGGTTTGGAACCCCAAAAAATATTGCTAGACTCAGCAGCGGGAGGACAAGCGCTGGAGAAAACTTATGAGGAGTTGTATACCTTGTTGAACAATATTTCGCAGGGCAATCCGGAATGGAATGTTGATTCATCAAGAGGCGGGACAAGGAAAGCAGCAGGAGTGCTAGAAGTGGATGGGTTTATAGCTATTGCTGCACAGATAGCTGCATTACAAAATTAACTTAACACCCACTTCAGCAACATGACAATGAACCAGCCCCAAGCCCCAGTGAATGCAGTGCAGCAGATTTGGTGTGAAGTGTGCGAAAGCAGTGAGCACTCAGCTGAGTGTTGTGGAGCCAATCCTGACTCGGTAAACTTTGTGGGAAATGTACAAAGGAAAAACCACCAAAATTATGGTAATAGCTATAATTCCAATTGGAGGAATCACCCGAATTTCTCCTGGGGTAGCAACAACCATCAGGGGCAAAGTTCGGGTCAGGGTGTGCAATGGAACCAAGGAGGGCAGCAGAATTATCAAGCACAATTCAGAAACAACAATGCACCTCCTCCACCACCATCACCCAGCATTGAGGAGATGTTCAAGACCATGATAGCTAACCAAGCTCAATTGCAGGCTGACTATGTGAAATTGGCAGCCGAAGTGAAAAACAACCAGTTAGCTACCAAGGCACTTGAATATCAATTTGGGCAATTTGCTGGAGCCCAAAACACAAGGCCTAGAGGAGGACTTCCGAGCGACACAGATCCCTATCCCAAGCAGGTGAATGCAGTGACCACAAGGAGTGGTTTGCAGCTGAAAGAGGTGGAACCAGAAAGACCACCTCAACAATCGGGAGCAGCAGAAGTTGAGAGGGAGCAAGGTGATGAAAGGGGGAAGACTAAGGAAGCTGAATCAGAAAGACCACCACCCCCGTTCCCTCAACGATTAAAGAAACACAAGGAGGAGGCGTGTTTCAAGAAATTCATGGAGGTGCTGAAACAGGTACATATTAACTTACCTCTTGTTGATGTTTTGCAGGGAGTGCCGAAATATGCCAAGTATATAAAGGACATCGTGGCAAACAAAAGTCGATTGACTGAGTATTCTACGGTGGCTCTAACAGAGGAGTGCACTTCCTGGATTCAAAACCGACTGCCCACAAAGCTCAAAGACCCTGGGAGCTTTACTATACAGATTACTATTGGGCAGAGCATCCGAGCTAGTGGATTGTGTGATTAGGGAGCGAGCATAAATTTGATGCCGTCATCGGTATTCAAAAAGTTGGGTCTAGGGAGTCCTAGACCCACAACAGTAATCTTGCAATTGGCAGATCGGTCCTTAGCCAGACCTGATGGCATCGTGGAGGATGTTCTGGTGCAAGTTGGCTCCCTAATTTTCCCGGTAGATTTTGTCGTGCTGGATTTTGAACCAGATGCGGAAGTCCCATTTATTTTAGGACGTCCTTTCTTGGCGACCAGGAAAGCACTAATTGACGTAGCTGCGGGGCAGCTAACAATGCGAGCACATGACAAGGTGGAGGTGTTCGATGTGTACAAGGCACCCAAGCTCCCGATGGTGCAAGAAGAACTTTCGGTTATCAATGTGATTGATCAAGGCGATAATGAGCTGATTAAGGATTCACGAGAGTTAATGGGAAAACCACCGGAACGGTGTAAGCACTGCTGGGAGGAGGACGGTGATCGAGAGAAATCGTCCATCACCCTAGAGGACAACTGAGCTTAATGACGTCGAGCCGCGACGGTAAACCAGGCGCTGCACGGGAGGCAACCAGTGAAACAATTTTCTCGTTGTAAACTGTGAATAGATTTTTATTTTTCTTTTTCTTGATTTACTACAAAATTTTAGTTTTTGTTTTTGTTTTTATTTTTATTTAGAGTGAAACCTATAATTCTAACCAATTCTGTATAGTGAGATGAATTTCAGGTCAAACGGAGGAAAATATGCACGGAATCGCAAAGGAAAATTTGAGGTATGAAAATTAATAAAAAGTGGCAAAAATAGTGAGCTAGGGGGATAACTCCGTGTCACGGAGGTGGACCTCCACGTTACCCTCTGTGACACGTTGAGGTATAATTCGGATTTTTTAAAAATTTCCAGAACAGGCTCGCGACGGCTCCGTGTCACGGAGGCAGTGCACCGCGATGCACTCCGTGACACGTTGCCGTGTATATCACGACGGGTCACACCGGGTCGCCGGGTGACCCGCGCGATTTTTCTACTTTTTAACCCCGAAAACCCCTCCCTTTTCCTTATTTTTTACTCACTCCGCGACCAAACTCCCCAAAACCCATCCCCCTTCAATGTGACACGGAGTAGGCTAAGAAAATCATCAAGTTTGCTTCAATTCTTCAACTTCAAGGTATGTTCTTTGATTTCATCTCATTTCTTGTCGATTTTCTTCGATATTGAGCATGTGAGGTGAGCTAAGTTTGCCCTAAGTAGAAATTAATCATGAATTCAATTGAATTGTTGTTGATGAATGTTCAGAATGTCATTATGATTGCTTGAACTCGTTAATTGCATAATTTAATCAAATTTTCATGATACTATCATTTCTAGGGCTTGTTTTTGAATTTGAAGTGGAAAATGTAGTGAACTTGTGAAATTAATGTCGGGATGTACATGTTGAGTGAGGTGAGTCGATGTGCTAATTGTTAGGATGTTAATAGAACAACGGATTCTCGGGTTAGAGGAATATTGAAATTTGCAAGAATTGGGTTGGTTGTATAGGTTCGTGTAGATAAAATCTTGTTGTTGTTTTCGTTTCTTTGTTTTTCCTTGCTAAGTGCGATGGATTAAAAGGTTATCGATGGTGATGATTGTTGTTAACTGTACGACGTCTGAGTAGTACATAATATATATACCGTTGAATTCTTCGTATGCACTAAGCATGTTTGTATAGTTGGTTGTTGATTTATGCAAACAAGCATGATCTTGCCGGTATGTTGTAACTGTAGCTATGGGCTAAGTGTGGGGTAGCTCAGCTTAACTCGACTTTAGTTGAAGTTAATATCCATTGGCTTAACATTGATCTTGTCTACTTGGGTTGACAGGTAAAATGGCGAGCAGGCAAGAAAAAGGGAAAGGCGCATCAACATCTGGCGCCGGAAGAAAGCGAATCAGACTGGGCACAGCAGTCCCAGCAGCACCAGCAGTTCCACGCGGCCAACGCTGCCAATACAGAACAAGGTGGGTGACGGATGAGGGGAAGAAATGGTACGCAAAGCACAAAGAATACAAATACTTCCCCGAGGAGCATATAGCACGGGAAGCGTTGGCACAGGAGTTCCCTAGGATTGTACACCGGATCGAGGCAGCTGGGCTCAACTTCATCTTTAAAGAGCCCAAGGAATGTAACTTGCACCTGATTCGGGAATTCTATGCCAATTGGAACCCGACCCTAAGAAGTCACACCATAAAAATCAGAGGGCAAATAGTCACATTTGAGCCCCACCACCTCAATGCTATCATAGAAGCACGGGACACAGACGCCCACGTGCTCCGACAGCTGAACGTTACCCCACCATATGCGGACATCAGACGCACCTTGTGTGGGACCCAATCGACAGCTAGATGGAGCAGACACAAAGAGAGGGGCTACCATCAGACTTTGCCCTATTCACAGATGAACAGGGAAGCCAGAATATGGCTAAAGATCGTCTGTTCCTGCCTAATCCCGTGGGTACATATGACAGATGTAACCCGGGATCGTGTATGCCTGGTGTACGCCCTGATGAAAGGGCTGGAGATTAACGTAGGGGCGGTGATTATCTCCGCCATGAAGAGAGCCCGGTTGCATCAGGGACACAGATACTGATTTGGTGGGCTACTCACCACCTTCCTCAGGGGCCTAGATGTTGAGGAAGAGGCCCTTGATTATATCCCGCAGATGGAGAGGCAGGCCTTATATGTTACTAAAACTAAGGCACCCGACACCACCCACGGGCCAGTGCTTACACTTGGCGAGCGACATGCTTGTGATGATCAGTATATGGCTCGCATGTATGGGATGCAGATGCTCCAGCTGAGGATAGATGGGAGGCCGGCGACAGAGGAGGAGCTATGGCAGCTCGAGCTAGACTACCCCTTCGGCGAGAACGCCAGGGCTCTATACCGAGTGGGGACAGCATTTATAGAGCCCACGGATGATGATGTCCCCACAGACGAGGAGACATGTCGGGAGGACTCCGATGTGGAGTTCGATGATGACAACGGAGGCGATTCAGACATGGGAGATGAAGCCGCAGCACCTGACGAAGAAGTGGAGTACTTTGATTGATTAGTGAGTTCCACCACCCAATTTTTGTGCTATTTTGATTTTTATGAACACTAGGGACAGTGTTCGAGCTAAGTGCAGGGTGGGAGTAGTTAGGTGATGGTTGTGCTGTTATGTATGTATATTCTAAGTTGTTGTCGTGCCTGTGAAATTTTGTTGTTCCCTGTGATTTGTGAATTGTTAAGTTGTTGTTCTGTATTGTAAATTTATGTGAAACTGATGTGTGTTGCTGAATGTTGCTAGCTGATTTTATACATATTTTTGTCTATCGAAATGATTGATATTTTCAAAATTTTTTACTTCTTGGGTTTCTCGGCGTTTGTTTTCGGTTCTTTTACCGAGAATGGTCCCATTGAACCGAAGTCATAGTAGTGACCATTCCCTATGATGGATGGATGACGACCGTCTTAAGGGACATGTAGTCGTTAGGAGTAGTTTTTTTCAATTATTTATCAGTTTTTTCTATGGTGAGTTGCATCCCAGAACCTGTAGTTACTGTATGGTTGCGAAATTCTGGTTGCGTGTTGTACATGATATTTAAAATGCAAAGGTGATTCGTATGAAAGCATGCAACTTTGTAAATATGTTGAGATACCTAGGCCATAGAGTTCGATTAAGTGTGATTGAGGCTTAATGTTTGAATTCCTGTAATTAGCTGATTGAAAAGTCTATGAATACATCTTGAATTGAGCATGTGCAATACGTGTGAAGTGAGGTGTTGTTATTCCGTTCTAATGTGAAGTGTCTAGAACTTGCCTGGTGTGTGTACAAAACGAAATGAAGGAGGTGTATTGTAGGAGAGGATGTAGGCATTTCTTTGTTTTAACCGACAGTTTCTATTTTTCATTGTCGTACCCACCTTGATTGTATACCCTAGTCAGCCCGTTGAGCCTTTAGTCTATTATATTTTTTCTTTTGTCAAAAAGTGTAAACCGAGCTTAATCCTTTATTTTCATTAGTCCTAAAGTCGATACAAAACTCTTAAGCGATTAAGAAGAGAAAATCATTTTCCCAAAGTGTCAAAGAGTGAGAATGGTGAAAAGAAAAGAAAAGCATAGTGCTAGAAGAAAAGAAAAGGTTGAAGGTGCACTTGTTATAAATAAACTACAATGAAGGTGCATGAATAATCTTTGTTGTTGTGGCAAGTGTGCTTAATAAGATGGTCTAAACTAAAGAAAAACGTCAAGAATGGGAGGATGAAAAAGAAAAAAAAAGAAACAATGTCCATGAGTTGATGGGATGTGTTAAAAAGGCGCTTAAGGATGCTAGTGGCTATTATTGGCTAACCCAATATTTACTAGTTCCGTAGCTTCCCTTACAACCAGTTAAAGTCCTACGTGATCTTACATCGCACTTCTTTATATTAGTGGAGTAATACACTAAGGGCAAGCTTATGGGTCATGACATGATGCATGTGAGTTCTTTTGGGAGAGAGAGCGAAATTGTATTTACAGGCCCCTGCTTAAAATTTTGTGAGTCATATGAGCAAAAAGGGGAAGACTCTCTTGTGTTGTGAGGGCACATGCTTGATGAGAGATTAATTTTCGTGTCGGATATCTTGATCAGCTGATTTGCATGAGTTTGCCAATATCGAGAGTCGATTCTTAAGTCTAGGAGGTCTTGATGTATTGAAGGTCATTGCATTGATAGGACCATGCATGTTTTCCTGATGATTTGCTGTATTGAATAATCGGTATGACCGTAGCCTAAATTGTCGCACCAAAGTAGCGAGGTTGGGATGTAAATTGCATGAGGTATGGGATTGTTGTTCGAGGACGAACAAGGATTTAAGTGTGGGGTAAGTGATCTTGGGCAAATTTATATGCCCAAGTGATACTCAAAAGTGTCATTTTATCCTTGTTTATCTATCAGTGTGTACACATTCTCATATAATTGGTAATAAATGTGAATTTATACTAACCAACATGATTAGCATTGTTTCGCAGGTAAAATGTAATTTTGGGAAGCTTAATTGCATGTTGGAAGAGATCGGGGTTGAACTCGGAAGTGAGCACGGGACAAGGCATTGGAAAGCACAAAATAAAGGGGCTCCGCGATGGAGCCGTGTCACGTTGCCATCGCGGAGGCCTTATGCCTGGATGGAAATTTTCAGCCAAATTCCAGTGTGGGTTCGCGATGGGTCCGTGGCATGGTGGCTTGGCTCCACGTTGCACACCGTGCCACGTTGGGCTTTATTTCCTAGAGCCTCGGTTCCAGTGAAGGTCCGCGTCCGTAGCGTGTCACGGAGGCAGTGCTCCGCGATGCACTCCGTGACACGTTGCTTGTTATTCCGGGAAAAATTTCCACCAGTATAAATAGAACACTTAGGTTCATTTTTCAATATTCTGACTTGGAGGAGCAAGAACGTGGGTTACAGGCAGTTAAGGGGACGAAATTATCAGGGTTTTTCTCTCTTTCCTTCTCCGTGTATTCAATTGCTTGTATGTTTAACACTCATTTAACGATGTTTAATCCACAAATGAGTGGCTAATTCATCTTCTTGCTGAAGTTAAGAACACTTGTAATGAAATGTGATCATTGATTCTTTGGTTTTCATCTTTTCTTCCATGGTTGTTCTATTAATTCTTGTTCTTACTGCATTAATGTGTGGCCTACATTAATGTACATCTAAAAAGTCCGGTTTCACTCGAGAGAGCAAGAAATTGGAAAGTTGTGAATTAATAGGATATGATCTTTTCTTGGTTTGGGAAAATTGGGAATTGATTTACTTTCAGGATAGAAATATACCTGAAAGTCGTATTAGTCAATTTAGGAATCGGGTTTGTATGGCTAGAACATGAATTGCATTTAATCACACAAATGTAGGTGGATGGTTCATGATTCTTAAGTGGGGTTAAATACGAGAGTTTTAATCCCTTGGCAATAGTTCTTGACTAGCAACCGGAGGAAAAGACTAACCAAATTACATCGATAATTAATTTCATTACATGTTCGTTTAACCTCAGCATGCTCTCATTCATAGTTCAGACTCACATTAGATAGTTGTTTTAGATTTAGCATAAAAATTATAAATCAAAATATCAAACTCTTAGTTACACTGTTGTCTTCATTGTTAGAACTAAAATATAGTACACTTGAGCAAATTGCACTTCATCCCAGTCCCCGTGGGATCGATACTTGGCTTACTTAAGCCACTTTACTACTTGTTCGACCACGTGCACTTGCGTGTGAGTTTTATACCCATATAACTGACCGAACAAGGGCCAATTAAATAACCTACGGTGGCAATGTAGTTCTTGGAACCTGGGTGCGCTGGAACCCCTGTCCGCTAGGTGCCAAGTGCTACTCCCACTGGATAGTCCTAGACTGACTACTAAGCTGATAACTCGAAACTGGGGTCCAATACTATGTTAGGGATACTTATCTGGAAGTACCCTAAGAGTCTTCAGACCGGATTTTGTAACTAGTGTTCTAAAACTGATCAGAGTTGCTTATCTGACATCATTGTGACCGTCTAAAGGACAAACTGATATATGAGTCTAATAACTGATAACTGGGAGGCACCACTGTCACCTCAAGAAAAGAATGTAGCCAAACTGATCAGCTGACATTTTTAAAAAATACTGAACATGCTAACATTCTGACTGAAACTGGACTAGCATGCAATTGACTGAGATTCAACTAATTTTAATAGTATGGGAATCCCAATTACTGGTAGAGTCAAGCAACACGATCAACTACTCAATTATGCTAGACCCTATAATACTACATTCAAAAGCTAAGGCTAAATCATTTCGCAAGGAGCTACTTTCCACATGATTTCTAAGAATTTAGGAAAACATAGTAGTTAATAACATGGATAATACTCCACCTAAAATATAAAGAATTCTATCAGAAAACTTTCAAAATTTTGAATCCTCGGGGCTATATATGATAGAAAATTAAGGACAGGTTTTGGGGACAAAAGGGAAAAATAATTTTTCTTGTTGGATTCTCACATACCTGGTGAAGAAATCCCAGAAAAAATCCCTTAAGAATCTCAGAAGAAATTTGACTGTCCTGGCTCCTGCTTTGAGTTTTTCTGAGAGAATCTTTATGATCTGATTTTTTTGAGGGGATGAGAGGGGTGAAGTAATCATCCATTAACCCTCTAAATTCCCTGAAAATAACCCAAAATGACATATTTTAGGAATTAAAAAGGTGAAAAATTACAAAAATATCTCTTGAGAAAAATTTGAAAAAACTGCCGACAAGAACCAACGGGTCACTCAACGAGTCGTTGGTTGAGACCACGACTGGATGGAACCAGTCATTGGTCCTGGGGCATGGGTTTAGGACTCACTAGAACTGCCAACGAGAGGGACCATGACTCATGGCCACTGGAAGAAAAAGTCTGCGAAGCCTAACAACGGGCAACACAACAACTCGTTGGTGTACCCAATGGGTCATTGTGTTGAGTCATCATCCCCAATGGACCAAGTCTAAGTATTTTAGGGAATTGTCACAACGGGTGGACACAACGGATCATTTCGTGCTACAACAGGTCATTTTTTCCGCTCGAAGGCACTGAAGAAGGTTTTTGAGAATCCCAACTAACGACTCACACTATGAGTCATTATATCACACGACGACTCGTTGGTTGAGTCTTGGGTTCCTGGAAAAGTAGTTCTAAGATGGGGACCAACGAGTGACAGGATGACTCATTGTTTCTCACAACGGGTCGTTCCATGTCCCGTTGGTTCCCGAAGGACCAAAGCAGGGCTTAACATGACTGAGACAATGGGTCATTGGAGCTGACCACGACTCGTTGTCTCGGTCGTTCTAAGGAAACTTTTCTGGTTTCTTCTGGATTTTTCTTCCAAGGTATGAGTTTGGTCTAGGAAAGTTTTGGGGTGTAACACCAAGTCTGGTCCTAATATATTTGTCTCTCCAACTTCAACCTATCCAATAGAGGAACAACATCGTCTACCATACAAGGCTTCATATGGAGCCATCTGAATGCTTGACTAAAAACTATTGTTGTAAGAAAATTCAGCTAAAGGTAGGTAACTATCCCAACTACCTCCAAAATAAAGAATACAAGCTCTTAACATATCCTTCAAGATTTGTATAGTACATTATGGTTGCCCGTCTATTTGCAGATGAAATGCAGTTCTAAGATCTACTTGTGTACCCAATGCTTCTTGGAAGAATTTTCCATAGTTTGAAGTGAATTATGATCCTCTATCAGAGATGACGGATATTAAAACTCCATGGAGTTGAACAATTTCATTCATAAATATTTAGGCTTATCTTACACCATCATATGTAGTCTTTACCGGGAGAAAGTGAGCTGATTTTGTTAGCCAATCTACAATTACCCATACAGAGTCATAACCTCTAAGAGTTCGTGGCAGCCCAATCACAAAATTCATATTAACTTTTTCCAATTTCCACTCTGGAATTTCGATCTGTTGTAGTAGTCCTGAGGGTCGCTGATGCTCAAATTTAACCTGTTAACAATTCAAGCAATTTGAAACAAAGTTAGCAACATCTTTCTTCATACCTTCCTACCAATACAACTGCTTTAGGTCACGATACATCTTAGTGGAATCAGGGTGTATAGTATATCTGGAGTTGTGAGCTTCCTCAAGAATAACTTGTCTCAACCCATCTACATCTGGTACACATAACCGATTATCTAGTCAAATAATATCATCACAGTCAATAGTCATCTTCTTATTTTTAGTAGTTAGGACCTCATCTTTGTATTTGCATAATTTCCCATCCTCATATTGAGTAGCCTTTATGCACTCCACTAATAAAGATTTTGCTTGCACACAAGCCAACAATGTCTCTAAATTGTTAACCCAAAGTCTGACACCTGAGCCTTTGAGTTATGCATCTCCTTCGCCAATAGTCTCTTTTCAGGAGATTTATGTGCCAAAATGCCCATTGACTTCCTCCTCAATGCATTATCCACAACATTAGTTATTTTAAGAAGATACAAAATAGCACAATCATAATCCTTGAGCAGTTTCATCCTCCGATGATGCCGAAGATTCAGATCTCTCTACTAGAAAATGTACTTCAAGATTTTATGATCAGTATAAATCTCACTAGTTACGCCATATAGGTAATGCCTCCAAATCTTAATAGCAAATACCACTGCAACCATCTTTAAGTCTTGTGTAAGATAGTTTTGCTCGTGCTTCTTCAATTGTCTCGAAGAATAGGCTATAAAATGACCACCTTGCATAACAACACATCCTAATCCAACTCTCGAAGCATCATAAAATACTGTGAACCTGATGGTAAGGACAATACCGGTGCAGTTGTCAAATATGTTTAAAGTTTTTGAAAACTCTAGTCACATTTCTATCCACTAAAATTGCACATTTTTCTGCATTAACATGGTCAATGAAGCTGTTATTCTAGCGAAATCCTTACAAAATGCCCGTAGTAACTTGTCAACCCTAAAAATAATAAATCTCTATAGGTGAAGTAGCTCTAGCCATAATTTGCACTTTGAGAACTTAGCATAAAGCTTATGTTTTCGCAATGTCTGCAACACAGTCCTCAGATGATTCTCATGTTTTTCCTAGCTACGAGAATATATAAGGATGTCATCAGTAAACGCTATCACA
This sequence comes from Datura wrightii, assembly GCA_035772735.1. Lineage (NCBI taxonomy): Eukaryota > Viridiplantae > Streptophyta > Magnoliopsida > Solanales > Solanaceae > Datura > Datura wrightii. The sequence goes on from JASDFA010000019.1 coordinate 49,211,713, forward strand.
AAGTTGTCTAGGAATAGCTTGAACACCCTATTCATCAAGTCCATGAATGTAGCCAGAGATTTTGTTAATCCAAAAGGCATCACAAGGAACATGTAGCGCTCGTACCTAGTTCTAAATGTTGTTTTGGAAATATCTTCCTCCCTAATCCTATCAAACATGTCATCTATACGAGGTAAAGTATACTTGTTACATATTGTTACCATGTTCAGTTGCCTGTAGTTGATGCACATTCTTAGAGACTCGTCTTTCTTCTTTACGAACAATACTGGTGCATCCATGGTGATACACTCTGTCTAATAAAGCTCTTATCTAGCAAGTCTTGTAACTGTTGTTTTAGATCCCTCAACTCCAGTGGTGACATATGATATGGACGTATAGATATTGTTAGTGTCTTAGGTGTCAAGTCAATACCAAAGTCTATTTATCGTACCGGGGGTAATCCTAGCAAATTCACATGTACCTTCTCCAATCTAAGTATTCCCTCTCTGATGTCCCTTGCCATGGCTAAGAGACCCACGCAACCATTCTTCGTAATAGATATAACCTTGCCAACCTCCGGAACTTTACCCCCTTTTAATACAAAAGTAGGCTCATTGGGTATCTCAAACTTGACTAGTTTTTCATGGCAATCATCTATAGCATAGTAAGGAGATAACTAATACATGCCCATCAGCACATCAAAGTCAATTATATCAAGTACTATCAGGTCAGCTAGAGTATTTCTACCCTCTAATCGAATCTGACATTCCTGAAACACAAATTCAACTAACAGAGAATCTTCAATGGGAGTAGCAACAAGAAAAGAGTAATTTAGTATCTCTAGTCATTTATTGAACCTCAGAGAAAAGAAAGAGGACACATATGAGTGTTATATCCTATATCAATCAAAGCAAGTGCATCAAATAAACAGACTAAAAGAATACTTGTAATGTAATACCCCTAAAGCCCTAAAATCAGACCTGAGGATTGAAACAGAGAAAATACGAGTTTCTGCACTAGGTCATAGGACGAGTCGTCCAGTGACTCATGAGGCACCACGAGTCGTTAGGTGACTCGTGGAGTAAAGGGAAACTTTGGTTGTATTTTTGTTCTGGGGGTTGATCACGACTGAAGCCACGATTCATGGTGAGGTCCACAAGTCGTAGTGTTGGCCATGGTCAGGAGTTTGACTTGGGTGTTGAAATGATTGACAGTGTTCCCCACGACCAGTCACCACGAGTCGTCAGGTAGACCATGAGTCGTGGTGACTAGAAGAGTGAAGACTTCCAGTGTTGGCAATGAGTTCTGGTGACGAGTCATCCCCCCAAGCAACGAGTCATCCAGTCCCTCATTGGGACTGGCAACATGATTTTTCCTGCAAATTTAGTAAGGGCTTTTTCATAATTTCTAAGTTCTTAAGACCTAAACTACGTTGTTTAAAGATCATATAAGTATGTTTTAAGAGAGTTTAGCTCATTCTAGGCCTATCCCTCTCCATGCATGCAATCCTAGAAGTTTCTAAGGGTGATCAAGCCTAGAAGTTCATAAAATCTCCTTCAATTTCCTTTTGGCATTCAAGAGAGTTGTGAAATCAGAAGTACCCAGGTATGTAGAGTTATGAATGGGTGTATTCATCCACTCCCATGCCCAATCCTTTCTAAAATTCATGGAAATCCTAAGTTGATGATTTATGGGGTTTCACCCAACTTGTGAATTCTCTAAGTATCCATCATGGGTATATTCTAATCATGTTTCTAATATTGAATTATGATTCATGGACATGTTTTAAAAAGTTTTCAATTACAAGTCATGTTATCAAGTTTTATAAATTATGATGCTCAATTATGAAAGTTCATGAAACGATAAGATTATGACATATGTTTTCAAGCATGATGAGGTGTATATGACGAAAGTATGATTTGAATTACATATGTATATATTCATGTTTTTGACTATCAAAGTCTATTGCAAGTATGTTTAAGTTTGGGCAAGCCCATATGATCAAGTATGTTCATGATTTCATGTTATTAGCTTACCACATGGATTTTGGAGTGCAGACTCCCACTCTTTTCATCTTGTGGTATGGTTTGAGTCAAGGCTCCTCATATTATGTTTTTAGATTTTTTATAACATGTTATGATTCAACTTCTTCACTAGATGATAGTTCATCTTCATTTAAAAATGATGGAGAGCATATGCATATTTTTTAGAGTAATTTCTAACACCGAGTAGGCTAAGGATCAGTCAACCCTATGCCTCAAAACTACTTGCCAACGTAGGTATGATCAGATTATTTGGGACCTCCCTTGTGAGTTTCCTCTGCCCCAAGGGGCCTTCAGCTTGATATAGATATTATGGTAGCACCTTAGCCTTGGCAAGGATTTGGACGGCTCTACCCACTTGAGTTAATAGTCAGGACCATGTAAGCTCTATTATGGTAATATCGGTTATATGATGAGTCTCCCATCATTCCTCATGATTTCATTTATGCATGTTCATTAGTCATGATATTATGTTTTCAGCAAGTTTGACCCAATGTTCAGTTTTACTAATGAATAATCAGTTTCAGCTTTGGGTCATTTGGGGGATCGCTATAGTGGTAGAAGTTCCGCTACAGCGAGACCATGGTGATGGTCAGAGTCCTGCCATAATGAATCGGGGGAACAACCACTGGATTCATTGTACCATTTTCCTGCATGCCATAGCAGGTCCACTGCTGCAGAAATGTGACCGCTGCAGCAGACAACGGGAATCAGAAAGTGAGTTTAAGTGAAATTTTTGGGGTTGTACCCCATTATTTCCAAAACACGAATGGCCAAGGTCTGAAGGCGATTTTCTCCTCTAGAGTAGTTGAATTCCTTTTCAAAGGTAAGTCTCTTGAATTCCTACCTCTATGATGGATAATGTTGACTCTAGGATTCAAGGAGAACCTTTAATAGTAATTTTCTAAGCTAAAAGACCCTAGGTTGACAAACTAGGGCTGGATCATAGGGAGTTAATGGGGTCGTTTGATTAGAGGTTTATAAGGAGTAATGATCATTCACCAAGGTTTTAATTATTAAAGAATATGGGTTATGTGGGAATTGAGACCTAAAACAAGGTGAAATTGGGTTTTACCCTTAGAATTGCCCCGAAGGAAAGGGTTTGAGTTTCTAAGGCCCTTGTGTGGGTGTTAGATTACTAAATTTTGTCCTGTTCTTGTTAGACTTTGCGCATTCGAAAGCACTAAGGATGGGAAAGGCTCCAGCAGAGTGACTTTCATCCGATCCCTCCCAGTTTGAGGTAGGTTATGGTCTAGAGGAGTTAGACTTTATATAATAGTTTGTATGTATGTGCAATAATAATGTGTGACCTAGTCTATAGATTTTACTTGTTATGATGATTGCCCTATTAAATTAAACTTTTGAAGTGAATTGATATGATGTGGTCACCGAACCAATATGGATCTGTTGAATTGTTAAGGGTTCTTCTTTTGCATGGTTATTGAAGTGATTGATGAATTATTAATTATTCAAGTAAGGGAGGTAGATTGTAACTCATGAATGTCTTAATAACAAACTCTTCTTTGTTTCAATTATTTTGAGAATGGATAAGGATAGTAAGAATATCATGAGATGAGCAGCTCATGCCCAAGGGGAGAATCCGAGCGAGCAATATGGATTGAGTGGCTTGTGTCCAATGGGAGCATCCGAATGAGCATATGAGTAGAAGTGGGTACCACACCAGACAATACATGAATTTATACAGTCTCCTACAGGTTATGACTGGAAAGGCAGAAATAAGACCCTTTAGCATGTGTGTACATTGATATTGGTGATGGAGTATTTATGGTGATATGGAAGAGGCATGTGCCTGACATGTCACCATTTGTTCTATTTTATAATGTAGTTGTAAATGTGTAAAGACTTTGGAATGAACAAGTGCTAAGTGGTTGAGTTGAGCTTGTGATCATGTGATTGTCGCCTAGATGTGGAAAAGTAGAAAAGACTTGATGTGTGATATGGATAAATGAATATTTTGATGTTGAGTTGTTCTATCTTGTTCTAATTCACTTTATACCGCATGTGACTACGTAACTGTTGTGAATCAATATCGACAACTATATTTATATTTGAATAAGCCAGAGACTGTGTGAATGGTTAAAAGTGGGTGAAATGATGAAGGTGCCGCTAAGTTGAGATACCGCCTAGGGCCGTACTGCTACAGTGGGACTTCTTCTGCTACGGTGAGAACACGACGGCAATCAAATGACCGCTGCAATGAAAGGCCTAATCCAGTGAGCAGGCCAGTTGTCACCTCTGCAAAGCTAAAGTTCCTAAAATGTGTTGTGTATATATATGTATGATGTTCTGGACTGGTTTCTTATTATTGTTGCATTTCTTATATGTTATTATGTAAGGTCGGTCTATGATGCATACTAGTACCGTATTTCGTACTGACGCTAATCCTGCACTTCCTTTCTGAGTGCAGAATTTGATCTAGGTAGCTTCTCTTGTCTTCACCTATAAAGCAGCAGTTTCATTTGAAAAGTGAGCGATTGCAAAACGGGCAGTCCCACTCCTCCATTGAAGATGTCTCTCCTCCCAACATTTTAGTTCTTTTATTTCTTAAACTTATTATTTCTAGTTTTGTATGCTTCTGGTGCAATGATAATTGGATCTTGGGAATATTGTTTGTTTTAGATAATTGTTCTCGTTTGGATATTTCACTTTGTTTTATTATAAAGTATTATTTCTTTTTGAATGATTAATGTTGGGGTAATTATTGAGAATCATCGGTTCGCCCTCTGGGATGTTACTATGGATGCCAATCGCGGTCATTTGGGTCATGACAAAGTTGGTATCAGATCTCTAGGTTCATCGATCTCATTGCACTAAGACAGGTCTAGTAGAGTCTCAGGGATTGGTGCAGAGATGTATGTAACTTATCTTCGAGAGGCTACAGGACTTTAGGAAAACTTCTTTCTTCTTCCGTCTTGTGCGATTACTTGATTTGAATTGGTATCTAGTGATCCAAATTGGTAACTAACAAATCTTCTTTCTTTCTCTCACAGATGGTGAGAACACGTGCAAATATAAACGAGAAGCAGCACCCGAGCTAGTAGCAATGATAGTAGTTCGCAGCAGAGGAAGGGGCTAAGGATGCAGGCAAAGGCCTGTCACGTCCAGAGGAAAGGCTATCTCTCCTGCTCCTGTATGAGAGAGGTTAGCATATCCGATACTTCCCGCAGTTTAGGAAAGGGTGGTGGTAGAGGTAGAATTTTCAACGTAAGGAGAGGTTCCTGCCACTCCAGCATCCTCCAAGGTTCTGGCTCAGGTTCTCAACCTCCTGAGCGGCCTCATGATTAATGGGGCAGTGCCAGCGAATCTTGCAGGACAACAATTAGGGATACAACATACGGTTGTAGTGGCTCCTCACATTGATGACATGTTTGAGGCAGTTATGGTTCCGAGGCCGGTGGTTGGCCGGTGATAGCAGGGAAGGAGCATGACTTGTTCTGGAGGTTCACCAAGATGAAGCCTCCTACCTTTTATAGTTCTGAGGAGGAGGACGCCTATGAATTAATTATATATTTTCATGAGAGGCTCCATAAGATGGAGGCGGTAGAGAAGTATGGTGTGGAGTTTTTCACCTTCCAACTGATGGGTGATGCAAAGCCCTGGTAGAGGGCTTTCATGGAGTGCAGACCAGTAGGGTCACCACCATTGACCTGGACCTAGTTCTACTCATATTCCTAGATAAGTATGTATCTTGTACCTTTAGAGATAGGAGACGAGACAAGTTTACCACCATCGAGTAGGGAAGCTCTTCTGTTGCAGCCTATGAGGCTCGATTCCATTAACTATCTAGGTTTGCTCCATCATTACTACCCTCAGAGGAAGAGAGGATCAGGCGGTTTGTTAACGGCCTAAATGTAGGTCTCCAGTTATCAACTCTTAAGTGATCTCCTCAGATAAGACCTTTCAGGAGGTAGTGGAATATGTGAAGAACATAGAGGGGGTAAAACAGGAAGGGTACGCAAAGAATGCCGAGAAGAAGGCTCGGAGGGTGGGTTCTATAGTGGCTTTGTTGCTAGGAATCTGGCACTACAGGGTTTCTCTGGACGTCCTATTTATTCAGCTATGAAGGTGTCAATCGGAGGTCCGTCAAGAAACATTCCCCGACCAACAGGTACAGTCAGGGGTACACAGCTTGTTCGCTCGAACTTTAGGCCTTGCCCTATTTCGGTTGTTCTGGTTAAGTGGCTAGTGGTTGAGAATGTATGCCACGAGTGTAAAGAGTATTACAACAACTGCAGATGGTGTCCCAGATTTGGCTAGGGCAAACAGATCATCTCGTACCCAGTTCCCCGAGCTTCGCCCCCTGCCGGAAGAGTAGGCAATGCGTTCAGCAGGGATCGTCCACAGCTTGGGCGAGGTAGTCATCCATCTATTACAAATGGTGCTCAATCAAGTAGAGAAGGTGCTTAGGTGGGTAGGGGTGGCACCCAATCAGGTAGAAGGGTGGCACAACCTAACCGAGGTGATTCACAGGCAGGTAGCCAGGTTCACGTTTATGCTTTTCTAGATAGGCCTGAGACAGAGGCTTCAGACGTTGTTATTACAAGTATGATCTTTGTGTCCAAAAAATGGAAATGGCTTTGTTTTATCGGAGTTCTACTTTTTCCTATGTGTCTACTTATTTTGCATTGGGATTGGATCTTGCTTGTAATGTGCTTGATACTCCTATCTATGTGTCTACTCCTTTTGGGGATTTTGTGGTGGTGGATAGGGTTTACCGGGATTGTATTATTGATTTTATGGGGTTTGACACTCTCGTAGACTTGGTGATCTTGGACATGGTTGATTTTGATGTGACTCTGGGAATGAGCTGGTTATCTCCTTACCATGCTATTCTGGATCGTCATGCTAAAACTATCACCATATCGAGCCCAGGGTTGTCCAGGTTGGAGTGGAAAGGGAATTGCAACCCTGCTCCTAAGAAATTTATTTCTTATATTCATGTTCATATGTTGATAGAGCGGGGTTGTTCAGCGTATCTAGTGCATATTCGAGATACTAGTTTTGAGGGTCCTTCTATAGAGTTAGTCCCGATAGTTTGTGAGTTCTTAGAGTTGTTCCCTGCAGATTTTCCCGGCATGCCGCCAGACCGTGATATTGATTTTTGCATAAATTTAGAGCCAGGGACCTGACCCATTTCTATTCCACATATCGAATGGCACCAGCTGAGTTGAGAGAACTCAAGGCACCGTTGCAAGAGCTACCCAATAAGGAGTTTATTAGGCCAAGTGTCTCTCCATGGGGGGCCCGTCTTATTTGTGAAAAATAAAGATGGTAGCATGTGGATATGCATTGATTATCGTCAGCTGAACAAGGTATCTATTCAAAAAAACTACCCTCTTTCTCGAATCGATGGTAGCAATGCTCTCAAAAATTAACTTGAGGTCAAGTTATAACCAGCTGAAGTTTCGGGCCGAGGATATTCCCAAAATAGCCTTTCGGACCAGGTATAGACATTATGAGTTCCTAGTCATGTGTTTTTGAATCATAAATTCTCCAACAGCATTCATGAGCTTGATGAATGTTATCTTCAAACCCTATCTAGATTCATCCATAATTATTTTTATTGATGATATCTCTGTGTACTCTAAGACCAAGCAGGAGCATGAGAATCATTCGAGAATCATATTGGGGTTGCTGAAGGAGAAGTAATTGTATGCCGAGTTTTGGTTAGACTCGATGTATTTCCTGGGGCATGTGGTCTCCAAAGAGGGAATCAAATTTGACCTACAAAAGGTGGAGGCACAGTTAGAAACTAGGCTAGGCCAACTAACATGACAAAGATTCAAATTTTTGTAGGGCTGGCCAGCTACTGCCACCGATTTTCAAAGGGGTTTGTATCCCTTGCCTCCATATTGACCAGGTTTACTTAGAAGGATGTCCTTTCCAATGGTTTGAGGAATGCGAAGAGAGTTTCTAGAAGCTCAACACCTTACTAACCACGACACGTATCCTGGCATTACCAGTGAAAGGTAAATATTTTGTCGTTTATTGTGATGCCTCAAGGTCTAGGTTGGGTGTTGTGTTAATGCAAGAAGGGCAGGTCATTGCTTATGCCTCGAGACAGTTGAATGTTCACGAGAAAATTTTCCCCACGCATGACTTGGAGCTAGCAGCAGTGGTGTTCGCCCTAAAAATATAGAGGCACTACCTAGCTCGTTGTGACGTATTCACAAACCATCGCAACCTGTAATATATGTTTTCCTAGAAGGATCTCAATTTGAGGAATTTTTGGAGGTGTATGGAACTGCTCAAGGACTATGACATCACCATCGTGTATCACCCAGGGAAGGCTAATGTGGTGGCAAATGAGTTGAGTCAGAAAGCAGTAAGTATAGGCAATTTAGCTTGTCTAGAAGCTACTCGATGATCGATGGCCAAGGAATTTCAGATACTGGAAAACAGTTTGATGAGGCTCTCTTTGACAGAAACAGGTGGATACTAGCTTAAGGTTAAGTCATCGATGTTAGAGGAAATAAAGGTAAGACAGTTTGAGGATGAGAAGTTGGGTAGGATCCAAGATAAGGTTCTAGGGGGAGAAGCGAAGGAAGTAGTCCTAGATGGAGAAAGGTTCCTGAGGATAAAGGGGCGCGTTTGTGTTCTCTGAGTTGGTGAGCTAATTAAGACTCTTCTAGAAGAAGCTCACAACTCGAGGTACTTCATTCATCATGGAGTCACCAAAATGTACCATGACTTGAAGTGACACTATTGGTGTGAAAAAATGAAGAGAGACATTGTTGACTATGTCGCCAAGTGTTTAAACTGTCAGTGGGTGAAATACGAGCACTAAAACCTTGGCAGAGTACTTCAAAGGATGCCTATCCCCGGGAGTAAATGGGAGAGAATAGTTATGGATTTTGTAGTTGGTCTTTCAAAGACTTTGGGGAAGTTTGACTCCATTTGGATCATTATGGACAGATTGACCATATCTGCTCACTTCTTGTCTAAGTGACTTACAATGCTGAGAGGTTGGCCAACCTGTATGTGAAGGAAATGATTCGGTTACACGGGGTGCCGGTGTTAATTGTGTCTGACAGGGGTACTCAGTTCCCCTCTCACTTCTGGAGGACCTTGCAGGCAGAGTTAGGGACCATGTTGGATTTGAGCACAGCCTCCCATCCTCAGACAAACGAACAGTCAAAAAAGACCATCTGGATATTAGAAAACATGCTCCGAGCCTATGTTATAGATTTTGGGGACCATTGGGATACATTTCTACCCTTAGCAGAGTTTGCTTACAACAATAGCTATTACTCAAGTATTGGCATGGCACCATTTGAAGCTTTGTACGGGAAGAAATACAGGTCTCCAATCGGGTGGTTTGATACATTTGATGTGAGATCTTGAGGAACTAATTTGCTGAAGGAATCATTGGAAAAAGTTCGGGTAATCCAAGAGTGTCTAGTGGCTTCTCAAAGTAGACTAACTAGTATACAGACAAGAAGGTGAGAGATATGGAGTTTATGGAGGGAGATCAAGTCTTTCTCAAGGTATCTTTCATGAAGGAGGTAATGAGGTTCGGCAAGAGGGGAAAGCTTAGCCCAAGGTACATTGGACCGTTTGAAATCCTCCGACGTATGGGTGAAGTAGCTTATGAACTGGACTTACCACAGGGGTTGTCTGGGGTACATCCGACATTCCATGTTTCAATGTTGAAGAAGCACCATGGGTATGGATAGTACATTGTCAAATGAGACTCTATGTTATGAAGAGAAATCAGCGGAAATATTGGCTAGAGAGGTATGCAAGCTGAGGTCAAAAGAAATTGCGACAGTAAAGGTCTAGTGGAAGAATCGTCCCATAGAGGAAGCCACTTAGGAGACCAAGGCCGATATATGTATCAAATATCCTCAACTGTCCACGTAATCTAATACGTCCTCTTCCTTGACTTTGTAGACCATTCGAGGATGTAATGGTATTTTAATTGGTATCTTATATAATGACCCATATGTTATTACAAGAAGAAAGGAACCTAGAATACTCTAAACGAGACTAGACAGCAGTTACAGAAGTGTTGTGGAGTGAGCTAGTGTGAATTGGTGATTTTGTGGAGCTTCTGATTTTGAGGGACCACTGCAGTGGTAGAATTTCTGTTGCAGTAAGACCATGGTGACAATCTGAGTCCAGCCGTAATGGACCCAAGAGATAACCGTCGGATCCATTGTAGCAGTTTCTTACCAGCCATAATGGGTCCGCTGTAGCAGAAATGTGACAGTTGCAGTAGATGATGGGAATCAAAAAGTGGGTTTAAGTGGGATTTCTGGGGTTATACCCTATTATTTCAAAAATTCAAAGGGTTAAGGTCTGAAGGAGATTTTCTCCCCCAAAGAAGTTGAATTCCTTTTCCAAGGTAAGTCTCTTGAATTCCTACCTCTATGATGGATTATGTTGACTCTAGGATTCAAGGAGAACCTTTAATGGTAATTTTCTAAGCTAAGAAATGCTAGGTTGACAAACTAGGTCTAGATCATGAGGAGTTAATAGGGTGGTTTGATTAGAGGTTTATAAGGATTAATAATCATTCCCAAGGTTTAATTGTTAAAGAATGTGGATTATGCGGGAATTAAGACCTAGAACTAAGTGAACTTGGGCTTTTACTCTTAAAATTTCCCTGAAGGGAAGGACTTAAGTTTCTAAGTCCCTTGTGTGAGTGGTAGATTACAAAATTTTGTCCTGTTCTTATTAGACTTTGCGGATTCGGAAGCATTAAGAAAGGGAAAGGCTCTAGTAGAGTGACTTTCATCCGAACCCTCCCAGTTTGAGGTAGATTATGGTTTAAAGAAGTTAGACTTTATAAAATAGTTGGTATGTATGTGCAATAACAATGTGTGACCTAGTCTATGGACTTTACTTGTTATGATGCTTCCCCTTTTAAATTAAATTGTTGAAGTAAATTGATATGATGTGGTCACTGAACCAATGCGGATCTGTGTTGAATTGTTAAGAGTGATTCTTCTGCATGGTTATTAAAGTGATTGATGAACTGTTAATTATTCGAGTAAGGGAGGTAGATTGTAAACTCCTAAAGTCTTAATAATGAACTTTGTTATGTTTCAACTGTTTTGAGAACAGATAAGGATAGTAAGAATATCCTAAGATAAAAGGCTCAAAAGTGAACTTCTGGACGACTAATATGGATTGAATGGCTCGTGTACGAGGGGAGCATCAGGACAAGCATATGACTGGGAGCGGCTACCACGATGATACAGTGCATGAATTTCTAAAGTCGCCTGTGGGTCATGACTGGAAGGGCAGAAATAAGACCCTCTAGCATGTGTATACATTGATATTGGTGACGGAGTGTTTATGGTGATATGACGGAAGAATGTGCCAAACATGTCACCATTTGTTCTATTTTATAATATAGTTGTAAATATTTTAAGGACTTGGAATGAATAAGTGCTAAGTGGTTTAGTTGAGCTTGTGATTGTCACCTAAATTGTCACCTAGATGTGAAAAAGGGGAAAATACTTGATGTGTGATATGGATAAATGAATATTTTGATGTTGAGTTGTTCTATATTGTTATGATTCACTTTATAGCGCATGTGATTATGTAACAGTTGTGAAATGATGTCGATAACTTATATTTATATTTGAATAAGCCCAAGACTGTGTGAATGGTTAAAAGATGGTGAAATGATGAAGGTTCCACTAAGTCAAGCCACTGCCTAGGGTAGTATCGCTGCAGCGGGACTTCTTCCACTATAGTGAGACCGAGGCGCGGTCAAGTGACCGCTGCAGCAAAAGGCCTAATCCAGTGAGCAGGCTGGTTTTCGCTTGTGTTGAGCTAAAGTTCCTAAAATATGTTGTATATATATATATATATGATATTCTGGACTGGTTTTTATATTGTCGTTGCATTGCTTATATATTATTATGTAAGGCCAGTCGATGATGCCTACCAATACCGTATTTCGTACTGACGCTACTCTTGCACTTTTTTTCTGAGTGAAGAATTCGATCCACGAAGCTCCTCTCGTCCTCGCCTATAAAGCAGCAGTTTCATTTGAAAGATGAGCGATTGCAAGACGGGAAGTCCCACTCCTTCATTGAATATGTCTCTCCTCCCGACATTTTGGTTCTTTTATCTCCTCGACTTATCATTTCTAGTTTTGTATGTAGATGTCTGGTGCAATGACAATCAAATCTTTGGAATATTGTTTATTTTAGATAATTTTTATCATTCGGATATTTTATTTTGTTTTACTATAAAGTATTATTTCTTTCTAAATGATTGATGTCGAGGTAATTATTAGGAATAGTTGGTTCGCCCACTGGGGAGTTAGTGTGGGTACGAATCACGGTCACCTGGGTTGTGTCAATGGCTCTCTCACTTGAACACCCTAGTGCACGAAATGCCTTGAGTGTTCCACCCATGAAACTTTGAGGATCTACTGATCTATTAGAACTTGTGAATCATGGTGACTTCAACTTCAGGAATTCTGCAAAGATACCTCTTTATTCCCAAAAGTATAAGTCTGTGTGGTTGCCTGTGTCTGAGGTGGTGTAGTGTTTTGCTGCCCAATTCTCTCCTGCCTACCCATTCTATCAACCAAGATCTCTATGAATCTCTGCATGGAGTTAAGTGCCTCAGCAGTAACACCCTCACGTAATGTTGGAGGTGGGCTAGCACTTATTTCAGGAGTAGGCTCTCTGTTAAGTCTCGTGATGGTACTACGGCCCCTACCTCGGCCTTCTCTGTGATCTCCACCTCTTCCCCTAGATGTGAAAGTCGATTGTCTATCTGAAGTGGAATTAGGTGCCTATGGTGCAACTTTCGTAGCTCTGTCATTAGATGATCAAGTTTGAGCCATTTGGTTGACAAAATAAATAATGGTAGATTTATCTAATAGATCCCAAATGTTGCACATAAGGAGGAATAAGAAAGAAAGGCAAGACACATCCTATCATGCCATCGTAGAATCATGATTGTATAAATGGCCATCTACATAACCATAATTGAGATTCTACTACTAGTAGATGCTCTATTAGTCACGGGAATAACCTAACCTTAGGCTCTAATACCAACTTTGTCACGATCCAATTTAGGACCATGACCGATGCTAAAGGATAAAACACCAAAGCAAGTCTTACCAAAAATTTTATAGAAAATCGGGCAGAGTTTACCCTTTTCTAGACCTATCAAAAAATTTATCATACTCAACAATCAATAATACAACAACCCATATTGCCAAAATAGGCCATAATATTCATCCACAGTCTCTCTAAATGCAATAATACTAAATCCATCTCCAAATACGAAACTAAGTCTATTACTAGTCTCGAGTCTATAATAACAAAAGAATACTTATGACATTAATGAAATGAATATGGAGCGGCGCTAAGAGTTCAAAAGAAGAGACCATAACAAATAAGTAAACTTCTTACCCATGCGAAGCAATGCAGGGTTCACCAGAAATTGTCAACTCGTATGCTCTAGTTAACGAAATCCTCACCAACGTCACTTGTTGTCTCTGAAAAATAATGGAGAGTGAGTCGCTATCTCAGTGAGTGATAACACTTAGCCACAAACTTTTTTATTGGGGACAAGTCAAAAAACATGCTAGTAAGTTAATAAGAAAATATCATGAAATAAAATGTTCTTTGAGAAACAGTAACAATAATCACTCTTGTCTGTTTCATGTAAGCATAAATCAATTAACCATTTGATAATAAAATCTGTAGATACTATCATATCAAATCTTATGTTTTGGGAAGGTTTTCAATAATGAATCATTTAATCGGTATGGCTCCCTACCTTGAGAGATAGCGAATTTCTATGAACCCTTCGTAAAAGAATCAAATATTTCGGTAGGTTCTTGTTCAGGGAAAATCAATAGTTATATTCTAGTATTACCTTTTTTCTAGCAAGGGCTATAATGGTAATATATAAATACAAGGTGCACCAGATCTAACGAACCTGTCGTTATGGGATCTAGTAAAGTCTACTCCCCATTTATAGTTCTCTTTCTAAACAATAAGTACTCGTAAAGAAATTATATTTTTAGCATAGTACAGGGTATTTAAATTCTCATTAAATCATGTTCTTTTGTTTTGGCAATAGAAATCATATCTCAAGTAATAATAACACATCTAATAATAGTAAGAACATCTAAAATATCGATAAACATCTCAAATATATGTTTCAACATCATATCAAGTAAAAGACTTGTCTCATGTGTATTTTTAAAGCATTCTATAATATAATTTACTTTTAGAATCATATATAAACCATGAAAGTTATGAAAACACAAATTGCAGTAAGCTTACTACTCCAAGTACTCTTGTCGGAATGCCAAACTCGTCACCTCAAGCAATTAGTGTAACTTCCTTCAGTTAATCTATAATCACATCATATCGATCTCTCTCAAGTAATAATAACACATCTAATAAATGTGAGAACATCTAAAATATCGATAAACATCTCAAATATATGTTTCGATATCATATCAAATAAAAGACTTATCTCATATGTAATTCTAAAGAATTTTGTAATACAATTTTCTTTCAGAATCATATATAAACCATGCAAGTTATGAAAGAACAAATTACGGTAAGGTTACTACTTATAGTACTCTTGTCGGAATATCAAACTCGTCATCTCAAGCAATCAGTGTGACTTCCTTCAATTAATCTATAATCGCATCATATTGATCTCATGTTAATTTTCTTGTTTAAGCTAATTCATAACTAATTGAAAATTCCCAACCCTTGGGATTTCATGTTTAACCATCAATGTCGAATTATATTTACTCATGCTATAAGTAATTTAACTATGCAAAATCTACTAATTTCAGCTAATTCATATAATTTATTCGTCCAATTCATACCCAAATTTGTCTAAATTTATGCTTAAAATAAATTAAAATAACCTTCCTGTCCATTCTATTTTTTTGGTATATGCCGAAATATAAGAGTTTATACTCCAATCTTCTAATGTACTCACTCAGTTCAAGAGAATTTAATAAATTCCTTCATTTTTTTTAACCTTTGATTCTTGAACTCTCAACTCCAGTTCGATAGTCATGGGTTATATGAATCAAATCTTTAAGCTAGGTTGAGAAACTTACCTTTTTCTTCTTCTCTCTTGAATTTTTTATCAAAATCTTGAATTCTCTCCTCTTCATGCTCCTTCTCTGAAAAGGAATAACAGAACCTTACGTTTTTTTCAATTCCAGAAGTCATCAACTAAAAGAATCCACTTTGCTTATATAATTTTCTTGTTTTGTGCCCTTATGTTCGTAGATAATGGGCTGAGGCCCACTGGGAGCTATTATTTCTTCTTTTTTTATTTGCAATTTATTTTTGTCTCTTTTTTTAAATTGCTTAAATATCATTTAATTATTATGGGGTATTACACTCTAAAAAACTATAAATATGCATGAATCTTCTATTGATAAAATAAAATGATTCAAAAATATATGAAACTTCCCGCCTTTTTCTCGGGTAACCACTTCGCAAATTCATTTCAAAAACGTAAGAAACAGCTTCTACATGAAAAGCAATTGCATGATTTGATAAGAGTAATCCAATGGTATCACTCGATCTTCCTACATAACTTATATATTATTCATTTTTTAGGTGAAAATTTTTACTCTGTTTCTGCAGCACCAGAATTTCACCGAAATGATCGACTTCAACAGCAGCACCGACTGAAGGACTCGATCTACACCGGAGTTTGGAAAAGGCAAGTCTTAACCTGATTAGATACTACGTAATTAATAATTTAATGAATGAAAATTGAATTGCTATTTTGCTACTAATAACTTCGATAGAACTTGTAAAAATAATAAACAATTTTTCGACAACTTCGCAACCATTAAAGCCAATTAAGATAAATAATGTAACTTAATTAATTTATTAGCTGGTGCCTCTATGCATGATTAGATTTTTTTTAACCCTGCATCTTATGCATTCTGAAAATAAATTGTGCCTTTCTGGCATAATACTTCGCATCCGTTAAAGCTAATTAAGCTAATTAATGTAAAATTAAATTCATAAATGGCAACATAAATTCGTTAATTTGTGTCTTAATGCATGTTTAAGGAATTTATATTGCCACAAGGCATAATTTATGAAATTGAAAATCGTAGACTGTTGGAATAATTTTATAACTTAAGGCGTAACTTGTGAATTAGAACATAAGCCTGAACCGGCAGAATCTAATATCTAATTTATGCCTATGGGACATGATTTGATTTTTTTCATCCATAAACTCCCAATAATCTACATAAAATAGAGCCTCTGTGGAGTAATTTATCACTTAAGTAGTTGAAATATTGTCTTGGTGCATTAACATGTTACCTTAGACATAACTTCTGATTTGTTACCTTGAACATAATTTCTGAACGAGTTAAGACATAAATTTTAACCAATGAGAATTATTGCTTTCTTAATTCAGAAATAATCAAAAGCCATTGTAAAAAACTAAAAAAATAGAAATAAAAAATACAATTCTCATTAACATAAACATAAAAAAGAAACAATACATTTTAATTTTAAAAAATAAGAAATTGAAAAAAACATAGAAAAAAACTTGATCAAAGCACTGTGAAAAGAAAAAATAAACCATCATCACATGATTGCATAAGACGAAAATGCAGACTGTCTCCTTCCACGAGATTATTTTTACGAAAATAAAACTTCCACTCTTTACAGAGTCAATTGTGATACCAGGCTTTAAAATCATTTTGTAACTAGTTTATCTATCATAAAATAATACAAATGCATCACACATCATTTCTGGGAGGAAAGGGTTAATGAAAGTTGGAAATATCTTCAATAAAATTAAATTAATTAGTATTATTATAAATAAAATGCACAATAAGAATGAAATGAAGTAAAGAAATTCTAGGATGTTTGTCACAAACCAAATGGCCGTGACTGGCACCCACACTAACCCTCCGGTGGATGAACCAGCGAATCTCGATACTACCCCCAAAAAGAGACATACAAAAAGGTAAACTCTATCTTTAATTAGTGAAACAACTTCACATCATGAATCAATCAATTAAACCAACATTACAACGAAAAAATACCCAAGACCTTAAAGTCATTGCATAAGACGTCTGTTTCCACAACTAAGGAACTAAAACTAAAAATGAAATAAAGTGTTTGAGTGTCTGAAAGAAGGACATCTGCGATGAAGGAGTGATCTACGTCCTCATCTGTGCACCTTCTCAATCCACAAAAGCTGTTGGTTTATCGGTGAGGGCGCGAAGAACTACCGTACTTGAACTCAGCACTCAGAAAAGAATGCAGGGGTAGATTCAGTACATGACACAGTACTGGTAGGCATCATCGGTCGACCTTAAATAATATTGATAATTACAGCAATAGAGATATAAAAAGGATCCTCAAGTTTATACCGAAATACAAACCATTTTATGAACACTAGCTCTACTAAGGAATCAGTCGGCCTGCTCACTGGATTAGGCCTCTCACTGTAGCAGCCACTTGTCCGCTATAGCAGTCTCGGCACAACGGAAATGATTCCGCTGCAGCGGCACTGCGTAGGTAGTAGCTCAACGTGTTGCACCCTTCTCAGTTCATCCATCTCACAGTTCATTATACCAACAGTTAACATTTCACATACTCCATAAATCTATCAAACAACCATAATAACACAACAATCACAATAGCTATTAAGAACAACAAATCCTCAGTTACTCATAGCGACAACTACTCAATAACCACACAGGGTAACAAAGTAGCACATAGCATTAACATCATGCTCATTGTTATCTATTTGCATCATATTCATGATAATTTTTCATATTCTCGTAGCACGTTTCACATCCACCTTATGAACATAAATGAAATCACAAAAAATACACAAACAATAATACCAAGGGTAACAAGACGGGCACACGCCTCGACCATCTCCCCTTAACATTCAACCACACGAATCATGTACACACATGCCAGAGGTTCTTATTTGTTCCCATCCAGTCATGACATACACGGGACTTTAGAAATCTATGTATTGTGCCGGCATGGCACCCGCTCCCACTTACAAGCTCGTCCGGATGCTCCCCTCAGATATGTCAAGTGCATCATTGCTTCATATAGAAAGTCACAATCTACTTCATAAATAAGCCATCATCAATTAATTATTCTCTCATTAATGGAGTATTATAATTTTACTAACCATTCATCACAAGTAATTACATTAACATATATACACAATCTTTTAAACAAGTCATCACAATTCAATATCATATTTAGTTACATTTTTAAGATAAATTAACAGCAATGGACTCACATATCACGTAAATGACTGAAGACCGATCGTATATCAATATTGCACACTATCCATGACATTATATAGGTCTATCCCTATAAACCGTAACCTACCTCGATTACTCAAAATTATCGGTTTCGCTACTCTGCAGGAGCTTTGCCCTCCCTAAATGCTTCGAATTGTTCAAAATATATACATGCATAATCATTGGTTAATCACTCCTCGAGATAAGCCCTAATTCAATCAAACCCTTCTTTTTTTCAAGGCAATTTAATAGAAAACCCTTTCCTTCCACCTAGTTTTGGGTTCTGACCTTGTCTAACCCATCAACATTAATAACAGGGACCCTAAGAAGTAAACATTACTCAAATTTTCAAAAATCAATCCTCCCATTACTTCCTTACAATCTCAGCCCTAGTTCATCAACTTAAGGTTTTTCTCTATATAATTTCCACCATTAAAGGTCCACAAGAAATCTCGGATCAACACTATCGAAGTAGAGGTAGAAGGATTCTGATTCTTACCTTCGGAGAGTATTTCACTACTCTGGAGAATATTTCTATCCCTTAGCCCTTCTGAACGAGTTTCTGAGAATAATGGGGTAAAACCCCGTAATTTCTGCTTAAACCCACTTTTTGACTGTCGTTATCCGTTGGAGCAGTCACACTTCCGCTGCAGTTGTCCCGCTATAGTGACCACAGGATCGTTGTGGTGGTTCCCGTGGTTACTCCCTTATTTCGCCACAGGGGGACTCTGACAGTCACCACGATATCGCTGTAGAGGGAATCCCACCGCTGCAGCGGTCCCCCCGACCAGTAGCTACCTAAAAATACACAGTTCTATATTTAGTTTATTTCACCACCTTCTTATCTCCTCCTTAACCAGTTTTCGATGTTTTAGTCCTTTAACCATCTCGTAACGACGTTCAGGTCGTTACATCAGATATTAAAATACCATTTATCCCGTAACGATCTATACAAAAGTAGGAAGAATACATACTAGATTCTATAAACAACTAGGGATATTTGACCCGCATATCATCCTCAGTCTCCCAAGTGGCTTCTTCCACCGAATGGTCCTTCCACTAGACTTTTACTATTGGAATCTCCTTGGACCTCAGATTCGAACCTCTATGGACAATATCGCTATAGGTTCATCCTCATAGGAAAAGTTCTCATCCAGCAGCATAGAGTCCCACTTGATGATATACGTTCCATCCCCATGGAACATTTTCAGCATAGACACATGAAATCTCAAATGCACTCCAGACAATCCCGGCGGCAATGCCAGCTTATAAGCCACTTCCCCCACACGTTGAAGTATTTCAAATGGCTCGATATACCTCAGGCTAAGCTTGCTCTGCTTTCCAAACTTCATTGCCCCCTTCATGGGGACACCTTCAGCAGCACTTACTCCCCTTCTTGGAACTCCATGTCCCTGAATTTCTTATTTGCGTATTACTTCTGCCTACTGTAAGATGCTACCTGTAATACCCCAAAAACCCTAACATCGGACCCAGGAGTTGAAACAAAGAAAATAAAATTTTCTGCACTGGGTCATAAAATGAGTCGTCCGGTGACCCGTCAGGAACACCACAAGTCGTTAAGTGACCCGTGGGGAGGGGTTTGGCCAAGGTTGGAATTTTCATATTTGGGGTGAGCATGGGTGTGACCATGATTCGTGGTCAGCACCATGATTCGTTAGGTCAACTGTGGTCAAGGGTGGTTTGAAGGATGAAGGAAAATGGGCAGTGTACCTAATAGGTCATCACCATGAATCGTCGAGTACACTACGAGTCGTGGAGTTCCCCTTGGTGACCAAGGAAGGCAAGTTTCCAATGCTGACGACGAAAGGTGACCACGAGTTGTAGACAGGGACAACGAGTCATCCAGTCCCTTGTGGGGACTGGCAGTGTGTTTTTTCCTGCGAATTTATTAAGGACTTTTTCATAATTCCTAAGTTTCTAAGACCTAAACTACGTCATTTTAAGCTCAGAATAGTGTGTTTTAAGAAGGTTTACTTCATTCTATGCCTATTCTAATTCATGCATGCAAGCTTAAAGTTTTAAGACGTGATCAAGCCTAGTCTTCTCAAAGTTCTTCATCAATTCTCTTTGGGCAATCAAGGAAGTTGTGAAATCAAATTTTTTTTTAGGTATGTAAGGCTATGAATGGATGCAATAGTCCACACCCATGCCCAATTCTCTCTCAATTCATGAAGATTCAAATTGATGAATCTATGGAATTTTTACCCAATTTGTGAATTCTCTAAGTTTCAATCATGGTCATGATCTAAGCATGTTTCCAATGTTGAATTATGATAAATGGGCATATTTTAAAATGTTTTAAATTATAAATTATGTTTTCAAGTTTCTAAATTATGATGCCCATCCATGAATGTTCATGAAAGTTGAGATCTATGAAACATGTATTCAATCATGATGAGATGTTTATGCGAAAAGTATGTTTCCAAATGACCCATTTCTATGTTCATGTTTTCAAAGAGAATCAGAGAGCCCGAGTGAGCCAGTTCGTGCATGGGGTAGCAGACTACCTATTCAAGGATTGTCGGACCATGATGCTTCATCAGGATATCGACTTTGCTCAGATAGTTCTGTATGCCCAACAGATAGAGGCGGTGCAAATGAGTGAGAGGGAGAGAGACGCCAAGAAGGCCAAGACTAATAGCTTCGGATTCTCCCAGTAGAGACCTAGTGGGCACCATCAACCATCCCATCAGAGATCTTAAGCCCCAGCGCCTTCGCTATGAGTGTTCCATCTAGATCTAGGCGTGATCAGAGAGAACGAGCATCAGGCTCTAGAGGCCAGAGTAGAAGACCCACAAAGACCATCCCTCCATAGTGTAGTAGATGTGCCGGAGACACGTGCACTAGTGCATAGCAGGTTTAGGTGCTTGTTTCGGGTGCGGAAATCCCAAACATATACTTAGAGATTGCCCAGCGGCCAGACAGGGTCATGATAGGGGCCGAGGCCCAGCCTCCATTTCAGCAGCTCCATCAGCACGCCCAGCCCAGCAGGGGGCATCTTCTAGTACGGGTGGTGGTCAACGTCAAAATAGATTTTATGCCCTAGCATCCCGTCAGGAGTAGAAGGTCTATCGAGATGTAGTCACTAGTATGTTACGAGTATTCCACTGTGATGTATATGCATTGTTAGATCCAGGGGATACTTTGTCTTTTGTGACACCCTATGTTGATACTAGTTTCGGAGTCGGTCCCAAAATCTTATCAGACCCTTCTCAGTCTCTACTCTAGTCGTTGATTCAGTTATAGCTCAACGGATATATAGAAATCGCCCTGTCTTAGTTCTTCAAAAATTTACCTCAGCAGATTTAGTAGAGTTTTCCATGAACGATTTTGATGTTATCCTCAGCATGGATTCGTTTTTTGCATGTTAGGCCTCAGTCAATTGTAGAACCCGTGCAGTGAGTTCTCAGATTTCCGGGTAAACCAGTCTTAGAGTTGAAAGGTAGTTCAGTTGTACCTGTAGGTTGCTTCATTTCCTACCAAAAGGCTAGAAAGATGATTTCTAAGGGTTGCGTGTACCATCTAGTTAGGGTTAAGGAAGCTACGTCTGAAACCCCAACTATCCAGTCAGTTCCTATAGTGTATGAGTATCCAGAAGTGTTTCCGAATGATTTACTAGGAATTCCTCCCGAATGGGAGATCGATTTTTGTATTGACCTTCTTCCCGATATGTAGCCTACATTTATTCCTCCCTACAAAATGGCTCCAGTTGAGCAAAAGGATTTGAAGGAGTAGTTGAAGGATCTCTTAGACAAGGGTTTCATCAGACCTATCAAATCCCTATGGGGTGCACCAGTTCTTTTTGTCCGCAAAAAGGATGGTTCTCTTCGTATGTGCATTGATTATCGGAAATTGAACAAAGTTACCATAAAGAACAGGTATCCTCTTCCCAGGATTGATGATTTGTTTGACCAACTTTAGGGTGCTAAGCGCTTTTCAAAGGTAGACCTCTGTTCTGGATACCATCAGCTCAGGGTTCGGGAGAGTGACATCCCGAAGACAGCCTTCAGGACTCGGTATGGTCACTATGAGTTTGTAGTTATGTATTTTGGACTAACAAATGCTCCTACAGCTTTTATGGACTTGATGAACACGGTGTTTAAGCCATACTTGGATTTGTTTGTGATTGTATTCATAGATGATATTCTTATATACTCTCAGAGTGAGAAAGAGCATGCCGCTCATTTAAGGGTGGTGCTACAAACTCTTAAGAATCGCCAGTTATACGCTAAGTTTAGCAAATGCGAGTTTTGGTTGAATCAATGGCAGTTTTGGGCCATGTGGTGTCAAGTGAGGGTGTGCAGGTGGACTCTCAAAAGATAGAAACGGTGGAGAATTGGCCTAGACCAGTGAGTCCTTCGTATATTAGGATTTTCTTGGGTTTAGCTGGTTATAATCAGAGGTTTGTTGAGGGGTTTTCATCTATTGCAGCACCGTTAACCAAGCTGACCAAAAATAAAGTGAAGTTCCAATGGTCGGAGGCTTGTGAGAGGAGTTTCCAAGAGTTGAAGACTTGATCACCTCAACGGCGGTGTTGACCCTACCTAAGGGTACCGATGGGTTTGTGGTATATTGTGATGCTTTGAGAATCGGCCCTGATTTATATTGATGCAGCACAGTAAGGCTATAGCATATGCTTCCAGGCAACTGAAGGTTCATGAAAAGAATTGCCCGACTCACGATCTAGAATTGGCAGTGGTAGTATTTTCCTTGAAGATTTGGATACACTATTTGTATGAAGTCCATGTGAATGTGTTTACAGACCACAAAATCCTACAGTACGTGTTCAGCCAAAAGGATTTGAATTTGCATCATAGAAGGGGGTTAGAGCTTTTGAAGGATTATGACATGAGTGTTCTCTATCATCTCAGCAAGGCAAATGGGTGGCAGACGTTCTTATCAGGCTTTCTATGGAGAGTGTCCCATATAAAATAAGAGAGAAAGGAGTTGGTGAAGGATGTACATCATCTTGCACGGTTGGGAGTTCGTTTGGTTGACTCGACAAATGGTGGGTCATCATTTAGAATGGATCAAAATCATCTTTGGTGACCGATGTTAAAGCTAGGCAAGATGAGGATCCTATTTTGTTGAAACTGAAAGAAGCAATTCGGAATCAGAAGGTCGAGGTTTTCTCCCAAGGGGGAGATGGTGTGCTCTGATATCAAGGTCGTTTGTGTGTATCGAATGTTCGTAACTTGAGGGATCGGATGTTGCATGAAACTCATGGTTCCAGATACTCTATACATCTAGGTGCCACCAAGATGTACCGTGACCTACGAAAAGTCTATTGGTGGAATGGCATGAAGAAGGACATAGTAGAATTCGTGTCTAAGTGTCAAAATTGTCAACAGGTGAAGGTTGAGCATTAAAGACCTAGAGGTGTGCTTCAAGATATTAGCAATCCTACTTGAAAGTGGGAGGAAATCAATATGGACTTTATTACAAGTTTTTCTCGCACTCGTCGACAGTATGACTCTATTTGGGTGGTTGTGGACAGGTTGACTAAGGCAGCTTATTTCTTACCGGTCAAAACTACCGATTGAGTGGAGGATTATGCTAAGTTGTACATTTGGGAGCTAGTTTGGTTGCATGGAGTGACCTTGTCCATCATATCAGATATATGTACTCAATTTACCTCCAAGTTTTGGAAGTCGTTTCAAAAGGGACTTGGTACTCAAGTCAAGCTTAGCACAGCATTTCACTCGCAGACAGATGGTCAGGCCGAGCAGACCATTCATACCCTTGAGGATATGTTGAGAGCATGTGTAATTGATTTCAAGGGTAGTTGGGATGATCATTTGCCTCTCATTGAGTTTGCATATAACAACAGCTACCATTTTAGTATTCAGATGGCTCTGTTTGAGGCTCTCTACGGGTGGAGATGTAGATCGGCTATTAGTTGGTTTGAAGTCAGTGAAGCTGCGATGATAGGATCAAATTCGGTCCATGAGTCTATGGAGAAAGTTCAACTTCTAAAGGATAGGTTGAAAGCATCTCAGTGTCTCCAAAAGTCCTATGCGGATTTGAGAAGATGAGAACTTGAGTTTGAAGTCGATGATTTGGTGTTTCTGAAGGTGTCTCCCATGAAGGGAGTGATGAGATTTGAAAAGAAAGGGAAACTTAGTCCCTGTTATGTTGGCCCGTACCGGATTGTGAGACGGGTTGGCAAGGTAGCATATGAGTTGGAGTTGCCCTCTGAATTAGCTTCAGTCCATCCAGTTTTTCATGTATCGCTCTTAAAGAAGTGCTTGGGTGACCCAGCTCTAGTTGTTCCGGTGGAGAGTGTAGGTGTAAAGTACAACCTAGTTATAAGGAGGTTCCGGTGGAAATTCTGGATCATCAAGTTCGAAAGCTAAGAAACAAAGAAGTAGCTTCAGTTAAGGTTTTATGGAGGAATCAGCATGTTGAGGGATCTATGTGGAAAACCGAAGCAGATATGATGGCTAAATCCCCGCATTTATTCCCTTCCGGCTCAGTTCCAGCTTGAGGCATCAGTTTCCTCCCTAATACTCTATTCAATTTCATGTTCAGCTCATGTACACCAGTTTCTTTCATGTTATCAAATGTATATGTGATTCAGGAATTCAGTTCAGTCACATAGTTCAATTCAGAGTCAGTCACTCCGTCAGTTTTCGATCTATATGATAGTATTTGAGTATGATGATTGCATACAAGAACCTTAACAGCCCCCATAAGCCGTAAGGTACCAACCAGCACACAATCTATATACCCCTACCCAGGTCTTACCATCCACCTAGTAACTATGAGCATCCAGTCGGCCCCCTAGGTATGCAAATTGGGCTCGCTGGGCCCCTGATATAGCTGTATCTGAGTCTGGAGGACTCCTGAAATATGAAATATGAAATCTGTAATCTGAAAACTGTAATCTGCACCTCGAGCGGAAGCACTCGACAGGGGGTGTGGTATAGTGTTGATTAGCCTGCTATAGGAAATCTGCATCCCATCTTCGTCCGCTGGCGGACGGCATGCCACTCCGTAGAGCGACGTATCCTCACCCTCTAGCGGGCGAGTCGACACAGCTATTAACCCTGGGGCGGTTAAGGAAGCTCTAAGGGTGCCCAACATAGAACAATCATATCTCCACAGATAGCAATAAGCACATGTAATATATATACTGAATCTGATACTAAAATATACTGAATTTGTAATAATATTTCTGGAATATTCTGCTGGGACTTATACTGTTTTACTGAATTTCATACTGAACACTGTATTACATTTCTAACATGCTTACTAAATTTCATACTGAACATAATATACGACTTCTGAAACACTCTACTGAAATTCGTACTATTTTGCTATACTAGAACTACTAGCTTTCCGAGAGAAACTAGCTTTACATACCTCAGTTGCCGACTTCTTGACTAACTGGCATAACTCGGCCAATATCCAGCTATTTCTTCCAACTGCATTCATATTCATAGCAAATAAAACTAAATTCATCAATATTCTGGAAGAAAACACTACTTTGAATATATATACTGCCCAAACTTTGACTTATCGAAAAACAGCCGAAAACTCGCTATTTCTCGGAAGTCCAGAAGGGAGAAATACTCACGTTAGGGCTAGGAGTATATTGACACTGATTTGGAGCAATTCGACTTAACTTAGCTCGATAGGACGACGATTCGCTGGCCTAATTTCATGAAACTAACTTCATAAGAATGCTCCCTGCAGCTTTATACTTCGCTACCCGAAGTTAATTTGAGTTTGGATCGCGTTTAACAGCGTAAACAGAAGAAATTTTAATGGAAACCTTCGTCCTCTCTGTTTCTCTACTGTTCTCTGGTTTACTCACTGGAAATATTGATAATTATCACTTAAAAACCGAAGTGGGGTCTTATATACTTGGGGCCTTTAAGTCGCATTTGTCGAATGCGATTTATAAGTCACATTTGTCGAATGCGATTTATAAGTTGCATTTTCGTTGCGACATTCCGACTTGGCACTTGTCCGGTCTATCCCCAAGCCCTTTTTTCTAAAACGTATGGCATTTCAAAACTCTTAACCAACATGCGAATAGGCCATCTAAATGTCAAGAATTTACGGGGTGTAACATCCTCCCCCCCTTAAGAACATTCATCCTCGAATGTAAACTCCTGCTCACAGGAATCTCAACTTACTCAACTTATTCTCGAAAAATTTTGGCAGAGTTTCCCCTGTAATATGGACTACCTCAAAAATCCTGAAACGCAGAAAAGTCCAATACAGGTATTCCACACAATACTATAGTATTCATCACGCAATAGACTTGAGTCAACTATTTCATTTATACATATAAATATAAGGCAACTCATAAAACAACAATACTAACGTACCTATGGCTGATTAAGTCTGAAATAACTGAGGATATCTGACTTTCATATCTTCCTCGACTTCCCAAGTCATTTCCTCTCGGTTCCTGTTATGCCATAATACCTTGACAGAAGCAACATCTTTAGCTCTTAATCTGCGAATCTGCCGGTCTAGTATGGCTACTGGAACTTCTTCATAAGCCAGCTCCTCCGTAACCTGGACATCCTGAACTGGGACAACTCTGGAGGGGTCTCCTATACACTTCCTCAGCATGGACACGTGGAAAAATGGGTGAACAGACTCTAATTCTAGAGGTAAGTTCAACTTGTATGCCACTTGGCCTATTCTCCGGCGAATCTGATAAGGCCCAACAAATCTCGGGCTGAGCTTGCCTTTCTTGCCGAATCTCATCACCCCTTTCATTGGAGATACTTTCAAGAATACCTAGTCATTCACATTAAATTCCAAGTTTCTGCGTCGCACATCAGCATACGATTTATGGAGGCTCTGAGCAGTCAGTAGGCGTTCTCTGATAAGCTTTACCTTTTCCTCTGACTGATGAATAATATCCGGCCCAATTAGTGCTGTCTCTCTTACTTCAAACCAGCCAACTGGCGATCTGCACTTTCGCCCATACAATGCCTCATAAAGCGCCATATGGGTAGTTGAATGGTAAATGTTATTATAAGCGAACTCAATAAGTGGTAAGTGCTCATCCCAGCTACCTCCAAAGTCCAACACACACGCTCGCAACATATCCTCGAGCGTCTGAATAGTGCATTCTGCCTGCCCATCTGTCTGAGGGTGAAAAGTTGTGCTTAGGTTAATTTTTGTTCCCAGGCCTCTCTGAAATGATTGAAAAAATTTGGCTGTAAATTGTGCCCCTCTATCAGAGATAATGGACACTGGAATACCGTGCAGTCTAACTATTTCTCTGATATAAAACTCAGCATAATCTTCGGCAGAGAAAGTAGCCCTTACTGGCAGAAAATGGGTTGATTTTGTCAGTCTATCAACAATTACCCATATCGAGTCATTTCTATGCCTGGTACGGGGTAATCCTGCTACAAAATCCATATTTACTGCTTCCCACTTCCAAAGAGGCATAGCTATGTCTTGAGTCAATCCACCTAGTTTCTGGTGTTCAGCTTTTACTTGCTGGCAGTTAGGACACTGGGCTACGAATTCTGCTATTTCCCTCTTCATACCTGGCCATCAGTAGATTTTTTTAATATCGTGGTACATTTTCGTCGCGCCTGGATGGAGAGAATAGCGGGCGTAATGTACCTCTCCCATAATCTGCTGACGAAGCCCTGTAACGTTTGGAACACAAAGGTGGCCCTTACATCGCAACACTTCATCCTCAGTAACCTGAAAATCCAGCATTTTTCCTTGTTGAACTCTGTCTTTAAGCTGAATCAGGTCAGGATCTTCATACTGTCGTTCCTTTACCTCCACAACTAATGACGACACAGCAGTGTTCTGAATTACCGCTCTGTTGTCCTCTATTTCTGCTACACGAACGGCTAAACTGGCTAACTGGTGTATTTCTCGAGCCAATTCCTACTGCTCGGGCTGCAAGTACGCCAAACTCCCCATAGACTTACGGATAAGGGCATCTGCTACTACATTGGCTCTTCCTGGGTGATACAGAATATTTACATCATAATCTTTCAACAGCTCTAACCAGCGACGCTGCCGCAAATTCAACTCCCTCGAAGTGAAGATATACTGTAGGCTCTTATGATCAGTGAAAATATCCACATGGACTCCATACAAGTAATGTCTCCATATCTTTAGGGCGTGGATCACTTCAGCTAGTTCCAGGTCATGGGTAGGATAATTCTTTTCGTGTTTCCTCAACTGTCTTGAAGCATAAGCAATTATTTTACCATGCTGCATCAACACACATCCTAACCCAACACTCGAAGCATCACAATAAACTGCATAACCAATTGTACCTTCTGGCAATGCTAACACTGGGGCGGAGGTTAACCTGTCTTTCAATTCCTGGAAACTCTGCTCACATGCCTCCGTCCACTCAAACTTTACTGCTTTTTGCGTCAGCTTAGTTAGAGGTGCCGCTATGGTGTAGAATCCCTCAACAAATCTTCTGTAGTACCCTGCTAATCCCAAAAAACTACGTACTTCGGTCGGAGTGGTAGGTCTGGGCCATGTTTTTATTTCTTCTATTTTCTATGTATCTACCTGTATACCAGCATCCGACACGATATGACCCAAAAAGGCTACTGAATTCAGCAAAAATTCACATTTAGAGAACTTGGCATACAAGTGACGGTCTCTGAGAATCTGGAGCACTGTCCGCAAATGATCCTGGGGGTCTGCCTCTGAGTGAGAATACACCAGAATATCATCAATAAACACTATCACGAACAAGTCCAGGTATGGTCTAAAAATGTTGTTCATCAGGTCCAAAAACATGACTGGAGCATTCGTCAGCCCAAAGGACATGACTAAGAATTCAAAATGGTCGTATCTGTTCCTAAAGGCAGTCTTTGGAGTGTCCCTTTCACGAACTCGAACCTGATGATATCCAGACCTTAAGTCAATTTTGGAGAAATATCTAGCTCCCTGTAACTGATCAAACAAATCATCTATCCTAGGAAGCGGATACTTATTCTTGACAGTAACTTTATTCAGTTGTCGATAGTCTATACACATGCAAAGGGAACCATCCTTCTTTCTTACAAACAGAACTGGCGCACCCCAAGGTGAAGTACTCAGCCTAATAAAGCCCTTTAATTCTCTGAGTTCAGCAGGAGCCATGCGATAAGGGGGAATTGATATGGGATGAGTGTCTGGCAATAAATCAATTGCAAAGTCTGTTTTCCTTTTTGGGGGAATACTAGGTAGCTCATCTGGGAATACATCGGGGAATTCATTAACCACTGGAACAAACTGGAGAGTCGAAGGCTCTACCCGAACATCCTGAACTCTGACAATGTGGTAAATGCACCCCTTGGCTCAACTTTCTCGCCCGAAGATAGGAAATAAACCTACCTTTTGGCATAGTTGTACTGCCCTTCCACTCTCGTACTTCCTCCCCTCGAAAGTGGAATCGGACCATCTTGGTCCAGCATTCTACATTGGAATAGCATGGAGCTAACCAATCCATACCCATAATGGCATCAAAATCAACCATTTCTAACTCTACCAAATATGTTGTTGTCTGACGATTAGCAACCTCTACTGTACACCCTCGATAAACCCTTCTGCCTATAATAGAGTCACCGACTAGTGTAGATACTGAAAAGGGTTGCCGAAGTAATTCTAGTACAATACTGAACTTTCTAGCCACTAATGGGGTAACATAGGACAAGGTAGATCCCGGATCGATTAATACATAAGCAAGTTGAGAGCAAATAGTCATCATACCTGTCACAACATCTGGAGACGCCTCTGAATCTTATCTCCCTGGTAATGCATAGGTACGGCTTGGGCCCGTACCTAAACTAGAGTTCCCTGATCTAACTCGGCCTCTGCCTGCTGAAACTAAAGGTCTGCACCCTACCAGGGCTGCTAGAGCTCGCGGCCCTGCTGATGCCCTGTCATGTCTATCCCAATCACCCTGACCCCTGGCTGGACAATCTCTCATCATATGACCCTCCTGTTCGCATATATAACACCCTGTGGAGCCATATCTGCAAGTTCCAGAGTGGCGTCGGCTGCAAATAAGGCAAAGTAGTGGTGTATGCCTACTCTATTCTGCCCTCCTCTGCTGGGGTGAATCTACTGTTCGAGAACTTTCGCCCGACTCTGACTATCCTCGGCGACTAAATCTACCCCTCTACTGCTGTGATGGAGGCGGGGATCTAGATGGCCTATCTAACAACCGTGGCCTAGGCCCTCTCCAAATCTCCCCCTATAACTCATCTGACCTGTCCCTACGGCACTATTCCTAACTTGTTCGTCTGCTATCCTATTGCCGCTGTCTGAGGCCCTCAATAGTCTGAGCAAAAGTCTGTACTCGAGCAATATCCATATCTTCCCGCAAAGTACCTGTCATACAGACCTCAATATACTCTGGGTTCAGCCCCATAATAAACCGGTGGACTCTGGATGGCATGGTGTCTACAAAGGCTGGAGCATATCGGGCCAAAGAATCGAACTGCAGGGCGTATTCTCGAACATTCATCGCCCCCTGCTCTAGGTGTAAAAACTGGTCCATCTGGGCCTGTCTGATCTATCATCATAGATAACGGTCTAGGAAAGCCTTTGAAAAGCTGGACTAGGTCGGAGGGGCAACATCTCTCCCTCTAGACCTTTCCCAACTCTCATACCACAACACAGCAATATCCCTCAATCGGAATACCGCCAATTCGACCGACTCTGCAGATGTAATATGCATTACTTGGAAGATCCTTTTCATCTGATCCAGAAAGTCCTTGGGGTCCTCTGTTCGATCTGTCCTGGTAAACTGTGGGGGACCTAGTGCCAGGAATTCTCGGACTCGAGAACTACCAGGCCCACCTGATGATTCTGTCGCTATAGGTGGCATTGACTGGCGCTGAGTAGCCATCATTTGCGCTAACATAACTATTGCACTCCTGACCTCCTAATCATATGTTGTAGGTATAGGAACTGCCGAAGGTGGTGCCGTTCCAAGCGGCTCCTCATGTAATGGTGACTGCTGGGAAGGTCGAGATGATGCCTCCGTATCGCCCTCAGATCGGGCTGATTCTAATCGAGGTTGAGGCATCCTGCTGGTACCCTCTCCTGCTGCTATATCCAATCTCCTGCCTGTCGTAGGATGTCGCTAATCTGACATTTTATCTGTAAACAAAGAGTATGACAAGCTTAGGGACTCAACCCTAGACTGTACCGCTCTATAACACGACTGAATAGGAAGAAAGAGTAACCATCCTATTATGCCTTGTAGCCTCCTGCCTATAGTATGTGGTGCACAACACATCCATAGACAAGACTCTACTTAGCACGGCTTGCAGACTCCCTGGGATACGACCTGCTCTGATACCAAGTTTGTCACGCCCCGCCTTGGGAGGCATGATTGGCACCTAGTGCCCTACTAAGACCTGGACTACTGGACTACTGAGCCTAAGCACTTCTGGTGCCAGGCTGGCTCTAACTCTGGGTTCGTGGAACCAACGGGCTATATAACGGCTGTAAATACAGCCTCCGGCCGACTAGGCCTATAGCCACTTGTAAGACAACAACAGCTAACCAGAACAGTAGTAGTATAAAGGAACCTATGCTGACTTACAAGGCCACCATGCTGACTAGTTTCACTGAAACGCTGAATCAAATGCTAAACTACTCTATGACCGGCAAGGTCACCAACTATTAACTGAATAAGGCCCCACACCGCCATCATAAACAAACTAAAACATAGACAGGGCCTTATACGACCGGTACAACTAACCACAGGGAATATACAATCTGCAAGCCTCTAAGAATAATAAGATGGTCGGGATAGGGTCCCAGCCTACCCATACTGTACAAACAAAAAGAAAAGTAAACCTTTAGCTGTCAAGCTCCGGATGACAGGAGCTGAAGACTCTGTACGCTGGCTGGAACTATGAGGGATCTGCTCCTCATCTGTGAGTACCTACAGGCAAGTAATGCAACGCCCCAAAACGGGCATCAGTACCACTGGTACTGAGTATGCAAAGCAATAACTGAAAATAACTGAAAGCAAACAACAATACTGATAGATACTGAAGTAATAGGAGACGGGTTGAGACTGACTGAAAAGAGCGTAACTTTACTGAAGAGAGTAAGAGTCATACCTGATAACATAGCGGTATACTTTCTATTTATTAATAACTAACACAACATAGCATACAAGAACCTTACCAGCCTCCATAAGCCGTAAGGTACCAACCAGCACACAATCTATATACCCCTACCCAGGTCTTACCATCCACCTAGTAACTAAGAGCATCCAGCCAGCCCCTTGGGTATGCAACTTGGGCTCGATGGGCCCCTGATATAGTTGTATCTGAGTCCAGAGGACTCCTGAAATCCAAAATACGAAATCTGTAATCTGAAAACTGTAATCTGCACCCCAGGAAAGAGCGCCCGACAGGGGGTGTGGTATAGTGTTGATCAGCCTACTATGGGAAATCTGCATCCCATCTTCGTCCGCTGGCGGATGGCATGCCACTCCGTAGAGCGATGTATCCTCACCCTCTGGCGGGCGAGTCGACACAGCTATTAACCCTGGGGCGGTCAAGGAAGCTCTAAGGGTGCCCAACACAGAACAATCATATCTCCATAGATAGCAATAAGCACATGAAATATATATACTGGATCTGATAATAATATTTATGTCCTGGTTTCTGTTTTGAATCTCATATTGAAATGTACTGAATCTGATACTGAAATATACTGAATCTGTAATAATATTTCTGGAATATTCTGCTGGGACTTATACTGTTTTACTGAATTTCGTGCTGAACACTATATTACATTTCTAACATGCTTACTAAATTTCATACTGAACATAATATACGACTTCTAAAACATTCTACTGAAATTCGTACTATTTTTCTATACTAGAACTACTAGCTTGCCGAGAGAAATTGGCTTTACATACCTCAGTTGCCGACTTCTTGACTAACTGGCGTAACTCGGCCAATATCCAGCTATTTCTTCCAACTGCATTCATATTCATAGCAAATAAAACTAAATTCATCAATATTCTGGAAGAAAACACTACTTTGAATATATATACTGCCCAAACTTTGACTTATCGAAAAGCTGCCGAAAACTCGCTATTTCTCGAAAGTCCAGAAGGGAGAAATACTCACTTTAGGGCTAGGAGTATATTGACACTAATTTGGAGCAATTCCACTTACCTTAGCTCGGTAGGACGACGATTCGCTGGCCGAATTTCACGAAACTAACTCCGTAGGAATGCTCCCTGCAGCTTTATACTTCGCTACCCGAAGTTAATTTGAGTTTGGACCGCGTTTAACAACGTAAATGGAAGGAATTTTAATGGAAACCTTCGTCTTCTCTGTTTCTCTACTGTTATCTGGTTTACTCACTGGAAATATTGATAATTATCACTTAAAAACCGTAAACCGAAGTGGGGGCTTATCGCATTTGTCGAATGTGATTTATAAGTCGCATTTGTCGAATGCGATTTATAAGTCGCATTTGCCTTGCGACATTTCGACTTGGCTCTTGTCTGGTCTCTCCCCGGGACCTTTTTCTAGCACGTATGAAATTCTAAAACTCTTAACCAACATGCGAATAGGCCATCGAAATGTCAAGAATTTACGGGGTATAACAGGTATGATCTAAGCATGTTTCCAATGTTGAATTATGATAAATGGGCATATTTTAAAATGTTTTAAATTATAAGTTATGCTTTCAAGTTTCTAAATTATGATGTCCATCCATGAATATTCATAAAAGTTGAGATCTATGAAATATGTAGTCAATCATGATGAGATGTTTATGAGAAAAGTATGTTTCAAAATTACCCATGTCTATGTTCATGTTTTCAAAGTGAATCAAGTTGATTTCAAGCATGTGTAAGTATTGGACAAGCCCATATAATCAAGTATGTTTCATGATTTATTTAAATTTCATGTATCAGCTTACTACATGGATTTTGGAGTCTAGACTCCCACTATTTTCAGCTTGTGGAATGGATTGATCCAAGGCTCCTAATGTTATGATTTCAAATTTATGTATACATGTTATGAGTCAGCTTCATCACTAGACGATGGTTCAGCTTCGTTGAAAAATGATGGAGAGCATATGCATGTTTTTGGGAGTAGTGTCTAGTACCGAGTAGGCTAAGGGTCAGTCAACTCTATACCTCAGAACTACGCGCTAATATAGGTATGATCATATTATTTGGGACCTCCTTGTGAGCTTCCCCTTCCCCCGAGGGTCCTTCAGCTTGATATCGATATTATGGAAGCGTCCTTAGCCCTGGCAAAGATTTGGACGGCTCTACCCACTTGGGTATGATAGTCGGGACCACGTAAGCTCTATCATGGTATTGTTGGTTATACAACGAGTCTCCCATTATTCCTCATGATTTCAGTTATGCATGTTCATTAGTCATGATATTATGTTTTCAGAAGGTTTGACCCAATGTTTAGTTTTACTTATGATTATCAGTTTTCAACTTTGGGTCATTTGATTCAGTTATGATGTTCAGTTATGTTCAGACCATGATTTCTGAAAATAACATGCAAGCCCTACTCTCAGAATATTATATTGATTATGTTTTATAATATTCATGTTTTATGATTTTACTTACTCTTGTTTTACTTACCTTGCATACTCGGTACATTTCACGTACTGACCGCATATTCTATGTAGTATCATTTCATAATATAGGCTCCGATATCCAGCGCCGCTAGCCAGATTCCCAGCATTTGTACTTTCCGATCAAAGTTGGTGAGTCCTCATCTTTCAAGGGTCTTTCTTATCAGTTATGTTTCATATTTTTGGTATTCAGACTATAGTGAGTTAGTTGGGTCTTTTCCCATCAACTCGTCAGTATTAGAGGTTTTTCGAACATAGCATGTGTTCCTCTTTAGACTTATACTATGTATTCAGATGTTATGTTATGCTCAGACTTTCGCTATGTTAATTATGTTGATCTTCCGCCTTATTTGAATGACTGAGATGTTATGTTCATGTCATGGGTCGACTTGGAGCCTCTCAAGGTTTTTTATCCCGTGTCTTGATCCGAGCCTATGTTCGGGTCATGACACTACTAGACGGTCCTAAATTATTTAAACCTTTTCCAAGGACTCCTTTAACAAATCCGTCCCCCAAGACCTCACCTCAAACACATCAAACCACCCAATTGGAGACCCGCACTTTCTCCCATACAAGGCTTCAAAAGATTTCATATCAATGCTCGAGTGGTAGATATTGTTATAGACAAACTTTTTCAAGTGTAAGAATTTGTCCCAATGACTCCCGAAGTCTATCACGCACGCCCAAAGCTTGTCCTCAAAAACTTGAATAGTTTGTTCTGATTTCCCGTCTGTTGAGGATGGAAGGTTGTGCTCAAGTCTAACCTCGTACTCAACTCGGCCTGCAAAGTCCTCCAAAAATAGGAAGTAAACTGAGTGCCCCTGTCCGATACAATGGAAACAGGCATCCCATGTAACCGAATAACCTCCTTCACGTATTGCTTGGCTAATTTCTCTGTGTTGTAAGTCACCTGGACCGGCAAGAAATAAGAAGACTTGGTCAACCTTTCCACTATGATCCAAATTGAGTCAAACTTCCCCAAAGTCTTGGAAAGACCAACCACAAAGTTCATAGCTATCTTCTCCCATTTTCACTCAGGGATAGGTATTTGCTGAAGTACTCCTCCAGGATTTTGGTGCTTGTACTTCACCTGTTGACAATTTAAAAGTTGAGCCACTTAGTCCACAATATCTCGCTTCATCCTACGCCACCAATAATGTTTCTTTAGATTGTGGTACATCTTCGTGACTCCGGGGTGAATGGAGTACCTTGAGTTGTGAGCTTCTGCCAAGAGAGTTTTAATTAGCTCACCAACTCGGGGAACACACACACACCCCTTTATTCCCAAGACCCCTTCATCATCTACCACTGCTTCCTTGGCCTCTCCATACAAGACTTTGTCTTTGATCTTCCCCAGCTTTTCATCTTCAAATTGTCTAGTTTTGATTTCCTATAACAGTGAGGATTTAGCCTCCAGGTTGGCTAACACTCCACTAGTTCGGTCAGCGACAATCTCACTAAGTTGTTTGCCAAGGTCTGGACTTCCCTAGCCATTGGTCGTTAAGTAGCCTCCAAGCAAGCCAGACTACCCATGCTCACCATCTTCCTACTCAATGCGTCTGCCACCACATTGGCCTTTCCTAGGTGGTACAAGATGGTGATGTCATGATCGTTAAGCAACTCCATCCATTCCTCTACCTCATATTGATATCTTTCTAGGAGAATACATACTGTAAGCTGCGATGATCTGTGAACACCTCACATCGAGCTCCATATTGATAGTGCCGCCAAATTTTTAGTGTGAACATCACCGCTGCTAACTCTAGATTATGCACGGGGTAGTTTTTTTCATGCACCTTTAGCTGTCTCGAGGCATACGCAATAACCTGTCCTTCATGCATCAATACAACACCCAATCCAGACCGTGAGGCATCACAATACACAACACAATCTTTACCTTCCATGGGTAACACTAGAATAGGTGTTGTGGTTAGCAGAGTCTTGAGTTTCTGAAAGCTCGCTTCACATTCCTCTGACCACTAGAAGGGCACATCCTTTTATGTCAACCTGGTCAATGCTGAAGCGATGGAGGTGAATCCCTTCATGAACCAGTGGTAGTAACTGGCCAGCCCAAAAAAACTCTGGATTTCTGTCACATTAGTTTGCCTTGCCCTGTTCCTAAACGCCTCCACCTTCTGTGGATCAACTCGGATTCCCTCCTTGGAAACCACATGTCCCAAAAAGGACACTGATTCCAACCAAAATTCACACTTGGTGAATTTGGCATACAACTACTTCTCCTTCAGCAATCCCAGCACAATCCTTAAATAATTTTCATGCTCCTGCTTGGTCTTAGAATACACCAAGATATCATCAATAAACACAACAATAAAGGAATCCACGTAGGGTTTGAAAATACCGTTCATTAGGCTCATGAACACGGCTGGAGCATTAGTGAGTCCAAACGACATGACCAGAAATTCATAATGCCCATACCTGGTCCGAAAAGCTATCTTAGGAATATCTTCAACCAGAATTTTCAACTGGTGATAACCTGGCCTCAAATCAATCTTGAAAATACAGTTGTTCCCTGTAACTGACCAAACAGATCATATTCGAGAAAGAGGGTACTTATTCCAAACAGTTGCCTTGTTCAACTGGCGGTAGTCGATGCACATCCACATATACTACCATCCTTCTTTTTTACAAACAGAACCACGGCATCCCACGGCACTCGATCTAATGAATCCTTTACTAAGTAAATCCTGCAACTATTCCTTGAGTTCTCTCAACTAAGTAGGTGCCATTCGATATAGAGGAATATAAATGGGTCGGGTTCCTGGTTCCAAGTCTATAAAAAAATCTATGTCACGATCCGGCGACGTGCCGGGAAAATCTGCGGGGAACAACTCTAAGAATTCACAAACAACCGGGACTGACTCTATGGAAGGACCCTTTGAACTAGTGTCCCGAACATGCACCAGATACGCTGCACAACCCTGCTCTATCAACTTAGTGGCATGAATATAAGAAATAAGT
This sequence comes from Datura wrightii, assembly GCA_035772735.1. Taxonomy (NCBI): domain Eukaryota; kingdom Viridiplantae; phylum Streptophyta; class Magnoliopsida; order Solanales; family Solanaceae; genus Datura; species Datura wrightii. The sequence continues at coordinate 49,249,609 of JASDFA010000019.1, forward strand.
TTCTTAGGAGCAAGCTATAATTCCCCTTCAACTCCAACCTAGACGACCCTGGACCCGATATGGTGACGGTCTTAACATAGCCTAGAATGTTATGGTAAGGGGACAACCAAATCATTCCCAAAATTATATCAAAATCAACCATATCTCAGATCACTAAGTCCGCCAGAGAGTCAAATCCATGAATTCAACAATGCAATCAGGAACAACCCTATCCACTAATATAGAACCCCCAACAGGAGTAGACACATGGATAGGAGTATTAAGCACATCGTACACAAGGTCACGACCCAAAACAAAATAAGTAGACACATAAGAGAATGCAGAGCCTGGGTCAAACAATGCAATAGCCATTCTATCAGCCACGAAGATCATATCTGTGATAACAGTGTCTGAAGCCTCTGCCTTCGATCTACCAGGAAAAGCATATAATGAGCCTGATTACCAGCCTGAGAACCTCCTCGGTTGGGATGTGCCAGCCCTCTACCTGTGTGGGTGCCACCCCTACCCCTACCTTGTTGAACACCACCTCTAATGGTTGGCTGACTATCTCATCCCAGCTGTGGACGATTTGGACTGAATTCACTACCTCCCCTCCCAGTTGGGGCCGAAGCTCGAGGAGCTGGGAGAGGAATAACTTGTCCGAACCTAGGGCACCATCTATGGATGTATCCATACTCAAGGCACTCATGGAAGACCTTCTCAATAACCGGTCTTCAAGCTGGAACAGAAGAAATAGGACGAGCCCCAAAATCAGAATGAACCATCTTAGTATCCTCAACTGCACTTGACAGTCGCAGAGCTGTCCTTGGTGGACCTCCGCCTGACACCTACATGGCAGACTGAATAGGGCGCCCAGAAAAACCCTGTGGTGCTGGAGCCTTCACATAAGAACCACTAAAAGAACCAACTCTCCGAGCCTTCTCGGCATTCCTCGCATAACCCTCCTACTTCACCCCTTCAACCGACTTCATGTACTCTACCACCTCCTGAAAAGTCTTACCCGAAGAGACCATCTGTAGAGCTGGTACCTGGAGACCTACATTCAGGCCTTTAACAAACTGTCTGATCCTCTCCTCCTTAGTGCGCAATAAGGGTAGAGCATATCTGTAGAAGGAGTGAAATCGAGCGTCATATGCAGCAACTGATGAGCTCCCCTGCTCAATGGTAGTGAACTCACCTTATCCCTAAAAGTGCAGGGAACATATTTCTCTAGGAATGTGGAGTAGAATTGGGTCCATGTCAACAGTGGTGACCCTTCTGGTTTGCACTCCATGAAATCCCTCCACCGGAGCTTTGCATCACCCATCAGTTGGAAGGTGACGAACTCAATACCGTACTTTTCCACCGCTCCCATCTTATGGAGCCTTTCGTGACAATCTATGATGAATTCATATGCATCCTCTGCCTCTATGTCGTAGAAGATGGGAGGCTTCATCTTGGTGAACCTCCAAAATAAGTCATGCTCTTCCCTTGTCATCACCAGCCTCGGAAACACCACAACCTTTGATACGTTATCAATCCGTGGGGCCACAGCAGTTGCATGCTGAATTCCTCACTGTTGTCCCGTTGTAGTTGTTGGCGCTGCCCCGGTGCTCACAAGGCCACTCAGAAGGTGGAGGACCTGAGATAGGACCTTTGAGGATGCTAGCACGGCAGGAGCTTCTCCCTGCGTCGGGACCCCGACCTCAACTGCCACTCGCTTCCACACTACTGGTGGAACGGGAGATGTAGACCTCTCCCTGACTGGAGTAGGAGCACGGTGCCTCCTCTAGCCGCAGCAGGTCTCCGGCCATGACCTCTGCCCCTTCCTCTATCGTGAACTGGGGCCACCACTGCTGGATCAGGTGTTGCTTCTCTGTTACCATTTGTGCATTTTCTTAGAAGGAAAGAAGAAAAGTTCTTAGATACCAATTGGAATCAAGTAATCGCACAAATTGAGAGAAGGAAGGAGTTTCCCTAAAGTCCTGCAGCCTCTCTAAAATAAGTTACAGGTGTCTCCGCATTGATCCTTGAGACTCTACTATATCCATCTTAGTGGAATGAGTTTAACGAACCTAAATCTCTGATACTAACTTTGACACAATCCAAATGGCCATGATTGGCACCGACACTAACCCTCCGGTGCGGGAACCAACAATGCCCAATACTACCCCCAAAAAGAGACATGCAAAAAGGTAAACGTTATCTTTAATTATTGAAGTAACTTCACATCATGAATCAATCACTTAAACCAATATTACAAAGAAAAAAATACTCAAGACCTGAAAGTCATTGCATAAGACATTTGTTTCTACAACTAAGGAACTAAAACTAAAAATGAAATAAAGTATTCGAATGTCTGAAAAAGGGACATTTGCGATGAAGGATTGATTTGCATCCTCATCTGCTCACCTTCTCAATCCATAAAAGTTGTTGGTTTACAAGTGAGGGCGTGAAGAACTGCCGGCTCAAACTTTGCACTCAGAAAAGAATGCAGGAGTAGGGTCAGTACATGACATAGTACTAGTAGGCATCATCGGCCGACCTTACATAATAACAGATAATTATAGCAATAGAGATATAAAAAGGATCCTCAGCTTTGCACAGAAATACAAGCCATTTTATGAACACTAGCTCTACTCTAGAATTAGTCGGTCTGCTCAGTAGATTAGGCCTCTCGCTACAGCAATCTCGCCACAGCAAAAATGGTTTCGTTATAGCGGCACTGCATAGGCAGTAGCTTGACGTGCTGCACCCTTCTCAATTCATCCATCCCACAGTTCATTAGATCAACAGTTAACATTTCACATACTCCATAAATCCATCAAATAACCATAAAATACAACAATCACAATAGCTATTAAGAGCTACAAATCCTCAGTTACTCATAGCGACAACTACTCAATAACCACACAGGGTAACAAAGTCACATTTAGCATTAACACCATGCTCATTGTTATCAATTTGCATCATATCCACAATAAGTTTACCTATTCTCATAGCACGTTTCACATCCACCTCATGAACATAAATAAAATCACAAACAATACGCAAACAACACAACCAAGGGTAACATGATGGGCACACACCTCTACCATCTCCCCTTAACACTCAATCACATGAATTATGTACACACATGCCAGAGGGTCTTATTTGTGCCTATCCATTCATGACCTAAAGGGGACTCTAGAAATCTATGTACTGTGTCGGCATGGCACCCGCTGCCACTCATAAGCTTGTCCGGATGCTCCCCTTTGACACGAGCCACTCAAATATTGTTATTTATTCGCTCGGATACTCCCCTCGGGCTCAAGCCTCTCATTTTATAATGTTAAATCTTTTCATTCATCATTTTCATATCTGGCATGTCAAGTGAATCATTGCATCATATAGAAAGTTACAATCTACTTCTCAAATAAGCCATCATCAATTAACAATTCTCTTATTAACGGAGTGTGATCAATTTACTAACCATTCATAACAGGTAATTACATTAATATATATACACAATCTTTTAAATAATTCATCACAATTTAGTATCACATCTTGTCACATTCTTAAGATAAATTAACAATAATAGAGTTACATATAATGTAATCTTCTGAAGATCAATCGTATATCAACATTGCATACTACACATGCCATTATATAGGTCTATCCCTATAAACCGTGACCTACCTCGATTACTCAAAATTATCGGCTCCGCTACGCTGCATGAGCTTTGCCTTTCCTCGATGCTTCGGATTGTTTGAAATCTACAAACGTATAATCACTGATTAATCACTCCTCAAGATAGGGCCTAATTCAATCAAATCCTTCTCTTTTTAGGGCAATTTAACAGAAAATCCTTACCTTCCACCTAGTTCTAGGTCCTCACCTTGTCTAACCCATCAACATTAACAAGAGGGACCCTAGGAAGTAAACATTACTCAAATTTTCAACAATCAATCATCTCATTACTTCCCTACAATCTCAGCCCTAGTTCATCAACTTAGGGTTTTTCTCTATATAGTTTCCACCATTAAAGGTCCACAAGCAATCTAGGATCAATACAAATCGAAGTATAGATAGGAGGATTAAGATCCTTACCTTCAGAGAGTAGGTCACTGCTCTGGAGAATTTTTCAGTCCCTTAGCCCTTCTGATCAAGTTTTTGAGAATGATGTAGTAAACCCCTGTAATTCCCACTTAAAACTTACTTTCTGACTTTTGTTGCAGCAGTCCCGCTACAGAGGCTATAGGATCGGTGCGGTGGTTCCCGTGGTTACTCCCTCATTTCGCCACGGCAGGACTTCGATCCCTATCATGGTCTCGCTGCAGCGAGAATCTCACGGCGGCACCGGTCCCCTAGACCAGTAGCTACCCAAAAATACACAGTTCGATACTTAGTTTATTTCACCACATCCCTATCTCTTCTTTGACTAATTTTCAGTGTTTTATACCCTTAACTATCCAGTAATGATGTCCGGATCGTTACAATGTTAAATATGTTAAACATACAAAATCTCCATGGTCAATATACGATTTGGTAAGTTTTTTGGTGAATCTGTCTGACATTTTTTATACTGTTTGATAAAAATACTTTTACAAATTAATAAAAAAAATAAAATGTTTTTCTGCATATTGCATTTTCACCAAAAACAACACAAAAAGTTATTTATAAAACTAAAAAGATGTGATCTAATTTCATGTAGCAGGGGAATTGATTCCATCTTCATTAACTTTTTCATTGATATTGACAATTGAATCACAAGAAATTTTTAAAAAATTGTATATCCTCTACCCTAAGTCAAATTTTTTAGGACAATACATAATAAGTATGAAATTATTTTTTTAATGAAGTAATAAGTTGTGCCTGAATGGAACTAACAACGCCTAAAGGTACAACTTGTAAGAATTCAGAAGTCACGAGAAAGTTAAAAGAAAAACTGCATGGGAAAGTACTAAAAATTTTTGAAACTACGCCTAATAAATATGATTTTATTTTTTGAATAAAATCGTAAGTTGTGTCTGAATTGATTAAGGCAAAAGTTTTAACCAATGAAAAATTAATTCTTTCTTAATTTAGAAATAATCACTAATGCCATAACTTGTACAAAATAAAATCATGCTTGAAGTCATAATTTGTTTTAACATGTTTTGAAAAATCTAAAATTTACGCCTTCTGCCACAACTTGTGGCTTTTGGGCATAATTTCTTATCTCTTTTTACATGCACAATTGTATGCTTCCCTAGAAAAAACAACTTGTGCCTTTTGCTTTTATACCTCTTTTTCATGTAAAACTATGTGAATTATATAAATTATGTCTTCTGCATAACTTTTACGCTATATTATTCCCTTTGGGCATGATTTCCTTCTCTTTTCTCATTAAAATATATTCTCTGGAAAAAACAACATATGTCTTCCGTCATAGCTTGAACATTTGGGGCGTGATGTTTTACTTTAGATACAATAACTTTGAAAAACATCTAGAATTTACACCTTCTGCCGAAATTTGTGGATTTTGAGCATGATTTCAAAAATTTTTTATCAATGCAATAACTTTCTACCATTTTATAATAACTTATGTCTTCCGACATAAGTTGCATTTTATTTCAAAAAAAAATATCAGTGCTTCTTGGTCAACTAAATCTTATGCTTTCTAAAATAACTTCAGACTTTGAGGCTTGATTTAATTTTTTGAACATGATTAAGAGCCCGTTTGGCTTAGTTAATTTAAAATAGCTAATAAGCATTTTTAAATGTTGAAGCTGATTTAATGAATAAGCAGTTACGTGTTTGGATAAAAATGTTGAAACTAATAACAAATAATTGAAGTGTTTGGTAAAAAAGTGTTGATAAGCATTATTTTTGGTTAAATTTACTTAATTGTCCTTCAAGTTATTATACTAATAACGACGTATCTTTTTGATCTATAATTAAATTAAAATATTCAACTATCATAAATATTCTCAGCGATCAAATCACAAGTTGTCATCCAAATGTTAAAAGGTTACATGTTTTCTATTTTACTTTTTTTTAATTTTTATATTGTGTCTTTATCAATAATATTTTTTTTCAATTTTTCTTAACTTTTGAAATCAATAATAAATATCTTAGAATATCGACAAGTAGGAGAGGATTTCATGTTTTACAAAACCCACAAATCAATGATATTGATGTTAAGTTAACGAAGGGTTACATGCTTAGCCGTAGAACTTGAAGAACTACAAAAAAATATTAGAGAGAAATTTTCTACCCCAAATAATGTCATAAAGAACTGTATAATTGTTGTTAACATTGAAGAGGTGGAGGAATTTTTAGATTTGGAAGAATAAAGGTGAAAGTGAAATCATGAAGAGTGTTCGAAATTTTATTTTAAGAAAAAATAATTTTGGGGTTACATAAAAATACTAAGGATAAAATTGTAAATGGATTAGTCAAACCAAAAGTGCTTATAAGCTGCAAAATTACATGTTGGGGGTGGCCAACTTATGACTTATGACTTATTTTGGCCTATTAATACTTTCGGTATTTACAAAACATGTAGATAAGTTAAAAGGTGCTTATAGGCTAATTTGACCAGCTTATAAGCTTAACCAAACACCCTATATATGAAGAGTGTGAGGTGAATACATGTATTGATGCTTAATGTTGTTTCTCTATCTTCCCACATATTTGTTTCCAGATATCAATGTGGAAAAACATAATTGGAACAATAATTTTACGATAGTATTTTATTTTTCAGAAAGATTAGAAGACGAATAAATTCTAAGCTCTTATATTAATATTAGAAAAATTAACAGAGCAAGAATAATAAATTGTATATTTTTTTAATGCAACGGAAAAACATTGGAACACACCATAAAAAGAAATTAATCCAAGTCTACTTTGAATCTCTCATAAAGAAAATTAAATTTTATCACAGGTTATACGCCTTTTTTCATACATGGAAGAACGAAGAAAAGAATGAAACACTTTATTTTCAAAACAAAATAATAACACTCTGTTCTGTGTTTGAGGAAAAGTCACAAAGCTTGTTTGGATTCATACGGTAGGATCTCTAGTTTAGGACTTTTGGCTTATTAGTTTAGCGTATGTGTATTGCACGTGCATTAAAAAATAACAACTTGCGTCAAAATAAATGTGACATTTGTTTCAATAATGTAAATAAATATTATATCTCAAACATGTTATTATTAAATAAATATTGTATCTCAATTATATTATCGTTTATTGTATCTCACATGACAGTATGTACAAGATATTATTAGTTTGTATTCTCTTTTATTGTTTTGACTGTTTTATCATGATAAAGAAATTTATTGTCTCCATTGATATGCATCTTGAAACTGTTGTGTCAGCCGATGTGGCTTGAAATATTATAAAGATAAGTAAATAATAATTTGATAAAATAGTAGATGACAATTTTTCTATTGTAAAGTTTTTTAACGAAAGGAAAAAAGTTCAATTAATATTTTTAAAGACCTTCCTTCTTTTAATATAATATAGATAGATAAGTTAAGGGATGGAAGGGCAAAGACGTTTGGTGTCCCCTCCAGTCAAGAATTGGGGCCTCATATCCTAAGCCAGGATCGAACTCTCCATTAGATTCATAGTTTCATTACTAATAAACTAAGACGGAAGGAATAATACTTAACCTGTTATCACAAAGTTAAACTCAGTGGTAGTACCTTCAGTGCATGTAACTTGGTATATCTTTAAACTATTATGTGTATTTCTAAAATCACAGTGACTTAGGAATTTCGATAATTCACTCAAGTACCATGTTCAATGTATTAATTCAAAAATGAAGTTAAATATTTTAATTTATTTTCTCGTATCGTGAGTTGAATAATTATGATAGATAATTAGTTAGTTTAATAAAGAAAGGATTGGTATAGCTCCAATAAGAAATGATTTAAGAAATAAATTTTTAATCAATTTTAAAAATAAAATATTAGAAGTTCTTACTTTTTATAAATAAGTAAATATCTAATAGCTATAACTCTAATTAATTTCAAAGTTCTAAATATTAGGATAATAATTAAATAATAATTAATTAAAAATAATAATAAATCACAATTTTGTCTATTGTTGACAAAGGCGGATCCAGAATCTAAAGGTTAGGGGTGCTACATCGCTTTGAACATAGATGTGGTTATTATTTATAAGGTATAAATATGGTAAATATTTGATCATTTTGATTAATTTTGATTTTGATTCAGATATTCATCTTAACTATGAAAATTTGGCGTAAAGAAAAACACTCAAGGATGATATAATTATTTGTATTTATAAATATTTCACGCTCAATATAAAGAGGCTGAACAATTTCATATACATAATTTCATTAATAGAAACAAAACTTTATGTGAAATTCTTGATTCACACTAACATAAAGTCTAAAAAGATCAAAGAAATCAAATGAAAATTCAATTTAGCTTTTATATGATCCTTAATTATATATAATTTATTTTGTGAATTAAATCTTCAACAAAATTTAAATATTATAGTTTAAATTATTCTTTTTTATGTGCATCCAAATGGTTTAAACAATAAAATAAAGAGTATGAAAAACTACTTGTTGAGTTTTTGAAATAAAGACCAAGAAAAGAGGTCTACCAATAATTAAGTTGAAAACTTTTAAAAGCAAGGCATCAGATTGATGTAATATGAAATAAAATATGTTTAATTTGTTGAAAGTTATAACTCCAGTGTCGTCGACATGGATAATACTCTTAATCCCCACAAGATATTGCGGGTTCAAATCCCGGCTGGAACAATATTTTTGCAAAATGAAACTAAAAATTCAACGTAAAATAATTTTTAAAACATGTTGCTCACAAGAATCTAACCCGCATTCACGGAGATGAAAACTTAATCACACTCCGGTGGGCACCAAGCACCTCTTGTAATTGTGGGTGGCAGGAGTAATATTTAATACATGTCTTACATACGTGTGTGTATATATATATATATATATATATATATATATATATATTCAATCAAGACGTTCGGGTGTCGTGGCACCCCTACCAATTAACACAAATTCATTTCTGATTGTAGAGTCTTTAAAAAAGGCTAAAAAGTTTAATAGACATTTGTAAGGATCTTCATACTTTTAATATAGTATAGATTTTTGTTATTTTAGCTTTAAAATAAATATTGTTAAGCATATTTTTATTTTACTCAAATACTATAATTACTTAAAAGCTATTTTAATTTTAAAAATATCTAAAATAAGCTAATTCAATTAAACCTATAGCCTATTGGCCAAACTTCTAAAATCAGTTTATTCTGAGAATAATTTTTCTCAAAAGTGCTTATCTAAAAAGTACTTTTAGTGGAAAGCAGTTTGTGTTTGACCAATAAATTTTAAAACATTTTTGAACAGCAATTAACGTATGGCTAAGCTTTTGAAAAATTTTCTAAATTTATATTTTTCAAAAGTGCTTATCAAATAAGTTGCTTTTGAGAAAAACTATTTTTTTAATTTTTGAAAAATAACTTCTGTTAATCCATGATATCTTTTTCTAAAAACTTAATCAAATACTTTATTTTTTTTAAAAAAAATTTAACCTCTCAAAAACTTAACCAAATAAACTATACCATTATAGTGATTCGAAGAAAGGAAGGCTAATCCTAAATTCTTTTTAGTGGAAAGCAGTTTGTGTTTGACCAATAAATTTTGAAACATTTTTGAACAGCAATTAACGTATGGCTAAGCTTTTGAAAAATTTTCTAAATTTATATTTTTTCAAAAGTGCTTATCAAATAAGTTGCTTTTGAGAAAAACTATTTTTTTAATTTTTGAATCCTAATCCTTCCACAGTTCTAACCAGCGACGCTACCGCAGATTCAATTCTTTTTGCATAAAAATGTACTGGAGGCTCTTATGATCAGTAAAAATATCTACATGGATGCCATACGGGTAGTGCCTCCATATTTTTAAAGCATGAATTACTGCAGCCAATTCCAGGTCATGGGTGGGGTAGTTCTTTTCATGCTTCCTCAACTATCTTGAAGCGTAGGCAATTACCTTACCATGTTGCATCAGAACGCATCCCAACCCGACGCCTGAAGCATCATAGTCCACCGTGTAACCCTTTGATCCTTCTGGCAAAGCTAACACTGGTACTGATGTCAACTTGTTTTTCAACTCTTGAAAACTCTATTCACATGCTTCAGTCCAGTGAAATTTAGCTGCTTTCTGAGTTAACTTGGTCAAAGGCGCTGATAGGGTAGAAAACCCCTCTATAAAACTTCTGTAATACCCGGCTAACCCCAGGAAACTGCGTACCTCAGTCGGAGTTGTAGGTCTAGGCCAAATCTTTACTGCCTCAATCTTCTGTGAATCTACGTGAATACCAACCTCTGACACAACATGGCCCAAAAAGGCTACTGACTTTAGCCAAAACTCACATTTAGAAAATTTCGCATACAACTGCCGATCCCTAAGAATCTAGAGCACTTTCCGCAGATGTTCCCGATGTTCTGCTTCTGAGCGAGAATATACCATAATATCGTCAATAAACACTATCACAAACAAGTCCAGATACGGCCTGAAGATACTGTTCATCAAATCCATGAACACTACTGGAGCATTCGTTAGTTCGAAGGACGTGACTAGGAATTCAAAATGGCCATACCTGGTCTAGAAAGAGGTTTTTGGAATGTCCCTCTCTGTAACCCGCACCTGATGATACCCAGATCTTAAATAAATTTTTGAGAAATACTTCACCCTCTGTAACTGGTAAAACAAGTCATCTATTCTGGGGAGAGGGTATTTCTTCTTGATGGTAACTTTGTTCAGCCGCCGGTAGTCTATACACATACGAAGGGAGCCATCCTTCTTCTTACAAACAAAACTGGCGCACCCCATTGCGAAGTACCCATCCTGATGAAGCCCTTATCTAACAGATCTTTCAACTGTTCCTTCAATTCTCTGAGCTCGGCAGGAGCCATTCGGTACGGAGGGATAGATATAGGCTGAGTACCTGGTAATAAATCAATTGCAAAATCAATTTCCTATTTTTTTGGAATACCAGGAAGTTCATCCAGGAATACGTCTTGAAATTTATTAACTACTGGGATGGACTGGAGAGTTGGGGACCCAGCTTGAATATCCTAAACCCTGACAATATGATAGATGCAACCCTTTGCTATTAACTTCCTTGCCCGAAAATAGGAAATAAACCTACCTTTTGGCGTGGCTGCATTACCTTTCCACTCCCTTACTACCTCTACCTCCCCCGGAAAGTGGAATCGGATAGTCTTGGTCCAACATTCTACATTGGAATAACATGATGCTAGCCAATCCATACCCATAATTGCATCAAAGTTGATCATTTCTAATTCCACCAAATCTGCTAAAGTTTGGCGACCAACAACCTCTACTGTACAACCCCGGTAGACTCTCTTGGATATGATGGAGTCACCGATGGGTGCAGACACTGAAAAAGGTCGCCGAAGCAATTCTGGCGTAATATCGAACTTACGGGCCATTAATGGTGTAGCATAGGACAAGTTAGAGCCTGGGTCTATCAAGACATACACGAAATGAGAGCAAATGTCCAGCATACCTGTCACCACATCCGGCGACGACTCTGAGTCCTATCGCCCTGGTAAAGCATATTTGCGATCTAGACCGATGCCTGAGTTAGATGCCCCTAAGTTGCCTCGGCCTCTGCCGACTGGAGTTGAGGGCCTATGCGCTGTTGGAGACGTTGGGGCACGTGACCTTACTGAAGATCTGTCCTATCGGTCCCGATCACTCTGACCCCTAGCTGGACAGTCTCTCATCAGTTGTCCCTCTTGCCCGCAAACGTAACACGCGGAAGAACAATACCTACATGCCCCAGGATGACAGCAACTAAAAATCGGGCAAAGCGGCATGGTAAATCTACTCTACTCTGACCCCCTCTGTTGCTACGAGCTTGATGGTCGCGACTCTCGCTGGGTCCTGACTGCCCCTGACGGCCTGATCTACTACCCTAATGTTGTTGTGGAGGTGGGGGTCTGGGTGGTCTACCTGCTAATCGTGGCCTGGGTCCACCTTGGAACTCTGCCTGAAGGTCACTAGGTCTAACCCTGCGGCCTGCTCCTGATTTGCCCTATCTACTTCCCGCTGCCGCTGTCTCATCCCTTCAATATTTTGAGCAAATGCCTGAACACGGGCAATATCCATGTCTCTCACAGAGTAGCTGTGATACAAATTTCCATATATTCTGGATTCAACCCCATAATAAACCAGTGCACCCTGGCTGGCATGGTATCTATAAAAGTCAGTGCATATTGGGCCAGGGAATCAAACCTCATAGCATACTCCTGAACACTCGTTGAGCCCTACTCCAAGTGCAAAAACTAATCTACCCGGGCCTGTCGGATCTCCCATGGCAAGTAATGGTCCAATAAGGCTTCTGAAAAGCTGGACCAAGTCAGAGGGGGAACATCTCTACCTCGAGACCTTTCCCAACTCTCATACCATAATATTGCTATGTCCCGTAGTCGAAACACCGCTAACTCAATTAATTCTGCATGCATTACTCTAAAGATCCATTGCAGCTGGTCCAAAAAGTCCTGAGGGTCCTCGTCTTGGTCTGTCCCCGTAAACTGCGAGGGACTTAGAGCAAGGAACTCTCAAAACCTCGAACTACCTGGTCCTCCCAGAGACTCCGCAACTACGGGTGCCACTGGCTGATGTTGTGCAGCCATCATCTGAGCTATCATAGAAATAGCACTCCTGACCTCCTGATCTGATGGCATCGGTATAGAAACTGCTAGAGGTAGTGCCGACACATCTGCCGCTCTGGACGGCTCCTGGCGTGGCGGAGAGTGTGGGGGAGACCGAGATGTAGTCTTCCTGTCGCCCTCAGATCGGGCTGACTCTGACTGAGGCATCCTGCTAGTGCCTTCTCCTGTTGGAACATCTAATTTCCTGCCAGTCGTGGTCTATCACGCGTCCGTCATTTCTCTGTAGAAAAGAAGATTACGGTAAGCTTAGAGACTCATCCCCATACAGCACAACTCTATAGCACGACTGTAAGAAAAAGAAGAGTAACCATTCTAACATGCCTCGCAGCCTCTTGTCTATAGTATGTGGTGCACAACACATCCATAGGTCCGCACGGCTTGTAGACTCCCTAGGATATGACCTGCTCTAACACTAAGTTTGTCACGCTCACCTTGGGAGGCATGGCTGGCACCTGGTGCCCTTACTATGATCTAAACTGGCCAGACTAAGCTTACGCACATCTAGTGCATACCAAATACTAATTCTCATATCAAGAAATAACGGGCTATATTTCGGCTGTAAACACAGCTCCCAGCCAACAAGGCCTTATAGCCACCTGTAAAAGAAAACAGCTGCCCATAAATAGATGATACAAGGGAATCCTATGCGGGCTTATAAGACCACCATGATATTTAGTTATGATTGTAAAGTAAATCCAGCACAAACTAATCTACGACCGACAAGGCCGCCAACTAACAGCTAAACAAGGCCCCACACGGCCAACATGCAAGATAAAACATATATGGGCCCCAAACGGTCAATAACAACTAACCACAGGGAATTAGAAATAATCTGCAAGTCTCTAGGAATGACATACTGGTTGAGATAGGGCCCCGACCTACCCGTAAACTATACAAACAAAAAAAGAGTAAACCTTCTAACTGTGAGCTCTAGAGGAAAGGAGCCGACTGCGCTGCTAATCTGGCTGAAAACTAGGAAGGTCCTGGTCCGCGTCTATCCGCACCTGCAGGCTAGTAATGCAGTGCCCCAAGAAGGGAGTCACTCCTCTTCTCTGGAAGTCTAATGGTTTAAGGGATGTTGATTCCCTGGATTTTCTAGCTTCCCTTTCCCTTCAACCATCCACTCTTTTAGTTCCCAAAATATATATAATCCAGAATCCATACAGTATGTACTGAATATGTAACGCAGTAACTGTAAATAACTAAATGAACTGAAAAGAGACTAACAGTAACTGAAAACAAAGGATAGGAATAACACCTGATCAGCTGAACTTCTACTGTCTAATTTATTAGTAACTAATACAAACAAGAACCTTACCTCACCCCCATAAGTCGGAAGGTACAGCTAGCACAGAATAACCTACCCGGGGCCCCCATAAGCCCTGGTGAGTACATTTCAGTCTACATACCCCTAACAAGGTCATACTGAATCATCTAGCAATTATAGTTGTCCTGCCAGTCCCCTGGGTCTGCAACTGAGCCCGCTCATCCCCTGAACTGTAGCTGTGTCTGAGTCCGGTGGACTCCTGATATCTGACATCTGCACCCCGGGCACCAGGCTCGACGGGGGGTGTCGTGTAGTGCCGATCGGCATAAAATAGTCCAGCCATGGAATTGACTGTATAAATACCTTGGACCCCATCTTCATCCCTTGCGGACGACGTACCGCTCTTTGGAGTGACGTCATCTCGCCCCTGGCAGGCGTCGACACAGCTAGTAACCCTGGTGTTGGTCAGGGAAGGCTATACTGGCGTAATCCATCCCCAAGATAAACATGGAATACTGATCTCAGCTAATAACAACAGCTAGCTATAATAGATATGCTTTTGATCTTCTTACTGGGATTCAGACTGAGTTATAGTACTAAAGGAACTAACTTGTCGAAGACATTTGCCTTAACATACCTGGTTCACCGATTTCTAATTAGCTGGCGAGTTTCAATCCGTAGTCAATAGCTTTTTCTAACTGTAATTGTATTACTAGGAGAATGAGACTGGTTTCAGTACTAAATTCGGCAAAAATGATAATTTTCTATATAAATATTAACTATACTTCAACTTAGCGGAACCCGATCGAAAACGTATAATTTCTCGAGAGTTCAGAAGGGAGAAATACTTACTTGAAATCTGTGATCGAATAGAAATTAGTTTGGAGTCATTCTGACAATTTTGACTCGGCGGAGTTACAATTTGCCGGGAAAATTACACAAAACTAACTCCATAGTAATGCTCCTTGCGGCCTTAAACTTTGATACCCGAAGTTAATTTAAATTTGGACAGCGTTTGACAGCGTAAACGGAAGAAATTAACTTTAAAATGGCGGAATATACTTTCTCTGACCGAGGATCTCTTATTTGATATATATGTATATATATCAATGACCAACTTAAGATATATAACATTTTTGGGCGGTGGACACAGGGTTTGTGGTACGGACATCAATGCGCCAAAATTCGAGCATGTCAGGCGCCCAACGCGCCGGGGGGGGGGGGGTGTCTGTGACACGTTGCCCCTTCTGGCTGCTGTTCGGCCCCTCTCTCTTGAAAGCTTAACTCCACGCTCATTCCACCTTTTCCCCCGGTCCTTTTCGTACGCGTCATACTCTAAAACTCTTAACTAACGTACGAATAGGCCGACTAATCATTAGGAACTTACGGGGTGTAACAATATGAATGTTATATATATAATTAAACCACTATTGATCCACTTTTTTTTTATTTGGTGTACATTTACACCTCCCCCCCCCCCCCACACACACACACACATTTTCTTTTTCTTTTTTCAAATCAATTATACAATAATTTTATACTATTTATTTACTTATTTATTTGTAAATAATATATATGAATTTACAATAAGTTAAATATTCATTAATCAATAATTCATGTATTGTAATTTTACATAATTAATACTTGCATAACAAGTATTTACATAACTAATAATTGAATAACTAAAACCTGCATAAATAATCCCTGCATAAAATAATATATAGATTTCCTCATAATAAATTGCATAAATAATCCCTGCATAAAATAATATATAGATTTCCTCATAATAAATTCATGTATTACTAATACTTGAATAACTCTAACCTGTAACCAAACGGTCACTAAGTATTCAGTATCCAGGCATATATTGTTTTTCTTTTTTTAGTGGTATGTTAGATAACGAGGAGGAATATATTGTAGCTTTATGAAACTAGGAAGGACTTGCTATTCATTAGACTTATGGTGAGCCCACATTCTTGCTCATTGGTGCCCATGGCTATGCTTAATAGATTTTCGAGCCGCGTCTCTTGTTAGTCATTCTTTTTATATGGACTCCATATACAGATATTGTTTTATGAGAGTTACTTGAGTCATTACTTGGTTCATGAGAGCGTATTGCTATGTTTAGCTGGTAGATAAATATTTACGTTATTCATATTAATTTTTATTTCAGTTTATCAATTGTCTTAATTTATATACACATAATAAAATTATGGGGCACCTCTCTATGGCCTAGAAAAATATTTAACTTTTTTCTCCTTTTTTTGGACATTTTTTCTATTTTTTTCTCATTTATCTGTCATGTTAAAAAACTCAAAAGTCACTATTTTAACTCTTTTAACTATATATATTAAATTTAATACATTAAAAGAATATATATATTTATATTTAATCAAGAATTCTATCTATCCTTTCCCTTTTTTTCTTTTTTTTTATTTTTTCTTTTATTCTATTTATTCCTTTTTTTTAGATTTTTTCCTCCCTTTCTACTTTCTAAATTTTTGATTTTATGAAATATTTTTTTTATTTATTTTGTTTCATGTTATCAATCTCAAAAGTCACTTATTTAATCTTCTTAATCACATCTCAATCCTTTCTTCTCCTTTTTTATTCTTTAATCCTCTTAATAATAATTTTCTATGATCATCCTCTTAATAATATATATATATATATATAAGGATATATATAAGGATTCTATTTATTTATTTTCTCATTTTTTTTTAATTTCTACCCTCATTTTTTAAGAAATTATTATTTATTAAAAAAGTCATCTCTATTAATCATAACTTTTCATCTTCATAACATCTACTCTTAATTAGTATTAGTAATATCCATCTCCCAAAAGTTTTATGTTTATAACTCCAGTTATTTAATGGACAAATTTCTGATACATTAAAATTACCTAAATAAAATTATTTTTTGTTGTATTAGCTATGTTATACTTTGTAATGCAGTAGTCACTGACAAGAGCATTTGATTTTAACTTAGTCAAGCCATTAATTAAAAAATCTTTGAAATGTGAGTTTACTTTTTTGTTAAAAAAAAAATAATTTGATCGCGTTCTAATGCAGTGTAGTTCATCTTTCTCATTCAATTCTTAACTATCGTGTTCTTGAAAATTTTCATTTGCTTAGTTAATTTTTTTCTTCTATTATTTTTAGTGATGATGTTAACTTTTTGTTTCTCCAGACCACAGTGTTTTCAAATGTGAAAGCATGCCGAGGAACAAAGTCAACTACATGTTGCCTAAGAAAGTATGTATGTGTACTTTCACAATTATGTGGATCAATTTTTAATAAGTCTATTGAGAATATTAGGATATAAAATTATTTTATAATTTTCAGAATATTGTCTAATTCTTAAAAAAATTATTTATTGACATATAAAAATGCATTCCTCAAGATTTTTTATTTTTTGTTGTTGGTAAAAATACTCAATATTTTTAGATATTCATAAATCATTACAATTATTTGTTGGTCTATATCCTTTAAAATTACAACTTGAAAAATGTAAAAATATTGGGTTAGATTAAAATAATTTAGTAATATTGTTTGTCTTTCTCTCCTCGATTTCTTCTTCAATAAAGAAATTTTTGTTCATTTTTGAATTCTGATTCATTATTTATTATTTTTATTGATAATAATTGTTTATAGTATATTAAAAGATTTTTTCTTAGTAGTTTAAATAAGGCAAAGAATATTAATAAATGAGGAATTAGTCAAGATATAAAGTAATTTTAAATTTTTTTATAAAATTAATAAAAAAGTTAAAAAAGATTAGTATGATCTTGGGGATACCACTCTTGGTCAAGAATATCAGTTTCTGAAGGGTATGAATATGAAAAAGAAAAAGAAAGAAAAAAGTCTGTATTATGATTTATAATTTATGATATATTTTGTTAAATATCTAAATTATATCTTGAAGAAGAATTAGTATACATATAAGATAAAGGTCGGGCTCGGACTTCCAGCACGCTCCGGAGGCCCGTGCGGCGCCTCACCACGCGAGGCCAGCCTCTCTCACCGGGACAATATACTAGTTTCGCCCTGCCATGGGCTCTTCAGGAGAACGGCTCCAGTTCCCGACCAGGTTTGTGCAGGGTTGGCCAAGTCCCCTCTTCACTGTCACTTCGGAAGGGGACATAGTCGTCCCTACGCCACACCTTTCTGAAGCCATTCTGTCAGCATCTTGATACATCCACCAGCAATTGTCCGCCATAAGATACCCCATTTTCTAGGGCGTGACATCCTCCCCCACCCCAACTCGGTGTACGCCCTCGTACAAGGCCACTCGCCCGAGCTGCCCGACTTGCGGCCACCTGCCGCTCGGAGTGCCCTCTGCACCGGGTGCCTACAACACCACAACACACTCGGAGGCCGAGGGAAAGGTTTCCCAAGGATCGTCCGACAATGCTCACCCCTTGACAAACTCATTCTTCTAGTTTTGGTACGTATTCTCGTACTTGGTTGACTAATCCTAAAGATAAAAAGAGTAATTAAATCTAGAATTATTGTTGATGCTACTCGAATCGTGAAAAATATTTTAATTATTTTTTTATGAATAAGAAGGATGATAGAATATTTATATTTTGACTTTCTAAATTTATAAGGTTTCTTTATGTAAAAAAAAAAATATTTGCAAGAATATATATTTATATTATATTAAAAAGGTGAAGACCTTTAAAATATTGATTGAACTTTTTGTCCTTCGTTAAAAGACTTTATAATAGACAAAATTATCAATTTACTATTTTTACACAATTATTATTTTTAATTATTTTATTAAATTTTTTATTTTTGGCATAACTCTATTTAAAGCGTAAATCTAAAAATAAAAAATAATTTTAAAAAAATGATTGCTTCAATCAAAAGTTTTGTTCCCTTTTATAGCATTAGGAAGTTCTGTTAGTTCTAGTATACATGTTTCACGAACACAGGACATACTGAGCATGATTTGCAGGCAAAAAGTAACCAAGGAAGAAGATTGCATGTCCGTGAGGGCGAGGAGCATACGGGGCTCTCTTTTCTTTTCCTTTAAAGTTTTTTTTCCTTTTCAAAGTTAGCTAATTTCTACTCTTTTTTTTTCCTTTTTGATAATTTTTTTTATAGTCATGAAATTATTTTTCCTCTTTTTTGACAGTCACAAATTTTTCTTTTCCTTTTTAATAGTCACAAACTTTTATAAGTATTATTCTAATATTCTTACACTTTAAAAAAAATGATTTATAAATTCCTCTACTTTTATAAAGGATTTATAATTGCACAATTTAATTCGTCAACTCTTCTATATCAACACCTTTGATTCAATCTCCAACTTTGTATGTTTTTGTATTAATCTAACTTTTTTTTCATGTTGTGATATTATATGATTTAAAATTTATGTTATTTGTAACGTTTTTTTTCATGTTATGATATTATGTGATTTAAAATTTGTGTTATTTGTAACTAACATTCTTCATCTACTCATACATTCACGAGTTTTATCTATTCAGGTAAAGTAATCTCCTCATCTCATAAAATATTTTTTTCTTATAAAATTAAAAATTAGTAGAATTATAACTCTTGTACACAATTATTTTAGATAATCTTGCAATGGAATCTGAAAAGAATTTCGGGAACGAAATTATGCCAATTAACAACTTAAGGCGATATGATTCTTATTAGATAATAAAAGTCTTAGTAATTTGAGTTGGATTGGTAAAAGAGTATAAAAAGGGAACAACGGAAGGCACTCGAATGACTATAACATTAGTTGACGAAAAGATAATAATTCTTTTTCATATTATATTATATATTTATATTTTATATTTTTAGATATATGTTTGAGTTCTTATGTATAAACTATTAAAGTTTAATTTTTTACAGGGCACAAAGTCCATGTTATACTTTTCAATAATTATATTAACAATCTTTGGTAATTTTTCTATTCTCTCTTATATTATATATAGTAGTAAAGTAAAATAATCATCATACCTATCTATCTATACTATATATTAAAATATATATAGTAGTAAAATAAAATAATCATAATATATATCTATCTATATTGTATCAAAACTTTAAAGGTCCTTAGAAATGTTGATTTTACGTTTTGTCTTTCATTAAAAGACTGTATAATAGACAAAATTGTCATTTACTAATTTTTAAAATTAATTATCATTTAATTATTATCCTATAATTTAGGACTTTGAAATTAATTAAAATTATAGCTATTAAATTTTTACTTATTTGTAAAAGGTAAGAACTCCCAATATAAGTCATTTATTGTTGTATTACATCTAACTTTTAATAATTTTTATTAACTTATTGTACCCCCGTATAGAGTAAACTTACTATATTTAATTTTAATATGAATTGACATTAATTATTAGGTCTTCTATTTTATTTGTATTAGGGGTGGTTGTTCGGACCATCAGATTGAATATGAGAATTTCGACTTGGATATTCAATTTTTGGATTAAAAAAAGTACAATTCAAATCCGATCAAATAAATTCGGATTAGATTGAATTTTTTAAGTTCGATTTTGAATTAATCGGTTTGAATTTTTTGGATTTTTGGTTTTGACATTTGAGCCATTTAGGTAGACCATAACATTTAACAACCTCAACCCATCAAATAGTTTGCTCCTTGAAATTTATAACTCTCTACAATTAACAAGAAGAAAGGTGACTCTACCGCTCATGTCGTGTATTAAACTTTACTTGCTCATTAAACATTTTATTTTATATTTGATTAATAAAAATTTTCATATTGATTTAATATTGTGATGGGTCATAGGTATTATAACTATTGAATCTTGAAAATTAAACTTATTAGTATTGGATACATATGATATGAGTAATTGAGTGGGGTTATATATAATTAGGTATACAAATTTCTAATTATCGGATATCCAAAAATTCATAATACTAAATCCGATATCCAATCCAAAATCTATAAATTTTAAAAATGAAATCCATGATCCAATCCATAATTCAAAAATTCAATCCAAATATCTAAATAATTTGGATTTTGATTTGACTTTCGAATTGACCCAAACTATGCCCACCCTTAATTTGTACTATCGTACATCAATTTTGGTAAGAAAATACTATTATTTTTGGATCCTTTTTTTGCATACTATATAGTAATAATTGTTGTTAAAATAATACTAAAATTAAGGCAACATTATTTATTATGATTCTTTTTTGTCATCTCCAAGGAAATTTGTTAGGAGAATTCTAAACCTTATATTAAAGAATCATATCGTTTTTACACTGCTTTTGCAAGTTTGGATTTTTCAAAAAAAAAAGAAGAAGGTTATTTGTATTCATACTTAGTTAATTTTATGTTTCAAAATATTAGAAAAATAATCAAATGACTACTTTGACCAAACTCTACTTTATAATAGATAAAATTATTATTTATTATTTTTTTCAAATATTTATCATATAATTATTAATTAAACCTTTATTTATTTGTAAGAGGTAAGAACTTCTAATATTTAGTCTTTAAAATTGAATAAAATCTTGTTTCTTATATCTTTCTTAATTGAACTATATTAAAACTCCTAAACATGTAAAACTTTAAAATCAATTACAATTTTATTAATCTATAGCAATTTTTTAATTAAACTAACTAATTATTCATCACATATTTTCAATTCATGGTACGAAAAAATAAATTAAAGAGTGTCACGACCCAAATAGCTGTGATTGGCACCCATACTAATCTTCTGGTGGGCGAACCGACGATTCCCAGACGATACCCATAATTGATCATTCATAATCAAAACTTTTACTAAAATAAAACAAACTAAATTAATTAACAAGAGCAAGAGATTTAAAACAAACTTCAATATTAAATCCAAGACCTGATGTCATTGCACCAAACGTCTTCTTACAACTTTAAGAGATCCTAAGTCTAAAATAGAAAAATAATCAAATGTCTGGAGAAAAGAAAGACATCCTTGATGAAAGAGTGGTATTTCCTCCTTGTTCAGCTCATCTCTCAAACTCCACAACTGCTCTATAGGTGAGGACATGAGGAACTTTCAGATTCGAACTCTGCACTCAGAAAAGAAGTACAAGGGTAGAGTTAGTACATAACACAGTACTGATAGGCATCATCGGCCGACCCTAAATAATAACAAGTATACACAGTAATAATAATACAAGACCGGTCTTCAACATTAAAAGAACATACAGAACATTTCAGACACACTAGCTCTACTCTGGGAATAGCCAGCCTAGTCACTGAATTGGGTCGTTCGATGCAGCAGTCACTTGGCCGCTACAGCGGTCTCGCCGTAGCAAAAGAAGTCCCGCTACAGTACTGCTACCTTAGGCAGTGGCTCGACTTAGTTGCACCTCCAACAGTTCTTCAGTTCATTAGTTCCATAATTCACATATTCCACCAAATTTTTCAGACAACGCACACTTAAGGACAGTAATTAACATCACCAATTATCGTTTACGAGTTCAACAGGAAATCACAGAAAAATCTATCATCAAGTTCCGACATTGTGACAAGTCATACTTAGAACTAGGGACATGTTCCTCATTATCAAAATCACTTGCATAACCGTAAATGACACAACTTCTTAGCATAATATTCATAGATTCCGTTTGCATATAATGAAAAACAACACAACATAACGTAACATACATAGCATGAAAACCAAAGATGACATGAACGGTACACACCTCCGTTATCTCACGGTAAA
This sequence comes from Datura wrightii, assembly GCA_035772735.1. NCBI lineage: Eukaryota > Viridiplantae > Streptophyta > Magnoliopsida > Solanales > Solanaceae > Datura > Datura wrightii. The sequence continues at coordinate 49,272,294 of JASDFA010000019.1, forward strand.
TACTCAACCACACAATTAGTATACACATATGCCAGATGGTCTTATTTTTGCCCTTCCATTCATGACCTACAGGGGACTCTAGAAATCTATGTATTGTACTGGCGTGGTACCCGCTCCCACTCATATTCTCTTCCAGATACTCCCCTCGGACACGAGCCACTCAATACTTAATATTTCCTCGCCTGGATACTCCCTTTGGGCTCGAGCCTCTCATTTCAAAAACAGTACCATTTTAGCTATTTTCACCCGTTAACAGCAACAATGTGCATTTCATAAATTTAAGCATGTATACATATCAAATTATTGGAGTCTACTCTCCACTCCCATACTTTCTCAAATACAGAACACAATTCACAAGATAAATTCATAAAACAAATTTCACTATACACTTTCACATGATCTCAATGATAGATTAGATTCATCTCTTATCAACATGATTTTTTTCATTCGCTCACATAAACTCTCATAACAACGAATGTTTGAAGACCAATCAAATATGATCATTACCTAAGCATGCAAACCATTACGTAGGATTTAATCTCTAAGCATAACCTACCTCTATTTCGTACACGAAGAGCCAATTACTCCAACGGAGCCTTGGCCTTTCTCACAACTTCAAAATGCTCGTAATCTACAATAAAACAAAGAGTAATTCATTACTCACTCTTCAGATTAAGGGTTTTAGAAGATCAAATCCTCCCCTTTAGGGAACTTTCAAAAGTGAACCCCAATTCTACTAAGTTCTAGGTCCCAATTCTTGCAAAATCCTTGTTCTCAACAATAATCCTAGGGGAGTGATCAATACTCCTAATTATCAAGTCTAAACACACCATAATATTCCCATAACTCAGCCCTAGTCTTACTATCTAGGGTCTTTTCCATTCCAAAATTCCACCATTAAAGGCCTACAAGGAATCTAGGATAAACAATACTCATTATTGAGATAAAAAATCAAAAATCTTACCATGGGTGAAGAGTTCACTGCCCTGGAGAGTTTTACCATTCTCTAGACCTTTTGATCGTGTTTTTGAGAATAATGGGGTAAACCCCATAATTCCCACTTAAAATCCACATTCTAATTCCCGTTGTTCGCTGTAGTAAAAGCATTTCTGCTGCAGCAGACCGGCTACAGCAGTCTGAGCGCCGTTGTGGTGGCTCCAATGGTTGTCTTCATATTTTTCCACGGCAGAACTCCGACCGCCACCACGGTCTCACTGCAGAGTGCATTTTCCGCTGCAGCGGTCCCCCAGATCAGTAGTTACCCGAAACCCACCAGTTTCACACTTAGAAAAATTCACAGCATATTATATTCCTTCCCTAGCCTGTTTTAGTGTTCTTGTACCTTAACTATCCCGTAATGACGTACGGGTCATTACATCAGATATCAATTAAAAACAATTCCTCTCCGAACGATCTATAAAAAGAAAGAAAAAATTACTTACCGGATTTCACGAACAGTTAGGGATATTTAACCCACATACCAGCCTTGGTCTCCTAAGTGGCTTCCTCAATCGGGCGATTCTTTCACTGGACCTTCACTGTCATAATCTCTTTGGACCTCAATTTTTGAATCTCTCTAGCCAATATCACCGTCGGCTCCTCCTCAAATGACAAGTTTTCATCTAGCAGCATAGAACCCCACTTGATGATATACGTTCCATCCCCATGATACTTTTTCAGCATTGACACATGGAATATCATATGCACTCCAGACAATCCTGGCAGCAAGGCCAGCTCATAAGCCACTTCCCTCACACGTCGAAGTATTTCAAACGGCCTAATATACCTCAACCTAAGTTTGTCCCACTTTCCGAACCTCATCACCCCTTTCATAGGGGACACCTTGAGCAGCATTTTATCCCCTTCCATGAACTCCATGTCCCTTACTTTCTTGTCTGCGTATTGCTTGCCTACTCTGAGCAGCTACCGGGTGGTCCTGAATTATTCAAACTTTTTTCCTGGACTCCTTTAACAAATCAATCCCCTAAGGCCTCACCTCAAACACATTAAACTACCTAATTGGAGACCTGCACTTTCTCCCCTAAAAAGTTTCAAATGGTGCCATGTCAATGCTCGAGTGATAGTTACTGTTATAGGAGAACTCTGCCAAGGGCAGGAATTTATCCCATTGGCCCCCAAAGTTTATTACACACATCCGGATCATGTCCTCAAATACATGGATAGTCTGTTCTGACTATCTTTCTATCTAAGGATTAAAGGTTGTGCTCAAGTCCAACCTTATACCCAACTCTGCCTTCAAGGTCCTCTAGAAATAAGAAGTGAATTGAGTGCCCCTATCCGATACAATTGACACAGGCACCCCATGTAGCCGAATCACTTCCTTCACATACAGTTTCGCTAGTTTTTCGGTGTTGTAAGTCACCTGGACCAACAAGAAAGGAGCCAATTTGGTCAATCTATCCACAATGACCCAAATTGAGTCAAATTTCCTAGAGTCTTGGGAAGACCAACTTCAAAGTCCATAGCCGTTCTCTCCCATTTCCACTTGGGGATAGGCATTCTCTAAAGTACTCCTCTAGGATTTTGGTGCTTGTACTTCACCTGTTGACAATTCAAACACTGAGCAACATAGTCCACAAATATCCATCTTCATCCTGCCCCACCAACAGTGTTGTTTCAGATCGTGGTACATCTTGGTGACTCTAGAGTGAATGGAATACCTAGAGTTGTGAGCTTATGCCAAGAGAGTTTTAATTAGATCACCAACTTGGGGAACACACACCCTCCCCTTTATTCTCAAGACTCCTTCATCATATGACACTGCTTCTTTGGCTTCCCCCCGCAGAACTTTATCCCTAATCTTACCCAGCTTTTCATCTTCAAACTGACTATCTTTGATTTCCTCTAGCAGTGAGGATTTGGCCTCCATGTTGGCTAGTATCCCACCAGTTTCTGTCAGAGACAACCTTACCAAGTTGTTTGCTGAAGTCTAGAATTCTCTGGCCATCGGCCGCTGAGTAGCTTTCAAGCAAGCTAAACTGCCCATGCTCACTATCTTCCTAGCTCAATGCGTCTGCCACAACATTGGCCTTCCCTGGAAGGTACAAGATAGTGATATCATAATTCTTAAGAAGCTCCATGCATCTCCTTTACCTCAAATTAAGATATTTCTAGGAGAATATATACCGCAAGCTGTAATGATCCGTGAACACCTCACATCGAGCTCCATACAGATAGTGCCTCCAAATTTTTAGGGAAAACACAACTACTACTATCTTCAGGTCATGCACAGAGTAATTCTTTTCATGCACCTTCAACTGTCTCGAGGCATAATCACTAACCTATCCTTCCTGCATTAACACAACACCCCAGCCAGATCGTGAGGCATCACAATAAATAACAAAGGCTTTACTTTCCACGGGTAACACCAGAATAGGTGCTATGGTTAGCAGAGTCTTGAGTTTCTGGAAACCTGCTTCGCATTCCTCTGACCATTGGAAAGGTACATCCTTTTGTGTCAACCTGGTCAATGCAGAAGCAATGGAGGCAAAACTCTTCAAAAACCCGATGGTAGTAACTGGCCAGCCCCACAAAATTCTGATCTCCATCACATTAGTTAGCCTTGACTAGTTTCTGACCGCCTCCACCTTTAGTAATCCTAGCACAATCCTACATGATTTTCATGCCCCTACTTGTTCTTAGAATAAACCATGATATTATCAATAAATACAATAATAAAGGAATCCAGGTAGGGTTTGAAAATACCGTTCATCAGGCTGATGAATGCAGCTGGGGAATTAGGGAATCCAAATGACATGACCAGAAACTCATAATCCCTATACCTGGTCCAGAAGGCTATTTTGGGAATATCCTCAGCCCGGATTTTCAGCTAGTGATAATTGGACCTCAAGTCAATCTTCGAAAAAATAATCGCTCCCTGTAACTGATAAATCAGATCATCTATTCGAGGAAGAGGGTAATAGTTTTGAATAGTTACCTTGTTCAACTAGCGGTAATCGATGCACATCCACATACTACCATCCTTCTTCTTTACAAACAAAATCGGGGCACCCTACTGCGACACACTAAGTTTGATGAATCCTTTACTAAGCAACTCCTGAAACTGCTCCTTGAGTTCTCTCAACTCAGTAGGTGTCATTCGATATGGAGGAATAGAAATGGTTCAGGTACCTAGTTTCAAGTCTATACAAAAATCTATGCCACGGTCCGGTGGCATGCCGGGAAAATTTGCAGGGAACACCTCTAAGAACTCACAAACAACCGGGACTGACTCTATGGAGGACCCTCTGAACTAGTTTCTCGAATATGCGCCAGATACGTTGAACAACCCCGCTCTATGAACTTACAGGCACAAATATAAGAAATAAGTTTCTTAGGAGCAGGGCTACAATTTCCTTTCAACTCCAACCTAGACGACTCTATACCTAATATAGTGACGGTCTTAGCATAACAATCTAGAATGGCATGATAAGGGGATAACCAGCTCATTCCCAAAATTATATCAAAATCAACCATGTCTAAGATCACTAAGTCTACCAGAGTGTCAAATGTAATGAAATCAACAATTCAATCACGAACAACCCTATCTACTAACACAGAATCCCTAATAGGAGTAGACACATGGATAGGAGTATTAAGCACATCAAAAACAAGATCCAGACCCAAAGCAAAATAAGTAGACACATAAGAAAATATAAAGCCCGGGTCAAACAACGCAATGGCCATTTTTCACAGATAAAGATAGTACCTATAATGACACCATCTGAAACCTCTAGCTCGGGCCTACCAGTAAAAGCATAAAAGTGGGCCTGGTTACCAGTTTGAGAACTGCCCCCAGGGCTGTTCCACCCCTATACATGCCTGGGTGCCACCCTTACCCACCTGAGGATGTCCTCTACCCTGCTAAACACCATCCCTAGCGATTGGTTGACCACCTCGCCCCAGCTGTAGACAATTCGGACTGAATGCACTACCTACTCTTCCAGCAGAGGCCGGAGCTCGAGGAGTTGGATGAGGAACAATCTGCCCGCCCTGTCCGAACCTGGGGCACCATATGCAAATGTAGCCATACTCACCGCACTCATGACAGAACTTCTCAATAACTGGTCTCTGAGCCGGAATAGAAGAAATAGGATGAGCCCCAAAATTAGAACGAACCATCTGTGTACCCCCAACTGCACCTGACGGTCACGGAGCCATCCCTGGCGGACCTTCGGCTGATACCTACATAGTTTACTGAATAGGTTGCCCAGATAAACCCTGTGGTGCTAGAACCTTAGCATAAGAACCACTGAAAGAATTCACTCTTTGAGCCTTCTTCTTAGTATTCCTTGCATAACCCTCCTGTGTCACCCCTTCAACTGACTTGACATACTCTACCACCTCCTGGAAGGTCTTACTTGAGGAGACTATTTGCAGAACTGATACCTGGAGACCCATATTCAGACCTTTAACAAACCTCCCGATCCTCTCCTTATCTATGGGTAGTAAAGGTAGAGCATACTTGGACAGTGAGTGAAATTGAGCCTCGTATGTTGCAACTGATGAGCTCCCTTGCTCAATGGTGGTGAACTCATCCCGTCTCCTGTCTTTTAGAGTGCGGGGAACATATTTCTCTAGAAACGTGGAGTAGAACTAGGTTCAAGTCAATAGTGGTGACTCCCGCTGGTTTGTACTCCACAAAAGCTCTCCACCAGAGCTTAGCATCCCCCATCAGCTGAAAGGTCACAAACTCTACTCCGTGCTTCTCCACCGGCCCCATATTGTGGAGCTTTTCATAGAAGTCGATCATAAACTCATAGGCATTCTCTGCCTCTATGCCATAGAAAGTGGGAGGCTTCATCTTGGTGAACCTCCAAAATAGATCATGCTCCTCCGCTATCGTCACCGGGTCCGACTACCGGTCTTGGGAACATGACAGCTTCCGACATATCATCAATCCACAGTAGTTATATATTGTATCCCCGACTACTGCCCTGCTGGAGTTACTGGAATTACCCCAGTACCCACAAGGCCGCTCAGAAGGTTAAGAACATGAGCTAAAACCTCAGAAGATGCTGGCATGGTAGGAGCTTCTCCCTACATCGGAACCTTAACCTCAACAGCCACCCGCTCCTGTACTGCTGGTGGCATGGAAGATGTAGACCTCTCCCTAATTGGAGTAGAGCATGAGCTCCTTATCTAGCAGCAGCGGGTCTCCGTCCACGACCTCTGCCCTCCTCTACCGCAAACTGCAGTTGCCACTACTGGCTCGGGTATTGCATCTCTGTTGTCGTTGGCGCGTGTTCTAACCGTCTAGGAAAGAAGGAAGAGAAAGTTGTTAGATACCAATTTGGATCACCAAATACTAACTGGAATCAAGTAATAGCACGAGAGGAAAGAAGAAAGGAGTTTTCCTAAAGTCTTGCAGCCTCTCGGAGATAAGTTACCGACGTCTCTACACCAATCCACGAGACTCTACTAGACCCGTCTTAGTGAAATGAGATCAACGAACCTAAAGCTCTAATACCAACTTTATCACGAGCCAAATGTCCATGATTGGCACCCACACTAACCCGCTGGTAGGCGAACCAGCGGTTTCCAAATGTTACCCAAAATTGATCATTCAAATGAAAACTTTTATTAAAATAAAACAAACTAAATTAATTAACAAGAGTAAAAGATTTAAAACAAAATTCAATATTAAACCCAAGACCTAATTGTCATTGCACCAGACGTCTTCTTACAATTTTAAGAAATGCTAAGTCTAAAATAGGAAAAGAAATCAAATGTTTAGAGAAAAGAAAGACATCCTCGATGGAAGAGTGGTATTTCCTACTTAGTCAACTAAAGAAAGACATCCTCGACAGAAGAGTGGTATTTCCTCCTTAGTCAACTCACCTCTCAAACTCCGCTGCTGCTCTATAGGTGAGGACGTGAGGAACTATCGAGTTTGAACTCTACACTCAGAAAAAAAGTGCAGGGTTAGGGTCAGTACATAACAAAGTACTGATAGGCATCATCGGTTGATCCTAAATAATAACCAGTACACACAGTAATAACAATACAAGACCAGTCTTCAACATAAAAAGAACATACAGATCTTTTCAGACACACTAGCTCTACTCTGGGAGCAGCCGGCCTACTCACCGGATTGGACAGTTCACTGCAGCGGTCACTTGACCGCTACAGCGGTGTCGCCACAGCACTACTGCCTTAGAAAGTAGCTCGACTTAGTTGCACCTCTAGCGGTTCATCAGTTCCATAATTCACATATTCCACCAAATTTTTCAGATAACGTACACTTAGGGACAATAATTAACATCACCAAGTATCACTTACGAGTTAAACAGGAAATCACAGCAAAATCCATCATCAAGTTCCAACATTGTGACAAGTAACACTTAGAACTAGGGACATGTTCCTCATTATCAAAATCACTTACATAACCATAAATGACACAACCTCTTAGCACAACTTTCATACACTTTGTTTGCATAAAATGACAAACAACACAACATAACGTAACATACAAAGCATGAAAATCAAACATGACATGACAGGAACATGTCTCCGCCATCTCGCTGTAAACACTCAACCATACAATCAGTGTACACACATGCCAGAGGTTCTTATTTCTTCCTTACAATCATGACCTGTAGGGGACTCTATTAATCTATGTACTGTATCGGCATGGTATCCGCTCCCACTCATATGCTCGTCCGGATATTCTTCTCAAACACGAGCCACTCAATAACTAATATTCGCTCTCCCGGATACTCCCCTCGGGCTCGAGCCTCTCAATTAAAAAACAATACCATTTTAGCCATTTTTATCCATTAACAGCAACAATGTGCATTTCACAAATGTAAACATATATACATATCGAATCATCGGAGTCTACTCTCCACGCCCACACTCTCTCAAATACAGAACTCAATTCACAGGATAAATTCATAAACAAAGTTCACTACACACTTTCACATGATCTCAACGATGGATTATATTCATCTCTTAGCAACATGATATTTCCCATTCGTTCACATAAGCTCTTATAACAACGAATATATGAAGACCAATCAAATATGATCATTACATAAGCATACAAGTCATTATGTAGGGTCTAACCCTCTAACCATAACCTACCTTCATTTCGGATATGAAGAGTCAATTACTGCACTGGAGCCTTGCCCTTTCTCACAATTTTGAAATGCTCGTAATCTACAACAGAAAAAGTGTAATTCATTACTCACTCTATGAATTAAGGGTTTTAGAAGATCAAACCCTCCGCTTCAGGGAACTTTTGAAAAAGAACCCAAATTCTACTAAATTCTAGGTCCTAATTCTTGCACAATCCTTGTTCTCAACAGTAATCCTAGGGGAGTGATTAATACTCCTAATTATAAAGTCTAAACACACCATAGTCTTCCCATAATTCAGCCCTAGTCTAACTATCAAGGGTCTTCTCCATTCCAAAATTCCACCATTAAAGGTCTACATGGAATTTAGGATTAACAATACTCATTGTAGAGATAGAAGATCGAAAATCTTACCTTGGGAGAAGATTTCACTGCCATAGAGAGTTTTCCCGTTCAAGGCGAGATTGTGCCAATCAATCGTGAAGGGGTTCGTCACACCTAAGTTTTGTATACAAGATGGGTCGGCGTATTGGGACTCAAATCACTCTTGAGTGGCATGTTTTTTAGTAGACGAATGCCTCTTTTCTTTTCTCTGAAGTCTACAACAAACAAGTGGGAGAGGCAGGATTCGAACCTACATAGAAAAACTTCAACAGATTTATAGTCTGCCTCTTTTGACCACTCAACCACTCTCCCCTTCCCGTGTCGATGCCCCCCTCAATGGGTTCTAATTCCGAGAAGGGGGGCGGCGCCCTAAATCAATCAAAAAGCTTATTGATTTAATTGAAGTTTTAGACCTTCTGATTGTGTTTTTGAGAATAATGGGGTAAAACCCCGTAATTCCCACTTAAAGCCTACTTTCTGATTTCCCGTTCTCCGCTGTAGTGGACCTGCTACAGCGGTTTGAGCACTGTGGTGGCGGCTCCGATGGTTGTCTCCACATTTCTTCACGGTGGGACTTCGACCGTCACCACGGTCTTGCTGCAGCAGAAAGTGCACCGCTGCAGTGGTCCCCCAGACTAGTAGCTACCTGAAATCCACCAGTTTCACAGTTTCAAAAATTCACATCATATTCTATTCCTTCCCTAGCTTGTTCCAGTGTTCTTGGCCCTTAACCATCCTATAACGACATTCAAGTCATTACAAAGAGTGTGACTTCATTTTGCATTAATACGTTGAATTCTTCCTTCTTTAAAAAAATATTAAATTATACAATAAAAAAATATAAAAACACAACATACTTTAAGTTGTTTTAATAAATTGAGTGTTCTTGTTATTCACCCTCTTTAGTTAAATCTACACTATTTCTTCTATTTTAATTTATATGAATTTGTTTGAAGAGACACAAAAATTAAGAGAGAAAAATTCTTTTGAGCTAAAATCATCTCATAAAGGTAAAATGGTAATTTAAAAATTAAGTTATTATTAAATATTTAAAATATGAAGCCCCATAGCAAAATATTGTTCTCCTTTTACTCTTTTAAAATAGAGTTCACACTTGAAAAATATAATCATTTAATTATTTTTCTAATATTTTAAATTTTAAAATTGACTAAATTTTATATATTAAATCCCTCCCTAGTTGAAATATATAGAAAATTTTACTATTTAGAAAGTTAAAAGAGATTAAGATTTTACTTTTAAGAAATAGTTACATATCGAAAAAAATTTATAATGCAAAGCAATTTTATGAACTATATTAAAAATCATAACATTTAAGATCTTAAATTAAATTACAATTCTGCTACTTATATTAAACATATTATTTATTAAACTACCTAATTATCCTTCACAATTTTTCAACTTACAGTGCAAGAAAATAAATTAAAGAGTAATTCTATTATGCGTTAATACGTTAAATTCCTTATTCTTCTTCTTTTTTTAAAAAAAAATCATATAATCAAAAAAAGAAAATAAAATAAAAACACAATATACTTTAAGTTGTTTCAATTAATCGAGTGCTCTTGTTATTCACTTTCTTTAGTGTCACGATCCGAACATAGGTTCGGACCGATATATGGGATAAAGAACCCCGAGAGGCTCCAAGTCAATCCATGGAATGACATCTAAACTCAACATAATTAAGTGGAAGTCTAAAACATATAATATAGCGAAAGTCAGAAAATATCATAACATCTTATACACAACACAGGTTTGAAGCTGAATACATTTTATGTCTGATAAGCCTCTACTACTGACGAGTTGATGGGACAAGATCCCCAACTAACTCACTACAGTCTGAAAATGAAAATATTAAATACAACTGATAATGGGCCCTCGGAAGATGAGGACTCACCAACTGATACAGGGAGATGCGAGTATTGAGAGTCTGGCTAATGGCAGGACTGAGCCCGAATATCCGAGCCTGTATCATGAAATAATACAGCATAGAGTATGTGGTCAGTACGGGGAATGTACCAAGTATGCAAGGTAAGTAAAACTTCCAAGTAAGTAAAATTATAGATTATGCATATCATAAACATTTCATCATAAGAGTCTGAGAGTGGGGCTTGCATGCTATTATCTGAAAACATGATTTATACATAATTGGATAGCATAACAGAATCGAATGACCAAAGCTGAAAACTGATAATTGATAACACTCAAACCACACCTCTTAATAAAGTATAAAGTAGACGTTGTCAATAAAGAACCCAACTAGAGGTTGGGGTCGATCCCACAGGGAATATGGAAGAGCTAGATTATAGCCGATAAGTAAACTTGTGAGGTAGTTACTTCAAAATTGGGGGGTTCTAAAGAAAATCAATAATAAAAAGAATTATCAAAAAATCCGGTTTTAAATCAATATTAAAGGATAACTAGGGTTTGTGTTCCCCATGGGTTCATAATTGCTTTAGGTATACACTCGTGATCATCACCAATACTTACTTATAGAACTGATAACTTAGATTCATCCAAATGACCGACCAGTCCCTATTGAATGACTATACTCAATTACTCGACCAAATCTCATGAGCGGTTTTAAACTATCTGTTACCACTAAGTTCTAGAATTAACTATCCTGCGACTACAACTCAAGTTAATACAATGATCATCAAGATCAAGGCTCCGTTGTAATTCTCTTTTCCTAATCTCTACCTCTTAGACCTAAGCAAGTAAAGAATTAGGGCATGTCCTAATGTTGCGCACCGTTAAGAAACGTTTAAGAATGAAGAGAATACAATATAAGTGTTTGTATTGGTTTTAAAATCACTTTGTGCAACCCTAGCTTGTTAATCCACCATGGTTCCCACAACCCTAGCTATGGAGATTTTAGCCTCTCGTAGTTGTAAGGTTGTGAATTGTATTCATGATTAAAAATGTAAATCAATACTTACAAGTATGAATGAGAAAAACACTTCCTTTAATTAATCAGCAAAATCTTGAAAACAAATAGCAAGAACAAGAAGAATTCAAGAAAAGGTTGATTACAAGTCAAATCTTCTCAATTCTCTCTTTCTTTCAATTGTCTAATGTTGTCTCCAATAATGTCTCTGATAAAAATCTACTGAAAAATAAAATGTAAAATATATTTATACAGACACAAGAATCCTTTTCCTAAGCTAACAGGGTGAATTTCCATATTTGGTTATGCCTACGTCACAAATCAACCTACGATCCGTAGCGAGATCCTGCGGTCCGTAACATCCTTTTGAACATTGCATGACTGGATGGATTTTGGCTAAGTGTTGGATCCTGGTACTACTCGTACCTCCATCTTACGATCCGTACTGAGCTCCCGTGGCTTGACTCTAAGACTTTGAAATATTTTTGAAGTTCATCACGACCGCCATGGTACGACTCGTACCTTCATTCCATGGTTCGTACTTCCTTTCCGTAGCAGGAGTCAGCCTCTTATGTAAATCTTCTGAATCTTTTCACGACTTCATCATGACTCGCACAAGATTGGTATGACTCGTACTGAGACTCGTATACTGCATCTCTTCAACATTAGCCTTCTGCAACTTTTCACGGCCACCAGTACGGCTCGTAGGACCTTCCTACGGCTCGTACTATGGACTGCAATTTGAGCCTATTTTGCACACTTTAGTCTATCTTTTGCATCTTTTAGCTCCAACACCAATTTATCCTGTAACCAAAGGAAAAGTGTCTTATATCCACATAAATACACCTAAGTCCATGCTATTTTCTTAATTTTAAAAGTCGAAAGTACTGTAAATCCGTAGCACATCAACACCCTCAACTTAAGACTTTTGCATGTCTTTAGGCAAATAAAAGAAGAACTAAACACGACGCTCAACTAGAAAATAGACTTAAGATACTACAGCCAGTACTCAAACAAAACTTGCACTTTCTATACAATCTCTACTGACCCTTTCTCATGGAACAACATCAGCTAATGCATTACAAGCAACCTCAAAACATCATAAACAGGGATCAAGACATTTTATCTAGCTATCAACAGGCAATCAAGTCATCATCAATGTTTTTCACACAGACCAATGGTAAAAGCAAACATAATCCATGTACCCTCACACAAATGAAGTCCCAACTCAGATATGAAATTTCAAGCATAGCATGGGACTAAACAAGTAAGACGCTCACTCTCACAAAGAAGTTACAAGTATTATGTATCAGATACCATAGGCTTGCCCTTATTTTCTCTTCTTTGGTTTATCAGATGGTCGAGTTAGGATCACTATAGGACTTGGTATGGCTTGTAATGTAGGCTTAGGGTTGGACATGATAAAGATGGAATATTTTATAAGTGACTATCCCTTCCTTGGTACTACATACATTGGCTACACCATTTACCTATTTTATCCTTTATTCTTTCATTTTCTTTTCACCCCTTTTTATACGCATTTGCATGGGTGTGGTGAGTTTTCAACTTTTTTAGCATTTTCATTTTCTTTTGAGTTTTATTTTTCAAGATTCTCAGCATTTTCATCTCTTTTCTTTTCATCTAACCACACCTCATTTTTTATCATTTCTTTTTTCTTTTCTTTTCCTTTCTCCCATTCCCACCATTTACGCACCCTACTCTAGACACCCTCAACTTAAGCATTTTGATTATGTTGAGGTTCACAATATCCAAGGAAGGACCAGGGCCAAAGCAGGTTCATTGTAAACAAATGGGTATGGTTAATCAGTAAATCAAAGAAACATGGTCTATTAAGGCTCAAACTTGGGATCAAGGGATTCATGCAACTTTGGTAGGGTAATATAGGCTAAAAGTGAGCTAAACAAAAATGGCCTATAATCATATCCTAACCAACCATCCTTAGCCTATGCAAATACCAACCAGGAAAGTTTTAGATCTTCAACACAATACCGAACTGAATACTATACCTCACTCACACATGGTACATGAACTATTTTCACCTCACCTGTGTGGTTTATACAGGGCTTAACAATATTACTCATATTAATGAACTAAATGACATCAAAATATCCACAGAAATCATGCATGTTGTCATAATACATAGCTAATGCATCGAAAAAAATTTAAACAGGGTCAATTTTTTCAAAAACCAAAACTAGTGCATTTTTATTGGCTGAGTACTCCTAAGTTACTTTCTAATTAAACAAAAATCACAAGCTAAAAATAAAAATACTACACATGCCGGTTCTACTATATAGCATACCTGAGGGAAAAGCATTACGGCAAGAAAAACCCTCAAACAAATCAAAAATCTCAAAAATCACAAGTACACCCCCTCCTCTTTTTGAAAAGTACGCTTCATCCCCAAATCATAAACTATAAGAACATAGGGAAGAGAACTGTCACGCCCCGCCTTGGGAGGCATGACTAGCACCTGGTACCCTACTAGGACCTGGACTGCTGGGCTAGCTGAGCCTAAGCACTTCTGGCGTCAGGCTGGCTCTAACTCTGGATTCAAGAAAATGACGGGCTATATAACGGCTGTAAATACGGCCTTCGACCGACTAGGCCTATAGCCACCTGTAAGCAAACAACAGCTACCCAGAATAACTGAATTAATAGGGAACCTATGCGGGCCGACAAGACCACCATGCTGTCTAGTTATTTCTGAATCAAGAAAACAAGTGCTAAACTGCTATGTGACCAGCAAGGTCACCACTACCAACTGAATAAGGCCTCATACGGCCATCATAAATAAAGTAAAAATACACACGGCCTCACACGATTGGTACAGCTAACCATAGGGAATGTACGACCTGCAAGCCTCTAAGAATTCTAATAAGATGGTCGGGACAGGGCCCCGGCCTACCCATACTGTACAACAAAAGAAAAGGAATAAACCTATAGTTGTCTAGCTCCGGATGACAGGAGCTGATGACTTTGTGTGCTGGCTGGAATTACGAGGAATCGGCTCCTCGTCTATGAGTACCTGCAGGCAAGTAATGCAGCGCCCCAAAATGGGCGTCAGTGATCGCTGGTAATGAGTATGCAAAGCAACAACTGGAAAATAACTGAAGACAAGCAATATAACTGATAGAACTGAAATAGAAAGAAGTAGACTGTAACTGACTGAAAGTATGAGTTTAAGACTGTCCTCAACTATGCTGGAAGGAGTAGGAGTCGTACCTGGTAACGTGGCATTCTACTGTCTATTTATTCATAACTAACATAACATGGCATAATATAGCATAGTATAACATAACATAAGATAGCACACATAAACCTTACCTGGCCCCCATAAGCCGAAAGATACAACCAACACGTAATCTATACCCCTACCCCGGTCATCCCATCTCCCATAGTAACTATAAGCATCCTTCGGTTCCCCTGGGTATGCACTTGGGCCCGATGAGCCCCTGACTATAACTGTACCTGAGTCCGGAGGACTCCTGAATCAACACCCCGGGCGTACCCGCTCGACGGGGGTGTATAAAAGCCAACCAAGGAAAAATATGGGGAAACTGGCATCCCATCTTAGTCCCCTAGGGGATGGCATGCCACTCCGAAGAGCGACGTATGCTCGCCCTCTGGCGGACGAGTCGATACAGCTGTTAACCCTGGGGCGGTCATGAATGTTAGGTAATCCAGCCCAAAATAATACAGTCAAGTCTCAACTGATAATACTAACTGCATATGATACATGTTGAGACTAATGATAGTAATATGTATATATATATATATATATAATACATGCTAAAATTGATAAGGGTATATATATATATAATTTCTGTCGTACTGTGCTGAATCTGATACTGAAACAAGATGTAATATTTCTGCTGAGAATCATGTTGTATAACTAAGTTTCCTGGTAAACATGATTTACTATTTCTAACATGCTTTTTAAAATTCATATTAAGCTACTATTCTATTTCTGAAATACTTTACGGGAATTTATATTGCTTTACTAAGTTTCGGCTGAACATAATAATATCCTGACGTACTTTACTAAATTACATACTGGGCATGCTGTACTGTTTCTGAAACTTTCTACTAGAATTTATACCAGTTTGCTCTACTGGAATTATTAACTTGCCGAAAGAAACTAGCTTCACATACCTCAGTTACTAACTTCTTGACTAACTGGCGTAACTCGGCCAATATCCAGCTATTTCTGACAACTGCGTTCATATTTATAGCAATTAGAACTAAATTCATCAATATTCAAGAATAAAATGCTACTTTGAATATATATATAGCCCAAACTTTAACTTATCGAAAAACAGCTGAAAACTCGCTATTTCTCGGAAGTCCAGAAGGGAGAAATACTCACTTTAGGTCTAGGAGTATATTGACACTAATTTGGAGCAATTCCACTTACCTTAGATCGGTAGAACGATGGTTCGCCGGCCGAATTCCACGAAACTAACTCCGTAGGAATGTTCTCTGCAGCTTTATACTTCGGTATTCGAGGTTAATTTGAGTTTGGACTGTGTTTGACGGCGTAATTGATCTTGGGCAAATTTATATGCCCAAGTGATACTCAAAAGTACCATTTTCTCCTTGTTTATCTATGAATGTGTATACATTCTCATGTAATTGGTAATAAAATGTGAATTTGTACTAACCAACATGATTAGCATTGTTTTGCAGGTAAAATGTGATTTTGGAAAGCTAAAATGCATGTTGGATGACATCGGAGTTGGACCTGGATGCGAGTAGGGGAAAAGGCATGGGACAACATGAATTAAAGGGGCTCCGCGATGGAGCCGTGTCACGCTGCCATCGCGGAGGCATTCTGCCTGGATGGGGAAAATTCACCCAAATTCCAGTGGAGGTCCACGTTTGCTCCGTGGCACGGAGCCAGTGCTCCGCGATGCACGTCGTGCCACGTTGAGCCTAAATTCCCGGACCCCCAGTTCCAGTGAAGGTCCGCGTTCGTAGCATGTCACGGAGGCAGTGCTCCGCGATGCACTCAGTGACACGTTGCTTGTTATTCCGGGAAAAATTCCCAGCAGTATAAATAGAACACTTAGGTTCATTTTTTAATATTCTGACTTGGTGGAGCAAGGACGTGGGTTACAGGCAGTTGAGGGATGAAAAGTTTGGGGTTTTTTCTCTCTTTCTTTCTTCTTTAATTCAATTGCTTGTATGATTAACACTCATTTTATGATGTTTAATCCCCAAATGAGTGGCTAATTCCTCTCCTTGCTGAGGTTATGAACAATTGTAATAAAATTTGATCATTGATTCTTTGGTTTTCCATCTTTTCTTCCATGTTGTTCTATTAATTCTTGTTCTTACTGTATTAGTGTGTGGCCTACATTAATGTACATCTAAAAAGTCCGGTTTCACTCGAGAGAGCACGAAATTGGAAAGTTGTGAATTAATAGGATATGTTCTTTACTTGATTTGGGAAAATTGAGTCTTGATTTGCTTTCAGGATAGAAATATACCTGAAAGTCGTATTAGTCAATTTAGGGACCGGAATTGTATAGCTAGGACATGAATTGCATTTGATCACAGAAATGTAGATGGATGGTTCATGATTCTTAAGTGAAGTTAAATACGAGAGTTTTAATCTCTTGGCAAATGTTCTTGGCTAGCAACTGGAGGAAAAGATTAACCAAAGTATGATGATAATTAGTTTCATTACATGTTCGTTTAACCTTAGCATGCTTTCATTAATAGTTCAGATTCAAAGTAGATAATTGTTCTTAGTTTTAGTATAAAATTTATAAAACAAACTATCAACTTTTTGGTTACGATGTTGTCTTCATTTTTTAGAAGTAAAATATAGTACACTAGAGCAAATTGCACTTAATCCAAGTCTCTGTGGGATCGATACTTGGCTTACTAAAGCCACTTACTACTTGTTCGACCACGTGCACTTGCGTGTCGTTTTATATACCCCAAAACCACTCGAACAAGTTTTTTGGCGCCGTTGCCGGGGACTTGGCAATTGGTGAAGTTGTTTGAAGTGTTTAATCACTGTATTTTTATTTTCTTAGTGTTGACAACTTAGTCTTAGCCTGTATTTTGCAGACTTAATTGCTGTTGAACACTGGCAAGAGACAAGGAGCTGGTGGAATCGTATATAGAGCCAGAAAGGATATTTCACAGTAAGAGAAGAGAAGCTCTACAAAGAAAGCTGCAGTTGCTCAGACAGACGATCATGGAGCAACAACAGAATCCACCGGTAGTACGGGCAGTGTTAGTGCCCAAAGAAGTAGCAGCACGGCCGGTTCGCGAGGTGGCAATCCCACATGCCAATAATGTTACATCAAGTATCCGCAAACCAGAGCCCAGAGGGAGATTTGAACTTAAGCAGAATATGGTGCAGTTGTTGCACACTAGCGGGCAATTTACCGGTCTCCCTCATGAAGATCCACAGCAGCATCTCCAAAATTTTTTGGAGATAAGTGACACTTACATACCCGCTGGAGTGTCACCAGACTATGTCCGGCTTACATTATTTCCATTCTCATTACTAGGAGAAGCCAAGAGGTGGTTGAAAGCTGAGCCACCGAATTCTATCTCTACGTGGGATGATCTTGCACGGAAGTTCTTGATAAGGTTTTTTCCCTCTGGTAAAACAGCAAGACTTAGAAGTCAAATTCTAAGTTTCAAACAGAGAGAGGGAGAAAATTTATATCAGGCCTGGGAGAGATTTAAATCCATGTTGCGGGATTGTCCTCATCATCATCAGTCCAATGATGTGTTGGTGCACACATTTATTGAGGGTTTAGAACCCCACACCAAAATATTGCTAGATTCAGCTGCTGGAGGGCAAGCGCTGGAGAAGACTTATGAGGAGTTGTATACCTCGTTGAACCGAATTTCACAGGGCAATCCAGAATGGAATGCTGATTCATCACGAGGTGGGACAAGGAAAGCAGCAGGAGTGCTTGAAGTGGATGGGTTTACAGCTATCGCTGCACAGATAGCTACATTGCAAAATCAACTGAACAATCACTTCAGCAGCATGACATTGAGCCAGCCTCAAGCCCCAGTTAATGCAGTCCAGCAGATGTGGTGTGAAGTGTGTGGAAGCAGTGAGCACTCAGCTGAGTTTTGTGGAGCCAATCCTGACTCGGTAAACTTTGTGGGTAATGCACAAAGGAACCACCAGCAGTATGGTAGTAGCTATAACTCCAATTGGAGGAATCATCCTAATTTCTCATGGGGTAGCAACAACCATCAGGGCCAAAGTTCGGGTCAGTGTGTGCAAAGGAATCAAGGAGGGCAGCAGAACTATCAAGCTCAATTTAGAAACAACAATGCACCTCTTCCACCATCATCACCCAGCATTGAGGAGATGTTCAAGACCATGATAGCTAACCAAGCTCAATTGCAGGCTGACTATGTGAAATTGGCAGCCGAAGTGAAAAACACCCAGTTAGCTACCAAGTCACTTGAATATCAATTTGGGCAATTTGCTAGTGCCCAAAACACAAGGCCTAGAGGAGGACTGCCAAGCGACACGGATCCCAATCCCAAGCAGGTAAATGCAGTGACCACAAGGAGTGGATTGCAGATGAAAGAGTGGAGCCAGAAAGACCACCTCAACAGTCGAGAGCAGCAGAGGTTGAGAGGGAGCACAGTTCTGAGAGGGGGAAAACCAAGGAAGCTGAATCAGAAAGACCTCCACCCCCGTTCCCTCAACGACTAAAGAAACACAAAGAGGAGGCGTGTTTCAAGAAATTCATGGAGGTGCTGAAACAGGTACATGTTAACTTAGCTCTTGTTGATGTCTTACAGGGAGTGCCGAAATATGCGAAGTATATAAAGGACATCGTGGCAAACAAAAGTCGGTTGACTGAGTATGCTACGGTGGCTCTAACGGAGGAGTGCACTTCCCGGATCCAAAATAGACTGCCCACAAAGCTAAAAGACCCTGGGAGTTTTACTATCCAGCTTACTATTGGGTAGAGCATCCGAGCTCGTGGATTGTGTGACTTGGGAGCGAGCATAAATTTGATGCCTTCATCGGTATTCAGAAAGTTGGGTCTAGGGAGTCCTAGACCTACAACGGTAATCTTGCAGTTGGCGGATCGATCCTTAGCTAGGCCAGATGGCATTGTTTAGGACGTTCTGGTGCAAGTTGGCTCCCTAATTATCCCGGTAGATTTTGTCGTTCTGGACTTTGAACCAGACGCGGAAGTCCCATTTATTTTGGGACGTCCCTTCTTGGCAACCGGGAAAGCACTAATCGACGTAGATGCGGGGCAGCTAACAATGCGACCACATGACAAGGTAGAGGTGTTCGATGTGTACAAGGCACCTAAGCTCCCGACGGTGCATGAAGAACTCTCGGTGATCAATGTGATTGATCAAGGTGATGATAAGCAGATGAAGGATTCCCGAGAGTTAATGGGAAAACCACCGGAAAGGTGTAAGCACAACTGGGGGGAAGGACGGTGATCGAGAGAAATCGTCCATCACCCTAGCGGACAATTGAGCTTAAACGACGTCGAGCCGCGATGGTAAACCAGGCGCTACACGGGAGGCAACCCGTGAAATTTTTTTTTTCTTTCATTTTGTAAAGTGTAAATAGAATTTTCTTTTTCTTTTTCTTGATTCACAACAAAATATTTCATTTTAGTTTTTGTTTTATTTGTATTTAGAGTGAAACCTATAATTCTAACCAATTTTGTATAGTGAGATGATTTTCAGGTCAAACGGAGAAAAATACGCACGAAATCGCGAAGGAAAAGTTGAGGTATGAAAAATTAATAAAAAGTGGAAAGCAGTGAGCTGGGGCGATAGCTCCGTGTCACGGGGGAGGACCTCCGTGTTACCCTCCGTGACACGTTGAGGTATAACCCGAAAATTTTAAAAATTTCCAGAACAGCCTCGCGATGGATCCGTGTCACGGAGGCAGTGCACCGTGATGCACTCCGTGACACGTTGCCTTGTATATCGCGACGGGTCACACCGGATCGCCGGGTGACCCGCGCGATTTTCTTCCTTTTTAACCCCGAAACCCTCCCTTTTTCCCTCATTTTCTAATCCCTCCGCGACCAAACCCCCGAAAACCCATCCCCCATCAACGTGACACGGAGTAAGGCAAGAAATTCACCAAGTTTTCTTCGATTCTTCAAAAACAAGGTATGTTCTTTGATTCCCTCTCAAATTCTTGTCGATTTTCTTCGATTTTTAGCATGGGAGGTGAGCTAAATTGCCCTAAGTCGAAATTAATCATGAATTTGATTTCATTGTTGATTGATGAATGTTCAGAATATCGTATGATTGCTTGAACTTGTCGATTGCATGAATTGATCGAATTTGATTGATAAAATCAATTCTAGGGCTTGTTAGTTGAATTTGAAGTTGAAAATGTATTGAAATTGTGAATTTTATGCCGGGTTGTACGTGTTGAATGAGATGAGTCGATGTACAAATTGTTAGGATGTTAATAGAACGACGGATTCTCGGGTTGGAGGAAATGTTGAAATTTGTAAGAATTGGTTGGTTGGATAGGTTCGTGTGTAGATATATTTTTGTGTTGTTTTTGTTTCTTTGTTTTCCCTTGCTAAGTGCGATGGTTAAAATTTTAGCGATGGTAGTGATTGTGATTAGCTGTACGAAGTCTGAGTAGTACGTAGAAGTTAACCGTCGAATTTTTCAAACGCACTAAGCATGATTGTATAGTTGTTTGTTTTGTGTAAATTAAAATATTCTTGTCGTATTGTTGTAACTGTAGCTAAGGACTAAGTGTGGGGTAACCTAGCGTAACCCGACCTTAGCCGAAGTTAATATCCGTGAGCTTAACATTGATCTTGTTTACTTGGGTTGACAGGTAAAATGGCTAGCCGGCAAGATAAAGGAAAAGGCGCATCAACTTCAGGCGCCGGAAGGAAGCGAATCAGACTGGGCACAGCAGTCCCAGCTGTACCAGCAGTTCCCCGCGGCCAACGCCGCCAATACGGAACAAGATGGGTGACCGATGAGGGGAAAAAGTGGTACGCCAAGCACAAAGAAAACAAATATTTCCCCGAGGAGCATATAGCACGGGAACCATTGGCACAGGATGGTTCACCGAATCGAGGCAGCTGGGCTCACGTTCATCTTTGAAGAGCCCAAAGAATGCAATCTACACTTGGTTCGGGAGTTCTCTGCCAATTGGAACCCGACGATCAGGAGTCACACCATCAAGATCAGAGGGCAAATAGTCACTCTGGAGCCCCACCACCTCAATGCCATCATAGGAGCGCGGGACACAGACGCCCACGTCCTCCGACAGCTGAACATTACCCCACCGTATGCGGACATCAGACACACATTGTGTGGAACCCGATCGACAGCTAGATGGAGTAGACACAAAGAGAGGGGCTACCACCAGACGTTGCCCTATTCACAGATGAATAGGGAAGCCCGAATCTGGCTGAAGATAGTCTGCTCATGCCTAATCCCGGGGGTACATATGACTGATGTAACCCGGGATCGTGTATGCCTGGTGTACACCCTGATGAAAGGGCTGGAGATCAATGTCGGGGCGGTTATTATATCCGCCATGAAGAGAGCCCGGTTGCACCAGGGGCACAGGTATGGTTTTGGTGGACTACTGACCACCTTCCTTAGGGGCCTCGATGTTGAGGAGGAGGCCCTTGACTATATCCCGCAGTTGGAGCGGCAGGCCTTAGACGTTACTAAAACTAAGGCTCCCGACACCACCCACGGGCCAGTGCTTACACTTGGTGAGCGACATGCTCGTGATAACCAGTATATGGCTCAGATGTATGGGATGCAGATGCTCCAGCTAAGGATAGGTGGGAGGCCGGCGACAGAGGAGGAGCTATGGCAGCTCGAGCTAGACTACCCTTTTGGCGAAAATGCCAGGGCTCTATGTCGAGTGGGGCCAGCATTTGTAGAGCCCACAGATGATGATGTCCCCATAGACGAGGAGACACGTCGGGAGGACTCCGATGTGGAGTCCGATGATGACGACGGAGGCGACTCGGATATGGGAGATGAAGCAGCAGCACCCGACAAAGAAGTGGAATACTTTGACTGATCAGGGAGTTCCACCACCCGATTTTGTGCTATTTTAATTTTTATGAACACTGGGGACAGTGTTCGAGCTAAGTGTCGGGTGGGAGTAGTTAGGTGCTGGGCTGGGCTGGGCTGGTTTGTATGTATGCTCTCTTCTGTTATCGTGTATGTTGTGTGTCCCTGTGAGTGTGAATTTTCAAGTTGTTTTGTATTTGTAAATATTTGTTGAATTGATGTGTGTTGCTGAATGTTGCTAGCTGATTCTGATTCTGTACATATTTTTGTTATCGAAATGATCGATATTTTTAACAATTTTTAAAATTTTTTGTACATATTTAAAATATTTTGTAAATAATTTTTCTATCTAAATGATCGATATTTTCAACCATTTTTACTTTTTGGGTTTCTCGGCGTTTGTTTTTGGTTCTTTTACCGAGAATGGTCCCATTGAACCGAAGTCATAGTTAGTGACCGTTCCCTATGATGGATGGATGACGACCGTCTTAAGGGAAATGTAGTCGTTAGGAGTAGTTTTTTTCTCAATTATTTTTTCTGTTTTTTTTTTGGTGGATTGCATCCCGAAACCTGTAGTTACTCTATGGTTGCGAAATTTTGGTTGCATGTTTGACATGATATTCAAAATGCAAAGGTGATTCGTATGAAAGCATGCAAATTTGTAAATATGTTGAGATATCTAGGCTGTAGAGTTTGATTCAGTATGATTGAGGCTTAATGTTTGAATTCATGTAATTAGCTGATTGAAGAGTCTGTGAATACATCTTGAATTGAGCATGTGCAAAAAGTGTGAAGTGAGGTGTTGACATTCCATGCTATTGTGAAGTGTCTAGAACTTGCCTGGTGTGTGTACAAAACGAAATGAAGGAGGTGTATTGTAGGAAAGGATGTAGGCATTTCTTTGTTTTAACCGAGAGTTTCTATTTTTTTTCCTTGTCATACCCCCCTTTCTGTGATTGTATACCCTAGTCAGCCCTTTGAGCCTTTAGCCTATTATTTCTTTCTTTTGTCCAAAAAGTGTAAACCGAGCTTAATTCCTTCTTTTCATTAGCCGTAAAGTCTATACAAAACTCTTAAGCGCTTAAGAAGAGAAAATCATTTTCCCAAAGTGTCAAAGAGTGAGAATGGTGAAAAGAAAAAGAAAAGCAAAGCGAGGGAAGAAAAGAAAAGGTTGAAGGTGCACTTGTTATAAATAAACGATAATGAAGGTGCATGAATAACCATTGTTGTTGTGTCAAGTGTGCTTAATGAAATGGGCCATACTAAATAAAATCATCAAGAATGGGATGATGAAAAACAAAAGGGAAACAATGTCCATGAGTTGATGGGATGTGTTGAAAAGGCGCTTAAGGATACTAGTGGCTATTATTGGCTAATACAATATTTACTAGTTCCATAGCTTCCATTACAACCCATTAAAGTCCTACGTGATCTTACATCGCACTTCTTTATATTAGTGGAGTAATACACTAAGGGCAAGCTTATGGGTTACGACATGATGCATGTGAATTCTTTTGGGAGAGAGAGTGAAATTGTGTGTACATGCCCCTGTTTGAATGTTTGTGAGTCATATGAGCAAAAAGGGGAAGATTCTCTTGTGTTGTGAGGGCACATGCTTGATGAAAGATTAATTTTCGTGTCGGATATCTTGATCAGCTGATTTGCATGAGTTTGCCGATATCGAGAGTTGATTCTTAAAGTCTAGGAGGTCTTAATGTATTGAAGGTCATTGCATTGATAAGACCATGCATGTTTTCTTGATGATTTGCTGTATTGAATAACCGGTATAACCGTAGCTTAAATTGTCGAACCGAAGTAGCGAGGTTGGGATGTAAATTGCATGAATTGTGTGTTTGTTGTTCGAGGACGAACAAGGATTTAAGTGTGGGGTAAGTGATCTTGGGCAAATTTATATGCCCAAGTGATACTCAAAAGTATCATTTTCACCTTGTTTATCTATCAATGTGTATACATTCTCATGTAATTGGTAATAAAATGTGAATTTATACTAACCAACATGATTAGCATTGTTTTGCAGGTAAAATGTGATTTCGGGAAGCTAAAATGCATGTTGGATGACATCGGAGTTGGACTTGATTGCGAGCAGGGGAAAAGGCATTGGACAGCATGAATTAAAGGGGCTCCGTGATGGAGTCGTGTCACGCTGCCATCGCGGAGGCATTCTGCCTGGATGGGGAAAATTCACCCAAATTCCAGTGGAGGTCGGCGTTTGCTCCGTGGCACGGAGCCAGTGCTCCGCGATGCACGTCGTGCCACGTTGAGCCTAAATTCTCGGACCCCTAGTTCCAGTGAGGGTCCGCGTTCGTAGCGTGTCACGGAGGCAGTGCTCCGCGATGCACTCCGTGACACGTTGCTTGTTATTCCGGGAAAAATTCCCAGCAGTATAAATAGAACACTTAGGTTCATTTTTTAATATTCTGACTTGGTGGAGCAAGGACGTGGGTTACAGGCAGTTGAGGGATGAAAAGTTCAGGGTTTTTTCTCTCTTTCTTTCTTCTTTAATTCAATTGCTTGTATGATTAACACTCATTTTATGATGTTTAATCCACAAATGAGTGGCTAATTCCTCTCCTTGCTGAGGTTATGAACAATTGTAATGAAATTTGATCATTGATTCTTTGGTTTTCCATCTTTTCTTCCATGTTGTTCTATTAATTCTTGTTCTTACTGTATTAGTGTGTGGCCTACATTAATGTACATCTAAAAAGTCCGGTTTCACTCGAGAGAGCACGAAATTGGAAAGTTGTGAATTAATAGGATATGTTTTTTACTTGATTTGGGAAAATTGAGTCTTGATTTGCTTTCAGGATAGAAATATACCTGAAAGTCGTATTAGTCAATTTAGGAACCGGAATTGTATAGCTAGGACATGAATTGCATTTGATCACAGAAATGTAGACGGATGGTTCATGATTCTTAAGTGAGGTTAAATACGAGAGTTTTAATCTCTTGGCAAATGTTCTTGGCTAGCAACTGGAGGAAAAGATTAACCAAAGTATGATGATAATTAGTTTCATTACATGTTCGTTTAACCTTAGCATGCTTTCATTAATAGTTCAGATTCAAAGTAGATAATTGTTCTTAGTTTTAGTATAAAATTTATAAAACAAACTATCAACTTTTTGGTTACGCTGTTGTCTTCATTTTTTAGAAGTAAAATATAGTACACTTGAGCAAATTGCACTTAATTCAAGTCTCTGTGGGATCGATACTTGGCTTACTAAATCCACTTCTACTTGTTCGACCACGTGCACTTGCGTGTCGTTTTATATACCCCAAAACCACTCGAACAGTAATCGGAAGAATATTTATCAAAACCCTTCGTCCCTTACTGTTTTCCTTCATTTTGCTGGAAATTGTATAATGAAATGAATCAAAACCGAAGTGGAGGGGTTTATATACTTGAGCCTGGACAGCCCCTCCATGGCATATTGGCTATCGCGGAGGGGGTCTGCCCGGCCTCCCCTTGCGATGGTTCGATGCAGCGCTTGTCCGGTCCTCCCCCGGGCCTTTTTCTAGCATGTATGGCACTCTAAAACTCTTAACCAACATGCGAATAGGCCATCTAAATTTCAAGAATTTACGGGGTGTAACAAGAACATACCTGGGGCAACTCAAACTTTACCTTTCATGAGTTTCTTTCCATGCAGCGCCTGATTTAACATCGCGACACGACGTAACTCTCTTGACTACTTAGACTTCATCAAGGAACTTGGACTCATCCTTCACTATATTAAATTCTTGGCTTTTCCAAGAGGTGCCCTGGATGAGACAAGATAAAATAAACAAAAACGTAAAATAGAAAATAACAACCAAAAGTCAAATACAAGCATTTCATCTAGTCTTAGTCGTATTCCCCAGCAACGGCGCCACATTTTGATAACACTCGAACCACACATCTTACTGAAGTATGAAGCGGACGTTGTCAATAAAGAACCCAACTAGAGGTCGAGGTCGATCCCACAGGGAATATGGAAGAGCTAAATTATAGCCGGCAAGTGAACTTGTGAGGTAGTTACTTCAAAATTAGGGGGTTCTAAAGAAAATCAACAATAAAAACAATTATCAAAAATTCGATTTTGAATTAATATTAGAGGATAACTAGGGTTTGTGTTCCCCATGGGTTCATAACTTTTTTAGGTATACACTTGTGATCATCACCAATACTTACTTATAGAACTGATAACTTAGGTTCATTCAAATGATCGACCAGTCCCTATTGAATGAATATGCTCAATTACTTGACCAAGTCTCATGAGCAATTTCAAACTATCCGTTATCACAAAGTTCCAGATTTAACTATCCTGCGACCATCGCTCAAATTAATACAATGATCATCAAGATCAAGGCCCCGTTGTAATTCTCTTTTCCTAATCTCTACCTCTTATACCTAAGCAAGTAAAGAATTCGAGCATGTCCTAACGTTCCGCACCGTTAAGAAACATTTAAGCATGAAGAGAATACAATATAAGTGTTTGTATTGATTTTAGGATCACTTTGTGCAACCCTAGTTTGTTAATCCACCATGATTCCCACAACCCTAGCTGTGGAGGTTTTAGCCTATCATAGTTGTAAGGTTGTGAATTGCATTCATGATTAAAAACATAAATCAATACTTACAAGTATGAACAAGAAAAATACTTCTTTTTATTTATCAGCAAAATCTTGAAGAACAAATAGAAAGAACAAGAAGAATTCAAGAAAAGGTTGATCACAAGTCAAATCAACTCAATTCTCTCTTTCTCTCAATTGTCTAATGTTGTCTCCCATAATGTCTCTGATAAAAATCTACTGAAAAATAAAACATAAAAAATATTTATACAGACACGAGAATCTTTTTCTAGTCTAACAGGATGAATTTCCATATCTAGTTCCGCCTGCGTCACGAGTCAACCTACGATCCGCAGCAAGATCCTATGGTTCGTAGCATCCTTTCGTACATTGCATGAATGGTTGGATTTTGGCTAAGTGTTGGATCCTGGTACAACTCGTGCCTCCATCTTACGATCCATACTGAGCTCCCGTGGCTTGACTCTGAGACTTTGAAATATTTCTGAAGTTCATCACGACCGCCATGGTACGACTCGTACATTCATTCCATGGTTCATACTTCCTTTCCGTAGCAAGAGTCAGTCTCTTAAGCAAATCTTCTGAGTCTTTTCACGACTTCATCACAACGACTCATAAAAGCTTGGTACGGCTCGTACAGAGACTCATGTATTGCATCTCTTCAACATTAGCCTACTGCAACTTTTCACGGTCACCAGTACGACTTGTAGGACTTTCCCACGGCTCGTTCTGTGGACTGAAATTTGAGCCTATTTTGCACACTTCAGGATATCTTTTGCATCTTTTAGCTCCAACACCAATTTATCTTGTAACCAAAGGAAAAGTGCCTTATATCCACATAAATACACCTAAGTCCATGCTATTTTCTTCATTTTGAGCATCGAAAGTGTTGTAACTCCGCAGCACATCAATAATCATAAGTAAAACTGAACATTGGGTCAAAGCTGTTGAAATAAAATATCGTGACTAATAAACGAATCATGAAGAACAATGGGAGATTCGTCTTATAACCGACATTACCATGATAGAGCTTACATGGTCTCGACTATACCACTCAAGTGGGAAGAGCCGTTCAAAGCCTTGTCGAGGCTAAGGACGCTACCATGATATCAATATCAAGCTGAGGGCCCATTCAAGGTAGTGCAAGCTCACAAGGGAGGTCCCAAATAATCTAAACATACCTATATTGGCACGTAGTTCTAAGGCATAGGGTTGACTTACCCTTAGCACACTCGGTGCTAGAAACTACTCTCAAAAACATGCGTATGCTCTCCATCATTTTTCAATGAAGTTGAACCATAGTCTATTGACAAAGATGACTCATAACATACATGCATAAATTTGAAATCATAACATGAAGAG
The DNA here is from genome assembly GCA_035772735.1 of Datura wrightii. Lineage (NCBI taxonomy): Eukaryota > Viridiplantae > Streptophyta > Magnoliopsida > Solanales > Solanaceae > Datura > Datura wrightii. Next base: position 49,300,698 of record JASDFA010000019.1, read on the forward strand.
CCTTGGGCTTAAGCCATACCACAAGATGGAAATAGTGGGAGTCTAGACTACAAAACCATGTGGTAAGCTAATACATGAACTTTAGATAAATCATGAAACATACTTTGATAATATGGGCTTACCCATTACATAAACATGCTTAACATAGACTTGACCATTCGAAAACATGAACATGGACATGAATAATTTGAAATCATATTTTCATCATATACATCTCATCATGCTTAAATACATATATCATAAATCTCAACTTTCATGAACATACAAGGATGGGCATCATAATTTGTAAAACTTGAAAACAAAATTTGTAATTAAAAACATTGTAAAATATGCCCATAAATTATAATGCAACATTAGAAACATGTATAGATCATACCCATGATTGATACTTAGAATTCACATGTTGAGTTAAAACCCTATAGATTCATCAACTAAAATTTTTATGAAATTGAAGAGGGATTGGGCATGGGTGTAGATGAATACACACATTTATAACCCTACATACCTAGGTAAATCAGATTTACACTTCCTCTTAAAGCTCAAGGGAAATTTGGCAAGAGAATAGAGAAATTCTTCAAGCTTGATCTCCAAGGAAAGGCTCTAAATGCATGCATGGAGTGGGAATGCTGAGAATAGGTTTAACACCCTTTTAACCCTACTAAATGAGCTTAAAACGACGCAGTTTAGGACTTTAAAAAAGTTAGGAAATACAAAATATCCTTAATAAAAAGTATAGAATTTCTGCACTGCTAGTGACAACTAGTAGTACCACGAGTCTTACCTTGCTACCACGACTCGTGGTGACTGTCCGTTACTTCCCTTCCTCATTCTTCAGTTCTCAGGTCCTGATACCATGACTCAAAAGGACGATTCATTAGATCAAACAATGATCCGTCATATCCTTTCATTACTGCCTCTGCTAAAACTACATCTGAACTTCCCACGAGTCACACCACGACTCTTACCTTCCTCTTACGAGTCGTGGGTTCCATCTGTTACTTGATTGGGGAATTTTCCTGCTTTTCCCACGGGCACTCACAATCGTTGTTCCTCACAAAGAGTCGTCGCATGACTCGTACTGCCCATCCTTGACCATTCCAGAACCAACCCACGACTCATACCTACAAGTCGTACCTTCTTCTAACGGATCGTTACCAGCCCGTTGTTCCAACTTATTCCCTGATAACTGCTAACCATGGGTGGTTCCTATGGGTCGTAGGTCCTTCCTATGTCTTGTACCTTCAATCGTCCTTAGGTAAAAATTTCAGATTTCTACTGCTTTTCATTTCCAATTCCCGAGTCTAGTCTTAAACACTTCCGGGGTATTACAATATCTCCCCCTTGGGAAAATTTGTCCTCGAATGTGAATGAACCTACTGAAAACTGGGGAAAAAAGGACTGACATCTCAAGTACTGAACATCTAAAGTTGGAAACTGACGGAGTGACTGACTCCGAGCTGAACTTCATGACTGAACTGAATTCATGAATCACACATACATACATTGACATCAAAGGAACTGGAACACATAAATTGAACATGAAACTAAATAAAGTATTAAGGAGGAAACTGATACCTTAAGCTAGAACTGAAAGGAATAGTGTGGGTATCAGCCATCATGTCTGCTTCGGCTTCCCACGCTACTCCCTCAACATGTTGATTCCTCCACAACACCTTGACTGAGGCCACTTCTTTGTTTCTTAGCTTCCAAATCTGACGATCAAGTATTTCCATCAGAACTTCCTCATAGCTAAGGCTATCCTTCATGCCCACATTGTCTACTGGGAAAACCAAAGATGGATCACCCAAGCACTTCTTTAAAGGAGATACATGGAAGACTGGATGAACTAAAGCTAACTCTAAGGGCAACTCCAATTCATAGGCCACCTTACCAACACGACTCACAATCAGGTACGGGCCGACATAACGGGGGTTGAGTTTCCCTTTCTTTCCAAACCTCATCACTCCCTTTATGGGAGATACCTTCAAAAATACCCAATCATCAACTTAAAACTCAAGTTCTATCCTCCTCACATCCGCGTAGGACTTTTGATGACTCTGAGCTATTTTCAACCTGTCCCTTATAAGCTGAAATTTCTCAATAGCCTCATGAATCGAATCTAGTCCTATCATTGCAGCTTCACCGACTTCAAACCATCCAATAGGCGATCCACATCTCCGCCTATAGATAGCCTCAAACGGAGCTATATGAATGCAGGAATGGTAGTTGTTATACGCAAACTCAACGAGAGAAAAATGATCATCCCATCTACGAAATCAATCACACACGCTCTCAACATATCTTCAAGAGTCCGAATGGTCTGCTCTGCCTGACCATCTATTTTCGGGTGAAATGTTGTGCTAAGCTTGACCTAAATATCAAGCCCCTTCTGATATGATCTCCAAAACTGGGAGTACCTCTATCCGATATGATGGATAAGGGCACTCCATGCAACCGAAATAACTCCCCAATGTACAATTTGGCATAATCCTCCACTTAATCGATAGTTTTAACTGATAGAAAATGAGCTGCCTTAGTCAATCTATCTACAACCACCCAAATAGAGTCATATTATCGATGAGTAGGAGACAACCCTGTAATGAAGTCCATATTGATTTCCTTCCACTTCCAAGTGGGAATGTTAATGTCTTGGAGCATACCTCCGAGTCTTTGATGTTTAACCTTCACTTGTTGACAATTCGGACACCTAGCCACAAACTCTGCTATGTCCTTCTTCATCCATTCCACCAATAGACTTCCCGCAGGTCACGGTACATCTTGGTGGCACCTGAATGTATAGAATATCTGGAACCATGAGTTTCGTGCAACATCTGATTTCTTAAATCATCAATACCCCAAACACATAGATGCCCCTAATATCGAAGCACACCACTTCCCCTTGGGATAAGACCTCCACCTTCTGATTTTGAACGACTTCCTTCAAATTTACTAAAATAGGATCCTCGTATTGTCTAGCTTTGGCCTCGGTCACCACGGAAGATTCTGACTTATTTTGAACAATGACACCTCCATCTGTCGAGTCAACCAGATGGACTCCTAGCCGTGCAAGCCGATGTAAAACCTTCACTAATTCTTTCCTTTCCTCATCTACATAGGACACACTATCCATAGAAAGCCTGCTAAGAGCGTCTGCCACCACATTTGCTTTGCCCGGATGATACAAGACACTCATATCATAATCCTTCAAAAGCGCCAACCACCTCCTCTAGCGTAGATTTAGATCTTTCTAGGTGAACACGTACTGTAGGCTTTTTTGGTCCACAAACACATCTACATGGACCCTATACAGATAGAGTCTCCAAATCTTCAAGGCAAATACTACTGCCACCAACGTGAGATCGTGAGTCGAATAGTTCTTTTCAAGGACTTTCAGTTGCCTGAAAGCATAGGCTATAACTTTACCATGCTGCATGAGTACACAATCGAGACTGATCCTCGAAGCGTCATAATATACCACAAGCCCATTGGTACCCTCAAGTAGAGTAAACACTGGTGTTGAGGTGAGTCGAGTCTTCAACTCTTGGAAGCTCTTCTCACAAGCCTATGACCATTGAAACTTCACTTTCTTCTGGGTCAATTTAGTCAATGGGGCTACAATGGATGAAAATCCCTCAAAAATATTCGATAATAACCAGCTAAACCCAAGAAAATCCTGATATCCAAAGGACTAACTGGTCTAGGCCAATTCTTCACCGCTTCTATCTTTTGAGAGTCCACCTGCACACTCTCACTTGATAACACATGACCCAAAGATGCCACTGAGTCTAGCAAAAACTTGCACTTGCTGAACTTAGCATACAACTGACAATCCTTCAAGATCTTTAACACCATCCTTAAATGAGCGGCCTACTCCTCCTTGCTCCGAGAGTATATAAGGATGTCATTTATGAACACGATCACAAACATATCCAAGTATGGATTGAACACCTTATTCATCAAATCCATAAAAGCTGCAGGAGCATTCGTTAGTCCAAAAGACATAACTACAAACTCATAATGACCATATCGAGTCTTGAAGGTTTCTTCGGAATATCACTCTCTCTAACTCTGAGCTGATGATATACGGATTTGAAGTCTATATCTGAAAAGCACTTGGCACCCTGAAGCTGCTCAAACAAATCATCAATCTTGGGGAGAGGATACCTGTTTTTGATGGTGACCTGGTTCAATTGCCGATAGTCAATGCACATCCAAAGGTAACCATCCTTCTTTAGGACAAAGAGAACTGGTACACCTCGCGGAGATTTTCTAGGTCTGATGAAACCCTTGTCTAAGAGATCTTTCAACTTCTCCTTTAACTCCTCTAGCTCGGCTGGAGACATTATGTAAGGAGGAATAGATATAGGTTGTATATCGGAAAGAAGGTCAATATCAAAATCGATCTCCCGCTCGGGAGGAACTCCCGGCAAATCATTTAGAAATACTTCTAGATATTCACACACTATAGGAACTGATTGGATAGTTAAGGGCTCGAACGTTGCATCCTTAATCTTAACTAGATGGTACACATAACCCTTAGAGATCATACTTCTGGCCTTAAGGTAGGAAATGAAGCAACCTGCAGGCACAGGTGAACTACCCTTCCACTCTAGGACTGGCTCACCCAGAAATCTAAACTCTACCGCATGGGTTCTACAATTGACTGAGGTATAACATGCATGAAGCCAATCCATGCCGAAGATAACATCAAAATCGGTCATAGCTATCTCTACTAAATCTACTGAGGTGATTTTTTGAAGAACTATGACAGGGCAACTTCGATATACCCGTCGAGCTATAATTGAATCACTGATTGGAGTAGAGACTGAGAAGGGTTTTGATAGGATTTTGAGACATACTCCAATACTAATAGCAACATAGGGCATCACAAAAGAAAAGTAGCCCATGGATTTAATAATGCATATACATCAAGGTGGAATACTCGTAACATACTAGTGACTATATCTTGGGAGACCTCCTGCTCCTGAGGAGATGCTAGGGCATAGAATCTATTTTGGCGCTGATCACCACCCACACTAGAAGATGCCCCCCGCTGAGATGGGCGTGCTAGTGGAGCTTCTGAACTGGAGGTTGGGCCTCGGCCCCTATCATGGCCTTGTCTGGCTGCTGGACAATCTCTAAGCATATGTCCAGGCTTTCCATACCAGAAACAAGCACTTGAACCTATTAAGAACTGACCCATGTGTCTCCGGCCACACCTTCCACACTTTGGAATGATGGACTCTGCGGGTCTGCTATCCTAACCTCGAGAACCAGATGCTCGTCCCCTTTGGTCACGCCTAGATCTGGATGGCACACTCGTAGCTGATGGCGCTAGGGCTGAAGATCTCCAGTGGCACTACTAACGGTTCCCACTAGGTCTCTGTTGGGAGAATCCAAAGCTATTAGTCCTGGCCCTCTTGGCCTCTCTCTCCCACTCACCCACCTGTACCACCTCCATCTACTAGGCAAACGGAACTATCCAGGAAAAGTCAATGTCCTGATGAAGCATCATTGTCCGACAATCTTTTACCAAATAGTCTGATGCACCATGCACGAACCAACTCACTCGGGCTCTCTGATCTGTCACCATCTCAGGTGTATACTTGGACAAGCAAGTGAACTCTAAGGCATACTCATGAACTGTCATTTTCCCTTGCTTCAGGTTCACAAACTTAGTCGTTTTAATCTCCCTCATCTCACGAGGGAAGAACCGATCCAGAAATGCGATATAGAACTCCTCCCAACCAATGGGGCATTCTCCCACTGTCCTGTTATCTCTCTACTGCTTGAATCAGATGTGTGCAACCCCTTTCAGCTGGTACGAGGCTAGATCTGCGCACTCCTTCCCAGTCATCCATGATTTGGGTGATCTTCAGAACCTCATCAATAAAATCATGTGGACCCTCGTCCAGCTTTGACCCAAGAAACTCTAGAGGGTTCATCCTCACAAAATCTCTAACTCTCGCCGCTGTTGTATCCCCATTCTGAGGGACATGCGCTATCGCCTACTGGTGAATCTAGGCAGTCAAATCTTGAGCTAGAATTTGAATGGAAGCCCTAAACTCCGCATGGGCCACCTGCTCGGGTACATAATCCTCATAGGCTGGTGGAGCATGCTGGTGTCGATCCCCATTGCCATTCTCATGACCATTTCCATTTTCATTTCTTCATTCGTTAACTTGGAAAGGAGGCATGATTCTGCAAATGCTTATAGCACAAGTTAGAAGGATAGAAAGACATTTCATTGCACGACATAGATTATGAAAGAAGGGAGCATTTCGTAAACATTTTGTAGCCTCTTCGTCATAAGTTTGGCACACTTCACACCCATGAAAGTGACTCTACTTTAATATGGCTTCCAAACACCCTAGGACACTTCAAAATCTAATGCTCTGATACCAAGTTTGTCACGACCCGAACATAGGCCCGGATCGAGACACGGGACAATGAACCCCGTGAGGCTCCAAGTTGATCCGTGGAATGAACATGACATCTAAACTCGACATAATCAAGCGTAAGTCCAATACATATAATATAGTAGAAGCTAGAAAATATCATAACATCTGAATATATAACACAAGTCCGAAACTGAATACATGTTATGTCTGATAAGCCTCTGCTATTAACGAGTTGATGGGAAAAGACCCCCAACTAACTCACTATAGTCTAAAATTGAAAATATTAAATACAACTAATAAAGCGCCCTCGGAAGATGAGGACTCACCAACTGAGACAAGGAGATGCGAGTACTAAGAGTCTGGCTAATGGCGGGACTGAGCCTGAATATTCGAGCATGTATCATGAAATGATACAGGATAGAGTATATGGCCAGTATATGGAATGTACTGAGTATGCAAGTTAAGTAAAACCGCTAAGTAAGTAAAATCAGATATCATAAACATTTCATCATGAGTCTGAGAGTAGGGCTTGCATGCTATTATCTGAAAACATGATTTAAATATAACTAGATATCATAACTGAATCGAATAACCCAAAGTTGAAAACTAATAATCATAAGTAAAACTGAACATTGGGTTAAACCTACTGAAACAAAATATTGTGACTGATGAACATGTATAACTGAAATCATGAGGAACAATGGGAGACTCGTCTTATAACCGACATATTACCATGATAGAGCTTACATGGTCTCAACTATTACACTCAAGTGGGCAGAGCCGTCCAAAGCCTTGTCGGGGCTAAGGACGCTACCATGATATCGATATCAAGCTGAGGGACCATTCGGGGCGGGGGAAGCTCACAAGGGAGGTCCCAAATAATCTAAACATACCTACGTTGGCACATAGTTCTAAGGCATAGGGTTAACTGACCCTTAGCCTACTCAGTGCTAGACACTACTCTCAAAAACATGCAAATGCTCTCCATCGTTTTTCAATGAAGCTAAACCATCATCTAGTGATGAAACTGACTCACTAACATACATGCATAAATATAAAATCATAACATGAGGAGTCTTGCCCTCAAGCCATACCACAAGCTGAAATTAGTGGGAGTCTAGACTCCAAAACCATGTGGTAAGATAATACATGAACTTTAGATAAATCATGAAACATACTTTGATAATATGGGCTTGCCCATTACATAAACATGCTTGACATAGACTTGACCATTTGAAAATATGAACATGGAAATGAGTAATTTGAAATCATACTTTCATCATATACATCTCATCATGCTTGAATACATATATCATAAATCTCAACTTTCATGAACTTCCATGGATGGGCATCATAATTTATAAAACTTAAAAACAAAATTTGTAATTAAAAATATTGTAAATTATGCCCATGAATTATAATTCAACATTAGAAAAATGTATAGATCATACCCATGATTGATACTTAGAGAATTCACATGTTGGGTTAAAACCCCATAGATTCATCAACTAAAATTTTCATGAAATTGAAGAGGGATTGGGCATGGGTGTGGATGTATACATCCATTCATAACCCTACATACCTAGGTAAATCAGATTTACACTTCCTATTAAAATACCAAGGAAAATTTGGCAAGAGATTGGAGAAATTCTTCAAGCTTGATCTCCAAGGAAAAGCTCTAAGTTGCATGCATGGAGTGGGAATGCTTAGAATAGGTTTAACACCCTTTAAACCCTGCTAACTAAGCTTAAAATGACGTAGTTAAGGATCTTAAAGCATAGAAATTACAAAAATACCCTTAATGAAAAATATGAAATTTCTGCACTGCCAATGATAACGAATGGTACCATGAGCCTTACCTTGCTACCACAACTCATGGTGACTATTCGTTACTTCCCTTCCTCATTCTTCAGTTCTCAGGTCCTGATACCACGACTCAACAGGATGATTCGTTACATCAAACAATGATCCGTCGTATTCTTTCATTACTGCCTCTGATAAAACTACATCTGAACTTCCCACGAGTCACATCACGACTCGTACCTTCCTCTTACGGGTCGTGGGTTCCATCCTTTACTTGATTGGGGAATTTTACTGCTCTTCCCATGGGCACTCACAACGATTCATTGTTCCTCACAATGAGTTGTAGCATGAATTGTACTGCCCATCCCTGACTATTCCAGAACCAACCAACGACTCATACATACGAGTGGTACCTTCTTCTAACGGGTCATTACCAGGCCCGTTGTCCCAACTTCTTCCCTTATAACTGCTAACCACGGGTGGTTCCTATGGGTTGTGGGTCCTTCCTATGACTCATACCCTCAATCGTCTTGAGGAAAAAAATTCAGATTTCTGCTACTTCTCATTTTCAATTCTGATTCTAGTCTTAGGCACTTTTGGGGTATTACAATTAGTTAAATCTTTGTTATTGCTTTCAATTAAATTTATTTGAAGATGTTTGACTAGACACATAGATTAAGAGAGAGAAATAGAGAGAGAGAGAGAGAGAGAGAGAGAGAGAGAAAGTGAGTTAAAATCATCTCATAAATGATAAAATTGAAAGTGTAAAATTAAGTTATCATTAAATAATTAAAATACAAAGCCTCATAGTGAAATATCATTCCCTTTTTTACCCTTTTAAAATAAGAGTTTACACTTGAAAAAGTAGTTACTTAATGATTTTTCTAATATTTAAGATTTTAAACTAAATAAATTTTATGTATTAAATCTTTCCTTATGTGAAATATATAAGAAATATTATTATTTAAAAATTTAAAAGTTATTAAGATTTTATCTTTTAATAAATACTTACACATTTGAATAAAATTGTATTTATAATACAAATCAATCTTATGTTTAGGACTTTTGAAATACAATTTGAAAAAGGGCATCCCGGTGCACAAAGCATCCCGTGTTATCAGGGTCTGGAGAAGGATCACACCCAAGGCGTGTGATATAAACAGTTTACCCATTGAAAATATTGATGGTTGCCCCACTAACTTTGGATGACCACTTACAAATAAATAAATATGTTTGTGATATGATATCAATTTATTAGTTTCAGAACATGCCAATAATAACTCACTATACTATTCCGTAAGTGTTAATTGATTAAACTAATAATTTATACTATACGTTCTATTATACTATACAACTTTGTACTACATGTGTCTTCGTAATGTCAATATTTATATTAAATATTAAATTTTCAATAATGTAATAATAAAAATTTTGTAATATCTAACACGAAAAATATACATATAATGCATGTATTTAAGTGCTCATACAAAAGCGAATATTTTTTTACCTTTCAATCAAATGCTATTTCTACAACGTTTTTGTTCATTGAAACAAGTATTAGAACAAACTGACAAATCAACTATTAGATTGGATCAAACTCTTAAACATTGTTACACCCCGTAAGTTCTATCGTTCAACCAACGCGTGTGTGCGTATGTCGAGAGTTTTAGAGTATGATGTATGCGAGGAAGGGCTCAGGGAGTGAGCAAAGAAGCACGGAGTCGAACGAGCAGGAGGCCGAAGTAGAGGCAGGGCCCAAGGAGCGCAAGGAGCGCCTCTGCCCCGGCATCTTGAGCGGCGCGTCGCTCCCCTATCTTGGCGTTGTGGCCGGCGTTGCGCGCCTCCCCCTGCCACTGCCTCAAGAATTATATACTCCCTTCACATTTTAGAATTCATTTCAATATTTCCCCAAGTCAGAGGAGCAAGGGTAAGCAAAACTTTCTATTGATTTTCGTTAAATTACGCCGCTAAACTCCATCCAAACGCAAACTTGGATATTGAGTTATAAGCCTATGAGGAACATTCCTGCGGAGTTATTTCTTGAAAATTCGCTCGGTGTTTCGGAACCTCACCGAGTAAAGGTTGTCATAATTACTTCAAATTGAGTACTAAACGGCCACAGGCAAGAGGTAAGCATTTCTCCCTTCTAAACGCTTGAGAAATTGTGAGTTTTCAGTCGAATTAAATAGAGTAGAATTATAGTTATTATTATCGAAAGATGTCATTTTTTGCCAAGTCTTAGTATTAAAAATAGTCCTATTCTCTCAGCTAAGGGTTGCAGTTGAGTGGAACTGCCGACTACAGGTTGGAACTAATCAGATAAATGAGAATCGATATTCGAGGTATCTTAAGGCTCATTCCCTTCGGCAAGTTACTCCTGTTGCTTAGTTGATACAGTCAATACCTTGTAGTAATCTATGCCTATAGTGTTGTGGTTAGCTGTCGTGGAACAAAGTGAGGTTATAACATAGTGTTCCTCGTTGGGAGGTTCATACCCAGTTTTGGTTGTCGCCAAAGGCGACGTAAGAGTTTCCTGTTCAGTTGTCTACCGATTAGAAGGATTAGTAGGTGCCTGGTTACCACCTCGAGGCCACAAAGGCCTGAGGGTGGCTATTAGTGTATTTTGCTAAACTAAGCAGCGTATAATTGTACACCGGTATAGTTACAGGAGCCTAGACAGCTCAGATACAGTTATAGTCGCCCAAAAGGCTGTGATACAGTTATAGGAGCCCAGACGGCTCAGATACAGTTACAGGAGCTCAGACTGCTCAGATACAGTTACAGGAACCCAGACGGCTCAAATACAATTACAGGAGCCCTGATGGCTCAGACATAGTTACAGAAGCCCAGATGGCTCAGACACAGATGCAGGACCCTACCAGGCTCGGATACAGCTTCAGAGGCCGGGCATACCTAAGTTACAACATGTTTATGAACCTATAGTAGTCCAGATAAGAGGGGCGTACATTGTTTTTACTTGTCGGGGCTTTATGGGGGCTTAGGTAGGTTATTTTGTGTTGGTTGTGCCTTCGAGGCTTATGGAGGCCCAGTTAGGTTGTTGTTTGTATATATACTTGCTAGTTATATTTCAAATTCTGAGGCTATTCAGGTTAAATTTTTATCCTCCTTATTGATTACTTTCAGTTCTTCTATTGACTTTATTCAGCTTTCATTACTGCCTTACATATTCGGTACATATTGTATTGACGGTCATCTTTGGGGCGCTGCATTACTTGCCTGCAGGTGCGGATAGACGTGGTCCAGGACCTTCTTAGCTGCCAGCTAGAGTCAACAGTCCAGTCAGCTCCTTTTATCTGGAGTGATAGTTAGTGAAAGTTTGTTCTTTTGTTGTATAGCTTTTGGGTAGGTCAGGGCCTTGTCCCGACCATTATTCCACTCTTAGAGGCTAGAAGGCTACAGATCCTTAGTTGTGGGTTGTTGTTGGCCGTGTAAGGCCTATGTTCTTTATTTTGTGTATATTGGTCATGTGGGGCCTAGTTTAGCTAGTTAGTTAGTAGCCTTGTCGGCATTAGTGCGAATATGATCCCATGTTTTCATTCTGCCATAACTGGACAGCAATGTGGTCTTGTCGACCCGCATAGGATCCCTTTTATCGCCTTGTTGTTGGGTTAGCTATTTTTTTTACAGGTGTTGCGTGGCCTTGTCGGCCCGAGGCTGTGTTTACAGCCAAGATATAGCTCGTTATTTTCTTGACTTCGAGTTACTGGAAACCACCAGAGGTGCCTATGCCCAGCCAGATCAGTTCAGGTACTAGTATGGTGCTAGGTGTCAATCATGTCTCTCAAGGTGGGGCGTGACAAACATAATCATTTATCAATTTAAAATTCATAATTTTCTTTCTAAATTCTTAATATTGTTATGCAAACACATCTTTTAAATCTTATTTATGCTATTTTAAAAAATTTATTATTATTAATATTAACACGTGCGAGACTCGTACACTAAAACCAGTATATATATATATATATATATATATATATATATATATATATATATATATGTATGTATGTATGTATATATAACAAGACAAATTTGAAAAATGTTGTATGAAGTTATACGATCAAGGTCATTCATAAAAGAAATTATAAAGAATCATTCTCGAGAAACATTGGAGCACATTCATTAATGCATTTTATTGGCATGTGATCTTTAAAAATTTTAAAAAAAAATTATGAAAAATAATCAATTATAATAAAAATTATTTATGAAGTTACTTTTAAAATTTTAATATAGCAATAAATCATGAAAATTATTTTTTAAAAAAGTTAATACAAAATTAACTTTTGAAATTTTTCATCAAATTAAGAGAAAAAGAAAGGTGAATTAGCTTGATTATTTCAAGAAACGTAAATTATTGTTATTAATTATACGGAGGAATTGAAAAAGTAAAAATTAATAAATAAAAAAAAAGAGAACAAATAAAAGGGAGAATCGAGAAATAATGTTCGAGTGAATACCAAAAAAAATATAAGATACATAATAAAAAGTATTATTAAAATAAAATTAATAGAAAAAGTAATTATCAAAAAAATAACAAAAGAAAAAAAAGGTGATCTAAAAAATATCAAAAGACAATAAGAATATTTTTTTTCTTTTTTCTTAATTAAATTCTTAAATTTGTGAAATTATTTTAATTTAAAACATTTACTAGCAATATTAAGAAAATAATTAAGACTAATAAGTTAAAATTATATGATTCTTAATTTGACATATGCAATTGGAAGATCAAAATTAAAGAAGATCATTTGCTCAACAATTATCAAGTTAAATTTTCTTTTACTGTTTGATATCAATCTTACACATGAAAAATAAAGAAAAATAAAATCAATCAATGTGTAAAGATCAATATTTTTTATTAAAGTTTTTAACAATAATTATTTTATTGTAATTTATTTATTTTTTAATAACCACACGAAACACGGACAAATTCCGTAGTTAAGTAATAATGATAAGTCAACTGTGTGAACTATCATGTCTATAAAGTGCTTCTGATGTGATTTTGTAGCATCAGATGCCTGTTGCCACAGGATCAAGTTTGGGGCATGACATCATCCCTGGTTAAATCGTGTCATTTGACAACTATAGTGAAAGAAAAGACATGCCCGTGTGGGTCTGTGATGTCATCATACTTTGGTATATTAGGCATTCTAAATCTTTTTTGGAATAGTCTTTGGCACGACACTAGCCTTGTATGGGAACTTCAAATAGCTCCTGGAATCTGGGCCTTTTAGGACTGGCGATGCACTCGGAAGATGGTTCATTCAAGTGTTCAACTTTGATAGATTGTTTTTAAGATCCTTCTTAATCAGTTTTACTGTAGAAACAAATGTCGTCGATATCTCGGGGTTAGTTTTTGGAACATTTATTCTGCACTCCTTCGTCTGGTCCTCAACCTCCAACTCATCCTTGGGGATTTTTCGGTGTGCCTACATTCCTGGTGGTGTTTTCCTATCAACTCTGGAGTTGTCGGAGATAATTTGGATTAGTGTACTCATTTAATTCTATCACTTCCAGATCTTGCACAACCATGTGATTCAAAATAGATCCTTGCTATTTGGCGAGAAGCTTTAGGGTTTCTTTAAGACATGCCAGATTTGTTTAGCCTTCTCTTTCTAACATTCACGTTAGCCCGATTTATATCATCAACATTGAATTTTATCTCCTCCTCAGAGATGTCCTGCTAATTTTGAAGGCTCGTCCTAGTCTTTTTTCTATCAATGATCTGAGCATCAGCCACATTTGGTGTTCCCATTCTCAGTTTTCATATGTTAGTTTCTTGTAAGAAAAACAATATTGAAACTAATAAAAAGAATTAGAGAGATAAGTTAAATCAACACACAATTTCCCTAACCCCACGGTGGGCGTCAACTGTTTATCCTAAAACCAGTACAGTTGAATTTATATGAGGTTATGGACATACGTCTCAATATAACTCATTTAAGTTCGATTTGTAGCAGTTTAAATATCGTTTGTGTTTAAGTGATCGAAAATAAGAACAAACAAAGTAAATAAAGAAAGAATGAGTGAAATTAGTGAGCTCAGAGTTTGCTCACATGCAAGAGACGCGACGACATCGAAATCTAGTTTAGCTGTCGATTCAGATTTGTTCTGAGATAAAAGATCTATAAAGTAAATGTTTAATGAGGAAATAAGTAATAGAGACTTGTAGTACAAGAAAATATTATATTGCTTTTGTTATTGCTTGGAATTTGATGCCTCTACAATTGTGCCAAAGCTACTATCTGAATAATACAGAGTTAGTACATTAATCAATAGTAATGCTTCGCCCTAAAAAGTCATGTCCAATATTTGCTACTCGTATGAATACTGTTAGAAATGCTAGTCAATATTCCTCTGTATTTCTGCAGGAGGTCATACAGGGTATTATGGTATATCTGCTTTTCTTGTCCCGTGTGTCATATCATCAGACCATAAGTCCTTTGCTATCTTCGAGCATAAGTTTCTTCCTTTTTACCGATAAAGAACACATCGTGCTCATGTAATTACACAGGGATTGAGATTTTTCGAACATGTCTTTGAAGATATGAACACCTTACCAAACTGATTTTCTTTAAATACGTCTTTCTCATGTCAAGTTCTGTAATCGCCGTCATGGCATGTGCTCAGACTATTTGTTTAACCCATGCAATATATTGAAATAATAATGAATATTATTGTTATAGGTAGAATATTATTAAAGAGGTAAATTTTACTATAGGTTACTAGTTGCTGTTCTATTATTGTATGTTGTCTCCTTTACTGCGTCTATTTTTTCGGGATTACTTTTTCATAAGCCGAGGGTCTACCGGAAACAGTCTCTCTACTTTTGAGGTGGAGGTAAGGTCTGCATACATTCTACTTTCATCATACCCAACTTTATGGGATTACACTGGGCTGTTGTTATTGTTGTAAATTCTACTATAGAAAATGGGTTTTAAAAAACTTGGCTGACAGTATTTAAGTTGATTAAAGGGTCTTTTGGTACGAAGACAAGTAATGCAAGGATTAGTAATACATGGATTAGTAATGCAGGGATTGCTAATACAAAGATTGTAATGTTGGGACTATTTTTTATCAAGTGTTTAGTTAATTGTGTTAAAAATAGATATATCATGTATTGTGTTTAGTTTAAACTATACAAAAATCTTCTTTATAGTTATATCCTTGAATTTTTTTATAAAGAAATTGAGGGGTAATCTAGTCATTTAGAAATCTTATCCTTATATTGTTAATAATACAAAAATTAGTAATTCCTTTATTTCCTTGGTATAAAATAATATATTCTATTGTATATAAGTAATTTATGTATTAAGTATGATTAAATTGAATTAAGTAACTAAATAATATATTAATTTAAATTAAATTTTAATTTAAAAACTATTCAAATTAGTACGATCTACCAAATATTCCCTAAAAACATCACAAACTGACTAAGAGCGTTACAACCTGAATAAGTAGCAGCTGGAATGGTTCTATAGCATTGACCAGGCCCTTGTGGACCAACTGTAGGTAAATGCTTTGTGTTCTTCCATTTGGTCCCCTAACATTGTAGGTACTAGGTTGTTTGTATGAAAATGGAAATTCTCCTGCATTACGTTATTGTAAGATATATCCTAATCAACTTCTAGAATATACCAGACTCTCTTTCTACCGTTTCTTTTAGTAAAAATAGCTCTTTATGTTGTTGGCTAAGCTTTTTCAAAGGCATGCGGTATCAGGGTGGATGTAATATATTTAAGTATGAATTCAAATAAATTTATAATTTTCAACGCATATATAATTAATTTATATATATAAATTATTAAAATTATAATTAATTATTAAATATAAATTTATAATTTTAAAAATATAAAAAAACACTAAAATTTAAAAAATTAAATTTATAAAATTTAAATTATAATTTCACATGTGTGCAATACAAATATCATCTATGTCTTTTCTTATTCGCCAATCATTCAAAGATACGGATACCATAAAGATAGTAAGAAAGAAGTATTCAAATATGAAATGTGAACTATGATCCCTGTTGCGATCATAGAAGATTTTTAAGGGCATCCTCAATTTTATGCCAAAATTTCATACTGTTATAATATGTGAATTGTGTTATATTAAATTTGATATGAAATTATTTATCAACATCAATTTTATTTTTATTATTTTTATTGTATAATATTTTTAATTTAATCTATTATAAATTGTATGTTTTTAATTAAGTATTTAATATATTTAATTATTTTTTATGTAACATTTTTATAATATTAATTTTAAATCTTGAAAAGTTGAATATTTATGTAGAAGTTAAAATAAATTTTATCATTATATTTATTTAATTATATATCATCAATAATTTCACTTTTATTTGAATTATCTATTAATATGTATAGTGTGTAATATTTGCTTGCAATTTATATTATTTAAAAATTTATGATAAATAAAATAATTTTTATATTAAATAATTATATAAAAAAAGAATATGAATTAAATAGGGTGAATATATAAAAAAATAAAAAGAAGAGATTTATTTTATAATATTTAAAAATAAATGAAATAAAAAATAATTATATGATATTAAAAAGAGAGAAGAATATAAAAAAAAATTTAAATGTAAAATGTAGTATAATACATTGAAGTTGATTTACATTAAATAATATTAACATTACTTTAATGTAAAATTTGATGTTATGAGCTGGAGATGGTCTAAATCTCGTTATGCCAAATTGTCCGGATACTGGTTCACTGCAAGTGGGCTATTTCCCTGGCGGAGCTGGGATACTAAAAAAAATTAACAGAAAAAAGTTTAGTTAAAAAATTAATAATATATATCATTTATAACAATAATAATAATAATTCAAACTTTGTCACAATTCTTTCCTATATTTTTTAATTAGGCTCCTTGACTTTTTTTGATTAAAACTTGATTTTGTTATAAATATATTATAGTATGGATATTTATTAGATAAGTTTGTAATTAAATAGGATTTTTAATGTGTGTATTTGCATTATAGTGAATGTCTATCTTGTTTTTTTGGAGAAAAATTAGGGTTAATTTTTTCCTATAAATAAATTAATTTTTCTTCATTGTATTTCATCCCTCAAGAGATATATGAAGTCTTATCTCTTCTCTCTTCTCCCTTTCTCTAAAATATTCTTTTTCTTGCTTTATTATTTTATAACACATTATTAGTACGAGACTCTGCCATGATTTACTTATGCCTATACCTCTTAAAGCAACAATTGCTTTGAAACGGCCTGGAATACTCTGAAAGATAGAGAAAAATTACGACTTGTATGTGGTCACATGACACATGAACCATATATCAGATATACGATTCATATAGTAGTCATATATCAGGTATATATCAAATATATAATAGTGGCAACGTTATATGAATGCTTTGTGTTCTTCCATTTGGTCCCTTAACATTGTAGGTACGGTGAAATCGCGTTATAGTGGCTATGTTTGTCTGAAAATTTTATGGTTGTTATAGTGAAGTATTGTTATATATATATATATGTATACTGACATTTAATGATTAAATCTTATTTAGATGTTATAGATAAAAGTAAATAAAAAACTAGTTTAATGATTTGTGTACCAAGAAAAAATATATTTATTAGCCAATTTAAACAAAAAGAAAAAAAAATAGAAAGAGTGTGAATGTAAAAAAAAAAGGCAAACACTAATAGTCTTTCCTCGTAAAGTTACGACCATAACTAGTTGACGCTATTTTAATATAATATTTTTTTTGGATATTAGTATCTGAAGTTACTATATGTATGACAATTGTGATTATCATAAATATATTAATATTTAATTTTATGAATTACACATTTTTTTATAAAATATTATTGCATAATATTTGAGTATGACTGTTATAAAGGGGTAATTTTATAAAGAGTGTATTGTTATACTAAATATCACTACCATTATAAATAGAAGGAAAAAACCCTCAGATATGTCATCGAACTTTAGGAAAAGGCTCATCCATGTCATCCGTTAAAAGTTGGGCTCTCATTCTGTCACTGTCGTTACTCAAATGGGTCATCTATGCATCTGATTTTTAAATATCAGATTGGACATGTGTCAAAATGCTATTGGCCCACATTAATTAAAAAAACTCACATATTAAACTATCCAGCCAACCTAAATCTACCCCACCCGTGACCATTAAAACCCACAAACTTTTTAATCCAACTCATTATTACCCAAAACCCCATCTTCTTCACTTTTAAGACCTCATCTTTCTTCAATTTGAAGCTCACACCCGTCCTGCTCCCTCTTAGATAAGTTGAGCCCATTTTTAGACTTATTATTTTCTTTGGAAATGCATTAGCAAAAATAGAAGGATGACTGTCAATGCATTCGATGGAGTTCTATCACTTGGGTTCGTAGAAGTGTTGGTTTAAACTACATGCCAGCCGACATCTTGGCACCCAACAAACTTCACAAATATTAAAGTTGGACACTTTGAGAAATCTCTCGTTGTCTCCTCCGTCGGCTCCTTTCACTGTGCTCAACAGGTCTCAATATTTTACATACCACACATATTTCTAATTATGTTCGATCATGGACTAATATATCAATTAGAAACAAATTTAAGATTTTAATTCTATAATTTTAGGATTCAAATTTTAATTAATCGCTGAA
Organism: Datura wrightii; assembly: GCA_035772735.1. NCBI lineage: Eukaryota > Viridiplantae > Streptophyta > Magnoliopsida > Solanales > Solanaceae > Datura > Datura wrightii. Next base: position 49,319,571 of record JASDFA010000019.1, read on the forward strand.
CACCATCACCTTGTTTCAATTATTTCAGCATTTTTTTCAATTTTCAAAATGAAGAAGAAGATGATGGGTGTTAGGTCTTTAGATGGGGATGAGGTTTTATGGGTAATAATAGGCCGACTTAAAAAATTTGTGGATTTTAATGGTTACTGATCGAGTAGATTTAGGTTGGATGGATAGTTTCATAGGTTGGTCTTTTAATTGATGTGGCCCAATAATATTTTGAAATTTTCCAATTTGATATCTAAAAATCAGATATTGGATCTGTTAAAAAATAATGGCATAAATGACCCATTTGAGTAATGAAAGTGGCATAAATGAGCCAATCTTTCAACAGATGATATGGAGAATCTTTTTCTAAAGTTCAATGGCATGTCTGAATTTTTTTCTAAATAAAATGCTATAAAAAATTGATTCTAAAAAAAATAAATTATTATAATGAAATACTTAACTGTACTAGATAGTTTGTAAGAAAATGGAAATTCTCATGCATTACGTTATTGTAAGATATATCCTAATCAACTTCTAGAATATACCAGACTCTCTTTATACCTTTTCTTTTAATAGTTCTTTTATCTTAGCTAAGTTTTTTCAAGGGGCACCCATACATGATGTATAGGTGTTTTTTTTAAAGGGTATGTAGGGGGGCAATGCTAAAAAATATTAATAATGTATTTGAAATTGATTTCAAATATTGAGGGTAAATTAATTAATTTTTAATTCATAGTATCATTTAGTATTTTTATATCATGAATATAAATATATAATATTATAATAATTTTTTTTACTTTCTCAATTTTTGGTCTTGTGACAATAATTTTTTTTGTTATGTTATAAATTTCAAAAACTATTTTTTTATTCCTGTTAATCACACCTCAATCCTTTGTTCTTCTTTTATGAGTTGACACCTTACTTTAGCTAATAATCCTATTTGTTTATTTATTATTATTATTATTATTATTATTATTATTATTATTATTATTATTATTATTATTATTATTATTATTATTTATGTTTTTTTCCCTTTTAATCTTATTTATTATTTATGTTATATTTAACAAAAGCTCAACATCCACCTATATGAACTTTTAGTTCAACCAACAAAAAATTAAAAGGATGGGACTATTTCACAAACAAGCAATTAAAGAAATATTTCAGTTACAATTCCTAACTCCTCTTTATTTTTTTGACACAATTTTCTTTCAATTAATGTTAATTACTCGCAAGTATTCGTTATACATTAAAATATTATAAATGAAGCATTTAAGTCACTCAAGAGGATCACGAGCAATTATATGATTTATTTTCTTTTCGCCAAAAAAGAAATTCGATTGCCAAGGAAATGATCAAATGATTAATATTTAATTTCCTTTGTTATCTAAGACTACTTGCTTTACTTTTGACGTTTTTATTCTCATTTTCGGGTTGATATTATTATTATTTTGTTGATAGGGATTTTACAAGAAGTTTCAATTTTTCATTAGTTTTCGACTTTTGATCGAAGGGCATGAGAGTTTGGTAAGTTTTAATTGTAACAAATATTTATAACATCTTGTATTTTTTTATGCTAGTATTACACTATTGTTTCTTTATTATTATCAATTTGCTGTTTGGATTGTTATTGAGTTTATAATGATGAAATAAAATTGTGTTTTAAAATTTTGAGATTTGCAATATTTGAATTTAGTTTTGCTAATTAAAATTTATAATTAATTAATATGAAGTTGTCGTTGTTTGATTATCGTACTTTCTTTATAGAATTTTGAATCAAATTGTGTGTTGCATCATGATTTTTATATTCATTACTTTAATTTTTTATTTTTTTTAATATCATTTACCTGCTGACTCTCTTTTGCATTTTATTCATCTCCCATCAACATAAATTGGATGTGTCAAGATAATCAACTTTTTGGTCCAAGTTGAGAGGAGATAGGGTAGAAATTTTTCATCGCGTAATTAAACATTAATATGATATTGATCTCTCAAGTAATAATATTATTTTATCTTTAGAAATTAACGAAATGTGGTTATTTTTAGCAAATATTGGCAACATGGAGACAACATGCATTAACACTCCACCAAAAGTCAGGTATGATTTACTTTTTTTTGTTAGTTGAATCTCTTCTCAATTCTTTCATGCTATAACTTTTTTTCTTAAATTAAAAAGGACTAGAAGAAACATGTAAGGTGTTTATCATTTTAAATAAAATTGTTATTGACGATGAGTTTGAAAAGAGTTGTTATATTAGTGTGAAAAGGGGCTAGGTATTATTCTTCTCATCTAGCAACTTTTTCGTTTTATATTCATTCAGATAACCTATTTAAGATTTGAGTATAAAAATGATACGGAGTTGAAGACTAAAATAACAGTCCAATACTCAAAGAAAACAAAAGAAATGTGATTAAATTAAATTTAGAATAAGAAGAGAAAAACTTCTAAAACATTTTGATCTTTATCAGAGAATTTGTTAAAGATTTGGTAATATTTTTCTTAAGTATTTTAGGAGTATCATGTATACTTCAATAATTGTTATTTTTGTTAAATGATTTTATATATAAAGTGTAGAGTATAATACCATCATTTAATTTAATTTCACTCTCTTTGTATCTTTCATATTATAGATGTCTTTTGTGTAGAATTGGAGAGATGAAATATATGTGATTTTTTTAAAATTATTATTTTATGCATATTTCGTAATAAATTTATCTCCTTTATCTTCATTATTTATTTATTTTTAATAACAAAGTTGATACAATATCTTAAATGTTAGCACTTCTTCTCCATCTTATACAAGATTATCAAGAGAATAATATTTTTAATGATGAAAATATATATTAAAAAATAATATATTTAATATTTTAAAATTTTTAACTGTATGTATAAATTACGTCGATTTTATTAATTCCTAAAATAAAAAGTAAAGAAAATAAAATTTTAAACCTTTAAATATTAAATTTTCAAGGTTGAGGGTAGTTTTAGATCAAAAGGTGAAAAGGAAGGGATATTCTTGAGCCAAAACTAAAAATTGAAGGTATTTTTAGACCTAAAAATTAAAAAAAATATTTATAAACTATTTCTCGCAGGTTAAAGAATATTTTTGACGCTTTTTCCATACAAATATCACATCAAACTCTTAGATTTGATTAAATTAGTTAAATGAATCTATTTGGAAACTGACGAACTCTTAAGTTATTTCACTTTAGAAAACCTTATTTCGACTGGAATGGAATGATCAAAAGGATGGATTTATTTTGGTTACAAACGTTAATGAATAAATACATTTTGGCCTAATTTAGGCAGAACCCGAAAAGAAAGAAAAACTGAAAGTTTGGTCATATGCCCCAATTGGTTTTTTGGGTGAGTCTTTAACCATGGTTAATTATATGAAAGAACTTATTAGAACTATAGTTACTTGTGATCATCTTCCTTGAAGAAGTCGCCAGGTAACGCCACCCTCTCGCAAACACGTTGACCTTGACTCCTTATATTTATCTCCCTATTCATAACCCATTCTTTATCTCAAATTCCAGTTCCATTTTTCTCTGCTCGAAAAAATTTCGCAGCAATGGAGTACCGCACGCTAGAAATAAATGTTATGTCGGGTAAAGATCTCAACAAGGTTAATTTCATCACCAAGATGGATGTGTACGTCATTGTTTTAATTTCCAACACCGACGATAGATTCAACCAGAAAATCAAAACCCCCGTCGATCACGACGGTGATAACAATCCCACCTGGAATTTTCCTATCAAATTCACCATAGATGAAAAAGCTGCTGCTCAAAACCGTTTACATCTTGTTTTCAAGCTTCGATGTCAACGTGCCCTTGGAGATAAAGATATTGGAGAAGTTGAAGTTCCCCTCAAAGAGCTTCTTGAATCTACCAACAGCACTGTGAGTAAACAATTTGTAAGTTATCAAATCAGAAAACCTTCAGGTAAGCCAAAAGGTCAACTCACTTTTTCCTACCAATTTAGTGATAAGATCACCGGTAGTTCTGTCGATGCTAAAATCGACCAGCCGGTGACTGCTTATCAGGCGGTAAATCCAACTCCGATGGTAGGATCCACCTCTGTGTACCCACCACCACCGCAGGGTCCAAGTGGGCCATACCCACCGCCTCCGGCCTATGCTTATGGGGGGAGTGGACCTACTCCACCAGCGCCGGCGGGATATCCTCCACCGGCGGCGTCGGCGGCGGGAGCATATGGATATCGATATCAACCGGCTACGGCACCATCATATAGTGGATATCCTCCTCCACCACAATATGGATATCCTCCACCACCCCAAGGATATGGGTATCCGCCAGTACAGGGACCGCCAAAGAAGAACAATAATTTCGGGTTGGGATTAGGGGCGGGATTGCTTGGAGGAGCGCTTGGTGGAATGCTCATCGGAGATGCAATCTCAGATGTTGGAGGTTATGATGGTGGATTTGGTGATATTGGTGGATTTGATTTCTAATTCATTTTTATTTTCAAGTTTTAACTCAAGGTTTTTTTCTTCTAGAAATTAATTCATGTGAAAATTGTAATATTGTGAATTTTGATGACATAAATCAAGCAACGTTTTAACGTAATGTTCTATGAATATATTATCCATTTTGAGTTATTTTTGTTTTCTAAATCTTTTGGATTAATTGTTTCATCGCCTATAGTCAACTCTAGCGTTTTAGGCGCAACAAATAGGAAGAGGAAAATAACTAACCGAATGAGGATAGAATACTGCTTCAATTATCATTTCTGATTTCTCGAAAATCAAATAAGATTAATTTGTATTGACATTTTAATTGTAACATTTTACTAATTACTATAGATTTTAAAATTTATCATATAACTTTATATGTTAAAAATACTTATATTTTATTTTAAGAAAATGGAGTAACCGATCTTCTATTTAACTCCAAAATAGGTTAACAAATTGACAGAATTTAAAAGAAATGGAGTAATATTTATCTTGCCTGACTTCACTCTGAAGATATTAAAGAACCTTATTTATAGGTTTTTACTAAAACCATGTAGTCTAATAGACATAAAAGAACAACCGCCTCGGTTAGATTTTAGTGTGAAATTTCCTAAATGTCAATACGTTCACGTTAGTTAACTTATTTGTAGCAATTGGATCGGAACGACCTCAAACCAATTCGAAATAATTAATTTTTTGGACTTAAATACGTTAATTAAACAATCTACTATACTCTTAAAAATAATTAAGAGATTCTGACGATAATACTTTAAATTATGAATTTTTAAAAAGTGACATAATCATTATTATTTTTAAATTAATTTTTAGAGATTAAAATATAAATTATTTTGAACGGAATGAAATAACTTTATTGGCTAAACGACGTGCTGTTTTAGCTTTGTGAAATTGAAGGTTGGTTTGTGGGATTGTGGCTGTCATTTCCTTCGACCTACCAGGCCGACGGCAAACAAAGTCGTGCGTAACTCACTAGCAATAGTTTTTGGAAAAGAGAGAATGAATTTTATTTTTTTTTGGTTACATTTAAGTAACTTTACTGTAGTAATTCATAAGTAATCTTAAAAAATTATAAGATGCAATAGCATCATTTCTAGTTCAATTAGAAAAAATAGAAAACTAATCGATCTTATGTAGTAACAGAGAATTTGGTTGAGTTGTGCGCTATCATATTTTAAAATCTAAGGTGTAAATGGCACATACATCTTCTAAAAAATTTATTAACTTTTAAATATTTTTACAAATAGTTTCTAATTGATGAGATTACAATATTTTTATTTTATTTTATGTTCACTATATTTTTGCGTTAGATAAAATTTGCATTTTTAACCATTCATATTCGATAGTATTTCTCAACACTTCAAGAATTATTAGTGCTTTAACATTAATAATTTTCCCTGTAATTGAATTGAGATGTCAAGAGCTTGAAGAAAATGATCATACTTGGATGCTTGTCATCTTTTTCTATATGTAAATTCACATCTACAAATATAATAATGCCATCTTATATCACAATAATATTATTATTATTATTATTATTATTATTATTATTATTATTATTATTATTATTATTATTATTATTATTATTATTATTATTATTATTGAATCCTGAATCCTGACTCGCTAGTCGCTTCATGTGGGCTCGGTCATATAAGATAAAGATAAGAATAGGAAGATACTTCCGACATGGAAGTTATCAACAGGTAAGTTAAAAAGAAGTTAGGATTAGCCTTCCTTTCTTCGAATCACTATAATGGTATAGTTTATTTGGTTAAGTTTTTGAGAGGTTAAATTTTTTTTTTTTAAAAAATAAAGTATTTGATTAAGTTTTTAGAAAAAGATATCATGGATTAACAGAAATTATTTTGTGAATATTTTATATCACCCAGGGAAGGCTAACATTGTAGCAGATGCCCTCAGTCGCAAATCCATGGGAAGTTTGGCATACTTGAAGCCCGAACAACGGGAACTGGCTCGAGAATTGCACTAGTTAGCTAGTTTGGCCGTCCGAATAGTAGACTCGGGGGACAGTGGAGCAGTGGTTCAGAATACAACGGTATTATCCTTGGTTGTAGAGGTGAAAGAACGGCAATATCAAGACCCTGACCTAGTCCAGCTCAGACATGAAGCTCAACGAGGGGAAGTATCATCTTTCGAGGTAACTGCATACGGGGTCCTGAGATATAGGAGTTGCCTTTGTGTTCCAGATGTGGCAGGGCTTCGCCAGCAGATCATGACAGAGGTGCATTATTCTCATTATTCCCTTCACCAAGGTTCAACAAAGATGTATCATGACATAAAAGAGATTTACTGGTGGCCGGAAATGAAAAAGGAGGTAGCAGAATTTGTAGCGTAATGTCCTAATTGTCAGGAGGTGAAGGCTGAGCATCAAAAGCCCGGCGGATTGACACAGGAAATAGAAGTGCCTATGTGGAAATGAGAGGTGATCAATATGGATTTTGTGGCCGTATTTCCCCATACCAGGCGCAAATTTGATTCCATCTGGGTGATTTTCAATAGATTGACGAAGTCAACTCATTTTCTACTAGTCAGAGCTACCTTCTCAGGCGAGGACTATGCTGAACTGTATATCAGAGAGATAGTTCGATTGCATGGTGTTCTAGTATCAGTTATTTCTGACAAAGGGGTGCAATTTATAGCTAAATTATGGTAGTCCTTTCTGAAAGGCTTAGGAACATAGGTTAACCTGAGTACAACCTTCCATCCTCAGAAAGACGGGCAGGCAGAACATACAATTTAGACGCTCGAGGATATGTTACGGGCGTGTGTGCTAGAATTTGGAGGCAATTGGGATGAACATTTACCTCTCATTGAATTTTCTTATAACAACAATTATCATTCCGCAATCCAGATGGAACCTTATGAGGCCTTGTATTGGCGGAAATGCAGGTCCCTAGTTGGTTGGTTCGAGGTAGGAGAATTAGGGTTAACCGGACCAGACATAATCCATCAGTCAGAACAGAAAGTGAAGCTTATTAGAGAAAGCCTACTGACAACTCAGAGCCGCCAGAAATCCTATGCTGATATACGACATAGAAAACTGGAGTTCAATGTAGGTGATTGGGTATTTCTTAAAGTTTCACCGATGAAGGGCGTGATGAGATTTGGTAAAAAGGGCAAACTTAGCCCGAGGTTTATAGGACCGTATTGAATCCTTCGGAGAATAGTCCAGGTGGAACACGAGTTAGATTTTCCTTCAGAGTTAGAATCTGTTCACCTGGTCTTTCATGTGTCGATGTTACGAAAGTGCGTAGGAGATCCGTCCCGAATTGTGCCAGTTGAGGACGTCCAGGTTACTGAGGAATTATCCTATGAAGAGGTTCCAGTAGCTATATTGGATCGGAAGGTTCGTAGGTTGAGAACTAAAGATGTCGCTTCTGTTAAGGTATTGTGGAGAAACAGGAATAGAGAAGAGATGACCCGGGAAGCTGAGGATGATATGAGATCCAGATATCCTCATTTGTTCTAGGCTTAGTCCAGACTGTTCAGTTAAGGTAAGTTATTGATTCAGTTGCTGTTTCATGATTTGTGTTATATGTATTGCTTAGCTGGAGTGTAAGTTATTGATTCAGTGCTGTTTCATGATTTGTGTTATATGTATTGCTTAGTTGACTCCATGCTTGTCATGAAATAGTTGTTATAATATTATGTGAAGTGCCTGTGTTGGACTTTTCTGCGTTTCAAGGTTTTTAGATAGTCCATATTACAGAGGAGATTCTGCCAAAATTTTTCCAGAATAATAGTTGGGAAGTTAAACTCCTGTAAGTGACATTCGAGGACGAATGTTCCTAATGGGGGAAGATGTTACACCTTGTAAGTTCCTAATGATTAGTCGGACTATTCGTACGTTAGTTAAGAGTTTTAGAGTACGACGCGTAAGAGAAAGGGCCCGGGAAAAAGGTCGAATGAGCGCGGAGTCAAGCTTGCAAGAGAGAGGGCCGGACAGCTGCCAGAAGGGGCAACATGTCACGGACCCCTCCCTGATGCGTTGGGGGCCGTGGCATGCCTAACTTTTGGCGTGTTGGCACGGACACGGTGTTCACCGCCCAAAAATGTTATATATCTTAAGTTTATCATTTGATATATATATTTCAAATAAGAGATCCTCGTTCAGAGAAAGTATATTCCGCCATTTTCAAGTTAATTTCTTCCATTTACGCTGCCAATGCTGTCCAAATTCAAATTAACTTCGGGTATCAAAGTTTAAGGCCATAAGGAGCATTACTGTGGAGTTAGTTTCATGTAATTCACCCAGCAAATCATAACTCCACTGAGTCAAAGTTGTCAGAATGACTCCAAACTAATTTCTATTCAATCACAGGCTTCAAGTAAGTATTTCTCCCTTCTGAACTCTCGAGAAATTATATGTTTTCAACCGTATTCTGTTAAGTTGAAATATAGTTAATATTTATATAGAAAGTCATCATTTTTGCCGAATTTAGTATTGAAACCAGTCTCATTCTCCCAGTAATATGATTACAGTTAGAAAAAGCTGTTGAATACGGATTGAAACTCGCTAGCTAATCAGAAATCGACAAACTAGGTAAGTTAAGGCAAACGTCTTCGGCAAGTTAGTTCCTTTAGTACTATAACTCAGTCTGAATCCCAGTAAGAAGATAAAAAATATATCTATTATAGCTAGTTGTTGTTATTAGCTGAGATCAGTATTCCATGTTTAGCTTGGGGATGGATTACGCCTGTATAGACTTCCCTGACCAACCTCAGGGTTACTAGCTGTGTCGATGCCCACCAGGGGCGAGATGACATCGCTCCAAGGAGCGGTATGCCGTTCGCAAGGGACGAAGATGGGGTTCAAGGTCCTCATACATTCCATTCCATGGATGGACTATTTTATGCCGATTAGCACTACACTACACCCCTCGTCGAGCCTGGTGCCCGTGATGCAGATGTTAGATATCAAGAGTCACCAGACTCAGACACAGCTACAGTTCAGGGGCTGAGCGGGCTCAATTGCAGACCCAGGGGACTGGCAGGACGACTATAGTTGCTAGATGATTCAGTATGACCTTGTTAGGGGTATGTAGACTGAAATATACTAACCAGGGCTTATGGGGGCCTCGGGTGGGTTATTCTGTGCTGGCTGTACCTTTCGGCTTATGGGGGCTAGGTAAGGTTCTTATTTGTATTAAGTACTAATAAATTAGAATGTAGAAGTTCAGCTGATCAGGTGGTATTCCTATCCTTTCTTTTAAGTTATTGTCAGTCTCATTTCAGTTCATTCAGTTATTTACAGTTACTGCCTTGCATATTCAGTACATACTGTACTGATGCCTTTCCTGGAGTGCTGCATTACTTGCCTACAAGTGCGGATAGACGCGAACCAGCACCTTTCTAGTTTTCAGCCAGATTAGCAACGCAGTCGGCTCCTTTCCGCCGGAGGTCATAGTTAGAAGGTTGACTCTCTTTTTATGTATACAGTTTACGAGTAGGTCGAGGCCCTGTCTCGACTAGTATGTCATTCCTAGAGTCTTGCAGATTGTTTCTAATTCCCTCTGGTTAGTTATTGTTGGTTGTGTAGGGCCCATATGTGTTTTATCTAGCATGTTGGTCGTGTGGGTCCTTGTTTAGTTGTTAGTTGGTGGCCTTGTCGGCCATAGCTTAGTTTGTGCTGGATTTACTTTATAGTCATAACTAGACATCATGGTGGTCTTGTCGGCCCGCATAAGATCCCCTCATATTATCTATTTCTAGGTAGTTATTTTCTTTTACAGGTGGCTATAAGGCCTTGTTGGCCGGGGGCTGTGTTTACAGCTGAAATATAGCCCGTTGTTTTCTTGATGTGAGAATTAGTATTGGGTATGCACCGAAGGTGCGTAAGCTTAGTCAAGCCAGTTTAGATCCTAGTAAGGGCACCAGGTGCCAGTCATGCCTCTCAAGGTGGGATGTGACACATATTATCGAAAAAATAAAAAAATATACCAAATAAAAAAAAACTAATTCTAGGTAAATATACATAGAAGAAAGTACACTTTTTTCAAAAAAAATACCGAATTAAAAAAGATTTTAAAAGTAAATTGATGGGGATAAATATGTCCTTTATTATTTTAATTCATGAATAACTAACACCTACATAACTTATTCCACCTTCTAACCCACATAAAATTATATATAGATTCCCCATAAATTATGTATGTTTTAATTATGTAGAATTACTAAAAATACAATCAAACATTGTATAACATTAATACATGAATAACTTTTATATAATATTTGAAACCTACCAACCAAATATTTTATAAATTAATACATGAATAGCTTTTTTCCTATTTGGTAACCAAACAATGCATAAAATTAACACATGAATAACCAACTTATTCATGTATTATTTTGACCCTTATCCAGTGACCAAACGGCCCCTTAGTGAATATCTTTAGGGAAAGAGTTCATATAAATAAAATAATCATAATTATAATAATAGGATAAAACAATTATAATAAAAGAGATCAAGTTCAGTGATAGAGTAAATTATGAAACTTAGCACATTGTCTAAAGATGAAGAATTAATAAACTTTAAGTCATTTTTTTCAAAAATCATGTTAAACTATTCAAGTCCAAAATTAAGGCAATCTTATAATTTTTCCAATAGAGGGAAAATTAGAAAATAAACACATGCCAGCTCAGGGGCAAATCAAATAAATCATGCAAGTTCAGGATAAAACCCAAAGATGAGAGAGTCATAAGTAGGTCATATTTCTCAAAAGAGTTACTATCCTTTGAAGGTCAATCATCCTCTGAACTAACACAACGTCTCACCAGGGATACCATCCCTCGGAGGTCAATCGTTCTTTGTACTGACACAATATTATATTAGGGTCCATAACGGCTATCCGTCCTCTAAAATAACTATAACGCCCCAAAAATTCCTAAGATCAGACCCCAGACCTAAAGCAAGAAACCAGAATGAAAGTGGAAATTTTTCCTTAGAAGGAGTTGTGGTACGATCTGTTAGATGACACGACAAGTCGTGATCAGACTCGTGGCAGGTAGTCAGTGAATTTTTCTTTTCAGAGCTCAGGGGTAACGACTCATGTCACGATTCATTGGGTGATGTGATGAGTCGTGGAATCGCTCGTCATGAGCAGCAGTTCAGAAATTTGGATGAGTCTTCCCAGGACCACAAGTGAAGTGACAACTCGTTGGTTTGAGTAATGAGTCGTCTTGAGGGGTCGTCAAATGAAGTTCAGAAAAAGGTGCAGACTTGGTTTAGAGGCAACATAAGGGTACACTAATCTGTTAGGATGAGTAACGGCCCATCATGTCAGTCGTTGGAAGAATCTCAGGAAATAGACCACTTGAGATAATGGTGACAACGAGAGGAATGACAAGTCGTTGTTACAAGTAACGACTCATCGTGTCCAGTCGTTGGGTGAAGAATCAGAAAGTAACAAATTAGCTCCAGAAGTAATGGATGCTTCAACGAGTCATCAAGTCTAGTAACGACTCTTTGTGCAGGTTGTGGGCACTGACAGACTGATTTTTAAAGTGAATCTCTAGGGGTATTTTAGTAAAATTATATGCTTCTAACTCTTAAGTGATGCCATTTTGGGTATCCTAAGGGTCAAATTTAAGGAGTTTCCATAGTCTAATTCCTCATTCCTTCTCAAATCATCCGCAGAGTTCTTCTCCCTTCCTCTCAAGGCTCTTCTCTAAGGGCTTCAAGATCCAAGTTCTAGTGGGAGATTTCATCAAGCCAAGTATGTAGGACTTCAACAAGAATCTACTTTCATCCTTGTGTCCTAATTTATTTCAAAACCCTAATTACTTTGATTCCCTAGAAAAGTATGTCTTAGGGTTTCAATCTATGCATGACTTCTCACATGTCTTCCATGAATTTCAAGGCCCTCATGATAGATAGCTATATATGATTATGATTTCCCTCTCAAACTCATGATTTATGTCTATGATATGATGGTAGCATGATTTCTAAAACTCCACTATGATTTAACACTATTTTCGAAATACGGCCCTTTTGAAATATCTATATGAGTTTACCATGAGTTCAGTATATATGTTTAAACCATTATTCGAATCTATGAGTTCCCATGAATACAGAACACATGATTTATATTTTTCTTTTGGCCTATGATTTCATGAATTCAGTATAAAAAGAATGTCTATGATTCTTTAGACTTTCGGGCCTCTTGCTAGTAGAAAGTAGCCCTGACTAGACTCTCATGAATTTAGTATGATCAGCATGTTTATGGTTAGTTGGACTCTCTAGTCTCTTGTTAGTTGAAATTATCCCTGACTAGATAGATGATATTAGTTTTGAATCTTCAATGTTAGTATAGTCATGGTCCTCTAGACTCTCGGGATTTTGTTGTTAGATAAAGTAGTTCCGAGTAGTCTTAGGACATTAGCTTCAGAATTATCAGTTGCATGTACCCTTATGTTCAGTTGGGAGTAGCACTTAGCATCGAGCAGGCCAGGGTCACAGCATACCCAAGTCTCAAAACTATGTGCCACCATAGGATAAGGGATTCTCAGTAGTGGAGAATGTTTCCCTTAGACCGAGAAATATGGGATCCTCGTTATTTGAGAGTGTCTCCTTGCCTCAATGGGCACAAGTAGGGGTCATCATTATTAAATATTGTCATCCTGTATCAGAGTGTGATATCACGCCAGTTCGAGTTCTTACACTTGGCAAGGTATGAACAACCTCTCAGCCGGGATTACAAGTTGGACTCCATGAGGCTCACATTAAAGTTTGTCGGTTAATAGGTTCTGCCATAGTACAGTTCAGTATTAGTTATAAATTTTAGTTCATGATTTTAGATTTAGTCTTCAGTACATTTGCATGACCCTTAAATCAGCTTAACTGGTATTTTACATTAAATGTTTTCAAACTAGCACTTTATGTCAATATCTATGTATCATCAGATAGGGCCGTTGTATTTCATCTCAATTACATTTTCGGTTATGTTTTAGTTTAGTCTCTCTCAGTTTACCTGTATGTTTCTAGTTTCATTTACGTTTTTCATATACTCAGTATATTCCAAGTATTGACAATATACTTTATGTGTTATATCGTTTTATGAAATAGATCTAGGTTTCTACATTCAGTCTCATGGTTAAACACGCTTTATCCTCTCTCAGCTGACAGTGTGAGTTCTTATCTACTGAGGACAGGATTCATGATTTTTTCTTATTTCAGTTTTATCTCAGTTTCAGATTTTGGAGTTAGCTGGGGCCTGGGGACTTGTCCCAGCAGCTCATCAGATTAGTAGAGTCTTTTAGACAGTGTAGTAATAGATTCATCTTTTGACTCTTTGTTATTAGTAAGTTGTGTTCTTACGTGTATGATTAGCTAGTTTTGGTTGTCTTCCACTCAGTTATGTTTTATCAGTTGTTGTTATGTTAGTATTATGCTATGCCATAGGTAAGCTTGGAACCAGTCGTGGTTCCAAGTCCCGTGTCTCGATCTAGGGTCCTAGCTTAGGTCGTGACAAACTTTATTTTAGAGTGTCCTAAGAAATATGAAAGCCGCGTTAAGTATAGCCTTTTTCATGTGTGTGAAGTGTGTCACACTTATGACGAAGAGGCTACGAGACATTTTTAGGAAAAATTCCCATTCTTCATGATTCTTATTATGCATAGAGTATGAAACTCTAGAAGTTTCTCTGCTAACTCGTGCTTTACGCATTCGCAGATAAGCCTCTCAGACGAGCAAATGGAAGGAGAAATGGTAATGGGCACCAGCAATCCCACTAGCCCCAGTGAACCCGAGGGATGAGCATATTACTCATGCCGAGTTTAGGGCAGCCTTTCAAATATTGGTACAGGCGATGACCACTCAGGCCAACCAGCAGGCGGTGGCTCATGTTCCCCAGAATGGGAACATGATGACGGCTAGAGTATGAGACTTCATCAGGATGAACCCACCTGAGTTCTATGGATCGAAGGTGGATGAGGACTCGTATGAGTTCCTAGAGAAAATTTAAAAGATCACCCAGATTATGAGGGTGGCGGGGAGAGAGGGCATGGACTTAGCCTCCTATCAGCTAAAGGGAGTCGCTCACATATAATTTTGTCAGTGGAAAGATACTCGGGGAGTTGGAGTAGTCCCCATGAGTTGGGGTGAGTTTACGACTGCCTTTTTGGATAGGTTTTTTCCTAGAGAGTTGAAGGAGGCAAAGGCGGCGGAGTTTGTTAACTTGAGGAAAAACAGTATGACTGTTCAGGAGTATGAGTTGGAGTTTACCCGATTGTCCAAGTATGCACCAGATATGGTAGCCGACTAGAGGGCTCGTGTGAGCAGGTTCGTGAATGAAGTGGCAGACTCCTTGGTCAAGGAGTGTAGGACTGCCATGTTACACAATGACATAGACTTCTCATGATTGGTAATATATGCCCAACAAATAGAGGCAAAGCAGGTGAAAGAAAGGGAGAGAGAGCCAAGAGATCTAGAATAGGAGACTTAGAGTTCTCTTATCAGAGGACAAGTGGTGGACACCGTTCACGCTCCCAGCACCTTCGATAGCCAGTGTTCTGTACAGACTTTGGGTAAGAGATATTACATATCCAACTTGCAAGAGCTGTGGGAAGAATCATTTGGAGGAGTGCATGGCTGTGTAAGGCACTTTCTTTTGGTGTGGCAAGTCGGGTCATAAGCTTAGAGATTGCCCAGCAGCCAAGCGGAGCGAGAGTATAGCTCCAGCTAGGGGTGTACAAGCCGAACCGTCAAGTCGAACCGAGGAAAAAAAATCGAGTTATGATTTGGTTTGATTGATTTGGCGTTGTAGAAAAAAATTGACCATTCTTAGTTTGGTTTGGTATTTACAAAAAAACATCAAACCCAACCCAATCCAAACCATATATATATATAATTTGAACTTTTTGTATATAAAAATATTAATTATAATCTATTTTGTAAATACTTTTTAAGTTAGTTTTATTAATTTTAATGTTTAGAAATTAGATATATATATTCAGATTTGAGCTTATAAGTTGTAAATTATAATATTTGTTCAGTAGACAGTAACTAGTAAGTAAATGATCTAAATATAAAGGTCCAATATTAACCTAAAATCCTAGCAAGATAAAATAAATCCTTCAGTCTTCATATTCACTTTCCAGAGACTTCTCCTTCTCTCCTCATTCATCAGCCACTAGTTACTTTCGCATATTTGTTAGTATCTCTTCTTTCTATTTTTCTTATGAGTTAAGTCATTAAGCTGCCTTCATTTCTTCATTCTTTTTATTTCCTCAGAGGTCATTTGTAGTTTTCTGATATTTGGTTAATTTAGTTACGATTGATTTAATTTTTTTTAAAAAAGATATAAATACCCAATTTAGTTATGTTTGATTTTTTAACTGTTTGATTTAGTTTTTTAAAAAATTGAAAAAAACCGAAAAATAAAAAAAAATGAAAGATCGATTAAAATCGAGATCGAAAAAATTGATTTATGTTGGTTTGATTTGATTTATGGATTTAATAAACCGACATAATTTGTTTAGTAATTTTTTAATAGAAAGCTAGTCTGCCCATCTCAGCAGGGCGCATTATCTAGTATAGGTGGCAGACAATGTCAAAACTACTTCTATGCCCTATCATCATATCATGAACAGGACAAATCGCTAGAAGTAGTCACAGGTATGTTATGAGCTTTTTGTGTTACTCTTTGCATATTGTTAGACCAAAAAACTGCAATATGAAGTAAAAAATCCTTTGTTGCATGTTGGAAAGAGATTGTCGATAGATGGTGTTAAATAGTTATAAGTATGAAGCCTTCAGTGAAAACTTTAGAGGTGAAAGAGAAGGTAAGAGTAAGTGGTTTAGCCCAACCTTAAGAAAAAGATCCAGGAGCCTTAGAATGATGGCTTTGAGCTAAGGAAGAGATGATAAGTCGATGAGCCAAGTCAAATCTTGAGTGTTCTAATAGAGGAGTCCTAAAAATAGTAGCTATGGGATGTCAATCCCTTCAAGTTAAGATGATTTCCCTTATGTTTCAGTTGAAGCTACGCTTTACTCATGCTTATGTTCTAACTCCCAGAATTCTAGATGACCACTTCAAACATCGATCCTAGTCTTACTCCATGACTCCATGAATCTCAACTTCATATCATGAAACCAGTTAGGTATGAAAACTCATGTCTTTAATATGCTCAGCTCTATAAACTAAGTCCTTGGAATTTGCCTTAACGGTTCAACAGGCCAGGTTACCTCATGTATGTGCTCAGTTTTAGATGTTATGAATGATTCATGCTTATGAGTCCCTTACTCCCAGCTACACCAGATACGATCATAGCTAGTTCAGTATTAGAAAGCAGTTCAAGAGTGATAACTCAATCCTTACCAGCTCAATTCCAGTTTGAGGAAATAGTTCCTCCTCAGTACTCTACCTAGTCCAACCTTAGTCTCATGGAATTCAGTACCTCTCATGACTTAGCATGCATGCATGAATCATGATTTCAGTTCAGCTACGCGAAACAGCTCGGAGTCAGATACTCTATCAGCACTCAGCACTTAGCATTCAGTCCTTGGGATTGCAGCTGTTCGGTCTGTTTGATATATGGGTATATAAAACAACACGCAAGTGCACGTGGTCGAACAAGTAGTAAGTGGCTTTAGTAAGCCAAGTATCGATCCCACAGAGACTTGGGTTAAGTGCAATTTGCTCTAGTATACTATATTTTACTTCTAAATATGCTGACAACAACGTAACCACAAAGTTAATAAGTTGTTTGATAAATTTTATACTAAAACTAAGAACAATTATCTACTTTGAATCTGAACTATGGATAAGAGCATGCTGAGGTTAAACGAACAGGTAATGAAACTGATTATCATCATAAATTGGTTAATCTTTTCTTTCAGTTGCTAGCCAAGAACATTTGCCAAGAGATTAAAACTCTCGTATTTAATCTCACTTAAGAATCATGAACCATCCGTCTACATTTCTGTGATCAAATGCAATTCATGTTCTAGCCATACAATTCCGGTTTCTAAATTGACTAATATGACTTTCAGGTATATTTATGTCCTGAAGGCACATCAAAACTCAATTTTCCCAAACCAAGTAAAGAACAATATCCTATTAATTCACAACTTTCCAATTTCGTGCTCTCTCGAGTGAAATCGGACTTTTTAGATGTACATTAAAGTAGGCCACACACCAATGCAGTAAGAACAAGAATTAATAGAACAACATGGAAGAAAAAGATGAAAAACCATATAATCAATAATCAAATTTCATCATAAGTGTTCATAACCTCAGCAAGGAGAGGAATTAGCCACTCATTTGTGGATTAATCATCATAAAACGAGTGTTAATCATACAAGCAATTGAATTAGAGAAGAAAGAAAGAGAGAAAAAACCCTGAACTTTTCGTCCCTCAACTGCCTGTAACCCACGTCCTTGCTCCACCAAGTCCGCATTATGAAAAATGAACTTAAGTGTTCTATTTATACTGCTGGGAATTTTTCCCGGAATAATGAGCAACGTGTCACGGAGTGCATCGCGGAGCACTTCCTCCGTGACATGCCATGAACGTGGACCCTCACTGGAACTGGGGGTCCGGGAATTCAAGCTCAACGTGGCACGGCGTGCATCGCGGAGCACTGGCTCCGTGCCACGGAGCAAACGCGGCCCTTCATTGGAAATTGGGTGAATTTTCACCCTCCAAGCAGAATGCCTCCGCGATGGCAGCGTGACACGGCTCCATCGCGGAGCCCCTTTAATTCATGCTGTCCAATGCCTTTTCCCTTGCTCGCATCCAAGTCCAACTCCGATATCATCCAACATGCATTTTAGCTTCCCGAAATCACATTTTTCCTGCAAAACAATGCTAATCATGTTGGTTAGTATAAATTCACATTTTATTACCAATTACATGAAAATGTATACACATTGCTAGATAAACAAGGCGAAAATGGTACTTTTGAGTATCACTTGGGCATATAAATCTGCCCAAGATCACTTACCCCACACTTAAATCCTTGTTCGTCCTCGAACAACAAACATACAATTCATGCAATTTACATCCCAACCTCGCTACTATGGTACGACAATTTAAGCTACGATCATACCGATTACTCAATACAACAAGTCATCAAGAAACCATGCATGGTCTTATCAATGCAATGGCCTTCAATACATTAAGACTTCCTAGACTTTAAGAATCGACTCTCGATATCGGCAAACTCATGCAAATCAGCTAATCAAGATATCCGACACGAAAATCAATCTTTCATCAAGCATGTGCCCTCACAACTCAAGAGAATCTTCCCCTTTTTGCTCATATGACTCACAAACATTCAAGCAGGGGCATGTACACACAATTTCACTCTCTCTCCCAAAAGAATTCACATGCATTATGTCATGACCCATACGCTTGCCCTTAGTGTATTACTCCACTAATATAAAGAAATGCAATGTAAGATCACGTAGGACTTTAATGGGTTGTAATGGAAGCTATGGAACTAGCAAATATTGGATTAGCTAATAATAGCCACTAACATCCTTAAGCGCCTTTTTAACACATCCCATCACTCATGGACATTGTTTCTCTCTTTTTTTTTCATCATCCCATTCTTGATGATTTACTTTAGTATGGCCCATTTCATTAAGCACACTTGACACAACAACAAAGATTATTCATGCACCTTCATTATCGTTTATTTATAGCAAGTGCACCTTCAACCTTTTCTTTTCTTCTATCACCCTGCTTTTCTTTTTCTTTTCACCATTCTCACTCTTTGACACTTTGGGAAAATGATTTTCTCTTCTTAAGCGCTTAAGAGTTTTGTATAGACTTTACGGCTAATGAAAAGAAGGAATTAAGCTCGGTTTATACTTTTTGGATAAAAGAAAGAAAACAATCGGCTAAAGGCTCAAAGGGATGACTAGGGTATACAATCACAGAAAGGGGGACATGACAAGAAAAAAGTAGAAACTCTCGGTTAAAACAAAGAAATGCCTACATCCTTTCCTACAATACACCTCCTTCATTTCGTTTTGTACACACACCAGGCAAGTTCTCGACACTTCACAATAGCATGGAATATCAACACCTCCCTTCACACTTTATGCACATGCTCGATTCAAGATGTATTCACAGACTCTTCAATCAGCTAATTACATGAATTCAAACATTAAGCCTCAATCACACTGAATCGAACTCTACAGCCTAGGTATCTCAACATATTTACAAAATTTGCATGCTTTCATATGAATCACCTTTGCATTTTGAATATCATGTACAACACGCAACCAAACTCTCACAACCATATAGTAACTACAGGTTCCGGGATGCAATCCACCAAAGAAAAAAACTGAAAATTAATCGAAAAAAATCTACTCCTAACGACTACATTTCCCTTAAGACGGTCGTCATCCATCCATCATAGGGAACAATCACTAGCTATGACTTCGGTTCAATGGGACCATTCTCGGTAAAAGAACCGAAACAAACGCCGAGAAACCCAAAATTAAAAAATTGAAAAATTTGCAAAATATCGATCATTTCGATAGAAAAAGAAAAAACATTTATGTACAAAATATTTTAAAGAAATTTTTAAAAATATCGATCATTTCGATAAACAAAAAAATATTTACAGAATCAGCTGGCAACATTCAACAACACACATCAATTTCACAAATATTTACAAATACAGAACAATTTGAAAATTCACAAACACAGGGACACATAACATACAAAATAACAGAGGAGAACATACAAACAAAACAGCCCAGCCCAGCACCTAACTACTCCCACCCCACACTTAATCCGAACACTGTCCCCAGTGTTCACAAAAATTAAATAGCACAAAATCGGGTGGTGGAACTCCCTGATCAGTCAAAGTATTCCACTTCTTCGTCGGGTGCTGCTGCTTCATCTCCCATATCCGAGTCGCCTCTATCGTCATCATCGGACTCCACATCGGAGTCCTCCCGACGCGTCTCCTCGTCCGTGGGGACGTCATCATCCGTGGGCTCTATAAATGCTGGCCCTACTCGGCATAGAGCCCTGGCGTTTTCGCCGAAGGGGTAATCTAGCTCGAGCTGCCATAGCTCCTCCTCCGTCGCTGGCCTCCCACCTATCCTTAGCTGGAGCATCTGCATCCCATACATCCGTGCCATATACTGGTCATCACGAGCGTGTCGCTCGCCAAGTGTCAGCACTGGCCCGTGGGTGGTGTCTGGAGCCTTAGTTTTGGTAACATCCAAGGCCCGCCGCTCCAACTGCGGGATATAATCGAGGGCCTCCTCCTCAACATCGAGGCCCCTGAGAAAGGTGGAGAGTAGTCCACCGAAACCATACCTGTGCCCCTGGTGCAACCGGGCTCTCTTCATGGCGGATATAATAACCGCCCCGACATTGATCTCCAGCCCTTTCATCAGGGCGAACACCAGGCAAACACGATCCCGAGTTACATCGGTCATATGTACCCCCAGGATGAGGCATGAGCAGACTATCTTCAGCCAGATTTGGGCTTCCCTGTTCATCTGTGAATATGGCAGAGTCTGGTGGTAGCCCCTTTCTTTGTGCCTGCTCCATCTAGCTGTAGATCGGTCCCCACACAATGTGCGTCTGATGTCTACATACGGTGGGGTAATATTCAGCTGTCTGAGGACATGGGCGTCTGTGTCCCACGCTCCTATGATGGCATTGAGATGGTGGGGCTCCAGAGTGACTATCTGCCCTCTGATTTTGATGGTGTGGCTTCTGATTGACGGGTTCCAATTGGCATAGAACTCCCGAACTAGGTGCAGGTTGCATTCCTTGGGCTCCTCATATATAAAATTGAGCCCAGCTGCCTCGATCCGGTGAACCATTCTAGGGAACTCCTGTGCCAATGGCTCCCGTGCTATATGCTCCTCGGGGAAATATTTTTTCTCTTTGTGCTTTGCGTACCACTTTTTTCCCTCGTCCGTCACCCATCTTGTTCATATCGGCGGCGCTGGCCGCGTGGAACTGCTGGTGCTGCTGGGACTGCTGTGCCCAGTCTGAGTCTCTTCCTTCCGGTGCCTGAAGTTGATGCACCTTTCCCTTTCTCTTGCCGGCTTGCCATTTTACCTTTCAACCCAAGTAAACAAGCTCAATGTTACGCTAAATAAATATTAACTTCGGCTAAGGTCGGGTTACGCTAGGTTACCCCACACTTAGTCCTTAGCTACAGTTACAACACTACGGCAAGAATATCTTTATTTACACAAAACAACCAACTATACAATCATGCTTAGTGCGTTCAAAAGAAAATTCGACGGTATAACTTCTGCGTACTACTCAGACTTCGTACAGCCAATCACAATCACTACCATCGCTAACATTTTAACTATCGCACTTAGCAAAGAAAAACAAAGAAACAAAAATAACCACAAAAATTTATATACATGAACCTATCCAACTAACCAAATTCGAACAAATTTCAACATTTTCCCCTAAACCCGAGAATTCGTCGTCTATTAACATCCCAACAACTTGTACAATGACTCATCTCATTCAACACGTACACGCCGGCATAGAATTCACAATTTCAACACATTTCTAACTTCACATTCAACAACAAGCCCTAGAATTGAGATTATCAATCAAATTCGAATAATTTATGCAATCGACAAGTTCAAACGATCATAACGACATTCCGAACAATTATCAATCAAAAAATAACTCGAATTCATGCTTAATTACTACATAGGGCGATTTAGCTCACCTCCCATGCTTAAAATCAAAGAAAATCGACAAAAATTTGAGAGGGAATCGGAAAACATACCTTGAAGTTGAAGAATTGAAGAAAAGTTGATAATTTGTTGCCTTAAGCCGTGGCACGTTGATGGGGGAGGGGTTTTGGGACGTTTGGTCGCGGAAGAATTAGAAAATGAGGGGAAAAGGGGAGGTTTCAGGGTTAAAAGGGTAGAAAAACACGTGGGTCACCCGGCAACCTGGTGTGACCCGTCGCGATATACACGACAACGTGTCACGGAGTGCATCGCGGTGCACTGCCTCCGTGACACGGAGCCATCGCGATAGCATTCTGGAAATTTTTAAAATTTCCGGGGTATACCTCAACGTGTCACGGAGGGTAACGCGGAGGTCCTCCTCCGTGACACGGAGCTATCGCCCCAGCTCACTGTTTTCTACATTTTATTAATTTTTCATACCTCGACTTTTCCTTGACGATTCCGTGCACATTTTCCTCCGTTTGACCTGAAAATCATCTCACTATACAAAATTGGTTAGAATTATAGGTTTCACCAAAATAAAAATAAAAAAATAACTAAAACGAAAAATTTTGTAATCAATCAAGAAAAAGAGAAAGAAAAATCTATTTACACTTTACAAAATGAAAGAAAAAAATTTTTCATGGGTTGCCTCCCATGCAGCGCCTGGTTTACCGTCGCGGCTCAACGTCATTTAAGCTCAATTGTCCGCTAAGGTGATGGACGATTTCTCTCGATCACCGTCCTCCCCCTAGTAGTGCTTACACCTATCCGGTGGTTTTCCCATTAACTCTCGGGAATCCTTCATCTGCTTGTCATCACCATGATCAATCACATTGATCACCAAGAGTTCTTCATGCACCATCGGGAGCTTGGGTGCTTTATACACATCGAACACCTCTACCTTGTCATGTGCTCGCATTGTGAGTTGCCCCGCAGCTACGTCGATTAGTGCTTTCCCGGTTGCCAAGAAGGGACGTCCCAAAATAAATGGGACTTCCGCGTCTGGTTCAAAGTCCAGAACGACAAAATCTACCGGGAAAATTAGGGAGCCAACTTGCACTAGAACATCCTCAACAATGCCATCTGGCCTAGCTAAGGATCGATCCGCCAACTGCAATATTACCGTGGTGGGTCTAGGACTCCCTAAACCCAACTTTCTGAATACCGAAGATGGCATCAAATTTATGCTCACCCCCAGGTCACACAATCCACGAGCTCGGATGCTATGCCCAATAGTAAGCTGGATAGTAAAACTTCCAGGGTCTTTTAGCTTTGTGGGCAGTCTATTTTGGATCCGGGAAGTGCACTCCTCTGTTAGAGCCACCGTAGCATACTCAGTCAACCGACTTTTGTTGGCCACGATGTCCTTTATGTACTTGGCATATTTAGGCACTCCCTGCAAGACATCAACAAGAGGTAAATTAACATGTACCTGTTTAAGCACCTCCATGAATTTCTTGAAACACGTCTCCTCCTTGTGTTTCTTGAGTCGTTGAGGGAACGGGGGTGGAGGTCTTTCTGATTCAGCTTCTTTGGTCTTCCCCCTTTCCGAACTTTGCTCCCCCTCAACTTCTGCTGCTCCCGAGTGTTGAGGTGGTCTTTCTGGTTCCACCTCTTTCAGCTGCAAACCACTCCTTGTGGTCACTGCATTTACCTGCTTGGGATTCGGATCCGTGTCGCTTGGAAGTCCTCCTCTAGGCCTTGTATTTTGGGCACTAGCAAATTGCCCAAATTGATACTCAAGAGCCTTGGTAGCTAACTGATTGTTTTTCACTTCGGCTGCCAATTTCACATAGTCATCCTGCAATTGAGCTTGGTTAGCTATCATGGTCTTGAACATCTCCTCAATGCTGGGTGATGGTGGTGGAGAAGGTGCATTGTTGTTTCTGAATTGAGATTGGTAGTTCTGTTGCCCTCCTTGATTCCTTTGCACACCCTGACTCGAACTTTGGCCTTGATGGTTGTTGCTACCCCATGAGAAATTAGGATGATTCCTCCAATTTGAATTGTAGCTACTACCATACGGCTGGTGATTTCTTTGTGCATTACCCACAAAGTTTACCGAGTCAGGATTGGCTCCACAACACTCAGCTGAGTGCTCACTGCTTCCACACACTTCACACCACATCTGTTGGACTGCATTAACTGGAGCTGAAGGCTGGTTCAAAGTCATGTTGCTGAAGTGGTTGTTCAATTGATTTTGCAATGCAGCTATCTGTGTAGCGATAGCTGTAAACCCATCCACTTCAAGCACTCCTGCTGCTTTCCTTGTCCCACCTCGTGATGAATCAGCATTCCATTCTGGATTGCCCTGTGAAATCCAGTTCAACAAGGTATACAACTCCTCATAAGTCTTTTCCAACGCTTGCCCTCCAGCTGCTGAGTCTAGCAATATTTTGGTATGGGGTTCCAAACCCTCAATAAATGTGTGCACCAACACCTCATTGGACTGATGATGATGAGGACATTCCCGCAACATGGATTTAAATCTCTCCCAGGCTTGATATAAATTTTCTCCCTCTCTCTGGTTGAAACTTAGAATCTGACTTCTAAGTCTTGCTGTTTTACCAGAGGGTAAAAACCTTATCAAGAACTTCCGTGCAAGATCATCCCACGTTGAGATAGAATTTGGTGGCTCAGCTTTCAACCACCTCTTGGCTTCTCCAAGTAATGAGAAGGGAAATAATGTAAGCCGGACATAGTCTGGTGACACTCCAGCGGGTATATAAGTGTCACTTATCTCCAAAAAATTTTGGAGATGCTGTTGTGGATCTTCATGAGGGAGACCGGTAAATTGCCCGCTTGTGTGCAACAATTGCACCATATTCTGCTTGAGTTCAAATCTCCCTCCAGGCTCTGGTTTGCGGATACTTGATGTAACATTTTTGGCATGTGGGATTGCCACCTCGCGAATCGGCCTTGCTGCTGCTTCTTCGGGAACTAACACTGCCCTTACAACCGGTGGATTCTGTTGTTACTCCATGATCGTCTGTTTGAGCAACTGCAGCTTTCTTTGTAGAGCTTCTCTCCGCTTACTGTGTAATATACGTTCTGGCTCTATATAAGATTCCACCAGCTCCTTGTCTCTTGCCAGTGTTCACAGCAATTAAGTCTGCAAAATACAGGCTAAGACCAAGTTGTCAACACTTAAGAAAATAAAAATACAGTAAATTAACACTTAAAACAAATTCACCAATTGCCAAGTCCCCGGCAACGACGCCAAAAACTTGTTCGGTCTGTTTGATATATGGGTATACAAAACAACTCGCAAGTGTACGTGGTCAAACAAGTAGTAAGCGGCTTTAGTAAGCCAAGTATCGATCCCACAGAGACTTGGGTTAAGTGCAATTTGCTCTAGTATACTATATTTTACTTCTAAATATGCTGACAACAACGTAACCACAAAGTTAATAAGTTGTTTGATAAATTTTATACTAAAACTAAGAACAATTATCTACTTTGAATCTGAACTATGGATAAGAGCATGCTGAGGTTAAACGAACAGGTAATGAAACTGATTATCATCATAAATTGGTTAATCTTTTCTTTCAGTTGCTAGCCAAGAACATTTGCCAAGAGATTAAAACTCTCGTATTTAATCTCACTTAAGAATCATGAACCATCCGTCTACATTTCTGTGATCAAATGCAATTCATGTTCTAGCCATACAATTCCGGTTCCTAAATTGACTAATATGACTTTCAGGTATATTTATGTCCTGAAGGCATATCAAAACTCAATTTTCCCAAACCAAGTAAAGAACAATATCCTATTAATTCACAACTTTCCAATTTCGTGCTCTCTCGAGTGAAATTGGACTTTTTAGATGTACATTAATGTAGGCCACACACTAATGCAGTAAGAACAAGAATTAATAAAACAACATGGAAGAAAAAGATGAAAAACCATATAATCAATAATCAAATTTCATCACAAGTGTTCATAACCTCAACAAGGAGAGGAATTAGCCACTCATTTGTGGATTAATCATCATAAAACGAGTGTTAATCATACAAGCAATTGAATTAGAGAAGAAAGAAAGAGAGAAAAAACCCTGAACTTTTCGTCCCTCAACTGCCTGTAACCCACGTCCTTGCTCCACCAAGTCCGCATTATGAAAAATAAACTTAAGTGTTCTATTTATACTGCTGGGAATTTTTCCCGAAATAATGAGCAACGTGTCACGGAGTGCATCGCGGAGCACTTCCTCCGTGACATGCCATGAACGCGGACCCTCACTGGAACTGGGGGTCCGGGAATTCAAGCTCAACGTGGCACGACGTGCATCGCGGAGCACTGGCTCCGTGCCGCAGAGCAAACGCGGCCCTTCACTAGAAATTGGGTGAATTTTCACCCTCCAGGCAGAATGCCTCCGCGATGGCAGCGTGACACGGCTCCATTGCGGAGCCCCTTTAATTCATGTTGTCCAATGCCTTTTCCCTTGCTCGCATCCAAGTCCAACTCCGATATCATCCAACATGCATTTTAGCTTCCCGAAATCACATTTTTCCTGCAAAACAATGCTAATCATGTTGGTTAGTATAAATTCATATTTTATTACCAATTACATGAAAATGTATACACATTGCTAGATAAACAAGGCGAAAATGGTACTTTTGAGTATCACTTGGGCATATAAATCTGCCCAAGATCAGCAGCTCTTTCCTAGCCTTTCAGCTCAGTTAGCCCACATTCGAGGCTGAATGTTCCCAAGGGGGAGATATGTAACACCCCAAAAGTTTTAAGATTATAACCTAGACCTATAGCAAGAAACTAGTAGGAAAGTGAAAATTTTGCCTCAGAATGAGTCGTGGTACGACCCGTTAGACGACTCGATGAGTCATGTTCAGACTCGTGTCAGGTAGTAAGTGAATTTTTCTTTTTAGATCTCAGGGGTAATGATTCACATCACGACTTTTTGGGTGATGTGATGAGTCGTGGCACTCCTCGTCATGAGCAGCAGTTTAGAAATTTGGATGAGTCTTCCCAGGACCACGAGTGAAGTGATGTCTCATTGGTTTGAGTAACGAGTCGTCCTAAGGGGTCATCAAGTGAAGTTAAAAAAATGGTGCAGAGTTGGTTCAGTGGCAACAGAAGGGTCCAATGACCCATTAGGACGAGTAACGATCCGTCATGTCGATCGTTGGAAGAGTCTTAGGAAATAGACCACTTGAGGCAATGGTGAGAATGAAAGGAATGACGTGTCATTGTTACAAGTAACAACTCACCATGTACAATCATTGGGTGAAGAATCAGAAAGTAATAAATCAGCTCCAGAAGTAACGAATGCTTCAATGAGTCATCAAGTCTAGTAACGACTTGTTGTGTAGGGCAAAGGCACTGACGAGCAGATTTTTAAAGTGAATCTTCAGGGGTATTTTAGTAAAATTCTATGCTTCTAACTCCTAAGTAATGTCATTTTTGGTATCCTAAGGGTCGAATTTAAGGAGTTTTCATAGCCTAATTTCTAATTCCTTCTCAAATCATCTGTAAAGTTCTTCTCCCTTCCTCTCAAGGCTCAAGAGCACCTAGGGTTCTTCTCCGAGAGCTTCAAGATCCAAGTTCTAGTGAGAGATTTTGTCAAGCCAGGTATTTGGGACTTCAACAAGGATCTCCTTTCATACTTGTGTCCTATTACTTTGATTCCCTAGAAAAGTATGTCTTACGATTTCAATCTATGCATGACTTATCACATGTCTTCCATGAATTGCAAGACCCTCATGATAGATAGCTAAGTATGCTTATGATTTTCCTCTCGAACTCATGATTTATGTCTATGGTATGATAGTAGCATGATTTCTTAGACTCCACCATGATTTAGCACTATTTTCGAAATATGGCCCTTTTGAAATATCTATATGAGCTTACCATGATTTCAGTATATATGTTTAAACCATGATTTGAATCTATGAGTTTACATTAATACAAAACACATGATTTATATTACACTTTTGTCCTATGATTTTATGAATTCAGTATGAAAAGCATGTCTATGATTCCTTAGACTCTCGGGCCTCTTGTTAGTAGAAAGTAGTTGTTACACCCCGTAAGTTCTTGACACTTAGTTGGACTATTAACATGTTGGTTAAGAGTTTTAGAATGTTATACATGAGAGAAAAGGGCCCGGGGAGAGACCGGATAAGCGCCAAGTCGGAGCGTCGCAAGGCAAATGCGACTTATAAATCGCATTTGACAAATTCGACTTATAAATCGCACTCGACAAATGCGACTTAAAGGCCCCACGTATATAAGGATCCCACTTCGTTTTAAATCATTTTCCCTTCATATAATTTCCAGTAAACGAACAAAAACGAAAGGGAATGAAGGGTTTGATTAAATTTCCTTTCGTTTACATCGTCAAATGCAGTTCAAACTCGAATTAACTTCGGGTAGCGAAGTGTAATGCTGCCGGGAGCATTCCAAGGAAGTTAGTTTCGTGAAATTTGGCCGGCGAATCATCGTCACGCCGAGCTAAGGTAAGTGGAGTTGCTCCAAAGTAGTGTTAATATACTCCCAGCATTAAAGTGAGTATTTCTCCTTCTAGACCCCCGAGAAATAGCGAGTTTTCGACCGTTCTTCGCTAAGTCGAAGAATAGACAGTAGGTATAGCCATAATATGGTTTCTTTCCAAAATAATAGTAGAATTAATTCTATTCTTTCATGAATATGAATACAGTTGGGAGAAATAGTTGAATACTAATCGAGCTACGCCAGTTAATCAGAAAGTCGGCAGTAGAGGTATGTAAAGCCAGTTTCTTTCGGCAAGCTAGTAGTTCCAGTATAGCAAAATAGTACAAATTCCAGTAGAATGTTTCAGAAGCCGTATATTATATTCAATAGGAGTTCGGTAAGCATTTTAGAATTATTATTCAGTGTTCAGCATGAAACTCAATAAAACAGTATCAGATTCAGTATATTTTAGTATGAGATTCAGAACAGAATACCAGAATATAAATATTATTATCAGATTCAGTATATATATATTACATGCGGTTATTGCTATCTGTGGAGACATGATTGTTCTTTTTTGGGCACCCTTAGAGCTTCCTTGATCGCCCCAGGGTTAATAGCTGTGTCGACTTGCCCGCCAGAGGGTGAGGATACGTCACTCTACGGAGTGGCATGCCGTCCGCCAGTGGACGAAGATGGGATGCAGATTCCCCATAGCAGGCTGATCAGCACTATACCACACCCCCTATCGAGCGCTTGCGCCCAGGGTGCAGATTACAGTTTTCAGATTACAGATTTCAAATTTCAAATTTCAAGAGTCCTCCAGACACAGATCCAGCTAAAGTCAGGGGCCCAGCGGGCCCAAGTTGCATACCCAAGGGGCCAGCGGGATGCTCATAGTTACTAGTTGGATGGTATGACCTGGGTAGGGGTATATAGATTGTATGCTGGTTGGTACCTTACGGGTTATGGGGGCTGGTAAGGTTCTTGTATGCTATGTTGTGTTAGTTATTAATAGATAGAAAGTAGACCGCCATGTTATCAGGTATGACTCTTACTCTCTTCAGTAAAGTTACGCTCTTTTCAGTCAGTCTCAGCTCGTCTCCTATTACTTCAGTATCTATCAGTATTATTGTTTGCTTTAAGTTATTTTCAGTTATTTCTTTGCATACTCAGTACCAGTGGTACTGACGCCCATTTTTGGGCGCTGCATTACTTGCCTGTAGGTACTCATAGACGAGGAACAGATCCCTCGTAGTTCCAGCCAGCATACAGAGTCTTCAGCTCCTATCATCCGGAGCTTGACAGCTAAAGGTTTACTTCCCTTTTTGTTTGTACAGTATGGGTAAACCGGGGGCCCTGTCCCGACCATCTTATTATTCTTAGAGGCTTGCGGATAGTATATTCCCTCTGGTTAGTTATACCGGTCGTGTGGGTCCATGTGTATGTTTTTAGTTTGCATGTGATGGTCGTGTGGGGCCTTGTTCAGTTGTCAGTTGGTGACCTTGTCGGTCACAGATCAGTTTAGCACTTGATCCTACTTTTCAGTGATAACTAGTCAGCATGGTG
The DNA here is from genome assembly GCA_035772735.1 of Datura wrightii. Taxonomy (NCBI): domain Eukaryota; kingdom Viridiplantae; phylum Streptophyta; class Magnoliopsida; order Solanales; family Solanaceae; genus Datura; species Datura wrightii. The sequence goes on from JASDFA010000019.1 coordinate 49,349,779, forward strand.
GCCTTGTCGGCCCGCATAGGTTCCCTTATGTTCAGTTGTTCTGGGTAGTTGTTATATTCCTACAGGTGGCTATAGGCCTTGTTGGCCGGAGGCTGTATTTACAGCTGTTATATAGCCCGTTGTTTTCATAAATCTAGAATTAGAGCCAGCCTGGCACCAGAAGTGCTTAGGCATAAATCCAGAATTAGAGCCAGCCTGGCACCAGAAGTGCTTAGGCTTAGTAGTCCAGCAGTCCAGGTCCTAGTAGGGCACCAGGTGCCAGTCATGCCTCCCAAGGCGGGGTGTGACAAACTTGGTATCAGAGAAGGTCGTATCCCAGGGAGTCTGCAAGCCGTGCTAAGTAGAGTCTTGTCTATGGATGTGTTGTGCACCACATACCATAGGCAGGAGGCTGCAAGGCTTAATAGGATGGTTACTCTTTCTTCGCATTCAGTCGTGCTATAGAGCACTACAGTATAGGGTTGAGTCCCTAAATCTTACTATACTCTTTGTTTACAGATAAAATGTCAGATAAGCGACATCCTATCGCAGGTCAAAGATTTGATACAGCAGCAGGAGAGGGCACCGACAGGATGGCTCAGTGTCGATTAGAATCAGCCCGATCTGAGGGCGCTATAGAGGCATCCTCCCGACCTCTTCAGCAGTCTCCACCCCATCAGGAGTCACTCGGGACGACACCACCTTCGACAGTTCCTATACCTACACCATCTGACCAGGAGGTTAGGAGTGTTGTAGTTATGTTAGCGCAAATGATGGCTACTCAACGCCAATCAATGCCACCTACAGCTGCAGAGTTATCAGGTAGGCCTGTTAGTTCGAGGGTCCGAGAATTCCTGGCACTAGGTCCCCCGCAATTCACAGGGTCAGATCGGACAGAGGACCCCTAGGACTTCCTGAATCAGATGTATAGGATTTTTCGAGTAATGCATGTTACATCTACAAAGTCGGTTGAATTGGCGGTATTCCGACTTCGGGATATTGCTGTGTTGTGGTATGAGAGTTGGGAAAGGTCTCGAGGGAGAGATGTTGCCCCTCCGACCTGGTCCAGCTTTTCAGAGGCTTTCCTGGATCGTTACCTACCATGAGAAATCCGACAGGTCCGGATGGACCAGTTTTTACACCTGGAGCAAGGGGCGATGAGTGTTCGAGAATACCCCCTGCAGTTTGATTCTTTGGCTCGCTATGCTCCGGCCTTTGTAGACACCATGCCATCCAGAGTCCACCAGTTTATTATGGGGCTAAACCCAGAGTATATTGAGGCCTGTATGACAGCTACTTTGCGGGAAGATATGGATATTGCTCGAGTGCAGGCTTTTGCTTAGACTATTGAGGGCCTCAGACAGTGGCAACAGGATAGCAGACGAACAAGTCAGGAACAACGCCGCTGGGACAGGTCAGATGAGTTACAGGGGGAGATTCGGAGAGGGCCTAGGCCACGGTTGTCAGATAGGCCACCTAGACCTCGCCTCCATCATAGTAGAAGAGGGGTAGATTTAGTCGCCGAGGACAGTCAGGGTCCGGTGGAAGTTCTCGAACAGTAGATTCACCCCAGCAGAGGAAAGCAGGGCAGAGCAGGTATACACCACCACTTTGCCCTATTTGCAACCGATGCCACTCTGGAGCTTGCAGATATGGCTCCACAGGGTGTTATATATGTGTACAGGAGGGTCATGTGATGAGAGATTATCCAGCCAGGGGTCAGGGTGACCGGGATAGACAGGACAGGGCATCAGCAAGGTCGCGAGCTCCAGTAGCCCCGGCAGAGCGCAGGCCCTCAGTTTCAGCAGGCAGAGGCCGAGGTAGATCAGGGGCCTCTAGTTCAGGTACGGGCCCAAGCCATACCTATGCATTACCAGGGAGACAGGATTCAGAGGTATCTCCAGATGTTGTGACAGGTATGATGACTATTTGCTCTCACCCTGCTTATGTATTAATCGATCCGGGATCTACCTTGTCCTATGTTACCCCATTAGTGGATCGAAAGTTCAGTATTGTACCAGAATTGCTTCGGCAACCCTTTTCAGTATCTACACCCGTCAGTGACTCTATCATAGCCAGAAGGGTTTGTCAAGCGTGTACAGTAGAGGTTGCTAGCCGTCAGACCACATTAGATTTGGTAGAGTTAGAAATGGTTGATTTTGACGCCATTATGGGTATGGATTGGTTAGCTCCATGCTATGCCAATGTAGAATGCCGGACCAAGATGGTCCGATTCCACTTTCTAGGGGAGGCAGTACGAGAATGGAAGGGCAGTACAACTACGCCAAAAGGTAGGTTTATTTCCTATCTTCAGGCGAGAAAGTTGATAGCCAAGGGGTGCATTTACCACATTGTCAGAGTTCAAGATGTTCTGGTAGAGCATCCGACTCTCCAGTCTGTTCCAGTGGTGAATGAATTCCCCGATGTATTTCAAGATGAGTTACCTGGTATTCCCCCAGAAAGGGAAATAGACTTTGCAATTGATTTATTGCCGGGCACTCAGCCCATATCAATTCCCCCTTGTCGCATGGCTCCTATTGAACTCAGAGAACTAAAGGAGCAGTTGAAGGATTTGTTAGACAAGGGCTTTATCAGGCCGAGTACTTCACCTTGGGGTGCGCCAGTTTTATTTGTGAGAAATAAGGATGGTTCCCTCCGCATGTGTATAGACTATTGACAGCTGAAAAAAGTCACAGTCAAGAATAAGTATCCGCTTCCCAGAATAGATGATTTATTTGATCAATTACAGGGAGCTAGATATTTCTCCAAAATTGACTTAAAGTCTGGATATCATCAGGTTCGGGTTCGTGAAAGGGACATTCCAAAGACTGCCTTCAGGACCAGATACGACCATTTTGAATTCTTAGTCATGTCCTTCGGGCTGACGAATGCTCCAGCCGTGTTTATGGACCTGATGAATAGTATTTTCAGACCATACTTGGACTTGTTCGTGATAGTGTTTATTGAAGATATTCTGGTATATTCTCGCTCAGAGGCAGACCACCAGGATCATTTGCGGACAGTGCTCCAGATTCTCAGAGACCGTCAGCTGTATGCCAAGTTCTCTAAATGTGAATTTTGGCTGAATTCAGTAGCCTCTTTGGGTCATATCGTGTCGGATGCTGGTATACAGGTAGATACACAGAAGATAGAAGTAGTAAAAGCATGGCCCAGACCTATTATTCCGACCGAGGTACGCAGCTTCCTGGGGTTAGCAGGGTACTACAGAAGGTTTGTTGAAGGATTTTCCACCTTAGCAGCACCTCTGACTAAACTGACGCAGAAGGCAGCAAAATTTCAGTAGACTGAGGCATGTGAGCAGAGCTTCCAGGAATTGAAAGACAGGTTAACATCAGCTCCAATGTTAGCATTGCCAGAAGGTACAGAAGGTTATGCAGTTTATTGTGATGCTTCGGGTGTTAGGTTAGGATGTGTGCTGATGCAACATGGTAAAGTAATTACTTATGCTTCCAGACAGCTGAGGAAACATGAAAAGAACTATCCTACCCATGACCTGGAATTGGTCGCAGTGATTCACACCTTAAAGATATGGAGACATTATTTGTATGGCGTCCACGTGGATATTTTCACTGATCATAAGAGCCTATAATATATCTTCACCCAGAAAGAACTGAACTTGTGGCAGCGTCACTGGTTAGAGCTGTTGAAAGACTATGATGTGAATATTCTGTATCACCTAGGAAGGGCCAATGTGGTGGCAGACGCCCTTAGCCATAAGTCTATGGGGAGTTTGCATACTTACAGCCTGTGCAATGGGAATTAGCCCGGGAATTGCATCAGTTAGCCAGTTTAGCCGTTCGTGTAGCAGAAACAGAGGACAACAGAACGGTAATCCAGAACACCGTAGTGTCGTCTTTAGTTGTGGAGGTAAAGGAACGACAGTGAGAAGATCCTAGCCTGGTTCAGCTTAGAAACAGAGTTCAGCAAGGAGAAGTGATAGATTTTCAGATAACCGAGGATGGGGTATTGCGATATAAAGATCTCCTTTGTGTTCCAGACGTTACAGGGCTTCGCCAGCAGATTATGGGCGAGGTACATTATGCCCGTTATTCTCTCCACCCAGGTTCGACGAAAATGTACCACGATATAAAAGAAATCTACTGGTGGCCAGGAATGAAGAAGGGGATAGCAGAATTCATCGCTCAGTGTCCCAACTGCCAGCAGGTAAAAGCTGAACATCAGAAACCCAGTGGACTGACTCAGGATATAGCAGTGCCTTTATGGAAATGAGAAGCAGTGAATATGGACTTTGTAGCAGGATTACCTCGCACCAGGCGTAGATATGATTCGATCTGGGTAGTAGTTGACAGATTGACAAAATCATCTCACTTTCTGCCAGTAAGGACTACCTTTTCAACTAAAGATTATGCTGAGCTGTATATCAGAGAAATAGTCAGGCTACATGGGGTTCCAGTGTCCATTATCTCTGACAGAGGGGCCAGTTTACGGCTAAGTTCTGGAAATCGTTTTAGAGAGGCTTGGGGATGCAGGTTAACCTGAGCATAGCTTTCCATCCTCAAACAGATGGGTAGGCAGAACGCACCATTTAAACACTCGGGGATATGTTGCAAGCATGTGTGTTGGATTTCAGAGGTAGCTGGGATGAAAATTTACCACTCATTAAGTTCGCCTATAATAACAGTTACCATTCAGCCATTCAGATGGCGCCTTATGAGGCTTTATGTGGGCAAAAGTGCAGATCTCCAGTTTGTTTGCCTGAGGTAGGAGAATCAGCATTGATTGGGCCAGATATCATTCATCAGTCAGAGGAAAAAGTAAAGCTTATCAGAGAACGTTTACTGACTGCTCAGAGCCGCCAGAAATCTTATGCTGACGTGCGGTGCAGAAACTTGGAATTTAATGTGGGTGATTGGGTGCTTCTGAAAGTTTCGCTGATGAAGGGTGTAATGAGATTTGGCAAGAAAGGCAAGCTCAGCCCGAGGTTTGTTGGGCCTTATCAAATTCGCCGAAGAATAGGCCAAGTGGCATATGGGCTAGACTTACCTCCAGAGTTAGAATCTTTCCACCCAGTTTTCCATGTATCAATGCTGAGAAAGTGCATAGGAGATCCCTCCAGAATTGTCCCAGTCCAAGATGTTTAGGTTACAGAGGAGTTGGCCTATAAAGAAGTTCTAGTAGCCATACTAGATCGGCAGATCCGCAGATTAAGAACTAAAGATGTTGCTTCTGTCAAAGTGTTATGACGTAACAGGAACTGAGAGGAAATGACTTGGGAAGTAGAAGAAGATATGAAGGCCAAATACCCTCAGTTATTTCAGACTTAGTCAGGCAAAGGTATGTTGATATTGATGTCTTATGAGTTGCTTTATATTCATGTGTATGAGTGAGATGTTGACTTCAGTTTATTATATAATGGATGCTATAGTATTATATGGAGTACCTGTATTGGACTTTTCTGCGTTTCAGGATTTTTGAGATAGTCCATATTACAGGGGAAACTCTGCCGATATTTTTCCAGAAAAGGTAGAGCAAGTTAAAATTTCTCTAAACGAAAGTTAACATTCGAGGACGAATGTTCTTAAGGGGGGGAGGATGTTACACCCTGTAAGTTCTTGACACTTAGTTGGCCTATTCGCATGTTGGTTAAGAGTTTTAGAATGCCATACGTGCGAGAAAAAGGCTCGGGGAGAGACCAGATAAGCGCCAAGTCGGAGCGTCATTCGACAAATGCGACTTATAAATCACATTCGACAAATGTGACTTAAAGGACCCAAGTATATAAGGCTTCCACTTCATTTTAAATCATTTTCCCTTCATATAATTTCCAGTAAACAAACAGAAACGGAGGGGAATGAAGGGTTTGATTAAATTTCCTTCCGTTTACACAGTCAAATGCAGTCCAAACTCGAATTAACTTCGGGTAGCGAAGTATAAAGCTGCCGGGAGCATTTCTGAGGAGTTAGTTTCGCGAAATTCGGCCGATGAATCATCGTCACGCCGAGCTAAGGTAAGTGGAATTGCTCTAAACTAGTGTTAATATACTCCCAGCATTAAAGTGAGTATTTCTCCCTTCTAGACCCCCGAGAAATAGCGAGTTTTCGGCCGTTCTTAGATAAGTCGAAAAATAGGCAGTAGGTATAGCCATAATATGGTTTCTTTCCAAAATAATAGTAGAATTAATTCTATTCTTTCATGAATATGAATACAGTTGGGAGAAATAGCTAAATACTAGCCGAGCTATGCCAGTTAATCAGAAAGTCAGCAGTTGAGGTATGTAAAGCCAGTTTCTTTCGGCAAGCTAGTAGTTCCAGTATAGCAAAATAGTACAAATTCCAGTAGAATGTTTCAGAAGCCGTATATTATATTCAATAGGAGTTCGGTAAGCATGTTAGAATTATTATTCAGTGTTCAGCATGAAACTCAGTAAAATAGTATCAGATTCAGTATATTTTAGTATGAGATTCAGATCAGAATACCAGAATATAAATATTATTATTAGATTCAGTATATATATATATATATATATATATATATATATATATATATATATATATATATTACATGCGGTAATTGCTATTTGTGGAGACATGATTGTTCTGTTTTGGGCACCCTTAGAGCTTCCTTAACTACCCCAGGGTTAATAGCTGTGTCGACTTGCTCGCCAGAGGGTGAGGATACTTTGCTCTACGGAGTGGCATGCCATCCGCCAGCGGACGAAGATGGGATGCAGATTCCCCATAGCAGGATGATCAGCACTATACCACACCCCCTGTCGAGCGCTTGCGCCCGGGGTGCAGATTACAGTTTTCAGATCACAGATTTCAGGAGTCCTCCGGACTCAGATCCAGCTATAGTCAGGGGCCCAGCGGGCCCAAGTTGCATACCCAGGGGGTCGGCGGGATGCTTATAGTTACTAGGTGGATGGTATGACCTGGGTAGGGATATATAGATTGTGTGCTGGTTGGTACCTTACAACTTATGGGGGCTGGTAAGGTTCTTGTATGTTATGTTGTGTTAGTTATTAATAGATAGAAAGTAGACCTCCATGTTATCAGGTATGACTCTTACTCTCTTCAGTAAAGTTACGCGCTTTTCAGTCAGTCTCAACCCGTCTCCTATTACTTCAGTATCTATCAGTATTATTGTTTGCTTTTAGTTATTTTCAGTTATTGCTTTGCATACTCAGTACCAGTGGTACTGATGCCCGTTTTGGGATGCTGCATTACTTGCCTGCAGGTACTCATAGACGAGGAGCAGATCCCTCATAGTCCCAGCCAGCGTACAGAGTCTTCATCTCCTATCATCCGGAGCTTGACAGCTAAAGGTTTACTTCCCTTTTTGTTTGTACAGTATGGGTAGGCCAGGGCCCTGTCCCGACCATCTTATTATTCTTATAGGCTTGCGGATTGTATATTCTCTGTGGTTAGTTGTACCGGTCGTGTGGGGCCGTGTGTATGTTCTTAGTTTGCATGTGATGGTCGTGTGGGGCCTTGTTCAATTGTCAATTGGTGACCTTGTCGGTCACAGATCAGTTTAGCACTTGATCCTACTTTTCAGTGATAACTAGTCAGCATGGTGGCCTTGTCGGCCCGCATAGGTTCCCTTATGTTCAGTTGTTTTGGGTAGCTGTTATATTCCTACAGGTGGCTATAGGCCTTGTCGGCCAGAGGTTGTATTTACAGCCGTTATATAGCCCGTTGTTTTCATAAATCCAGAATTAGAGCCAGCCTGGCACCAGAAGTGCTTAGGCTCAGTAGTCCAGTAGTCCAGGTCCTAGTAGGGCACCAGGTGCCAGTCATGCCTCCCAAGGTGGGGCGTGATAGTAGCCCTAACTAGACTCTCATGAATTCAGTATGATCAACATATTTATGGTTAGTTGAACTCTCTATTCTCTTGTTAGTTGAAAGTAGCCCTGACTAGACAGATTATATCAATTTTGAGCCTTCTATGTTAATATAGTCATGGTCCTCTAGACTCTCGAAATTTTCTTGTTAGATAAAGTGGTTCCAATTAATCTTAGGACATCAGCTTCAGAATTATCAGTTGCATGTACCTTTATGTTCAGTTGGGAGTAGCAGTTAGCACCAAGCAGGTCAAGGTCCCAGCATACTCAGGTCTCAAAACTACGTGTCATCGTAGGATAAGGGATTCTCAGTAGTAGAGAATATTTCCCTTAGCCTGAGGAATATGGGATCCTCGTTATTTGAGAGTGTCTCCCTTTCTTAAATGGGTGCAAGCAGGGGTCCTCATTATTAGAGATAGTCGCCCTGTGTGAGAGTGTGATATCACGCTAGTTAGAGTTTTTTTACCTTGGCAAGGTATGAAAAATCTTTCAACTGGGGCTATAGGTTGGACTCCATGAGGATCACATTGGAGTTTGTCGTTAATAGGCTCTCCCACAGTCCAGTTCAAATTCAGTCTCAGTTCAGTATCGTTTACATATTTCAGTTCATGAATTCATATTCAGTCTTCAGTACATGTGCATGAACCTTAAATCAGCTTTGTTGGTATTTTACTTTAAATGTTTTCAAACTAGCACTTTATTCAATATCTATGTATCATCAGATAGGGTCATTGTATTTCATCTCAGTTACGTTTTCAATTATGTTTCAGTTTAGTCTCTCTCAGTTTACCTACATGTTTTTAGTTTCATTTGCGTTTCCTATATACTCAGTATATTTCAAGTATTGGCTGCATACTTCATGTGCTATATCATTTTATAATATAGATCCAGGTTTCTAGATTCAACCTCGCGGTTAGACACGCTCTATCCTCTTTCAGTTGACAGTGTGAGTTCTCATCTACTGAGACAGGATTCATGATTTTTCCTTATTTCAATTTTATCTCAGTTTCAGATTTTAGAGTTAGTTGGGGACTTATCCCTCGGTGTTATTAATAAGTTATTTTCTTGTGTGTATGATTGTCTATTTTCAGTTAGCTTTCGCTCAATTATGTTTTATTAGTTGTTGTTGTGTTAGTATTATGATGTACCATGGGTTAGCTTGGAGCCATTCGTGGTTTCAGGTTTCGTGTCTCGATCTGAGGTCCTAGCTTGGGCCGCGACAATAGCACATCTTGCCCATACAAGTCCAAACACAAATAACAATAATTATGGCATATTATCTGAAAAATCTCTCAAAGTCATTGCCTCGGTAATAGAGGTATATCAAAATCATTACTCAAGTTTAGAAATCATGTGTAAGCCATTAAATCATATTTCAAATTAATAGCTCATTCATTGAGAAAAAGCATATATGTAAATCATTACTTTTAAATGTAATTCAACAAATTCAGTTCATAGGGCCAAATACATTTTTTACATATATTATAATATAAATTAAAATGTGAAGACTCGACGCAAGTTTTTCCTGCACACACATACAGTCCTATTCAAAACCTCTTTGTAGTCAAAAGTATGTTAAAGAAGAGACATACAAAGAAGTCAACATACTCCGAAAGAAAGTTTTCAAAATAGATATACGTAGAAAGCAGGCATACCTTAAATCATGCTAAAAATTCTCTAAACATGTGCAATAAAGCTAAACGATGACTGTACAATCAATTTTGATAATAAAGTTTAGAAATTTGATCAAATCTCATGAATTCCCACCTTTTTCAAAAACTAAGGTTCTAGGGCAAAATTCTTAGTTATAACCAATTCAAGAATCATCCATTGTAATAACGCCTTTTAATAGGCTACACGAACCTCATGTAATCCTCTAATCATACTAATTAATCAAGGGACTTACCTCGTGAATTCCTGAAAATTTTTCTTCAATTGCTCTTGATTTCGATTCTTGAAATCTAAGGATTAGGATGGTGATTCTAGCATTAATCCTTGTTAATTTGATGTAATAATCATACGTATTAAGTAGTAACTCACCTTAGATGATTAGACTAAGTTCTAGGGTATTTTCTCTCTCAAAAGTCGGTAAACAATAAAGTGGAGTGCAAAATCCTTCTAAAACAAGTTATATAGATTTTCTATAGAATTAGACCTATCTCCGACACATACAAGACACAAATTTGACATATGGTCCATATGTTGGCCGTGTGTCAACTTTGGAGGCCTAAAAAGGTCAAATATACACTAGTATATATTTGATATACATAGGATATATAATTAATATATGGATCATATATTTGATATATGGTTCGTATGCCATGTATAACATCACATATGAGTCGTAATTTTGACATATGATCCATATGTGGCCTTTGTAATTTGATTCTAGTGGAAAAAACTTTTGGCTTTCCCATAGAGGGTCCAATATATGATCGTATATCAGGTATACAGTCTGTATATCATATTTATGATCACTGCGTCAGAACACTTTAGGAAATCGTACGTAAGATTTTACTCACAACTCATATTGGAATGATCTTTATATGATTGGAAGTTTATGTCAAAGGGATACAATATTCATGCGTAAAGGTTTCCCAGTTTCCCAATCAAGTAATGATTATAAGCACCCGAATAGAATTCTTATGCAAATTCAATTGGAAGTTTTGATTTTTCTTGCACTTTCAACATGCCTTGGCCTCAGGAAAACTTTTACACCTCAAATCGATTTCAAGAACTATTTATGCTTAATGTAACACATTTCATTAAATTATTTAGGACTAACGGCAAGCATTTAATCAGTTCAAACCTAAGCTCGAAAACACAATGTGTTACATTATCTCCCCCCGGAAACATTCATCCTCAAATATGGATTATAGTCTAGAATTTGACTAACTCCCCAAATTTACAAAAATTTTGTAGAGTTTATTTTGTAAATAGAGCAAATTTTATTAATGTTGAACTCAACTAACAAAATAATAATCAATAATATAGTCCTCGTAGGGACTCCCACAATCAAAATCAGCAATCCATAACACAAGATGAAATTTCATAACTCCAACCAATATTTGCAAAATCAATAACTGGAGGTTTAACACATAACTAAAATGGGGAACATGTGAAGAAATGTTTTTACATGTCCTCCTTCACTTCCCAAGTTGCTTCCTCGGTGTCATGATTTTGCCATAACATTTTAATCGAAGCTACATCTTTGGTTCTCAACCTTCTAACTTGACGATCTAAGATCTAAGAGGTTACTCTTCATAAGATAGCCTCTCATTTATTTCAATTTCCCCATGAGATAAAATATGAGGTGGATTAGGTTTATTCAGCCTCAACATAGACACATGAAAGACAGGATGCACCATGGACATCTCTAATGGTAATTTCAACTTATAGGCCACCTTCCCAGATTTCTTTATAATTTCATAGGGATCAATAAATCAAAGACTAAGCTTTCCCTTACTACCAAAATGCATGACACCTTTTATAGATGAAACCTTCAAAAACACTCATTCACCCAAATAAATTTCAGCTTGTGATGCCTCATGTCAGTATAAGACTTCTTTCGACTTTGAGCTGTTTTGAGTCGACTCATAATAAGATTCACTTTTTCAATAGTTTCATACATTGAGTTAGGATTCAATAATTCTACCTCTGCTGGTTTGCACCAACCAATTGAAAATCTACAATGTCTCTCATAAAAAGCTTCATAAGGAGCCATCTGGATGTTTGCCTGATAATTATTATTGTATGCGAATTCAACAGAGGCATGTGTTCATTCCAATTACCTCTAAAATAAATCACACATTCTCTAAACATGTTCTCGAGAGTCTGGATAGTTCTTTCTGCTTGCCCATCTAAGGATGAAAAGTAGCGCTCAAATTGACATGAGTTTTCAGACCCTTGAAACGACTTCCAAAAATGAGCAGTAAATTATTTAACTCTATCTAAAATAATGGATGTTGAATACCATGTAGCCTCACTATTTCCTTTAAATATACAGTGAATTGCAACATCGATTATATTTACAGAAAGAAAATGTGAGGATTTTGAAAGCCTATCCACAATCCCCAAATTGAATCATACTTGGTCCTTGTGCGGGGTAAATTCATAACAAAGTCAATATTAATTATCTTCCACTTCTATTGGGGGGTTTTCAATATTCTGTGATAGACCACCAGGTCATTGATGCTCAGTCTTCACTGGTTGATAGTTTAAACACTTAGCCACAAAATTGGATATATCAATTTTATGCTTTTTCAAAATAATGTTATTTTAAATCTTCATACATCTTGGTGGATCTCGAATGCATAGAATATTTGGAACTATGAGCTTCCACCATTAATTATTACTGAATATCATCGATATTTGAAACACATAAGACAATTACCTTACCCTCTTACATCAATATCCAACTCTACTCTAGAAGTATCACAATATGCCACATAACCGTCAGATCTTGAAGGCGGAGACAAAATAAGAACTTAAGTCAGCCTTACCTTTAGCTCTTGGAAACTTTTTTCACATGCCTCAGACCATTAAAACTTAGTAGTTTTTTGAGTCAATTTAGTGATGGTGCAGCTATGGATGAAATCTTCTACAAACTTTCGATGATATCCAACCAAACCCAAGAAGCTATGAATATCCGTCGCACTGTGGGCCTTGGCCAGCCCTTAACTACTTCAATCTTTTGAGGATTAACCTTGATATCATCACTGTATACTACATGAACCAAAAATACCATAGCGTTAAGCCAAAATTCACACTTAGAGAATTTAGCATAAAACACGTTCTCCTTAAGTTTTTGCAAAGTTGTTCTCGAGTGATTCACATGCTCTTCGTGACATTTCAAGTAGACCAGGATGTCATCAATGAGCACGATAATGAACCGATCAAGAAAAGGCTTTAAAACATGATTCATCAAGTCTAGCTAGTACATTTGTCAAGTCAAAGGATATCACTAAAAATTCAAAATGACGATAAGTCCATAATAGGTACAAAAAGTTATTTTCATAATCTCTTGTTCTTTTATCTTCAACTGATAATACCTTGAGCACAAATCAATCTTAGAAAAGAAATCAGCTCCTTAAAGTCACTACTAAAAATATTATCAAAACTGAGGGAACAAAAATCGATGGACAGAGTTGGTCTAAAATTCGAGGAAAAACCGATCCAGTCCATCGATTTTTATTTTATTTTTTTAAAAACAACAAATGGAGTTTTCCTTTTTCACGTAAAAATCTGCGAAAATTAGTTTTTAAATTTTTTTTTTTAAAAAAACCGATGGAGTCCCTCAATTTTTTAAATTATTTTTTAATAAAAACTGAGGGATTGGGTTGGTTTTTTGAAGTGTAAAACTGCAGTTGAAGAATATAAATAAAAATAAAAAAAATATTTCATCAAAGAGCATTTATAGTCGAGTAGTAAAATTATCTAATACCATAGTAAATACCTGAGTTCGATTCCAAGTAGCTATATTTTTTATATATATTTCTGAAAAATCGACGGACAAACCGATTCTGTCCTTTGATTTTTAAAATTTTTTAATTAACTTTTACTTTTTTAAAATCGGCGGACTGAATCAACTGTTTCTTGGTTTTAACCGATCCTGTCCATCGGTTTCATGATTCCGGCAGCGATAAGTGCGTCAGTTTTGCTAAAAAAAAATTCGATTTTGTTCGTCGGTATTTGTCCTCATTTTTTCGGCAGTTTTTTGTAGTGAGTTGATAAAATAAATCATCAATTTATGTCAATGGATACTTATTTTTTATGGTCAATTTATTAAGTAGACGGTAATCGATATGCATTCTAAGTCATCCTTATTTCAGACAAATAAGAATGGGCACTCCAAGATAAAATACTCAGTCGAATAAATTATTTATCTAGAAAATCTATCAATTGTTCTTTCAATTCCCTCAACTCCATAGGAGCCATATGATAGGATGGAATAGAGATTGATTAAGTATCAGGTATAACATTGATCCCAAAATCAATAACTTTGTCTAGTGAAATGCCAGGGAATTCCTTGAGAACTACTTTAGGAAACTCCTTGACCATATAAATTGAGTTTAATTCGAATAAATTGGCTTGAGTTTCGTTCATCGCTACCAGGTGATATATACACTATTTGGTAATCATCTTGTTAGTCTTAAGATAAGAAAAAATCCTACCTCGAGGCTTAATGATACCGCCCTTCTATTCTAAAATAGGTTCATTAAGGAATTCAAATCTTACTATTTAGGATCAGTAATCCACAGTTGCTTAACAAGCAAAAATCCATTTCATTCTCATGATCATGTCAAAGTCCATTATCTCTAATTCAAATAAGTCAACAGTTGTCTCGTACCGTTTTACCATAAATATGCAACTTCTATAAACTCTAAAAGAAATAACAGGAACACCAATATGGGTATCAATAGAAAAAGGTTCTATCAATAGTTTGGGATCCACCCTAAAATCAAGAGCAAAATTCAGAGTCACATACAACAAATTTGATCTAGGATCAATCAATTAATATTCTTATAAGTGCAAACAGTAAAGATACTTGTAGCCACAACATCAAAAGCCTCAATTGTCTTTCTGTGAGTCAGACCATAAAGTCGAGCTTGACTATTTCCAATATTAGCAGCTACATTACTATAAGAATTCGGGACAATATTATTTTTCCTAGAAGGAGCATCCTTAGTAGTAGCAAGTACTGGAGCATTGTTCTTCTGTCTAGAAGAGTTAGACAACTCTCTATGAAGTCTTCTGTAATCCCTCTTGATGTGTCTATTAATTTCACAATGATGAAAAATATGAGTCTTGAGTTTATTAGATTGATAAGGCCTTTGATTAGCATTTTGATAAATCCTGCCCTAGTTGTTATGATTCCGCCCTTGTTTGTCAGATTGAATTAGACTATGTAGGTGTAGAAGATCCTCTTTGTTATCCTCCATTATGAGTACTACTGTAACCACCCGTGCATCGAGCCTTCTTACTCTATTGCCTCTCTAATATATCTTGATTTCTCCAACCTTCTTTCTCCTCAGTAAAACCTACCAAGGACACAAATATGCAGGTGGAAGACATAGCAGCAACAACACAGAAAGACTTAATATGTGGTCTCAAATCATGAACAAACCTCCTTAACTTCTGCCTCTTAGTAGGGATCATATACGTAGCATACGACTGGGCTAGGCAAGTGAACTGTAAGCTATACTCACAGATAGTCATTATGTCCTACTCTAATTGTTCAAACTTCGTAGCTAGTGCAAAATGTGCTTCCTCAAAAAGAAACTTATTCATGAACGTTCTTTCAAATTTAACCTATCCCACTCCTTAAACCAAACATGAGTTGCATCTATCAACTGATATGCAACAAATACAACCGCTTTAGGACTAGGAGCACCCATAGCTTGGAGGGCCTTAAAAGTCTCATCCATAAATTATTACGGGTCATCCTTTGTGCGCAAACCATAGAACTTTGGTGGGTTCAAGCTCAACAAGTACTTAAGCCTTCCTCCACCAACTACAAACATAGTTCCGAGACTTGCATGTTGATGTTGGGCTGCTATCAAAGTAGTAAGAAGTTGAATGATACTTTGCACAGATCCAAAATCAGCAACAACTCCAGTAAGAATAGGCGGAGCTTGTGGAGGCACCAGGTTTTCAATACCAGCCTCCATCTCAATGTTTGCAAGCAATAGTAGTAGGGTCGAAAGTTGGATTCCCACCTGATGTTGCATATAAAGCACCGATGTTAGACCAATTAGTAACTCCAGAACGTGTCAATACCATTTCTGCAAGGTACGAGTAATGAACATATAGAATGATCCTAACAGAATTTCAAGCTCCATAGCTCAATCTAGAATCAATAGAATGAGAAACACCTATAAATATCCTGGGAGTCCTTCGGTCATACAGGTGATCAGGTTGCAGGAGGAAGATTCCACTAGATATAGCTTCATAGAAGAATCCTAGGACACTTCTAAACCTAGAACTCTAATACTAAGCTTGTCATGCCTCAAATCAGACCTTGGTGCAATGAGTATTCGATGTTATGGAACCACATCAGAAGCGCCTTATGGATATGATGTTCATATAGTTGTCCCATCGTTATTACTTAATTATATTATGTGTATATAAATTAAGACAATTAATTAACTAAAATAAAGATTAATATCAATAACGTGGATATTTATCTAGCAAATAAACATAGCAGTGTTCCCTAATGAGACAAATGATGACTCAAGTAACTCCCACGATATAATATCTATCTGTAGAGCCTCTATGAAAAGAATAACTAACTCAAGACTCATCTCAAAAACTTAATAAGTAAAATAGCCAATGAAACCCACGAATAAGAATGTGGGCTCACTAAAAGTCTGATGAATAACAAGACCCTCCTAAATGTTTTGTAAAGTTAGAACTTGCTCCTCCTCGTTACTAGCACACCATAAAAAATAATGATGGTCTGTATCTGGATACTCAGTGAATGTCTTTGGAGCAAGAGTTTATAAAAACAAAATAATTATAATCATAATAATTAGGATAGGATAATTATAATAAAATAGTTCAAGTCCAATAGTAGAGTAAATCATGAAACTTAACACAATATCCAATGATGAATAATTAATAAACTTCAAGTTAGTTTTGTTCAAAAATCATGTCAGATTGTTCAAGGCCAAAATCAAGGTAGTCTCACTATTTCGCCAATAGAGGAAAAATCAGAAAGTAAACGCATGCCAATTTAGGGGAAAATCAAATCAATCATGCTAGCTCGGAGGCAAACCTAAAGATGGGAGAGCCGTAAGTGGAGTCTCATTGCTCCAAAGCATTTCATTAGGGAATACGTCCCTTGGAAGTCAATTTTCCTTTGGATACAACATTTCATCGGGGATACCGTTTCTTGGAGGTCAATTATCCTGTGGACTAGCACAATATTTTTTTAGGATTCATAACGCCTATTCGTCCTCTCGAACAACACAACTTGTCCATTATAAACTCAAACACAAATAATAGCAATCATAACATATTGGCATAAAATCTCTCAAAATCATCACCTCAGTAAAAGAGGTATATCGAAATTATTACTCAAGTTTAGAAATTATGTTTAAGACATTAAATCATATTTTAAATCAACAAATCATTCATAGAGCAAAAAAATATCGCATATCGTTACTTTAAATGCAATTCAATAAATTCCATTTACGGGGCAAAACATGTTTTTGTACGGCTTTAGTTACAAATTAGAGGAGAACTATAAAACATTATCAGAAGGAAGTTTGACAGATAGAAGGAAATTGATAACTAACATGTCAAGATCACCTCAGAGATCCAGAAGAGCAACAGACTGTTATAGAGTGAGCAATTAGTCTTTTAGATATGCTACCTGGAATGGAGAGCCACACAGATAAGAGACCATATGCAGATGATAGATGCAACACAAAGAGCTAAGTAAGAGATTGCTGGAGCTCCCAAGCAAGGAACAAAGAAAAATTATGCTTACCAAGTTTAGCTCAGCTGGGGGAACATGCTTCTGAAGACGGTCGGAGCCTCACACCAGCGAAGGAAATAGAGAACAACTTTACTCAGAAGCCGACAGAGTGGAAATGAAAACAGATATATTTGTATTTGTCTTAGCTATTTTGTTCAGTTGTTAGTTTTATGGGTCGGCCTTTTCTTGTTCTTTTCCTTTCTTTTTCCTTTTAAATAATCTTTTTGGATGTTTGAATTATTTATAAAATCGCCCAATGGCCAATATTGAATTAAAAATGCTTTATAATACACAAGTTCATACTCAACTTATGCTTCAAGCACAAG
This sequence comes from Datura wrightii, assembly GCA_035772735.1. Classification (NCBI taxonomy): domain Eukaryota; kingdom Viridiplantae; phylum Streptophyta; class Magnoliopsida; order Solanales; family Solanaceae; genus Datura; species Datura wrightii. The sequence goes on from JASDFA010000019.1 coordinate 49,367,390, forward strand.
TTATGCTAAGATAAAGTTCAATGTATAAACTTTTTTAAGACACAATGTTCAAAAATTAAGGTACAAGTTCATTTTATTGAACTTATACCCCGAGTCATAACTCGTGTGAACTTATGTCCTAAGGTATAACTCATGCCAAAATTTATGTCTTATAATTTATTTTTTTAATATTGTGAGTTTATTTTCTTTTTTTTTAATTATTACAAGCATTTTCGATTATTTTTTATTACTTAAAATATCAGCAAGAAAAAAATATAAAAACCACATATTTTTTTAAAAAAAAGGTAATACATTCCACTTGCTTAGCCTAGAAATAAAGTTTTCATCAGATGGCCATCCGGTTCTTTTCCGGACAACATACATCATTCACACGGCATTTCTAGACTTTTTTGGTTTCATTATTTTTCTATTTTTCATACTTTTTTTTTTACCTTCTGAAATTCATCAAAAAGGAGAGAAGAAGAGCACACTATTATCATGATTTAAACTTATGCAACTCATATACATCCTTATACATAATTATACATTAAAATACATTGTGTGTATATATATAATCTTATACACTGATTATACAAAATTATATACACATCCTAAATTATACAAGATATATACACATGTATGAATAATGTATTTATATCGTATAAATATGTATAAACATCAATATACACATTCACATTAGAAAAACACCTTTCAGCCACCACACCATACAAAATAATGAAGAGGAAGGAGAAGAAATCCATACATATACACAATTTAGAAATTTAAAAAGAATGAAAGTAAATTTTCATATCTGATGAATTAGAGAGAGAAGAGAAAAGTGAGTAGAGAGAGAAAGAAACTTTGATGTGTCGGGAGTCGAGAAATGTCAGCAATCACATGAAAACTTTTAATTGATTTAACAAGTGAAAAACTAGTTACATATTACATAAAAAGAGGCAACTTTTAATTGATTTAACAAGTGAAAAACTAGTTACATATTACATAAAAAGAGGCAACTTTTAATGAGGCTGATCCTGACAAGAAGTTAAAAAGTGGGCTAAAATAGAATATAAGTACACGGGGATATGTATTTTTTCAAAATATCTCTTAAATACCATTCAAAAATAAAAGTATTTGTGGGAATGACCGTTTCTCTCAGCTGTTTAGGTTCCAGAGTCTAGTTATGGCCCATTTGATCGATGTTGAATTCTTAGAAGGAATGCCACAATATGATAGATGGTTTACAGTTTGGACGTCCTTCTCAAGTAGGTAAGCATCTACTGTCTAGGCACAAGGAAGGTGAAAGCACCAATAACATTAGGCATATATATCCCTTTGCCAGGATTATTGTTTGATTTAAGGTCTTCATTAATAATCTTCTTTAAAGTGATAGTACTATTTCCTCCGTTTCATCTTCACAAATAACTTGAGAAATAAGTAACTAAAATTAAAATTCAAAACAAAAATTTATTTTTAAAATATTAAATAAATAAAATTAAACAAAAAAGGATATTTTTAATAAGAAGAAGGAATGCTGGAATAATTATCTGATATATAGAATCTAACTTTGGTGGTACCAAATGTTTTGGGGTCACAATCTTTGTCATTTGGCCAATGAGAAGGTTGGAACTTTCACAATAGCAGTAGCGTCGACATGCGATTGATTTGAGGGAGAAAGCAACTGGGATTACAGTAAACTGAGGGATTATTGGAGAAATAGATTTGGCTATCACACTTTATTTAGCAGGATAGAAATATAGAGTACATGAAAAGTTTTAAAAGGGCCAAATACATAAACAGCCCATTAAATTTGACTCAATTTTTTATTTTGATACTTCAACTGAGTTTTGTTTCATTTTAACCTTTTAATTTTATTTTTTATGTTTCATTTCACAAAGTATTAATTTTTATATTTTTATTTATACTGTTTGACTGTAATTTTACATTTTAAAAATCGACGGGCGTTCGTTAATTTTCGTAAAAATAAATAAAAAATTGAGTGTAAATACTGAATATTATTCGGTGTAAATTATTCAACGCATGCTGATAAATATTTTTAAAAAAGTATAAAATATTCAATTAAATAATACAACGTATTTTTTTAATATCATCCAACTCATTTGGCTTTAACTCAAATACCCTACTTTTTACTTTTTAACTCACTTCAATACGAGTAAAAAAACTCACTTTAATATGGGTAAAAAAAACTCCAATTTATTGTTAATAACACTACTAAAAATCACTAAAATTCAACTGACTTCATCGGGTTGTCAATGATTTTCTTTTAAAAAAGAAAATGGGTAGACATTAAAAATCGATGTACGTTCGGCGATTATTTTTCACAAAAATGCGTAGAAACTCTAAAAAAATATTATTTAAAAAAAACAACGGATGTCAATCAATTTTTATTTATTTTTACGAAAACTAACGAACGAACGTCGATTTTTAAAATATAAAATTATAATTGAAGAGTATAAATAAAAAAAATAAAATTAGTACTTTGTGTTTAAATGGAACATGAAAAATAGAGTTGGAGAGTTAAAATTTAGAATGAGTCTTATTAGGTTTTCCCCGGGGGAAGGCTCCCCCCAACCCCCGTGAGTCCCATCCTGCCTGCCTTGAACTAGAACTCGAAAAGCAGGACACATAACTATAAGACAATAGCTGCGAACAAGACTGAGTTGGAGTGCCAAAATGAAAAATGAAGTCAAGTTTAAAGGGTTGTATATGTATATGGTCTTTTAAAAAAGTAATCTTTTTTTGGGTTATCCTCTCCCCTCCGTTTTTACTTGTGTATATTTAATAGGCCAAATACATACATAGCCCCTCAAACTTGCCCTCATTTTTTATTTTGGCACTCCATCTCAGCCTTGTTCTATTTTAACCCTCCAACTCTATTTTTTATATTTCATTTAAACACAAAAAATATTATTTGATGTAAACTATTCAACGTATATTCATAAATATTTTTAAAAATGTACGAAATATTCAATTAAATAAAGCCACATATTTTTTATTCATGTCATCGATCTAGGTCATCTGGGTTTAACCTAAATACCCGCTTTCTAATGTTTAAATCGCTCCAATACGGGTAAAAAAAACTCATAGATAAAAAAAACTCTAGTTCATTGCTAATAACACTACTAAAATGTACTAATATTCAATGGACTCCATTAGATTGTCAATAATTTTGAAAAATTGACATACTTTAAGAAAATCGACGTACGTTCGTTGATTATTTTTTCCGCAAAAACTATAAAACGAAAATTATTTATAAAAAAAATCGACGGACATCTGTTGATTTTTTATTCATTTTTACAAAATATGGACATCCTTCGATTTTTAAAGTGCAAAATTGCAGTTGAAAAATATAAATAAGAATAATGAAAACATAAAAAAAGTATTTTGTGCTTAAATAGAACATAGAGTTGGATGGTTAAAATGGAACAAGCTGAGATGAAGTGCCAAAATAAAAAATGCGGGCAATTTTGAGGGGCTATATGCGTTTGGCCTATTTAATAACTTGGCATAACCTTTAAAAAATATATTTTATAAAAGGTCAAACACATATACATCCCCTTAAATTTGTTCTTATTTTTCATTTTGGCACTCTATCTCAATTTGTTTCATTTTGACCCTCCGACTCTATTTTTTATGTTCTATTTGAACACAAAATATTGATTTTTATATTTTCATTATTTTTATTTTTACTTTTCACTGCAATTTTATACTTTAAAAATCGACGTCCTTTTTTTTCATAAAAAATCGACAAACGTCTGTTGATTTTTTTTTTTAAATAACAATTTTATTTTTATACTTTCTGCATATTTTTGCCAGAAAATAACTGACGAAAGTAGGGGTGTTCACAGTTTGGTGAAAAACCAAACCAAACCGCAAATCAAACCAAACCGATTAAAAAAAATCGACATTTGGTTTGAATTGGTTTGGTTTGGTTTTAAACTTTAAAAATTGATAATATTTATTTTGATTTTGATTTTACTAAAAAAAATCCGAAGAAATAACCAAACTGAACCGATAAATTTTATATGTAAATTTTATAATTATTTGAATATATGTTATTAGTTTTTCATAAATAATTATAAATATTTTATACCTTTTAATCATTAATTTGATTTTAGTATATTTTATTTCACATGTACTACAACACATTAAAATTCTATTATTTAAAAAAATATGTCGAAACCCAATACTCTAAGTCTAATTGTTTATATATGGTGTGACATATTGCTAATTTTTTTAAAATTTTCTTTGCTAAGATATCCATCTAATCTTCAATTGTTTGCCTCTTTGATTTTTGAAGGGTTGACTATTTTATTTAAAGTTGTATATTATTTTTGTGTGGATATTAGACATGTAAAGTGAAAGAACCTCTACAATTATGCAACTTAAACATACTAAAACTTTGGAGTAGTGTTGAAAAATAATACAAGATTCAAATACATTCATCTCGCGATAGTAGAGAGAAATTTGTTGATTTCTAATATTCACTTGAAATAATTATCTCATGTCTATGTTATTTTACTATTATTAATTTATCATTAGCTAGTTATAAATCGAAAAATCGAACCAAACCGAACCAAACTGACAAGAACCAAACCGTTTGTTATTTATTTTATTTGGTTTGGTTTGGTTTTAGAAATTTAAAAACCGACTAACTTGGTTTGATTTTGGTTTTAATCAAAAACCGACCCAAACCGAACCATGAACACCCTTAACAAAAGTATGTTGATTTTCTTAAAGTCCGTCAGTTTTCTTTTTTGTGTTTAAATGGAACACAAAAAATAGAGTTGAAAGGTCAAAATGGAATAAGGCTGAGTTGGAGTGCCAAAATGAAAAATGAGGGCAAGTATAAGGGGTTGTGTATTTGGCCTTTATAAAATAATAAATTTATTATATTACCTTTTAAATAATAAATTTAATATATTCAATTAACTATAGTTAATAATGATGATAAATTAGAAATTAAATGGTAATTATTTTTTGATCTTTCAAATTTGACAAATTAAAATAAATATTTATTTTTAGTATAATAAACCAGCAAAAAATAGATGAAATGAATATTTCAAACAAGAAGGTTCCTACCAGGATTAGTTCTTTTGTCTTGTTCCTTATCGGATTAGGTATAGGTGGAAGGAGATGAAAGCTGGCGCATAAGTAATGTAATGATGGCTAAGGGCTTTCTTTTTACCGTTTCAATTTATTTCACGTCCATTAAAAATTAATAAATATAATATATAATTTACTAAATTGTTCCTATTTAATTTAAAAAATTAATTTTGTTTCTTAATTAGTACAATGCATCTTATAATCATTTTGACATTGAAAAATATTCTTCACAAGACGTGTCTTTTCATTCATCATTTTAATATACTAAAAATTTTATAAGGTCAAAATTTTCATTTTAAACTTAAAATATTATTAAAGTCAAAATTTCATCCAATCTTTCAGATTTGAATTTTGCATTCAACTTATATAAAAAAAGTTAGCATTTTACATAAAAGATATTCTATAAAAGAAAGGTTAATTTGTTTTAATGATTACAAGAGAAATCATCAAATTACATATGTTCAAATAGATCTAAATCAGTCTTCACATTTAACTTAACTTTTTTCAACGGTATATACTCATACAATTTGAGTATATTTCATTCAAGAATTTTACTATTAAAAATACTATTTACAGTATGAAATAAATTCTTCTTCCGTTTATTTTTATTTGTTCACTATATTAGAAATAGATATTTACTTTTATTTATTCAATTTGAAAAATCAAAAAATAATTTATCACTTATTCATATTTTACTCTTATTATTAACTATGATCATTTATCAATATGTTTTTCAAAGTATTTATATTATATTCAATGCTGATATAGTAAACTTATAATTTTATTAATTACTTCTTAAGAGGTGTGTCAAATCAAATATAAATAAATAAAAATAAACGGAGGAGTAGTTAAATATTTAAAATACATACATACATACGTACATACTCTGATGATTCTTAAGTGTTTTGACTATTTCGATATTTGACCAGTAAATGTTTTCTTGAAAAGCAATATTAAAATGATATAGCTCTTTAATATAATAGTATAATTGAAAAATATTATTTTTATTTTAAAATTTTAAAATAATTATTATTTTAGAATATTTTTTTATTTAAATAACATTTATATTGGGATAGAGAAAATACTAATAAACTTCTTAGAGAATGTTATAAATATACTTGTATTATAATAAATGTCTATAAATATATTTATATTATAGTAAATATCTATAAATATATTTATATTATAGTAAATATTTATAAATGTATTTGTATTATAGTGAATGTCTATCCTATTTCTCTAAAGAAAAGTTAGGATTAGTTTTTCTTTATAAATAAAAAGGTTCTCATTAATTGTATTTTATTCCTCAAGAGAAATAAGAAGTCTTCTCTCTTCTCTCTTTCTCTACAATTTTGATTCTTTTTTAAAGATGTATTACTTAGCTAGAGGAATGATATTTCTTTGGTGATGTTTTTTCTCTCAATATTCACAAAATAAAAATGAAGCAAGTATGATTTCATGAGATAAAAAGTTAGTATTTCTTGATATTTATATCTTTGGTCATGCCTAACATTTGTTCTAGAAGAACAAAACATATGATGATGATTTTAATTTCATATCCTTTAGTGGCTAAGAATGAGAATTTGTAAGAAATATATGATTACTAGAAGTGATAATATTTTAATAGGCTTGTTATAATTACAGCAAAATATGTTAGAGAAATCTCTACATTATATGTATGCCTCCATTTGCTCCGTTTGTCAGTAATTTAGTGATTTGATAATCATTTATTATATTACATCTTTTTATGATCAGTAATTATATTTTTTTGTTTCATTTTTTCTTCTCCAATTTATTTAACACGTGAATAAGAAAGAAAAAAATTATTTGTTTGCTTAGCCTATTAAAGTCGAAATAGCCAAGAAAGACAGTAAATAGGGATTCATTTTCTTAAATCGAGCCCATGTAGTTATTTTTCTTAAATTCATTTAGATTTTCATGTATCTTTTTCTCTATCTCTTTATTTATTTATTTTCCTCGTTTATTTGCTTTAAAATTATTGCCTCCATAATTTATACCTAATTTCATATTTAATTTCTACTCTTAATAGTATTTATAATTTTCATGCTTTGCTTATTCATAACCCCAAAATATTTAATTTAAAATTTTAAGATACTTTATAGTATTCTTCAATTTTATCTATTTAAGTTCATATATTTGGTTTCATGAGACCGTATCCGAAGTTATCTTTTCCATTTCATATTTGAAGTAATAATATTTTTATATTAATATTGCAGTATTAAATTTATTTTTTAGATTGGATCGATGAAGAAGGCTCTTGAATGTTTATCGGTTTGCAGGAGAATGTCAATAAGAGCTCAAAAAATTATGCATTGATTTTGTATTTCTTATTCATCTAGTTTTTTTATGATTAAGGCTGAAAGAAGAATGTGTGTTATTACTTTTTGGTGTTCTCTCTCTATGAGTTCTCTTTAATTTAGTTTTCTATGAATTTTTAATTTCGCAAGCCTATATTTTTGTTTGAGCTCAAATTAGTAATTTGTGACTTTATTAAAAGTACGCTAACAAAATAAGGGTGCTTATCAGTTAGTTCGGTTCGGTTAATCAATTTTTGATCCTTAACGATTCAATTTTTGATTTAACTGATAAGAAATGTTATAATTTTTTTGCCTTCATACACACCCACACACATCATGAAAGGCTATAACAATTACAAACATAAGCAAATTTAGTACTGTAGCAATTTCTCAAATAAAAATATAAGACCAATTCACAGTTCACTTCACAAAAAAAACACCAGCTCATTAGTGCCACCAAGACAGTAAGTGTTGGATTTTGGATCTTTTTTCCTTCCTATGTGGATAAATAAAAGTCCAATTTAGACCAGCCTACTTTTGCACATCAGCCTACTATTATAGTGTATATATAAGGCTTTTTTTTAGTTCTTATTTTATAGACACAAGAGAAAATTACAGTAGCCATATAGAGAGAAAAAGGGCAGACTTTTGCACAGAAAATTTGAGTACTAGTAGCTAGTTTCAAATAGCGATTTCTTCTTTATTTCTTATCTGATTGAGCTCATTTTTGGATATGTTGTTTCTATCATCTTAATCTTTGATTTAAAACTAACAAAAGTGAATTTGGAGTCTTGTAGCTCCATGTTTCAGTCCGTGAACAGTAGCTGCATTTTTGATAATTTTGTTCATTTTCTTCTCTAGTCTTTGGTGCTATCTCTTTATACTGTTGCTCTCTGTTTGGCACTTGTTTGGAAGCCATTTTAGAGAACATTATTGTAACTTTTGTTGATTATAGTGGAGTTTTTGGTCTCGTAATTTTTTACATTTCACACCAAAGAGGTTTTTCCATGTAAATTTGGTGTCTTGTGTGGTTGGTTTATTTTGTCTTGCAATATTCATATTTTTTGATAATTAGCTACTTCCTAGAACTATTTAAAATTTTATTTGAGGTCTCTTCTTGGTTCAAATAGATTGAAAAAATTTAAACTTGGGTATTTTTTCGGTGCTACGCTATTATGCACTTTTATTTGTGCTTTATTTTTTTCAACAAAGTGGTATAAGAGCTTGTGCTTATTGTTGATTATCTATTTGAATAATGAAGGAAAACATGATCAATATGGTGTGTTTAAATGGTAGTAATGATCATATTTGGAAAGACAAGATGAAAGATCTTCTATTTGTCAAGAAAATACATTTACCTGTATTTGCTTCTAACAAACCCAAATCGATGACTGATGAGGATTGAGAATTTGAGTACCTACAAAATTGTGGCTATATTAGACAATGGGTTGAAGATAATGTTAAAAACCATATTGTGAATGAGACACATATTAGAAGTTGTGAAATAAACTCAATACACTTCATGCTTCAAAGACTGGCAATAACAAGTTGTTCTTGCTGAAACAACTGCTGAATATCAGATATAAAGAGCCTATTTCTGATCATATAAATGATTTTCAGGGTGTTCTTGACTAACTGTCCGGAATGGGTGTAAAGTTTGATGAAGAAATACAGGGACTTTGATTTCTTAATACTCTACCAGACTCTTGGGAAACTCTTCGAGTTTCTTTGACCAATTCTGCTCCTAGTGATGTTGTAACTATGGGATATGCTAAGAGTGATGTCTTAAATGAAGAGATGAACAGAAAATCTCTGGCCTCATCTTCTTTAATTTCACACTCTGATATTTTGTGTCACGACCCGAGCTAAGACCCCAGAGCGAGACACGGGACTTGGAGTTTCGAATAACCCTAAGTCGACCCACGGTATAATCGTAACAATTCAAGATCATAACTAGAAGTAGAAATCAACCATATCATGAATAAAGCAGAAGTTTGAAAATAAGAACTCATAAAGATACGAACAGTCAACACTCAACAAAAACTGAACAACTACATAATGTCTGAATAAGCCTCTTATTGTCTGGTGAGATGATGGGATAACACCCCCAACTATCTCTCTAAATGTAAAACTAGAAGATAACAAAAGATACAAAAGCTAATTAGCATATCCTCGGTAGATGAGGATTCACCAAAGATAGGGGCTGACTGGAATGGATCGGGAGCGGCTAACTGCGAGGCTGAACCTGATCGCTTGGACCTATATCATGAACCGATATAGTATAAAGTATGCAGTTAGTACTTGGAATGTATTGAGTATGCGGGTTAACTAAAGAGGACCATCAAAATACATAAGCGTACAAGAGAGTATAACATTTATGAAATTAGGCATTTCAAATCATAACTTAAACATGAGGGCTCAAGGCTTTCAAAACTGTTCGTAGATGATCATAATCATAATCATAAAGAGGCTTTATAAATCATATCCTAAGCCAAAACATCATAATATGATCATACATAAACATAAGAAATAATTGGAGATTCTTATAACCGACATACCCCACATGAGCACACGTGGATTTCAACCTGTAAACCCATAATCGGGAGGGTGTTCGTAACTTTCCAAGGGCAGAACAATGAAAAGGGGCGTGATATCACTAATGAAAGGCCTATAGGGGCAAAGGGGGATATTCTCAAGGAAGACCCCATCATGGCTACGTTGGCACGTAGTTCTTAGACTCGAGGAATGCTTGGACCCCAGTCTACTCGGTATTAAATACTACTCCCAAAACATATATAGTGCTCATATATAGTAGTAAAATATGCATGAGGTTCATGGGCTAGTTAAACTCCTGATAATCATAGACATGCTTGGAGTACTTGAACTAACCATGAAATAGGGTCTGTGGGTCAGCCATAATCATAATCATAAAATCATGAGAGAAATATACATACTTGACAAAATCCTCATACTTAATTTCATAAATTCATGAGGGATACTTTTATAAAATCATACACCATCAACTACAAATCAAAAACTAGGGCTTGGGAGATCTAAAATTTATAAGAGGATCAAAGAAATTCATAAGAAGGACTTCGACCCTAAAATTTCATAATCATGCTTGAATTATAAGATATCATAATTTCATAAAATACTTGAATAGATCATAAATCCTATCATGGAAATCATATTTTCATATCAAATCAGCTCTACTCATAAAGAAATCATGAACAATTTCCAAAATCCAACATAGAATAAACATTTTCGAAATTAGGGCTTTGGGGAAATTGGGTGATCATCCTTTTGATTGAAGAAGGGACATGAGGTTAAAAACCCTCATTGATAGGGACACATACCTGAATTGATCAATCCCCAACTGAATTTGAAACTCCACTTGACTCTTGAAGAAACTTAAAGAAGAACCTTAGGAATTTCTTGAGAGCCTTGAGAGAATTGATGTTTCACTTGAGAGTGTTAGGAGGATAATGAGTTACTTAGGGTGAATAATACCCTTAATATACTCTTTTCCATGCTTAAAATGACGTAATTTAGGACTCTAGAACATAGTGTTTATGAAAATACCCTTAATAAAAATTCTGAAAAAGGGCACTGTTTGCTGTAATGACTCGTACCACGAGTCATCCTTCCATATCACGAATCGTGGTATCACTCGTTGTCCCCAGTCTCATGCAATATTTCTATATTTCTCACAACGGAAACCAACAATGAGTCGTACCTCCTCATAACAGGTCATCAAACCCGTTCGTTGTTATTGGAATAAATTCCTAACCTCCTTCGAAACTTAACCGTAGATGCATAACACGACATGTTGTTTCCCACCACGAATCATACCGTCCGTCGTGGTATCTCTTCCTTCCTCTACAAGCCCACACTACGACTCCTTTCCACGGCCCATTACAATCACTTACGAGTCGTACCATGACTCATTATACCAGACCCTCCTTTACAACTGCTGTTAACCACGACTCATAATGACGAGTCGTCGCATCGACCAATGAGTCATACCTTGGCTCATTGGTCCAGAACCTGCCACTCAGCCCTTTTTTCAAGACTCCAACCATGACCTATCAAACCAAACTATATGAGTCATTCTGAGGAAAAATTATAGATCTTTTTTCTAATCCCATTTTCAAATTCTGAACCTAGTCTTAGGATCTTTCAGGGTATTACATTTTGGTTACTAAAGATAGGGGGAGAAGCAAGTTCATGGATCAAAACTGCAGAGATAAAAGTAGAAACAAGTCAAAGTCTAAGTATAAAAACTTTATATGTGACTATTACAACAAGAAAGGGCATATCAAGAAATATTGTTACAAGCACAAGAGAGATATGAGACAACAAAAAAAAGATGGTAATAATGAAAATTGTGTTGATATTGTTGCTAAAGATGATCTTCTTGTTGCATGTGGTAAAAATTCCATTAATCTTATTTATGGTGAGTCTAGTTGGTTTGTGGATTCTGCTGCTACTGCTCATGTCACCCCAAAAAAGAAATTATTTTCTTCTTATACTCTGGGTAATTTTGAAATATTGAAAATGGGATATAATGATGAGGTTGAGGTACTTTTCATTGGCACAGTTTAAAAACTAAAAATGGTTCTAAATTAGTTCTTAATAATTTTAAGCATACTCCAGATGTTCGCCTATATTTAATTTCTATAGGAAATCTTGATGATGAAGGTTATTGTAATACCCTTGGTGGTGGCCAGTGGAAGCTTACTAAAGGTTCAATGATGGTGGCTCGAGGTAACAAGTTGTCTAACTTGTACGTATTTCAGGGCTCCATTTCTGGAGGCTCAGTAAATTTGGTGGAGAATGACACTTCATCAGAGTTATGGCATAGGAGGCTGAGTCATATGAGTAAGAAGGGGATTGATAGTTTGGCTAAGAAAAATTTGCTTTTTCTAGAGTGAAACAAGCAAAATTAAAGAAGTGTGTTCATTACTTAGTTGGTAAACAGAAAAAAGTTTCTTTTCAGAGTCATCCGCCTTCAAGAAAGCTTGATTTGCTGGAGTTGATACATTCTGATTTGTGTGGTCCTTTTAAGGTAAAGTCTCATAGTGGTACACTTTACTTTGTAACCTTTATTGATGATCATTCTTGCAAACTTTGGGTATTTCTTTTAAAATCCAAGGATCAAGTACTTGATGTGTTCAAAAATTTTCAAGCCTTGATTGAGAGACAGATAGGGAAGAAACTAAAATGCACCCGCTCAAAAAATAGTGGTGAATATATTGGTCCTTTTGATAACTATTGTAGAGAGCGGGGTATTTGACATCAAAAAACTCCTCCAAAGACTCCTTAGTTAAATGGTTTTAGTAGAGAGGATGAATAGAACTTTAGTTGAGAGGATAAGATATTTTCTTTCCGATGCTAAACTGCCATATTCTTTTTGGGCAGAAGCACTTAATACTACTTCTTATGTTATTAATTTATCTCCTACTGTTGCTTTGGATGGTGATGTCCCTGACAAAGTTTGGTTTGGTATATCTCTTATGATCACTTGAGAGTCTTTGAGTGTAAAGCCTTTGTGTATTTTCTAAGGATGAAAGGTCAAAACTGGATTCTAAAACTAAGCAGTGTATCTTCATTGATTATGATCAAGATGAATTTGGCTATCATTTCTATGATCCAGTTAAGAAGAAACTTGTTAGAAGCTATGATGTTGTGTTATTTGACGACCATACAATTGACAATTTTGACAATGCTGAGAAGGTTGATTCTCTAAGCAGTGAGAGTTTAGTTGATGTTGATCCAATTCTTGCAACTATTGCACCTGAAGCAAATCTTCAAAATCAAGTTGATAATGAAGATGGTGATTATGTTTAGAATGACTAGCATGATATACTGATGCTCTAGTGCAGGATGATGTAGTTGGCCAGCAACCAGTTGCTATTGATGCTCCAGTGCAAGATGATGTAGTTGTCCACCAACCAGTTGCTATTGATGCTACACAGAATTCTCTCAAAATGTCAACTAGAGAAAAAATTCCTTCATCTCGTTGTTCTCCTAATGACTATGTACTCTTGATTGATGGGGGAGAACCTAAGAGTTTTGATGAGGCCATGGATAATGAAGAAAAAGAAAGGTGGTTTGATGCTATGGAAGATGAGATTAAATCCTTACATGATAATCATACCTTTGATTTGGTTAAGCTGCTTAAAGACAGAAACGCTTTGAAAAACAGGTGGGTTTTTAGGGTAAAACATGAAGATGGAAACCCTGTTCCATGTTACAAGGCTAGATTAGTTGTAAAGGGATTTAAACAGAAAAAGAGAGTTGATTTTGATGAGATATTCTCTCCAGTTGTGAAGATGTCATCCGTTCCCGTAGTTCTAGGCTTAACTGCAAGTCTTGATTTAGAGATTGAGCAAATGGATGTTAAAACTACTTTTCTCCATGTTGACTTAGATGAAGAAATTTATATGGAGCATCCATAAGGATTTGAAGTCAAGGAAAAAGAGAATTATGTTTTCAAATTGAAGAAGAGTTTGTATGGTCTGAAATAAGCTCCTAGATAGTGGTACAGGAAGTTTGGTTCTTTTATGAGTCAGCAGGATCAGGCCATTATATATATGTTGATGACATGCTTATTGTTGGTCAGAATGTTTGCAAGATTCAGAACTTGAAGCAGGAGTTGAACAAATCTTTTGCTCTAAAAGACTTAGGACCAGCAAAGCAGATTCTTGGCATGCAGATTGTCTGTGATAGAGAGGCCAAGAAGTTGTGGTTATCATAAGAGAAGTACATTTAGAAAGGACTTCACAGGTTCAACATGGATAAGGCTAAGGCTATCGGTATACCTTTAGCTATGCACTTCAAGTTGAGCATAAAACAGTGTCCTTCTGGTGATAATGGGAAGGAAGATATGAAGACAGTTCCTTATGCTTCAGCTATTGGTAGTTTGATATATGCAATTATTTGTACAAGCTCATGTATTTCTCACGCTATTTGTTATACTCCGGGAACCCAAAGATTAGATTCGGGAGTTAAAACGGAGAAACACTTAAAATCTGGCATCAGGCACAGAATGAGTCATGAGGAGACCCATGAGAGCAGCCCATGAGTCATGATGTGACTCATGGGGAGGCCCAGTTGATGATTTTGCAGTTTGGGAAACAGGATCCCCACGGGCGTGACCATGACTCATGGTTAGACCCCACGAGTTGTTAGGTCTGTCGTGGGGTGGGTGAGTAAGAAAAGAGAAGAAGGGAGGCAGTGCACTTGAAGGGAGGACCCCTCGAGTCATGGTCAGTACCCAAAATTCATGGGGTGAGTCGTGACAAAGAAGGGAATAAAATTTATTGAGGCTGAGGCAGTGTACATCATGGGTCATGCCACGAGTCATGGCCATAGAGGACGAGTCGCTAGGTCCCTCGTTGGGACCATTTGGAAGTTATTTTGCGAGTTTAATAAGGGCTTTTTCATAATTTCTAAGATTCTAAGGCCTAAATTACGTCGTTTTGAGTTATGAATGATGACTTTTAAAGGGGTTAAGTTCATTTTAGGCCTTATTTATTCATGCCTTTAAGATAGAAGGTGAGAGAGGGTGATCAGCTTAGTGTTCTTCAATTCCTGTTCAATTTCTTCTTGGGCTATTGAAGAAGTGTAGAAATTAGTAACCAACAGATATGTAGGGTTATGAATAGGTGATTCCTTTCACACCCATGCCCAATCCCTCTCTACATCATGAATGTTCTATGACTAATCTATGGGGTTTTAACCCAAACACATGAATTTCCTAATTCTCCACATGTAAGATTTGATTATTTTTCTACTACTGAATTATGGAGCATGGGCAAGTTTTATAATGTTTTTTAATTAAAAATCATGTTTCTAGCTTTATAAATTAAAAGTCCATTGATGAAAAGTTCATGAAAGATGAGGTTTGTGATGAATGTATAATGATGAAAAGCATGTTTTCAAGCTACCCATTTGATGTGAATTGAGTATTTTCAAGTAGGATAAAGCTTTGGGCAATACCCATATGTTCAAAGTATAATTTATGATTTTCCGAATTAAGCTTACCATATGGTTTTGGAGCAAAGACTCCCAATTATCTTTCAACTTGTGGTATGTTTTAAGCTAAAGCTTCTCATATGCATGATTTCATAAATGAGATGTATTTGATTATTGAGCTTCTTAATAGACGATGTTGAGCTTCATTGAATAACGATGTAGAGAATATGCATGTTTTTGGCAGTAGTCTAGCACCGAGTAGGCTAAGGGTCGATCACCCTATGCCTTAGAACTACACGACAGCATAGGTTTATAATTATATATATTACTTCGGGACCTCCCTTGTGAGATATCCCCGGCCCTATAGGCCCATGAGCTTGATATCGATATCATTGTATCATCCCTAGCCTTGGCAAAGCTTTGGACAGCTCCATCCAATTGAGTATGATAGTTGGGACCACATAAGCTCTATCGTGGTATGTCGGTTAAAAGACGAGTCTCCCATTGTTCTTCATGATTTCAGTTATGCATGTTTATCACTTAAGAGATTTATATATCTATACATGTTCTGAAGCAGGTTTGACTCAATGTTCAGATTTTACTCATGACTATTAAATTTCAGCTTTGAGTCAATCAATATAGTTATGATTATGTTATGATGAGATCATGATTTCAGAAAGAATGCATGCAAGCCCTACTCTCTGATTTTTAAATGTTTATGGTTTACATTATGCATGTTTTAAAATGATTTTACTTGCTTGAGCGGTTTTACTTACCCTGTATACTCAGTACATTCCACGTACTAACCGCATACTTTATGCTTTATCATTTCATGATACAAGACTCTGCTCTCAAGCTCAGCCCCGCTCTTAGTAAGTCTTCTGAGATAGCATTGTATGTTGTGGGTGAGTCCTCATCTCCCGAAGGATAGACTATTTAGATTTTCTTCATGTATTTTCAGTTCCAGCTTGTTGAGTTAGTTGGGGTCTTGTCCCATAAACTCGTAATGTTTAGATGCTTTTTAGACAAAAGATGTATTCAGCTTCAGATTGTGTATTCTGATGTTATGCTTGATTTAGACTTTCACTATGATTATCTCGTTGATTCTTCTATTTTATTGATCGAGTTAGATATATTCTTATGCCATGGGTCGACTTAGAGTCTCTTGGGGCTCGTTGTCCCATGTTGCAATTCGGGCCTCCGCTCGGGTCGTGACAAACTTGGTATTAGAGCCATAGGCTTGAAGTGTCCTAAGGTGTCTGAAAGATGCATTAAGTAGAGTCTTTTTCATAGGTGTGAAGCATGCCACACTTATGATGAAGAAGCCACGAGACGTTTAGGAAATGTTCCCTTCTTTAATGATCTATGTCGTGCGATGAAATGTCTCTCTATCCTTCTAATTCGTGCTATTCGCTATTGCAGAATTATGGCTCACCAAAGAATGAATGGTAGAAGGAATGAGAATGGTGAAGGCCACGAGGATGGCAACGGGAACGGGCACCAGCAGGCCCTACCAGTTTAGGAGCATCAGGCACATGCGGAGTTTGGGCAGCTATTCAGATGCTTGCACACACCTTGACCGCTCAGGCAAGCAGTAGGCCGTTGCGCATGTTCCGCAAAATGGCAATGCTGCGACGGCTCGAGTCATGGATTTCTTGAGAATGAACCCGCCAGACTTCCTCGGGTCAAAAGTAGATGAGGACCCACATGAGTTCATAAATGAGATTGTGAAGATCACCCAAGTTATGGAGGTGAATGGAGTTGAGTGCGCGGAGTTGTCCTCATACCAATTGAAAGGGGTCTCGCATATCTGGTTTCACCAATGGAAAGATAGCAGGACCGCTGAAGCAGGCCCGATCTGTTGGGAGGAGTTCCATGTTGCATTATCGGATCGGTTCTTCCCTCGTGAGATTAGGGAGCTAAAGGCGGCCGAGTTCATAAATATGAAGCAAGAGAGGATGACGGTGCAAGACTATGCCCTTTAGTTCACTCGCCTATCAAAGTACACCCCAGAGTTAGTAGCCGATCAGAGGGTGTGAGTGAGAAGGTTCGTTCATGGAGTAGCAGGCTATTTGGATAAGGAGTGTAGGACTACTATGCTTCACTAGGACATGGACTTCCCTCAAATAGTCTTGTACGCTCAGCAGACGGAGGCAGCACATCTGAGAGAGAGGGAGTCCAAGAGGGCCAGGATCGATGACCACAGATTCTCACAACCAAGACCGGGTGGTGGGCACCGATAATAGACTCACCAGAGGTCATTAGCCCCAGCATCTTCAGCATTGAGTGTGCCATCTAGATCGAGGCATGATCAGAGAGGGAGAGCCTCAGTCTCTAGGGGTCAGAGTAGCGGAACCATAGATTCTAGTGTTCCAGCTTGCCACAGATGTGGCCGGGGCACACGGGTCAGTGTCTAGCAGGTACAGGTGCTTGTTTCAGGTGTGGGAAGCCCGAACACATTTTTAGAGATTGCCCAGCAGCGAGGAAGGATCATGATAGGGGCCGAGGCCCAACTTTTAGTTCCGAAGCCCCACCTGTACGCTCAACACATCAAGGGGCATCTACTAGCACAGGTGGCGGTCAGCGCCAGAATTGATTCTATGGCTTAGCATCCCGCCCCGAGCCTCCCTCGATGTAGTCACTGGTTTGTTGTGAGTTTCCATCTTGATGTTTATGCTTTGTTAGATCCGGGGGCTACCTTGTCTTTTGTGACACCTTATGTGGCCAGTAGCTTCGGAGTCAGTCCTGAAGTCTTGTCAGAACCCTTCTCAGTCTCTACTCCAATAGGTGATTCAATTATAGCTAGACGAGTATATAGAGGTTGCCTGGTCTCAGTCATTCCCAAAGTTACCTCAGTAGATTTGATAAAGTTATCCATGATCAACTTTGATGTTATCCTCAGCATGGTTGGCTATTTGCATATTATGCCTCAGTTAATTGTAGAACCTGGGCAGTAGAGTTCAGATTTCCGAGTGAGCCAGTCTTAGAATGGAAGAGTAGTTCAGCTGTGCCTGTAGGTCGTTTCATTTCCTACCTTAAGGCCAGAAAGAATATTTCTAAAGGTTGTGTGTTCCATTTAGTTAGGGTTAAGTACGCGACGTCTTAGACCCCAACTATCCAGTCTATCCCAGTAGTACGTGAGTATCCAGAAGTTTTTCCCGAGCATTTCCCGAGAATTTCTCCCTAGCGGGAGATTAATTTGGGTATTGTCCTTCTTACTGACGCACAACCTATATCTATTCCTTCCTATAAAATGGCTCTAGTAGAGGTAAAGAAGTTGAAAGAACAGTTGAAGGACTTGTTAGATAAGGGTTTCATTATACCAAGAAAGTCTCCATGGGGTGCATCAGTACTCTTTTTCCGAAAGAAAGATGGTTCTCTTCAAATGTGTATTGACTATTGGCAATTGAAAAAAATAACCATCAAGAACAGGTACCCTTTACCTAGGATTGATGATTTATTTGACCAGCTTCAGGGTGCCAAGTGTTTCTCAAAGATAGATCTCAGATCGAGGTATCATCATCTTAGAGTTTGGGAAAGTCACATCCCGAAGATAGCCTTCAGGATCGGTATGGTTATTACGAGTTTGTAGTTATGTCTTTTGGACGAACAAATTCTCCTGCAGCTTTTATGGACTTGATGAATAGGGTGTTCAAGCCGTACTTGGATATGTTTGTGAATGTGTTTATTGATGACATCCTGATATACTCTCGGAGCGAGGGGAGCATGTCGCCCACTTAAGAGTGGTACTACAGACTCTCAAGGATCGCTAATTATACGCCAAATTTAGAAAGTTTGAGTTTTGGTCGAACTCCATGGCGTTTTTGGGCCATGTGGTATCAAGTGAGGGTGTAATAGTGGATTCCTAGAAAATAGAGGCGATGAAGAATTGGCCTAGATCGGTGAATTCTTCGAATATTCGGAGCTTCCTCAGTTTACCTGGCTACTATTGGAGATTTGTTGAGGGGTTCTCATCTATTGCATCACCCTTTCCCAAATTGACCCAAAAGAAGGTGAAGTTCCAATGGTCGGAGGCTTGTGAGAAGAGCTTCCAAGAGTTGAACACTCAACTTACCTTAGCACCGGTGTTGACCCTACCCGAGGGTACCGATGGGTTTGTAGTTATTGTGAAGCTTCAAGGATCGGACTTGGGTGTGTGTTGATGCAACACGGGAAAGTTATAGCATATGCTTCTAGACAACTAAAGGTTCATGATAAGAATTACCTGACCCGTGATCTTGAATTGGCCACAGTAGTATTCACCTTGAAGATATGGTGACATTATTTGTACGGGGTATACATAGATGTGTTTATGGACCATAAGAGTTTGAAATATGTGTTCACCCAGAAGGATCTCAATCTTCGGAAAAGGAGGTAGTTGGAGCTACTCAAGGACTATGATATAAGTGTCCTTTACCATCTGAGCAAGGCTAATGTAGGAGCAGATGCGCTTAGCAGACTCTTTATGGAGAGTGTGTCCTATGTGGATGAGGGAAAGAAGGAGCTGATGAAAGATGTGCATCGACTTGCCAGGTTGGGAGTTAGGTTGGTTAACTCGACCGATGGTGCCGTTGTTGTTCAGAACGGGTCAGAATCATCCCTAGTGATTGATGTAAAAACTAGACAAGATGAGGACTCAATTTTGGTAAAGTTGAAGGAAGCCATTCAAAATCAGAAGGTAGAGGTCTTCTCCAAAGGGGGAGATGGTGTGCTTCGGTACTAGGGTCACCTATGTGTTCCAGATGTTGATGATTTGAAGAACCAGATGTTGCATGAGGCTCACGGATCTAGATATTTTATCCATCCAGGTGCCACCAAGATGTACTGTGATTTGCGGGAAGTCTATTGGTGAAGGCCACGAGGATGGCAACGGGAACGGGCACCAGCAGGACCCACCAGTTCAGGAGCACCAAGCATCGGAGTTGGTTGCCCATTCAGAGTTTCGGGCAGCTATTCAGATGCTTGCACAGGCCTTGACCGCTTAGGTCAATTAGTAGGGTGTTGCACATGTTCCACAAAATGGCAATGCTGCAGCGGCTCGAGTCAGGGATTTCTTGAGAATGAACCCGCCAGACTTCCCCGAGTCAAAAGTAGATGAGGACCCGCATGAGTTCATAGATGAGATTGTGAAGATCACCCAAGTCAAGGGGTGAATGGAGTTGAGTGCGCAGTGTTGTCCTCGTACCAATTGAAAGGGGTTGCATATATCTGGTTTTGCCAATGGAAAGATAGCAGGACCACCGGAGCAGGTCTAGTCACATGGGAGGAGTTCCATATTGCATTCTTGGATCGGTTCTTCCCTTATGAGATGAGGGAGCTGAAGGCAGCTGAGTTTGTAAATCTGAAGCAAGGAAGGATGACGGCGCAGGAGTATGCCCTTGAGTTCACTCGCCTATCAAAGTACGCCCCAGAGTTAGTAGTCGATCAGAGGGCGCGGGTGAATAGGTTCCTCCATGGAGTAGCAGGCTATTTGGATAAGGAGTGTAGGACTGCTATGCCTCACCAGGACATGGACTTCCCTCGGATAGTCTTATACGCCCAGCAGATAGAGGCGGCACATCTGAGAGAGAGGGAGGCCAAGAGGGCCAGGATCGATGACCACAGATTCTCACAATCGAGACTGGGTGGTGGGCACCGATAGCAGACTCACCAGAGACCATCAGCCTCAACATCTTCAGCATTGAGTATGCCATCCAGACCGAGGCATGATCAGAGAGGGCAAGCATCAAGCTCTAGGGGTCAGAGCAGCAGACCCACAGATTCTAGTGTTCCAGCTTGCCGCAGGTGTGGCTGGGGTCACACAGGTCAGTGTCTAGCAGGTACAGGTTCTTGTTTCAGGTGTGGGAAGCTCGGTCACATGCTCAGAGATTGCCCAATAGTGAGACAGGATCATGATGGGGGCTGAGGCCCAACTTCTAGTTCCACAGCCCTACCCGCACGCACAGTATACAGGGGGCATCTACTAGCACAGGTGGCGGTCAGCGCCAGAACAGATTCTATGCCTTAGCATCTCGCCCGGAGCAGGAGGTCTCCCCTGATGTAGTCACTGGTATGTTGCGAGTTTTCCATCTTGATGTTTACGCTTTGTTAGATCTGTGGGCTACCTTGTCTTTTGTGATACCTTATGTGGCCAGTAGCTTTGGAGTCAGTCCCGAA
Source organism: Datura wrightii (assembly GCA_035772735.1). Taxonomy (NCBI): domain Eukaryota; kingdom Viridiplantae; phylum Streptophyta; class Magnoliopsida; order Solanales; family Solanaceae; genus Datura; species Datura wrightii. Next base: position 49,388,950 of record JASDFA010000019.1, read on the forward strand.
GTCTTATCAGAATCCTTCTTAGTCTCTACTCCAATAGGTGATTCAGTTATAGCTAGACGGGTATATAGAGCTTGCCTGGTCTCAGTCCTTCAGAAAGTCACCTCAGCATATTTGATAGGGTTATCCATGACCGACTTTGATGTTATCCTCAACATGGATTGGCTATTTGCATGTTATGCCTTAGTTAATTGTAGAACCTGGGCAGTAGAGTTCAGATTTCCGAGTGAGCCAGTCTTAGAATGGAAGTGTAGTTCAACTGTGCCTGTAGGTCATTTCATTTCCTACCTTAAGGATAGAAAGAATATTTCTAAATGTTGTATATAACATCTAGTTAGGTGATGTCGCCCAAATTACACCTCGCAATTGAGATATAAGCGATCGATTGTCAAATATAGAACCCAACAAAGATTGAGGTCGATCCCACAGGGAATATGGTAAGAACTTAAGTTAATGCGAATAACTATTACTATTGATATACTTATTTCCAAAGGGGAGAAAAGATAGAATAATAAATAAAGTAAAATTGCTGAATGTTGAAATCAAATTTGGTTTGTATTCAATTAACGATTTGACTAGGACTGTATTCCCCAAGATTTCATAACCACAAGGCTTTTACACTAGTGATCTATTCTAGTGTTCAACATGAAATATTGGTAAATTAGGTTCACCTAAATGGTTGGTCCCCAATCTAGATGATTTTCACCATGCAACTTGGTCCATATACGGGTGTACTTTAGTTGACCCTTACCCTTAATATCAGTTTAGCTATTCCTAGACAAGTTCAAGCTATTAGATGAGGGTTTATAGCCTCAAATCTCCGTTGTTAATCCATTTTCCCATCCTTTACCTCCTTGGTCCGGTAAGTAAGAATAAGGAAAGTCCTAATGTTTGCAACCGTCAAGAATCAATTAAAACGAAGGAAAAAATAATACATGCAAAAAACCCTGTTCAAGAATCACTAAGTGTTTTTACCTATGTGTGTTAATTCATCTTGGTTCCCACAAACCTAGTTTTTGGGTTTAGCTACTCATGCTTTTATTATCGCAATCACAAAATATTGAAGGAATCATAATTGCAACTTACAAATTATTGTAGAATAAAAATCATGTAGATTGAATAACAATTCCACAAAAGATGAATAAAACTTCAATGCTACTTTTTTTCTTTAATCAAGAACAATTGTATGAAAATCCTCTCAAAAATCGTTCTCTAACTGTCAAGAAATTCGACCAAAAAATTGCCTTAAAATCCTTCCAGAGTCGTTCTCTAAAAATAAACCTAAATCAGGTATTTATAATTCTAAGAAATCCTTTTCCTAAATAAAACTGGAAACCAGGTCGACAGTGGCAATGGACTAGGTGACGGGTCGTTTGGCCTTCTGACGAGTCGTTCCTTGCTTATATTAGTCGTCCTCAGCATCGCACCCAGTTGTGGAAATGGGTCACCTAACGACTCGTCATGCCTGAACGCGAGTCGCTAGGTCTCTCGTGGTCTAGTTCCTTAGAAAATCCAGTGCACTTCACGGATGGTTACAGTAGCTTGTCAACGAGTCGCTCCATTTCATGACGACTCGTTATGTCTGTCGTCAACTTCAGTGGCCACTTTTTAGAAATTTTCTCTTCGAATCCTAATGATTGACCTCACAATTCGAGTCGTTCCTCCAACTCGTCAAGTACACTGCCTTGCTTCTTCAAAAATCCATCTTTTGCCCATGCCTTAAGCAATGGGTTGTGCCTCCTGCCAATGACTCATTAAGTGCCTGGTAGTCACCTTTCAGTTATTTTTAGCATTAATTTGACCAAATTCACTTCCAAACCTGTTTTCCTGCACATTAAGCACAAAACACATCATACCCATATAAACATACATGGAATGTGCATAATTTCTTGATTTTAAGCGTCGAAAGTAACGTGAAATCACGGCACATCAACACCCTCAACTTAGAACTTTTTCATGTCCTCAGGAAAAAATAAAATAAAATAAAACAAACTAAACTAATTTGACGCTTCAATTGGGAGAACTCTAGGAAATTTACGGCAGTCACAATTTTATATCAGAATCAAATTTTCTAACCCCTCCCTCATCGTATCAAATCAAATCACTATGCATATGCAAAATTTCCAACTATAACACAAAGGAATCAAAACATGGCAAAATACTGTCACCTGCAACCACACACATAAATCTATAACATTGCCCCAGACAATTTGCAGACAATGTTGTTGACCAAATGCTCTCACCTCAAAGAAGTCCCACACTCACACATGTGTATATGATTATCTCAATATATTTCTCTTGGGACTAGGTAAGATCCACTCACTCTCATAAAGAAATTGGAATTGCGTGCATACAATACTGATAACGGGCAAAAATATATGCCCGAGATACTCTTTATTACTTCAATTAGTCTTGTTTATCTAAGTTATTGTATACATTTTCATGTAATTTTATATAATGTGGAGATATGTGCTAACCAACATGATTAGCCTTTGTTTTGTAGGTTTTGATGATGTTTGAGTAACTAATCCATGAGTTGGTGAAGTAGAAGCTTGGAAACGGAATTAACACGCGAACGTCGGCAAGAAAGAGGCACAAAACAGCCCACCGGCGCGTCGACAAGGTGCCACGGCAGGCAGGCCGCTCAAAACAGCCCACATGCGTGTTGGCAACGTGCCACGACAGGTGGACTCCACGACCATGGGGCTACAACGCGCTGCCCAGGCAGCGTGACACGTTGCCAACGCGGCAAGGTGCTGCCTGGGCCGATTTCGAGTGATTTTCCAGAAAGCCTCCGCGTCTGTAGCGTGTCACGGAGGCCGTGCTCCGCGTTGGCCTCCGTGACACGTTGCTTGTTAATCCGGCAAAGATTTCTACTAATATAAATAGCACACTTAGGTTTATTTTTGAGATGTAAGACTTGGTGGAGCTAGGACGTGGGTTAGCAGCAGTTGAGGGACGAAAAATCTAAGGGTTTTTCTTTCTTTCTTTCTTCTTTCCTTCAATTGTATGCATGATTTACACTCATTTTAGGATGATCAATCCAAGAATGAGTAGCTAATTCCCTTCTTTGTTGAGGTTTTGAACTTGTGTAATGAATTTTGGTGATAATTGATATGGTTTCTTCTTCTTCTTGCATGTTGTTCTATCAATTCTTGTTCTTACTGCATTAGTGTGTGGCCAACATTAATGTACATCTAAAAAGTCCAATTTCACTCGAAAGAGCAAGAAATTGGAAAGTTGTGAATTAATAGGGTATTGTTCTTAACTTGATTTGGGAAAATTGGGTTTTGATGTGCTTTCCTGATAGAAATATACTTGAAAGTCGTATTAGTCAATTTAGGAATCGAAATTGTATTGCTAGGTCATAAATTGCATTTGATCACATAAATGTAGACGAATGGTTTATGATTCTCAAGTGAGATTAAATATGAGAGTTTTAATCTCTAGGCTAATGTTCTTGGCTAGCAACATGAAGAGAAGAATAACCGAATTATGATTACTATCGAATTCATTACTTGTTCTTAACCTTGGCATGCTGTTATCCATAGTTTCAATTCAAGTAAATATTTGTTAATAGTTTTAGTATATAGTTTATAAACAAAATTATTTAACTTTTTGTTACATTGTTGTCAACATAAGTAGAAGTAAACTAGAATATAGTATACTTAAGCAATTTTACTTATCCAGAGTCTCCTTGGATCGATACTTGGCTTACTTAGCCACTTTATTACTTGTTTGACCACGTGCACTTGCGTGTCGATTTTTAACCCATACCGAACCAGCCGAACAAGTTTTTGGCGCCGTTGCCGGGGAGGCTAGGCGATTTGTGAAATTGTGTTAAGTGTAAATTTACTATATTTTTGTTTTATTTTCTTGAGTGTTGACAACTTGGTCTTAGTATTTGTTTTAATTCTCTGTTCATTTTAATTTTTCTCTCTCTCGGATACCCTCATTGACATGACATCTTGGAATATAAATGGTGGATACGCATATTTCGGTGAATCTTGCATGAATTGCGGAGGACCCCACTTGTGGCAAAACTGTAACACGTGCAATATATGTGGGTGTCAATATGGCCATTGGGGTGATTGTCCAAAGGCATATTCCCCTCCCCCAAGCCCCTACTATGATCCTTTTGTTGTTTTTGTTGAATATAGGCATGTTGAAAATGAGGACTTGGGACGCCAAGTTCAAATAGAGGACATGATGAAACAACTCCTGGAGCAATCAGAAGCAATGAAGGAGTCGGTGGCAGAATTGATAATTCAGCAAAAGGAGAATGCAGAGGCTGTAAGCAGGATGAGCGTCAAACTCACAGAGATGTGTGCTGAGGCTGAAGCTTGTGATAATTTGCAGGTGACAGTTTTAGCCGATATTCAAGAGGAACTACAAGAGGAATACAAGGGTGAATTTTTGGATGAAGCCCCACAATTAGAATCTCTTGATTGTCTCCGTGATCGGCTCATACCTATAGAAATTCCATTCATGGAAGAAGAAAAAGAATATCTCCCATTTGACCCTAATGGAGAAATAGATGTCGATGTTGAAAAGGTGTACACAAGTAAGGAAGTCAAGCACAAAGCAATTTCAGAGTTGAGGTGTATTGGACCACACTCTACGCATTTTTCGACATTAAGTTTGGTTGACAACATAGAAATAGAGTCTTCCAAGTTTATAGAGAAATGTCTAGAGGAGGACCAAGCCTCATATATTCTGAAATTTGCTAACTCAGAGAGACAAAATGACTTCGCTTACATAAGGCCCAAGAGGTGCAAAAGGCAACATCTACTGTTTGGTCCTTACTATTTTTCACCACCACCCCTGGAGCATAAGAGGAAATTAGAGAAGAAATTAGGGGTGAGATTCATATCCTCAAGGTGGAGGAAAAAGTGGTGAAACTTGGTACGTCGTGTCGCGACGTAAAATTAGGCGCTGCTTGGGAGGCAACCCAAGGGTACCATTTTAATTTCTTGCATTTATGTTTATTTTATTTATTTTTCATCTTGTGTTGTTTTGGTGGAAAGTTAAGCACAGATGGAGGGGAAGTCTGAGTACCCGTGGAGGAGGAAGCTAACAAGCATGGAAAAGAAAAAGTGTGGGGTCGAACACCCACTTGTCCATAGTTGAAGAAAACCATGCTGTCAGCTAGGCCTAAAGGCCTCAGGGAGTATTTCTCACCCTTTGTAACCTTTAGTTTGATGCTATGCGGACATAGCATGATTTAAGTGTGGGGTGAGGGAAATTTCTAGGAAATTTCAAAATTTCTGTGCTTAATGATTTTTGGTGAATGTAATGCTTGTACAAAAGTTGGTGAGAAATTTGAAAAATTTTTGTGAATTAAGCATGACTTCATCACCCATTGGTTTTTCTTTTCGGTTCTTTTCCGACGGGGGGTATTTGAACCGAAGAATAAATTTTTTTTTTCTTTTTTCTTTTCTTTTTTCTTTCTTTCCTTGGTCTGTATATAAAGTTTTTTTAGTCATAGCTAGGGACTGTTTCCGACGGTGGATGGATGACGACCGTCTTGAGGAAAATTAGTCGATAGGTTTTGGGTTTTGAAACCATAACTAATTGGTGCTGGATGTTCTTGTTATGTGCTATACATGGTTGTAAGATGCAAGTATGTTCAGTGTGAAGCATGCAAGTGTATAACTCTGTTTGAGACACTTAGGCTCTTGAATTTGACTCAATATGATGGAAGCTTAATTCTGAATTCTTGTGATTAGCTGAGTAAGAGTCTACTGATTGTGTCTTGATTTGAGCATGTGCCATGAGTGTAAGGTTTTTGAGTATTCCGTGTTATTGTGGATTGTCTAGAACTTGCCTGGTGTGTATATAAAACGAAATGAAGGATGTGAATTGTAGGAGATGATTTAGGCATTTCTTTGAATGAACCAACTTTTTATCCCTCATTATACCTACCTTGAAAAATTAATCCTAGTTAACCCCATTGAGCCTTGAGCCTATTCTTTGACAGCTGCAACATAAGCTTAATCCTTTTTCTTTCATTAGCCTTGAAATTGAACCAAAACTCCGAAGCGCTTAAAGGAAAAATCCGAAAGGGTAAAGGAGTGAGAAGAATGGAAAAGAAGGAAAAATAGCAAGTTGTAAATAGTTGAGAAAAGGAAAAAGGTGCATTTGTGTGAAAATGGTTGGTTATTAGTAGGTTGTAAGAAAAGGAATGAATGAAACATATTGCTTAAGTACTCCTTACTAATAAGCTAAAAGTGTCGAAAGAAATGGGGGAACAAAAGAGGAAAAAGAAAACTAAAAGGAGAAAAAAGGTGAAGTGAGGGAAGGGAAGTTTGTAATGAAGGCGTGATGTATTAAAAGCGCTTAGGAAAGATAGTCACTATTACTAATCATAATAGTACCTACCCGCACCTGAGTTACATTACAACCTAAAAAGTCCTACTTGATCTTACATTCACACATCCTTATATTAGTGGAATAAAACACTAAGGGCAAGCTTATGGGTCATTACATAATGCATGTGAATTCTTTGTGAGAGTGAGCGTAATTCTATTCATGTACCCACACATGTTGTGATGTAAAAAATTGTTTTTGCGTGTGATTGGGTAACTCTCTTTCCGTGAGGGGCACATGTTGAAAGAAGGATATATTTCATGTGGGATTTCTTAATCAGATGATTTGCATGAGTTTGCTAAAATTGAGAGTCGATTCTTGAGGTTAAGAAGTCTTAACATGGTTGTACTTCATTTCAATGATCAAATCAGGCATGCTCTATTTTTAGCTTGTATCTTAAGTAATCATTATAGCCGTAACCTGAATTATCTTGCTAAATTAGTTATGTAGGAGTCTCCATTTGCATTATATGTAAAAGGTTGTTCGAGGACGAACAAGGCTTTAAGTGTGGGGTTGTGATAACGGGCAAAAATATATGCCCGAGATACTCTTTATTACTTCAATTAGTCTTGTTTATCTAAGTTATTGTATACATTTTCATGTAATTTTATATAATGTGGAGATATGTGCTAACCAACATGATTAGCCTTTGTTTTGTAGGTTTTGATGATGTTTGAGTAACTAATCCATGAGTTGGTGAAGTAGAAGCTTGGAAACGGAATTAACACGCGAACGTCGGCAAGGAAGAGGCACAAAACAGCCCACCGGCGCGTCGACAAGGTGCCACGGCAGGCAGGCCGCTCAAAACAGCCCACATGCGCGTTGGCAACATGCCACGACAGGTGGACTCCGCGACCATGGGGCTACAACGCGATGCCCAGGCAGCGTGACACGTTGCCAACGCGGCAAGGTGCTGCCTGGGCCGATTCCGAGTGATTTTCCAGAAAGCCTCCGCGTCCGTAGCGTGTCACGGAGGCCGTGCTCCGCGTTGGCCTCCGTGACACGTTGCTTGTTAATCCGGCAAAGATTTCTACTAATATAAATAGCACACTTAGGTTTATTTTTGAGATGTAAGACTTGGTGGAGCTAGGACGTGGGTTAGCAGCAGTTGAGGGACGAAAAAGCTAAGGGTTTTTCTCTCTTTCTTTCTTCTTTCCTTCAATTGTATGCATGATTTACACTCATTTTAGGATGATCAATCCAAGAATGAGTAGCTAATTCCCTTCTTTGCTGAGGTTTTGAACTTGTGTAATGAATTTTGGTGATAATTGATATGGTTTCTTCTTCTTCTTGCATGTTGTTCTATTAATTCTTGTTCTTACTGCATTAGTGTGTGGCCAACATTAATGTACATCTAAAAAGTCCAATTTCACTCGAAAGAGCAAGAAATTGGAAAGTTATGAATTAATAGGGTATTGTTCTTAACTTGATTTGGGAAAATTGGGTTTTGATGTGCTTTCCTAATAGAAATATACTTGAAAGCCGTATTAGTCAATTTAGGAACCGGAATTGTATTGCTAGGTCATAAATTGCATTTGATCACAGAAATGTAGACAAATGGTTTATGATTCTCAAGTGAGATTAAATACGAGAGTTTTAATCTCTAGGCTAATGTTCTTGGCTAGCAACATGAAGAGAATAATAACCGAATTATGATTACTATCGAATTCATTACTTGTTCTTAACCTTGGCATGCTCTTATCCATAGTTTCAATTCAAGTAAATATTTGTTAATAGTTTTAGTATATAGTTTATAAACAAAATTATTTAACTTTTGGTTACATTGTTGTCAACATAATTAGAAGTAAACTAGAATATAGTATACTTAAGCAATTTTACTTATCCAGAGTCTCCTTGGATCGATACTTGGCTTACTTAGCCACTTTATTACTTGTTTGACCACGTGCACTTGCGTGTCGGTTTTTAACCCATACCGAACCAGCCGAACAAATACCATAGGCTTGCCTTTATTTTCAATACCTTGATTTTCGGACAAGTAGCTAGGATCACTATAGGACTTTCTAGGCTTGTAACGTAGGCTCAGGCTTGGATATGGTACATATGGATTTAGTAGCTCAACCCTCCTTGGCACTACGCCTTTTGACTCCAGTTTTCACCTTTATTTCTATTTTCTTCCTTTTTCCCTTTTTCTTTGCTTTAGACACTACGGATGCGGTTTCTTTTTATTCAACACTCATTGATGTCACACATTATTTCTCTTTTCTTTTCTTGCTTTTGACAATAATTTTGATTTTTTTCTTTTCATCATGCATACCACATCCGCTCTTTTTCTTTTTCATTACCCAACTTTCTTTCCACCCGACTCTTCTTAATCACCCCTATAATAGCCACACTCAACTTAGGCGATTTACCTGAGTTGAGGTTCACAATGTCCAAGGAGGGACCAGGGCCAAAACAGGTTCATTCATAACAAAATCAGGCAGGTGAATTGGTGTAAACGAAAAGAAAGGTCAATTTAAGCTCAAACATTTGGATCAAGGGATTTTTATTCACTTTTGGTAGGTCTTTTAGGCTAAAGTGGACAAAAACAGCCTATGATCCTTTCCTAGTTTCTTATCCTCTATCTTGGTACGACTGACCAGGCAAGTTCTAGATTGACACACACAACCCAATTCAGCTATTAAACCTAACTTCACACATAGCACAGGTCAACATCATTACTTTACCAATTTTCTAGTTCAGGTACAACGGTACAATGACAAACAAGTAACAGTTTCAATGACATGCAAAGATTCACAAAGGTCATACTTGTCAGCTTTCACATACACATATACAAATTTTTCAGAGGGGTATCAAATTATCAACAACAGTTATTTTCAACAATTTCAACTCTTGACTGCTTTTAGTTTTCCTACTTTCTTCCAACTTACACAAAAAAATATAAAATAAAATCCTAAACATGCCAGTTCTACTAGATAAGGAACACCCGAGGGAAAAGATACCCGACAAGAAAAATCCTCGGGTTATGTTAAGCAAAAAGAATGCACAGGTATCCCTCCCCACCCCCAATCAAGAAAGCATGTGTCGTCCTCGACATATCTATATACCAAATAAGAACTAAGGAAATAGGGAACATACCTGTGTGACCTAGGTGTCAGCTACCTGGTCGGTGGAGGGTGTAGATACGCCTCCAAAGTCATCTCCAATATAACCGGCTTGAACAGGTGCCTTCTACAGACCCTACAGAGCCTCCTCTTTTGATTCGTGCAGCGCTCTCTCCATCTTACTCCGCTCCCATTTTTGCTGACGGAGAAGAGAAGCATCATCATCAACACTTGCCTCCTCACGAGGCCTCTTCCCCTTATCTTGTGCCACTGGATCCTCCGTGATAAAATTGAAAATAGGTGGAAATTCTTCTTCAAACTCGTCCTCTGTCACGAGAAGTACTAGTGGAGGTACTGCAACTATCTATCATGTGGCCAAGTCCCACACCTCGGATCATAGAGCTCCAAGCTCTGAGTACCATGTAGATAACTCCGGCATCTGTAACTACGCAAGGCGCTTATCCATCCTTCTCTCAAAAGCATCCAGTTGCCCATGCACTGAACTGGACAATGTGTCTAACTCCTTTGACACCCACGGCTTAACCTGCTCCATCAAGACTTTGACCTGTAGAGTTGTGTGTGCCTGCTACTTCTCGACCTTAGCTAGCCGCTTAGCCATATCAACCAAAAACTCCTGTGAAACCGTGACTAGACTGGCTGTGTTGGCTCGTGGAGGCGCAACTGGTGGTCTTGGGGCTGCTGCAGTAGATGAAGACTCAGGAACGTCGACAGGAGTGGAGGTATCTGCTGCATCTGTAGCCTCAGCCTGGCTACCTGTCTCTCTTCCCTCCATAAGCTCAGTTGCCAACTCAGCGAACTGTGCTGCATCAGTCTACATCCTGCAGCCAAATGCCTCTACTAATATTGTCGCTCCCGCCGATGCAGCTTCCTGAGTCCTCACCCTCGAGACCGGGTTTGTATCATCTCAAATCAACCCGATATCGATAATCTTCTAGACCACCACTCTCTGGTCCACTGATGGCAATACCGACACCTTTGACTCCTAACAGAGTCTATCAATCAAACATGGAAATGGGATGGTAGTGCCGTCATTTATTGCCAGCTCTCGAATCTCCTCTGTAATATATCGAGGGAAGTTGATGGCATACCTCTCTATTATGCCAGCTACCAAAGCTGATCTATCAGGTGAAAGTATATTGTCATTGCTGGTTGGTACCAGCCTGTGTCGCACCAGTGACCACCAAAACATTGCCTAAAAATTCAATATGGCCTTCTTTATCTGCGACTCTGTACCATGCAGCCATTCTACCAGTGGACCTCTCATAGAAATAATCCTGGACAACCAAGTGTACTGCTGGATGCGCTCTGGCTATTCAACTTCTTTGTTTTGACCTTCTTCAGCTCAGATAACCTGTGATCAAATTCTGTTGTGTTCAATGGATCTTGATAAGCCGACCCGTACAACATTTTGGAGATCGTCCGCTTAGAAATGTCAACTGGGGTCTCTCTCACTAGCACCTGAGTCATCTGGGCCTCTTCTTCCAATCCTGGACCCCTAATGCCAACCACTGCAAGGTGGCTGCATATGCTGCATAGAATCCTCGAACCAGACATGGGCTATAGCTGCCTGAAGGCTTGGTCAACCACTCGAACTTGTATTTATCAAACACTGCCTGTAGCTCTGGGAGATCTTTAAAACCTATGGTTACCAGCCTTGGATCCTCATATATGCTCCTCTTCGAATTGCCTTTTTCATTGGGAGCAATATCTTGATTGTATATAGCCCGCATGCCATGGACACACTATCTCCGTACATTTCTCGGTTGCTGTTTGATGTGTCCGAGGTCTCCATCAGCTTATTATCAGAGTCCCCTCGCTAGGCATGTGATTCATCAACTCTCTCTATGTTGTGCCCAGCTATGGGAGCCTCGGGAACCAGTGCACCTGCAGCCCTAACACTCTCATCAGTGCTGCTGGGAGGATCTCTTGCAAGTGAAGTGGGAATATCAACCAGCGCTGTCGGATTTGAACTTTGTTGATCCCTAGCCCTGGTAGATCTCCTCACTAGCTGCTCCTCCGATACTTCATATTACTCCTCAGAGCCACTCGACTCTTCAGAGGATGATGGATCATCACATAATCTACGGTATGAGGGTTGACTGCGCTTAGGTGCTTGCTTCTTTGTTGGACCCTTCTTTGGTGTACTTCTCGGAGCCATTGTACCTGTGGAAACAATGTTAGTGTACAAGATGAGATGAAACAAAAATTATTTTTAGGCTGGTACCCAGTGGTCCTGACGGGTGACTAAACGAGTCATTGCCACTGGCGACGACCCGTGAGGTCACTCGTCGTCTCAGAATGGTCTTTCATCATGTTAGTCCAGTATACTTGTTGACTGGTCCCAAGAGTCATTGCCAAAGGCAACGAGTCACTAGGTCGGTCTTTAGGTACACTGCCCATTAGCTTAATTCTTCCACTCAGGATGAGCTACATAACGAGTCGTTTGGTGATCCAACGACTCGTGATGTGGCTCGTGCTCAAGAGTTCCTGTTCATCTTCATCTTCTTCCCGATTTTCAATTCCACAAACACAAACTCATCACATTATTAACATCAACCCAAGTGTTTCTACTATCAAAATTCATTTGTTTAAATCTTCATAGGGTTTATTTACATCAAGAGGCACATATATTTACATTGTTAATCGAAATAAATTCAAGCTCAACATGGTTCCTAATAATTCTTGTTTAAATGCAAAAAATTTTGGAATTTCATGGGGAAGATTACTCACATGTGCTTTGATCAGAGATGGAGTGTGCTATCGTGTGTGTGCTTGAAATACTTGGCATGCAAAGTTGAATTTTTTTTAATTTTGTCAATGGGTTTTGAGTGAAGAAGAAGAAGTAGAGTAGAGAAGAAGAGGGAATTTTGAAGTTGCAAGTTTTCTAGGAAGCATAATAATGGAATCGGGTCTTTGTTGCTTTAAATTAGAATTTTCCAAAACTCTAGTCGTGGGTCGGGATAGGTTAACTTACCTGGGACCTTACGAGTCAAGTAACTACTCCTGGTGTCACCCAATGAGTCGTTGCCTGAGTCGTGGTCCTTGGACTATTGTAGCATCAAGACGGGTTACTTAACGACTCGTTTGGTCTCCCAACGATTCGTTGAGTGAGCCATTATCACCCTTTTTCTTTTAATTCAGTCTTAGATCCAGTGTACCTGATGGGGGACCCAATGATTCGTTCCTTGGAGAAATGACTCGTGAAGTGACCCGTTGCTCCCCTGTTTTCTATAGTTCTCTTCACGAATTGGCTGAACGAGTCGTCAAGTCAGATGACGACTCGTTCTGTGATTTTTCTGCACTAGAACTGAAATTCCAATTTTTGGTTCCAACTTCAGATTTTCCATCTTATTCACCTGCACCCATCAACAAATGTTAACACTAACTTTTTCTTACATTTACAACTTGGGTTGCCTCCCAAGAAGCGCTTGATTTAACGTCGCAGCACGACGTGGGTGTTTTGGCTACTCATACTTCACCAAAACACCTCCATGAGTTGCCTCCCATGCAAAACCTGATTTAACATCGCGGCACGATGCAAGTCTCTTGACTACTTAGAATTCGTCAAGTGACTCTTTTCCATCCTCCAATGCTGAAATTATGCTGAATTCTTTAGGCTGTTTCATGGTTTGGCTAATGTTGAAGGTGACCTATTCTTTGTTCAACCTGAATTTCAATTGGCCTGCCTCCACATCTACTAGGGCCCTACCTGTTGCAAGGAATGGTCGCCCTAAAATAATGGGGATTTCAGAATCGACTTCGCAGCCCAGAATCACAAAGTCTGTTGGGAATATATATTTGTCCACCTTGATAAGTACATCAAACAAAATTCCCACCAACTTTTTAACCATTCTATCAGCCATCAGTAGCCGCATCGAAGTCGGTGTGGGGGTTCCCAAGCCTAACTTTTTAAACACTGCTAGCGGCATCAGATTTATGCTAGCTCCCAAGTCACAAAGCTCCCTTGCAAACTCAACCTCCCCAATGGTGCAAGGTATAGTAAACGCACCTGGGTCTTCCTTTTCCTGTGCTAGGACCCGTGTAGTGATGGCACCATAATGGTGCAAATTATCGGCAGGTTTCAAACTCACCATCCTTTTTCTGGTGACGAGGTCCTTCATGAATTTGGCATATCCGAGCATTTGCTCAAGTGCCTTAACCAATGGGATGTTCACCGACAGCTGCTTGAGCATAGAGATAAACTTTTGATATTTCCCATCTTCAGCTTTCTTTTTCAAGCACTAGGGATAAGGAAGAAGAGGTCTAGGGATTGTTGTGAGTTTTTGTTGTGCCTCCTTCTCCTTCCCATAGGCATCTCCTTGCTCCTTTGCACTACTCAGAGCTGCTTGCACATCTTAGTCCCCAACCAAAGCTGGGTTTTCAAAGTCCACTACACCATCATCATTTATCAACACGGGCTTGTCTGACTCCTTAACTACAACTGGCTTCGGGGGATCAACTGTGTCCTTCCCGCTCCTAGTAGTGACCGCCATGCAGTGACTGTGATTTTTTGAATTTTGCACAGTATTGCTGGGAAGTGTGCCTTTTTGCCTCTAATTTATTGGAACAGACATCTGACTCATCTGCTGCTCAATCTGCCTGATTGCCACGACATGAGACTCCACTTTTTGATTTAAACTGGAAATATCAGCTCGGAGCTCCTTAAAGTGGCTGTCTATTGTCTCCATATGCTTGAGCACTTTGGGTAGCATATCCTCTACCCTTGAGCCACTGGACTCTAGCTCACGATTTCATGGAGGAACATACAGACCACTCCTATCATTTTGGAACTCCTCACGCTTCTTCCAGTCCCCATTGTCTCGATATTGGCCCCGGTTATAATTATTATCTTTGTAGAAGTTCTGACCTTGGTTCCCTTGACCTTGACTCCAAGAGTCTTGGTTAGACCCTTGGGTGTTGGTCCGGAAACCCACCCTTTGATCATTCAAATAGTTGACCTCTTCTTCAGACTTAGACTCGCAACCATTATTCCTCGGGGCCTTGCCCTGAGAACCTGCAACATTCACCTTTTCTGCTCTAACTCCCATCAGGTGTTTGGAAAGCAACCCCATGGTAGTCTTTATCTCTGCTATGTCCTGATCACGCTCTTCATCTCTTCTCCTCAGTTCAACAGACATACCAACCGCATAAGAACCAGCTGGAACCTCTAACTCTCTAGTGTGCCAAGCTCGGTTTGTTTTGGTGATCCTGTCTAGCAGCTCCGTCGCCTCTGCATAGGTGTGACTCATAAAAGTTCCTTCGGAGATAGTATCAGCCACCACGTTAGTGTTGGTATTCAGAGACCTATAAAAGATATCCAACAGTGTATCATCCGAAATTCTGTGATTTGGCACCTTTTTGAGCTTTTTATTTAAATGCAGGTAGGTTTCGTGGAGTGCCTCAGAATTTAGCTATCTGAAGTTATAAATCTCATCCTTCAACTGTAATGCTTTGGATGGTGGGAAAAACCTTTCAAGAAAAGCTCTCTTAAGCTCTCCCCAAGTCGTGATGGAATCATTCGGCAACTCAGCCAGCCACATCATTGCCTCACTCCCTAGAGTGAATGGAAATAACCTTAGTTTGTTAGCGTCCTAGCTCACCCCCAGTTGCTTGTATTCCTTACATATTCCCACAAAATTCATCAGGTGAGCATGGCCATCATCAGATGCGTGGACCGCAAATATTCCCTTCATATTAAGAAGTTGGATCATCGCACTGGTAATGTCAAACTTTGCCCCAACAGACAAAGGAGGAGGGACTATAGCTCCAATGGAACCAGCTTCATCTATATCCGCATCATCTTCCTCATCAAAATATCGGTGTCGCTGGTGTTCTGGACCTTTGGGTCGTCTAGCTCGTTCAGCTTCTGCAGCTAGATGCTGATCTTCAGCAGCTTTGGCTAACTCACGATCTCTAGCTTGAGCTTGCTCTTCAGCCAACATTCTTGCTATGGCCTGGTCCACAGTTTCTTACTCTTGTATGTTGGCCATTCTTCTCAGATTTCTTAATATTAGCTCAAGTTCATGATCAATTGGAACCAGGCGATTTCCTTGGCTTCTAGTATCGGGCATGCACAAACCTAAGACCTGTTAAGAAACCAAAAAAAAAAAAAGAAAAAAAAGAAAAGAGAAATAAGAACCAATAGAAAAATTAACACAATTAACAAAAGCCTTAGCCGTATTCCTCGGCAACGGTGCCAAAATTTGATGTCGCCCAAATTACACCTCACAATTGAGATATAAGCGGTCAATTGTCAAATATAGAACCCAACAAACGTTAAGGTCGATCCCACAGGGAGTATGGTAAGAACTTAAGTTAATGCGAATAACTATTACTATTGATTTACTTATTTCCAAAGGGAGAAAATATAGAATAATAAACAAAGTAAAATTGCTGAATGTTGAAATCAAATTTGGTTTGTATTCAATTAACGATTTGACTAGGATTGTGTTCCCCAAGATTTCATAACCACAAGGATTTTACACTAGTGATCTATTCTGGAATTCAACATGCAATATTGGTAAGTTAGGTTTACCTAAATGGTTGGTCCCCAATCTAGATGATTTTCACCACGCAACTTGGTCTGTATACAGGTGTACTTTAGTTGACCCTTACCCTTAATATCGGATTAGCTATCCCTAGACAAGTTCAAGCTATTAGATGAAGGTTGATAGCCTCAAATCTCCACTGTTAATCCCTTTTCCCATTCTTTACCTCCTTGGTCCGGTAAGTAAGAATAAGGCAAGTCCTAATGTTTGCAACCATCAAGAATCAATCAAAATGAAGGGAAAAACAATACAAGCATAAAACCCCATTCAAAAATCACTAAGTGTTTTTACCTATGTGTGTTAATTCATCATGGTTCCCACAAACCTAGTTTATGGGTTTAGCTACTCATACTTGTATTATCGCAATCACAAAATATTGAAGAAATCATAGTTGCAACTTATAAATTATTGTAGAATAAAAACCACGTAGATTGAATAACAACTCCACAATAGATGAATAAAACTTCAATGTTGCTTTTGTTTCTTGAATCAAGAACAATTGTATGAAAATCCTCTCAAAAATGGTTCTCTAACTGTCAAGAAATTCGTCTAAAACTCGTCTGAAAATCCTTCCAGATTCGTTCTCTAAAAATAAACATAAATTGGGTATTTATAATTCTAAGAAATCCTTTTCCTAAATTAAACTGGAAACCATGTCGACAGTGGCAAGGGGCTAGGTGATGGGTCGTTTGGCCTTTTGACGAGTCGTTCCTTGCTTATATTAGTCATCCTCAGCATCGCACCCAGTTGTGGCAATGGGTCACCTAACGACTCGTCATGCCTGAACGCGAGTCGTTAGGTCTCTCTTGGTCTAGTTCCTCTGAAAGTCCAGTGCACTTCACGGATGGTTCCATAAGCCTGCCAACGAGTCATTCCATTTCACGATGAGTCGTTATGTCTTTCGTCAAATTCACTGGCCACTTTTTAGAAATTTTCTCTTTGAATCCTAATGATTGACCTTACGACTCGTTACCAGGTGTAACGAGTCATTCCTCCAACTCGTCATTTACATTGCCTTGCTTCTTCAAAAATCCATCTTTTGCCCACGCCTTAAACAACGGGTCGTGCCTCCTGCCAATGACTTGTTAAGTGCTTGACAGTCACCTTTCAGTTATTTTTAGTATTAATTTGACCAAATTCACTTTCAAACCTGTTTTCCTACACATTAAGCACAAAACATATCATACCCATATAAACATACCTGGAATGTGCAAAATTTCTTGGTTTTAAGCGTCAAAAGTGCCTAAAATCACGACACATCTTAGGGTTAAGGATGCGACGTCCGAGACCCCGACTATCCAGTCTGTCCAGTAGTACGTGAGTATCCAGAAGTCTTTCCGGAGGATTTTTTGGGAATTCCTCCCGAGCAGGTGATTGATTATGGTATTGATTTTCTTCCCGACACTCAGCCTATATCTATTCCTCCCTATAGAATGGATCCAGCTGAGATAAAGAAGTTGAAATAACAGTTGAAGGACTTGTTAGATATGGGTTTCATTAGTCCAAGTAAGTCCCCATGGGGTGCACCAGTTCTCTTTGTCCGAAAAAAAGATGGTTCTCTTTGAATGTGTATTCACCTTCGACAAATGAACAAAGTAACCGTTAAGAATAGGTACCCTTTACCAAGGATTGATGATTTATTTGACCAGCTTCAGGGTGTCAAGTTTTTCTCAAAGATAGATCTCAGATTGAGGTATCATCAACTTAGAGTTCGGGAAAGTTACACCCCGAAGACAACCTTCAGGACGCGGTATGGTCCTTAAGAGTTTGTAGTTATGTCTTTTTGACTAATGAATTTTCCTGCAGCTTTTATGGACTTGATGAATAGGGTGTTCAAGCCATACCTGGATATGTTTGTGATTGTGTTTATTGATAACATCCTGAAATACTCTCAGAGCGAAGAAGAGCATGCCATCCATTTGAGAGGGGTACTACAAACTCTCAAGGATCGCTAATTATACGCCAAATTTAGCAAGTGAAAGTTTTAGTTGAACTCCGTGGTATTTTTGGGCCATATGGTATCAAGTGAGGGCATAAAAGTGGATTCCCATAAAATAGAGGCAGTGAAGAATTGGCCTAGACCGGTGAATCCTTCGGATATTTGGATATTCAGAGCTTCAAGGGTTTAGCTAGCTACTATCGGAGATTTGTTGAGGGGTTTTCATCTATTGCATCACCCTTGACCAAATTGACCCAGAAGAAGGTGAAATTCTAATGGTCGGAGGCTTATGAGAAGAGCTTCCAAGAGTGAAGACTCAACTTACTTCAACACCGGTGTTGACCCTACACGAGGGTACTGATAGGTTCGTAGTGTATTGTGACGCTTCAAGAATCAGAATTGGGTGCGTGTTGATGCAACACGGGAAGCTTATAGCATATGCTTCTAGACAGCTAAAGGTTCATGAGAAAAATTACCCGACCCATGATCTTGAATTGGCCGAAGTAGTATTCTCTTTGAAGATGTGGCGACATTATTTGTACGGGGTCCACGTGGATGTGTTTACGGATCATAAGAGTTTGCAATATGTGTTCACCCAGAAGGATCTCAATCTTCGGCAAAGGAGGTGGTTGGAGCTACTCAAAGACTATGATACGAGTGTCCATTACCATCCAAGCAAGGCTAATGTAGTAGCAGACGCGCTTAGTAGACTCTCTATGGAGAGTGTGTCCCATGTGGATGAGGGAAAGAAGGAGCTGCAGAAAGATGTGCATCGACTTGCAAGATTGGGAATTAGGTTGGTTGACTCGGCCGATGGCGACGTTGTTGTTCAGAATGGGTTAGAATCGTCCCTAGTGACTGATGTAAAATCTAGACAAGATGAGGACTCGATTTTGGTAAAGTTGAAGGAAGCCAATTCAAAATTAGAAGGTAGAGGTCTTCTCCAAAGGGGGAGATGGTGTGCTTCGGTACCAGGGTCGCCTATGTGTTACAGATGTTGATGATTTGAGGAATCAGATGTTGCACGAGGCTCATGGATCCAGATATTCTATCCATCAAGGTGCCACCAAGACGTACCATGATTTATGGCAAGTCTATTGGTGGAATGGCATGAAGAAGGATATCGCAGAGTTCGTAGCAAGGTGTTCGAACTATCAGCAAGTAAAGGTCGAGCATCAGAGATCGGGAGGCGTGCTTTAGGATATCAGCATTCCGACTTGGATGTGGGAATAAAAAAAACATGGACTTCATCATAGGTTTGCCTCACACTAGCAGGCAATATGACTCCATTTGAGTTGTGGTAGACAGGTTGACTAAGGCCACTCATTTCCTACCAGTCAAAACCACAGATTCAGCGGAGAATTATGGTAAACTATATATTCGGTAGCTAGTTAGATTGTATGGAATTCCCTTATCCATCATTTCAGACAGAGGTACTCAGTTTACCTCTTTGTTTTGGAAGTCGTTTCAAAAAGGACTTGGTACTCAGGTTAAACTCAACACAGTGTTTCACCCAAAAATGAATGGTCAAGCGGAACGTACAATACAAACCCTCGAGGACATGTTTAGAGCATGTGTGATTGATTTCAGAGATAGCTGGAATGAGCATTTTCCACTTATTGAGTTTGCGATAGTAGCTATTATTCCAGTATTCAGATAGAACCATTCGAGGTCTCTATTGGCGGAGGTGTAGGTCACCCATTGGATGGTTTGAGGTTGGAGAAGCGGCGATGATAGGACCAGATTCTTTCAGTTGATAAGGGACAGGTTGAAAACTGCCTAGAGTAGCCAAAAATCCTATGCCGATATGAGAAGGAGAGAATTAGAATTTGAAGTTGATGATTGGGTATTTCTGAAGGTGTCTCCCATGAAGGGAGTGATGAGGTTTGGAAAGAAGTGGAAACTTAGTGCCCGCTATGTCGTCCTGTACTGGATTGTATGACGTGTTGGAAAGGTGGCCTATGAGTTGGAGTTGCCCGCAGAATTAGCTTTCGTGCATCTTGTTTTTCATGTATCGCTTTTAAAGAAGTGTTTGGGTGATCCCGCTCTAGTTGTCCCGGTGGATAGTGTTGGTGAGAAGGACAACCTCAGTTATGAGGTGGTTCCGGTAGAAATATTTGATCATTAGGTTCGAAGGCTAAGGAACAAGGAAGTAGCTTCAGTTAAAGTGTTATCGAGGAATTAGCATGTCGAGGGAGCTACGTGGGAAGTTGAAGCAGATATGATGGCTAGATACCCAGATTTATTCTCTACCAGCTCAGTTCCAGCTTGAGGTATCCGCTTTGACCTAAAACTCCATTTAGTTTTCATATTCAGTTCATGTGTCCAAGTTTCTTTTATATATATGGATGTATGTATGATTTGTGAATTTAGTTCAGCAATGTAGTTTGAATCCGGGATAGTCATACCGCTAGTTTTGGGTTTAAATGATTAGTATTTGAATGTGATGATTGCGTTTCTATGCTTTTTGTATGCTTTCCAACATTCGAGGATGAATGTTCCCAAGGGGGAGATATTATTATACCTCGAGAACCCAAAGATCAAACCCGTGAGTTGAAACGGAGAAAAACTTAAAATCTTGCATCAAGAACAAAACGAGTCGTGAGGAGACCCCTGAGAATAGCTCAGAAGTCGTGATGTGACTCGTTGGGAGGCTCAGGTGATGAGTTTGCAGTTTTGGAAACAGGATCCCCACGGGCGTGACCACAACTCGTGGTCAGACCCCACCAGTCGTTAGGTCAGTCGTGGGGTGGATGAGTAAGAAAAGAGAAGAAGGGAGGAAGTGCACTTGACGGGAGGACCTTGTGATTCGTGGTCAGTCCCCACGATTCGTGGGGTGAGTCATGACCAATCAGGGAATAAAATTTATTGAGGCTGAGGCAATGTACGTCACGGGACATGCCACGAGTCATGGCCCTTTAGGACGAGTCTCTAGGTCCTTCGTTGGGACTATCTGACAGTAATTTTTTGCGAGTTTAATAAGGGTGTTGACACCCAATTTTGACCGACCTGCGCCTTAATATGCTGCTTATATATGTATATATTTATTTATTTATTTTTACGCAAATATTCGACTTACCTTTATATTTATAAAATTATTTATTATCATAATATTGTGAAAACCATTTCAAGTTACATATGTATAACTCATATTAATTTTAATTTTTGATATTAAATAATTATGTCATATATAATATATTTCGTATTAATAGGTGCCCTTATTTTGAAATATATTCTTTACTTAATAAACTATTTACCTAATTTTACTAAATTTTATAAATTTATTTGACTAATAATATTACTCGAATTTATAAATTATTTATGTAAATAATATGATTTTGATAATATTTGATAACTTAATTTTATTTTATAGTCATTAAATTATTTATAAATATAATAATTTAATTATATGATATTTACATAAGTATACTTAAATTTAGGAGTTATTTATTAATAATAATATTTATATGATTTTTTTATAATTTAAACTACTTTATTATCTATTTATTAAATTATTTAAAAGTGTAGTATATTTATTAATTTAATAGCAGCTAAATCCAATTTCATTCAATTTATTTAAATTCTAGCCACTTGCCATTCAATTCATTCAATTTGTTTCAAATCTAGCCACTTCCTATTCAATTTATGCCAATTTTAGCCACTATTTATCAATCTCGGCTATTATTTAAATTCAATTATGGCCAATTCAATTTCAATTTAATTCTACCCATTTATCCTACCCGCGACCCATGGATACTATCCGAACCCGACCCATAAACCGCCCATCTTCCTTTAAAAGTTAATCTCAGCCGTCCATTCATTTTGATCCGACGGCTAAGATGAAAACCTATTTTATTTCCTTTAATATTTCCATCTACCCCAAACCCTATTCATTTTTTCCCTCATTCCCTCATCTTCTCCATAGTAGCCGCCCCTCCTCCCTCTTCTTTCCTCTCTCCGGCGAAAACCCAGCTGCCGCAGACCTTCCCCTCTCCCTTTCCCCTCGTCTCCGGCAACCAAACTCGTCGGAAAAACAACATTACACCACTCTCTCTTCCTTCTTTCCCCCTCGTCCTCGCCGGCGAAACCGTCGCACCGTAGACGCCACCGTCAAACCACCACCCGTCGCTCCATCACCAAAAACCACCGTACAACCTCCATAATTTTCGGCAAGCGCCGCAGCCCTCTTTCACTTTACCCTCTCTTCTTCTTCCTCACCTCTCTCTCCCTTCTCCCAACAATCACTGCCGGCAGCCTCCCTCTTCTCTCTTCCTCATCTCCGGCAACTACACCACCAAACGACCACCACCATCTACCTCTCCCATTTTTTCGTTTAGAACAACAACCAAACCAAACCCCACCGAACAGCAGCAGCAGACCTCGGCCGGCAACAACCTCCAAACCAGCCCCCGGTGAGTTCCGGTGAACAACCCCAACCATCGCCGGAAAACTAAAACAACCGTCAACACCACCTTTGAAACACCCGCCTCTGTTTCTTCATCTTTTCCGGCGAATCTTGCCACCATCACTATATATATATATATATTATTTTTTTCTCTTATTATTGCCTATGCAAAGTTTAGACCTAAAGAAAATTATATTTGTTGATAATATTGCTTGCATGACTATGTTTCAATTATTATGTTTGCCTTTAGAATGTCATTTAAACACGATTGAGTGTTTATACGATATCATTTCTGTCATACTTTGTCTAGCCTAATATTCTCGAAAATTTACTATATAGTTATGTTTGAGTGTATACATATATCACTATTCTAGTTGACCTTCATGAAGAATCATTTGCTCTTTGTTTAGACATTCTTGAGTTGTATATTTGCAACGGTACTTCATTGTTCTCTCTCCGCCCAAATTGTTGATTTATTTTCATCTCGTGATGGCAGTAAAATATTTATGCTTGGTAAGTTTTGATTGTTTGATTTGCCTTAGACAGATTCGAATAAATAGTAATCGATTATCCTGTAAGAAATGTTAAATATGATAGCATAAATTTTATTTGTAGAATATAGAATAATTTAATACTCACTGATTTGTGAAAGAAAAAAAAATTCTTTTGATTTATTTATATATTGAATGACAACTGGTTATTATTGAATTTGTCTTAATTTGAGGCAAGATTACCATCAACTGTTATTTATTTATTTATTTTATTAGTCAATTTTTGTGTTTGCTAATTTTATATATTTTAACTTGACTTTATCAATTAAGAAGATTCTTTCCTTTTGAAGGTTCGGTTAGTTTCTTTCTTTCCCATAATGTGGTAGATAATTTTAACAAAATCACTATATATGGTAAGTTGTGATGTTTACACCTTATTTGATTTGAATCACTTTCCTTTTTAGAATAGATTATTGTAATTCAGCACTTAACGTTCTCATTTCTTGTGATTTGATTAATCCCTTCCTTATTTTAATACTTGCAATTACGGTATCTTTTTTCTCTTATTTAATCAATTAACTTATTTTTGCATATGGTAAGAAGTTATTTACAATTAATTTATGATATCCTCTTCCTTAGATACTCTGATTGTTTAGCTATATAAAGAGGGATGCTCCTCTCTTGTCAAGGGGAGACGGTCATAGAAAGAAATAATTTATTTTCAAGAACATTATTCCGCTTCTTCAAAATTCCTAGTTCTTCTGCGCTGTCCCAACACGAGCACTGCTTGGGATCCACGAGGTCCTTGTGATCTTGACGTGTTGGGGCATGGGTCTCAATTATTGAAAAAAAAAACCTTTTGAAATTACTGATTTGCTTTATTCCGGTCTGATGTGTCATTTGCTTAACAGGTTATTCCAGTCTGAAATGAAGATTCGCCCGGGACAAGGACAAAGGATTCTAGATCTATTTTACCTATTTATTTCTTTAAATATTCGCACTAATTTATTTACTTATTTATTTTCTTATTTGTAATAACTGTAGAAAAAACAATAATAATAGTGAAAATGGGGTCTAGGGCGATGGGGATTGGTATGTTTTATTTATTTATTTATTTGTTTTTTTAAATAATAGCTTCACCTAGAATGCATGTTCATAGGATTTTAACGATATAGGCAACAATAGAAATCATGCATATAGGGATTTAATTTTAATAATGAGATACAACACTAGAGTTCATGCCTATAGGATTTAACGCGATTTCAATCACTTCTTTTATGAATCATGCATATAGGATTAACACACATAGAAATCATGCCTATAGGTTTTAAATAATTTATTGTAAATTATGTGTCATGTTTAGACTTCTTAAACACTGATTGTCGCGATTAAAATAAATCTCCCTCTTAAAAAATATAGAAATCATGCCTCTAAGTTAAGATATTAATTTGTTTAAATCATACTTGTTTAAATATCACATTATAGTTGCTTATCTTAAACTGGCAATACCTTTATTCTACTCTCATTAATTTACATTTTTTGCACTCATTTTTAGGCTAGTATTACGTTTTATTTCATTAAATCTGCATTTTTGAATCTGTTTTGAAATTAGCTCCATTTTTACATTAAATTTTGTTTTCTTTAATTTACGATTTCAAATGGGCGTTATACATAAAGTCATCATATTTGCATTAGAGATTATGTTTGAAGGATTCACTTCGTCTCTTAGAAATCATACTCATAGGTTTAAAAGAGGCCTATCTGGAACCTTATATGCGAAGTGTTTTATTTATTTACTTGTTTGTACTTCGTTTAATCGCCTTTAATAAAGTCTTAGGAGTTTTAGACCCAAAATTCAAAATAGTTGTCCAACGCCTCTTGGACGTTAGGTTTGGGACGGGTAGGCACATGTTAGGGCGTTAATCTTCTTTACTTAGATCGTTTAGGCTCAACAATATTTAAATTAATTAGGCGGGTAGGCGGGAGATGATGAAACAGACAGGCTATAGCTGACTTCTTATATGAAGCTTATATTTGCTTTGTAAATACAAAGCAATTTGTTACTCCCATATTTTCTAATTTCGTTTTTTAAAAGAAGCTTTCAAAGACTTTTAAAATTTCTCTTATTATGTTGAAATATTGACATACTTTCATTAAAAAAAATTGTTTAAAAATACATATATATACACATGATTTTCTTGAAAATGCATTTTTATTAAAGTTATATATATATATATATATATATATTTACACATTATTCTTTTCATACTATTTTGGTTTAGAAAAAAGTAGAATATATGGGAGTAATAACGCATTGGGCCCATTTTCAGCCTTGTCAAAACCTGATCCCACTTTTAATTTTATAATCTGCTAATTTGGTATTTTGTGTTAGTGTTCTATTTATGCTTAATAACTCACCAACTTTATTTGATCACTTAGATAATCCCCCACTTTGATGAATTCGGCCGGGAACCACATTTGTGGACCTCGAAAGGTGCCTAACACCTTCCTTTCGAGGTAATTAAAGCCCTTACCCGACTCTGGTTACATAGGAAATAAAATCTTAGAACGGTGCCCTAACGCACCTTAAATTCGTTAGGTGGCGACTCTCTTTGTTTAACCCTTAAGAGACGCACATGTTGAATCCCGCTTTTCCGCGAGTGAAAAATGGGGCGCGACAAAGGGCTTTTCCGTAATTCCTAAGATACTAAGGCCTAAACTACGTCGTTTTGAGTTATGAATGATGAATTTTAAAGGTGTTAAGTTCATTTTAGGCCTTATTCATTCATGCATGCAAGATAGAAGGCAAGAGAGGGTGATCAAGCTTAGTGTTCTTCAGTTCCTCTTCAATTTCTTCTTGGGCTATCAAAGAAGTGTAGGAATTAGCTACCAACAGGTATGTAGGGTTATGAATGGATGATTCCTTTCACACCCATGTCCAATCCCTCTCTAAATCATGAATATTCTATGACTAATCTATGGGGTTTTACCCCAATGCATGAATTTTCTAATTCTCTACATGGATATGATTTGATTATGTTTCTACTACTAAATTATGAAGCATGGGCAAGTTTTATAATGTTTTCAATTAAAAATCATGTTTCTAGCTTTATGAATTAAAATCCCATTGATGAAAAGTTTATGAAAGATGAGATTTGTGATGAATGTATAATGATGATGAGATTTTATGATGAAAAGCATGTTTTCAAAGCTACCATGTTTATAATCATGTTTTCGATGTGAATCGAGTTTTTCCAAGTATGATAAAGCTTTGGGCAATTCCCACATGTTAAAAATATGATTTAGATTTCCTGAATTAAGCTTACCATATGGTTTTGGAGTGAAGACTCGCAATTATCTTTTAGCTTGTGGTATGTTTTGAGCTAAAGATTCTCATATGCATGATTTCATAAATGAGATATATTTGATTATTGAGCTTCATTGAATAACGATGTATAGCATATGCATATTTTTGGGAGTAGTGTCTAGCATCGAGCAGGCTAAGGATCGATCACCCTATGCCTCAGAACTACGCGCCAACGTAGGTTTATACTTATATATATTACTTTGGGACCTCCCTTGTGAGATATCCCCGGCCCTATTGGCCCATGAGCTTGATATCGATATCATGGTATCGTCCTAGCCATGGCAAGACTTTGGACGACTTTACCCACTTGAATGTGATAGTTGGGACCACGTAAGCTCTATCGTGCTATGTCAGTTAAAAGACGATTCTCCCATTTTTCTTCATGATTTCAGTTATGCATGTTTATAACTTATGAGATTTATATATTTATACATATTCTAAAGCAGGTTTGACTCAATGTTCAGATTTTACTCATGACTATCAAATTTCAGCTTTGAGTCAATCGATACAGTTATGATGTTATGATGAGATCATGATTTCAGAAAGAATGCATGCAACCCCTACTCTCAGATTCTTAAATATCTATGTTTTACATTATGCATGTTTTAAAATGATTTTACTTACATGAGCGGTTTCACTTACCCTGCATACTCGATAGATTCCACGTGCTGACCGCATACTCTATGCTATATCATTTCATGATACAAGACTCGGCTCTCAAGATCAGCCCCACTCTTAGCTAGTTTTCTGAGATAGCATCGTACGTTGTGGGTGAGTCCTCATCTCCCGAGGGCTAGACTATTCAGATTTTCTTCATATATTTTCAGTTCTAGCTTGTTGAGTTAGTTGGGGTCTTTTCTCATCAACTCATTATGTTTAGAGGCTTTTTAGACAAAAGATGTATTCAGCTTCAGATTGTGTATTCTGACGTTATGCTTGATTTAGACTTCCACTATGATTATCTTGTTGATTCTTCTTTTTTATTGATCGAGTTAGATGTGTGCTTATGACATAGGTCGACTTGGAGTCTCTCGGGGCTCCTTGTCCTGTGTTGCGAACGGGCCTCCATTCGGGTCATGAAACTATTGGTATTGTTAGTTGTTTTCTTTCTAATCTAGTAAGAGAGATTTGGAATGCAGTGAGTGGATAATGATATATTTTTGTGGCACTTCTAGTTTGAGTTTGTGTTTTGGGATAGGGAAACCAAATCTTTATGGTTACACTAATGCAAATATAGCAAGTGATATTGATACTCGAAAATCTACTTCAGGCTATTTGGTTACTTTTGCAGGGAGAGTTGTGTCTTGGCAATCTAGATTGCAAAAATGTGTTGTTCTATATATTGCAGAAGCCGAGCATATTACTATTGTTGAAGCTTGTAAAAAGTTTCTCTGGATTAAGAGATTCTTGGGGGAACTTGATTGTGCTCAAGAGAGGTATGTACTTTACTGCGATAGTCAAAGTGCTATTCATCTTGGCAAGAATTCTACATTTCATGGTCGGTCTAAACACATTGATGTGAGATACCATTGGATTCGAGATGTGTTGGATTCTATGTTTCTTGAACTTGAGAAGATTCATATGGATGATAATGGTTCTGACATGATGACTAAAGCTTTGCCAAAGGAAAAGTTTGAAGAGTGTTGCATGATCACTGGGATGGTGATCTCCTCCACATAGTCGGGAGGGGAAGAATTATTGAGTTTTGGATCTTTATTTCTTTATATGTGGACAAACAAAAGCTCAATTTGGAACCTATTTTTGCACATAAACCCACTATTATAGTGCATATATAAGGCTTTTTAGGTCTTATTTTATAGACACAAGAGAAAATTACGGTAACAATATAGAGATAAAAGGGTAGATTTTCGCATAGAAAATTCCAGCCCTTGTAGCCAGCTTCAAATTGCGATTTTTGCTTCCTTTCTTGTTTGATTGAGCTGATGTTTGAGTATATTGTTCCTATAATCTTAGTATTTGATTTAGAACTAATATAAGTGAATTTGGAGTCCTGTAACTCCAGATTTTAGCCCGCGAACAATAGTTGTGCTTTTGGTGATTTTGCTCCCTTTCTTCTCTAGTTTTTGGTGCTATCTCTTTATGTTGTTGCTCGTCGTTTGGCACTTGTTTGGTGTCCATTTTGGATAATATTAGTGTAACTCTTATTGATTATATTGGAGTTTTTGGTTTCATGATTTTTTACCCTTCACACCGAAGAGGTTTTTCTACGTAAATTTGGTGTTTTGTGTGGTTGGTTTATTTTGTCTTGCAACACTCATATTTGTTGGTAATTAGCTACTTCCTAGACCTATTTAAAATATTACTTTAGGTCTCCTCTTGATTCAAATAGATTGAAAAAATTTATACTTGAGTATTCTTCTGCTGCTACCTTATTGTGCACTTTTATTTGTGCTTTCCCAATAAAGTAGTATCAGAGCTTGTTGTTATTGTTGATTATCTATTTGAATGATGGGGGAAAATATGAGTAATATTGTTTGTTTGAATGATAGTAATTATCATATTTGGAAAGGCAGGATAAAAGATCTTTTATTTGTCAAGAAAATGCATTTACCTGTGTTTGCTTCTAACAAATAGAGAAAATAGGAGACTAGAGAAAATATATATCTCTCAAATTTCATGAGAAGGATGCGCTTCAAAATTAACACAACTATATATAAATTGATAGATTATAATTTTTTTCCTTAATCTAATCTATTCATAACTATAAATTGCAGCATGTTCCAAGGTTTATATTTTAAAAATATACTTTTAGTTATTAGTCTCAATATTTAATTATAAAGATTTGGCTTGATAAGACCAAAGTTTAATGCGATATCTCAAAAATTATTTTGAAATCATTAAAATCTTAAAACTTTATAAACTAAGGGGTCGTTTGGTTACGGGTTAGAGTAATGCAGGTGTTAGTAATACATACATTAGTTATGAGGAAATCTATGTATTATATGCAGGAATTAGTTGTGCAAGTTTTAATTATTCATGTATTAGTTACGTAGATATTAATTATGTAGGTATGATTTATGTAGGATTTAGTTATTGTGGCTTTTCTCCTCAAAGTTACAAAAAATTGAAGAAAAGTATTTTTTCTAAGTGAAAAAATATAAATTTCATGAATGAAATTTTTATTTTTAAATTGAATACAAAACTTTTAAGAGACAAATAATATGGATTAGATATAATTAATTTTTCTTCAAAATCTCTTTGTCAAATTTTCAAGCAAATGCAGTGTGTCTACAACTTTCTCAAACACTATTTTGTGAGTTTTAAAAGAGCCTTCCACTTATATAATTCTCTCTATTTTTTGTAATAATATCAATAATAATAATTATTTCCCAATTTCAAACAATTTAAAAATCGATTATATGAATTATTACTATTTTTCTACATCTATAAACAACAAATCTCGAATTGTAGCGACCCGTCCGTCGTTATAGGATAATTAAGGCTTTCACCTTGTAGAACTCCCATGACGAAGTTGAGCTAATAAAATCTCAAAATGGGATGGTAGTGAAAACTAATTAAGTATGAGTTGGGTTGCATTTCTTGTGTTATGTTTTTGTTAGGGGGTGACCTAGTGTATTTGACCTCTGTAGGAAATACTAAGATAAGAAATGAATTCGTAATGTTGTTTTATGGTAGGTGCACTATCGAAAAATGCCGGAAATTCTATATTAAAGGCTTAGTTTGAGATGGAAAAACTATGTAGAATGTCGAGCTACTGGTTAAGAAGTGGACTACTGTAGCGGTGGGATTTCCATCGCAGCAGGACCGCTATAACGGTCAGATGTCTACCATAATGGTCAGAGCGGTTTCTAGTTGGGGTCGCCATAGCAGAGAATGGGTCGCTATAGCAGGTCCACTGTAGCGAAAAATTGACCGCTGCAGTAGACATCAGGAGGTAGAATGCTTGTTTAAGTGATAATGTCGGGACTTTCATCCTATTTTTCTAAGGCACGAAAAATTAAAAGGCTTACAACGATTTTACAGAGGCAGGAAAGGTTGTTCCTTCCAAGGTAAGATTTCTAGTTAAGTTTTTCCCTTATTCGATTTTCTAACACCCTACAATCAAAGGGTGGTATTTAATACTGAATTTCTAGCTAATAACCCTAGGATTGTGAAAACTAGGTCTAATGAAAGAAGAATGGTTGAGTGTTGATTCCTAGACATAAAAGTAAGTAACACTTACAAGGGCGAATGTGATTGTAGAACTTCGTTTGTATGATAGTTTGAGACCTAGAACTAAATGAAGTTGGAATCTTTAACCTTAAAAATTATTTTAAGGGGGTCTAGAGGAGTAAAAACTCCATAAACTAGGTTGAAATGACCATTATAGGACTGAGTTATGATAATTTAATCTTTGAATATTGAATTAGATCGTAATTACAGGGTAGAATTGGGTGAGTTTGAATTCCCAAGACCTTGACTGAAGAAGTGAATGATTGAATGTTATATTAATTTTTTGTTTTAGACTTTGAGCGATTTGAGGCATTGAGGAAAGGTAAAGCTCTCATGAAGTAGCTGATAGTTGAGTCTTCGGTTGAGGTAGGTTACGATTTAGAGGAGTTAGATTTTATTTAATGACCTACATGTGTTATAATTTGACGAACATGATTTATTGGTTTTCGGGAATTGATTGTGCTAGAAATTATGGTGGTATAGTTATGCTTGTGAATGTAATCTAAAATACATAAATGGTGGTTGCTATTATAATTTGAGGTACATTTGTGGTAATCAATGTGTACCTTGTGAATTGTCATATGTCTTGATGGAGTTGATAGCATGGTAAACTATGTCGATGAACGTTGGATTAAATGGATAATATGTTCTTATCTTGAGATGAGTGATTCATGTCCGACATGAGGATTCAGACGAGTGAAATGGTGATTGAATGAATATATAAAAATACTTCAAAATGAGTGGCTTGTGTCCTAGGGGTGCATCCGGATGAGCAGATAAAAGGAGCGGGTACCACGTCGATATAGTACATGGATTTTTAGAATCCCCTGCAAGTCATGACCGAAAGGGCAAACATAAGACACTTTGGTATGTGTGTACAGTCACGTGACAGGCATGATGCAAATGATATGATAGTGATGAGTGGTCTATATGAGACCAGGTTGGTGAACAAACATGAGTAACTGATGAGACAAGACTATTTACTTGTGTGATTCAGTGTGCATATGATTTATTGCATTTTTGGTGTATTGTCTATATTAAAACCCTGCTATCTGTGAAATGATTATTGAACCTTACCTACATATTGTGGTTGATTGACGGTGTTAGATTTAATGTAGTGAATAAATTGTTGGTTGTGAATAATTATAGGAACTATGGAAAAATGAAGGTCGTAAGCGAATCAAGCTAACCTTACAGCTAAAGAACTTATATACACTAATTATTATTTGGATATTTATTGTCTGTTTTGAGTGCTGTGTTGTTTATTGAATTATGATATATACTTGTTATTATTTAATGTCGACCTATGATACCTACCAGTACACTGTATTTGTGCTGATGCTACTCTTACACTTATTTTACTGAGTGCAGACTGTGATCCGAGAAGCTTGTCGAGACCATACATCAAGCGGTGATAGTTGACATTCAATCTAAAGGTGAGTTGATTTTCACCTAAGCTACCACAGATCCTCTTTAGTTGATGTCTTTTGATTTAAAATGCATGAATAAATGAATGAACTAATTAGGAAATGCTAGTTCTCTCATCGGAAAATTAGTGTAGGTGCCAATCACGGCCACTTGGGTCGTGATAAAGATGGTATCAGACCCCTAGGTTTGTTAATCTTATTATATAAGGATGTGACTAGTAGAGTCTTGTGAAACGGTACTAAGACATCTGTACTAATCTTCGAGAGGCTACAGGACCTTAGGAAAACTCAAGTTCTTTATTCTATCGTGCTATTACTTGATTTCAATTGGTATCTAGTGATCCAAATTGGTATGTAATAATCTTCTTTCTTTCTCCCACAGATGGTGAGGACATGGTCAAGAGGAGTTTGAGAAGAAGAACCCGATCCAACTACTGTGGCTGTGGATTGCGACAGAGGAAGGGTCATAGGCTGAGGATGCAGTCGTGGATGGAGACCTGCTATAGCAAGGGGCAGGGCTCAAGCTGCGGGTCCAGCTCAAGAGAGGTCCGAATCTCCTGTACTCCCAAGGTATTAGGAGAGAGTACTAGAGGAGATAGCAGCACCAGGGCAAGGAGGTGCTGTAGTCGCTCTGACTTCCTTAGAAGTGTTAGCTCGGGTCCTGAACTTGCTAAGAGGGTTAGTGGGTAACGGAGCAACACCAGTAGCTCCAGCGGTACAATACTCGGGGATACAACATGCTGCCACTATATCTCTCTATATGGATGATATTCTAACATATGTATGTTCCCGAGGTTGGTATCTAGGCAGGTGATGATTGGAGGGGAGTATGATTTGTTTTGAAGGTTCACCAAGATGAAACCTCTTATATTCTACGACGCTGAGACTGGGGATGCGTATGAATTCATCATTATTTGCCATGAGAGGCTCCATAAGATGGAGGCTATATAGAAATATGGGGTGGATTTCATTACTTTTCATCTTATGAAAGATGCTAGCTCTTGTGGAGTGCATCCCGATAGGATCACCGCCATTGACATTGAATTAGTTCTACTCCACTTTCTTGGAGAGCATGTCCTTCGCACCTTGCAAGATTGGCGGCATGATGAGTTCACCAGCATTGAGCAGAGGACTTCCTCAGTTGGAGCATATGAGGTCTAATTTCACTCTTTGTCTGGGTACACTTTACCGTTACTGCTCACAGAGGAGGAGAGAATCAGATGATTTGTGAAGAGATTGAATGTGGAACTCTAGTTGTCAGCCTTGCAGATGGTATCATTAGGTAGGACTTTCCGGGAGGTGGTTGAGCATGTTAAGAATGTAGATAGGGTTAAACATGATGGATATGCAAAGAATGTTGAGAAGAAGGCTCGGTTGGGAGGCAATTTCAATGGCTCTTTCTCTAGGGCCGCGATTCCCCAAGGGTACTCCAGACGCCCTATTTAGTTAGCTATGCAGGTATCAGTTAGGGGCTACCAGGGGCCAATCAGTGCACTTTGGGTACTGGGAAAGGTACATAGGTGGCTCATTCAGATTTTAGGGCCCGTCCTATCTCTTTAGTCCCAACTCAGAGGCTTGTGATAGATAAGGTCTGTCATGAACGTGGTGAGTATAATCACATTCAAAGGTGGTGTCCCAGGTTTGGATAGGGTGGAAGATTGTTCCACATCAGATTCCCTAAGCCCCAATTGCAGCGGGTAGGAGAGGCAGTGCTTTCAAAAAGGGTCACCCTTATCTTGGGCGGGGTAGCCACTTAGTGGGTAGAGGTGGGGCCTATCCTGAAAGAGGGGGTGCCCAGATAGGTAGAGGTGGTGTTCAGGAAGGTAGAGGTGGTACATAGCCCGATAGGGGCGGATTTTAGGTAGTCGGCCAAGCTTATTTTTATGCATTTCTGGGCAGACTTGAGACAAAGGCTACAGATGCAGTTATAATAAGCACCATTTTTGTATGTGATTGCATGGATGCTGCTTTATTTGATCCCAATTTTACCTTCTAGTATGTCTCTGCTTATTTTGCTGTGATTTGAACCTTATTTGTGATGTGCTTGATACTCTAATTCATGTATCTACGCCCATTGGGGATTCTGTGGTTGTTGATAGAGTCTATCATGCCTATTCGGTAGGATTCATAGGGTATAAGACCTGGGTAGATTTGGTAATCTTGGATATGGTGGATTTTGATGTTATCCTTGGGATGAGTTGGTTGTCCTCTTTCATGCGATTCTAGACTGTCATTCTAAGACAGTCACCATAGTGATGCTTGGTGTGTGGATTAGAGTGAAAGGGGGATTGTAGCCTACTCCTAAGAAAATTATTTTGTTTATTCATGCTCGAAAACTAATAGAGCAGGGGTGTTTAGCGTATCTAGCATATATTTGGGATACTAGTGCAGAGGTTCCACACATAGAGTCAGTTCTAGTGATTCACAAATTTCTAGAGGTATTTTTCATGGATTTTCCTGGCATGTCACCAAACTGTGACAATGATTTCTGCATAAACTTAGAGCCAAGGACCCAACCTATTCCCATTCTTCCATATCGTATGGCACTAACTGAGTTAAGGGAGTTGAAATAGCAACTGCAATAATTTCTTAGTAAAGGGTGTTTCCCCATGGGGTGCTCCTATGTTGTTTGTTAAGAATAAGGATGGGAGTATGCAGATGTGCATTAACTACCATCAATTGAATAAGGTCACCATATGGAATACATATCCCCTTCCCCGGATAGATAACCTACTTGATTAGCTTTAGAGTGCGTCTATATTTTTTAATGATTGACTTGAGATCAGGTTATCACTAGTCAAAGATTCATGCTGAGGAAATCCCAAAAACGGCCTTGACCAAGTATGGGCACTACGAGTTTTTGGTTATGTCATTTGGACTTACTAATGCTCCAGTTGCTTTTATGATCCTGATGATGGGAGTTTAAGCCTTACTTGAATTCGTTTGTAATTGTCTTTATTGATGATATCCTGGTATATTCAAAGAGTAAGTAGGAACATGAGGATCCTCTAAGGATTGTCTTGGGATTATTGAGAGAAAAATAACTGTATGCAAGGTTTTTCAAGTGAGAGTTTTGGCAGCCATCTGTATCATTTTTGGGACATGTGGTCTCAAAGAAAGGGATTATGGTTGATCTGCAGAAGGTGGAGGCAGTCCGAAATTAGGTCAGATCCACATTATTGACAGAAGTTTGCAGTTTTGTAGGCTTGGTTAGCTACTACAGCCGTTTTGTAAATGGCTTCGTTGCTATTGCATCTTGACTGACCCACCTGACTCAGAAGGATGTAGCATTCTAATGGTCTGATAGATTTGAAGAGAGTTTTCAAAAGCTCAAGACCTTATTGACTTCAACCCTTATCTTGGCATTGCCTGTGGAATGTAAAAATTTTGTGTTTTATTATAATGTCTCACGATCTAGTTTGGGTGTTGTATTAATGCAAGATAAATAGGTCATTGTGTATGCTTCCAGGAAGTTGAAGTTGCATGAGAAGAACTGCCTTACGCTTGAGTTGGATTTGGCAGCAGTGGTATTTTCCTTAAAAATTTGGAGGCACCACCTGTATGGGGTTCTTTGTGAGGTGTTCCCTAACCATCACAACCTTCAACATGTATTTACCTAGAGGGATCCTAACTAAAGATAGATGGAGCTGCTAAAAGATTATGATGTCACTATCTTGTATCATGCAGGTAAAGCCAATGTGGCGGCTAATGTGTTAAGCAGAAAGTTGGAAAGTATGGGTAGCTTGGCTTATTTAGAAGCTATCGGCATCCGTTGGCAGAGACATTTAGAAGCTGGCTAACAAATTTATGAGACTTACAGTACCTGAGTTTGGTGGAGTATTGGTTAGTGTAGAGGCCAGATCGTCGTTTCTAGATGAGATTAAATCCAGATAGTTCGAAGATGCCAAACTGAGAAAGATTTGTGATAAGTTCTTACGAGGGAGGCCAAGGAGGCAGTGATCGACAATGAAGGTGTCTTGGGAATAAAAGGGCGTGTATGTGTTCCTCGGGTTGATGAATTGATTAAAACTATACTATTGGAGGCTCACATTCGAGGTATTCTATATATCTTGGTGCCACCAAGATTTATCGTGATATGAGACAATACTATTTGTGGGGCAAGATGAAAAGGAATATTATGGAGTACTTTAGAGTATGCCCATTCCTAAATGGAAGTGAGAGGATAGCCATGGATTTCATGGTTGGTCTTCCAAGGACCTTGGGAAAATTTGACTCAATTTGGGTCATTATTAACAGACTGTCTAAGTCTTCCAACTTTGTGCCAATCCATATGACCTACAATGCAGAAAAACTGGCCAAGCTGTATGTTCGAGAAGTGGTTCAATTGCATGGGGGGTTTCAATCATCTTAGATAGAGGTACGCTGTTTACTTCTAACATTTATAAAAGCTTGCAGGCAAAACTAGATACTAGGCTGGATTTGAGCATAATGTTCCACCCTTAAATCGACAGGCAGACGGAGAGGACGATCCAAGTGTAAGAGGATATGCTCCGTGCTTGCGTGATAGACTTTGGGGGCATTGGGATAAGTTCCTACCATTGGAAAAATTTGCATACAACAATAGCTATCACTGAAGCATTGACATGGCGCCATTTGAGGCTTTATATAGAAGGAGATGTAGATCCCATATCGGTTGGTTTGATGCCTTCAAGGTAAGGCCGTGGGGTATGGACTTGTTGAAGGAATCCTTAAAAAATGTCAAGGTGATTCAAGAGAAACTCTTGGTAGCTCAGAGTGGACAGAAGCAATACGCTGACTGAAAGGTTAGGGATATGGAGTTCATGGTGGGAGAGCAAGTCTTGCTCAAATCTTCATCCATGAAGAGAATAATGAGTTTTAGGAAATGGGGCAAGCTCAACCCGAGGTATATTGGCCCATTTGAGGTTCTTCGACATGTGGAGGAGGCAGCCTATGAATTAGCCTTGCCTCCAGGTTTGTTTGGAGTTCATTCTGTGTTTCATGTCTCTATGTTTAAGAAGTATCATAGGGATGACACCTACATAATCTGTTAGGATTTTGTGTTACTTGATGAGAATCTATCCTATGAAGTGGAATCGGTGGTTATATCAGATAGAGGTCAGCAAGTTGAGATTCAAAGAGATCGCATCTGTGAAGGTCTTATGGAAGAACCATCCCATCGAGGAGGCCACGTGGGAGACTGAATCAGACTTACATAGAAGATATCCTTATCTCTTCTTAGAGTCAAGTACTTCTTTTCCCTAGTCGTTTTGATCATTCGAGGATGAACAACAATTTAATTGGTATATGATGTAACGACCCGTCCGTCGTTATAGGATAATTAAGGCCTTATCACTTTGTAGAACTCCCATGGCGAAGTTGAGCTAATAAAATCTCAAAATGGGATGGTAATAAGAATTGAATAAATATGAGTTGGGTTGCATTTCTTGTATTATATTTTCGTTAAGGGGTGATCTAGTGAATTAACCTCTATAGGAAATTCTGAGACTATGAATGAATTCATAGCACTGTTTTATGGTTAGGTGCACTATCAAAAGTTGTTGGGAAGTCTAGATTAATGACACAGTTTTTGGGATGGGAAAACTGTGCAAAATTTCAAGCTACTATTTAAGAAGTGAACTATTGCAGCGGTAGAATTTCTACCGCAGGGGGACCGTTAAGGTGGTTGGATGTCCACCACAGCGGTCAGAGTGATTTCTAATCGGGGTCGCCATAGCGGGGAATGGGTCACTATAGTGGGTCATCTATAATAGAAAATCGACCACTATAGCGGATAGCGGGAGGCAAAAATTTTGTTTAAGTCAGAATTTCAGGACTTTCACCCCTTATTTTAAGGCACAAAAAACTGAAAGGCTTAGGCCAATTTTATAGAGGTGGGAAAGGTTGTTCTTTCCAAGGTAAGATATCTAGTTAATTCTTTTCCTTATTTGATTCCCTAATACCCTAGAATCAAAGAGTGGTCTTTAATGGTGAATTTTTAGCTAAGAACCTTAGGATGGTGAAAACTACGGCTAATGAAAGGAGAATGATTGGGTGTTGATTTCTAGGCCTAAAAGTAAGTAATTAACACTTCTTAGGGAAATTTTGATTGTAGAGCTTTGTTTATATGATAGTTTGAGACCTAGAACTTGGTGAAGTTGGAACCTTTAATATTAAAAACTGCTTTAAGGGGTTTAGAGGAGTAAAAACTCAATGAACTAGATTAGAATGACCATTGTTGGACTAGATTATGATAATTTAACCTTTGAATATTGAATTAGATAGTAATTACCAAGTAGAATTGGGTGAGTTTGAATTCCCAAGCCCTTGGCTGAAGAAGTGGATGATTGAATGTTATTTTATTATTTATTTCAGACTTCAAATGATCCGAGGCATTGAGAAATGTAATATTCTTGCAGAGTAGCTGATACTTTAGTCTTCGATTGAGGTAAGTTATTATTTGTAAGGATTTAGACTTTATGTAATGACTTGTGTGTGTTATGATTCGAAGAACATGATTTATTGATTTTTGGGCACTGATTGTGCTAGAAATTGTGCTGATTTAGTTATGCTTGTGAATGTACTCTGAAATTTATAAATGGTAGTTGCTATTTTGATTTGAGGTACATCTGTGGTAATCAAAGTGTACCTTATGAATTGTCACATGTGTTGATGGAATTGATAGCATTTTGATCTGTGATGATGAACGTTGGATAAAGTGGATAATATGTTCTTATCTTGAGATGAGTGGCTTATGTCCGAGGTGAGCATCCAGACGAGCGATATGGTGATTGATTAAGTATATAAAAATACTTAGAGATTAGTGGCTCATGTCTTAGGGGAACATTTTGGTGAGCAGATGAGCGAGAGCAGGTACCATGCTAATACAATATATGAATTTCTAGAGTTCCGTGCAGATCATGACCGGAATAGAAAATATAAGACGTGTGTACAATCGTGTGACATACATAATACAAATGATATGATAGTGATGAGTGGTCTATATGAGACCAGGTTGGTACAGAGATGAGAAACTGATTAGACATGACTATTTACTTATATGATTAAGTGTGCATATGAATTATTGCATTACTGGTGTGTTGTTTATATTGAAACCCTGCTATGTCTTATGAAATGATTGTTGAAGCTTATCTACATGTTGTGGTTGATTGACAGTGTTAGCTTTAATGTAGTAAATAAATTGTTGGTTGTGAATAGTTAAAGGAGTTGTGGAAATATGAAGGTTGTCAGCGAAGTCAAGCTACTGCCTAGGGTAGTACTGTTGCAGTGGTCAAGCTACCACTGCTGCGAGGCCTAAACAGTATGCAGAACAGCCTTACAAGTAAAGAACTGTTACACATTAAATAGTGATTTGGATATTTGTTGTCTATTTTGAATGTTGTGTTGTTATTGAGTTATGATATATACTTGTTATTATTTAAGGTCGGCCTATGATACCTACCAGTACATTGTATTTGTACTGATACTACTCTTGTACTTATTTTACTGAGCAAAGACTGTGATTCAAAAAGCTCGTTGAAACCACATCTCTAGCAGGACAGTTGACATTTGATTTGAGGGTGAGGTGATTTTCACCTACGCTGCCGCAAATTCACTTTAGCTGATGTCTCATTGTTTCCAGACATTACCATATTGTTTTATCTTATGGTCTAATACTCTTAGACATTATTTAAGATAGAGTCTTATGTACAATGACTTTCAGTTCTTGGGGATTGTAATAGTTAGAATTCCTCTATTTCTCTTATAATTAGATCTTTTGATTTATAATGAGTGAATAAATGAATAGGCAAATGAAAAAAAGATGGTTCACCCACATGAGGGTTAGTGTGGGTACCAATCATGGCCACTTGAATTATGAGACGAACATTAATGATATTATTTTCTTAATAATATCAATGACAATTTTTTAAAAAAGTACCGAATTTTTAAAAATTTTAAAAGTAAATTGATAGGGGGTAAATGTGAAATTATATTATGTTAATCCATGTATAAATAATACCCATATAACTTATTCTACCATCTATACTGCAGAAAATTTTACATAGATTTCTTTAGTATTAATTATGTAAAATTACTAAACCACAATCAAATACCATATAAAATTAATACATTAATAAATTTTATATAACATTTAGAATCTACCAACTAAACATTGTACAAAATTAATACATGAATAACTTTTATCCTATTTAAAAACTAAATATTGTATAGAATTAATACATGAATAACCAAGTTATTAATACATTAACTTGGGTCTTATCCAGTAATTGAACGACACTGGAAATCCTGACTTAAATAAGGATTCAAAGTTGACTACTTCCTCTATCCCAAATGATTGAATTTATTTGATGAATTATTCTTTATAAATAAAGCACTAAGAACCTAAAAATGGGATGAATATAAAGAAAGCTTCTTTGTATAGGTTGATAGGTTGTTTTGATTCTTCTAAGCTATTTTCTTATTATTGTTTTCCTTCTTTTGTTTAATATTTATAGCTTTTTAATATTTAAATATTAATAATAGATTAGTTGAAATTCAACAAGATTTTTCATATTTATATTTTTAAATATTTAATAGTAAAATATTAGAAGATTGGTTTATAAATTTTTAGACAATTTTATGATCTTTCTTATATGTTGTTTTAAGAAAACTAAAAAAAAAGTATTGCGTTATTAATTTATTAAAAGTTGATGATTAATGAATATTTAAATATTTTGATATTGAGATATAATAGTATTTGGTTATTATAAAAACCAGTAAATTTATAATGCTTTTTATTTCTGCGCGAAACGCGTGCAAGTTACCTAGTATAGATCTAATATATATCCAGTCCCTGAAGTGAATATGAAAATACTTAGTAAAATTTTAAAATTTATTTTTAAAGTAGTAAATCTTGAAATTTACTCCCGAAATAGTAAATTTGAAATATACTTCTGAAGTAGTAAATCTAAAATTTATTCTCAAAGTAGTAAATCTGAAATTAATCCCGAAGTAGTAAATACTCTGAAACTGACATCTAAAGTAGTAAATCTGAAATTTATTCCCAAAGTAAATACTCTAAAATTTAACTCCTGAAATAGTAAATCTAAAATTTACTTTAAAGTAGTAAATACTCTAAAATTTACTCCTGAAATAGTAAGAGTTTGACATCTGCTCCTAAATTGTAAAACTCTGAAATTTTTTCTTGAAACAGAAATAATTTAAAAAATATTTAAGAAATATTCTGATGAAACATTTTCTTATTCTTGACCAAAATAATGAGTTACTAATAAATATTGTATTTCAAGCATACTCAAATTATTTGATTTCATTTTTCAAAGTGAGTGAAAGAAATACCACAAGTTACCTTCTGAAAGAATAAATAACAAAGAATATAAATGTTATTTTATAGTATGAAGGTCATTGTAATACATATATATCGTACGGAGAAACATCTTTTGAATAAATTTATTAAGTATCATATTCTAAGACAAATATAACAAATCTTATTAAATGTTTCTATTATATATAATTGATTTCTCAAAGAAAAGAACAATTTATGTATCTGTTCCTGGAGGATGTAATTACTAGTGGCTTGCCACTTTATACAAAATATTCAGATGTTAATTAACCTCCTGAATGAGATATTTTTAAATACTGAAGTTTAGAACTTAATGTCTACTTTTTCT
This sequence comes from Datura wrightii, assembly GCA_035772735.1. Taxonomy (NCBI): domain Eukaryota; kingdom Viridiplantae; phylum Streptophyta; class Magnoliopsida; order Solanales; family Solanaceae; genus Datura; species Datura wrightii. Next base: position 49,430,441 of record JASDFA010000019.1, read on the forward strand.
TATTTATAAATATATAATTGTTTTTAAATATTTATTTATTTTATGATACCAATAGTGTCTATTTGCTTTCATTATATAAGAAGTATCTAAGCAATATTTGATAATATAAAATTAATGATCAAGGTCTCAAGAAGAGTCTAATTGTCCATCTACAAGAATCAAGACACCAATATTGTCCAAACAATATTTATTATGAGAAGTAAGTAAAAACTTCCGAAGAGTTTATTTTATTATTTTGTTATTCATTCTATATTGTAATATACAAAGTTGTTATCACCAAAACACAGGTTGTAGTAAATCTGAAGTTTACTAATAGAAATGCTTAAAACTACTAAGGATATCTCCAAATCACATGTAAGATATATATAGAGAGAGAGACACACACACACATACATACATACATACACATACCTGAAGTTTACTAAAAGAAAAAACACGTATCATGATAAACCTAAAGTTTACTAGTATAGATAATATTATCTGTTGACATGACTATTTTGGTCATCCTGATAAAATGTGCTAATTGAATATTTAAAATATATTGAAGAACTAGAAGATTCTTCAAGAGATATTTTATTGTTTGATCTCATGATTAGTTCATTATACCATCTAATGTAGGGACTGAATTTCTTAAATTATGAAAAATATAAAAGGAGAATGTGGACCTATTCACCTGCCATGTAATGTCTTAAATAGATGCATTTATAAAATAGTCACATGTGTATTTATTGTCAACCTATAGTTTAAAATTTGTAAAGTTTCTTGCTCAATATAAATTGAGTTAAGAGCATAATTTCCAAACGTGTAATCAGGATAATTCATCTTGATAATACTTATTTATATCCAAGATATGACATTGAATATGTTGCACCCTGTATCTAAATTGTCTAATCCAACAAATGTATATACATGTTCTGGGTTAAAAGGTTTTGGTTTGTACACCATGAAGAGTTGGGGTTGAAAGCGTAAATGAATTGACAAGTGAACAGAAGAAGTGAGCGGAGGCCAGGCTAAAAAGACCTGCAGCCACACAAGTCGCTACGCGCCATCATCATGGTAAGACATCGATGCAACCTCTATACATAAGTGTGTGTTGCAGCTCATATTCATTTAAGACATATCCTAACTTAGGCGGCTTGCTCATCTCTCTTTTGGGCTTAGTTTTTTTTTTTAATCAATGTGGAGAGAAATTGAAGGAGAAAACACCATCCAAACATCAATTCAACTTGAAATTAGGTTGCTAAGGTCGTGGAGAACATTGTAGCTAGATTGTTTAGTTGGATTTGGCTCAGATTGGAACATGGTGGAGAGGTGAGAAATCTAGAAACTTGGTTTCTTCCATGGCTAAGCTCTTCCAAGGCTAAGGTTAAGGTTTATTCCTTCTAATTCATGAATAATTTGTAGTTTTCATGCTAAATCAAAAAGTCATTGTATTAAATTGTTCTTGTTCTTGTTTAGGTTGGACTTGGAGGTCTGATGTGAAGAATATATACATGTATATGTGGGCTGGAAGTTGAAGAAGATAGAAAGCTAGAGCTTAGGTTTTAGTTGGTAGAACTGAATTCGCGAATAAGGTATGTAAGACGTATCATGATCCGAGTCTACACCATGGACGTGACACAGTGCCTAGATCCATAAGTGACCCCAAGCTAACCCATATCATAAGATATTTTTAACATGATATAAACTTTTAAAGAAAATTGAGCGGAAGCTAACTAAAATGTAAAACATTCATTTATGGATAACAAGATAATCTAATAAATGAACACTGAGTCATGAAGTTGAACATACTAACTCTATGCCTGAAAGACTCTACTAACTGATGAGCTACTGGTACAAGTTCCTAGATAACTCCAAAATTCAAAAACTAAAACAAAACAAAGCACTAAATAAAGGAAAACAACTCCAATTCTCAGAAGATGAGGACTTACCATTGCTAGCTGATCAAGTCTGGAACATGTCTAACTGCGGGGCTGAGTCTGATACCTTGATCTATATCATAAAATGATATAGCACAAAAAGTATGCGGTTGGTACTTTGAATATACTGAGTATATATGATATGCATTTGAAGATTAAAAGATGCTAGTACTTTGAGAAAGTCTGCACTAAGTACATAATTGAATGGATAACCTGAGGTATAGCATAATGACCCTATCTGATATGCATAAATACTGACATGACATGCTAGCCTGAAAATAGTTAATGAAAATATGAGTACAACTAATTTTTAGGGTCAGGTGCATGCACTGATAATTGAAGTTGTAACTGTAACTGAAACTGAAACTGTATTGTGGGAGAGCTTATTAACCAACAAACTCTAATGTGAGCCTCATGGAGCCCGATCTGCAATGATGGTTGGAAAAGTATTCATACCTTGCCAAGGGTAAGAAACATGACTAGTGTGATATCACTTATAAGTTTAGGGAGACACTCTCAACTAATGAGGACCCCTACATGAGCCTATTGAGGTAAGGGAAACATGCTCAACTAGTTATGATCCCATATTCCTAGTCCACACAGAGACTAAATAAGCTAAAAAGATAGGGAAAGAGCTGCAATTCAAATACCGATTACTGATGGAGTAACTGGCTCCCTACTGAGTTATATAGTTGAACTGATTTCAGGAAACATGCATGCATACTAAAACATGAGAGCAACTAAGGGGTATGAAATTAAGTAGAATACTAAGGAGGAACTATTTCATCAAACTGGAACTGAACTGGTGAGGATGGAGTTATAAGTCCCAAAACAACTTTCTGATATCAGAATAACTGACATGACAACTGATTTGACTAAGAGTAATAATTAACTGAATGCATCTTTCTAAGTAGTGCCTTCCACTGGCTAACTTCTCCATAAAACTTTCACTGAAACCACTCTCTTTCTTCCCCAACTTACAAACCTGATGGTCCAAGATTTCAATAGGAACCTCCTCATAAAAGAGACTATCATTCACACCAACTTCCCTAAATTCCATGATACAATTCAAGCTTATCACTACAATCATCTTATGGCTCTTCTATAGCTTATACTATCCAAGAACTTCTTTGTCTCCCTGGTATGACTAACAATTATACTTCATGAACTCCTCCATACCAAGTCTCTAAGGCATAATTAGGAAGTCATCCTGAACATAGACGTTGCCACCATAATTTCTGTATGGGTGTGAGAACATAGGTCTTATAGTAAGGATATTGTAAGCACGAATCATTTAAGAATTCTAAACTGAGCACATACATGATAGAGCATGACCTTATGAACTGTTAAGGTAGATCTTAAGGACTAAATTCATAGAGCTGAGCATACTGTGAGGCATGATTTTACATACATAATGAGTTTCAAGACATGAAGGTGAGATTTATGAAATCATAGAGTAAGGTTGGGATCATTGTTTGAAGCGGTTACTTCTCATTCTTGGAATCTGAATATGGGCATGAGTAGAGTTTCATGTTGACTGAAGCATAAAGAAATATCTAAAAAATAATGGATCGACATCCCTTATTTGCTGCTCCTAGAACTTCCACACTTGGAAACTCAAGACTTAACTTGGTTCTTTACCTTATCATCTCCTCCTTAGCTTAAAAGTTATCATTCTAAAGCTCTGGACCTCTCCTTTTTCTCTAAAATCAATAACTCTTGACTTCTCATTTTTGTCTAAGGCTACCTCTGATGGCTTCATACTTCTTTTTTCGTACCCCTCCATACATCCAATCCTCTAATCATTCAACACAATACACTGAATAAATATTATACTGTAGCTCATAGCCTAGCATAATATAAGAAATGACATGAAAATCTCATAATATACCTATGACTATTTCTAGCGAGTTCTCCTGCTCCTGGAGTGATGAAAAGGCATAGAAGCAGTTCTGAAGCTGTCTACCACCTACACTAGATGATATGCCCTACTAAGATGGGTGAGCTTCCAAAGAGGTGGCTGGGGCACAGCCTCTATCGTCACCCCGTTTAGCTGTTGGGAAATTTCTGAGTTTATGGACAGGCTTACGACACCCAAAACAAGCATCTGAACCAACTATGAACTCTCCAAGTGGTTTCTTCCACAGTTATTGCAAGCTGGAAATATAAGCTCCCTAGACATACTCCCCTGGATTTAGAGCCTGATGTTCTACCTCTCTGGTCATCTCTAGACCTAGATGGAACACTGGTTGACGGTGGTGCTAGGAATGATGACCTCTGATGAGACTATGAATGATGTCCTCCCCCCGTCCTTTGCTGGGAATACTCTGAGTCTCCTATCCTATCTCTCTTGATCTCTCTTTCCCTTTTTTTAAACCTTTTCCTCCCTGATTTTTTGGTCATGGATCATAGGTGGAGGGATATCCATTTCACTGATAAGCATAGCGGTCCTGCACTCCTTGACCACAAGATTTGAGACTCCTAACACAAACATACTCATATGAGCCCTCAGCTTGGCAACCATCTCAAAAGCATACTTGAACAATTAAGTAAACTTCAAAGCATACTCTTGAACAGTCATGTTATTTTGCTTCAAGTTGATGAACTTTGCTGTCTTTGCTTCCCTCAACTCTCAGGGAAAGAACCTGTCCAAGAAGGCTGTCACAAACTCATCCAATCGACTAGAGCCACGCCTGCCTTACGGCCCTTCTTCCACTGCTTGTACCATATATGAGCTATCCCCTTCAGTTGATAGGAGGCCAAATATGCACTCTTCTTCCCAAAAATTCCCATAATCTGGGTGATCTTCTATCATTAATGAACTCTTGTGGATCCTCGTGCACCTTTAAACCATAAAACTCTGGCGGGTTCATCCTAATGAACTTTCACCCCCTTGTTGCTATGGCATTCCTTTTAGGATTCATAGGTGCAACCACTCAATGGTTGACCTATGCCATCACAGACTATGCCAATACTTGGAATGCAACCCGAAACTCTATATGGTTAACTTGTTCATTCATCCAATCGATGATCCCCATTTCTGTTTCTCTTATCGTTTGCTCGTCTGGGAGGCATTGTCTCCGAACATGTAGAGCACGAGTTAGAAGGGACACATTAGAATTTACACTCTATTGCATAATAAGAAAGGAAATTCTCTAAAATGTCTAACAATATCTTCCTGATAAGTGTGGCGCACTTCACACCCATGAAAAAGACTCTACTTAACGCGACTTTCAGACACCCTAGGACTCACCTAAACCTAATGCTCTGATACCAAGTTTCTCATGGCCTGAGTTTACACATTGGATGTGACATGGTGCCTAGAACCATAAGTGACCCCAAGTTAACCCATGGCATAGCATATTTCGAACATGATCTAAACTTAAAAAGAAAACTGAGCGGAAGTAAATCGAAATGTAAACCATTCACTTATGGATAACAAGATAATCTGATAAATGAACACTGAGTCACGAAGCTGAACATAATAACTCTATGTCTGAAAGCCTCTACTAACTGATGAGCTATTGGGACAAGTCCCCAGCTAACTCCAAAATCTAAAAACTAAAACAAGACAAAGTATTGAATAAAATAAAACAACTCCAGTACTCAGAAGATGAGGACTCAACACTACTAGTTGATCAAATCCGGAATGTGTCTAATCGCGGGGCTGAGTCTGAATACCTGGATCTATATTGTGAAATGATATAGCACAAGAGTACGTGATCAGTATTTTGAATGTATTGAGTATATGGGATATGCATATGAAGTTTAAAACATGCTAGTAATATGAAAAAGTCTGCACTAAGTACATAACTGAATGCATAAGATGAGGTATAACATAATGACCCTATCTTAGATGCATAAATACTGACATGACATGCTAGTCTGTAAATAGTTAATGAATATACGAGTAAAACTGATTTTAAAGATCAGGTGAATGCACTAAAAACTAAAGTTGTAAGTGTAACTGAAACTGAAACAGTACTGTGGGAGAACCTATTAATCGACAAACTCCAATGTGAGCCTCATATAGCGCAACCTATAACCCTGGTTAGGAGGGTGTTCATAACTTTCCAAGGGTAAGAACCATGGCTAGCACGATATCACTCATAAGTTCAGGGAGACGCTCTTGACTAACGAGGACCCCTACATGAGCCAATTGAGGCAAGGGAAACACTCTCAACTAGCGAGGATCCCATACTCATCGGGCAAAGGGAGAGAGTCTCTAGTAATGAGGATCCCCTATCCTGTGGTGGAAGGTAGTTCTGATACCTAGGTGCGCTAGAACTCTGGCCTACTCGGTGTTAAGTACTACTCCCAACTAAATATAAATATTGATAATCTAAAATTGATAGTCTAAGACTAGTTAGAACTACTTTATCTAAAAGTGTCCTAAGAGTCTAAAGAATCATAAACATATTGATCACACTGAAATCATGCGAAAATCATAGGTTTAAATCACACTATAAATCCTGCCTACTGAGATCATGTCAGAATCATATATTCAAAATGGATCATATTTTTTCGATAACAATTCTAGATCACGGGTTAACTCTTAAGAATCATGCTAGTATCAAATCATGGAAATACATCATGCAATTGAGAGTGAAATCAGGATCATTATATGCTATACATCATGAAAACCTTGAAAAATATGGAAAACGCGAGGGAAATCATATATTGAATCCTAAGGCATAGTTTCTAAAGAAATAAATGTGCTAGGGTTTCAAAAAATAATTGGAACACAAGGGTGAAAGGAAATCATTTTTGAAGTCCCACACACCTGTCTTGAAGAATTCCCTACTAGCACTTGAAGTTTGAAGCTCGTGGAGGGTGATCTTGGGCAGAATTTCATGCACAAGTGATACTCAAATGCTTCATTTTGACTTGTTTGTATATCATTATTGTGTACATTCTCATGTGATTTGTAGTTAAATGTGAATTTATACTAACCAAAATGATTAGTGTTGTTTTGCAGGTAAAATGGAATTTTGGAAAGCTAAGATACATGTTGGTAAAATCGAGAATGGACTTGGAAACAAGAAGTGAAAAAGGACATGGAAGATCAGCAAAAACAAGGGCTCCGCGATGGAGCCATGTCACGTTGCCATCGCGAAGGCACTCTGCCACAGAGGAAATAAATTTGGCAATTTCCAGTGAAGGTACGCGATAGCACCGTGTCACGTTGGCCGGGCTCCACGATGCAAGTCGTGGCACGTTGAGGTTAAATTGCCTGAGGGGCCGAATTCCAGTGAAGGTCCGCGATACCTCTGTGGCACGAAGGAAGTGCTCTGTGATACACTCCGTGCCACGTTGCTTGTTATTCCTGGAAAAATTCTCAATAGTATAAATAGCACACTTATGTTTTATTTTAAATATTCTGACTTGGTTGAGCAAGAACGTGGGTTACAGGCAGCTGAGGGGACGAAAATTCTAGGGTTCTTCTCTATCTCTTTCTCTTTTATCTCAATTGTTTGTATGAATTACACTTATTTGATGATGTTTAATACACAAATGAGTGGCTAAATTCACTTCTTGCTGAGGTTAAGAACAATTGTAGTGGAATGTAATTGTTAGTCATTTCAATTTTCATCTTTTCTTCAATGGTTGTTCTATCAATTCTTGTTCTTACTGCACTAATGTTTGGCCAATGTTAATGTATATTTAAACAATCCAAGTTTGATTTTGAAAGGGAAAGAAATTGGAAAGATGTGAATTGGTAGGATATGATAACTTCTTAGTTTGGAAAATTGAGAATTGATTTACATTCAGAATAGAAATATATCTGAAAGTCTTATTAGTCAATTAAGGAATCGGGAATGTATGGCATGAACATGAAATTCTTTTATCACAGAAATGTAGATTAAGACTCATGATTCTTAAGTTGGATAGGAGTCAAAATTTCCAATCCATAGGCAATAATTCTTGACTAGCAACCGAAGGAAAGATTAACTGAATTGTCTTGATAAATTAATTCCCTGCATGTTCGTTTTAACCTCAGCTTGCTCATTACTACTGTTCAGACTCAGTTTATAATTTTTCCTTAGATTCTTATAAATTAGTAACTCAAATTCTCAAAATATTATTTATTTGGTTGTCTGCATTCTTAAAGATATAGTTCATTAACACTTAAGTTAATTATCACCGTATCTCAGTCCCTGTGGGGTCAATACTTGGCTTTACTTAAGCCACTTTACTACTTGTTCGACCACGTGCACTTGCGTGTAGTCACCACAGAAATCCGAACAAGTTTTTGGCGCCATTTTCGGGGACTGGCAATTGGTAAAATTATTTTCTTAGTGTTAGTTTACAAATTCTATTTAAGTGCTGACAACTTGATCTTAGCCTTTCTCTCGCAGATATTGAATTCTTCTGAACACTGGCAAGAGACAAGGAGTTGGTGGATTCATTCATAGAGCTGGAAAGACAATTTCATCGTCAAAGAAGGGAAGCTCTAGAGAAAAAGCTACAGTTGCTCAGACAGGCAATTCTGGAGCAACAACAGAATCCACCACTTGTGAGGGCAGTGTTAGTGCCCGAGGAAATGGCAGTTAGGCCGGTTCGCGAAGTGGCAATCCCGCATGCTAACAATGTTACATCAAGTATTCGCAGACCAGAGCCAGGAGGGAGGTTTGAGCTTAAACAGAACATGGTGCAATTGTTGCACACCAACGGGCAATTCACAGGTCTCCCTCATGAAGATCCACAACAACATCTCCAAAACTTTTTGGAGATAAGTGACAATTACATTCCCACTGGAGTATCATCTGACTACGTGAGGCTTACATTATTCCCATTTTCATTATTGGGTGAAGCAAAGAGGTGGTTGAAAGCTGAACCACCTAACTCTATCACCACTTGGGATGATCTTGCAAGAAAGTTTTTGATAAGATTCTTTCCATCCGGGAAAACAGCAAGACTTAGAAGTCAGATTCTAAGTTTTAAACAAAGAGAGGGGGAGAATCTGTATCAAGCTTGGGAAAGGTTCAAATCATTGCTAAGGGATTGTCCTCACCATTGATGTGCTGGTGCATGCTTTCATAGAGGGTTTGGAACCCCACACAAAAATTTTGCTAGACTCAGCAGCTGGGGGACAAGCACTAGAAAAGAATTATGAGGAGCCGTATACTTTGTTAAATCGTATTTCACAGGGAAATCCAGAGTGGAATGCGGACTCTTCAAGAGGAGGAACAAGGAAAGCTGCAGGAGTCTTTGAGGTGGATGGTTTTACAACTATCGTTGCACAGATAGCTGCATTCCAAAATCAACTCAACACCCACTTCAGCAGTATGAGCTTGAATCAACCACAAGCCCCAGTAAATGTAGTGCAACAGGTTTGGTGTGAAGTATGCGGTAGTAATGAACACTCAGCTGAGTTTTGTGGTGCAAATCCAGATTCAGTGAACTTTATTGGGAACATCCAGAGAAATAATCACCAGCAGCAGTATGGCAATAATTACAACTCAAATTGGAGGAATCATCCGAATTTCTCTTGCGGTAGTAACAACCATCAAGGGCAGAGTTCGAATCAGGGTATGCAGAGAAATCAAGGGGGGCAGCAGAATTATCAGTCTCAGTACAGAGGAAATAATGCACCTTCTCCACCAACCAACAGCATTGAGGAAATGTTCAAAACAATGATAGCTAACCAAGCTCAATTGCAGGCTGATTATGTGAAATTAGCGGCAGACTTAAAAAACAACCAGTTAGCTACAAAGGAGTTGGAGTACCAGTTTGGACAACTAGCTAGAGCTCAAAACACCAGGCCCAGAGGAGGACTACCGAGTGACTCTGACCCGAATCCCAAGCAGGTCAATGCAGTGACCACAAGGAGTGGTTTACAACTCAAGGAGGTGGAACCAGAAAGATCACCTCAGCAATCAGGAGCAGTGGAAAAAGATAGGGAACATGATGATGAGAGGGGGAAGGAGAAAGCAGCGGAAGAAGAAAGACCACCACCCCCGTTCCCTCAAAGATTAAAGAATCACAAGGAGAAAGCTTGTTTTAAAAAGTTCATGGAGGTGCTTAAACAGGTACACATTAATTTACCTTTGGTTGATGTTTTGCAGGGAGTGCCTAAATATGCAAAGTATATCAAGGACATCATAGCTAAGAAAAGCAGATTGACGGAGTATGCTATGGTGGCGCTTACTGAGGAGTGCACTTCCTGGATTCAAAACAGGTTGCCAACAAAGCTCAAGGACCCTGGGAGCTTTACAATTCAGATCACAATCGGGCAAAATATCCGAGCTCGCGAACTATGTAATTTGGGAGCAAGCATAAACTTGATGCCAACCTCAGTGTTCAAGAAGTTGGGGCTAGGCAGTCCTAGACCAACTACAGTGATCTTGCAATTTGCGGATCGTTCTTTGGCCAGACCAGATGGCATTGTGAAGGACGTGTTGGTGCAAGTGGGCTCCCTCATCTTCCCTGTAGATTTTATTGTCTTAGATTTTGAGCCGGATGCGGAAGTCCCATTTATTTTGGGACGTCCTTTCTTGGCAACCGGGAGAGCATTGATTGATGTAGCTGCAAGCCAGCTAACCATACGAGCGCATGACAAAGTGGAGGTATTTGATGTGTATAAGGCCATGAAGCTTCCGGCCATCTATGAGGAGCTTTCATCAATCAATATGCTAAACCAAGAAGAAATTCTTCAGATTGTTGATTCTCAAGATCCATTGGAGAGAGCATTGATGAGCTCCGATCATTTTGGAGATAGAGATACTTACGACATGGTGCAAATGTTGAATGAATCAAAATGGTATCTCAGGAAGCAAGACTTTCAGCCGTTGATGAGGTCCCTGGAACCATTGCCAAAACCATCTATTGAGGAAGCACCAAAACTGGAGTTGAAGACATTGCCTCCACATCTAAAATACGTCTTTTTGGGGGGAAGATGACATCTTGCCAGTCATCATCTCCACAAAATTGACGGAGGCACAGGTAAAGGATGCATTGGTGGTTCTCAAGAAGAGGAAGAAAGTAATGGGCTGGCAGATGTCAGACATTCGGGGTATCAATTCAGCTTTTTACACACACAAAATTTTCATGGAGGAAGGAGCAAAGCCAACTGTACAACATCAGCAGAGGTTGAATCCGATGATGAAGGATGTGGTTAGGAAGGAAGTGATTAAATGGCTTGATGCAGGTGTGGTCTATCCTATTTCAGACAGCGAATGGGTTAGTCCCGTTCAGTGTGTTCCAAAGAAAGGAGGGATGACCGTGGTCACCAATGAGAAAAATGAGTTGATCCCTACACGCACAGTCACAGGCTGGCGGATTTGCATGGACTACAGAAAGCTCAATGAGGCCACAAGGAAAGATCACTATCCTATCCCGTTTATTGATCAAATATTGGACAGATTGGCTGGTCAAGAATATTATTGTTTCCTTGATGGCTATTCTGGCTATAACCAGATAGTCATAGCACCGGAGGACCAGGAGAAGACTACGTTCACATGTCCTTATGGGACATATGCTTTCAGGCGGATGCCATTTGGTTTATGCAATGAACTTACCACATTCTAGAGATGCATGATAGCGATATTCCACGATATGGTGGAAGATTTCATTGAGGTATTTATGGATGATTTTTCTATTTTTGGTAATTCGTTTGCTACTTGTTTGAAGAATCTTGATAGGGTGCTAGCTCGTTGTGAAGAATCCAACCTTGTAATCAACTGGGAGAAATGTCATTTCTTAGTCAAGGAGGATATCGTCCTTGGCCATAAAGTGTCTTGCAAGGGGTTGGAAGTCGATCGTGCAAAGATCGAGGTTATTGAAAAGCTACCACCACCTGTGTCAGTGAAGGGTGTTCGCAGTTTTCTCGGACATGCAGGGTTCTATAGACGGTTCATCAAGAACTTCTCTAAAATTTCTAGACCAATATGCAGGTTACTAGAAAAAGAGGTGATGTTCGAGTTTGATGAGGATTCTGTCAAAGCATTCGAGGAATTGAAATAGAAGTTGATAGAAGAACCTATCCTCATTTCCCCAGATTGGGAGAACCCATTTGAATTAATGTGTGATGCAAGAGATGTGGCGGTAGGAGTTGTATTTGGGCAGTGGAGAAATAGAATTTTTCATTCTATTCATTATGCAAGCAAAACACTGGACGCAGACCAAGTCAATTATACAGTCACAGAAAAGGAGATGCTAGCATTGGTGTTCGCGTTTGATAAATTCAGGTCCTATTTGGTGGGTTATAGAGTAGTGGTGTATACTGATCATGCAGTGATTCGGTATCTGTTAAACAAGAAGGATGCAAAGCCCAGGTTGATTAGATGGATCTTGTTGTTACAAGAGTTTGACCTAGAGATTCGGGATAGAAAAGGGAGCGAGAATCAAGTGGCAGATCACCTATCACGATTGGAAAGCCGGTCACATGTGAAGGAAGGAGACAGCATCAAAGAAGAGTTCCCAGATGATCAGCAATTGGCAATAAGGGAAGCTGAAATCCCTTGGTATGCAGACATTGTAAGTTTGCTAGTGAGTGGAGTCTATCCACCAAAGGCTATGGCTCAGCAGAGAAAGAATTTGAGACATGATTGCAGGTATTATATTTGGGATGAGCCGTACTTGTTTAAGCAGGGACCGGATCAGGTGATAAGAAGATGCATTCTGGAGAGCCAGATTGCAGAAGTGTTGAGGAGTTGTCACTCTTCATTGTATGGAGGGCACCACGGAGGTGAGCGGACAACGCACAAGGTGCTACAGTCAGGTTTATTTTGGCATAAACTGTTTAGAGACTCTATGGCATACGTAAAAATGTGTGATAGATGTCAAAGTACAGGCACAATTGGTAGAAGGCAAGAAATGTCGCTGCAGCAGATATTAGAAGTGGAGATCTTTGATGTATGAGGTATAGATTTCATGGGCCCGTTCCCACCGTCATTTGGTAATTGTTACATCTTGGTGGCCGTTGATTATGTATCAAAGTAGGTTGAAGCAACATCTTGCCCCAGGAATGACAACAAGGTGGTAACAAAATTTGTGAAAAAGCACATTTTCACCAGGTTCGGGACACCCCGAGCCATTATCAGTGATCGAGGGGCTCATTTTGTAAATGCAAGTTTCAAGAATTTGCTAGCTAAGTATGGGGTGCGCCATAAGGTAGCAACAACATATCATCCCCAAACTAGTGGGCAAGTGGAGGTGTTGAACAGAGAAGTAAAGCAGATTCTACAGAAGACAGTGAATGCACAACGTAGTGTTGGTCAAGCAAACTCGACGATGCGTTGTGGGCTTATAGAACTGCGTACAAGACACCAGTTGGGACTTCTCCTTACAAATTGGTCTATGGAAAGGCGTGTCATCTTCCTGTGGAGCTAGAACATCGAACTTTCTGGGCCGTGAGGAAATTGAACATGGATTTAGAGCTAGCTGGTAAGAAGAGGCTGATGCAACTCAACGAACTTAATGAGTTTCGTTGGCATGCTTATGAAAGTGCCAAGTGCTACAAAGAGAAAACAAAGAGGTGGCACGATAGCATATGGTGCATCGGATCTTTGAGTCGGGCAGAAAGTATTGCTATTCAATTCAAGATTGAGGTTGTTTCCAGGAAAATTGCGGTCCAAATGGTCAGGGCTGTTAAGGTGGTAAGAATGACCCCGCACGGGGCAGTGGAGTCGTGGCAAGAAGACAGAAGTGCCACGTTCTTGGTAAATGGGCAGCGGTGTAAGCATTATTGGGGTGAGAACGTTAATCGAGAGAAGACGTCCATCACTCTAGCGGATGATTGAACATGAATGACGTCGAGCCGTGACGGTAAACCAGGCGTTGCACGGGAGGCAACCCGTGAAGTTGTTGTAATAGATGAGTAGAAATATTTGAAAAAAATAAAAACAAAAAAAAAAGAGAAAAAGAAAAAAGAAAAAAAAATAATGGAAAAAAAATATTGTTGCGTTGAAACCTATGAATTCTAACCAATTTATTGTGGTGAAATGATTTTCAGGTGGAACGGAGGGCAAAAAAATGCAAAGAAGTGAAGAAAAAAATCGAGGTGAGATAAATAAAAATTGGCATTACAGTGAGCCTACGCGTTGGCTCCGTGTCACGGAGGAGGTGCTCCGCGTTACCCTCCGTGACAAGTTGCAGCCTATTTCAAATTTTTTGAAAAATTCCAGAACAGGGGCGCGATGGGTCCGTGTCACGGAGGGGGTGCTCCGCATTACCCTCCGTGACACGTTGAGGGTCTTTTCGCGTCGGGTCACACCGGGTCGCCGGGTAACCCGCGCGAAAAACACTTTTAAAACCCCGATTTTCCCCCATTTCTTCCTTATTTTCCATTCCCTCCGTGACCAAAACCCCAAATTCCCTTCTCCCCTAACGTGACACGGACCTAGGCACAAGTTTTCTTCAAGTTTTCTTCAATTTCATCGGATTAAAGGTATGTTCTTGAACTTTACCTCATTTTTGCTTGAATTTTCGATTCTTGAACATGTGTAGTGATTGAAACTTTCCATAAGTGAAAATTAAGCTTGAATTGATTTAAGTTATGATTGATTGATGTTCATAGTATTGTTGTGAGTTTATGAACTCGATGAATGCATGTGTTATTGAATTTTTGCGAAATTATTATCTAGGGTTGGAATTTGAATATGAAGAAGACTAAAATTGTTTGAAATGTTGAACAAAATTGGGTTGTACATGTTGTGTGAATTGAATTATGTTGTGATTAATGTTGAATATGCTACGTAGACAAAGGGTTTTCGGGAGAATGAAATTGGTGAATTGCATAGGGTGTTGAGAACAAAGATTTGGCTAAGTGTTATGATGGTGGAAGTGAATCGTTGGCGATAATTTTATTCATTGTACGAAGTCTTGGGTAGTACATAGTAATTGTTCCATCGATTTATATGAATGCACTAAGCCGGTTGAATGTTAAGAATGAGAAAAATCATGAATGTCTTGTCGAAATGATTTTGAGTGTGGCTAAAGACTAATTGGGGTTGACCTAATTAAACCCAACCTTAGTTGAAGCTAATTGTGAATTGAATAACATTGGGATTGTATGTTCGATTGTACAGGAACAATGTCAGGCAGACAAGACAAGGGAAAGGGCGCATCAACATCGGGCGCCGGCAAAAAAAGAATAAGATTGGGAACAGCAGTTCCAGCAGCACCAGCGGTTCCGAGAGGTCAATGCCGACAATACGGAACTCGATGGGTGACTGAGGAAGGGAAGAAATGGTATGCAAAACACAAAGAAACCAAATACTTCCCGAAAGAGCATATATCAAGGAAGACGCTGGCACAGGAATTCCCGCGGATCGTACACCGGATTGACACCGCTGGGCTGAACTTCATCTTCGAAGAGCCCAGGGAGTGCAATCTCCATCTCATTCGAGAGTTCTATGCCAACTAGAACCCGACCCTCCGCAGACACACTGTCAAGATCAGTCGACAGGTTGTCACTTTTGAGCCCCATCACCTGAATGCCATCTTGGGGACACGGGACACAGACGCCCATGTCCTTCGGCAGCTGAACATCACTCCACCTTATGCGGACATCAGACGCACTCTATGTGGAGCTCTTTCGACAGCAAGGTGGAGCAGGCACAAGGAGAGGGGCTACCATTAGACACTGCCCTACTCGCAGATGAACAGGGAAGCCAGGATCTGGCTTAAAATTGTATGCTCATGCTTGATCCTGGGTGTGCAGATGACAGATGTCACCCGAGACCTGACGTGCCCGATTCGCGCATTCGCAAGTGTACGGGTCGTGCAAGTAATATAGTGGCTCTTTTTAAGAGCCGGATGTCGAACCCACAGGGACTGGACCCATTCCTCTAACTAGCCATTTCTAGTGTGATCTTAAATACCTCAAGTGTTGGTTATAGACATTTTCGATTGAGATTAATTAAGTCTAAGTTTGGGTCAACGAAATATTCTGAAATTACTCTAGGAGCAACATAGAGTTAAAACCAATTAATCATGCGATACTACAATTTGCAATGGGTTAAGCATGGAACTATCAATTCTTATTTCACATAATTAGAATTGCATATTTATGGTCTTTCGATCCTCTAAACACGGCAATCTAGCCTCACTGCATCATTGTGAGCGAGGAGTTTAATTTCTAGTCGCAGGCAATCAATTATGTTGTGGTTTACGGGGAAACGATTAGGGACTTTCGTGCGTCTAACCATTTAACTCAACTTAGCCTCACAACTACTTCTTTTAGTGGTGATGTGACATCCCAAGTTGGTCTTTCATAACCCCCGTATGTCAACCAAGCACGGTGTTAGGTATATTTCTATCCTGACACAAAAATCTCTCCCGAGATACAAACATGCTCCTCACATTCTCATGTCCTGACCTAGGTAATGCTTTCTCAAGCTATTACTCAAGCTGACAAATATGCTTTCATGGTGATCAATCATAAAAACAACCAACAATCTAGAATGCAAGACGAAAACAACAATCAATAACTTAATTCCAAAATAATTTCATAAAATCACAATTATAATTCATGGTTTTAACCCTAGAGGAAGGGTTCTTGCCAGTCATGTTCGTGAAACTACAACTAACTACTACTAAACTAACATACTTACATGAATATGGTAGATGAGAAGGGAATTTGCCAAACCCTAGATGAGTTCTCCCACTTCTCCCTTCACTCCTAGGTAGTTTTTCAGAATAAAATCGTAACCCCATGGTTTTAGGAGCTAAGGGACCTATTTATAATAAATGAGAAACGTGCATAATTTAGCCTGTCATGGAACAGCTCCATGTCACGGAGTGTATCACGGAGCACTGCCTCCGTGACACGGAGGCAATGCGAAAGCTCTCTGAAAATCACCCGAAATTTGGCCTCGGCAGCACCCTGCCGCGTTGGCAGCGTGTCACGCTGCTTGGGCAGCGCGTTGACACCTCCATGTCGCGCAGCCAGCCTGCCGTGGCACGTTTCCAACGTGCAGGTGGGCTGTTGTGATTAGCCTTCCTTGCCGTGGCACGTTGCTGACACGCAGGTGGGCTGTTTTTTGCCTCCTCTTTGCCGACGTTCGCGGGTTAATTCCGTTTCCAAGCCTCTACTTCACCAACTCATGGATTAGTTACTCAAAAGTCATCAAAACCTACAAAACAAAGGCTAATCATGTTTGTTAGCACATATCTTCACTTCATATAAAATTACATGAAAATGTATACAATAAGTTAGATAAACAAGACTAATTTAAGTCATAAAGCGTATCTCGGGCATGCTATTTTTGCCCGTGATCACAACCCCACACTTAAAGCCTTGTTTGTCCTCGAACAACCTTTTACATATCATGCATATGGAGACTCCTGCCTAACTTATTTAGGAAGATAATTCAAGTTACGGCTATAACGATTACGTAAGATACAGGCTAAAAATAGAGCATGCACAATTTAATCACCGAAATGAAATACAACGCTGTTAAGACTTCTTAACCTCAAGAATCGACTCTCAATCTTAGCAAACTCGTGAAAATCAACTAATTAAGAAATCCCACATGAATTTTATCCTTCATTAAACATGTGCCCCTCACGGAAAGAGAGTTACCCAATCACACGCAAAAATCATTTTTACATCACAACATGTGTGGGTACATAAATAAAATTTCACTCACTCTCACAAATAATTCACATGCATCATGTCATGACCCATAAGCTTGCCATTAGTGTTTTACGCCACTAAATTGAGGATGTATGAATGTAAGATTAAGTAGGACTTTTTAGGTTGTAATGGAACTCAGGTGCGGGTAGGTACTATTATGGCCAGTAATAGTGACTATCTTTCCTAAGCGCTTTTAATACATCACGCCCTCATTATGAACTTCCCTTCCCTTACTTCACCTTTTTCTGCTTTCAACTTTCTTTTTCCTCTTATGTTCCCCCTTTCTTTAAGCACTTTTAGCTTATTAGTAAGGAGCTCTATAAATAATTATTCATTAATTTGTTTTCTTACTCCTTACTAATAATCAACCATTTTCACACAAGTGCACCTTTGTCCTTTTCTCACTTCTACAACTTGCTACTTTTCTCTTCTTTTCATTCTTCTCACTCCTTTACTCCTTCGGATTTTTCCTTTAAGCGCTTAGGAGTTTTGGTTTAACTTCAAGGCTAATGAAAGAAAAAGGATTAAGCTTATGTTGCATCTGTCAAAGAATAGGCTCAAGGCTCAATGGGGTTAACTAGGATTAATTTTTCAAGGTAGGTAACATGAGGGATAAAAATTGGTTCATTCAAAGAATTGCCTAAATCATCTCCTACAATTCACATCCTCATTTCGTTTTATAAACACACCAGGCAAGTTCTAGACATTCTACAATAGCACAGAATACTCAAAAATCTTACACTCATGGCACATGCTCAAATCAAGACACATTCAACAGACTCTTACTCAGCTAATCACAAGAATTCAGAATTAATTTTCAATCATATTGAGTCAAATTCAAGAGCTTAAGTGTCTCAAACAAAGTTATACACTTGCATGCTTCACACTGAACATACTTGCCTCTTACAATCACGTATAGCACATAACAAGAATATCAAGCCATCAATTAGCTACGGGTTCAAAAACCAACCTACTGACTAATTTTCCTCAAGACGGTCGTCATCCATCCATCGTTGGAAACAGTCTCTAACTATGACTAAAAACATTATATACAGACAAAGAAAAATTGTTATTCTTCGGTTCAAAGACCCTCCGTTGGAAAAGAACCGAAAAGAAAAACCAACGGGTGATGAAGTCATGCTTGACTCACAAAAAAATTCAAATTTTTCAAAGTTTTTCAAATTTTTCAAGCATTACATTCACCACAAGCTTGTTAAGCACAAAAATTATTTTGAAAATTTTCTCACCCCACACTTAAATCATGCTATGTCCTCATAGCATCAAATTAGCATTTAAAGGATGAGAAATACTCCCTGAGCCTCTACGCCAAGCTAAAAGCATGCATTCCTTTCAAGTTTTAAGAGGTGGGTGTTTGACCCCACACTTCTTCTTTTCCATGCTCTTTAGCTTCCAGCGTCTTGGTACTCAAACTTCCCGCCATCTGTGCTTAACTTTCCACCAAAAACACAAGCAACATGAAACTAACAAAAGCAACACAGAAATCAAAATTACAAATTGTACCTGAGGTACCCTTGGGTTGCCTCCCAAGCAGCGCCTTATTTCACGTCGTGGCCTGACGTGGACTGTCCTTTTCAGGACATCCTTATACCTGGGTTCTCTTTCGAGAACCATCACCTTTTCTTTTGCTGTTGAGAGGAAACATCCTCCACTCTATTCCTCTCTTTCTCCAATTTCTTCTCAATTTGAAGCCCTCTATCAGTCTTGGGCTGAACACTTGTCATTACCTTTGGCCCTGCACCTGTGGAATCCTCCACCCCACACTCATTCTCTGCCAACACACTAACTTGACAATGGTTTCTGTAGTCTGCATATGGGTTCATTTCTTGGTAAACGCGGAAGATTTATTCTTCATCCTCAACCCTCATTTTCAGGGTCCCTGCTTTCAAGTCAATCACCGCTCCTCCGGTGGCCAAGAATGGCCGTCCCAAGATCAGGGGTACCTGGTCATCAACCTGAAAATCTAAGACAATAAAATCAGCAGGTATAATAAACTTACCTACTTTGATGAGAAGGTCCTCTATTATTCCATCAGGTGTTACTCGCGACTTGTCAGCCAGCTGCAGCATCAACCTTGTCGGCCTCGGTTTTCCCAACCCCAAGGTGTTGAATAAGGATAGGGGCATTAGATTAACCGTTGCCCCTAAGTCACACAAAGCTCGTAGCACCTCAGCTTTACCAATTTGTATGGGTAGGGTAAAACTCCCTGGGTCTTTGAGCTTCTTTGGCATTTTTCTCAATACCCTGTGACTGCACTCCTCAGTCAGTGCTACAGTCTGGACATCCACCAATCTAACTTTGTTCGCCATCACGTCCTTCAAGTATTTAGCATACTTGGGCATTCCCTGCAAGACATCAATAAGAGGCAAATTTATGTGAAGTTCTTTGAAGCTCTCAACGAACTTTTTGAAGCATTCCTCCTCCTTGCTCTTTCTGAATTTTTGAGGGAATGGTGGTGGTGGTCTTTGTGCTGGCTGCAATGAAAGTTGCGTATTTTGTTTCCCAGCACTCTGATTCTCTCCCATGTTGATGGATGGTCCTGGTCTAACCAACTCCGGTTGCACCTCCTTTCTCAACTCTTTTGGCACTGCATCAGCTAATTGCTTATCGCTTCTCAGACTGATGGCATTGATCTGCCGGGGGTTAGGATCTGTGTCGCTGGGTAGTCCCCCTTGTGATCTCATGTTTTGAGCAGCTGCTATCTGACCTACTTGTTTTTCAAGATTGTGGGTGGCCATTTGCTGATTCTTTAAGTCTGTTGCCATCCTCGCCTGATTTTCCGCTAACTGATTTTGGGTCTCCATAATTTTCTACAGTGTCTCCTCAATGTTGCTACTCAGTTTCCCATCATTCTGCCTATTCTGCTGATACTGCTGTTGCTGAGGTTGCATATAATTCTTCTTTTGGTTTCCACCCCAAGAAAAATTCGGGTGGCCCTGCCAATTTCTGTTGGAGTTGTTGCCAAAATTCTGATTCCTATGCACATTACCAACAAAATTGACTGATTCCGGATTGACTCCACAAAATTCTGCATTGTGCCCATTATTACCACAAATTTCGCACCAACTTGGAGCTTGCTGAACTGCATTAACCTGGCCCTGGTGTTGGTTCATACTCAGTTTATTGAACTGAGTCATCATCTGATGCTGGAACGAAGCTAACTGTGCTGCCAAGGCATTCAAACCATCTACTTCTATCAACCGCGATCTCTTTCCTGCCCCTCTCGATGGCTCGCTGTACCACTTTGGATTTCCTTGAGCAATTCTGTTCAACAAAGTATACAATTCATCATAAGTCTTCTCCAAGGCTTGCCCACCCGATGCAGAGTCTAGTAATATTTTCGTGTGTGGGTCTAGACTTTCTACAAAGGTATGTGTCAGCACTTCATTTGATTGTTGGTAATGGGGACAGTCTCTCAACAATGACTTGAATCTTTCCCAAGCCATATATAAGTTCTCATTAGGCCTCTGCTTGAAACTGAGTATTTCACTTCTCAACTTTTCAGTTTTGCCTGACGGGAAGAATCTGATAAGGAACTTCTTAGCCAAGTCATTCCATGAAGTTATGGAGTTCGGTGGCTCAGCCTTCAGCCACTTTTTCACCTCTCCCAACAGTGAAAATGGGAAGAGGGTCAGTCGGACATAATCTGTGGACACGCCGGTGGAGACAAACGTGTCACTAATCTCTAAAAAGCTCTATAGATGCTGCTGCGGGTCCTCATGTGCCATCCCAGTGAATTAACCACTAGAATATAACAGCTACACCATGTTCTGTTTAAGCTCAAAGTGCCCTCCAGGCTCCGGTTTACGGATGCTAGAGGTCACATTCGTCGCTAGTGGGATTGCCACTTCGCAAACTGGTCTAGCCGCCATTGCTGTCGATGACAATTGTGCTTGTCTCGCGGGTGGTTGTTGTTGTACCTTTTCTTGAAGTCTCTTCAGCTTTTGCTCTAGAGCTACTCTCCTTCGTAAATGGATTTGACATTCAGGTTCAAGCAACGGTTCCACAAGCTTTCTATTTCTAGCCAGCTCTGCAGGACAACCTGTCACCTGCAATTAAACAGACTAAGACCAAGTTTCTCAACACTTCAGGAAATTTCAAAAATCACACAAAAATAGATAAATTATCAAAACTTCGCTGAGTCCCCGGCAACGGCGCCAAAAACTTGACGTGCCCGATTCGCGCATCCGCAAGTGTACAGGTCGTGCAAGTGATATAGTGGCTCTTTTTAAGAGCCGGATGTCGAACCCACAGGGACTGGACCCATTCCTCTAACTAGCCATTTCTAGTGTGATCTTAAATACCTCAAGTGTTGGTTATAGACATTTTCGATTGAGATTAATTAAGTCTAAGTTTGGGTCAACGAAATATTCTGAAATTACTCTAGGAGCAACATAGAGTTAAAACCAATTAATCATGTGATACTACGATTTGGAATGGGTTAAGCATGGAACTATCAATTGTTATTTAACATAATTAGAATTGCATGTTTATGGTCTTTCGATCCTCTAAACACGACAATCTAGCCTCACTGCATCATTGTGAGCGAGGAGTTTAATTTCTAGTTGCAGGCAATCAATTATGTTGTGGTTTACGGGGAAACGATTAGGGACTTTC
This sequence comes from Datura wrightii, assembly GCA_035772735.1. Taxonomy (NCBI): domain Eukaryota; kingdom Viridiplantae; phylum Streptophyta; class Magnoliopsida; order Solanales; family Solanaceae; genus Datura; species Datura wrightii. The sequence goes on from JASDFA010000019.1 coordinate 49,452,578, forward strand.
GTGCGTCTAACCATTTAACTCAACTTAGCCTCACAACTACTTCTTCGAGTGGTGATGTGACATCCCAAGTTGGTCTTTCATAACCACCGTATGTCAACCAAGCACGGTGTTAGGTATATTTCTATCCTGACACAAAAATCTCTCCCGAGATACAAACATGCTCCTCACATTCTCATGTCCTGACCTAGGTAATGCTTTCTCAAGCTATTACTCAAGTTGACAAATATGCTTTCATGGTGATCAATCATAAAAACAACCAACAATCCAGAATGCAAGACGAAAACAACAATCAATAACTTAATTCCAAAACAATTTCATAAAATCACAATTATAATTCATGGCTTCAACCCTAGAGGAAGGGTTCTTTCCAGTCATGTTCGTAAAACTACAACTAACTACTACTAAACTAACGTACTTACATGAATTTGGTAGATGAGAAGGGAATTTGCCAAACCCTAGATGAGTTCTCCCACTTCTCCCTTCACTCCTAGGTAGTTTTTCAGATTAAAATCGTGACCCCATGGTTTTAGGAGCTAAGGGACCTATTTATAATAAATGAGAAATGTGCATAATTTAGCCTGTCATGGAACGGCTCCGTGTCACGGAGTGTATCGCGGAGCACTGCCTCCGTGACACGGAGGCAACGCGAAAGCTCTCTGGAAATCACCCGAAATTTGGCCTCGGCAGCACCCTGCCGCGTTGGCAGCGTGTCACGCTGCTTGGGCAGCGCGTTGACACCTCCAAGTCGCGCAGCCAGCCTGCCGTGGCACGTTGCCAATGTGTAGGTGGGCTGTTGTGATCAGCCTGCCTTGCCGTGGCACGTTGCCGACGCGCAGGTGGGCTGTTTTGTGCCTCCTCTTTGCCGATGTTCGCGGGTTAATTCCGTTTCCAAGCCTCTACTTCACCAACTCATGGATTAGTTACTCAAAAGTCATCAAAACCTACAAAACAAAGGCTAATCATGTTGGTTAGCACATATCTTCACTTCATATAAAATTACATGAAAATGTATACAATAACTTAGATAAACAAGACTAATTTAAGTCATAAAGCGTATCTCGGGCATGCTATTTTTGCCCGTGATCAAGACCGAGTCTGCTTGGTGTATGCCCTGATGAAGGGGCTTGAAATAAATGTTGGGGCGGTGATCATCTCCGCCATGAAGAGAGCCCGACTGCATCAAGGGCACAGATACGTGTTCGGTGGTTTGCTGACCACGTTCCTGAGGGGCCACGATATCGAGTAGGAGGCCGTGGATTACATCCCACAGATTAACAGGCGCGCCTTGGATGTTACCAAAACCAAGGTACCTGACACTACTCATGGGCCGGTGCTCACACTAGCCGAGCGACATGCTCAGGATGATTAGTATATGGCCCGCATGTACGAGATGCAGATGTTGCAGCTGCGCATTGGCGGGAGGCCTGCAACGGAGGATGAGCTATGGCAGCTCGAGCTGGATTACCCATTCGGCGAGAATGCCCGAGCTCTATGCAGAGTGGGACCCACATTTGTAGAGCCTGTAGATGATGACGTCCCTACCGATGAGGAGACACGACGGGAGGACTCAGATGTTGAGTCAGATGAGGACAGCGGGGGCGATTCTGATATGGGAGATGAGGCAACGGCACCTGATGAAGAAGTTGAATACTTCGATTGATCAGGGAGTTTCACCACCCACCTTTGTGATATGTTGAATTTTGTGAACACTGGGGACAGTGTTCGGTTTATGTGTGGGAGTAGTTAGGTGCCAGCTATTTCATTGTTGTTTTTGTTTATGTTTATGTGTTGTGTTGTTGTGCCTGTGAAAAATGTGACCCTGTGACTTTGTGTTATGTGTTCTGTAATTAAGTGGTGTTGTAATGAATGTTAAGCTATTGTGTGTTGTGTGAGCTGTTGTTGAATGGTGGTTGTGTAAATATTTTTGTTTTCTATCGAAATAATCGAAATTTTTAAAATTTTTTGTTAAATTTCTTTTATGTTGGGTTTCTCGGCCTTTGTTTTCGGTGCTTTTACCGAGAATAGTCCCATTGAACAAAAGTCGTAGATAGTGACCGTTCCCTATGATGGATGGATGACGACCGTCTTAAGGGAAATGTAGTCGATAGGAGTAGTTTTTTCCTTTTGTTCTTTCTTTTGTTTGTGTCCTAAACATGTCGCTACTTCATGGTTCGAAATTCTTGCTACGTGTTGTACATGATATTAAGTTGCAAAGGTGATTCGTATGAAAGCATGCAAATGTGTAAACATGTTGAGATACCTAGGCCATAGAGTTCGATTCGGTGTGATCGAGGCTTAATAGTGAATTCTTGTAATTAGCTGATTGAAGAGTCTGTGAATATGTCTTGAGTTGAGCATGTGCATTGAGTGTGAGGTGAGGGTTCGATTATTCCATGCTATTGTGAAGTGTCTAGAACTTGTCTAGTGTGTGTACGAAACGAAATGAAGGATATGTATTGTAGGAAAGGATGTAGGCGTTTCTTTGATTAAACCGAAAGTTTCTCCATTATCATACCTACCTTGAATGTACATCCTAGTTGGCCCCATTGAGCCTTTAGCCTAATTTTTTTTCTTTCTTTCAAGAGGTACAAACCGAGCTTAATCCCTTCTTTTCATTAGCCGTGAATTTGATCCAAAACTCTTAGGCGCTCAAGAAAAATAATTTTCCCACAGAGTACAGGAGTGAGAATTGTGAAAAGGAAAGAAAAGCGGAAGTGGTGAAAGTTAAAGAAAAGGTCAAAGGTGCACTTGCTGAAATTAAATAAACTAAAGATGTATAACTAATCTTTGCTAGTAAGTCGAGTGTGCTTAAAGAAATGGGAACAAGAACAAAGAAAAAAAATTTTCTTCAAGAATGGGAGGATGAAGGAAGAAAAAAGAATGACCGTAATGATGGTGGGATGTATTGAAAAGCGCTTAAGGAAGCTAGTTGCTATTATTGGTTAGCCCAGTATTTGCTAGTTCCTTAGTTACATTACAACCCGTTAAGTCCTACGTGATCTTACATCACTCGTCCTTATATTAGTGGAGTAATACACTAGAGGCAAGTCTATGGTTCATGACATGATGCATGTGAATTCCTTGGGAGAGAGAGTGAAATTGTGTTCATATACCCTGACAGGTAGTGCTTTGGAAATCATATGATAGCAAAAGGGGTAGTTTTCTTGTTTTGTGAGGGCACATGCTTGAAGAGAGATTAATTTCGTGTCGGATGTCTTGATCAATTGATTTGCACGAGTTTTCCAAGATCGAGAATTGATTCTTGAGATTAGGAGGTCTTAATGTGATGTACTTCATTGTAGTGATGAGACTACGCATGTTTTCTTGATGATTTGCTATATTAAATAATCGATATAGTCGTAGTTTGAATTGTTGAGTCAAAGTAGCTATGCGTGAGTGTCAATTGCATGAGATGTGAGAATATTGTTCGAGGACGAACAAGAGTTTAAGTGTGGGGTAAGTGATCTTGGGCAGAATTTCATGCCCAAGTGATACTCAAATGCTTCATTTCAACTTGTTTGTATATCATTATTGTGTACATTCTCATGTGATTTGTAGTTAAATGTGAATTTATACTAACCAACATGATTGGTGTTGTTTTGCAGGTAAAATGGAATTTTGGGAAGCTAAGATACATGTTGGTAAAATCGGGAATGGACTTGGAAACAAGGAGTGAAAAAGGACATGGAAGATCAGCAAAAACAAGGGCTCCGCGATGGAGTCGTGTAACGTTGCCATCGCGGAGGCACTCTGCCTCAGAGGACATAAATTTGGCAATTTCCAGTGAAGGTGCACGATAGCACCATGTCACGTTGGCCAGGCTCTGCGATGCAGGTCGTGGCACATTGAGGTTAAATTGCCTGGGGGGCCTAGTGAAGGTCCGCGATACCTCCGTGGCACGGAGGGAGTGCTCCGCGATACACTCCGTGCCATGTTGCTTGTTATTCCGGGAAAAATTCTTAATAGTGTAAATACCACACTTAGGTTTTATTTTAAATATTCTGAATTGGTTGCGCAAGAACGTGGGTTACAGGCAGTTGAGGGGACGAAAATTCTAGGGTTCTTCTCTATCTCTTTCTCTTTTATCTCAATTGTTTGTATGAATTACACTTATTTCATGATGTTTAATCCATAAATGAGTGGCTAAATTCACTTCTTGGTGAGGTTAAGAACAATTGTAGTGGAATGTAATTGTTAGTCATTTCAGTTTTCATCTTTTCTTCAATGGTTGTTCTATCAATTCTTGTTCTTATTGCATTAATGTTTGGCCAATGTTAATGTATATTTAAGAAATCCAATTTTGATTTTGAAAAGGAAAGAAATTGGAAAGATGTGAATTGGTAGGATATGATCACTTCTTAGTTTGGAAAATTGAGAATTGGTTTACATTCAGAATAGAAATATATCTGAAAGTCTTATTAGTCAATTAAGGAATCGGGAATGTATGGCTAGAACATGAAATTCTTTTATCACAGAAATGTAGATTAAGACTCATGATTCTTAAGTTGGATAGGAGTTGAAAGTTTCAATCCATAGGCTTTAATTCTTGACTAGCAATCGAAGGAAAGATTAACTGAATTGTATTGATAAATTAATTCCCTGCATGTTCGTTTTAACCGCAGCTTGCTCATTACTACTGTTCAGACTCACTTTATAATTTTGCCTTAGATTCTTATAAATTAGTAACTCAAATTCTCAAAATATTATTTATTTGGTTGTCTGCATTCTTAAAGATATAGTTCATTAACACTTAAGTTAATTATTACTGTATCTCAGTCCCTGTGGGATCGATACTTGATTTTACTTAAGCCACTTTACTACTTGTTCGACCACGTGCACTTGCGTGTAGTCACCACAGAAATCCGAACAGAGGGTAACCCTAGGTGTTCTTGAGCCTTGAGAGAAGAAGAAAAAGAAGAGAATAAATCTATGGTGATTGAGAGAAGAAGGGGGATCAGACTAGGAAAACCCCTCTAATATGCCTCTTACGAATCTCAAAATAACCTTACTTAGGAGTTAAAAGCATAGAAAATTACAGAAACACCCTTAGGAAATTGCACTTAAAAACAAACTCCTCCTATGACCCCTACCACCAACCTACGACTCGTACTAAATCTTTTAGCTACCGATCCTTCACATAATAATTCTCTAAAAACGCTACCTACAACCCTTCTGTACTACTCATACAATCCGGGTACGAGTCGTAGGATCCAATCATGGTTTCTGGCCAACTTTCTATTGAATTCTCTGAAATCATGCTATGAATCTTGGTATGACTCATACCTCCTTGTCACAATTCGTATTGAATCTCATATTGAGGATTTCCATTTTTCCTACCGCCCCGTTGAACTTCTTACTACAGCCCTTGGTACGACTTGTACCATACTCCTATGAGTCGTACTGAGGGCATTTTCCATTTTCTCTGCATGATCAGACTCCAAATCTAGGTCCTAGTCTTAGGGAATTTTGGGGTGTTACAAAACGTCACTTTCCTTTTTGGCAAAGCATGAACTCCGTGATATATAATCATCATTGAATCAAGCATGCTTCAATTGCTTTTTAAATTGACTCTTAGAGCTCTCTTAAGTTGGAATGCATATGCTATAAGGTTGTTGATGTTATATCAATCAATATACCTATACCCTTGTCGAGGAAAAAGTTAAATTGTGTTATCTCTTGACATATATAAGTTGAAAAATATTTGGTTAGTTTAATTGTGATGTTAGAAGACCAATGAGAAGGGAATTGGTGATTAGCTGATTTAATATCTTATATAGACATTGAGTGCCCGATTACTCATTCAAATTCTTCTTGATACATATTTCTTCATATTCATCCTATTTCCTTCCTTGATTCTAAAGTTGTTGAAATCATATATCATTGAATTAAGTTGTATGTTTATAGAGGATATGTTATTGATAATTGTTAGGAAGACCCTATGAAGAGGACATTTGGTATTAGCTGTTAGACAACTATGCTAGATAGATGTAAAGTTGGTAATTCAAATCCAATGGAAGAATCTCGTATCTATGGTCTATCTGCATTCATATACAACATCTATTCCTAATTAACGTATGATATAACTTTAAAATGACAACATTGATCTATATTTATGCTATCCTTCCATGTTTACATGGTTCTTATATTGTTAAAAGTCTCATGATCATTTTCATGTCAAATATTCAGATTTATGGTTCTCCCACAAGTTATGGTTGAGTCATAGGCATGTTATGGTTGTAGAGTCAGTGCATCATTTCATGTTATGACATATGTAATCATAGCATGAGCCCCATTAATTATATATATGACTATGAATGACGTATTCCCGATTGTAAGGACTATGGATGATGATGAGATATTCTAAGTGACTTTACCATTGATCCATGTATTGGTTGGGCATATTACCACATGATTACCACCGATATTTATATTGATTGGGCAGAGACTTATTGATGTCGTTCAAATTACACCTCGCAATTGAGATATAAGCGGTCGATTGTCAAATATAAAACCCAACAAAGGTTGAGGCCGATCCCACAGGGAATATGATAAGAACTTAGATTAATGTGAATAACTATTACTATTGATTTACTTCTTTCCAAAGGGGAAAAAATACAGAATAATGACAAAATTAAAATTAATGAATGCTTGTATCAAGTTTGGCTTGTATTCAATTTACGACTAGACTAGGATTGTGTTCCCCAAGATTTCATAACCACAAGGATTATATACTAGTGATCTATTCCGGTGTTTAACATGCAATATTGGTAAGTCCTAAATGATTGATCCCCTATCTAGATGATTTTCACCACGCAACTTGGTCTGTATAGGGGTGTACTTTAGTTGACCCTTACCCTTAATATCAGACTAGCTATCCCCGGAAAAGTTCAAGCTATTAGATGAGGGTTGCTAGCCTCAAATCTCCTTTGTTAATCCCTTTTCCCATTCTTTACTTCCTTGATCTTGTAAGTAAGAATAAGGAAAGTCCTAACGTTTGCAACTGTCAAGAATCATTTAAAACGAAAGGAAAAATAATATATGCATAAAACCCCGTTCAAGAATCACTAAGTATTTTTACCTATGTATGTTAATTCATCTTGATTTCCTCAAACCTAGTTTATGGGTTTAGCTAATCATGTTTGTGTTATTGCAATCACAAAATATAGAAGAAATCATAATTGCAACTTACAAGTTATTGTAGAATAAAAACCAAGTAGATTGAATAAAATTCTAATGGGGTTTTCGTTTCTTGAATCAAGAACAATTGTATGTAAATTCTCTCAAGAATATCCTCACAATATCATTCAAGATCCTCTCTCAAAATCGACTAAAAATCCTTCCAGAAATCATCTCTCTAAAATAAACCTAAAACTGGGTATTTATAATTCAAAGAAATCATTTTCCTAAATAAATCTGAAAACCAGGTCAGCAATGGCAACGGGCTGGGTGATGGATCGTTGGCCTTCTGACGAGTCGTTCTTTGCTTAAATCAGTCATCCTCAGCAATGTACCCAGGCTTGGAAACGGGTCACCTAACGACTCGTTGTGCCTTAGCATGAGTCGTTAGGTCCCTGGTGGTCTAATTCCTCAGAAAGTCCAGTGCACTTCACGGATGATTCTAGTATCTTGCCAACGAGTCGTTCCATCATGTGATAACTCGTGATGTCTCTCGTCAACTTCACTGGACACTTGGTTGAACTTTTCTCTTCAAAGCCTAACGGTTGACCTCACGACTCGTTTACAGGTGTAACAAGTCGTTCCTCAAACTTGTCACATGCACTATTTCACTTCTTCAAAACTTCATCTTTTTGCCCACGCCTCAAGCGATGGGTCGTTCCTCCTGCCAACGACTCATTGAGTGCCTGGCAGTCACCTTTATGTTGTTTTTATCATTAATTCGACCAAATTCACTTCCAGGCCTATTTTCCTGCACATTAAGCACAAAATACCTTATACCCATATAAACATACCTGGAATATGCATAATTTGTTGGTTTTAAGCGTCGAAAGTGCCGTAAAGTTAGACGATGACTCGTTTTGTGATTTTTCTACACCAGAACTGAAGTTCTAGTTTTTGGTTCCAACTTTAGATTTTCCATCTAATTCACCTGCACCCATTAACAGACATTAACACTAATTTTTTATTACATTTACAACTTGGGTTTCCTCCCAAGAAGCGCTTGATTTAACATCACGGCACGACGTGGGTATTTTCGCTACTCAGACTTCACAAAAATACCTCCATGGGTTGCTTCCCATGCAGTGCATGATTTAACGTCGTGGCACGACGCAAGTCACTTGACTACTCAGAATTCGTCAAGTGAGTCTTCTCCGTCCTCCAATGCTGAAATTATGCTGAATTCCTTGGGCTGTTTCATGGTTCGGCTAATGTTGAAGGTAACCTCTTCTTTGTTCAACCGAAATTTCAGCTGCCCTGCTTCCACATCAACTAGAATGGTCGCCCCAAAATAATGGGGACCTCTGAATCGACTTCGCAGTCCAGAATCACGAAGTCTGCTGGGAATATGAATTTGTCCACTTTCACTAGCACATCAAACAAAATCCCCACCGGCTTTTTATCTGTTCGGTCAGCCATCAGTAGCCGCATCGAAGTCGGTGTGGGGGTTCCCAAGCCTAACTTTATAAATACTGCTAGCGGCATCAAATTTATGCTAGCTCCCAAGTCACAAATCGCCCTTGCAAACTCAACCTCCCAATGGTGCAAGGTATAGTAAATGCACCTGGGTCTTCCGTCTTCTGTGCTAGGACCCATGTAGTGATGACGCCACAGTGGTGCAGATTATTTGCAGGTTTCAAACTTACGGTTCTTTTTCTGGTGACGAGGTCCTTCATAAATTTGGCATATCCGGGCATTTGCTTAAGTGCCTCCACCAATGGGATATTTACCGACAACTGTTTGAGCATAGAGATAAATTTTTGATATTTTATATCTTCAGAGCTATAAGGAAGACTGATTCACTCGCTTTCGAGAACTAAGATTTACAGCTTATTCTCCGTTCGGCGAATCTTCTTCATCTTCAGCTTTCTTCTTCAAGCGCTGGGGGTAAGGAGGAGGAGGTTTAGGAATTGTTATGAGTTTCTGTTGTGCCTCCTTCTCCTTCCCATGGGCATCTCCTTGCTCCTTTGCACTACTCGTAGTAGTTTGCACATTTGAGTTCCCAACCAAAGTTCGGTATTCAACATCCACTACATCATCATCATTTATCAACCCGGGTCCTCCTGACTCTTTAACTACAACTGGCCTCGGTGGGTCAACTGTGCCTTCCTGCTCCTAGTAGTGGCCTCCATACAGTGATCGTCATTTTTTAGATTTTGAACAGTATTGCTGGGAAGTGTTCCTTTCTGCCTTTGATTCACTGCAACAGACATCTGACTCATCTGCTGCTCAATTTTCCTGACTGCCACAACATGAGACTCCACCTTTTGATTTAAGCCAGAAATATCAGCGCGGAGCTCCTTAAAGTGGTTGTCTGTTGCCTCCATCTGCTTGAGAACTTTGGAAAGCATATCTTTGACCCTTGAACTGCTCGACTCTGTTTCTCAGTTTCATGGAGGAACATATAGACCGCTCCTATCATTTTCGAACTCCTCTCGCTTCTTCCAGTCCCCGTTGTCTCGGTACTAGTCCCGGTTGAAATTATTATCCTTGCAGAAGTTTCGACCTTGGTTCCCTTGACCTTGACGCCTTGGTTAGACCCTTGAGTGTTGGTCGGAAAACCCATCCTCTAATCATTCAAATAATTTACATCTTCTTGAGACTCAGACTCGCAACTATCATTTCTCAGGGCGTTGCCCTGAGAACCTACAACGTTCACCTTTTCGGCTCCCATTCCCATTAAGTGCTTAGAAATAAACCCCATGGTGGTCTTAATCTCTGCAATGTCCTCGTCATGATCCTCATCTCTTCTCCTCTGTTCGGCATACATACTAACCATATAAGAACCAGCCGGAACCTCCGACTCTCTAGTGTGCCAAGCTCGGTTGGTTTTAGTGATCCTATCCAGCAACTCCGTAGCGTCTGCATAAGTATGACTCATAAAGGATCCTCTTGAGACAGTATCAGCAACCGCCTTGGTGTTGGCATTCAAGGACAGGTAAAAGATTTCCAATAATGTATCATCCAGAATCTTGTGGTTTGGCACTTTCTTGAGATTGTTGTTGAACCGAAGCCAGGTCTCATGGAGTGCCTCAGAATTTAGCTGCCTGAAGTTATATATTTCATCCTTTAGCTGCAACACCTTGGATGGTGGTAAGAACCTTTCAAGAAAAGCTTTCTTGAGCTCTACTCAAGTAGTGATGGAGTCATTCGGCAGTTTAGCCAACCACATCATCGCCTCACTCCCAAGAGAGAATGGAAATAGCCTCAATCTGATTGCGTCCTGGATGACCCATGGCTGCTTGTATGCCTTGCATATACCCACGAAATTTGTCAAGTGAGTGTGGGCGTCATCGGATGCATGACATGCAAATATTCCCTTCACATTCAGCAGTTAAATCATTGCACTTGCAATATCAAACTTTTCCCCAGCAGGCAAAGGAGGAGGAACTATCGCTCCAGTGGCACCAACTTCATCTATGTTCGCATCATCTACCTCATCAAAGTATCAGTGTCGCTAGTGCTCTGGACCTCTGGATCGTCTAGCTTGTTCAGCTTCTGCAGCTAGACGCTGTTTTTCAGCAACTCTGGCTAAATCACGATCTCTAGCCTGATCTTGCTCTTTGGCCAACATCCTTGTTGTGGCTTGGTCCACGGTTTCTTGCTCATGTATGTTGTTCATTCTCCTCAGGTTTCTTAACGTTAGCTCAAGTTCGTGATCAATTAGTATCAAGGGATTTCCTTGACTTGTAGTGTCGGGCATGCACAAATCTAAGACCTGTTAAGCAACCAAAACAACAAAAGAAAAATAAAACAAAGAAATAAGAACCAATAGTAAAGATAACACAATTAACAAAAGCCTTAGCCGTATACCCAGCAGTGATGCAAAATTTGATGTCGCACAAATTACACCTCGCAATTGAGATATAAGTGGTAGATTGTCAAATATAGAACCCAACAAAGGTTGAGGTCGATCCCACAGGGAATATGGTAAGAACTTAGGTTAATGTGAATAACCTAGTTGAAATAGGATTTGACTTTTGTTGGCTGTTCGAACACTCTTAGTGCGCCGCGTAGGGCATTGCGTCTCTCCTGGGCTGCGGCGCACATGACATTGCACTGAAGTTGTGCCATGTCACGCCTTTCGTACCGCTGAAAGGCCAGTGCCTCGCGCCTCTAGTCGCGCGATAGTGCTATCGCCTTGTGCTGCTGGTTGCGCTGGCGTGGCAATGCATTGTTTTGGCCTTGATCCTGCTTTATTCATTCCATGTTCTTCAAATTCATTCCAAAAGCCTCAAATACATGCAAATCCATAATTTTTAGCCCTAAAAGCATCTAATCATGTGCGCTAGTCATTTTCACAAATATATAACATAAAGACATGCAAACACACATAATTTATTCTCAAAACATAGTAAAGTATAGGCAAACTATGGCTAAGAAGTGCGTAGGTCGCCCTTCATCACATAACTGGGCATAAATTTGCTAAATTTGAACCATGAATTAATAATCAAAATAGGTATAAAATCTGCCAATAGATCTTAAAACATGCTTTGAAACATAAGGGGAATTGACCCATAGATAAATCGTAGAGAATTTCATAAAAATTAGGATAAAGCCCCATAAGATCATGAACTTGATTTAGAACTTAAATTCATGAAATTGAGGAGAATATTGAGTATGAGAGTGAAAGGAACTCTCATTCATAGCCCTAAATACCTGGGTAATCTGATTCTACACTCTTCCTTGAAAGCCCAAAAGAATTGGAGGAGAATTTGAAAAGTTGTAGGCTTAATCTCCTTAGGAATTCTCTAGTCTTGCATGCATGAGGAGGGAATAGGTTAGAATAGGATAAACCCTCTTAAAATCCTCCTAACTGAGCTTAAAATGACGTAGTTTAGGTCATAGGAGCTAAGAATTTACGAAAATACCTTTAATAAAATTGCAAGAAAAATTGAACGGCCAGCTGCTACAACCCATACCACGAGTTGTACCATTGACCTATGACTCATGGTAGCCTTCCGTACTGACCAAGTCCTAAAACATCACTCCTATGAAAAGTTCCAAAAATCCTACTATGATCCATTACTTCTTCCTATGAGTCGTATCCCAGCTCATACAATCAATACCTGAAAAGTTTTCAATTATTGTTATGATCCGTACCACGAGTCGTACCCAGGCACCACGACTCATAGTGAGGACTCGTAGTTTTGAAGGCCAACTGCTGAACCCTTACAACGAGTCATCCTACGAGTCGTACCATCCTCATACGACTCATACCATCAATTGTACTGAGACAAAATGCAGGTTTCTCCCGCTAAACACTTTTAAACTCCCGAACTTAGTTGTAAAAAATTTTGGGGCATTACAATATCTTCCCCTTGGGAATATTCATCCTTGAATATGGGTAAACACACTAAAAACCAAGGAAAAGATCTGCTATCCCAAATACTAAACACTTGAAGCTGAGAACTGACGGAGTTACTGACTCCGGACTGAAACACATGACCTGAACCGACTTCATGAATCACACATACAAGCACTCACATATAGGAAACTAAGAAACATGAAGATGAATACAGTACTAAGGAGGAAACTAATACCTCAGTTGGAACTGAGCCGGAAGGAAAAAGATGCGTGTATTTAGCCATCATATCTGCTTCGGCTTCCCACGCAGCTCCCTCAACTAGCTGATTTCTCCACAAAATCTTTACTGAAGCTACTTCTTTGTTCCTCAACTTCTGAACCTGACGATCAAGAATTTCAACCAGAACCTCTTCATAGCTTAGGTTACATCCACACCAATGTTCTCTATCGGAACAATCAATGCAGGATCACCAATGCACTTCTTCAAGAGTGACACATGAAAGATTGGATGTACAGAAGCCAACTCTGAGGGCAACTTCAATTCATAGGCCGCCTTGCCAACGAGCCTCACATTCTTTTATGGGCCAACATATCGGGGACTAAGCTTCCCTTTCTTTCAGAATCTCATCACCCCCTTCATAGAAGATACCTTCAAGAACACCCAATCATGAATTTCAACCTCAGGTTTTCTCTTCCTCACATCCGCATAGGATTTTTGATGACTCTAAGCTGTTTTCAGCCTTTTTCTAATAAACTAAACTTTGTCCATAGCCTCATGGACTGAATCTGGCCCTATCAATAGCCTCACCTACTTCAAACCAACCAATAGACGATCTACATCTTTCCCCATAAAGAGCCTCAAACGAAGCCATCTAAATGTTGGAGTGATAACTGTTGTTGTAAGCAAACTCGATAAGAGGTAAATGGTCATCCCAACTACCTTTGAAGTCAATCACACATGCTCTCAAAATATCCTCAAGAGTCTGAATGGTTCGCTCAGCCCGACCATCCGTCAGTAGGAGAAAAGTTGTACTAAGCTTGACCTGAGTACCAAGTCCCTTCTAAAATGACTTCTAAAACTGCAAAGTGAACTGAGTACCTCTGTCTGATATGATGGACAAGGGAACACCATGCAACCGAACTAACTCCCGAATGTACAACTTGGCATAGTCCTCAGCTGAATCGGTAGTTTTGACTGATAGAAAATGAGCTGCTTTAGTCAACCTGTCCACAACCACCCAAAATTGAGTCACACTGTCGATATGTACGAGGAAATCCTGTGATGAAGTCCTTATTGATCTGTTCCCACTTTCGGGTGGGAATACTGATATCTTGAAGCACACCTCCTGGTCTTTGGTGCTCCACTTTCACTTGTTGGCAATTCGGATACTTAGCCACAAACTCCGCGATGTCCTTCTTCATACCATTCCACTAATAGACTTCTCGTAGGTCACGTTACATTTTGGTGGCACCTGGATGTATGAAATATCGAGAACTATGAGCCTCATGCAACATCCATTCTCTCAAGTCATCAACACCTAGAGCATACAAATGGCCCTGATATCGAAGTACACCATCTCCCTCTTGGGAGAAGACCTCTACCTTATGATTCTGAACCGCTTCCTTCAACTTTACCAAGATTGGATCCTTATCTTTTGTAGACTTGACCTCAGTCACCAAGGAAGATTCTGAGCCATTCTGAACAATGACACCATCCGTTGAATCAACAAGACGAACTCCTAGTCGAGCAAAGCCGGTGCACATCCTTCACCAACTTTTTTCTTCCATCATCCACATGAGAAACACTCTTCATGGATAACCTGCTAAGAGCATCCGCCACTACATTGGCCTTGCTCGGATGATAAAAGACACTCATGTCATAATCCTTGAGAAGTTCTAACCATCTCCTTTGTCGCAAATTCAGATCCTTCTGGGTAAACACATATTGAAAACTCTTGTGGTCCGTGAACACATCTACATGCACTCCATATAAATAGTTCCTCCAAATCTTCAGTGCAAACACCACTGCTAATTCTAGGTCGTGTGTTGGGTAATTCTTCTCGTGAGTCTTGAGCTGTCTAGAGGCATATTCTTTAAAAATATTATAATAATATTTTATAATATTTTGAAATTGCTTTTTTGTGGCCTTAATTAACTTTTAATTAAAATATGCCTCAAAATCTAATTATGTAACACATCAATAGGAATGAAGGTTACCAATAGTTAATATTGAAAATCAATCACGACCTTGAAGAAGTTATATCATTAACTATGAATATTCTTGTAGTGATCATGTCTATGATCGAATATATATTTTATACATCTCAAGTATTTGATGAGTTTATATTTTATCATTTATATAATCAATTTCAAATTGAGGAAATCAATTCATTCTAATAAGATATTGGAAGAAATAAAATCTGATTATTGAATTACAATTTCTTAAATGCTATGTGAAAAAATAGAAAATTTTGCACCGAGAGAAAAAAAAGAAAAAAAGATATAGGTTCTGGTTACTTAGATCTGTAGAATAAATTTTTATATTTTTAATTTTTCTGCCGATTTTTAAAGAGAAATTCATTGTGTGTATATAAGTAATATAAAAATTTAGGAGGAAGAGAAGAAAGAAATTGAATGGAATTGATGAGCGAAAAAGATTATTTGCAGGCGAAAATCAAAATATGATAATTTAAGTATGGGGATGGCTTAAATCCATGTCTACAAAAATATTAAAAATTGACTTCAGTCAAATATGGAGAAATTGTTCAAATATATAATAATCTCTTCACTATCCTCTTGTCCAAGCGCTGCCAGCTTGGAATTACTTTTTCTACTAAATCGTCCCCTATAAGAGGAGATGATGAGTAAAAATATTTCTGCATTTATTTATTTAACTATTAATAGTTAATATATTAAATAAATTAGAAAAAGTTAACAAAAAGATATTTAATTATTCAAAAGGATGTATTATTAAGTATAAATTAGTTAAATGGTATTATTTTTATATTAATAACAAAATAGATTAGAAGAATTGTCATAAAATAATCAAAATGAGGAAAGTAAACGTAATATTGTAAATTAGGAGAGGTTAGTAAAATGAGGATAAATATGAGAGAAGGTTTCTGAAACTATTTATAAAATGAAACATAGTAATAGAATATCTATTTTATAAAACTACACCATCAATTACCTATAGTTTAATTTTTAAAATTTAATTTGACCAAATTTTAAAATTAGTTTATTTTAAAAATATTATTTTTAAAAATTTAGTTTGGTGAGAAATATAAATAATTTATATTTAACTAATAAATTTTAAAAATATTTTTAAATAATAATTAATATTTGATCAAATTTTTTAAAAATATTTCTACAAAATTTTCTCAAAAGCAATTTTCAAACAAATATTAAAGAAACTAGTTTTTCCAACTTCTCAAAAATAACCTATGTTTTCAATCAAAACCACTTTTTCTCTTACAAACTTGGTCAATACTCAATCTTTATATATATATATATATGGCCATACAAGATGAAATTATGATGTAAAATTCATGAAGTTGAAGTTTTATTTAGAGATGTAATTTGAAATTCTTAACTTGTATTTTTTTCCTCATGAATATAAAAACTCTTGTGAAAATTATTAAAATTTCCTCAATTCTTATACAATCTTACCAAATAAGTAAAAATTCATAACAAAGTATAATACGCTATCATAAAACCATTCTAAAAAATACAATATTTATTGGTCAAACTTTAGTTTAATAAAAAGTAAAATTGAACTTGAGTTATGGACTTGTAGTGTACTACTGTTTAATATAATCCTGCTACATGATAGACAAAAGTTGGTACGAATAATAATACCAATAATAAATTTTATTTATATCTAAAATTTAATAAATATAATTGGTATATATAATATGGTGATTTTTTTTTATAAAATATAAATATGGGTCAAATTTTGTATCTGAAAAAACACCATCTCATGATTTGAAATTTCATATACAAATTTTCTGAGAATTTAAAATTTTATCACATTTTCAAATGCTAATTTCATCTCATAATTTTAAATAAAATACAATATCCAAACAGCTACTAAAAATGAAGTCCACCCGTGTATTCTTGTCAGAAGAAATGGCGCATGACTTGGGAGAATTTTTATCCAAGAGAAAACTGGAATTAATGAAGAAGACAACAGAAGAAAACGAAGAAAGGTAAGAGTAGCGTGTAAGCATTTATTGAACCTAATTGGATGACATCAAAGTAGTTTCACACACTTGTCTTTCAACAATATCTTCCTGCTTCTCATGCTAAGTATTTCAGTTGCAATTGCCTTCTAATTTGACCCACATATTTCAGAATTAGAAAATATAGTTGATTTTTAGGCCATAAAAGATAAAACATTTCTCAAACTCCACTGTCCATCCATTGATGGAGGAAACATCTCAAGGAGCAAACTTTTGGACCCAAGAACAAGAAATACCAACCCTTCCACAAGACCTCATCATTCAAATTCTCGTCAGGTTACCTCTCAAAACCCTCTTGAAATTCACCTCTGTTTCTAAATCATGGCTTTCTTTACTCTCAAATACTCAATTCCACAAAACCCATGTCAATTTCTCCATAAACAACCCCAAATTGACTGATTACACACTCGCTGCGGTATCCACAGTCTCTGGTTTGGGTAAAATCTGCCACGTTTACGCCATACGCTCTGAGAATTCATCTCTTACTGTTTCTAAACATGGTTGTCCTCCTAAGTCTTTGTCTCTCTCCGCTTGGCTTTTGGGGTCTTGCAATGGCTTAATTTGCTTAACTAGTGATTCCTTTAAACTAATTCTGTTGAACCCATGTACGGGAAAGTTTAATGTATTTCCTGATTCAATGATTCAGTATAAAGTTGGTGATGGTGGTTGTTATATTAGATATGGATTTGGTTATGATGCATCTACTGAAGATTATAAGGTTGTCAAGATCTTTAGTTTTCCTCAAACTGATGGCAGACATGTCAACATGGTTAATGTTTATAGCTTAAGGGCTAATTCTTGGTCAACTATTCAGGGTTTTAATTGTGGTTATATAAATGGAAATGTGGGTGTGTTTGCAAATGGGGCTCTTCATTGGGAAGGGTGCTATCGTCATACTCCGGGTGCTTCTTCCGAGATTGTTGCTTTGGATTTGGCTACAGAGAGATATGGGAAAATAGCACTGCCTAGTTATGAAGATGGAGGTGTTCATTCGATATTAGGTGTTTCCAGAGGGCTTTTAGTTGCTTGTTGCAACTATGAACCTAATAGGGCAGATATGTGGGTGATGAAGGAGTATGGTGTCGAGAAATCCTGGACTAAATTGGTTACCATCTCATCACCAGTTGATGGTAGAGTTAACATCTCACCATTGTTTGTGGCAGAGAATGGTGATGAGGTTCTGGTGAAGCTTGGCACAGAGCTAACACTGTATAATGCAAGGAATGCATCATTCAAGCGACTTGCCGATTGTGTGTCGGGTGATTTACTTCAAGTTCAAGTGGCCACCTACATAGAGAGCCTTACTTCACCTCATATTTAGTGGCGTGATGACCTTGAAGACAAAGAAAGAGATGTTAAAAAGATCTTCTTGATTGCCTGATGCCCCTGCTCTTAAATTTATTGATAGATTGTGTCTTGTCATTGTATCTTTATGCAATTTTCATTATATTGTAAGGTGCTACAAATATCATTCTCAATTGGAGTTGTATATTTCTACTCACCTCATATCATGCACCGAGTTGCTACAAATCCACTAAACAGGAAAGCTTTGGGTAATAAACAGCTGCTTCAATGCTTATTAAATATGTTGCTTTAGGAAAAATGGGCAATCGGGTCTAGGTGAGTTGGACTTGACTCTTAGGCTATTTTGAAAAGGGTAATAGGATATCACCTGCCGGTGATTCCTCTCACATGGAAAATTTAGGGGTAATAGTTAACTACGACATTCCGATCGACTAAGTTAACCGCAAAGACTCACAATAATACAACCATGAACTTTGAAAACATGAATAATTGAAAGGAAAAACAAACAAAGAAACTACTGGCAGATGAGCATCAGCAGAGGCTAATATATAACTAGTCAGTTTGAGTGGAAGGAAGATTGCTGGTTCATTATTTATGACTGAAATCATCAGCACTGTGAATTAGAAGTGCAACCTCTTGTTAGTTTGTTTTGTTGTTTCAACTTCTTGACTAGCTTTCATTTTACTTATAAGTAGTTGATGTAAAGGCCTAGAAGGATTTTTGTTAAAATTGGTATTTAAGGAGTAGGACTTTACGTTACCAATCATTATATGAATAAAGTCAATAGTTACATAAACATATAAGTTGCACCTGCTCGTTCCATGAGAAACTGGAAAGTAAATGGAAGCTATGCTGCTTTCCGATGTTTTATCTCCAAAGCTGTTAATATAATACTTGGTATTTCATTTATCGTCTTCTGATCTTATTCTAATCAAACTTTGTTTCTATTGGGATGCTAGTATGTTAGTGTTTTCTATCTTGATCTTATTCTAATCAAACTAAGGGATTTTCCGTAATTCCTAAGTTCCTAAGGCCTATACTACATCGTTTTAAGTTCAGAAAAGGGTGATTTAAGAGGGATAAGTTCATTCTAAGTCTATTCTCTTCCATGCATGCAAACCTAGAGGGTTCTAAGGGTGATCAAGCTTAGGGTCATCAAATTCATCCCCAAATTCCATTGGACTTTTAAGAGGGTTGTGAAATTAGATTCTTCCAGGTATGTAGGGTTATGAATGGGTGTAATCATCCACATCCATGCCGAATCTGTCACGCCCCGCCCTGGGGGGGTATGACTGGCACCTGGTGCCCTAATAGGACCTAGACTGCTACCTGGTGAGCCAAAGCATATCTGGTGCCTGGCTGGCTCTAACTCAAATTTCTGAAAACAAAGGGCTATATAACGACTGTAAACACAGCCTCTGGCCAACTAGCCTATAGCCACCTGTACCTGTAAAAACAGCTAACCAGAAACATACTACTGTAGGGGAACCTATGCGGGCCGACAAGGCCACCATGCTGTCTAGTTCTCTGTAACTCATCAATAGCATGCTAAATAATTATGTGACCGACAAGGTCACTACTACTGACTGATCATGGCCACACACGGCCAACATAGACTGAAATACTAAATAACCATAACAAACTGCACGGCCTCACACGACCGGCTCAACTGACCACAGGGAAATATATACAGACTGCAAGCCTCTAGGAATAACAATAGAAATGATCGGGACAGGGCCCTGACCTACCCGAACTGTACAACAAAAGAAAACGAATTACACCTCTGGAATTCAGTCCCCGGATGGCAGGAGCTGAATACTCAATAGCTGACTGGAATCACGAGGGATCGCCTCCTCGTCTATGAGTACCTGCAGGCAAGTAATGCAGCGGCCCATTGGGCATCAGTACCACAGGTACTGAGCATGTAAAGCAACTGAAATACACAACTGAAATGAATAACAACAGTAACATGACATATAAGCAGAAGGTAGTTGAGTCTATCTAGCTGAGAATAACTGGGAAGAGTTTATTTATTCTATAACTAAACTGAGCGTACCTGATGTCGTGTCGTCCCACTGTCTATCAGTATCTAATAGAACATAGAGGTATACATAATAATACACACAATACCTGACCGACCCCCATAAGCTGGAAGGTGCCAACCAACACACAATCTATTTAACCCTACCCGGGTCTAAACCCACCAAAAATAAGTCACTCCACTCATCTGATAACTGTGCGCTCCTCCTACCGGTCCCCTTGGGTACGTAGCTCTGGCCTTGGCCTCTGACAATAAACTGTGTCTGAGCCCGAAGACTCCTGCCTCTGGGCGCAAGTGTACATGGGGTGTGTAATAAAAATTGCCCCTGGGTGCAAGCACGCAACAGGGTAATTTTATAAAAAATCTGTATCTGAAACTGCCCCCAGCCACAAGCGCACACAGAGTGTTCTGCCCCTGTAAACAGGGTGGACTGGCTCTGCACAGAGTAAACTGAACTACCCCTACAAGCAGGGTGGTCTGGACCGTATTATCATGGTGGTCGGCCATCATCGTCCTCTAGGCGGACGGCATCGCCCAGCTGTTGGCGGTATCTGAATCTGGTATCGACACAGCTATAACCCAGGGGCGGTGGGGATGCTAAAGGGTGCCCACATGCCACAACAAGTCTCAACAAACAAATAGTACATATAAATAGCAAGCATGTATAACTGAAAAAGACTATCTGAAATCTGATTTCTTATTCTGATCTGTTTCTGTACTAACCTGATTCTTTACTGATTATACTGATTCTGAAATCTTTGTTTTAACTGTCGGCTAATCTGTAGCCAAGATACTATCTGTCTGAATGGATAATCTGTAACCATAACTGTTTGATCTTTCTTTACTGACTTTTATTATGAAAATCTATTTCTTTTATTCTACTACATGCTTGCTAATCACGTAATAGGCTATACTGAATCTGAAATACTAACTTGCCCTCGGGCGTATGCTCTTCTAACTTTCAGACTGAATACGGTATGACAACGCAAACTAGGTTTACTGAACTTTGCACAATACTTAACATTCAACTCCGGGAATTCTACTACGGAGTTTATTGTACTATACAAGGCTAAAACTACTAACTTGCCGAAGGAACTAGCTTTACATACCTTAACCTCGAGTTATCCGACTGTCGGACGAGGCTCGGTCAATACTCCAGCTATTTCTCCCAACTGCATTCAGATATACATCAATTAATACTAAATATAGCTTTATCCTGAAGAACAACGTCACTTTCGATATAATTATAGCCTAAACTTAGGCTTATCGAAAGACGGTCAAAAACTCGCTATTTTTCAGAAGTCTAGAAGGGAGAAGTATTCACTTTACGGCTAGGAGCACATAGACACTAGTTTGGAGCAATTCTACTTACCTTAGTCTGGTAGCTCGACGATTCGTCGGCCGTATTTCGCGAAACAAAATCTGTAGGAATGCTCCTTGCTACTAAATACCTCGGCATCTGAGATTCATTCGAGCTTGGACCGTGTTTGACGGCGTAATCAGATGGAAATTATCTAGAAACCTTCGTTCCTCTTCCTCTCTGATTTTCTCTCTGTTTTAGCTGGAAATTATAAGAATTGCAACTTTAAAACCGAAGTGGAGGGACTTATATAATAGACACTGTAAATCGCATTCAGAGAATGCGATTTATAAGTCGCATTGCTGAAATGCGATTTATAAGTCGCATTCCTGGAATGCAATTTATATGCCGCATTCCTGGAATGCAATTTATATGCCGCATTTTGCCTTGCGACGCGCCGACTTGGCGCTTGTCCGATCTTTCCCCGGGCCTTTTTCTAGCATGTATGGTTTTCAAATACTCTTAATCAACACGCGATTAGGCCATCTATATGCCGGGAATTTACGGGGTGTAACATTCTCCCCCCCTTAAGAACATTCGTCCTCGAATGTAAACTGTTATATAGTGGACTACTCAATTAGCTTAACTTTTTCTTAGGAAAAGTTCGACAGAGTTTCCCTTGTAATCTGGACTATCCCAAAATCCTGAAACACAGAAAAGTCCAATACAGGTACTCCACACGATACTATAAGATTCATTCGATAACTAAACATCAATCTTTCTCATTTATATATATACAACCATAAGGTACTGCATAAGTAATAATACGAACGTACCTATTGCCTGATTAGACCTGGGACAGGTGAGGATATCTAGCTTGCATATCTTCCTCCGCCTCCCACGTCATCTCCTCTCGGTTTCTGTTACGCCACAATACTTTGACAGATGCAATATATTTAGTTCTCAATCTGCGAATCCGTCTATCTAGGGTAGCTACTAGAACCTCTTCATAGGCCAGCTCTTCAATAACCTGGATATCCTGGACTGGGACTACCCTGGAAGGGTCTCCTATGCATTTCCTCAGCATGGATACATGAAAGACTGGATGAACGGATTCTAATTCTGGAGGCAAGTTCAATTCATACGCCACTTGGCCTATTCTTCGACGAATCTGATATGGCCCGACAAACCTTGGGCTGAGCTTACCTTTCTTGCCGAATCTCATCACCCCTTTCATTGGGGATACTTTCAAAAATACCCAGTCATTCACATCGAATTCCAGGTTTCTGCGCCGCACGTCGGCATATGATTTCTGGCGGCTCTGTGCAGTCAGTAAGTGTTCTCGGATAAGCTTTACCTTTTCCTCCGACTGCTGAACAGTGTCTGGCCCAACCAGCGCTGATTCTCCTATTTCAAACCAGCCAACCGGCGATCTACATTTTCGCTCATACAATGCTTCAAAGGGCGCCATCTGAATGGCTGAGTGATAACTATTATTATAAGCAAATTCAATTAACGACAAATGCTCATCCCAGCTACCTCCAAAATCTAGCACACATGCTCGTAGCATGTCCTCGAGCGTCTGAATAGTGCGCTCAATCTGTCCATCTGTCTGAGGGTGGAATGTTGTGCTTAAATTAATCTGCGTTCCCAAACCTTTCTGAAATGACTGCCAGAATCTAGCCGTAAACTGTGCTCCTCTGTCTGAAATAATGGATACTGGTACTCCGTGCAACCTGACTATTTCTCGGATATACAACATCGCATAATCTGGCCGAGAAAGTAGTTTCCACTGGCAGGAAATGAGCTGATTCGGTCAATCTGTCAACTATCACCCATATAGTGTCATGTCCATGTTTAGTACGGGGTAATCCTGCCACAAAATCCATATTTACTGCTTCCCACTTCCAGAGAGGCAGAACTATGTCCTGAGTGAAACCGCCTGGTTTCTGATGTTCTGCTTTCACCTGCTGGCAGTTAGGACGCCGGGCTACAAATTCAGCAATTTCCCTTTTTTTTTCTAGCCACCAGTAGTTTTCTTTGATATCATGGTACATTTTTTGTCACGCCAGGGTGGAGAAAATAGTTGGTGGCGCAGTGCACCTCGTTCATGATCTGATGATGGAGGCCTGAAACATCTGGAACACATAAACGGTCTTTACAACGCAGCACTCCATCCTCTGTTATTTGTGAATATGGCGCTTCCCTTGCAGGATTCTGTCCTTAAGCTAGACCAGGTCAGGATCTGCATATTGCCGTTCTCTTACCTCCACAACTAAGGACGACACGGCGGTGTTCTGGATTACCGCTCTGTTGTCCTTCATTTCTATCACACGAATGGCTAAATTGACCAATTGATGTATCTCCCTGACCAACTCCCGTTGCCGGGGTTGCACATACGCCACACTCCTAATAGATCTATAGCTAAGAGCATTTGCTGCTCCATTACCTCTTCTTGACTGATATAACATTTTCATACTTAGAGAGCTTGGCATATAATTGACGGTGATACTAGCTTGTCTTGCCGAAGAGATCGACAGGTAGTTTACAGGCGTAGCTAGAGCTTATCTGGCCTTTCGGCCACATGCTAAGGCTACTTGTTACTAGGATAACCTGAACGACCATCTGCGCACCTTGTGCCTTTATCTGATCAGAGGATCCTGATATTGATCATGACCTCTAATGATCTGGCTGCATAACCTTAAATAACTGAATAGTCGGGTTGAATGACCCGAATGTGGTAGTAGTCTAACAATGCTCTAACTGTTCTACTTGAGTACTTATAGTTCATGCATAACTGCAGACCTGTGGGCATCTAATTGCTTTGTTATTTTGCTTGAACCACTGTAAGGCAGGGCTTAATCAGACTTACTCCCAGGCGATCAATCTCTGGATCTTCACGGGGAGTCTACTGATCTCCTGGTCTTAATAAACACTGTGCTAGCAGGGTACTATCAATTTCTTACGCCTTGTGTGTATCCACTTGGATTTATACTGCTATTCTGGGGAATTCTCGGTCTTATGAGCTATTCTGTAAATACTGGCCTTCTGCTAGGGCTCTGTATCTGAATATCTTACGAGAACCAGCTGAAGTACTAGTCTGTCACTGACTACTGATGTGGACCCCTTTCTTGGGGTGCCCACGGGCTTGTCTGATTCAGACGGCTGGCTAACTTGCGGGGTGTTCCACGTAATAATTGCTAGGTTGACTAAGGTCGACTCTCACCTACAAGGCTGGGAAAATTATGTACGACCACTTAACATACTGGAAAAATTCTGGTTATGGCATATGCGATAATACTATTGATTTTTTTAGGGATGCTTCCCTGCTAATACAAGCGCCAGCTAGTCGTTAGACCGTCTAACTGTGCTCTTATCATCTAGCCATCTGATTCAGGCCATTAACTCTGGTAAGCTTCTAGAGCCTAGATCTGGCAACAACACATAAGTCTATTAACTTAATAACTAAGAACTGAGATAGTTTCTATGACTTCATACGTAATTCACACTTAACCTGCCCTTTCTCTTCTCCTTTCCCTTTCTCCTTTCTTCTCTTCTTTTCTTTATTTCTTTTTTTTGGCAAAGGGGTCCTGCAATGCAATTTGTACATGCTTTCTAGTACTAATCAACATCTGTGATTGTGACCGCTATAGGCAGCTACTCACAGCATATCTATTATCTGTATATATATATATATATATATATATATATATATATATATATATATATATATATATATATATCAGTAGCTACGTACAATACGTACTGAATTCTGTGGTGATACATAATCTCTGACATGCTCTGCTGAGTCTCATACCGTACATGATACACCGCTTCTACAGCCTAATAATATCTCCTGCCCTGACTTATCATTTCCTTAGACTTTCATCCCATTCTAGATGTAACAACATATGAGCTTGATCATGGCCTGCTATTGGCATTCCGCCACTCTTACAATGTGGGGTCAACATTCGAATCTTGTGGCCTCACTTGGCATATATTGAGAGCCCATGACTGTCTGCTGGGCCTTATCTCTAGGTCACACTAGATTAGAATTACTGTATCGGTAATTTCTTAACTTCTCCATAAGCAAACATACTGCGGCATTCTGGACCACAATCTTAATGTCTTCTAACTGTCAGTCCGAAGCTTAGTCCGTAATACGATATTCTATCAATTTGGGGGTGATTCTATTTTCCCCACAAAATTTAGTATTCCTGCTTCCTCCCCCCATCTCACTTGAGCTAAGCTCTGGGGTTCAAGGTACCTGCCTATCGTTGTTAATGAGATTGCTGATCAAGCCTCAGCCTATACTTTTTCTAACTTATATTCAGGCCCATCTGATTCACATGACCTCTCTATCTTTCGATGTCACAACTGGATCATAACTATCATCTTACAGGTATGTCTTGCTATCTGTTAGCATATATGGCAGACTTGGCCTTTTTCTGACTCGAACTTGACTCTTACCCGGCATTCATCGCTAACAGGTCTTTTACCCCTGCTTTGGGTAAGCTAACAGTCTTACTTTCTCTACTGGCTTATTATCATAAGGGTCTGCACAGCTTACGTAATCATAGGGGCTCTTTATACTTTCTAATACTTACTAGGATCAATCAGCCCATCTTTACTTACTACTTGGTTTGGAAACCTCATCTCAAGTCTTATGCCCCTTTACTATACTGGAATCAAAATCAAGAGGTAGGAATAGCCCTTTCTTATTGCAACAAATAAAAACATTTAACTGTACCATATCCGAAAGGATGTATTTGGGATTCCTGCATTTCCCTCTCTTTCTCGTACTTACCTGGTGGTCTGACCTTGTCTATAATCTTAACCAGATCTTATATAGCTAATAAATAAATCAACTCGTATGTACATTATACTTCTGACTTCCTATTCTGACGTTATCAATGTATATTGGGAATAGTACCAATAAAGGTATCACGCTGGGAGGTCTCTGGTACGTCCTCCTGCTGCTGTAAGTATCTTGTAACTGGCTGATGCCCTCTTCTGTTGCTATGTCTGATCTTCTACCTGTAATAGGATAATACTGATCTACCTTTGTATCTGTAATAAAAGAATACAGTAAGTTTTTAGGGACTCAACCCTATACTGTACCGCTCTAAAGCACGACTGACTGAGAAGGAAGGGTAACCATCCTATCATGCCTCGCAGCCTCCTGCCTATAGTATGTGGTGCACAACACATCCATAGACAAGACTCTACTTAGCACGGCTTGCAGACTCCCTGGGACACGACCTGCTCTGATACCAAGTTTGTCACGCCCCGCCCTGGGGGGGTATGACTGGCACCTGGTGCTCTAGTAGGACCTAGACTGCTACCTGGTGAGCCAAAGCACATCTGGTGCCTGGCTGGCTCTAACTCAAATTTCTGGAAACAAAGGGCTATATAACGGCTGTAAACACAGCCTCCGGCCAACTGGCCTATAGCCACCTGTACCTGTAAAAATAGCTAACCAGAAACATACTACTGTAGGGGAACCTATGCGGGCCGACAAGGCCACCATGCTGTCTAGTTCTCTGTAACTCATCAATAGCATGCTAAATAATTACGTGACCGACAAGGTCACCACTACTGACTGATCATGGCCACACACGACCAACATAGACTGAAATACTAAATAACCATAACAAACTACACGACCTCACACGACCGGCTCAACTGACCATAGGGAAATATATACAGACTGCAAGCCTCTAGGAATAACAATAGAAATGATCGGGACAGGGCCCCGACCTACCCATACTGTACAACAAAAGAAAACGAAATACACCTCTGGAATTCAGTCTCCGGATGACAGGAGCTGAATACTCAATAGCTGACTGGAATCACGAGGGATTGCCTCCTCGTCTATGAGTACCTGCAGGCAAGTAATGCAGCGCCCCACTGGGCATCAGTACCACAGGTACTGAGCATGTAAAGCAACTAAAATACACAACTGAAATGAATAACAACAGTAACATGACATATAAGCAGAAGGTAGCTGAGTCTATCTAGCTGAGAATAACTGGGGAGAGTTAATTTATTCTATAACTAAACTGAGCGTACCTGATGTCGTGTCGTCCCACTATCTATCAGTATCTAATAGCACATAGAGGTATACATAATAATACACACAATACCTGACCGACCCCCATAAGTCGGAAGGTTCCAACCAACACACAATCTATTTACCCCTACCCGGGTCTAAACCAACCAAAAATAAGTCACTCCACTCATCTGATAACTGTGAGCTCCTCCTACCGGTCCCCTTGGGTACGTAGCTCAGGCCTTGGCCTCTGACAATAAACTGTGTCTGAGCCCGAAGACTCCTGCCTCTGGGCGCAAGTGTACACAGGGTGTGTAATAAAAACTGCCCCTGGGTGCAAGCACGCAACAGGGTAATTTTATAAAAAATCTGTATCTGAAACTGCCCCCGGCCACAAGCGCACACAGAGTGTTCTGCCCCTGTAAACAGGGTGGACTGGCTCTGCACAAAGTAAACTGAACTACCCCTACAAGCAGGGTGGTCTGGACCGTATTATCATGGTGGTCGGCCATCATCGTCCTCTAGGAGGACGGCATCGCCCAGCTGGTGGCGGTATCTGAATCTGGTATCGACACAGCTATAACCCAGGGGCGGTGGGGATGCTAAAGGGTGCCCCTATGCCACAACAAGTCTCAACAAACAAATAGTACATATAAATAGCAAGCATGTATAACTGAAAAAGACTATCTGAAATCTGATTTCTAATTCTGATCTGTTTCTGTACTAACCTGATTCTTTACTGATTATACTGATTCTGAAATCTTTGTTTTAACTGTCGGCTAATCTGTAGCCAAGATACTATCTGTCTGAATGGATAATCTATAACCATAACTGTCTAATCTTTCTTTACTGACTTTTATTATGAAAATCTGTTTCTTTTATTCTACTACATGCTTGCTAATCACGTAATAGGCTATACTAAATCTGAAATACTAACTTGCCCTCGGGCGCATGCTCTTCTAACTTTCAGACTGAATACGGTATGACAACGCAAACTAGGTTTACTGAACTTTGCACAATACTTAACATTCAACTCCGGGAATTCTACTCCGGAGTTTATTGTACTATACAAGGCTAAAACTACTAACTTGCCGAAGGAACTAGCTTTACATACCTTAACCTCGAGTTATCCGACTGTCGGACGAGGCTCGGTCAATACTCCAGCTATTTCTCCCAACTGCATTCAGATATACGTCAATTAATACTAAATATAGCTTTATCCTAAAGAACAACGTCACTTTCGATATAATTATAGCCTAAACTTAGGCTTATCGAAAGACGGTCAAAAACTCGCTATTTTTCAGAAGTCCAGAAGGGAGAAGTATTCACTTTACGGCTAGGAGCACATAGACACTAGTTTGGAGCAATTCTACTTACCTTAGTCCGGTAGCTCGACGATTCGTCGGCCGTATTTCGCGAAACAAAATCCGTAGGAATGCTCCTTGCTGCTAAATACCTCGGCATCTGAGATTAATTCGAGTTTGGACCGCGTTTGACGGCGTAATCAGACGGAAATTATCAAGAAACCTTCGTTCCTCTTCCTTTCTGATTTTCTCTCTGTTTTAGCTGGAAATTATAAGAATTGCAACTTTAAAACCGAAGTGGAGGGGCTTATATAATAGACACTATAAATCGCATTCCTGAAATGCGATTTATAATGCATTCCTGGAATGCAATTTATATGCCGCATTTTGCCTTGCGACGCGCCGACTTGGCGCTTGTCCGATCTTTCGCCGGGCCTTTTTCTAGCATGTATGGTTTTCAAATACTCTTAACCAACACGCGATTAGGCCATCTATATGCCGGGAATTTACGGGGTGTAACAGAATCCCTCTTCAATTCATGAAATTCTTGTTGATGAATCTATGGGGTTTTGACCCAACATGTGAATTCTCTAAGTATTAATAATGAGTATGATCTAAGCATGTTTCTAATGTTGAATTATGATTCATGGGCTAATTTTACAATGTTTTCAATTACAAATTATTGTTCGGTTGGTTCCTTAGGTATCTAAACCGATACGCAAGTGCACGTGGTCGAACAAGTAGTAAGTGGCTTTAGTAAGTCAAGTATCGATCCCTCAGAGACTCGGATTAAGTGAAGTTTGCTTAAGTATACTATACTATATTTTAATTAACTTCTAAATATGCTGACAACAACGTAACCAAAAAGTGAATAATTTGTTTTCTAATTCTATACTAAAACTTCTAACAATTATCTACTTTGAATTTGGACTATGGATAAAAGCATGCCGAGGTTAAAGAACATGTAATGAACTTGATTATCATCATAAATTGGTTAATGTTTTCTTCCAGTTGCTAGCCAAGAACATTAGCCAAGAGATTAAAACTCTCGTATTTAATCTCACTTAAGAATCATAAACCATCCATCTACATTTCTGTGATCAAATGCAATTCATGACCTAGCAATACAATTCCGGTTCCTAAATTGACTAATACGGCTTTCAAGTATATTTCTATCAGGAAAGCACATCAAAACTCAATTTTCCCAAATCAAGGAAAGAACAATATCCTATTAATTCACAACTTTCCAATTTCGTGCTCTCTCGAGTGAAATCAGACTTTTTAGATATACATTAATGTAGGCCACACACCAATGCAGTAAGGACAAGAATTAATAGAACAACATGGAAGAAAAAGATGAAAAATCAGATAATTAATAATCAAAATTCATCACAAGTGTTTATAACCTCAGCAAGGAAGGGAATTAGCCACTCATTTGTGGATTAATCATCCTAAAACAAGTGTTAATCATACAAACAATTGAGTTAAAGAAGAAAGAAAGAGAGAAAAAAACCCTGAACTTTTCGTCCCTCAACTTCCTGTAACCCACGTCCTTACTCCACCAAGTCTGAATTATGAAAAATGAACCTAAGTGTTCTATTTATACTAGTGGGAATTTTTCCCGGAATAACAAGCAACGTGTCACAGAGTGCATCGCGGAGCACTGCCTCCGTGACACGCCGTGGACGCGGACCCTCACTGGAATTTAGGGGTCCGGGAATAAAGCACCAACGTGGCATGGCGTCAACGCGGAGGCTAGCCACCGTGCCACGGAGCTGTCGCGAGCCTCCACTGGAATTGATGAATTTTTCACCCTCCAGGCAGAATGCCTCCGCGATGGCAGCGTGACACGGCTCCATCGCGGAGCCCCTTTAATTTGTGCAGTCCAATGCTTTTTCCCTTGCTCGCATCCAAGTCCAACTCCGATATCATCCAACATGCATTTTAGCTTCCCGAAATCACATTTTACCTACAAAATAATGCTAATCATGTTGGTTAGTATAAATTCACATTTTATTACCAATTACATGAAAATGTATACACATTGCTAGATAAACAAGGCGAAAATGATACTTTTGAGTATCACTTGGGCATATAAATCTGCCCAAGATCACTTACCCCACACTTAAATCCTTGTTTGTCCTCGAACAACAAACATACAATTCATGCAATTTACATCCCAACCTTCGCTACTATGGTGCGACAATTTAAGCTATGGTCATACCGATCATTCAATATCGCAAATCATCAAGAAAACATGCATGGTCTCAACAATGCAATGACCTTCAATACATTAAGACTTCCTAGACTTAAAGAATTGATTCTCGATATCGGCAAACTCATGCAAATCAGCTAATCAAGATATCCGACACGAAAATCAGTCTTTCCTCAAGCATGTGCCCTCACAACTCAAGAGAATCTTCGCCTTTTTGCTCATGTGACACACAAACATTCAAGTAGGGGCATGTAAAAAATAATTTCACTCTCTCTCCCAAAAGAATTCACATGCATCATGTCATGACCCATAAGCTTGCCCTTAGTGTATTACTCCACTAATATAAAGAAATGCAATGTAAGATCACGTAGGACTTTAATGGGTTGTAATGGAAGCTATGGAACTAGTATATATTAGATTAGCCAATAATATCCACTAGCATCCTTAAGCGCCTTTGCAACACATTCCCATCAACTCATGGACATTGTTTCTCTCTTTTTTTTTTCATCATCCCATTCTTGATGATTTACCTTAGTATGGCCCATTTCATTAAGCACACTTGACACAATAACAAAGATTATTCATGCACCTTCATTATCGTTTATTTATGGCAAGTGCACCTTCAATCTCTTCTTTTCTTTCCTCACTCTGCTTTTCTTTTTCTTTTCACCATTCTCACTCTTTGACACTTTGGGAATCTTATTTTCACTTCTTTAGCGCTTAAGAGTTTTGTATAGACTTTACGGCTAATGAAAAGAAAGAATTAAGCTCAGTTTATACTTTTTGGACAAAAGAAAGAAATAATAGGCTAAAGGCTCAAAGGGCTGACTAGGGTATTCAATCACATAAAGGGGGAGTATGACAAGAAAAAAAATAGAAACTCTCGGTTAAAACAAAGAAATGCCTACATCCTTTCCTACAATACACCTCCTTCATTTCGTTTTGTACACACACCAGGCAAGTTCTAGACACTTCACAATAGCATGGAATAACAATACCTCACTTCACACCTTATGCACATGCTCGATTCAAGATGTATTCACAAACTCTTCAATCAGCTCATTACATGAATTCAAACATTAAGCCTCAATCATACCGAATCGAACTCTACAGCCTAGGTATCTCAACATATTTACAAGATTGCATGCTTTCATACGAATCACTTGTGCATTTTGAATATCAGGTACAACACGCAGCCAAAAATTCACAACTATATAGTAACTACAGGTTCCGGGATGCAATCCACCAAAGAAAAAAACTGAAAATAAATTAAAATCACTACTCCTACCGACTACATTTCCCTTAAGACGGTCGTCATCCATCCATCATAGGGAACAGTCACTAACTATGACGTCGGTTCAATAGGACTATTCTCGATAAAATAACCAAAAATAAACGCCGAGAAACCCAAAAATTAAAAAAAAATTGAAAAACTTTTGTAAAACATCGATCATTTCGATAGAAAAATTATTTACAAAATATTTTAAATGTGAACAAAATATTTTTGCAAAATTTAAAAAATATCGATCATTTCGATAAGCAAAAATATTTACAAAAATTTTACAGCCTCAGCTGGCAACATCAACATTCCTCAACACAAATCAATTCCACAAACATGTACAGATACAGAACAATTTAAAAATTCACAACCAAAGGGAAACATACATACAAATATACAGAGGAAACATACAAGCAAACCAGCCCAGCCCAACACCTAACTACTCCCCACCCCACACTTAAACCGAACACTGTCCCCAGTGTTCACAAAAATTAAATAGCACAAAGTCGGGTGGTGGAACTCCCTGATCAGTCAAAGTATTTCACTTCTTCATCAGGTGCTGCTGCCTCATCTCCCATGTCCGAGTTGCCTCCGTCGTCATCATCGGACTCCACATCGGAGTCCTCCCGACGTGTCTCCTCGTCCGTGGGGACGTCATCGTCAGTGGTCTCTACAAAGGCTGGCCCCACTCGGCATAGAGTCCTGGCATTTTCGCCAAATGGGTAATCTAGCTCGAGCTGCCATAGCTCCTCCTCCGTGGCTGGTCTCCCACCTATCCTGAGCTGAAGCATTTGCATCCCATACATCCGCGCCATGTACTGGTCATCACGAGCATGTCGCTCGCCAAGTGTCAGCACTGGCCCGTGGGTGGTTTCGGGAGCCTTAGTTTTGGTCACGTCCAAGGCCCACCGCTCCAACTGCGGGATGTAATCCAAAGCCTCCTCCTCGACGTCGAGGCCTCTGAGAAAGGTGGTGAGTAGTCCACCGAACCCATACCTGTGGCCCTGGTGTAGTCGGGCTCTCTTCATGGCGGATATAATGACCGCCCCAACATTAATCTCCAGCCCTTTCATCAGGGCGTACACCAGGCAAACACGGTCTCGGGTCATATCAGTCATGTGTACCCCCGGGATTAGGCACGAGCAGACTATCTTCAGCCAGATTCGGGCTTCCCTGTTCATTTGAGAATAAGGCAGAGTCTGGTGGTAGCCCTTTTCTTTGTGTCTGCTCCATCTAGCTGTAGATCGAGCCCCACATAGTGTGCGTCTGATGTCGGCATACGGTGGGGTAATATTCAGCTGGCGGAGAACATGGGCGTCTGTGTCCCGCGCTCCTATGATGGCATTTAGCTGTTGGGGTTCCAGAGTGACTATCTGCCCTCTGATCTTGATGGTGTGGCTTCTGATTGCCGGGTTCCAATTAGCATAGAACTCCCGGACCAAGTGTAGGTTGCATTCTTTGGGCTCCTGAAATATGAAACTTAGCCCAGCAGCCTCGATCCATTGAACTATTCTGGGGAACTCCTGTGCTAATGGCTCCCGTGCTATATGCTCCTCGGGGAAATATTTATTCTCTTTGTTCTTAGCATACCACTTCTTCCCCTCATCAGTCACCCATCTCGTTCCGTATTGGCGGCGCTGGCCGCGTGACACTACTGGTGCCGCTGGGACTGCTGTGCCCAATCTGAGTCTTTTCCTTCTGGTGCCTGAAGTTGATGCACCCTTACCTTTATCTTGCCTGCTTGCCATTTTACCAGTCAACACAAGTAAACAAGCTTAATGTCAAGCTAAATGAATATTAACTTCGGCTAAGGTCGGGTTACGCTAAGTTTACCCCACACTTAGTCCTTAGCTACAGTTACGATACTACGGCAAGAATAACTTTATTTACACCAAACAACCAACTATACAATCATGCTTAGTGCGTTCAAACGAAAATTCGACGGTATAACTTTTGCGTACTACTCAGAATTCGTACAGCTAATCCCAATCACTACCATCGCTAGCATTTCAACCATCGCACATAGCAAATAAAAACAACGAATCAAAACAACAACAAAAAAATTCTATACATATGAACCTATACAACCAACCCAATTTGAATAAATTTCAACATTTTCCCAAAAACCCGAGAATTCGTCATCCATTAACATTCAAACACTTCTTACAACGATTCATCTCATTTAACAAGTACACCCCGGCATAGAATTCACGAATTCAACACATTACCAACTTCAAATTCAACAACAAAGCCCTAGAATTGATTTTCGCAATCAACTTCGAATAATTCATGCAATTGACAAGTTCAAACAATCATTACAACATTCCGAACTTTTATCAATCAATAAATAACTCGATTCATGCTTAATTTCGACTTAGGGTGATTTATCTCACCTCCCATGCTTAATTTCGAATGAAATCGACAAAAACTTGAGAGAGAATCGGAAAACATACCTTGTCGTTGATTAAGCGAAGAAAACTTGGTAATTTGTTGCCTTAAGCCGTGGCACGTTGATGGGAGAGGGGTTTTGGGATGTTTGGTCGCGGAGGAAAATGAAAATGAGGGAACAAAAAGGGAGAAATCGGGGTTTAAAAGGTAGAAAACACGCGGGTCACCCGGCAACCCGGTGTGACCCGTCACAATTTATACGGCAACGTGTCACGGAGTGCATCGCGGTGCACTGCCTCCGTGACACGGAGCCATCGCGATAGCCTTCTGGAAATTTTGAAATTTCTGGATTACACCTCAACGTGTCACGGAGGGTAACGCGGAGGTCCTCCTCCGTGACACGGAGCTATCGCCCCAGCTCACTGTCTTCTACATTTTATTAACTTTTCATACCTCGCCTTTTCCTTCATGATTCCGTGCACATTTTTCTCTGTTTGACCTGAAAATCATATCACTAAACAAAATTGGTTAGAATAATAGGTTTCACCTAACTAAAACAAAAAATACTAACTAAAACGAAAAATTTTTGTACTAAATCAAGAAAAAGAAGAAAGAAAAAAAAAAGAAAAATCTATTTACACTTCACAAAATTAAAGAAAAAAACAAATTTTCACGGGTTGCCTCCCGTGCAGCGCCTGGTTTACCGTCGCGGCTCGACGTCATTTACGCTCAATTGTCCGCTAGGGTGATGGATGATTTCTCATGATCATTGTCCTCCCCCCGGTAGTGCTTACACCTATCCGGTGGTCTTCCCATCAACTCTCGGGAATGCTTCATCTGCTTAGCATTACCATGATCAATTACATTGATCACCGAGAGTTCTTCATGTACCATCGGGAGCTTGGGTGCTTTATACACATCGAACACCTCTACCTTGTCATGTGCTCGCATTGTAAGTTGCCCCGCAGCTACATCGATTAATGCTTTCCCGGTTGCCAAGAAGGGTCGTCCCAAAATAAATGGAACTTCTGCGTCTGGTTCAAAATCCAGAACAATAAAATCTACCGGGAAAATTAGGGAGCCCACTTGCACTAGAACATCCTCAACAATGCCATCCGGCCTAGCTAAGGATCGGTCCGCCAACTGCAAGATTACGGTTGTAGGTCTAGGACTCCCTAGACCTAACTTTTTGAATACCGAAGATGGCATCAGATTTATGCTCGCCCCCAAGTCACACAATCCACGAGCTCGGATGCTTTGCCCAATAGTAAGCTGGATAGTAAAACTTCCAGGGTCTTTTAGCTTTGTGGGTAGTTTGTTTTGGATCCGGGAAGTGCACTCCTCTATTAAAGCCACCGTAGCATACTCAGTCAAACGACTTTTGTTGGCCACGATGTCCTTTATGTATTTGGCATATTTCAGCACTCCCTGCAAGACATCAACAAGAGGTAAGTTAACATGTACCTGTTTAAGCACCTCCATGAATTTCTTGAAACACGCCTCCTCCTTGTGTTTCTTGAGTCGTTGAGGGAACGAGGGTGGAGGTCTTTCTGATTCAGCTTCTTTGGTCTTCCCCCTTTCCGAACTTAGCTCTCCCTCAACTTTTGCTGCTCCCGGATTTTGAGGTGGTCTTTCTGGTTCCACCTCCTTCAGCTGCAAACCACTCCTTGTGGTCACTGCATTTACCTGCTTGGGATTCGGATCCGTGTCGCTCGGCAGTCCTCCTCTGGGCCTTGTATTTTGGGCACTAGCAAATTGCCCAAATTGATACTCAAGAGCCTTGATCACTAACTGGTTATTTTTCACTTCAGCTGCCAATTTAACATAGTCAGCCTGCAATTGCGCTTGGTTAGCGATCATGGTCTTGAACATCTCCTCAATGCTGGGTGATGGTGGTGGAGGAGGTGCATTGTTATTTCTGAGTTGAGATTGGTAGTTCTGTTGCCCTCCTTGATTCCTTTGCATACCCCGATCCGAACTTTGGCCTTGATGGCTGTTGCTACCCCATGAAAAATTTGGATGATTCCTCCAATTTGAATTGTAGCCACTACCATACTGCTGGTGATTTCTTTGTGCATTACCCACAAAGTTTACCGAATCAGGATTTGCTCCACAGCACTCAGCTGAGTGCTCACTGCTTCCACACACTTCACACCACAATTGCTGGACTGCATTAACTGGAGCTGACGGCTGGTTCAAAGTCATGTTGCTGAAGTGGTTGTTCAATTGATTTTGCAAGGCAGCTATCTGTGCAGCGATAGCTGTAAATCCATCCACTTCAAACACTCCTACTGCTTTCCTTGTTCCACCTCGTGATGAATCAGCATTCCATTCTGGATTGCCCTGTGAAATCCGGTTTAGCAAGGTATACAACTCCTCATAAGTCTTTTCCAGCGCTTGCCCTCCAGCTGCTGAATCTAGCAATATTTTGGTGTGGGGTTCCAAACCCTCAATAAATGTGTGCACCAACACGTCATTGGACTGATGATGATGAGGACAGTCCCGCAACATGGATTTAAATCTCTCCCAGGCTTGATATAAATTTTCTCCCTCCCTCTGTTTGAAACTTAGAATTTGACTTCTAAGTCTTGTTGTTTTGCCAGAGGGAAAAAACCTTATCAAGAACTTTCGTGCAAGATCATCCCACGTTGAAATAGAATTTGGTGGCTCAGCTTTCAACCACCTCTTGGCTTCACCGAGTAATGAGAACGAAAATAATGTAAGCCGAACATAATCAGGTGACACTCCAGCGGGTATATAAGTGTCACTTATCTCCAAAAAGTTTTGGAGATGCTGTTGTGGGTCTTCATGAGGGAGACCAGTAAATTGCCCGCTTGTGTGCAACAGTTGAACCATATTTTTCTTGAGTTCAAATCTCCCTCCAGGCTCTGGTTTGCGGATACTGGATGTAACATTGTTGGCATATGGGATTGCCACCTCGCGAACCGGCCCTGCTGCTGCTTATTCGGGCACTAACACTGCCCTCACAACCGGTGGATTTTGTTGCTCCATAATGGTCTGTCTAAGCAACTGCAGCTTCCTTTGTAGAGCTTCTCTCCGTTTACTATGAAATATACGTTCAAGCTCTATATAAGATTCCACCAGCTCTTTGTCTCTTGCCAATGTTCACAGCAATTAAGTCTGCAAAATACAGGCTAAGACCAAGTTGTCAACACTTAAAGAAAAGAAAATACAAATACAGTAAATTAACACTTAAAACAATTTCACCAATTGCCAAGTCTCCCCGGCAACGGCGCCAAAAACTTGTTCGGTTGGTTCCTTAGGTATCTAAACCGACACGCAAGTGCACGTGGTCGAACAAGTAGTAAGTGGCTTTAGTAAGCCAAGTATCGATCCCTCAGAGACTCGGATTAAGTGAAGTTTGCTTAAGTATACTATACTATATTTTAATTAACTTCTAAATATGCTGACAACAACGTAACCAAAAAGTGAATAATTTGTTTTCTAATTCTATACTAAAACTTCTAACAATTATCTACTTTGAATTTGGACTATGGATAAAAGCATGCTGAGGTTAAAGAACATGTAATGAACTTGATTATCATCATAAATTGGTTAATCTTTTCTTCCAGTTGCTAGCAAAGAATATTAGCCAAGAGATTAAAACTCTCGTATTTAATCTCACTTAAAATCATAAACCATCCGTCTACATTTCTGTGATCAAATGCAATTCATGACCTAGCAATACAATTCCGGTTCCTAAATTGACTAATACGGCTTTCAAGTATATTTCTATCAGGAAAGCACATCAAAACTCAATTTTCCCAAATCAAGGAAAGAACAATATCCTATTAATTCACAACTTTCCAATTTCGTGCTCTCTCGAGTGAAATCGGACTTTTTAGATATACATTAATGTAGGCCACACACCAATGCAGTAAGGACAAGAATTAATAGAACAACATGGAAGAAAAAGATGAAAAACCAGATAATTAATAATCAAAATTCATCACAAGTGTTTATAACCTCAGCAAGGAAGGGAATTAGCCACTCATTTGTGGATTAATCATCCTAAAACAAGTGTTAATCATACAAACAATTGAGTTAAAGAAGAAAGAAAGAGAGAAAAAAACCCTGAACTTTTCGTCCCTCAACTGCCTGTAACCCACGTCCTTACTCCATCAAGTCTGAATTATGAAAAATGAACCTAAGTGTTCTATTTATACTAGTGGAAATTTTTTCCGGAATAACAAGCAACGTGTCACGGAGTGCATCGTGGAGCACTGCCTCCGTGACACGCCGTGGACACGGACCCTCACTGGAATTTAGGGGTCCGGGAATAAAGCACCAACGTGGCACGACGTGCAACGCGGAGGCTAGCCATCGTGCCACGGAGCTGTCGCGAGCCTCCACTGGAATTGATGAATTTTTCACCCTCCAGGCAGAATGCCTCCGCGATGGCAGCGTGACACGGCTCCATCGCGGAGCCCCTTTAATTTGTGCAGTCCAATTCTTTTTCCCTTGCTCGCATCCAAGTCCAACTCCGATATCATTCAACATGCATTTTAGCTTCCCGAAATCACATTTTACCTACAAAACAATGCTAATCATGTTGGTTAGTATAAATTCACATTTTATTACCAATTACATGAAAATGTATACACATTGCTAGATAAACAAGGCAAAAATGATACTTTTGAGTATCACTTGGGCATATAAATCTGCCCAAGATCAATTATGTTTTCAAGTTTTACAAATTATGATGCCCAACCATGAAAGTTCATGAATAGATGAGATTATGATATATGTGTTCAAGCATAATGAGATGTATATGAAGAAAGTATGATTTTGAATTACCCATGTCTATATCTATGTTTTTGAATGAATTAAGCCTATGTCAAGCATGTTTAAGTTTTGGGAAAGCCCATATGATCAAGTATGTTTCATGATTTATCTAGATTTCATGTTATTAACTTACCACATGGATTTTAGAGTCTAGACTCCCACTCATGTTTAGCTTGTGGTATGGTTTGAGCCTAAGGCTCCTCATGTTATGATTTCAGATTATGCATGTATGTTATGATTCAGCTTCGTTGAAAAATGATGGAGAGCATATGCATGTTTTTGGGAGTAGTGTTTGTCACCGAGTAGGCTAAGGGTCAGTCAACCCTATGCCTTAGAACTGCATGCCAACGTATTGAGATTTCCCTTCCCCAAATGGGCCTTTAGCTTAATATCGATATCTTGGTAGCGTCCCTAGCCCTAGCAAAGCTTTGGCCGGCTATGCCCACTTGAGTGAAATAGTCGAGATCACGTAAGCTCTATCGTGGTAATGTTGGTTATAAGACTAGTCTCCTATTGTTCCTCATGTTTTAGTTATGCATGTTCATCAGTCATGATATTATGTATTCAGCAGGTTTGACCCAATGTTTAGTTTTACTTATGCATAATCAGTTTCCGTTTTGGATCATTTGATTCAGTTATAAGATTCAGTTATGTTAAAGACATGTTTTCAGAGAATAGCATGCAAGTCCTACTCTCAGACTCTTATGATTAAATGTATTATGTTATGCATGATCACTTATTTTACTTACTTGACGATTTTACTTTGCATACTCGGTACATTCCACGTACTGACCGCATACTCTATGTTGTATCATTTCATGATACAAACTCAGATATTTAGGCTCAGTCTCGTCGTTAGCCAGACTCTCGGTGTTAGCATCTCCCAGTAACAGTGGGTGAGTCCTCATCTCTCGAGGTCCCCTTGTAATCAGTTGTATTACCTTTCAGTTTCAGACCATAGTGAGTTAGTTGGGGTCTTATCCCATCAACTCGTCAGTGGTAGAGGCTTTTCAGACACAATATGTAATCAGCTTCAAACTTGTGTTATGTATTATGATATTATAACATTTTCAGACTTCCGCTATGTTAATTATGCTTAACTTCCGCTTTCATTATGATTGAGTTTAGATTTCATGTTCATGACATGGGTCGACTTGGAGCCTCTCAGGATTCTTTATCCCGTGTCTCGATCCGGGCCTATGTTCGGGGCATGACACTATCCTTTCATCCAATTTCTCTCTCATCACCCTTTTTTCCCTCTTTCAAAATTCTCATTATTTCTGCCGATTCCCCCCCCCCTCTCTCAGCCATGACGATCTGGATGTAGAGAATTGCAGATCTCTGAAAAAAGCAAAAAAGGATTCAAAATTTTCGGTGAAGAAGATGCAGAGAATAGTAGTTCCCTATTGGTCTACCAGATCTATTCTCTGATCTGTACTAGATTGATGGGTGTGTGCTCCTTATTTCTCCGTTAACTACTCTG
Source organism: Datura wrightii (assembly GCA_035772735.1). NCBI lineage: Eukaryota > Viridiplantae > Streptophyta > Magnoliopsida > Solanales > Solanaceae > Datura > Datura wrightii. Next base: position 49,493,475 of record JASDFA010000019.1, read on the forward strand.
AATACCCCTGTCGGAGAAATCGAAATTTTAGATTTAATTAGTAATCTTTCTGATGGAGAAGCCTTTACTTCACCAATGTCGAAGAAATCAGAGCAGAAGATTTTTTTTAGCAATCTATTATTGCCGAATTTCTCAAGCTTTTATCTTTGTGTATCAATGACAGATTGATAAACTGTAATTTTTCAAGATTTTGTCTTTGTATATCAATGAGGAATTGATACATGTACCAGTACCAGATTTCTGATAAATCCAAAATTGTTATGTACAAATATATTACTTTGTGTGTATCAATATATTATACCAATTTGTTATTAGTATATATCAATATTTTCAGTGATACATGAATATAAAATACCCATATTACTTTGGGAATCAATTTAGAAACTTTTTGCCAATTATTAGATTTATTGCCCATGTATCAGTATTATCTTGAATAAATTACAAATTGAAAATTACCCATTTATGTTCATCAATGTATGATAATTGTATCAATTTTTATAAAATATTTAATGTTATAGAATTCTGTAGATTACAGATTCTTTGATTGTGTATTTATTTTATTAAAAATGTATACTATTGAAACTGATGATACTGGTTTTTACGTATTATATTTGTATATGTATCAAATTGTTTTATGCTTATTAGTATCTATCAATATTTCTAGTGAAATAGATAACTTCAATTTACATAGATGAGTTTTTGATACATGTATCAGTATAAATTTAGAAAATTTTCTCAAATATGCAACGATGATGCACCCAAAGAAAAAGAAAATTTCTGCAAAATCTGCGATTTCATATTTAGAAATTACACGGATGTGAAATTTTGGTTTAAAATTTTGAATATGGGAAAAAATGTCCAAGATCATAAAAAGAGTTATTTACTCCCATTAAATATGCAACTTCTCTTAAAAAAACACAACTTAAGGAGGAATTGAACAAACAATACCAATTAAGAAGGAATTGCAGGGTTTGAAATTTAGATCAATCATAATGATTACAGTAAATTATATCAGAAAATAGAAAAACATGCTATTTTCTGTTATTTTAATAAATCATGCTATTTTATGTAATTATTTTACTATGCAGTGCTATTTATGAAAATTGCTCAATTATTATTCGGATATGGAGGTGAATGTGAATTATTTACAATTTTTTGTTAAGTCTATGCTTCATGGATTCTCTAAATTCTTCTAAAGAGAACGATAGAAATTTACATTAGATTTCTAGCCATAAAAGAACTATTGAACATTGAATTTCATTTTATCAGAGAAAACTGCCATATCAGACTACCAAAAGTTCTTGTAAATACGTTGGTGAATTTATCTTAATGAGCTAGGTGTAGCATAGTCTAATGTTTATGCTATAGGTTCCATAAGCATTTTCTTGATAGGGTGAGGAAAATTCTTCCTTCTTATGGGTGTGTTTAGTACAAAGGAAAATGTTATATTCATGGAAAAATATTTTCTTGAAAAGTAAGTGAGTTTCTTATTTATTTTCAAGTGTTTGATGAGCAAGCAAAAAAATACAATATCAAAAATATTTTATGTAATTTAGAATTCAGAAAAAGAAATTAATTTGACGCAGAAAAATAATGAAATTAGTTTTAATATAGGGTTTGTGAAAAGAAAAACCAAAAGATCAATTAGTTTGATGTAGCAAAGTCGATCTTTTCTTTAGTGAATTCCTAGAGGGCTGTTGTATAGTACAATATTGTGCAAGATGAATACTGCTAAAAGGGGTATCTTATAGGAGCTATCGAGCATTGTTGTAATAAGCTTAAGTTATCGATGACCACTTAGAGTTGTCCACGAATGCACTTGGACACCTCAATTCAGGTCACTATTTATTAAGCACCTTAACTACTTAAAAAGTATATCTATTAAACACAAAATGCTGACATGACAAAGAAAGATTTGAGCACCTTCTCTAGAGAGGAGCTCCTCCTTCTCTCTAGCTTTTCTACAATTTTACAGCCATATATTCTAACGTTCAGAAAGGACTTCTAATGGTAAGAATCTCTAAGCTCTGGGAGGAGGAGCTCATTTTGGCTTCTGATTTTGCAAAGCCGACTCACATACACTACAACATTCCCTTTTAATTCATCCCAAATTGATTTCCCCTAACTGAATAATCTTAAAATCAATGCCTCCCTAAGTGAAAAGATCTCTCATCCAAACCCTGCACTTAACTTTGCGGTTATTCTGGGCATCACGAGTGGTAGTAAAACTAAGAAAAGGGTGAGGTTTTTGCATCATCTCTAGGACCTTGTTGAAGGAAAACCAATGGTAAGGTTTTCTAAAGAGGAGAATGACCTGCTAGCTGACACTTGTAAATTCACCATTTTAGATAAGTTTACAAGAATTTGACCATTTATCAAGAAAATTTGGCATGAGTTTTAGAAATATATTCCTATTAAAGGCTCTATAGAAATAGGGACTTATAAGATGCATCATGTATTTCTAGATATTAGTCTGGAAAAAAACCATAAAAGTGTTTACGGGAGAATTTTCTTGAATATTTGTAACTTGCATATGAAATTACTGAAGTGGAGAGCTGATTTCAAGTTAGAAGCGGAAACTACTTTAGCTCCAATTTGGATTAACCTACCGGACCTTAGATGACATTTTTTTCGAGAGTGTTGCTCTGTGTAGGATTGCAACCCCAATTGCTGTCTGTATCATATCAAATAAAGCTACTCTATCTAAAACTAGACCCACTGAATTAGAACAGCAAATGACTTACAAACCCATAAATTGAATCTACGATCTGTATATGGATGTGTGAAGGGGAGGGTTCAATTTCTTGAGGAACTATTCAATACTACAGACCGTATGTCAAAACTACAGACCGTACCTATTCACTGTAATCCGACTTACGGACCGCAAGTTAATTTTATGGATCGTATCTGGGCGTCGTACATAAAACCTCGAAGTTTTCAAAATTTTGTTAGTGGCTTACGGTCCGTAAGTCAATTCTGCGGTCCGTAACTAGATTCTAGGCCCTCCCTAAGTAGGTCGATGCAATAACTATTTAAGCGTGAAATTCAATTTTTCTACAATTTTTTTGCACCTCTCATGCCCTACTCCGATACTTCTCTCTTCTCCAAGTCCTTCCACCTCCAAATAAACATATTTTTAACAAATCCCAAGTGATTTTACATATTTCATAAAAGATTAAGTAATCTCCATCTTCAAAATCCTAGGTGTTTAAGGGAAAATTCATTCCTAGGTTCAAGGCGGACATTTGAGGTTCTTCCTCAAGTTTGAGTTTCTTTTCTCCAATTGCTTGATTGAAATTAAAGTATGTAAGGCTAACTCTATGTGTGGGACATCAATTGTTCTTCCCACAAATGTTTCTTCTAATCCATGCAAGTCAATTCCATGAATATATGGGGTTCATACTCAAACAATTGATAACCCTTCATGATTTATCATTATCAGCATCTTGAATCTTTATGTATTCCTATGAATTTTTATCATGTATCGTTCTATGAATTTTTTAGGTTCATCCATGAAATTTTGGCTTAAATTGTTATTTACCCTTTTTGTCAAAATATGAACATTATGCTATTTTGAATTGATCTTTTAATGGATTTTGATAAAATAATTTCATAGGATTTTTAGTACATTCTATACACATGATTTTTACTATGTTTTATCATCTCTCGAGCCAATTATGATTTATGAGCTTTTCAGATAAAACATGACTTATGATTATGTGCCTTCGGGCTACTTTATGAACATGATTTTAAGGGGGAGTAAATGGTTAACTAAGAAGGCATAAGTGTATTTATGAAAAGTGCTTGAAAGTGCGTTTGCCAACATAGAAATTTGAATCGTGTCATTGGGCCGGACGTTCCCTTCATGTTCTCCGAAGAGGAAGAATTTGTGGATCCTTGCTAATAATTCATGACATGTATGCCTCATATCCAATATAGTATGAGATGTCTTAGCTAATTGAGAAAAGATCATACTCCATGTTCTTACATGGTGAACTGCGCTGGTTGCACTACTAACTCTCAAAATGAACAATTTTTAACATGATTTTAAAGTTGTTTTGACTTTCAAATGATTTAAATATGATTTTTGATTTATTCTTATACTTCATTTATGTTTCATACTTTATTTTGCCATCTTATATACAGTACAATTCTATATGTACTTAAATCCCTTTTATCAGAGTCACTGCATTATTTAATAATGCAGACTTGATGCATACTCAGGTACTGAGACGTTCGACTGAGTAGCATGTTAGGTTCTATGCACCTTCAACTTTTGGTTAGCCCCACATACTCTTAGATAAAGTCCTTATTCAACTTTTACTTAGTTTTTGCTAGAGGTTCGACAGGTATCTTGTCACAACAAAATAGTTATTCGTGTCAAATTAGAGGCTTCATAGATTTGTCAGTCTAGTATGTTCTAATGTCATACATTCTATTTTGACCTCAATATTACTTATGTAATCAAGTGGTAGTTTTTATGAAAAAAGACTTACTTTTCTAATGCATAACAATGTTTCTCTCTAAAGCTTATTCCACTCATGTTAGATAAATGCGCTATGTTCCATTCCATGTTATGAGGTACGCTCAGGCTAACAATGACATTGAGTACTGGTCTCACCTTGGCCTAGGGTCGAGGTATTTGACAAACTCGGTATTAGATCCCTAGGTTCAAGTGTCTTAGCAAGTCTATGAACCTGTGTCTAGTAGCATCTTAATTATGGATGTGAATTGCACCACATTTATAATTGGGAGGCTACAAAACAATTAAAAATGTTACTCTTCTTTTTCATACTCTAGATCATGATTTAGAACGAACCTGAAGAATTGAATCTAACTCGTGTGTTACTACGTATATTAGAAACTGCCTACTAAGAGGAAAATAACTGTAAGCTAGAGGATTAATAATCTTGGGCAGATTTATATGCCCAAGTGATACTCAAAAGTACCATTTTAGCCTTGTTTATCTACCAATGTTTATACATTCTCATGTAATTGGTAATAAAATGTGAATTTATACTAACCGACATGATTAGCGTTGTTTTGCAGGTAAAATGTGATTTGGGAAGCTTAAATGCATGTTGGATGATATCGGAGTTGGACTTGGATGCGAGCAAGGGATAAAGCATTGGACAACATTAATTAAAGGGGCTCCGCGATGGAGCCGTGTCACGCTGCCATTGCGGAGGCCTTCTGCCTGGATGGGGAAAACTCAACCAAATTCCAGAGAGGGTCCGCGTTTGCTCCATGGCACGGAGCCAGTGCTCCGCGATGCACGCCGTGCCACGTTGAGCCTAAATTCCCAGACCCCCAGTTCCAGTGAGGGTCCGCGTTCGTAGCGTGTCACGGAGGCAGTGCTCCGCGATGCACTCCGTGACACGTTGCTCGTTATTCCGGGAAAAATTCCCAGCAGTATAAATAGAACACTTAGGTTCATTTTTTAATATTCTGACTTGGTGGAGCAAGGACGTGGGTTACAGGCAGTTGAGGGACGAAAATATCAGGGTTTTTTCTCTCTTTCTTTCTTCTTTAATTCAATTGCTTGTATGATTAACATTCATTTAAAGATGATTAATCCACAAACGAGTGGCTAATTCCTCTCCTTGCTGAGGTTATGAACAATTGTGATGAAATTTGAGTATTGGTTCTTTGGTTTTTCATCTTTTCTTCCATGTTGTTCTATTAATTCTTGTTCTTACAACATTAGTGTGTGGCCTACATTAATGTACATCTAAAAAGTCCGGTTTCACTCGAGAGAGCAAGAAATTGGAAAGTTGTGAATTAATAGGATATGTTCTTTACTTGGTTTGGGAAAATTGAGTTTTGATTTGCTTTCAGGATAGAAATATACCTGAAAGTCGTATTAGTCAATTTACGAACCGGAATTGTATGGCTAGAACATGAATTGCATTTGATCACAAAAATGTAGACGGATGGTTCATGATTCTTAAGTGAGGTTAAATACGAGAGTTTTAATCTCTTGGCAAATGTTCTTGGCTAGCAACAGGAGGAAAAGATTAACCAAAGTATGATGATAATTAATTTCATTACATGTTCGTTTAACCTCAGCATGCTCTCATTCATAGTTCAGATTCAAAGTAGATAATTGTTCTTAGTTTTAGTATAAAATTTATAAAACAAACTATCAACTTTTGGTTACACTGTTGTCTGCATTTTTAGAAGTAAAATATAGTACACTTGAGCAAATTGCACTTCATCCAAGTCTCTGAGGGATCGATACTTGGCTTACTAAAGCCACTTACTACTTGTTCGACCACGTGCACTTGCGTGTCGTTTTATACCCCACAAATCACGCGAACAAGTTTTTGGCGCCATTGCCGGGGATTTGGCAATTGGTGAAATTGTTTTAAGTGTTAATTTACTGTATTTTTGTTTTCTTAGTGTTGACAACTTGGTCTTAGCCTGTATTTTGCAGACTTAATTGCTGTTGAACACTGGCAAGAGACAAGGAGCTGGTGGAATCGTATATAGAGCCAGAAAGAATATTTCACAGTAAACAAAGAGAAGCTCTACAAAGAAAGCTGCAGTTGCTCAGACAGACAATCATGGAGCAACAACAGAATCCACCGGTAGTACGGGCAGTGTTAGTGCCCGAAGAAGCAGCAGCACGGCCGGTTCGCGAGGTGGCAATCCCACATGCCAATAATGTTACATCGAGTATCCGCAAACTAGAGCCCGGAGGAAGATTTGAACTTAAACAGAATATGGTGCAGTTGTTGCACACTAGCAGGCAATTTACCGGTCTCCCTCATGAAGATCCACAGCAGCATCTCCAAAACTTTTTGGAGATAAGTGACACTTACATACCCGTTGGAGTGTCATCAGACTATGTCCGGCTTACATTATTTCCATTCTCATTAATAGGAGAAGCCAAGAGGTGGTTGAAAGCTGAGCCACCGAATTCTATTTCTACGTGGGATGATCTTGCACGGAAGTTCTTGATAAGGTTTTTTCCCTCTGGTAAAACAGCAAGACTTAGAAGTCAAATTCTATGTTTCAAACAGAGGGAGGGAGAAAATTTATTTCAGGCCTGGGAGAGATTTAAATCCATGTTGCGGGACTGTCCTCGTCATCATCAGTCCAATGATGTGCTGGTGCACACATTTATTGAGGGTTTGGAACCCCACACCAAAATATTGCTAGACTCAACAGCTGGAGGGCAAGCGCTGGAGAAGACTTATGAGGAGCTGTATACCTTGTTGAACCGGATTTCACAGGGCAATCTAGAATGGAATGCTGATTCATCAAGAGGTGGGACAAGGAAAGCAGCAGGAGTGTTAGAAGTGGATGGGTTCACAGCTATCGCTGCACAGATAGCTGCATTGCAAAATCAACTTAACACCCACTTCAGCAACATGACATTGAACCAGCCTCAAGCCCCAGTTAATGCAGTGCAGCAAATGTGGTGTGAAGTGTGTGGAAGCAGTGAGCACTCAGCTGAGTGTTGTGGAGCCAATCCTGACTCGGTAAACTTTGTGGGTAATGAACAAAGGAACAATCACCAGCAGTATGGTAGTAGCTACAATTCAAATTGGAGGAATCATCCTAATTTCTCATGGGGTAGCAACAACCATCAAGGCCAAAGTTCGGGTCAGGGTGTGCAAAGGAATCAAGGAGGGCAGCAGAATTATCAAGCTCAATTCAGAAACAACAATGCACCTCCTCCACCACCATCACCCAGCATTGAGGAGATGTTCAAGACCATGATAGCTAACCAAGCTCAATTGCAGGCTGACTATGTGAAATTGGCAGCCGATGTGAAAAACAACCAGTTAGCTACCAAGGCACTTGAGTATCAATTTGGGCAATTTGCTAGTGCCCAAAATACAAGGCCTAGAGGAGGACTGCCCAGCGACACAGATCCCAAGCAGGTAAATGCAGTGACCACAAGGAGTGGTTTGCAGCTGAAAGAGGTGGAACCAGAAAGACCACCTCAACAGTCGGGAGCAGCAGAAGTTGAGAGGGAGCACAGTCCTGAAGGGGGGAAGACTAAAGAAGCTGAATCAGAAAGACCTCCACCCCCGTTCCCTCAACGACTAAAGAAACACAAGGAGGAGGCGTGTTTCAAAAAATTCATGGAGGTGCTGAAACGGGTACATGTTAACTTACCTCTTGTTGATGTCTTGCAGGGAGTGCCGAAATATGCCAAGTATCTAAAGGACATCGTGGAAAACAAAAGTCGGTTGACTGAGTATGCAACGGTGGCTCTAATGGAGGAGTGCATTTCCCGGATTCAAAATAGACTGCCCACAAAGCTAAAAGACCCTGGGAGTTTTACTATCCAGATTACTATTGGGCAGAGCATCCGAGCTCGTGGATTGTGTGACTTGGGAGCGAGCATAAATTTGATGCCGTCTTCGGTATTCAGAAAGTTGGGCCTAGGGAGTCCTAGACCCACAACGGTAATCTTGCAGTTGGCGGATCGATCCTTAGCCAGGCCGGATGACATTGTTAAGGACGTTCTGGTGCAAGTTGGCTCCCTAATTTTTCCGGTAGATTTTGTCGTGCTGGACTTTGAACCAGACGCGAAAGTCCCATTTATTTTGGGACGTCCCTTCCTGGCAACCGGGAAAGCACTAATCGACGTAGCTGCGGGGCAACTAACAATGCGAGCACATGACAAGGTAGAGGTGTTCGATATGTACAAAGCACCCAAGCTCCCGACGGTGCATGAAGAACTCTTGGTGATCAATGTGATTGATCAAGGTGATGATAAGCAGATGGAGGATTCCCGAGAGTTAATGGGAAAACCACCAGAAAGGTGTAAGCACTACTGGGGGGAGGACGGTGATCGAGAAAAATCGTCCATCACCTTAGCGGACAATTGAGCTTAACGACGTCGAGCCGCGACGGTAAACCAGACGCTGCACGGGAGGCAACCCGTGAAATTTTTTTTTTCTTTCATTTTGTAAAGTGTAAATAGATTTTTCATTTTCTTTTTCTTGATTTACAACAAAAATTTTCATTTTAGTTTTTGTTTATTTGAATTTAGAGTGAAACCTATAATTCTAACCAATTTTGTATAGTGAGATGAATTTCAGGTCAAACGGAGAAAAATATGCACGGAATCGCGAAGGAAGAGTCGAGGTAGGAAAAATTAATAAAAAGTGGAAAACAGTGAGCTGGGGCGATAGCTCCGTGTCACGGAGGAGGACCTCCGCGTTACCCTCCGTGACACGTTGAGGTATAACCCGGAAATTCTAAACATTTCCAGAATGGTCTCGCAATGGCTCCGTTTCACGGAGGCAGTGCAACGCGATGCACTCCGTGACACGTTGCCTTGTATATTGCGACGGGTCACACCGGGTCGCCGGGTGACCCGCACGATTTTCTTACTTTTTAACCCCGAAAACCTCCCTTTTTCCCTCATTTTTTATCCCTCCGTGACCAAACCCCCCAAAACCCATCCCCCATCAACGTGACACGGAGTAAGGCAAGAAATTCACCGAGTTTTCTTCGATTCTTCAAAGTCAAGGTATGTTTTTCGATTCCCTCTCCAATTCTTGTCGATTTTCTTCGATTTTGAGCATGGGAGGTGAGCTAAATTGCCCTACGTAGTAATTAATCATGAATTCGAGTTAATTGTTGGTTGATGAATGTCGGAATATCGTTATGATTGCTTGAACTTGTCGATTGCATAAATTAATCGAATTTGATTGATAAAATCAATTCTAGGGCTTGTATGTTGAATTTGAAGTTGAAAATGTATTGAAACTGTGAATTTCATGCCGGGATGTAAATGTTGAATGAGATGAGTCGATGTACAAATTGTTAGGATGTTAATAGAACGACGGATTCTCGGGTTGGGGGAAATGTTGAAATTTGTAAGAAATTGGTTGGTTGGATAGGTTCATGTAGATAAATTTATGTTGTTGTTTTTGTTTCTTTGTTTCTTTGCTAAGTGCGATGGTTAAAATGTTAGCGATGGTAGTGATTGTGATTAGCTGTATGAAGTCTGAGTAGTACGCAGAAGTTATATCGTCGAATTTCTCGAACGCACTAAGCATGATTGTATAAGTGTTTATTGTGTGTAAATAAAGATATTCTGGCCGTATTGCTGTAACTGTAGTTGAGGACTAAGTGTGGGGTAACCTAGCGTAACCCGACCTTAGCCGAGGTTAATATCCGTGAGCTTAACATTGATCTTGTTTACTTGGGTTAACAGGTGAAATGGCAAGCCGGCAAGAGAAAGGGAAAGGCGCATCAACTTCGGGCGCCGGAAGGAAGCAGATCAGACTGGGCACAGCATTCCCAGCTGCACCAGCAGTTCCACGAGGCCAGCGCCGCCAGTACGGAACAAGATGGGTGACAGACAAGGGGAAAAAGTGGTACGCCAAGCACAAAGAAAGCAAATATTTCCCCGAGGAGCACATAGCACGGGAACCATTACCCAGGATGGTTCACCGGATCGAGGCAGCTGGGCTCAAGTTCATCTTTGAAGAGCCCAAGGAATGCAATCTGCACTTGGTTTGGGAGTTCTATGCCAATTGGAACCCGACGATCAGAAACCACACCATCAAGATCAGAGGGCAAATAGTCACTCTGGAGCCCCACCACCTCAATGCCATCATAGGAGCGCGGGACACAGACGCCCACGTACTCCGACAGCTGAACATTACCCCACCGTATGCGGACATCAGACGCACGTTGTGTGGGGCCCAGTCGACAGCTAGATGGAGCAGACACAAAGAGAGGGGCTACCACCAGATTTTGCCCTATTCAAAGATGAACAGGGAAGCCCGAATCTGGATGAAGATAGTCTGCTCATGCCTCATCCCAGGCGTACATATGACTGATGTAACCCGGGATCGTGTTTGCCTGGTGTACGCCCTGATGAAAGGGCTAGAGATCAATGTAGGAGAGGTTATTATATCCGCCATGAAGAGAGCCCGGTTGCACCAGGGGCACAGGTATGGTTTTGGTGGACTACTCACCACCTTTCTCAGGGGCCTAGATGTTGAGGAGGAGGCCCTTGACTATATCCCGCAGTTGGAGCGGCGGGCCTTAGACGTTACTAAAACTAAGGCTCCCGACACCACCCATGGGCTAGTACTTACACTTGGTGAGCGACATGCTTGTGATGACCAGTATATGGCTTGGATGTATGGGATGCAGATGCTACAACTGAGGATAGGTGGGAGGTCGGCGAGAGAGGAGGAGCTATCGTAGCTCGAGCTAGACTACCCTTTTGGCGAAAACGCTAGGGCTCTATGCCGAGTGGGGCCAGCATTTGTAGAGCCCATAGATGATGATGTCCCCACATATAAGGAGACACGTCGGGAGGACTCCGATGTGGAGTCCGATGATGACGACGGAGGCAACTCGGACATGGGAGATGAAGCAGCAACACCCGATGAAGAAGTGGAATACTTTGACTGATCAGGGAGTTCCACCACCCGATTTTGTGCTATTTGAATTTTTGTGAACACTGGGGACAATGTTCAAGCTAAGTGTGGGGTGGGAGTAGTTAGGTGGTGGGCTGGGCTGGGCTATTTGTATGTATGCTCTCTTCTGTTGTCGTGTATGTGAATATTTGTTTGTCCCTGTGAGTTGTGAATTTTTAAGTTGTTATTCTATTTATTAAACTGATGTGTGTTGCTGAATGTTGCTAACTGATTCTAATTCTGTACATATTTTTGTTATCGAAATGATCGATATTTTTAAAATTTTTTAAAATATTTTGTACATATTTAAAATATTTTATAAATAATTTTTCTATCGAAATGATCGATATTTTCGACATTTTTCTAATTTTGGGTTTCTCGGCGTTTGTTTTTGGTTCTTTTACCGAGAATGGTCCCATTGAACCGACGTCTTAAGTAGTGACCGTTCCCTATGATGGATGGATGACGACTGTCTTAAGGGAAATGTAGTCGTTTCGAGTAGATTTTTTTTTCAATTATTTTTCAATTTTTCAGTTTTTCTTTGGTGGATTGCATCCCGGAACCTGTAGTTACTCTATGGTTGCGAAATTCTGGTTGCGTGTTGTACATGATATTCAAAATGCAAAGGTGATTCGTATGAAAGCATGCAAATTTGTAAATATTTTGAGATACCTAGGCTGTAGAGTTTGATTCAGTGTGATTGAGGCTTAATGTTTGAATTCCTGTAATTAGCTGATTGAAGAGTCTGTGAATACATCTTGAATTGAGCATGTGCAAAAAGTGTGAAGTGAGGTGTTGATATTCCATGCTATTGTGAAGTGTCTAGAACTTGCCTGGTGTGTGTACAAAATGAAATGAAGGAGTGTATTGTAGGAAAGGATGTAGGCATTTCTTTGTTTTAATCGAGAGTTTCTATTGTTTTTTCCTTGTCATACCTCCCTTTCTGTGATTGTATACCCTAGTCAGCCCGTTGAGCCTTTAGCCAATTATTTCTTTCTTTTGTCCAAAAAGTGTAAACCGAGCTTAATTCCTTCTTTTCATTAGCCGTAAAGTCCATACAAAACTCTTAAGCGCTTTAAAAAAGAAAATCATTTTCCCAAAGTGTCAAAGAGTGAGAATGGTGAAAAGAAAAAGAAAAGCAGAGTGAGGGAAGAAAAGAAAAGGTTGAAGGTGCACTTGCTATAAATAAACAATAATGAAGGTGCATGAATAATCTTTGTTGTTGTGTCAAGAGTGCTTAATGAAATGGGCCATACTAAAGTAAACCTTCAAGAATGGGATGATGAAAAAAAAAAAAAGAAACAATGTCCATGAGTTGATGGGATGTGTTGAAAAGGCGCTTAAGGATGCTAGTGGCTATTATTGGCTAATCCAATATTTACTAGTTCCATAGCTTCCATTACAACCAGTTAAAGTCCTACGTGATCTTACATCGCACTTCTTTATATTAGTGGAGTAATACACTAAGGGCAAGCTTATGGGTCATGACATGATGCATGTGAATTCTTTTGGGAGAGAGAGTGAAATTGTGTGTACATGCCCCTGTTTGAATGTTTGTGAGTCATATGAGCAAAAAGGGGAAGATTCTCTTGAGTTGTGAGGGCAAATGTTTGATGAAAGATTAATTTTCGTGTCGGATATCTTGATCAGCTGATTTGCATGAGTTTGCCGATATCGAGAGTCGATTCTTAAAGTCTAGGAGGTCTTAATGTATTGAAGGTCATTGCATTGATAAGACCATGCATGTTTTCTTGATCATTTGCTGTATTGAATAATCGGTAAGACCATAGCTTAAATTGTCGAACCGAAGTAGCGAGGTTGGGATGTAAATTGCATGAATTGTATGTTTGTTGTTCAAGGACGAACAAGGATTTAAGTGTGGGGTAAGTGATCTTGGCAGATTTATATGCCCAAGTGATACTCAAAAGTACCATTTTAGCCTTGTTTATCTACCAATGTGTATACATTCTCATGTAATTGGTAATAAAATGTGAATTTTAACTAACCAACATGATTAGCATTGTTTTGCAGGTAAAATGTGATTTTGGGAAGCTTAAATGCATGTTGGATGATATCAGAGTTGGACTTGGATGCGAGCAAGGGATAAAGCATTGGACAACATTAATTAAAGGGGCTCCGCGATGGAGCCGTGTCACGCTGCCATCGCGGAGGCCTTCTGCCTGGATGGGGAAAACTCGACCAAATTCCAGAGAGGGTCCGCGTTTGCTCCGTGGCACAGAGTCAGTGCTCCGCGATGCACGCCATGCCATGTTGAGCCTAAATTCCCAGACCCCCAGTTCCAGTGAGGGTCTGCGTTCGTAGCGTGTCACGGAGGCAGTGCTCCGCGATGCACTCTGTGACACGTTGCTCGTTATTCCGGGAAAAATTCCCAGCAGTATAAATAGAACACTTAGGTTCATTTTTTAATATTCTGACTTGGTGGAGCAAGGACGTGGGTTACAGGCAATTGAGGGACGAAAATATCAGGGTTTTTTCTCTCTTTCTTTCTCTTTAATTCAATTGCTTGTATGATTAACATTCATTTAAAGATGATTAATCCACAAACGAGTGGCTAATTCCTCTCCTTGCTGAGGTTATGAACAATTGTGATGAAATTTGAGTATTGATTCTTTGGTTTTTGATCTTTTCTTTCATGTTGTTCTATTAATTCTTGTTCTTACTGTATTAGTGTGTGGCCTACATTAATGTGCATCTAAAAAGTCCGGTTTCACTCGATAGAGCAAGAAATTGGAAAGTTGTGAATTAATAGGATATGTTCTTTACTTGGTTTGGGAAAATTGAGTTTTGATTTGCTTTCAGGATAGAAATATACCTGAAAGTCGTATTAGTCAATTTAGGAACCGGAATTGTATGGCTAGAATATGAATTGCATTTGATCACAGAAATGTAGACGGATGGTTCATGATTCTTAAGTGAGGTTAAATATGAGAGTTTTAATCTCTTGGCAAATGTTCTTGGCTAGCAACAGGAGGAAAAGATTAACCAAAGTATGATGATAATTAATTTCAGTACATGTTCGTTTAACCTCAGCATGCTCTCATTCATAGTTCAAATTCAAAGTAGATAATTGTTCTTAGTTTTAGTATAAAATTTATAAAACAAACTATCAACTTTTGGTTACACTGTTGTCTGCATTTTTAGAAGTAAAATATAGTACACTTGAGAAAATTGCACTTCATCCAAGTCTCTGAGGGATCGATACTTGGCTTACTAAAGCCACTTACTACTTGTTCGAGCACGTGCACTTGCGTGTCGTTTTATACCCCACAAATCACGCGAACAATTAACGTTAGTGCTGATGCTACCATAGAGGTGGATGCCAGTAAGTTGTCTCCCACTCAAGGGTCGTTCAACTGGCCAACCTACCAGGCATTGTCTCCACCACTAACAATAGGTCTAATAGGGAACCCCATATCTTTCACCCCTCAATAGTTGAACTCTTTTGATGTGAAATTTAGGGGAGTAATTTAGATGCTCACTCGGCTTGTTGCAGCTAAGTCACAACATCAGGAATTAGCCCCTGCCAATGCTAGTCCACAGGAATGAACAAGTACCTCCTATATTCGTGAATTTCATCAGATGAACCCACCAGTCTTCACAGGGTCTGAAATGGAAGAAGACCCTTTGAACATCATTTAGGAGATCCAAAAAATTCTCCAAGCCATTCATGTTGTTATAACAGAAGGAGCTGAACTTGCTTCTTACCAGTTGAAGGAAATTGTCGGTACTTGGTATGCATATTGGGAAATGTCCAAGGGAGATGACACAACTCCTGAGGTATAAACTAATTTCATGGAGGCGTTTGTTGATCACTTCCTGCCTTTAGAGTTGAGGGAAGCTAAATCTGAAAAGTTCATGGCCCTTAGGCAAGATAGCATGAGTGTGAGAGAGTACTGCTTCAAGTTCACACAGCTGGCTTGATTTGCTCTAGAAATGGTTTCTATAGTGAGGGAAAGGATGCGCAAATTTGTGCACGACTTTGGAAGGCACCTAGCTGGTGATTGTGTTACGACCTTACTAACAAGGACATGGATATCGCTAGATTGATGGTTTATGCATAGCAAATGGAAGACATGAAACAAGCGTGCAGGTTTGATAGGAAGAAGAACCGGAGCAAGAGGGCCAATTAAGCTGACAATGATATCAGTCACTAGGGGAATAATAACCAACCTTATTTTACAAGTGGTCGTTAGGACCTTCTCCATCTTCCACTATTACACCACCTCAGGGTTCAGAAATGAATAATGAGGCCAGAGTAACCAGAGTAATAACCTAGAGTGCCAGACTCTCAGTCACAGGTTATGTTGCTCAGAATATGTCGTGACCCGAATGGAGGCCCGGATCATAGACACGGGACAAGGGACCTCGAGGGACCCCAAGTCGACCCATAGCATAAGCATACAACTAACTCATTCGAAAATTGAAGAAAACACGAATATAATCTCAACGGAAGTCTAAAAGCAACATCACATAAGATTAAACATCCGAAACTGAATACATGACTAAGTCTGAAAAGCCTCTAATCTGGACGAGCTGATGGGACAGGACCCCAACTAGCTCCACAATACTGAAACTAAAAAATATATATATAGAAGAAACTGAAAGTCTAGCCCTAGAAGAATGAGGACTCACCAACTCTGAACAGGTGAAACTTCGAATAAGCGGACTAAGATCGGTGCTGAAGATGCGAGCCAGGTCCTATATCATAAAATGATACATCATAGAAAGTATGCGGTCAGTACATGAAATGTACCGAGTATGCAAGGTAAGTAAAACCGTTATAAGTAAAATCATCCAAACAAATCATTTCATAACATAAGCTTTTAGAAATCAGAGAGAACTCACATGCATTCTTTTGAAATTATAATCCCTTTATGATGTGACAATGCATAACTTTATAACATCAACAAATTCGAATGACTCAAAGCTGAGATGCAAATTTATAGAAAAGCTGAACATTGAGTCAAACCTTACTTTTAGAACATGCATGCATACATAGTGATCATAAATAGTGAATATGCAAATCTGAATCATATGGACAATGGGAGACCCGACAAACCATAATAGATCTTATGTGGCCCCGATTATTACACTCAAGTGGGCAGAGCCGTCCAAAACCTTGCCAGGGATGAGGACGTTACCATGATATTGATATCAAGCTAATGGGCCATTAAGGCCGGGGATAGCTCACAAGGGAGGTCCCAAATATAATAGAACCAACTTACGTTGGCGCGTAGTTCTAGGGCATAAGGTTGTCGACCCTTAGCCCGCTCGGTGCTAGACTCTTCTCCCAAAACATGCAACGCTCTTCATCGTATATAATGAAGCTCAACATCGTCTATTGACAAAGCTCAACATGAAATCATGCATAGACTGGACATCATATGAAAATGAAGCTCAACATTGTCCTTCAACAAAGCTCAATAGTGTCATACATCTCAATTGTAAATTCATGCATATGAGAAGCTTTATTTCGAAACATACCATAAACTAAATCATAGGTGGGAGAATCTACTTCAAATCATGTGGTAAGCTACATGTAGAAATACTTACTCGACATACCACAAGCTAGAATTTATAATAAGAATTGGGAAATTTCTCTTTAAACAATGTGGTAAGCTTATGTTAGGAAAATAATCGCTTTAATCAACATGTGGGCATTTCTCAAAGCTTTATCATATTAGGATCTACACATTCTTATTTTTGAAACAACATCATAATCACGGATAACTTTAGAAACATGCTTTTCATCACCACTTCATCATTATCACACATTTACCATAAATCATCTCTTTTATGAACTCTTCACCCATGGGTGTTTTAGATTCAATTTCTAGTAAAACAAATTTTATAAGAGAAACAAGTTAGAATCTGCCCAAGCTTCATAATTCACCAATATCAACTCAATCTAATCATACCCATGAGTAGAGACATAAGAATCACGCAATTGATCAAAACCCCATAATTGATTATTCATAATTTAACACTAATTGATAGGAATTGCGCATGGGTGTGGAAGGAAGACACCTATTAAAACCCTACATACCTGGAAATGGGTTAACTCAAAGTTCCTTGGATACCCACAAAGAAATTGATGAAAACTTGAGGAAGAAGACCTGAATCTCCCAAAAATCTCTCTAAAGTTCTTTCATTAGAATGGGCATGCATAAAGGACTTAACTCATGTTATCACACTTAGAAAATATCCAAAACGACGTACTTTAGGGTCTAAAAGTGTGTAAAAGTCGAAAATACCCTTAATGAACCTGTCCTGAAATCTGGCCAGATGGAACCCACGAGTGGTATCAATGGGTCGTGGAAACAACCCATGCCCCGTCCTGTCTCTTCGTTGAAAACACTGCTGAAAGCCCATTCTCGAAATCGTACCACGGACACACAGGACGGATTGTCCTAAGCTTCAACGGACTGTTCCTTTGTTCGTTGTTTCCTTCTTCTGAAACTCTAAACTCCCATTCCATGAGTCTCACCACGGCTCGTTGTAAGCTTCAACAGGTCGTGGTTCATACCCGTTATCTCCACTGTGACAGTCCACAACCCTCCCACGTCTGCTAACAGTGGACCGTTATTTGTCACAACGGGCCGTTGTAACACCCATTGTTACTTCAGCCATCTGGGCCGACTCTTTACCATGACCACCACAACGGGTCGTCGATGAGCTCCTGAACCCACGAACACAAATGACGGCCCGTGGTTACTTACCATGGGTTATGGTACCTGTCGTTCTGCAACCTTTTTCCCAACTTTTAGCAGTTTTGCATTTTAGCTTCCCGGGTTTACTCCTAAGCACTTCCAGGGTATTACAATATCTCCCCCTTGGGAACATTCGTACTCGAATGTAGGAAACAAGCAAAACACAGAAACATACAATTTATCATATTCAAAACCGATCACTTTTAATCGAAAACTGACAGAATGACTACCTCCGATTTGAAACACACAGCTGAACTGAATTCACCAATCATACACACAACTACATACATAAAAGAAACTTGTGCACATAATTCAAACATGAAAACTAGTTAGAGTCTGGGTGCAGAACTGATACCTCAAGCCAAAAATGAACTGGTAGAGAACAACTGCGGATATTTAGCCACCATATCTACTTCGTCTTCCCACGTAGCTCCCTCAACATGCTGATTTCTCCACAACACTTTAACCGAATCTACTTCCTTGTTCCTCAACTTTCGAAATTGGCAATCCAAGATTTCAACGGGAATTTCTTCGTAACTGAGGCTGTCTTTTACCCCAAGGTTGTCTACCAAAACTACCAAGGCTGGATCACCCAAACACTTTTTCAAAACCGACACATGGAAGATGGGATGAACTGAAGATAACTCTGATGGCAAGTCCAACTCATACGCCACCTTACCAACTCTTCTGACAATCTGGTAGGGACTAACATAGCGGGGACTAAGTTTCCCTTTCTTTCCAAACCGCATGACTCCCTTCACAGGAGATACTTTTAGAAATACCCAGTCATCCACATCAAACTCTAAATCTCTTCTCCTCACATCAGCATATGATTTCTGACGACTCTGAGCAGTTTCCAACCGGTCCCTTATCAACTGAACCTTCACCATTGGCTCATGAACCGAATCTGGTCCTACCATAGCTGCCTCACTGACTTCGAACCATCCCATGGGAGATCTGCATCTCCGCCCATAGAGAGCCTCGAATGGTGCTATCTGGATACTAGAGTGGTAACTATTATTATAAGCAAACTCGATCAAGGGCAAATGATCATCCTAACTACCTTTAAAGTCCATAACACATTCCCTCAACATATCCTCAAGAGTCTAAATGGTTCGTTCTGCTTGGCTGTCCTTCTGAGGATGAAAAAATGTGCTTAGCTTAACTTGAGTCCCAAGTCCCTTTTGAAACGAACGCCAGAATTGAGAAGTAATCTTAGTACCTCGGTCCGGACTAATAGACAAGGGCACTCCAATAAGTCGAACCAATTCCTGAATATACATCTTAGCATAATCATCTACTGAATCTATGGTCTTGACCAGTAGGAAATGTACAACCTTGGTCAACCTGTCTACCACCACCCAAATGGAGTCGTATTGCCGGCGAGTATGAGGTAGACCTGTAATGAAATCCATATTGATTTCTTCCCACTTCCAACTGGGAATGGTAATATCCTGAAGTACGCCTCCGGGTCTTTGATGCTCGACTTTCACTTGCTGACGGTTTGGAAATTTCGCTATGAACTCCGTAATATCCTTCTTCATACCATCCCACCAATAGATTTCTCGCAAGTCCCGATACATATTCGTGGATTTGGGATGAATAAAATATCTGGTGCCATGTGCCTCATGTAATATTCGAACTCTCAAATCATCAACATCTGGGACATAAGACGACCTTGATATCGTAGCATACCATATCCCCCTTGGGAGAAAACCTCCACCTTCAGTATCCTCAAAATTGGATCCTCATCTTGCCTGGACTTAACATCAACCACCAAGGACGATTCTGACCCATTATGTACAAAAACACCGCCATCGGTCACGTCGATCAATCTAACTCCCAGCGTTTCAAGACGGTGAACATCTTTCACCAATTCCTTCTTCTCCTCATTCACATGGGACACACTCTCCATTGAGAGCCTACTAAGCGCATCCGCCACCACATTAGCCTTGCCTGGGTGGTAAAGGACACTCATGTCATAATCTTTAAGTAACTCCAACCACCTCCTTTGCCAAAGATTTAGATCTTTCTGTGTGAACACATATTGCAAGCTTTTGTGGTCCATAAATACATCCATGTGGACCCCATACAAGTAATGCCGCCATATCTTCAACGCGAACACCACCGCAGCCAATTCAAGATCATGGGTCGGGTAATTCTTCTCATGCACCTTCAGTTGTCGAGAGGCATAAGCTATCACCCTCCCATGCTGCATCAAACATACCCAAGTCCAAATCTGGAAGTATCACAATACACCATGAAACCATCATTACCCTCGGGTAGGGTTAACACTGGTGCTGAAGTAAGTCGAGCCTTCAACTCTTGGAAGCTTTTCTTACAATCCTCCGACCACTGGAACTTTACCTTTTTCTGAGTCAACTTAGTCAAAGGCGCTACAATGGATGAGAAACCCTCAACAAACCTCTGATAGTAGCCAACTAATCCCAAGAAACTCCGAATATCCGAAGGATTCATTGGTCTGGGCCAATTCTTCACTGCCTCAATTTTCTGCGAATCTACTTTTATGCCTTCACTAGACACCACATGGCCCAAGAATGCCATGGAGTCCAACCAAAACTCACACTTGCTGAACTTTGCATACAATTGGCGATCCTTGGGGGTTTGAAGCTCTACTCTCAAGTGAGCAGCATGCTCCTCCTCGCTCCGGAGAATATATTAAGGTGTCATCAATGAACATGATCACGAACATGTCCAAATATGGCTTGAATACCCTGTTCATCAAGTCCGTAGACATAACTACAAACTCGTAATGACCATACCGTGTTCTGAACGCTGTCTTCGGGATATCACTCTCCCGAACTCTGAGCTGATGATACCCAGACTGAGATCTATCTTTGAGAAACACTTAGCACCCTGAAGCTGATCAAACAAATCATCGATCCTGGGTAAGGGGTACCTGTTCTTGACAATGATTTTGTTCAACTATCAATAATCAATGCACATACGAAGAGAACCATCTTTCTTCCGAACAAATAAAATCGGTGCACCTAATGGAGACTGGCTCGGTCTAATGAAACCCTTATCTAGTAAATCCTTTAACTGATCCTTCAACTCTTTTAACTCAGCTGGGGCCATCCTATAGGGATGAATAGATATAGGCTGCGTATTGGGAAGAAGGTCAATACCGAAGTCAATCTCCCACTCGGGAGGAATACCTAGCAAATCATCAGGAAAGACCTCTGGATACTCACGTACCATTGGAACTGATTCCATAGTCGGGGTCTCGGAATCAACATCCTTGACCCTAACCAAATGAGACAAGCAACCCTTAGAAATCATCTTTCTAGCCTTGAGGTGGGAAACGAAGAGACCTACAGGCACAGCTGAACTTCAATTCCATTCTAAGACTGGCTCACCCGGAAATCTGAACTCTACTGACTGGGTCCTAAAATTAATGGAAGCATAACAAGCATACAACCAATCCATGCCGAGAATAACATCAAAATCGGTCATGGCTAACTCTATCAGATCTGCTGAGGTGACCTTATGGAGAACCAAGATCGGGAAATCTCTAGACACCCGTCTAGCTGTAACTGAGTCACCTACGGGAGTAGAAACTGAAAAGGATTCTGACAAGACATCAGGAATGACTCCAAAGCTACTGGCTACATAAGGTGTCACAAAGGACAAGGTGGCCCCTGGATCTAACAGAGCATAAACATCAACATGAAAGATTCTCAACATACCGGTGACTACATCTGTTGAGGCCTCCTGCTCCTAATGAGTGGCTAAGGCATAGATTCTGTTCTGGCGCTGCCCGCCAGCTGTGCTAGTAGATGCCCCATGATGTGTTGTACGTGGGGGTGGGGCTGCTGAACTAGAAGCTGGGCCTCGGCCACCAACCTGATCTTGCCTCGCAGCAGGACAATCTTTTAAGCATATGTCTAGGCTGCCCACATCCAAAACAAGCTCTTGATCCTGCTAAGAACTGGCCCATCTCCCTCGGCCACATCTACGGCAATCTGGAATGATGGAATCTGTGGGTCTGCTGCTATGACCCCTTGAGTCTGACGCTCGCCCCCTCTAATCACATCGGGGCCTGGATGGCACACTTAGGGCTGAAGATGCTGGGGCTGATGATTTCTGATGGGTCTGTTGTCGATGCCCACCATTGGACCTCTGCTGAGTGAACCTATGGTCCTCGATCCTGGCCCTCTTGGCCTCCCTCTCCCTCGAATGTGTCACCTCCATCTACTGAGCATACAACACAATGCGAGGGAAGTCCATGTCCTGATGGAGCATAGCTATCCTGCATTCCTTGTCCAAGTATCCTGCTATACCATGCACAAATCTGCTCACCTGCGCCCGCTGGTCGGCCACTAACTCCGGGGCATACTTAGACAGGCGGGTGAACTCAAGGGCGTACTCCTGAATAGTCATCCTTCCTTGCCTCAAATTCACAAATTCAGCTACTTTCAACTCCCTCATCTCTCGAGGGAAGAACTGATCGAGGAATGCAACCTAAAACTCCTCCCATGTGACCAGACCTGCTCCAGCGACCCTGCTGTCCCTCCACTGGCGGATCCAAATATGTGCAACCCCCTTCAACTGGTAGGAGGCCAACTATGTGCACTCAACACTACTCACCCCCATAACCTGGGTGATCTTGACTATCTCATCAATGAAATCGTGTGGATCCTCATCTACCTTGGACCGTAGAAACTCCAGTGGATTCATTCTCAAGAAGTTCCTAACTCTGGCGGCCGTCGCATTACCATTTTATGGAATTTGCAAAATGGCCTGCTGATTGTCCTGAGCGGTCAAGGCCTACGCAAGCATCTGGATAGTGGCCTGAAACTCAGCGTGGGCGGCTGGCTATGGTGCTTGAGGTCCTAAACTGGTGGGACCTGCTGATATCTACCACCCATGCCATCCTCGTGGCCTTCACCATCTCCATTTCTCCATCCATTCACTCCTCGAGGAGCCATACTCTACAATCGTGAATAGCACGAATTAGGGATAGAAAGACTCTTCATCGCACGACATAGATCATGAAAGATGGGATCATTTCCTAGAACGTTTTGTAGCCTCTTCGTCATAAGTGTGGCGCACTTCACACTCATGAAAAAGACTCTACTTAACGCGGCTTTCTAACTCCCTAGGACACTTCAAACCTGTGGCTCTAATACCAAGTTTGTCACGACCGGAATGGAGGCCCAGATCGTAGACACGAGACAAGGGACCTCGAGGGACCTCAAGTCGACCCATAGCATAAGCATACAACTAACTCATTCATAAACTGAAGAAAACACGAATATAATCTCAATGGAAATCAAAAGAAACATCACATAAGATTAAACATCTGAAACTTAATACATGACTAAGTCTAAAAAGCCTCTAATCTAGACGAGCTGATGGGACAGGACCCCAACTAGCTCCACAATGCTGAAACTGAAATATATATAGAAGAAACTGAAAGTCTAACCCTTGAAGAATGAGGATTCACCAACTCTGAACAGGTGCAACTTTGAATAAGATGACTAAGATCGGAGATGAAGCTGCAATCCAGGTCATGTATCATGAAATGATACAACATAGAAAGTATATGGTTAGTACATGGAAAATACCGAGTATGCAAGGTAAGTAAAACCGTTATAAGTAAAATTATCCGAACAAATGATTTCATAACATAAGCTTTTAGAAATCAGAGATAACTCACATGCATTCTTTCGAAATTATAATCCCTTCATGATGTGACAATGCATAACTTTATAACATCAATAAATTCGAACGACTCAAAGCTGAGATGCAACATTTATAGAAAAGCTGAACATTGAGTCAAACCTTACTTTTAGAACATGTATGCATACATAGTGATCATGAGTAGTGAATATGCAAATCTGAATCATATGGACAATGGGAGACTCGTCACTTAACCGACATACCATAATAGATCTTATGTGATTTCGACTATTACACTCAAGTAGACGGAGCCGTCCAAAACCTTGTCAGGGCTGAGGACGCTACCATGATATCAATATCAAGCTCATGGGCCGTTAAAGTCGGGGATATCTTACAAGGGAGGTCCCAAATATAATAGAATCAACCTACGTTGGCGCGTAGTTCTAGGGCACAGGGTTGTGAACCCTTAGCCCGCTTGGTGCTAGACTCTTCTCCCGAAACATGCAATGCTCTTCATCGTATATAACTAATCTCAACATCATTTATTGACAAAGCTCAACATGAAATCATGCATAGACTGGACATCATATGAAAATGAAACTCAACATTGTCCTTTGACGAAGCTCAATAGTGTCATACATCTCAATTGTAAATTCATGCATATGAGAAGCTTTATTTCGAAACATACCACAAGCTAAATCATAGGTGGGAACTTATACTCCAAATCATGTGGTAAGATACATGTAGAAATACTTACTCGACATACCACAAGCTAGAATTTATAATAAGAATTGGGAAATTTCTCTTTAAACAATGTGGTAAGCTTATGTTGGGAAAATAATCGCTTTAATCAAGATGTGGGCATTGCTCAAAGATTTATCATACTAGGATCTACACATTCTTATTTTTGAAAACAACATCATAATCATGGGTAACTTTAGAAACATGCTTTTCATCACCAACTTCATTATTATCACACATTTACTATAAATCACCTCTTTTATGAACTCTTCACCCTTGGGTGTTTTAGATTCAATTTTTAGAAAACGAAATTTTATAAGAGAAATAAGTTAGAATCCACGCAAGCTTCATAATTCACCAATATCAACTCAATTTAGTCACACCCATGAGTAGAGACATAAGAATCATGCAATTGATCAAAACCCCATAATTGATTATTCATAATTTAACACTAATTGATAGGAATTGGGCATGGGTGTGGAAGGAAGACACCCATTAAAACCCTACATACCTGGAAATGGGTTGACTCAAAGTTCCTTGGATACCTATAAAGAAATTGATAGAAACTTGGGGAAAAAGACCTTGAATCTCCCAAAAATCTCTCTAAAGCTCTTGCATGAGAATGGGCATGCATAAAGGACTTAACTCATTTTATCACACTCAGAAAATATCTAAAATGACGTAGTTTAGGGTCTAAAAGCGTGAAAAAGTCAAAAATACCCTTAATGAACCTGCCCTGAAATCTAGTCGAATGGAACCCACGAGTGGTATCAACAGGTCATGGAAACAACCCACGACCCGTTCGGAATCTACCACGGACACGGATGGATCATCCTAAGCTTCAATGACTCATTCCTTTTGTCGTTGTTTCCTTCTTCTAAAACTCTACACTCCTATTCCATGAGTATCACCACGGCTCATTGTAAGCTTCAACAGGTCATGGTACACACACGTTAACTCCACTGCAACAGTCCACATCCCTCTCATGACTGCTAACAATGGACCGTCATTCGTCACAACATGTTGTTGTAACACCCGTTGTTACTTCAACCATCTGGGCTGACTCCTTACCACGACCACCACAACGGCTCATTGTTTCTTACAACGGGTCGTCGAATCAACCATTATTTCCCCTGACATCTGAGCTCCTGAACCCACGACAACAAACGACAGCCCGTGGTTACTTACCACGGGTCGTGGTACCTGTTGTTCTACAAACTTTTCCCCAACTTTTAGCAGTTTTGAATTTTAGCTTCCCCGGTTTACTCCTAAGCACTTCCGGGGTATTATAGAATACTTCATGGTATCCTCCCTACAATGAGTATTGAAGAGACACCTGGCGGAATATTACTTGGGAATGAATATATGCTATGAATGTTGCCTTTAAGGCCATTTTCAAAGAGACTGCCCGAATACATGACATGGAATTGTGGGTAATGTAGCCAGATCTCTTAACATAACAATGGCTCCTGTCGGTCCTTCAAGTGATTTAGTAGCCTTGTCTGGGCGAGCTACAAATATAGGGAGAGTGTAGAACCAACTATATCCTCTAGTTGACCATCAAGACTTAGTGGCGTCCCTAGATGTTGCTACAGGTATGCTAACAGTATTCACCTTTGATGTTTATATCCTTATGGATATGGGATCCACCCTGTATCCACTACGATCAGTGAATCAGTAATTCTAGAATGAGTGTATAGAAATTGTACAATTGTAGTGTGTCGTAGAGATACCAAAGCTAATTTATTTGAATCAAAGATGTTATTGTGGATATGGATTGGTTGTCATCATGTAACGCTACACTTAATTGTCAGACCAATGTTTATCACATTCTTGTTTCCTAATGAGCTTGTCTTAGAATGAAAGGTAACGTTATCATCTAGAAAGGTAGCTTTATTTCCTCCCTTAGAGTGAGAAAACTAATTTTCAAGGGATGCTTATATCATTTAATGCGGGTAAGGGATATCGATATTGATGAACAAAACCTTCAGACGGTGCGTCTAACACCCCAAAAGTTCCTCAGGCTAAGCCCTATACATATCATGAAAATCAAAAAATTTTTGCCTCAAAACGACTCAACCAATGAGTCGCTGTCAAGACCAACGACCCATCAGAAGAGTTGTTGTTGGCTTTTGCAAATTCTTCCTCTAGTACCAACAAAGACATAGAATGACTCGTTCTATGAGGTAACGAGTCATCATGTCTCCTGTCGTGACAAAGTCCAGACTCTTGTAAAATGTTTCCCTAGAACCAATGAGCCTAGTGACGAGTCATTGGAAGAAATAATGACGCATTGTATCAAGCTGTTAGATGAAATCTAGAAGTGTTGAAATCCCTCCAATGCCAATGGGTGGAAACAACAACCCGTTCTCTCACCTAAAGGGCCGTTTTGTTCGTCTGTTGGGAGAGATCCAGAAACTGTTCAAACTTCCTCCAATGACAATGAATAGATGTGATGAATCATTGTATCCAAAAATAAGTCGTCCTCTCAACCGTCGTGAGAAATCTAGGGAATTGAAATTCCCAGCTCGAAACACGACGACTGGCATCAACAAGTCGTGGTCTCAACCAACGACTCGTTATGAGGCTAGTTGGATTTGGATAGTTAAATTTTGAACGGTTACCCATGGTCCCAAACTACATCATATGGGGGTATGTTTAGATGGAAATTAAGAGGTATTGATCGACATTCTCCTCTCATTCTCTCCCAGACTTACAGGAATAGTACGTAGAAGATAGAAGACCCTCTCAAGTTTAAACTACGGTTCCATTCAAAGTGCTGCAAATTCCAAAGTCTTTCTAGAGATTCTTCTACTTCAGGTATGTGGGACTTCAATAAGGGTTTCCTTTCACCCTTTTGTCCCAAATTATTTTAGAAAAACATAATCATTTCCCGCCTTGTAGCATATTAGAAGTTAGGATTTCTCAGTCAGCTTACGAATTTCTTAATCATAATAACTCTTTAAATTTTTCGTGACTATTACCAGCAGAAATTCATGTCTTTGTTTCATTTATATAGTATGTTTTCCTAGCCCTGATCTTTAGTATGATATTTGAGTAAATCTTGCATGATTTAGAAATTGGTTAGAAATGTTGTATTATCATGATATTTTCACTTGAGTATGAATTTTAGCATAAATGCTTTGATTGAAGGTCAATGTTTTCAGTATGCTCATATGTTTGTTGTTCTTTAGACTGCCATGACACTTTCAGATAAAACAGCTCTGACAAGTCATAGAACAGCAGTTTCTTTTAGGTCCTTGAGACTCTTAGGACACTTCCAGATAAGTAGATCTGAATTAGTCATAGGACATCAGTTTTGAGCTATCAGCACAGTTAGATATAATTAGGTTTTTAGTTGGGAATAGTACTTAACATCAAGCAGATCGGGGTTCAACGCACATAGGTTCTTAGAACAATGTTCCACCATAAGTTATTAGCTCGAATGGGCCTCAAGTAGTGATCACATAGCTCAGCTACTATACCCTGGAAAGGTACAATGGGCTCTCTTCGATAGGGTGTATACATCGAACTCCACGTCTAGCTCACGTGGCTATATGTCGGTTATAGGCTCTCCCACTATACAGTATAGTCCAGCCTAGTCCAGTCTTACAAATTTCATATATGTTTATCTAGTACATTTTCATATTTATCAGTTCTTACAGTATCTTGTCTGATTATAAGCTCCCCAATATTTATGATTCAAGCCTTATTATTGTATGTCTTATGAGTCTAGCTTGTGAACTATCAACATTATATGTTTTACTTGATATCTTGCATACTTAGTACATTTTAAGTACTAACACATACATTCTATGTAATATCATTTTATGATATAGACTCAGGTACCCGGGCTTAGCATTGCAACTAGTTTCCCGGTGATACCCAATAGTTGATAATGGTGAGTCCTCATCTTTCGAGGGTCATAGTATTTGATTCAGTTATTGGCATTTCTAGCTTTTTAGACTTTAGAGTTAGCTGGGGGCTTGTCCCAGTAACTCATTAGTTATTAGAGGCTTTCAGACAGTGTAGTATCAATTTCAATTTGTCATTCTCAGGGAATGGCAAAAACTTCAGTAATTCTCAGATATTATCTATTGATGTAAAAAAATTCTTTTATATTTCAGTTATACTTCTACTCAGTATTCTTCTTAACTGTCAGTTAGGTCAGATTATTCCATGCCATGGGTTTTCTTGGGGTCACTTATGATTCTAAGTACCGTGTCACGTCCAAGGTGTATACTCAGGTCGTGACAAATTTGGTATTAGAGCATCAAGTTTAGAGTGTCCTAGGATGTCTGAAAGACCCATCAAGTAGAGTCCTTTTCATGGTGCGAAGCACGACACACTTATGAAGAGGAGGCTATGAGGCATTTTAAGGAAAAATTTCTTTTCTTCATGATTCTTATCGTGAATAAAGTATGAATCTCTAAGACGTCTTTCTAACTCATGCTCTACCATTTTCAGTTGATAATGCCTCCCAAAAGAGGGAACAGAAGGCGGAATGGTAATGCTAACCAGCCATCCCCACCAACTCCAGCAACCCTTCATAACGATCATATGTCACATGCGGAGTTTCGGGCTGCTAATCAGATGCTGGCTTAGGCGGTGACCAATCAGGTCAACCAGCAAGTCATCATACCTACCAATGACAATTGGTCTACAACTGCTACTAGAGTCCGAAATTTCACTCAAATGAATCCCCCCCAACATTTCATAGGTCTAAGATAGATGAGGACCTGCATGAGTTCATTGACGAGGTTCAGAAGATCACCCAAATCATGGGTGTACCTCTGTTGAAAGTGCATATTTGGCTGCTTATCAATTGAAAGAAGTGGCTCAGATATGGTAGAATCAGTGGAAAGAGGGAAGGCGGGATGGTGCAGGTTTGATAGAGTGGGAAGAGTTTGTGACTATGTTCCTGGACATATTCTTTCCCCTTAAGTTGAGGGAAGTGAAGGCTGCAGAATTTTTCAACTTGAAGTTGAACGATATGATACTGCAGGAGTACACATTAAAGTTCACTCAACTATCAAAGTATGCTCCAAGAATGGTTTCTAAGCGGAAGGTTTGCATGCTCAAATTTTTAAATGGGTTCTTAGACATGGTGGTTAAAGAGTGCAAGACTGCCATGCTCATCAACGAGATGGACATCTCTAGGCTTATCATCCATGTACAGTAGATAGAAGAAGCATAGAAACTGAAGGAGATGGAAAGGGAGAGTAAGAAGGCAAGGATAGATCAGTTTGAGTATTCCCAGCAGAAGTCAGGCAGTGGTAATTGCACCCAACAACAACAGTGGCCTCCAACACCCTCTTCATCCAGTGCTCCTTCTTTCAGGCCCCGTAAAGATTGGAAGGGTGGACCATCTGACTCCCAGCCTCAAAGCCATGTCTCCAATAGTCGCAGTTTTTTGGTATGTCCTAAGTGTGGTAAGAACCACTTGGGTGAGTGTTGTCTAGGAAAGGAGGGTTGTTTTGATTGTGGCCAGCTGGGTCATAGGCTGAGAGCTTGCCTGTCAGTAGGACGGGGAAAGGTTCGGTCCACTACAGTAGTAACTTTGCTAGGTTGCTCAGCTCAATAGGGTACCACCTCAGGTACAGGTGGCAGTCAGTGCTAGAACAACTTCTATGCCTTATCCTCCTGTCAGGACTAGGAGAACTCACCTGACGTAGTTATTGGTATGTTACGTCTCTCTCAGATAGACGTTTATTCTTTATTAGATCTAGGAGCCACAATTCTTTCATGACTCCTTACATTTCTGTCCAATTTGATCTTAGCTCAAAAATTCTCTCGAAACCATTTTCAGTCTCTACTCCGGTTGGTGAGTCAGTCAGAGCCAATAAGGTGTTGTCTAGTCACCGTGTTATAGAAAGTCACCGCAGTTGATCTAGTAAAGTTAGATATGGTCGATTTTGACCTCATACTTGGCTTATACTGGTTACATTCTTGTTATTCCTCAGTTGACTGCAGAACTAGAGTTGTTAAATTACAGTTTCCTAATGAACCAGTCCTAGAGTGGAAGAGTAATACTTCATCTCCTAAGGGTCGGTTTATCTCATAGCTTAAGACTAGGAAAATGATCTCAAAAGGGGTACATTTATCACTTGGTTAGGGTTAAGGATTTTAGTTTCGAAACCCCAACCCTTCAGTCAATTTCAATTTAAAATGAGTTCCTAGATGTGTTTCCTGAGGATCTTCATAGAGTCCCTCCCGATCAGAAAATAGACTTCGACATAGACCTTCTCCCAAATACCCAACCTATCTCAAATCCTCCTTACATAATGGATCCATTTGATCTTAAAGAGTTAAATAAACAAATGATGTACCTTTTAGATATGGGTTTCATCAGACCCAACATCTCAGCCCCAGTCCTATTCGTGCGATAGAAATATGGTACACTTAGAATGTGCATCGACTACCATCAGCTGAATAAGGTCACGATCAATAACAAGTATCCTCTACTCAAGATTGATGACTTGTTCAATCAACTCCAGGGATCTAGCTGTTTTTTCAAAGTAGATCTCAGATCAGGATACCATCAGCTCAAGATCAGAGAAAGTGACATTCCAAAAGTAGCCTTCAGAACTCGATATGATCACTACGAATTCGTAGTTATGTCTTTGTCTTTTAGAATAACAAATGCTCCTACAGATTTTATGAATTTGATGAATAGGGTATTCAAATCATACCTAGACATGTTCGTTATTGTCTTCATAGATGATATTCTGGCTTACTCTAGGACAGAGGAGGAACATGAAGATCTCTTGAAGATAGTGTTGCAGATTCTCAGGGATCGCCAGTTGTTCACTAAATTCATCAAGTGTGAATTCTTGCTAAAAATAGTGGCATTCCTTGGTCATGTTGTCTCCAGTAAGGGTATTCAGGTGGATCCTCAAAAATAGTGACGGTTAAGGACTGGCCAAGACCCACTTCTTCGTCAAAATCAGGAGTTTCTTAGGCTTAGCCTTATTAGTACAGGCGGTTCATAGAAGGGTTCTCTTCCATTGCCTCTCCTTTGACCAGAATAACTTAAAAGAAGGTGAAGTTTCAGTGGTCTGATGCATGTAAGAAGAGTTTTCAAGAGTTGAAGACTCAACTCAATACAACCACAATTTTGACTCTACTTGAGAGTTCAGATGGGTTCGTGATCTATTGTGATGCCTCCAGAATTGGCCTTGGTTGTGTTCTGATGCATCATGGTAAGGTTATAGCCTATGCTTTCAGACAATTCAAGGATCATGAAAAGAACTATCTGACTCACGATCTTGAGCTGGCAGCAGTAGTATTTGCGTTGAAGATTTGGAGGCACTACCTTTATGGTGTTCATGTAGATATGTTCACTGACTGCAAAAGCCTACAGTATGTGTTCAGTCAAAAGGATTTGAACCTTCTCCAGAGAAGATGGCTAGAATTTTTGAAAGATTATAATATGAGTGTGTTGTATCACCCGGGCAAGGCCAATGTAGTGGCTGATACCCTCAACAGGATGTCTATGGGGAGTGTTACTCATATTGAGAATGGTTAAAAGTAGCTGGCAAGGGATGTTCATATATTGAATTGGTGAGGAGTCCATTTAGTTGATTCAGCAGAAAATGGAGTCATAGTCCCGAATGGGTCAGAATCCTCCCTTGTGGTGGAGGTTAAGTCAAAACAAGATGAAGACCCAATCCTACTCAAGTTGAAGGAAGCAGTCCTAAAGAAAGAGGTGGAAGCATTCTCCAAAGGAGGAGATGGTGTGCTCCGTTACCAAGGTAGGTTGTGTGTTCCAGATGTAGAGGATTTGAAGCAATAGATACTAATGGAAGCTCATAGCTCCAGGTACTCTATCCACCCTGGTGCCACCAAGATGTACTATGATCGACGGGAAGTCTATTGGTAGAATGACATGAAGTAGGACATCACAGAATTTGTGGCTAAGTGTCCAAATTGCCAACAGGTCAAGGTTAAACATCAGAGACCTAGGGGTATGACTCAGGATATTAGAATTCCTACTTAGAAGTAGCAAGAAGTGAACATGGATTTTATAATAGGTCTACCTCGTACACGTTGACAACATGACCCAATTTGTGTAGTTGTAGATTGGATGACTAAGTTAGCACATTTTCTACTAGTTAAGACCACAGATTCAACAGAGGATTATGCTAGACTATACATCCGGGACTTAGTCAGAATGCATGGAGTTCCCTTTTCCCTCATTTCAGATAGGGGTACTCAGTTCACCTCGCAATTTTGGAAGTCATTTTAGAAGGGACTTGGTACTCAGGTTAAGCTCAACACAACATTCCATTTGCAGACAGATGTCCAGGCTGAGCAAACTATTTAGACTCTGGAGGATATGTTGGAGGATTGCATGATCAATTTCAAGGGCAGTTGGGATGATCACCAACCTCTCATCGATTTTACATATAAAAATAGCTACCACTCCAACATTCAGATGGCCACATTCGAGGGATTATATGGTAGGATATATAGGTCTCCCATAGGGCAGTTTGAGGTGGGTGAAGCTACCCTAATAGGGCCTGACTCAGTACATGAGGCCATGCAGAAGGTTCAGCTTATCAGGGAACAACTGAAAATAGCTCAATGCTAACAGAAATTGTATGCAAATGTAAAGGGAAAGGAGCTGGAGTTTATTGTAGATAACTGGGTGTATCTAAAAATTTCACCTGTAAAACGGGTTATAAGGTTTGAAAGAAAGGAATGCTCAGTACTAGATACGTTATCCCTTATAGAATCCTAAGGCGCATTGGCAACGAGGCCTATGAGTTAGAATTGCCTGCGGAGTTAGAATCGGTGCATCCATTCATCCATGTGTCTCTGTTGAAGAAATGTATCGGTGATTCAATCTCAATTGTACCTTTAAAGAGTGTCGGTGTAAAGGATAGTCTCTCTTACGAAGAGGTTCTAGTTTAGATTTTGGATCGTCAGGTTCATAAGTTAAGGAACAAGGAGGTCACTTTCATAAAAGTTTTATAGAGGAACCATCTATTTGAGGGAGCTAAATGGGAAGCCAAAGCTGATATGATAGCTAGATACCCTCAACCTTTCCCTTCCTGATCAGCTTCAGCATCATGTACTGAATTCCCTCCTAGTACTCTATTCAGTTCCATACTCATCAGCTCTATTCATGTCTTAGCATGCAGCCTTGTTGCATGTATTCAGTTAGTATATCTATATAAGTTCGGAGTCAGTCACTCCTTCAATATTTAGTTTATAGCTTTCAGTTCTGGATTGTAGCTCTTTCACTACCTTTCTAGCTTACTTAGTCTTCATTCGAGGGAAAATATTCCCAAAGGGGGAGATATTGTAACACCCCAAAAGTTCCTAAGGCTAAACCTCAGACTTAGCATGAAAATCAGAAAATTTTTGCCTCAGAACGACTCAGCCAATGAGTCATTATCAGGACCAACGACTCATCAGAAGAGCATTATTGGCTTTTGCAAATTCTTCCTCTTGTACCAACGAGACATATAACAACTCGTTGTATGAGGTAACGAGTCGTCATGTCTCCTGTCGTGACAAAGTCTAGACTCTTGTCCAAATTGTCCCCAGAATCAATGAGCCTAGTGATGAGTCATTGGAAGAAATAATGGCTCACTGTATCAAGCCATTAGATGAAATCCAGAAGTGTTGAAATCCCTTCAGTGCCAACAGGTGGAAACAATGACCCATTGTCTCAGCTAACGGGTCATTCTATCCATTTGTTGGGAGAGATCCATAAACTGTTCAAACTTTCTCCAGTGACAACGACTAGATGTGATGACTTGTCATATCCATAAATGCGTCGTCCTATCAAAAGTTATGAGAAATCTAGAGAACTGAAATTCCCAGCCTAGAAAATGACGATTGGCATCAACTAGTCGTGGTCTCAACCAATGACTCTTGTGAGGCCCGTTGGATCCGCATAGTCAGATTTTGAACAGTTACCTAGGGGCTATTTTGTAAAATTCTAAGCTCCTGACTCCCAAACTACATCATATTGGGGTATGTTTAGAGGGGATATAAGAGGTATTGATCGACATTCTCCTCTCATTGACTCCTAGACTTACAGGAACATATGTAGAAGATAGAAGACCCTCTCAAGTCAAAACTAGGGTTCGATTCAAAGTGTTGCAATTTCCAAGGTTCTTTCTAGAGATTCTCCTACTTGAGGTATGTGGGACTTCAACAAGGGTTTTATTTCACCCAATGTTTCCTGAATTATTTCAGAAAAATGAAATCATTTCCAGCCCTACAGGGGATAAGAATTTAGGGTTTCTCAATCAGCTTATGAATTTCATAATCATAATAACTCTTTAAGTTTTTTGTGACTATTACTAGCTGAAATTCATGTCTTGGTTTCATTTTTACAATATGTTTTCCTAACCCTGATCTTTAGCATGATTTTTGAGTAAAACTTGCATTTATTTAGAATCCGGTCAGAAATGTTGTATTATCATGATATTTTCACTTGAGTATGAATTTTAGCAGAAAATTTTTTATTGAAGGTCAATGTTTTCATTATGCTCATATGTTTGGTGTTCTTTAGACTGCCATGACACTTTCAGAGCTATTTTAACAAGTCATAGAACACCAGTTTCATTTAGGTCCTTGAGACTCTCATAACACTTTCGGCTAAGTAGCCTGACTTAGTCTTAGGACATCAGTTTTGAGTTATTAGCACAGTAAGGTATAATTAGGTTTTCAGTTAAGAGTAGTACTTAGCACCGAGCGGGCCAGGTTTCAATGCACCCAGTTCTCAGAACTATGTGCCATCATAGGTTATTAGCCTGAATGGGTCCCAGATAGTGATAACATAGCTCAACCACTATACCCTGGCAAGGTACAATGGGCTCTCTTCGATGGAGTGTATATGTCGAACTCCACGTCTAGCTTACGTGTCTATGTGTTAGTTATTAGTGGTCCGAGTATAGTCCAGTCTTATAGATTTCAGATATGTTTATGTAGTACATTTTCAGACTTATCAGTTCTTACAGTATCTTTTCTGATTATAGACTCCCCAATATTTATGACTCAAGCCTTAATATTGTATATCTTATCAATCTAGCTTATGAACTATCAACATTATATGTTTTATTTGATATATGACATACTCTGTACATATCTAGCACTGATTGTACATTCTATGCTATATCATGTTATGATATATATACTCAGGTACCCATCCTTAGCACCACAACTAGTTTCCTCGGCGATACCCAACAGTTGATAGTGGTGAGTCCTCATCTTTCGAGGGCCGGAGTCTTTGATTTCAGTTATTGTCATTTCTAGCTTTTCAGACTTTAGAGTTAGCTGGGGGCTTGTCCCAGCAACTCATCAGTTTTTAGTGACTTTCAGACAGCGTAGTATTAATTTTAGTTTATTATTCTATTATACCCCGAAAGCTTAAAGATCCGACCCAGGAGTTAAAACGGGAAAAATTGTGAAATTTGGTTGCAGGCACTGGAGGAGTTGTTCTCGTGAGGAGACCCCATGAGTCGTTAGGTGGCTCATGGGGAGGCCTGGGAAAAATGAAAGATTGAGGTCCTCACGAGTGAGGGAATGACTCGTGGTCAACCACCATGAATCGTCATGTCACTCGTGGGGTGATGTTGGAATTAAATTGGTAGAAGTAACAAGTGTACCTAACATATGGGACCCCATGATTCGTGGCCAGTCCCAACGACTCATGAGGTAAGTTGTGAGCAGGCAGGTTAAAAAGTAGGGCAGTGTGCGTGATGGATGGTGACCATGAGTCATGGTCTCGAGGAACGAGTCGTCATGTCCCCCGTTATGAGCCCCATCATATCAGTAACCAGTGCACTTGACGGGCTACTAGACGAGTCGTTGCCCCTCCTGACGAATCGTCAGGTCACCCGTTAGGGTCACCTGGAAGTGTTTTCCTGCGAATTTAGAAAGGGTCTTTTCATAATTCCTAAGTTCCTAAGACCTAATCTACATCGTTTAAGGATCGTTTTAGTGGATTCTTAGAAGGGGAAAACCTATCCTAAGCCATTATTCTCATGCATGCAAGTTTGAAGGTTTGAAGAAGAGGTTCAAGGTGAAATCTCAAGGTTTCCTATTGGAATCTCAGCTGGGCAATTAGAGGGTCTTAGAATTCACCATTTTCCAGGTATGTAAGGCTATGAGTGGGTGTTTCCTACCACACCCATGCCCAATCCCTATCGAAATGTGATAAATTATCTATGATCAAGTATGGGGTTTTACTCAATTGTATGATTCTTCCATCTCTATACATGGGTATGATTAGATTGTATTTATATTGATGATTTATGAATCTTGGGCAGATTCTAAATTTTTTTCTCTTATAAAAATTGGTTTTTTCTAAAATTTGAATCTATAACGCCCATGGGTGAATAGTTCATAAAGCAGGTGATTGATGGTAAATGTGTGATGATGATGAAGTTGATGATGAAAAGCATGTTTCTAAAATTACCCATGATCTATGTTGTTGTTTTAAAAATGAATTGATTAGATCCAAGTATGATAGAGCTTCGGGTGATGCCCGCATGTCGATTTAAAGTGATGATTTTTCTGACATAAGCTTACCACATTGTTTGAAGTGAAATTTCCCAATTTTTATTATAAATTCTAGCTTGTGATATGTTGAGTAAATATTTCTATACATAGCTTACCACATGATTTGGAGTAGATTCTCCCACCTATGATTGAGCTTGTGGTATGTTTAAAAATAAAGCTTCCAATCGATGGTAGAATTGTCACAGCTACACCTTTTAAAATTTATATAGTAGACACCCAAGGTGATCCTAAGAATAAAGATATAAATAGATTAATTCAACAAAACAATTACACTAATCAATTACTATATGTAATCTCTAATCAGATCCTTAAGACTGATACTATTTTGGTGATGTTTTTTTTTGTTCAAGGTTTAATATTAGCTTCATTATGTACCTATATTGTAGAGTAACCTAATAAATAAAATTTCAGCTTGTGCTAGGATAATCTTTGA
Source organism: Datura wrightii (assembly GCA_035772735.1). NCBI lineage: Eukaryota > Viridiplantae > Streptophyta > Magnoliopsida > Solanales > Solanaceae > Datura > Datura wrightii. The sequence goes on from JASDFA010000019.1 coordinate 49,530,974, forward strand.
AAGAAACAAGGTATGTTAAGGTTTCTCATTTTCTTACCGGCATGAATCTAGAAGTGGAAGTTTGTTTTTTCATTGTGATCCCTAATCAAGATTTAGAAAATATAAATGAAAAGTTTGTCAAGTTAGTTTCTTATTCAAATCAAATAGTTAAGTTGGGTTCTAAAGAATACCATTTCAATTTATGTCCAAAGAAATTAGCGAACAAGAGTCTTAATAACTAATGGAAGTGACTATAAAAATCAATCTTCTTAATAATACTTTTTATGTGTGTGTTAGAGTGCATCAAGGTGTTATGACCATATTGAAGCACTATATATGTGTGTGAGTTAGTGCACTCCAAGGCGTTACTGCTATACTAAGGCACTATATATATGCGTGAGTTAGAGTTCTCCAAGGTGCTACTTCCATATTAAGGCATAATATATATGTGTGAGTTAGTGTGTGCCAAGCTCTATTGCCATATTGAGGCCATTATATATATGTCAGAGTGCACCAAGGTGCAGAGAGTACTCAACGTGTGTTACAGTGTGAGTTGAGGCGTGTGTTTAGTTTATTTATAAAGGAGCAAAGGATATAAAAGCTTAACAAGTCTCATGTGCTTCAGTTTTCAGGTTTCATACTACATCCCACTCTCAGTTACTATTTGTAGCTTACTCAAGTAGTATTTCTTCCTTACATACCATTACTTTCTTTCATACTGACATCCCTATTTCTTGGGGAACACTACATTTCCTTACAGTTCCAGATTGAGATCTAAATAGACCTTTCCAGTAAGAGCTGTGGAGTTTAGCAGTTTGGGTAAGCTCCAATTTTTCCTAGAGCTAAAGAGTTAGAGGTCCAACCTTACTTTTGAGTATGTGTATAGTAGATGGGTATTGTCGAGACTTTATCCTGACTATATGTCAATCATGTTACTCTTAGATGCTTGTAGATGTTTGTATGGATTTTTAGTACGTCATTTATGGCCTTGTCGGTCCTCTATTTAGTTGTTGTATAGTTCATATCGTTGTTAATTTTTTGTTCAGTCCCTAAGGTACTTGCATCTTATCAATCTTATATATGCATGTTTTGAGGTTGTTAGTTGATGTGATGTGAGTTTATACCACTTTTGTCGTTTAAAACTGAGAAAATAGCATGGACATAGGTATGTTTATATGAGTATGAGTCACTTTTACTTTGATTTCAAGGAAGATAAGTTTTGGAGCAAAGATGTACAAAAGAAGCCTTAAAATGTAGAAAATTAGCCAAAGTACCAGTCTCAGTACGAGTCGTGCCTTGATTGTACGAGTTGTACTTAGAACTGTGATGAAAGTCAGAAGGCTGAGGAGAAAAGAAGGAAACATACGACTCTCCGTACGAGGTGTACCAAGATGGTACGAGCTGTAACTGGAGTTGTCGAATTATTTAGAGGAAATTGCACAAAGGCAGACTCCTGGTATGTATGGACTCACGAATTGTGGCACCAATGTATGAATCGTACCAGGAGCCATGGTGAACATCAAAGTATTCTTCAGTACTTGGTAGAACTTCAGACACTATAAACAATACGAGTAGTAGGAACAAGGTACGAGTCATACCACAACACTCTTGAAGAATTTCAGAAGATGTCAGAGTTATTAGGGTCAAATCACGGAAGCATTGTACGACTCATAGGATGAAGGTACGAGTCGTACCAGCCGGCCAACACTTAGCCAAATCTGCAGTAGCCAAGGACATATGGAAAGCAGGTATGGCCCATGCAATCCTGCTACTGGTCGTAGGTCCAGTCGTGACACAGTCGGCACCAGATATGGAAAACTCCCTGTTAGCTTATGAAAAGGTTCGTAGTATCTGTATAATAGACTTTAAATTTTATTTTTGTGAGAGAATGACAGAATTGAGTTAGCGGACGTGTGAAGAATTATTTTTGTGAATTTTTATCAAGTTTTGAGGAGCAATTCTTGGGATCGAATTCTTGATTTCCTACATAATTCTTGAGATTGATCTTAGATATTCCAAGCATGATTTTCTTCCAATTCTTGTTGTAAGTATTTAATTATGTGTTTATCTATGAATACAAATTATAATTTTACAACCATGAGAGGCTTAAACCTCCACAACTAGGGATTATGGGAACCATGGTGGATTAAGAAACTAGGGTTGCACAAAGTGATTCAAAACCAATATAAAGAGCTTGTGTTGTATTCTCTTCATGTTTAAACATTTCTTAATGGTGTACAACATTAGAACTTGCCCGAATTCTTTACTTACTTGAACCTAGAGAAGTAGAGATTAGGAAAAGAGAATTACAACAAAGCCTTGGTCTTATGATCATTGTATTAACTTGAGTTGTGGTCGCAGGATAGTTAAATTTGGAACATATTGATAACGGTTAGTTGAAATAGCTCATGAGACATGACCCAGTGACTGAGTATAGTGATCCAATAGGGATGGACTAGTATTTTAGATGAACCCTAGTTATCAGTTCTACAAGTAAGCGTTGGGATTGATCACGTGTGTATACCCCAAGTAGTTATGAACCTATGGGGAACACTTACCCTAGTTGTTTGCAAATATTGATTTAAATCACAATTATAATCTTTGTTTTAATATTGTTTTCTTTAAATTCCCCCAATTTAGAGATAACTCACCAACAAGTTCAATTACTGGCATTAGTCTAGATCTTACCCTATATCCTGTGGGTTCGACCCCAACCTCTTAGTTGGGTTCTTTATTGACAATGACCGCTTCAAACTTTGTCAAGAAGTGTGAGTTTGAGCATTATCAAAAAGTGGCAATGCTGCCAAGTAATACGGTTAAAATTAGATTAATTGCTTGTATTTGACTTTTGGTTGTTATTTCCTAAATTACATTTTCTTTTTGTTTTTGGATATCCAAAGGTTGTTTCTTGGTGAATGCCAAGTACTCGTCAGAGTGGAAACCCCCTAATTCCGTTGGATCTCGAACTTGAACGAACACTGCGTAAGATGGAAAAATAGGAGCAGAGAGATGCCCGTATAGCTGAAGAAGATAGGCAAGCCGAGCTAGCTCGGCAAGTTGCACTTTAGGATATGGAGGATGCTCGAGATGAGGTCGTAAATGTTGGTTGACATGGGAGGGGCAACAGAGTCCAAAGATATACCTCTCAGTTCTTTGATGAAGATGACTCGAACATCAATGAATTCGGGTCAATCAGAGCCATTGTTACCACCACCACTACCTGTTGGTGGTAAATTTGATATCATTAGCACCATGATTCAGTTTTTGAATATGAAAGGGGTGTTTAGTGGTCATGCAGCTGAGGATGACGACCTGCACCTGATGAACTTTGTGGGAATATGCAAGGCGTATAGGCTGCCCGTAGTCAGCCACGATGCTATAAGGCTAAGACTCTTCCCCTTCTCTTTGTCTGGGGAGGCCACATTATAGTTATCGGAGTTTCCCAACGACTCCATTACCAACTAGAGGGCCTTCTTAGAGAGATTCTTTCCACCCTCCAGGATGATGTAGCTTAAGTATGAGATATATAATTTCCAACAATTAAAGACTGAGGCACTTCATGAGGCCTGGTTGAGGTTCAAAAAAAAGTTGACCAAGTGCCCGAACCATAAAATTCCTGATGACAGACTGTTGGAGATTCTCTATAGATTACTGAACAATAGTACAAAAGCAGTAGCAAACACAGTGGTGGGAGGAGCACTTATGAGTCACACATGGGAGCAAGCCACTACTATTCTTGATAGGGTGACAAAAACAAATAAAGCATGGCACACCCAGGAAGAAGATGCAGCAGCTGGTACATATTTTTTGGTTTAACTGTAGACCAACGTAGGAAAGAAGAAGTGTGTTACTAAGAATTGGCTCATATGTGCACATCGTTGGATTTTCTTACTAAGCACTTCATGGGAGCTGGAGCTGGAAAGGTGAACGCAGTTGGGACACAAGGATAGGAGCCAGGGCCAGACCACTCAGATTCTAAGGAGAAGGAAAACTTCTTGGACAATCAGGTGGCCGATTTCCAAGCCAACGCCCAAGGGTCTGGATAGGACACTTGGTGCCAAGGTTCTGGAAATCAAGGTCGGAACCAATATAGAGACAACTATAGTCAGAATAGGTATAGAGATAGAACCTGAGGTCGTGAGCACAAGGGAGACTAGAGAAGGAATGATGGTTACCGCAACGACCGAGCTGGATTGTAAGTGCCTTCTAATGCACGTGAAGGGGATATTGGACAGTTGAAGTTAGAGAGCATGATAGATGAGATGCTAAAATAGGTAAGGTCCATAGATGAGATCAGTTGAAAGACATCTGTAGTGATATATCAAGCATTGGTCATAGAGTGGAGTCACATGCGACGGCTATTAAGCAGATCGAATAGCAACTACGGCAACTGTCAGCATCTATGAACCCTAGGCAGAAGGGTACACTACCTAGCAACACAGTCTAGAATCCAAAGAATGATGGTCAATGTATGGCTGTGATGACTAGGAGTGGAAAGACCACAATTAGCCCTACTTTACCGGTTGTAGTTGGAAGGAAGAAAGAAAGCGTGATAGAAGATGGAGAAGATGTTGCTGAGAAGGAATACAATGAGGATGCTGACTTGACTGAGGCCCCAAATGTTGAAAATAGGCCTAAAGCTGCACAAGGAACCACGCAAATTTACAAGGCTATTCCACGACCACCGCCACCGTTCCCCCAAAGAATGAAGAAGAAGGCGAAGAATGGTTGTTTCAGAAATTCTTGTTAATGCTCAAACAATTATCTTTAAACATACCATTGGTTGAGGTGTTGGAACAGATGTCGGGATATACCAAGTTCATGAAGGACCTTGTGACGAAGAAGAGGTCTGAGAGATATGAGCACGTTGATAATGTACACCATTGTAGTGCGATAGCTTCACAACACCTGGCCTAGAAGAAGAAAGATCCAGGTGCCTTTACTATTCCATGCACAATCGGCAATGTTGAGTTTGCAAGGGCACTCTGTGATTTGGGAACAAGCATCAATCTGATGCCATTAGATGTGTTTAAGCAGTTGGGCTTGGGAGCCCCCACACCGACTACCATGCAGCTACTAATGGATGACAGAACTGTGAAGAAACCACTGGGCATCTTACTCGATGTGCTTGTCAAAGTTGATAGAATTATATTCCCAGTGGACTTTGTGATCCTTGATTGTGAGGTTGATTTTGAGGTTCCCATAATTTTGGGGCAACAATTCCTTGCCACTGGGAAGGCCTTAGTAGATATGGAGGCTGTCCAGTTGAAGTTCAGAATCAATAAAGAAGAGGTCACCTTCAATGTCTGCTGGTCAATGAAGCAACCGAAAGAATACATAGTGATCTTAGCAAAAGAAGATGAATCTGAGTTCCTTGAAGAAGTCTGAGTAGTCAAGAGACTTGCGTCGTGCCGCAACGTTAAATCAGACACTTCTTTGGAGGCAACCCAAGTGGCGGTTTGGTGAATTCTGAGTAAGTGAACCACCTGTGTCGTGCTGTGACATTAAATCAAGCGCTTCTTTGAAGGCAACCCAAGTTAATTAACTATTGTGTGTTTGGTGTGCAGGGGAGACAAAAAATAGGTGGCAGAAAAATTATTGATCAGGTAAGTGCTATGGTTATCAGTACGACTAGTGAGAGGATTGTACGAGTCGTAGCATGAGTCATGGCTAGAATAAAAGATGTAGTTCAGTGCATGAGTTCAGGTACGGTTGGTCCTACGACTCGTAACTTCATTGTACGTGTTATACTCCGTAGGATTCCCGGCACCTAGATGACCTATTCGCACGTTGGTTAAGCATATTTGAAGGCCATACGTGCTAGAGAAAGGCCCGGGAAAAGATCGGACGAGAAACTTGTCGAACCATCGCGGAAGGAGCCGAGGCAGAACCCCTCCGCGATGGCAGCGTGTCACAGAGGTGAAGCCTCCGCGTTGGCTCCGTGACACGTTGGCCTTGTCCAGGCCCAAGTATATAAAGCCCCACTTCGGTTTTAAATGATTAAACACTTATAAAAATTCCAGAAATAGAGAGGAAAACGCAGGAGAAGGGATAGGAACGAAGAGGTAATATAATTTTCGTCTGATTACGCTGCTAAACGTTGTCCAAACTCAAATTAACCCCAGATATTGAGGTATTTAGCAGCAAAGAGCATTCCTATGGATTTAGTTTCGTGAAATACGGCCGACGAATCATCGAGCTACCGAGCTAAGGTAAGTGGAATTGCTCTAAACTAGTGTCTATCTGTTCCTAGCTGTGAAGTGAATATTTCTCCCTTATGGACCTCTGAAAAATAGCGAGTTTTCGACCGTCTTTCGATAAGCCTAAGTTTAGGCTATAAACTATATCGAAAGTGATGTTGCTCTTTGAAATAAAGCTGTATTTAGTATTAATTGACATATTTATGAATGCAGTTGGGAGAAAATAGTTGAAGTACCGACCGAGCCTCGTCCGACAGACGGATAGTTCAAGGATAAGGTATGTAAAGCTAGTTTCCTCGGCAAGTTAGTAATCTTGGTACAGTACAGTAATTTAAAGGCCAGTAGAATGTTCAGAAGTCATGTGTTATGTTTATTATGAATGTTGGTACGATATTAGAAGCAACAAGTTATAACTTGGGTGCAACTCGCTAGCATGATATGGATTCTAATATAAGTATTAGGAATTCCACAGCATGTTCAGTATGTGATCTGACACAGAATGTTAGGATATCATTGTATTCAGTTGAAACCCAGTAAAGCGATGTAATACCTGTAAGACATCTCAGAAATAGAATGATAAGTTAAAATGATGTTGGAAAGCATGTTAGGAATAGTAAATCATGTTACTATAGAAACTCAGTATACAACATAGTTTTCAGCAGAAATACTATATCATGTTCAGCATTAGACCCAGTACAGTCTGGCAGAAGACTATATTTATACATATATACTATTACCAACCTCAGCATGTATTAAGTACGTACATATTACTATCACTAGCTCAGCATATAGTATATACAAATACTTTACCACTATTAGCTTCAGTTTGTGGGACATGCAGATAGTATTACTAGTTGAGACCATTGTATTGTTTGGGGTTGGACTACCTAGCATCCATGACCGCACCAGGGTTGATAGATGTATCGACTCGTCCGCCAGAGGATGAGGATACGTCGCTCTACGGAGTGGCATGCCGTCCCACAGGGGACGAAGATGGGATGCCAGTTTTCCCCATATTTGTGCCTTGATCGGCCCTTACACACCCCTGTCGAGCGGATACGCCCGGGTGTTGATTCAGGAGTTCTCCGGACTCAGATGCAGTTATAGTCAGGGGCTCAGCGAGCCCACGTACATACCCAGGGGACCGGCAGGATGCTTACAGGGTTTATAGGAGATGGGATGACCGGGGTAGGGGTATAGATTCTGTGCTGGTTGTACCTCCCGGCTTATGGGGGTCGGGTAAGGTTTGTGTGTGCTATGTTATGTTATGTTATGTTATGCCATGTTACGTTAGATCAGCAGTAGAATGATACGTCTCCAGGTATGACTCCTACTCCTTCCAGTATAATTGAGAGAAGGTATGACTTACATTATTAGACAGTTAATCTATTTCTTCCTACTTCAGTTTCATCAGTTGTATTATTGTTTTCAGATATTTCTTTCAGTTATTGCTTTACATACTCAGTACCAGCGGTACTGACGCCCGGTGGGGCGCTGCATTACTTGACTGCAGGTACTCATAGACGAGCAGGCGATACCACGTGATCCCTGTCAGCGATCGAGTATTCAGCTCCTGTCATCCGGAGACCGAATTTCAGAGGTGTATTTCGCTTTCTTTTGTTGTATAGTATGGGTAGGTCGGGGCCCTGTCCCGATCATTTTTGTTGTTATTCCTAGAGGCTTGCAGTTTGTATATTTCCCTGTGGTCAGATGAGCCTGTCGTGTGAGGCCGTGCAGTTGTATAGCTGTTAGTACTTCTGTTTCCTTTATGTTGGCCGTGTGGGGCCATAGCTTGACAGTAGTGGTGACCTTGCCTGTCACGTAGCCTTCTAGTATTTTATTATCGAGTTGCAGATAACTAGACAGCATGGTGGCCTTGTTGGCCCGCATAGGTTTCCCTATAGTTGCATGTTCTGGTCAGCTGTTATTACAGGTACAGGAGGCTATAGGCCAATGGGCCAGGGGCTGTGTTTACAGCCGTTATATAGCCCTTTGTTTCCAGAAATGTAAGTTACAGCCAGCCAGGCACCAGATGTGCCCAGGCTTAGCAGTCCAGCAGTTCAGGTCCCAGTAGGGCACCAGGTGCCAGTCATATGCCCTCCCCTAGGCGGGGTGTGACAGTACGGGTCGTAGTACTCACTATGGATATGAACTATGCAAGGCATGGACCACAATGAAAATCAAAGACCTATGAGTCATAGTACGTACCCCTATTGTACGAATCATAAGATGTGTTCGTAGGTCCATAGGCAAGTCTCTCAATTTCTCTTGTACGGGTCCAAGGGACGAGTCGTAGAATCTTCCTACAACTCGTGGTATGAGTCATGATGGGTCAAAAACTTTAAATTTACCCAACTCGGCCTAGATTTTTAAAATCGGCCCTAGGACCTATATAAGCCCAAATGAATCGTACTACTCTCCCACGCTCACTAAACCAAAACTCACGACTCCCTCATACCCATAACTCATCACTAAGAAGCATTGAACAAGTTCTAGCTTAGATATTACATCGAAAAATCATAACTCGAACCCTAGTCTTGATCCACAATTGAAGTATCAACATTCAAGTAATTGTATTCCTTCAAAATTGATAGATATAACTTGTATGCTTGGTAAAAATTTTCTAAACCCCCTGAGAGTCCTCTCATTGCTTGAAAAATTAGAAAAGGACAATGACTAGGGATGTAACTGAGCTGTGTGCGACTGGGTAGGAGCTCGAACTTGATTAAATTTTGCATTGAACTGTTAAAAGTTGAGTTACAAGTCGTTAATAAAAAGGGAGGAATGAGTAGTGGTAAAACTGGTTAAATACATGCCTAGACCTAGGGAATTCTGAGTACCCAAACTTAAAATAAAACCCCTTGCAAACTAAACCAAACTTGAGGCAGGGATAGGGTTCACAAGCCTTCCTACGACTCGTGGTTTCATACTATGACTCGTAGGATAGCTCATTGGGACTGTCCCAAGCCAAATTTGAAAATAATCACAAGGTACGAATCCTAGTACGACTCATGGTTTACTGCTATGAATTGTACCTGGCAGTTGTACCAAGAATCTAGAAAGGGTCAAGTACACAAGTGACAGTATGATCCTTCCTACGACTCGTGGAATCGACTTACAGGTTGTACCATGAGTCATGGAAAAATACAGAAAAATTGTTTTAAAGGGGCATCCTCATACGAGTCGTGGTTGGACTGCACCTTCATGGTACTAGTCGTACCTTAGAGGTGTGACACTAACCTGAAATATTACAGGACTCAATATGAATCATACCTCCAAGTTACGACCTGTACTGTTGACCCGTGATAAACTACAGAGGAATTTTTCTTTATTTCTTTTTCTCAGATAGGGAATTCTATCCCTTTTTCTCTGCAAGTACAATGATGATGAAGCGTAAAGCATCAAAGGAACAGCAAGGAGGACATTACTTGATGAGACCTCTAAATCCGATCAAGTGGGCAGGTCCCCTAGTGGTTCAGTAGAGGAGTACAGGTTCGACATATCAGACACTGATGGGACCCGAACCACTAGGGCAAAGGCCAAAGCCCAAGCTGTGGCGGCTACTGCCATATCTGCTGGTGCACCCTAGTCTTAGGAGGGAGCTGAGGAAAGAGCTCAAGAGTCGAGAAGCATCTCTAATGAAGAAGAGGGGTCTGATGAGACCTAATCCGGAGATGCAAGCAATGATGCCGGATCAGAGGAGGAGGCACCAAATGCCGAGCAGGAGCAGACTCCGCCTAGGGAGAAACGCACTCTCCGGTGGAGAGTACCAGGAGCCCAGGAGATATATGAATAGGGAATTGCTCTCAACGCCAAAAAAAACCTAAGAAAAGTATTCAAGAAAAGTTGTGGATCCTCACAAATTCATTAAATGAGGTAAAGGAGATGAAGCAGATATTTAGCTTCTGCGGATTCGAGTGGATGGCTAGGGCCCCGGACCAATACACTCCAGAAATTATCCTAGAGTTCTATGCCATCTATTTGGAAACCATGGAGAAAAAGGCCAAAGAGAGGCAGAAATTGAAAGATCATCCCAAGCTAGAGAGTGTCCTGGTTAGAGGCCGACAGGTCGACATATCCAAGTGCACTATTGCTCGGATATTATATGGGCCCCAGTTCATACCTCCACATGCTACGCCAGTATATGGATATTGGATGGAGGCATTGAAACAGATCAAGCAGTTGGGCTTTGATGAGAGGAGGAGGCAGATACAATGGTTGTCCAGCATTATCGTTGAGGACAAAGAAGAGATAGAGTGGGTCACTAGAGGCAAGCAGGTCACAAAGAATTTCCTAAATTTCATAGCAAAGGTCTTTTGGACGTTAGTGCGCCACCGGTTGGCATCGATGATTAATGACAATACCCTCAGTGCGGATAGAGCAGCTTTGGTGGCCTGTATCATGTACAGATACCCCATCAACATTCCGAGGGTCATTGTAGAGGAGATGCAGATCGGGCTATGGGATTGATCACTACTATCCCATTCCCAAGTCTTATCTTTAGATTATGCACGGAGGCAGGAATCACAGTGCATCAAGGTGAGGAGCGCCTGATTGGAGGACAGCGAATAGCTAACATAACCTGATCCAAGATGAAATGAACTCGATAAGTTAGGCCCGACTTTACACCGCAATTCCACTGACTCGGCCAATTAGGGGCGCACAGGTGAACGCACCCACCTCACAGGAGCAGAGCGAGACACCGGCTATAGATGTCGGTTATTCAGCTACAACTCCTAGCACTTCTGCTGCACCACATTCTAGCCTCTCAAGTCAGAATCCATCCGAGTACATCCTAGTGCCCTAGGAATTTCACCAAAAGTAGGCCAAGAGATTGACCATGGCCGAAAGGAAGATCCAATAAATGATGGAGAATGTTAAGCCCGAGTGAAGGCCGAGATTGAGACAGCTGTGTAGGCTCTGCATGCCAAATTAGACGAATTTGAAAGCAGGTTCAATACACGCATGGCCGAGCAGACTGAGACGGGCAGCCTCCATGAGGAGTTGGGGGATCTTCGGAGCCAAGTGGTCGAGCTGTCATCACGGAAGCTAGTAGTCATAGCAGCCCCCACTCTTCCTGGCCTAGATGCTGATTTAGATGAGGTGCTTAATTTGTCGGCCTACTGGGAGCCCACAGCACTAGGGAAAGAGAAAGGGAAAAAGAGGGTCTCTAAGAATGTTAGAGATGAGACCCCGAAAAAGAAGAAGAAGAGAGATAAAAGAGAATGCAAGCGGGCACGAGTAGAAATCCTACAGACTCATGATGCACACTTGTCAGAGCTGCAGAAACAAGCTAGAGGAGCAGGTAGCTCCACCATGTCCCAGACAGAGCTTGCTAGTGGTAGCGACCCTTCGAGCGAGCCACATTCAACCACAACCATTCCAGAGGCCATAGAGACAGTCGACATTAGTAAGAGGATAGCCACTCCCCCTATTGATACACCAGTGAGTGAGCCGGCCACTGCCAAAACCACTATTACAATGGAGGCACCTCCTCCGCAGGATTACGGGAGCACTTAGAGCATTGTAGATATGTTCCCTTCTCTCAGTTCTTACATTCTATGCTTTGAGAAGGAAGCACGCTTTTTAAAAAATAGAGGGGGTTTGTACTTGTATTTTTGGGTTTTTGATTCATCCGAGGGTTTTTATTTTCATGTTTCTTTTCCCTCGGGCATGCTATCTAGTAGAACCGGCCTGTTTAGTATTTTATTTTTTTGATTTTTTTTAATTAGAAAGTAGCTTAGGATTACTCAGCTAATAAAGTTCACTAGTTTTGATATTTTGAAAAATTTACCCTATTTAAAAAAATTTAATGATTAGCTGTGTACTTGTGATTGCATGCATGATTTCTGTGGATCTTTTTATGTTATTTAGTATATTAGCATGTGTAGTTTTTGTTAATCCATAAATAAATCGGACAGGTAGAATGAATGCAAATCATGTACCATAAGTGAGTAAGGTATGATACTTAGTTCAATACTGTGTAGAGGATCTAGAACTTTTTCGATTGGTCTTTGAATAGGTTTTAGGATGGTTGGTTAGAAAATAATCATAGGTCATTCTTGTTTAGCCCATTTTTAGCTTAAATAACCTGACCAAAATAATATGTTCCCTTGATTCAAATTTTTGAGCCTTAAATAGACCAATTTTCTTTGATTAACTAACTAACTATACTCATTTTTTATAATAAACTTATTTTGGTCATGGTCCCTCCATGGACATTGTGAACCTTAACATAGGCAAAATACCTAAGTTGAGGGTGGCTAGAGTAGGGGTGCATAAATAGTGGGAAGGTGAAAAGGGAGAGAAAAGAAAAAAAGGTGAAAATGAGGTATGGTGTGACCAAAGAAAAAGTAAAAAAAGAAAATTCAAAAAGTGAATGATCCGTGAAAAAGCTTAAAGAAACACACCACACTCATACAATTGCATACAAAATGGTGAAAACAAAGGAAAAAATAAAAGAAGCAAAAAGGGTGAAAAAAAGTGAAAAAATGGAGCCACATGTATGTAGTGCCAAGGAAGGGTTTAATCAGTTAAAAAGCTCCCATATCTATCATACCCAGCCCAAAAGCCTACATTACATGCCAAATTAAGTCCTATAGTGATGCTAACCTGATCATCTAACAAACCAAAGTAGAGACAATAAGGGTAAGCCTATGATATCCGATATGCAGTATTTGAAACTTCTTTGTGAGAGTGAGAGTCTTGCTTATGCATCCCCATGTTATACATTTTACTATATCTGTAAGTGGTTATACATTTTACTATATCTGTGAGTGGGGGACTTCATTTGCTGTGAGGGTACATGATTTGTGTTTAACTTTACCAGTGGTCTGTCTAGAAAGTATCGGTGATGACTTAACTACCTACTAATAGCTAGATGACATGTCTTAATCTCTGTTTATCACATTTTGTGGTTTCTTGTAGTGCATGTGCTGATTTGGTTTATGGAAAAAGGGCAAAAATCTTTTTGAGTGAATAGTGCAAATTTTGTTTGATGTTGGTTGTGGTATCATAGGTTTAGTTTCTAGTTAAGCGTCGTATTTAGTTTTTTATTTTTCTTTTCCCGAGGACACGCAAAAATCTTAATTTGAGGGTGTTGATGTGCTGTGAGTTTACTGTACTTTTGATGCTTAAAACTGAAAAAATAGCATGGACTTAGGTATGTTTATATGGGTATGAGACAGTTTTACTTTGATTTCAAGGAAAATAAGTGTTAGAGTAAAGATGTGCAAAAGAAGCCTTAAAATGCAAAAAATCAGCCAAAGTACCAATCTCAGTATGAGTCATACCTTGATTGTACGAGTCGTACTGAGAACTGTGATGAAAGTCAGAAGGTTGAGGTGACAAGAAGGAAACATACGACTCTCAGTACGAGTCGTACCAAGATGGTACAAGCCGTAACTGGAGTCGTGGAATTATTCAAAGGAAATTGCACAAAGGCAGACTCCTAGTACAAATGGACTAACGAATCTTGGCACCAATGTATGAACTGTATAGGAGCCATGGTGAACTTCAGAAGATTCTTCAATACTTGGCAGAACTTCAGACACTATAGACAGTACGAGTATAGGAACAAGGTACGAGTCATACCACAATACTCGTGAAGAATTCTAGAAGATATTAGAGTTCTCATGGACAAACCACGGAAGTATTGTATGACTCGTAGGATGAACGTACGAGTCGTACCAACCTGTCAACACTTAGCCAAATCTTTAGTATCCAAGGACCTACGGAAAGCAGGTACGACCCATATAATCTTGCTACTAGTCGTAGGTCCAGTCGTGACACAGTCAGCACCAGATATGAAAAACTCCCTGTTAGCTTAGGAAAAGGTTTCTAATGTCTGTATAAATATCCTTTATGTTTTATTTTAGTGAGAGTAGGACAGAATTGAGTTAGTAGACGTGTGAAGAATTATTTTTGTGAATTTTTATCAAGTTTTGAGGAGCAATTCTTGGGATAGAATTCTTGATTTCCTACATTGTTCTTGAGATTGTTCTTAGATATTCCAATCGTTTATCTTCCAATTGTTGTTGTAAGTATTTAATTATGTGTTTAAATATGAATAAAAATTATAATTTTACAACCATGAGAGGATAAAAACTCCACAACTAAGGGTTGTGGGAACCATGGTGGATTAAGAAACTAGGGTTGCACAAAGTGATTCAAAACCAATGCAAAGAGCTTGTATTGTATTCTCTTCATGTTTAAATATTTCTTAATAGTGCACAACATTAGAACTTGTCCAAATTCTTTACTTGCTTGAACCTAGAGAAGTAGATATTTAGGAAAAGAAAATTACAACAAAGTCTTGGTCCTTATGATCATTATATTAACTTGAGTTGTGGTCGTAGGATAGTTAAACTTTGAACATATTGATGACGGTTAGTTTAAAATCGCTCATGAGACCTGACCCCATGATTGATTATAGTCATCCAATAGGGATGAACCATTCGTTTGAATGAACCCTAGTTATCAGTTCTACAAGTAAGCATTGGGATTGATCACGTGTGTATACCCAAAGTAGTTATGAACTCATGGAGAACACTTACCCTAGGTTTTTGCAAATCTTGATTTAAATCACAATTATAATCTTTGTTTTAATATTGTTTTCTTTAAATTCCCCTAATTTAGAGATAACTCACCAACAAGATCAACTACCGGCATTAGTATAGATCTTACCCCATTCCATGTGGGTTCAACCCCAACTTCTTAGTTGGTTTGTTTATTGACAACGACCACTTCATACTTTGTTAGGAAGTGTGAATTTGAACGTTATCATCAGTCTATTCATAATTATACTATGATCGTGTTATCAGGTGGCCTAGTCGACCCAGTTGCTATTCAAGTCATAAGAGTTTTAGTGGCTAGCTCAGCCAAGTGAGGCACCAGGAGCAGTCACGCCTCCCCAGGTTTAGGGCATTCCAAAGCGGGTAGAACTTGGGGGGCGAAGTTATGAGATCCCTTCCTAATTCCTCTGTCTCTGGCACCCTAGGACATGCCAACAGTACTAATGATTCACCCTGGGCTTCACGCCTAACTCCTAGGCTACGCGGAGCATGACTAATGCCTTCCTCTCATCCACAATGGCCCGTCTACTAGTGGTATTCAACCTCCACAAAGTTATTGTTGTTAACAACTTTATAACGCATGAGTTAGACTTGTATTTTTACAACTCAGTTCTACTTGCACGATTCTTAGAAATGAAAAATGGTAACCATCCCTAAATGCATTGTAGCCTCTTGATTACAAATGTGGTGAACAACACACACATAAGCAAGACTCTACTGGGCACAACTTGTAAACTTCCTAGGACTCAACGTGCTCTGACACCAAGTCTATCACACCCCAAACTAAAGGAGGCGTGATTAGCACCTGGTGCCTCACTTGCTAAGCCAGTGACTGAAACTCTTATAACTCGAATAACAATTTGGTTGTAATACCCCAAAAGTCCCTAAGACTAGACCCTAGATTTGGAGCGGGAACCAGCAGTAAAACTAAAACTTTTACTCAGTAAGAGTCTCAGTACCACTCGTGATAAGGTGGTACAATTCATACCAAGACTTATGAGATGGGGTTCAGAATACTGTCTACGGTATGATGGTATAAATTGTTGTTTCAGTCGTGAGTTGAGATATTGTAATGCCTTAGATTTTTTGGGCTAAGTTTAAGTCATTCTAGGTAGGTGCATAGACCCAAACTCAATAAATTTTATGGAAAAAAGGTGTCAATATCAATTCTTAAGTGTGAAAAGTGCATTGGATACAAATTATGGTCATAAGGAACCTCTAGCGTAAAGTTGAGTTGAGAGCTTTCCTACTGATTGAGTCTTCATATATGTTCTTACAAGGGTCAACTTTAAACGGCCATAAATTAATATTTACAAAGGTTTTTAAGTGATTTAACATATAAAATTGAAGCCCTTTGTGTTTTTTTTCTAATTTATCTAACCTTGCATCAATCAGAGTTCGAAGTAAAAAGTAATAAGCAGTTTAGTGAAGCACTATCAAGTTTGACGGACAAAGGACAGGCCCAGTCACCACGAGTCATGGTATGACTCATGGTACCAAGTACAATTCATACTGAGCATCTATGATAAGAGTTTCAAAAAGATTTTAAGTCACTCAAAAGCCACGAATTTCACACCAAGACCCATGTTATGTCACCACGAGTCGTGATATGACCCGTGAAGGCTGGTAGGGTAGTTTTCCAACTCATTTTATAAGGGCATCCTAGTAATTTCCAATTTTTTTACGTCTTATACTAGGTCATTTTGGGCTTCCGAAAGGGTGTATTAGAGGGTTTACTTAGCCTAAATCTCATTCCTCTCAAAAACATCGTAGATTGAAAATCAAACCTCTCAAAACTCTCAAGCAATTAGAGTTCGTCTTCATCTTAACTCTTTTGGGTATCAACTTTAAGTAAGAATCCATCAAAGCCCAGGTATGTGGGGTCATGAATGGAAGATTTCTTCCACCCTCATTCCCAATTCCAAGCTTAATTACATGATTTCAATTCCTTCAAGTCTCTAACTATGATTTTCATGAATTTCTAGGATTAGACCCTATTTGATGAAAAACCCTATGATCTGTTACGAAATTGATCCTCTCATGATTTTGTTTATGTTTTATGATTATAATTACATGATTTATATTTAAAAAATCTCATGGATCTCTAATTTCAAGTTATGATGACTTACTCAATTATGCATGAATGTCATGAATCTCAAGCTTATGTATCATGGTTGTAATTTCAGCATTATTTTCATGGCTAGTTCACATATGTTAAGCAATTTATGAATTTTATGATTTCTAACTAGCCCATGAAAAATCAAGTATGTCTCATGATTATGATATGAGCACTGCGTATGTTTTGGGAGTAGTATTTAACACCGAGTAGGCCGGGGTTCCAGTGAACTCAGGTCTCAAACCTACATGCCACCATAGCCATGGTGGGTCCTCTTTGAGAGTGTCTCCCATGCATGATGAGGCCCCTGAGTGTATAACCGCTTCATGGTTCTTACCCTTGGCAAGGTAAGAATGCACCTCCCAGCTAGGGTTACTAGTTGGGCTCTATGTATGCTCACGGGGAGTATGTCGATTATAAGAATCTCCCACTATTTCATTATTTTCTACACATATTCGTGTTTATGCTTCAAAATATTATGACTTATGATATTTTGGCTCAATTTACAAATTATGAGATTTTACCTATGATTTCAATCATGTCCAACTTTATGATTCAATTTTGAAAACCTTGAGCCATTATACTCAATTTATGATCAAATATTCATGTTTAGCGTATCTTATACTCATGATTTCAGAATATCATTTTACTATCATATTTTACTTATCGTGCATGCTCAGTACATTTAAAGTACTGATCACATACTTTTATGTTATATCGTCTCATGAAATAGGTTCGGATGATCAGTCTCAGCCCTGTCATTAGATTTGCTCTTGCCCCAGTTTAGCCCTTCTCAACTTTGGGTGAGTCCTCATCATCTGAGGACATCAATTTAGCCTTATGTTTTACTTTTATGTCTTTCAATTTCATACTTTGCCGAGCCTTATGATTACCATCGATGTTGACTTGTAGTCTTATTTACGTTTTATGGTATCTTAGACTTCTACTCATTCTTTGTATTATGATTTATTTTGTATAGTGTATGCTTATGTTATACATGTACCATGGGTTAGCTTGGAGTTATTCATGGTTCTAGGTCTTGTGTCGCGTTCGAGGTCTATGCTCAGATCATGAAAAACTTAGTATCAGAGCATCAGGTTTAGGTGTGTCCTAGGGTATCTAAAAGTCACGTTAAGTATCTTCTTTTTCATGGATGTAAAGTGTGCCACACTTATGAGGAAGAGGCTACGAGATGTATTTAGGAAGTTTCCCTTCTTTTATGATTCCTATCATGCAATAGAGTGTAAACTCTAATTCTCTTTCTAACTCATGGTCCATGTGTTTACATACAATACCTCCCACAGGAGAAAATGGAAAGAGAAACAGTAACAAAACCAGCAAGCCCTACCAGCTCCATCAGATCCCTTGAATGAGCAAGTGACTCATGCTGAGTTTAAGGCTTCCTTCCAAATGTTGGCACAGACTAGGATAGTTCAGGTCAACCAGCAAGTGGTTGCACCTGTGAACACAAATGGAAATGCGGCAACTGCTAGGGTTTAATACATTACCAAAATGAACCTGCCTAAGTTCCACTATTAGGAGATGGACAAAAAGTTTAAATAAATAGAAAAGGGGAATAAGAGAGCCAGAATCGGCAACTTTGAGTTTTATCACTGAAAGTCAGGTGGTGGGAATCTCTCACAATTCCATCAGAGGTAATCAGCTTGAGCACCTTTGTCGGACAGTGTTCCACCTCCCTGATCCAGTGGAAGCAACTCTAGGTCTCAATAGGGCATGTCTGGAGACCGCACCTTCCAAGATTGCAATAAGTGTGGAAGAAACCACCCTCAAAACTATTTGATCAATAGAGATGTTTGCTTTAGGTGTGGTAAGCCTACTCACCGAATCCGAGACTGTCCATTAGCCAAGACGGCAATGTCAGTGCTCGTACCCAAGCCACCTTTTCTGCATATCTAGTAGATCGCCCCTCCCAACAGGGTGCCTCATCTAGTGTCGGTGGAGAACAGCGTCAGAACCATTTTTATGAACTCCCATCAAGATAGGATCAGGAGAACTTACCAGATGTATTCACAGGTATGTTATGAGCCTTTCCTACTGATACTTATGTGTTACAAGGCCCTGGAGGGCTACATTATAAGGTAACTAATTTGAGCATCTTAGTATAAGTTTTAACCCTTGTAATGAGTGAATAGAGGATCGGATGTATGAGGTTGATAAGGAAGGAAGGGTATGAATCCTATAAAGGTAGCTTTAGAGGCAAGAGAGAAGTTAGAGTTACCTCAAAAAGAAATCCTATCCTGAATTTATGTACTTACAGATGGAGTCAGCAAGAAAGAGTTTGGCATCCATATGTATAGTGCTACTACAATCCCACAAGAGTTAGTGATTATAGCATAGCTTAGAGAATAGGTCCAAAGTCTTAGAACAATTCAAGCTAAGGGGGAGATGATAAGGTGAAGAACTAAGTCAAGTCTTGAAATTCCAATTGTGAAAGGTTCCAGGAGAAGTAACTATGGGATGTTAATCCATTCTTATTTAGGTGTTTTCCTTGCATTTTAATCAACATAACACTCTACTCATATCGTGTGTTCCCATTCCACGACCATGTCTAGGTTCCATGTACTCTATGCACAAGTTTATACTCAGATTCCTAGAATGAGAAGTAACCGCTTCAGACAACGATCCTAGTTTTATTCTATGATTTCATAAATTCCAGCTTTATTTCATGAGACTTATTATACCTATAAACTCATGTCTCAAAGTATGGTCAGCTCTATGAACTCAATCCTCAAGATTCACCTTAACAACTAATAAGATCATGCTACGTCATGTATGTGCTCAGCTTAGATTTTTTGAATGATTCATGCTTACGATTTCCTTACTCTAAGCCTTATGTTCGTTCACCCATGATGGAAATAATGGTTACAATGTGTATGTTCAGAATAACTCTCTATTCATGCCTTAGGTTCCTAGTATGTAAAAGTTCATCAAGCGTAGTTATTAGCCATGCCAAGGAGATAGGGAAATTCTTGGATAGCGTAAGCTACATAGGAGCCATGAGATAATGATAAGTGATAGGCTTGAATGATGTGATGATGTACAGGTAGACCATAGTATGGTGTGAGTAGTGAATCATTGGTTAGAGCACGAGCTTGGGTGTTTTTCATGATAAGGGGAAGTAATATCCTTGGAGGATAACTCTAGGTTGCAAGAGGTCTAGTTGAGTTAGGATTGAACGTGGTTGAAGTATGTTGTCAAACTCAGACTTTAGTATCTGTAGGAGCTCAGGAGAGGAGTATAGGTTGGGAAGGTTGAGCATCATGGATTAGTAGGTATGCTACATGGTATCAGTATTTCTACTTGGAAGTGGGAAGAGATAGATATGGATTTCATTACAGGTTTTCCTTATATGCACCGACAGCATAATTCTATATGGGTGGTGCATTTCTTACCAGTTAAGACTATGAAGTCAGCCGAGGATTATGGTAGACTTTATATTCTAGAGTGCTAAGTTTGCACGGAGTTCCATTATCCATCATCTCAAATAGGAGTACTTTGTTTGCTTCACAATTGTGGAGGTTGTTTTAGAAGGGTCTTGATACTCAGGTCAAGCTTAACACAACTTTTCACTGTAGAAGGATGCAAACCGAGAAGACAATTCAAATCCTAAAAGACATGTTGAGAGTTTGTGTAATTGATTTCAAAGGTAATTAGGATGACCACTTGTCTCTTATTGAATTTTCCTACAACAACAGCTACCACTCCATCATTCAGATGGCTCTATTTGAGGCTCTTTATGGGTAGAGATGTAGGTTACCTATTGGATGGTTTGAGATAGGTGAGACTATGTTGATAGGACAATATTTAGTTCATGAGGTCATGGAGAAAGTTTAGCTTATCATAGAAAGGTTGAAGATAGCTCGAAGCCATCAGAAATCATACGCGGATGTTAGGAGGAGAGAGCTTGAGTTCATAGTTGCTGATTGGGTGTTTCTAAAGATGTCAACCATGAAGGGGGTTATGAGGTTTGGCAAGAAAGGTAATCTTAGTCCCTGTTCTATTGTTCCTTATAGGATTCTAAGGCGCATTGACAATATGGCCTATGAGTTGGAGTTGCCTATGAGTTAGCTTCACTACATCTAATTTCCCATGGGTCCTTGTTGAAGAATTGCATTGGCGATCCAGATCTGGTTATACTGTTAGAGAGCACTGGAGTGAAGGATAGTCTCACTTATGAGGAGGTTCTGATTGAGATTCTTGACCGTCAAGTTCGCAAGTTGAGGAACAAAGAGGTAGCTTCAGTGGAGGTTTTATGGAGAAATCAACTAGTTGAAGGAGCTACTTGGGAAGCCAACGCAAATATGATGGCCAAATACCCACATCTTTTCCCTTCCAGTTCGATTCCAATTTGAGGTACTAGTTTCCTCCTTCATATGTTATTTAGTTCATGTATGTATGTTTCATAAGTTCAGTTCAGTTATGTAGATCTATTCAGAATTAATCACTCCCTCATTATTCAGCCTATAACATTCAGTTTTGGTATTGCAGCTTTTTCCTTACCTTCTCAACTTATTTTGTCTCCATTAAAGGATGAATCTTCCCAAGATGGAGATAATATAATACACTAAAAATCCCTAAGACTAGACCCTAGATTTGGAGCAGGTTCCAGCAAAAAAATTGAAACTTTTTCTGAGTAAGAGTCTTAGTACAACTTGTAATAATGTGGTATGAGTCTTACCAAGATTCGTGATATGGGGTTTAGAATATGGTCTTTGGTATGATGGTACAAATCATTGTTTCAGTTAGGAGTTGAGAAATTGTAATACCTCGAACTTTCGGCTAGTTTAAAACCATTCTAGGTCGGTGGATAGACCCGAACCTGAAGAATTTTATGGAAAAAAAGTGTTAAGATCAATTCTTAAGTGTGACAAGTGCATTGGATTAAAAATTAAGGTCATAGGGAACCTCTAGCATAAAGTTGAGTTGAGAGGTTTCCTACCGATTGAGTCTTCATATAAGTTCTTACATAGGTATATTTTAAATGACCATAACTCCCATTTCACAAAGTGGTTTTGGGTAATTCAGCACATCAAATTGAATCCCTTTGAATCTTGTTTCCAATACATTAGATTTACATCAATCGAAATTCGGAGTAAAATGCTATAAGAAGTTTAGTGAAGCACTGTCAAGTTTGACGGACAAAGGACATGCCCTGTCACCACGAGTCATGGTATGACTCATAGTACAAGGTATGACTCATACTGAGCATCCATGATAAGAGTTTCAGCAAGCTTTTCAGTCATCCAGAAGCCACGAATTTTATACCACGACCCATGGTATGTCGCCACCAGTGGTGGTACGAGCTGTGAAGGCTGGCAGGGCAGTTTTTCAGCTCGTTTTCAAAAAGGTATCCTAGTAATTTTCTATTCTTTTAAATCCTAAACTAGGTTATTTTGGACTTCGTAAATGATATATTAGATGATTTTACTTATCTTAAACTCCCACTCTTCCCAAAAACTCCATAGATTGGAGATCAAACCACTTAAGGCTCTGAAGCAATTAGGGTTCTTCTTCTTCTCAACTCTCTTGGGTCTCAAGTTTAAGCAAGAATCCATCAAAGTCCAGGTATGCAGGGTCATGAATGGGGTATTTCTACCCTAATATCCAATTCCAAGCTTAGTTACATGATTTGAATTCCTTCAAGTCTCCAACTATAATTTTC
Source organism: Datura wrightii (assembly GCA_035772735.1). Classification (NCBI taxonomy): domain Eukaryota; kingdom Viridiplantae; phylum Streptophyta; class Magnoliopsida; order Solanales; family Solanaceae; genus Datura; species Datura wrightii. The sequence continues at coordinate 49,553,525 of JASDFA010000019.1, forward strand.
ATGAATTTCTAGGGTTAGACCCATTTTTGATGAAAAACTCCATGATCTCTTTTGAAATTGATCCTCTCATGATTCTTTTTATGTTCTATGATTATAGTTACATGATTTCCATAACAATCTCTCATGAATCTCTATTTTCAAGTTATGATGACTTACTCAATTATACATGAATTTTATGAATCTTAAGCTTATGTATCATGGCTGTATTTTCAGCATTGTTTTCATAGCTAGTTAATGTATATTAAGCAATTTTGTGAATTTCATGATTTCTAACTAGCTCATGCAAAACCAAGTATGTTTCATGATTATGATATGCTCACTATGTCTGTTTTGAGAGTAGTATTTACCACCAAATAGGTCGGGGCTCCAGCGCATCCAGGTCTCAGAACTACATGCCACCATAGCCATGATGGGATCCTCCTTGAGAGTGTCTCCCATGCCCGAATGGGCCCATGAGTGATATCACGCCTCATGGTTCTTACCCATGGTAAGGTGTGAACACACCTCCCAGCTAGGGTTATAAGCGGAGCTCCATGTATGTTCACGTGGAGTATGTCGGTTATAAAAATCTCCCACTGTTCCATGATTTTCTACACATGTTTGTGTTTATTCTTCACGATATTATGACTTATGATATTTTGGATCAATTTATACTTAATGAGATTTTACTTATGATTTCAGTCATGTCCAGCTTTATGATTCGATTTTAAAAACCTTGAGCCATTATACTCAGTTTATGATTAGAAACTCATGTTTTAGCTTATCTTATACTCATGATTTCAGAATATCATTTTACTATCAAGTTTTACTTATCCTAAATACCCAGTATATTCAAAGTATTTATCGCGTACTTTTGTATTATATCGTCTCATGATATAGGTTCGGGTGACCAGTCTCAGCCCCGTCATTAGATTTGCTCTTACCCTAGTTCAGCCCAGTCTCAGCTTTGGGTAAGTCCTTCTCATCCGAGGACATCAGTTTAGCCGTATGTTTTGCATTTATGTCTTTCAGTTTCAGACTTAGCCAAGCTAGTTGGTGGCTTGTCCCACCAGCTCCTCTTATATCTAGGAGCTTTTCAGACATTTATGTATTGATTACCAGCGATGTTGACTTGTAGTACTGTTTGCGTTTTATGGTATCTTAGACTTCCGCTCATGCTTTGTATTATGATTTATTCTACTTAGTGTATGCTTAAGTTATGCATGTAGTATGGGTTAGCTTGGAGCCATTTGTAGTTCTAGGTCCCGTGTCACGTCCGGGGTCTATGCTCAGGTCGTGCCAAACGGCAACTAGGCAGCCATGATAACACAACTACAGCATAAGTATGAATAAAAAAACAATCTCAAAACATGTATATATAAGGACGACAAGCTGCAAGTACCTCGGAGAATAAACAACAAGCTTACAAGGCTATGAACGGCATAACAACTAAGAAAAAGGCAAGCAAGCCATAAATTACATGTTGAAAACTCATAATGTTACTCCCCATAAATTCTTGACATTTAGATGGCCTATTCGCATGTTGGTTAAGAGTTTTAGAATGCCCTACATGCTAGAAAAAGGCCCGGGGGAAGACCGGACAAGCACCACGTCGAACCATCGCAGAGGAGGCTGGGTAGACCCCATCCGCGATGGCCAATGTGTCACGGAGGACTCACCTCCGCGATGACCAACGTGCCATGGAGGTGAGGTTCAACCTCAACTATATAAAGCCCCCACTTCGTTTTTTTAAAGACAATTATCATAATTTCCAGGAAACAAACCCGAAAACAGAGGGCTACGAAGAGTTCCTTCAAAATTCCTTCCATTTACGCTATTAAACGCGGTCCAAACTCAAATTAATCTTGGGTAGTGAAGTATTAAGCTGCAGGGAGTATTCCTGCGGAGTTAGTTTCGTGAAATTCAGCCGGCGAACCGTCGTCCTACCGAGCTAAGGTAAGTGGAATTGCTCCAAATTAGTGTCAATATACTCCTAGCCCTAAAGTGAGTATTTCTCCCTTTTGGACTTCCGAGAAATAGCGAGTTTTCGGCTGTTTTACGATAAGTCAAAGTTTGGGCTACATATATATTCAAAGTAACTTTTTCTTCCGGAATATTGATGAATTTAGTTCTAATTTCTATGAATGTGAATACAGTTGGAAGAAATAACTAAATATTGGCCGAGTTACGTCAGTTAGCCGGAAAGCCGACAACTGAGGTATGTGAAGCTAGTTTCCTTCGGCAAGTTAGTAATTCTAGTAGAGAAAACTAGTATAAATTCTAGTAGAGAGTTTCAGAAGCAGTACAACATGCCAGTATGTAATTTAGTAAAGTACGTCAGGATATTATCGTTTTCAGCCGAAACTTAGTAAAGCAATATAAGTTCCCGTAAAGTATTTCAGAAATGGAATAGTAGCTTATTATGAATTTTAGAAAGCATGTTAGAAATAGTAAATCATGTTTACCATGAAACTTAGTTATACAACATGATTCTCAGCAGAAATATTATATCTTATTTCAGTATCAAGTTCAGCACAGTATGAAAGAAATTATATATATGCCATTATCAGTTTCAGCATGTATTATATATATACACATTACTATCATTTGTTTCAGCATGTAGCTTACACAGTTAGTATTATTAGTTTAGACTTGACTGTATTGTTTTGGGCTGGATTACCTAGCATTCATGACCGCCCCAGGGTTAATAGTTGTATCGACTCGTCCACCAGAGGGAGAGGATACATCACTCTATGGAGTAGCATGCTGTTCCCTAGGGGACGAAGATGGGATTCCAGTTTCCCCATATTTTGCCTTGGTCGGCTTTTATACACCCCCGTCGAGCGGGTACGCCAGGGGTGTTGATTCAGGAGTTCTCCAGACTCAGGTACAGTTATAGTCAGGGGCTCAGCGGGCCCAAGTGCATACCCAGGAGACCGGCAGGATGCTTATAGTTGCCAGGGGAGATGGGATAACCGAGGTAGGGGTATAGATTGCGTGTTAGTTGTACCTTCCGGCTTATGGGGGCCAGGTAAGGTTTATATGTGCTATGTTATGTATGATATGTTATATTATGACATGCTATGTTAGTTATGAATAGATAGACAGTAGAATGCCACGTTACTAGGTATGACTCCTACCCCTTTTAGCATAGTTGAGGACAGTCTTAAACTCATACTTTCAGTCAGTTACAGTCTATTTCTTTCTATTTCAGTTCTATCAGTTATATTGCTTGTGTTCAGTTATTTTCCAATTGTTGCTTTGTATACTTAGTACCAGTGGTACTGACGCCCGTTTTGGGGCGCTGCATGACTTTCCTGCAGGTACTCATAGACGAGGAGCCAATCCCTCGTGATTCTAGCCAGCACTCAAAGTCATCAGCTCCTGTCATCCGGAGCTAGACAGCTAGAGGTTTATTCCTTTTTCTTTTGTTGTACAGTATGGGTAGGCCGGGGCCCTGTCCTGACCATCTTATCAGTACTCTTAGAGGCTTGCAGATTGTATATTCCCTGTGGTTAGCTGTATCGGTCGTGTGAGACAGTATGTATGTTTTAGTTTGTTTATGATGGCCGTGTGGGGCCTTATTCAGTTGGTAGTGGTAGTTGGTCATGTAGCAATTTAGCACCTGTTTTCTTGATTCAAAAATAACTAGACAGCATGGTGCCCTTGTCGGCCCGCATAGGTTCCCTAGTGATTCGGTTGTTCTGGGTAGCTATTGTTTTCTTATAGTGGCTATAGGCCGAGTCGGCCGGATGCTGTATTTACAGTCGTTATATAGCCCGTCGTTTTCTTGAATCTAGAGTTAGAGCCAGCCTAGCACCAGAAGTGCTTAGGCTCGGCTAGTCTAGCAGTCCAGGTCCTAGTAGGGCACCAAGTTCCAGTCATGCCTCCCAAGGCGGGGCGTGATACATAACAAATGTCTACAAGCCTCTAAGAGAAAAATGACTAACATATAGACAAGACAGAGCCCCGACTTTCCCATCTATTATACACATACTCAAAAATAAAGTTGGACCTCTAACTCTTCAGCTCCAGGAAGAATTGGAGCTTACTAAAACTGTTGAACTCTACAGCTCCTACTGGAGAGGTCTATCTGGATCTCGATCTGGGCTGCAGGAAAATACAGCATCCTCCATGAAATGGGGACATCAATATGAAATAAAGTGCTAGTATGTAACAGAAATATTATTTGAGTAAGCTGCGAATAGTAACTAAGAGCAGGATATAATATGAAACCTGAAAACTAAAATATGTGAGACTCATTAAGCTTTTACCTCCTTTACTCTTTAAAATAAAAACTCAACACACTCCTCAACTCAAACTGTAACACACGCTGAGTACTCTTCGAGCCTTGGTCATTCTGTATGTGTGTGTGTGTGTGTGTATAATGGTCTCAATATGGCAATAGCGTCTTGGCGCACACTAACACTTAACTCATGCATATATAGTGCTTCAATATGGCAGTAGCGCCTCGGCGCATAATCACTCTCGCATATATAATGCCTCAACATGGCAGTAGCGCCTCGATGTACACTAATTCATGCATAAAAAGTATTCTTAAAAGATTGATTTTTATAGCAACTTCCCTTAGTTATTAAGAGTCTTTTTGGCTAACTTCTTTGTACTTGAATTGAAAGGGTATTCTTTGTAAACAACTAAACCATTAGATGTGAATAAGGACTTGGTTTGCTAAAATTTTCTTTAATACTTTCTAAAGCTTAATTAGGGATCACAATGAAAAAAAAAACTTGACAAAGAAAACTTCCACTTCTAAATTTATGCCTGCAAGAAAATGAGAAACCTTAATATACCTTGTTTCTTTCAATGATTACACCTAGCACGACTTGAAGTGTTATTTTTAAAGTTAATCTACAATAGGTAAATAATGAATCTAATATTGGACCTTGAACAAAACTCAACATCACTAAAATAGTAGATAAATAATTTTCGAACAGATTGTACATATTGTCGTAATTTATATGGTGTATCGCCACACTCTCCTCCGCCACTTTAACACAGCATATCCTCACACCAACATACTACTACTTGTTCGGGCGTTTGGTAACTACACGCAAGTGCACGTGGTCAAAAAAGTAGTAAAATGGCTTAAGTAAGCCAAGTATCGATCCCACATGGACTGAACTAAGGTAATAATCAACTTAAGTGTTAATGAACTCTAACTTTAAAAATGCAGACAACAATTTAAATAGGATTTTGAGAGTTTAGTTTCCTAATTTCTACGAATCTAAGACAAAATGATAAAGTGAGTCTGAACTATAGTAATGAGCATGCTGAGGCTAAAACGAACATGCAGGGAAGTAATTTGTCAATACACTTTAGTTAATCTTTCCTTCGATTGCTAGTCAAGAATTATTGCCTATGGATTGAAACTTTCGTATCCTACCCAACTTAAGAATCATGAACCTTCAACCTACATTTCTGTGATAAAAGAATTTCATGTTCTAGACATACAAAACCGATTTCTTAATTGACTAATAGGACTTTCAGATATATTTCTATTCTGAATGTAAATCAATTCTCAATTTTCCCAAACTAAGAAGAGATCATATCCTACCAATTCAAAACTTTCCAATTTCTTTCCTTTTCAAAATCAAAATTGGATTTTTTAAATATACATTAACATTGGCCAACTATTAATGCAGTAAGAACAAGAATTGATAGAACAACCATTAAAGAAAAGATGAAAACTAAATTGATCAATAATTACATTCCACTACAATTATTCTTAACCTCAGTAAGAAGTGAATTTAGCCACTCATTTGTGAATTAAACATCATCAGATGAGTATAAATCATACAAACAATTGAGATAAAAGAGATAGAGATAGAGAAGAACCTTAGAATTTTTGTCCCCTCAACTGCCTGTAACCCATGTTCTTGCTCAACCAAGTCAGAATTATTAAAAACAAACCTAAGTGTGCTATTTATACTACTGGTAATTTTTCCAGGAATAACAAGCAACGTGGCACGGAGTGTATCACAGAGCACTCCCTCCGTGCCACGGTGCAAACGCGGACCCTCACTGGAAATTGATGTTCCAAGTAAATATACGCAACATGCCACGGCATGTATCGCGTGGCATTGCCTCCGTGTAACGGAGACGGAGGCAACGCGGACCTTCACTGGAACTTTCCAAAATAGATCATCCGAGGTAGAGTGCCTCCGCGATGGCAGCGTGACAAGGCTCCATCTCAGAGACCTTACTTTTGCTGCTCTTCCTTGACCTTTTCCACTGCTGGCTTTCAAGTCCATTTTCGATCTTTACCAACATGTATCTTAGCTTCCTAAAATTACATTTTACCAGAAAAACAACACTAATCATGTTGGTTAGTATAAATTCACATTTTAACTACAAATCACATGAGAATGCACACATAACGAGAGATAAACAAGACGAAATAGAGCATTTGAGCATCACTTGGGCATATTATTCTTCCCAAGATCACTTACCCCACACTTAATACCTTGTTCGTCCTCGAACAATACTCTCACATCTCATGCAATTGACACCCACGCATAGCTACTTTGGCTCGGCAATTCAAGCTACTGCTATACCGATTATTTAATATAGCAAATCATCAAGAAAACATGCATAGTCCCATCAATACCATGACATTCACCACATTAAGACCTCCTAAACTCAAGAATCGACTCTCAATCTCAGCAAACTCATGCAAATCAACTTATCAAGACATCCGACACGACATTCAATCTTTCGTCAAGCAGGTGCCCTCACAACACAAGAGAAATTTCCCCCTTTTCAATCATATGATTTGCAAGGCATTACATGTAGGGGTATGAACACGATTTCTCTCTCTCTCTCCCAAAGAATTCACATGCATCATGTCATGAACCATAGGCTTGCCTCTACTGTATTACTTCACTAATATAAGGACGCGTGATGTAAGATCACGTAGGACTTAACGGGTTGTAATGTAAGCTAAGGAACCAGTAAATACTGGAATAACCAATAATCTCATCTAGCCTCATAAGCGCTTTTTAATACATCCCACCATCATTATGGGCACTGTTTCTTCCTTCATCCTCCCATTCTTGAAGTCTTTCTTTGTTTTTGTTCCCATTTCTTTAAGCACACTCGACTTAATAACAAAGATTAGGTATACTTCTTCATTTTATTTAAATTCGGCAAGTGCACCTTTGACCTTATCTTTACTTTCACCACTTCCGCTTTTCCTTTCTTTTTCACTCTTTTCACTCCTTGACACTGTGGGAAAATTATTTTTCCTTGAGTGTTTAAGAGTTTTGGATCAAATTCATGGCTAATAAAAAGAAGGGATTAAGCTTAGTTTCTACCTCTTCAATGAAAAGAAATAAATAGGCTAAAGGCTCAATGGGGCTAACTAGGATGTACATTCAAGGTAGGTATGATAAGGAAAAAACACTTTCGGTTTAATCAAAGAAATGCCTACATCCTTTCCTACAATACACATCCTTCATTTCATTTCGCACACACACCAGGCAAGTTCTAGACACTTCACAATAGCATGGAATAATCGAAACCTCACCTTACACTCATTGCACATGCTCAACTCAAGACTTATTCACAGACTCTTCAATCAGCTAATTACAAGAATTCAATATTAAGCCTCAATCACACCGAATTGAACTCTATGGCCTAGGTATCTCAACATGTTTACACATTTGCATGCTTTTATACGAATCATCTTTGCATCTCAATATCATGTACAACATGCAACAAGAATTCCAAACCATGAAGTAACGACACGTTTGGGAAACAAACAAAAGAAAGAAAATAAAGGAAAAAAAACTACTCCTATCAACTACATTTCCCTTAAGACGGCCGTCATCCATCCATCATAGGGAACAGTCACTATTTATGACTTCGGTTCAATGGGACTATTCTCGGTAAAAGCACCGAAAATAAACACCGAGAAACCTAATCATAAAATAATTCAACAAAATTTTTAAAAAATATCGATAATTTCGATAGAAAAAAAATATTTACATAACCAACCAACAACAACAACTCACCACAGCACACAACAACTTAATATTCATTACAACACCGAATTTCATTACAGAACATACAACACAAAATCACAGGGTCACATTTTTCACAAGCACAACAACACAAGACATGAATAGAAACCACAACAAAACAACTGGCACCTAACTACTCCCACCCCACACTTAAACCGAACACTGTCCCTAGTGTTCACATGATTCACCATATCACAAAAGTAGGTGGTGAAACCCCCTGATTAATCGAAGTATTCAACTTTTTCATCAGGTGTCGTTGCCTCGTCTCCCATATCTGAATCGCCCCCGCTGTCCTCATCTGTCTCAACATCTGAGTCCTCACGGCGTGTCTCCTCATCAGTGGGGACATCGTCATCTTCAGGTCCATAAAAGCTAGCCCCACTCGGCATAGAGCCCGGGCACTCTCGCCAAAGGGGTAATCTAGCTCGAGCTGCCAAAGCTCATCTTCTGTTGCTGGCCTCCAGCCTATGCGCAACTGCAGCATCTGCATCCCGTACATGCGGGTCATATATTGATCATCCCGAGGATGTCACTCGGCTAGTGTGAGAATTGGCCCGCGAGTAGTGTCAGGTGCCTTGGTTTTGGTGACGTTCAAGGCACGCCTATCCATTTGCGGGATGTAGTCCAAGGCCTCTTCCTCGATATCAAGGTCCCTCAAGAACGTGGTAAGTAAACCACCGAACCCGTACCTGTGCCCTTGATACAAATGGGCTCTCTTCATGGCAGAGATGATCACTGCCCCAACATTTATCTCCAGCCCTTTCATTAGGGCATAAACCAAGAACACTCAATCCCGGGTGACATCTGTCATGTGCACCCTCGGGATCAGCCAGGAACACACAATTTTGAGCCAAATCCTGGATTCCCTGTTCATTTGAGAGTAAGACAGTGTTTGATGGCAGCCCCTCTCCTTGTGCCTGCTCCACCGTGTTGTCGAACGGGCTCCACACAGAGTGCGTCTGATGTCCGTATAAGGTGGAGTTATGTTCAGCTGTCGGAGTACATGGGCGTCTGTGTCCCGCGCCCCCAAGATGGCCTTCAGGTGATGGGGCTCAAAGGTTACAGCCTGCCCCCTTATCTTGACGGTGTGACTGCGGAGTGTCAGGTTCCAGTTAGCATAGAATTCCCGAATTAGATGGAGATTGCACACCTTGGGCTCTTCGAAGATGAAGTTCAACCCGGCAGTGTCAATCCGGTGTACGATTCTGGGGAATTCATGTGCCAGCGGCTCCCTTGCAATGTGCTCCTCAGGGAAGTATTTGGTCTCTTTGTGTTTTGCATACCATTTCTTCCCTTCGTCAGTCACCCATCGGGTTCCGTATTGACGGTGTTGGCCACGCGGAACCGCTGGTGCTGCTGGAACTGTTGTTCCCAACCTGATTCTTTTTCTACCGACGCCCGATGTAGATGCGCCCTTTCCCTTGTCTTGCCTGCCTGACATCGTTCCTGTAACATCGAACAGACAATTCAAATGTTATTCGAGTCAAAATTCGCTTCGACTATGGTTGGGTTGAGTTAGGCCACCCCACACTTAGTCTTTAGCCACAATTAAACAATTCGGCAAGACAATCATGCTTTTCCAATTTTTACAATCAACATGCTTAGTGCATTCAGATAAGTCGATGGAATACTTACTATGTACTACTCAAACTTCGTACAACGAATCACAATATCACCATCGATTCCGTTACGTCACATTGTACTTAGCAAAAAAAAAATTCTCAACAACAACCTATGCAATTCACCAATTTCATTTTTCCGACAATTCCCTTGTCTACTTAGCATATTCAACCTTAATCCCAACATAATTCGCATCACCCAACGTGCACAACCCAAATTTTTTCACATTTTCAACCAAATTTAGTTTCTTCCTATTTAAATTCTAACCCTAGCTACCAATTTCGCAAAATTAAATCAAACATGCATTCATCGAGTTCACATACTCACAACGATACTATGAACATCAATCAATCAACATTTAAGTGAATTCAAACTTAATTTACACTTAGGGAAAGGTTTACTCACCTCTCATGCTCAAAAATTGAAAATTTAAGCAAAACTTGAGGTTAAGTTCAAGAACATACCTTTAATCCGATGAAATCGAAGAAAAGTTGAAGAAACTTCGTGCCTAGGTCCGTGTCACATTGGGGGAGGGGGGAATTTAGGGAGTTTGTCGCGGAGGGAATGGGAAATGGGGAAAAATAAGGGGATTTGGGGTTAAAAAGGGTGTTTTTCGCGTGGGTAACCCGGCGACCCGGTGTGACCCGACGCGAATTACACCTCAACGTGTCACGGATGGTAACGCGGAGCACCCCCTCCGTGACACGGAGCCATCGCGTAGGTGTTCTGGAATTTGTAAAAATTTCAAAATTGGCTTCAACGTGTCACAGAGGGTAACGCGGAGCACCCCCTCCGTGACACGGAGCCAACGCGTAGGCTCACTGTCCTGCCACTTTTTATTTTTTTCTCACCTTGATTTTTTTCCTTTGCGATCCATTGCATTTTTGCCCTCCATTCCACCTGAAAATCATCTCACAACAAGAAATTGGTTAGAATTCATAGGTTTCAAACACAAACACAATTTTTATTTTTTTATTTCTATTTTTCTTTTTCTTTTTTTCTTTTTATTCTCTATTCTATTCATCTATTACAACAATTTCACGGGTTGCCTCCCGCGCAATGCCTGGTTTACCGTCGCGGCTCGATGTCATTGACACTCAATCATCCTCTAGAGTTATGGACGTTTTCTCTCAAATAACGTCCTCACCCCAGTAATGCTTACAACGTTGCCCATTAACCAAGAACATGGCACTTCGATCTTCTTGCCACAACTCCAGTTTTGGTGCTTCCTTAATCGATGGTTTCGGCAATGGTACGAGGAACCTCATTAACGGCTGAAAGTCATGCTTCCCGAGATACCATTGTGGTTCATTCAACATTTGCACCCTCTAATAAGGATCTCTATCTCCGAAATGATCGGAGCTCACCAATGCTCTTCCCAATGGATCTCGAGATTCAACAATCGGAAGAATTTCTGCTTGATTTAGCACATTGATTGTTGAGAGCTCCTCATACATGGCTGGAAGCTTCGTGGCCTTATATACATCAAATACCTCCACTTTGTCATGCACCCGCATGGTTAGCTGCCCTGCAGCTACATCAATTAAAGCTCTCCTGGTTTCCAAGAAAGGACATCCCAAAATAAATGGGACTTCCGCATCCGGCTCAAAATCCAGAACAATAAAATCTACCGGGAAGATAAGGGAGCCCACTTGCACCAACACGTCCTCCACAATGCCATCTGGTCTGGCTAAAGAACGATCCGCTAACTGCAAGATCACTGTAGTTGGTCTAGGATGCCCAGCCCCAACTTCTTGAACACCGATGTCGACATCAAGTTAATACTCGCTCCCAAATCGCATAGTCCACGAGCTCGGATACTTTGCCCAATTGTGATCTGAATTGTAAAGCTCCTAGGGTCCTTGAGGTTTGTTGGCAACCTATTCTATATCCGGGAAGTGCATTCTTCAGTAAGTGTCACCATAGCGTACTCCGTCAATCTGCTTTTGTTCGCTACAATGTCCTTGATATACTTTGCATACTTCAGCACTCCCTGCAAAACATAAACAAGAGGTAAATTAATGTGTACCCATTTAAGCACCTCCATGAACTTTTTGAAACAAGCTTCCTCCTTGTGTTTCTTTAATCTTAGAGGGAACGGGGATGGTGGTCTTTCTGCTTCAGCTGCCTTCTCCTTCCCCCTCTCATCATCCTATTCCCTTTCTTTCTCTACTGCTCCTGACTGCTAAGGTGGTCTTTCTGGTTCCACCTCCTTGAGTTGTAAACTACTCCTTGTGGTCACTGCATTTACTTGCTTGGGATTCGGGTCAGTGTCACTCGGTAGACCTCCTCTTGGCGTGGTGTTTTGAGCTCCAGCTAGTTGTCCAAACTGGTACTCCAACGCCTTTGTAGCTAACTGATTGTTCTTTACATCTGCTGCCAATTTCACATAATCAGCCTGCAATTGAGCTTGGTTAGCTATCATTGTTTTAAACACTTCTGCAATGCTTGGTGGTGGTGGAGGAGGTGCATTGTGTCCTCTATATTGAGTCTGATAGTTCTGCTGCCCTCCTTGATTTCTCTGCGCACCCTGATTTGGACTCTGCCCTTGATGGCTTTTACTACCCCAAGAGAAATTCGAATGATTTCTCCAATTCGAGTTGTAGTTGTTGCCATACTGTTGGTGATTATTTCTCTGTACATTCCCCACAAAGTTCACTGAATCTGGATTTGCACCACAACACTCATCTGAGTGTTCATTACTACTGCATACTTCACACCAAAACTGTTGCACTACATTAACTGGGGCTTGAGGTTGATTCAAGCTCATATTGCTGAAGTGGGTGTTAAGTTGATTTTGCAGAGAAGCTATCTGTGCAGCTATAGCTGTAAAACCATCCACTTCCAAAACTCCTCCCGCTTTCCTTGTTCCTCCTCTAGAAGAGTCCGCATTCCACTCTGGATTTCCCTGCGAAATACGATTTAACAAAGTATACATCTCCTCAAAAGTCTTTTCTAATGCTTGTCCCCCAGCTGCTGAGTCTAGCAAAATTTTTGTGTGGGGTTCCAAACCCTCTATGAAAGTATGCACCAGCACATCATTGGACTGGTGATGGTGAGGACAATCCCTTAGCAATGATTTGAACCTTTCCCAAGCTTGATACAGATTCTCCCCCTCTCTTTGTTTAAAACTTAGAATCTGACTTCTAAGTCTTGCTGTTTTACCGGATGGAAAGAACCGTATCAAAAATTTACTTGCAAGATCATCCCAAGTGGTTATAGAGTTAGGTGGCTCAGCTTTCAACCACCTCTTTGCTTCTCCCAATAATGAAAATGGGAATAATGTAAGACTTACGTAATCGGATGATACTCCAGCGGGGATGTAAGTGTCACTTATCTCCAAAAAGTTTTGGAGATGTTGTTGTGGATCTTCGTGAGGGAGACCTGTGAATTGCCCGCTGGTGTGCAACAATTGCACCATATTCTGTTTCAGCTCAAACCTCCCTCCTGGCTCAGGTTTGCGAATACTTGATGTAACATTGTTAGCATGTGGGATTGCCACTTCGCGAACTGGCCTAGCAGCCATTTCCTCGGGCACTAATACTGCCCTCACAAGTGGTGGATTCTGCTGTTGCTCCAGGATTGTCTGTCTGAGCAACTGTAGCTTCTTCTCAAGAGCTTCCCTTCTTTGATGAAGGAACTACCTTTCCGGCTCTAAGTATGAATCCACCAGCTCCTTTTCTCTTGCCAGTGTTCAGAAGAATTCATGATCTACAAAAGACAGGCTAAGATCAAGTTGTCAGCACTTATATAGAAATTGTAAACTAACACTAAGAAAATAATTTTACCAATTGCCAGTCCCCGGCAACGACACCAAAAACTTGTTCGGGCGTTTGGTAACTAAACGCAAGTGCACATGGTCGAATAAGTAGTAAAATGGCTTAAGTAAGCCAAGTATCGATCCCACAGGAACTGAACTACGGTAATAATCAACTTAAGTATTAATGAACTCTAACTTTAAAAATGCAGACAACAATTTAAATAGGATTTGAGAGTTTAGTTTCCTAATTTCTACGAATCTAAGACAAAATGATAAAGTGAGTCTGACCTATAGTAATGAACATGCTGAGGCTAAAACAAACATGCAGGGAAGTAATTTGTCAATACACTTCAGTTAATCTTTCCTTCGGTTGCTAGTCAAGAATTATTGCCTATGGATTGAAACTTTCGTATCCTACCCAACTTAAGAATCATGAACCTTCAACCTACATTTCTATGATAAAAGAATTTCATGTTCTAGCCATACAAAACCGATTCCTTAATTGACTAATACGACTTTCAGATATATTTCTATTCTGAATGTAAATCAATTCTCAATTTTCCCAAACTAAGAAGAGATCATATCCTACCAATTCACAACTTTCCAATTTCTTTCCTTTTCAATATCAAAATTGGATTTTTTAGATATACATTAACATTGGCCAAACATTAATGCAGTAAGTACAAGAATTGATAGAACAACCATTGAAGAAAAGATGAAAACTAAATTGATCAACAATTACATTCCACTAAAATTGTTCTTAACCTCAGCAAGAAGTGAATTTAGCCACTCATTTGTGAATTAAACATCATCAAATGAGTATAAATCATACAAACAATTGAGATAAAAGAGAAAGAGATAGAGAAGAACCCTAGAATTTTCGTCCCCTCAACTGCCTGTAACCCACGTTCTTGCTCAACCAAGTCAGAGTTATTAAAAATAAACCTAAGTGTGCTATTTATACTAGTGGAAATTTTTTCCGGAATAACAAGCAACGTGGCACGGAGTGTATCGCGAAGCACTCCCTCCGTGCCACGGTGCAAACGCGGACCCTCACTGGAAATTGATGTTCTAGGTAAATATATGCAATGTCCCACGGCATGTATCACGTGGCATTGCCTCCGTGTCACGGAGGCAATGTGGACCTTCACTGGAATTTTCCAAAATAGATCATCCGAGGCAGAGTGCCTCCGCGATGGCAGCGTGACACGGCTCCATCGCGGAGCCCTTATTTTTGCTGCTCTTCCTTGACCTTTTCCACGGCTCGCTTCCAAGTCCATTTACGATCTTTACCAACATGTATCTTAGCTTCCTAAAATTACATTTTACCTGCAAAACAACACTAATCATGTTGGTTAGTATAAATTCACATTTTAACTACAAACCACATGAGAATGCACACATAACGAGAGATAAACAAGACGAAATAGATAATTTGAGCATCACTTGGGCATATTATTCCGCCCAAGATCACTTACCCCACACTTAAGACCTTGTTCGTCCTCGAACAATACTCTCACATCTCATACAATTGACACCCACGCATAGCTACTTTGGCTCGACAATTCAAGCTACTGCTATACCGATTATTTAATATTGCAAATCATCAAGAAAACATGCATAGTCCCATCAATACCATGACATTCACCACATTAAGACCTCCTAAACTCAAGAATCGACTCTCAATCTCGTCAAACTCATGCAAGTCAACTTATCAAGACATCCGACACGAAATTCAATCTTTCGTCAAGCATGTGCCCTCACAACACAAAAGAAATTTCCCCCTTTTCAATCATATGATTTCCAAGGCATTACATGTAGGGGTATATGAACACGATTTCACTCTCTCTCCCAAAGAATTCACGTGCATCATGTCATAAACCATAAGCTTGCCTCTAGTGTATTACTCCACAAATATAAGGACACGTGATGTAAGATCATGTAGAACTTAACGGGTTGTAATGTAAGCTAAGGAACTAGTAAATACTGGTCTAACCAATAATAGCAACTAGCCTCCTTAAGCGCTTTTCAATACATCCCACCATCATTATGGGCATTGTTTCTTCCTTCATCCTCTCATTCTTGAATTTTTTCTTCCTTTTTGTTCCCATTTCTTTAAGCACACTCGACTTAATAACAAAGATTAGTTATACATCTTTATTTTCTTTAATTTCAGCAAGTGCACCCTTGACCTTTTCTTTACTTTCACCACTTCCGCTCCTCCTTCCTTTTCACAATTCTCACTCCTTGACACTGTGGGAAAATTATTTTTCTTGAGCGCTTAAGAGTTTTGGATCAAATTCACGACTAATGAAAAGAAGGGATTAAGCTCGGTTTCTACCTCTTCAAAGAAAGAAAAAAAATAGGCTAAAGTCTCAATGGGGATAACTAGGATGTACATTCAAGGTAGGTATGATAAGGAAAAAAAAACTTTTGGTTTAAACAAAGAAATGCCTACATCATCTCGTACAATACACATCCTTCATTTCATTTCGCACACACACCAGGCATGTTCTAGACACTTCACAATAGCATGGAATAATCGAAACCTCACCTCACACTCATTGCACATGCTCAACTCAAGACTTATTCATAGACTCTTCAATCAGCTAATTACAAGAATTCAATATTAAGCCTCAATCACACCGAATCAAACTCTATGGCCTAGGTATCTCAACATGTTTACACATTTGCATGCTTTCATACGAATCAACTTTGCATCTCAATATCATGTACAACACGCAACAAGAATTCCAAACCATGAAATAGCAACACGTTTGGAAAACAAACAAAAGAAAGAAAATAAAAGAAAAAAAACCTCTCCTACCGACTACATTTCCCTAAAGACGGTCGTCATCCATCCATCATAAGGAATAGTCACTATTTGCGACTTCGGTTCATGGGACTTGATCTTGGGCAAATTTATATGCCCAAGTGATACTTAAATATGTCATTTTAGCCTTGTTTATCTAGCAATGTTTATACATTCTCATGTGATTGTTAATAAAATGTGAATTTATACTAACCAACATGATTAGCATTGTTTTGCAGGTAAAATGTAATTTTGGAAAGCTAAAATGCGTGTTGGGAGAGATCGGGGTTGGACTCGGATGTTAGCAAAGGACAAGGCATTAGAAGGCACAAAATAAAGAGGCTCCGCGATGGAGCCGTGTCACGCTGCCATCGCGGAGGCCTTCTGCCTGGCTAGGGAATTTTTGGCAATTTCCAGTGAGGGTGCGCTTTGGGTCCGTGGCACGGTGGCCTAGCTCCGCGTTGCATGTCGTGCCACATTGGGCCTTATTACCTGGAAACCCAGTTTCCAGTGAGGGTCCACGTCAGTGGCGTGTCATAGAGGCAGTGCTCCGCGATGCACTCCGTGACACGTTGCTTGTTATTCTGGGAATAATTCCCACCAGTATAAATAGAACACTTAGGTTCATTTTTAATATTCTGACTTGGTGGAGCAAGAACGTTGGTTACAGGCAGTTGAGGGGACAAAAATCTCAGGGTTTTTCTCTATCTCCTTCTTCTTGAATTCAATTGCTTGTATGTTTAACACTCATTTAACGATGTTTAATCCACAAATGAGTGGCTAATTCTTCTTCTTGCTGAGGTTAAGAACAATTCTATTGAAATGTGATTGTTGATTAAGTTGGTTTTTCATCTTTTCTTCCATGGTTGTTCTATTGATCCTTGTTGCCTATATTAATGTACATCTAAAAAGTCCGGTTTCACTCGAGAGAGCAAGAAATTGGAAAGTTGTGAATCAATAGGATATGATCTTTTCTTAGTTTGGGAAAATTGAGAATTGATTTACCTTCAGGATAGAAATATACCTGAAAGTCGTATTAGTCAATTTAGGAACCGGGTTTGTATGACTAGAGCATGAATTTTCATTTAATCACAGAAATGTAGGTGGGCGGTTCATGATTCTTAAGTTGGGTTAAATACGAGAGTTTTAATCCATTGGCATTCGTTCTTGACTAGCAACCGGAGGAAAAGTTAACCAATTTATATCGATAATTTATTTCCTTACATGTTCAATTTACCTCAGTATGCTCACATTCGTAGTTCAGAATCACATTAGATACTTGTTTTAGACTTAGCATAAAAATTAGAACCCAAAATATCTAACTCTTGGTTACACTGTTGTCTTCATTGTGAGAATTAAAATATAGTACACTTGAGCAGATTGTTACCTTATCCCAGTCCCTGTGGGATCGATACTTGGCTTACTTGAGCCACTTTACTACTTGTTCGACCACGTGCACTTGCGTGTAGTTATATACCCATATAACAAAGCCCAAACAAGTTTTTGGCGCCGTTGCCGGGGACTGGCAATTGGTGAATTTTTCTTAAGTGTTAATTTACTATATTTTTATTTTTTTAAGTGTTGACAACTTGGTCTTAGCCTGTATTTTGCAGATTTAATTTTTGTTGAACACTGGCAAGAGACAAGGAGCTGGTGGACTCGTATTTAGAGCCAGAAAGATTATTTCATCATCAGCGGAGAGAAGCTCTAGAAAGAAAGCTGCAGTTGCTCAGACAAACAATAATGGATCAACAACAGAATCCACCAGTAGTACGGGCAATGTTAGTGCCCGAGGAAGTAGCAGCTCGGCCGGTTTGCGAGGTGGCAATCCCACATGCTAACAATGTCACATCTAGCATTCGTAAACCTGAGCCAGGAGGGAGGTTCGAGCTCAAACCATGGTGCAATTGCTGCACACCAGCGGGCAATTTACAGGTCTCCCTCATGAAGATCCACAGTAGCATCTCCAAAATTGTTTGGAGATAAGTGACACTTACATCCCCGCTGGAGTGTCATCAGATTATGTCAGGCTTACATTGTTCCCATTTTCACTATTGGGAGAAGCCAAGAGGTGGTTGAAAGCTGAGCCACCAAATTCTATTACTACTTGTGATGATCTTGCTAGGAAATTCTTAATACGATTTTTCCATCCGGTAAAACAGCAAGACTTAGAAGTCAAATTCTAAGTTTCAAACAGAGAGAGGGAGAGAATCTATATCAGGCTTGGGAGAGATTCAAGTCCATGTTGCGGGATTGTCCTCATCATCATCAATCCAATTATGTGCTGGCGCACACTTTTATAGAGGGTTTGGAACCCCATACAAAAATATTGCTAGACTCAGCAGCTGGGGGACAAGCGTTGGAGAAAACATATGAGGAGCTGTATACCTTGTTGAACCGTATTTCGAAGGGCAATCCGGAGTGGAATGCTGATTCATCAAGAGGAGGGACAAGGAAAGCAGCAGGAGTTCTAGAAGTGGATGGTTTTACAGCTATTGCTGCACAGATAGCTGCTTTACAGAATCAACTCAACACCCACTTCAGTAACATGAGAATGAACCAGCCTCAAGCCCCAGTGAACGCAGTGCAGCAGATTTGATGTGAAGTGTGCGAGAGCAGTGAGCACTCAGCTGAGTGTTGTGGAGCAAATCCTGACTCGGTGAACTTTGTGGGAAATATACAGAGGAACAACCACCAACAGTATGGCAACAACTACAATTCCAACTGGAGGAATCACCCGAATTTCTCTTGGGGTAGCAACAACCATCAGGGGCAAAGTTCAAGTCAGGGGGTGCAGAGGAATTAAGGAGGGCAGCAGAACTATTAGGCACAATATAGAAACAACAATGCACCTCCTCCACCACCATCACCCAGCATTGAGGAGATGTTCAAGACGATGATAGCTAACCAAGCTCAATTGCAGGCTGACTATGTGAAATTGGCAGCCGAGGTGAAAAACAACCAGTTAGCTACTAAGGCACTTGAATATCAATTTGGGCAATTTGCTGGAGCCCAAAACACCAGACCTAGAGGAGGACTTTTGAGCAACACAGATCCCAACCCCAAGCAGGTAAATGCGGTGACCACAAGGAGTGGTTTGCAGCTGAAAGAGGTGGAATCAGAAAGACCACCTCAACAATCGGGAACATCAGAAGTTGAGAGGGAGCAAAGTGATGAGAGGGGGAAGAAAAAGGAAGCTGAATCAGAAAGACCACCACCCCCGTTCCCTCAAAGATTAAAGAACACAAGGAGGAGGCGTGTTTTAAGAAATTCATGGAGGTGCTGAAACAGGTACATATTAACTTACCTCTTGTTGATATTTTCCAGGGAGTGCCAAAATATGCAAAGTACATAAAGGACATCATGGCAAACAAAAGTCAGTTGACTGAATATGCTACGGTGGCTCTCACGGAGGAGTGCACTTCCCGGATAGAAAACTGACTGCCCACAAAGCTCAAAGATCCTTGGAGCTTTACTATACAAATTACTATTGGGCAGAGTATCCAAGCTCATGGATTATGTGATTTGGGAGTGACCATTAATTTGATGTCGTCATCGATATTCAAAAAGCTGGGTCTAGGGAGTCCTAGACCCACAACAGTGATCTTGCAATTAGCGGATCGGTCCTTAGCCAGACCTGATGGCATTGTGGAGGACGTTCTGGTGCAAGTTGGCTCCCTGATCTTCCCGATAGATTTCGTCGTGCTGGATTTTGAGCCAGACGCGGAAGTCCCAGTTATTTTAGGACGTCCTTTCTTGGCGACCGGGAAAGCACTGATTGACGTAGCTGCAGGGCAGCTAACCATGCGAGCACACGACAAGGTGGAAGTGTTCGATGTATACAAGGCCACCAAGCTCCCGACTGTGTACGAGGAACTCTCGGTGATCAATGTGATTGATCGAGTTGATGATGCGCAGATAGTGGAATCACGAGAGTTAATGGGAAAACCACCGGAGCAATGTAAGCACTACTGGGGTGAGGACGGTGGTCAAGAAAAAATGTCTGTCACCCTAGAAGACAATTGAGCTAAATGACGTCGAGCCGCGACGGTAAACCAGGCGCTGCACGGGAGGCAACCCTTAAAATTTTTCTTTGTAAATTGTGAATAGATTTCTTTTCTTTTTCTTGATTAACAACAAAATTTTTAGTTTATTTTTGTTTTAATTTTTATTTTGAGTGAAACCTATAATTCTAACCAATTTCTTGTCGTAAGATGAATTTCAGGTTGAAAGGATGATAAATGTGCAAGAGATCGCAAAGGAAAATTCGAGGTATGAAAATCAATAAAAAGTGGCAAAACAATGAGCTAGGGCGATAGCTACGTGTCACGGAGGAGGACCTCCGCGTTACCCTCTGTGACACGTTGAGGTGTAAATCTAGAATTTAAAAAAAAAAATTCCAGAATGCCCTCGCGATAGCTCCGTGTCACGGAGGCAGTGCTCCGTGATGCACTCCATGACACGTTGATGTTTATATCGCGACGGGTCACACCGGGTCGCCGGGTGACCCGCGCGATTTTTCCCCTTTTTAACCCCGATTCTCCCTCTTTTTCCCTCATTTCTCACACACTCCGCGACCAACCTCCCAAAAACCCATCCCCCCTCGACGTGACACGGACTTAGGACAAGAATTTCATCGAGTTTTCATCAATTCTTCGAATTCAAGGTATGTTCTTCAACTCTATTTCAATTCTTGTCGAAATTTTTCGATATTGAACTAGTGATATGAGCTAAACTTGCCCTAAGTAGAAATGGAGCATAAATTCTATTGAATTATTGTTGATTGATGTTCGGAGTATCATTGTGATTGCTTGAACTCGATAATGACACATTTAATTGAATTTGTGATAAAATCATAGCTAGGGCTTGCCTGTGAGTTTGAAATGGAAATATTTAGTTGAACTAGCGAAATTCATGTTGGGTTGCACGTGTTGAGTGAGATGAGTCGATTGTGTTAACTGTTACTACGCTCAAAAACCGATGGATTCTCGGGTTAGGGTAATATCAGAAATTGCAAGAAGTGGTTGAATTGTATAGGATCACGTAGTTAATTTTTTTCTCTTTTTTTTCCTTTTCTTTTGTTTTGTTTCTTCTTGCTAAGTGCTATGAGATAAAATATTGTCGATGGTAATGATTGTGGTTAGCTGTACGAAGTCTGAGTAGTACATAGAATATATACCGTCGAATTCTTTGAATGCACTAAGCATGTTTGTTATATTTGGTTATTTGTTTGTGTAAATAAGTATGATCTTGTCGTAATGTTGTAATTCTAGCTAAGGACTAAGTGTGGGGTAGCCTAGCTTAACCCAACCTTAGTCGAAGCTAATATTCATTGGCTTCACATTGAACTTGTCTGTTTGGGTTGACAGGAACAATGGAAAACAGGCAAGACAAGGGAAAAGGCGCATTAACATCTGGCGCCGGCAGAAAAAGAATCAGATTGGGCACAGCGGTCCCAGCAGCACCAGCGGTTCCACGCGGCCAACGCCGCCAATACGGAACCTGGTGGGTGACAAAAGAGGGGAAGAAGTGGTATGCAAAGCACAAGGAGAGCAAGTACTTCCCCGAGGAACACATAGCACGGGAACCGTTGGCACAGGAGTTCCCTAGGATCGTCCATAGGATCGAGGCAGCTGGGCTAAACTTCATATTTGAAGAGCCCAAAGAATGCAACTTGCACTTGATTCGGGAATTCTATGCCAATTGGAACCCGACTCTCAGAAGTCACACCATCAAAATAAGAGGGCAAATAGTCACCTTTGAGCCCCACCACCTCAATGCTATCCTAGGGGAGCGGGACACAGACGCCCACGTGCTTCGACAGCTGAACATCACTCCACCATATGCAGACATCAGACGCACTTTGTGTGGAACCCGATCGACGGCTAGATGGAGCAGACACAAGGAGAGGGGCTACCATCAGACTTTGCCCTACTCACAGATGAACAGGGAAGCCATAATATGGCTTAAGATCGTGTGTTCCTACCTAATCTCGAGGGTACATATGACGGATGTAACCCGGGATCGTGTATGCCTTGTGTACGCCTTGATGAAAGGGCTGAAGATCAATGTGGGGGCGGTGATTATCTCCGCCATGAAGAGAGACCGGTTGCATCAAGGGCACAGATACGGATTTGGTGGACTACTCACCACATTCCTGAGGGGCCTGGATGTCGAGAAAGAGGCCCTTGACTATATCCCGCAGATGGAGCGGCGGGCCTTAGATGTCACCAAAACTAAGACACCCGACACCACCCACGGGTCTGTTCTTACACTTGCCGAGCGACATGCTCGAGATGATTAGTACATGGCTCACATGTACGGGATGCAGATGCTCCAGTTGAGGATAGGCGGGAGGCCGGCAACAGAGGAGGAGCTATGGCAGCTCGAGCTAGACTACCCTTTTGGCGAAAATGCCAGGGCTCTATGCCGAGTGGGGCCAGCTTTTGTAGAGCCCACAGATGATGATGTCCCCATAGATGAGAAGACACGTTGGGAGGACTCCGATGTGGAGTCCGATGATGACAATGGGGGTGATTCAGACATGGGAGATGAAGCAGCAGCACCTGATGAAGAAGTGGAGTATTTTGATTGATCAGGGAGTTCCACCACCCAATTTTTGTGCTATTTTAATTTCTGTGAACACTGGGGACAGTGTTCGATATAAGTGTGGGGTGGGAGTAGTTAGGTGCTGGTTATGTTGTTTTGTTCTGTTGTTGTGCCTGTGAAAAAATTTTTGTGACCCTGTAATTTGTGATTGTGAAGTTGTTGTTCTGTATTGTAATTATATGTGAATTCTGTAACTGTTGTGTGTTGCTGAATGTTGCTAGCTGATTTTGTACATATTTTTGTTTATTGAAATGATCGATATTTTAAAAAAAATCTTTTTTTTCAATTCTTGGGTTTCTCAGTGTTTGTTTTCGGTTCTTTTACCGAGAATGGTCCCATTGAACCAAAGTCTTAGTTAGTGACCGTTCCTTATGATGGATGGTTGACGACCGTCTTAAGGGAAATGTAGTCGTTAGGAGTAGATTTTTTTATTTATTTTTTTAGTTGTTTTTCTTTTGTGGGTTGCATCCCAAAACCTGTAGTTACTTTATGGTTGCGGAATTCTGGTTGCGTGTTGTACATGATATTTGAAATGCAAAGATGATTTGTAAGGAAGCATGCAACTTTGTAAATATGTTGAGATACCTAGGCCATAGAGTCGATTCAGTGTGATTGAGGCTTAATGTTTGAATTCTTGTAATTAGCTGATTGAAGAGTCCGTGAATACGTCTTGAATTGAGCATGTGCAATAAGTGTGAAGTGAGGTTTTGTTATTCCATGCTATTGTGAAGTGTCTAGAACTTGCCTGGTGTGTGTACAAAATGAAATGAAGGAGGTGTATTGTAGGAAAGGATGTAGGCATTTCTTTGTTTTTAACCGAAAGTTTCTCTTTTTTATTATAGTACCCACCTTGATTGTACACCCTAGTCAGCACGTTGAGCCTTTAGCCTATTATTTTCTTCTTTTGTCAAAAAGTTGTAAACCGAGCTTAATCCCTTCTTTTCATTAGCCGTAAATTTGATCCAAAACTCTTAAGCGCTGAAAAAGAGAAAATAATTTTCCCAAAGTGTCAAAGAGTGAGAATGGTGAAAAGAAAAGAAAAGCAGAGTGATGGAAGGAAAGAAAAGGTTAAGGGTGCACTTGTTATAAATAAACTATCATGAAGGTGTATGAATAATCTTTGTTGTTGGGTCAGGTGTGCTTAATAAGATGGGCCAAACTAAAGACAAACTTCAAGAATGGGAGGACGAAGAAAGAAACAATGCCCACGAGTTGGATGGGATGTATTGAAAAGGCGCTTAAGGATGCTAGTGACTATTATTGGCTAGCCAAATATTTACTAGTTCCGTAGCTTACATTACAACCCGTTAAAGTCCTATGTGATCTTACATCACACTTCTTTATATTAGTGGAGTAATACACTAAAGGCAAGTTTATGGGTCGTGACATGATGCATGTGAATTCTTTTGAGAGAGAGAGCGAAATTGTGTTTATATGCCGCTGCATGTAATTTTTTTGAGCTCATATGATCAAAAAGGGGAAAATTCTCTTGTGTTGTGAGGGCACATGCTTGATGAGAGATTAATTTTCGTGTCGGATGTCTTGATCAGTTGATTTGCATAAGTTTACCAATATCGAGAGTCGATTCTTAAGTCTAGGAGGCCTTGATGTATTGAAGGTCCTTGCATTGATTGGACCATGCATGTTTTCTTGATGATTTGCTGTATTGAATAATCGGTATGACCGTAGCCTAAATTATCGAACCAAAGTAGCGAGGTTGGGGTGTAAATTGCATGAGGTGTAAGATTTTTGTTCGAGGACGAACAAGGATTTAAGTGTGGGGTAGGTGATCTTGGGCAAATTTATATGCCCAAGTGATACTTAAATATGTCATTTTAGCCTTGTTTATCTAGCAATGTTTATACATTCTCATGTGATTGTTAATAAAATGTGAATTTATACTAACCAACATGATTAGCATTGTTTTGCAGGTAAAATGTAATTTCGGGAAGCTAAAATGCGTGTTGGGAGAGATCGGGGTTGGACTCGGATGTTAGCAAAGGACAAGGCATTGGAAGGCACAAAATAAAGAGGCTTCGCGATGGAGCCATGTCATGCTGCCATCGCGGAGGCCTTCTGCCTGGCTAGGGAATTTTTGGCAATTTCCAGTGAGGGTGAGCGTTGGGTCCGTGGCACGGTGGCCTAGCTCCGCGTTGCACGCCGTGCCACGTTCGGCCTTATTACCTAGACACCCAGTTTCCAGTGAGGGTCCGCGTCAGTGGCGTTTCACGGAGGCAGTGCTCCGCGATGCACTCCGTGAGACGTTGCTTGTTATTCTGGGAATAATTCCCACTAGTATAAATAGAACACTTAGGTTCATTTTTAATATTCTGACTTGGTGGAGCAAGAACGTGGGTTACAGGCAGTTGAGGGGACGAAAATCTCAGGGTTTTTCTCTATCTCCTTCTTCTTGAATTCAATTGCTTGTATGTTTAACACTCATTTAACGATGTTTAATCCACAAATGAGTGGCTAATTCTTCTTCTTGTTGAGGTTAAGAACAATTGTATTGAAATGTGATTGTTGATTAAGTTGGTTTTTCATCTTTTCTTCCACGGTTGTTCTATTGATTCTAGTTCTTACTACATTAATGTGTGGCCTATATTAATGTACATCTAAAAAGTCCGGTTTCACTCGAGAGAGCAAGAAATTAGAAATTTGTGAATCAATAGGTGATCTTTTCTTAGTTTGGAAAAATTGAGAATTGATTTACCTTTAGGATAGAAATATACCTGAAAGTCGTATTAGTCAATTTAGGAACCGGGTTTTTATGGCTAGAGCATGAATTTCATTTAATCACAGAAATGTAGGTGGGCGGTTCATGATTCTTAAGTTGGGTTAAATACGAGAGTTTTAATCCATTTGCATTCGTTCTTGACTAGCAACCGGAGGAAAAGTTAACCAATTTATATCGATAATTTATTTCCTTACATGTTCAATTAACCTCAGTATGCTCACATTCATAGTTCAGACTCACATTAGATACTTGTTTTAGACTTAGCATAAAAATTAGAACCCAAAATATCTAACTCTTGGTTACACTGTTGTCTTCATTGTGAGAATTAAAATATAGTACACTTGAGCAGATTGTTACCCTATCCCAGTCCCTGTGGGCTCGATACTTGGCTTACTTGAGCCACTTTACTACTTGTTCGACCACGTGCACTTGCGTGTAGTTATATACCCATATAACAAAGCCCGAACAGGACTATTCTCGGTAAAAGCACCGAAAACAAGCGCCGAGAAACCCAATCATAAAATAATTCAACAAAAATTTTTAAAAATATCAATAATTTCAATAGAAAAAAAATATTTACACAACAAACCAACAACAACAACTCACCACAGCACACAACAGCTTAATATTCATTACAACACCGAATTTCATTACAGAACATACAACACAAAATCACAGGGTCACATTTTTCAAAGGCACAACAACACAAGACATGAACAAAAACAACAACAAAACAACTGGCACCTAACTACTCCCACCACACACTTAAACCGAACACTGTCCCTAGTGTTCACATGATTCAATATATCACAAAAGTAGGTGGTGAAACTCCCTGATCAATTGAAGTATTCAACTTCTTCATCATGTGTCGTTTCCTCGTCTCCCATATCTAAATCGCCCCCGCTGTACTCATCTGACTCAACATCTGAGTCCTCACGGCATGTCTCCTCATCAGTGGGGACATCGTCATCTACAGGCTCCACAAAAGCTGGCCCCACTCGGCATAGAGCTCGGGCATTCTTGCCAAAGGGGTAATCTAGCTCAAGCTGTCATAGCTCATCTTCTGTTGCTGGCCTCCCGCCTATGCGCAACTGCAGCATCTACATCATGTACATGCAGGCCATATATTGATCATCCGGAGCATGTCGCTCGTCTAGTGTGAGAACTGGCCCGTGAGTAGTGTCAGGTGCCTTGGTTTTGGTGACGTTCAAGGAACGCCTATCTATTTGCAGGATGTAGTCTAGGGCCTCTTCCTCGATATCAAGGTGCCTCAGGAATGTGGTAAGTACACCACCGAACTCGTACCTATGCCCTTGATACAAACGGTCTCTCTTCATGGTTGAGATGATCACCGCCCCAACATTTATCTCCAGCCCTATCATCAGGGCATAAACCAAAAACACGCGATCCCGGGTGACATCTGTCATGTGCACCCCCTGGATCAGGCAGGAACACACAATTTTGAGCCAAATCTTGGCTTCCCTGTTCATTTGAGAGTAAGGCAGTGTCTGATGGTTGCCCCTCTCCTTGTGCCTGCTCCACCGTGCTATCAAACGGGCTCCACACAGAGTGCGTTTGATGTCCTCATAAGGTGGAATTATGTTCAGCTGCCAGAGTACATGGGCGTCTGTGTCCCGCGCCCCCAAGATGGCATTCAGGTGATGGGGCTCAAAGGTGACAACCTGCCCCCTTATCTTGACGGTGTGACTGCGGAGTGTCAGGTTCTAATTAGCATAGAACTCCCGAATCAAATGGAGATTGCACTCCTTGGGCTCTTCAAAAATAAAGTTCAGCCCGGCAGTGTCAATCCGGTGTACGATTCTGGGGAATTCCTGTGCCAGCGGCTCCCTTGCAATGTGCTCCTCAGGGAAGTATTTGGTCTCTTTGTGTTTTGCATATCATTTATTCCCTTCGTCAGTCACCCATCGGGTTCCGTATTGACGGCGTTGGCCGCGTGGAACCGTTGGTGCTGCTGGAACTGCTGTTCCCAACCTGATTCTTTTTCTACCGACGCCCTATGTAGATGCGCCTTTTCCCTTGTCTTGCCTGCCTGACATCGTTCCTATAACATCGAACAGACAATTCCAATGTTATTCTTTCACGCCCCGCCGTGGGGGGTATGACTGGCACCTGGTGCCCTATTAGGACCTGGACTGCTAGACTATTGTGCCTAAGCACATCTGGTGTCTAGCTGGCTCTAACTCAGACTCATGGAATCAACGGGCTATATAACGGCTGTAAATACAGCCTCCAGCCGACTGGGCCTATAGCCACCTGTACTGTAACATCAGCTAACCAGAACCATTCTCATATAGGGAAACCTATGCGGGCCGACAAGGCCACCATGCTATCTAGTTGTCTCTAACTCGATATATTGAATACTTAACATCTACATGACCGGCAAGGTCACCACTACTATCTGAATACGGCCCCACACGGCTAACACAATCAACAACACTAAACATCTAAACAAACGCACGGCCCCTCACGACCGGCACAACTAACCACATGGAGATATATATACACAATCTGCAAGCCTCTAAGAATACTGATAAGATGGTCAGGACAGGGCCCCGACCTACCCGTACTATACAACAAAAGGAAATGAAATACACCTCTGAATATCAAGCTTCGGATGACAGGAGCTGATGACTCTGCGCTGGCTAGGATCACGAGGGATCGGCTCCTCGTCTATGAGTACCTGCAGGCAAGTAATGCAGCGCCCCAAACGGGCGTCAGTAAAACTGGTACCGAGTATGCAAAGTAAACTGAACATGACTAAATATAAAACAACAATGCTAGTAAATTCTGAATAGCAGGAAGTATCTAAAACTGTCTGAACTAGCAGGATCTAGAATAGGCTTCTCTGTACTGAAGGTAAGGTAGAATCATACTTGTCGTCATGGCGACCTGCTGTCTATCAACTAATAGATATCATGTACATACATATATATATAACACACAAGAACCTATACCAGCCCCCATAAGCCGGAAGGTGCCAACCAACACATAATCTATATACCCCTATCCAGGTCAAAACCATACAAAAATAAATCACTTCACTCGCCTACTAACTATGAGCACCTCTACCGGCCCCCTGGGTCTCCAGCTCGGGCTATGGCCTCTGATATAAATAACTGTGTCTGAGCCTGAAGGACTCCTGTACTGTAAACTGTAATCTGTATCTGTATCTGTATCTGTAATCTGCCCCCCTGGGCGCAAGCGCACAACAGGGTAAGCTATACTTCTATGCTGATCAGCCTGATATGGGGAATGCTTCATCCCATCTTCGTCCTACTGCGGATGGCATACCACTCCTTGGAGTGGCATATCCCCACTCTCATGGTGGGTCGACACATTTACCAACCCAGGGGCGGCGAGGACACTCAAAGGGTGCCCTCATAACACAAACAGGTCTCAACAAACAATAATCATATATAGCAAGCATGTTTAAACTGAAAATACTATCTGTACTCTGATTTCTTATTCTGAACTCTTTTCTGTGTTATATTGATTCTCATACTGACTATATTGTATATGAGATATTATCTGTCTGTATGATTATACTGTAACTGAGATATCATCTGACTGTCTGATATTGCCTTACTTTATTCTGAATATATATATATCACAATATTATAAACATGCTTGCTAGATTCGAAACACACTTGCTAAACTCATACTGGACTCAATTCTCGACTTCTGAATTCTTTATTCTATACGTCACGCTATCTACTGTACTAGATTACTAACTTGCCGAAGGAATTAGCTTTACATACCTTCGCTTGGGATTTCCCGACTAACTGGCGTAGTTCGGTTAGTATTTCTGCTATTTCTCCCAACTGCATTCATATACATATCAATTAGAGCTAAATACGCTAATATTCTGGAAGAAGACATCACTTCAATATATATATATAGCCCAAACTTTGGCTTATCGAAAAAATGGTCAAAAACTCGCTATTTCTCGAAAGTCCAGAAGGGAGAAATACTCACTTTAGGGCTAGGAGTATATTGACACTAATTTGGAGCAATTCCACTTACCTTAGCTCGGTAGCACGATGATTCGTCGGCCGAATTTCATGAAACTAAATCTGTAGGAATGCTCCTTACTGCTTACTACCTCAGTATCTGGAGTTAATTTGAGTTTGGACCGCGTTTGACGGCGTAATTGGAAGGAAATTATCAAGAAACCTCGTCTCCCCCTGTTTTCCCTCGACCTTACTGGAAATTATATGAAAAGTAACTTTAAAACCGAAGTCGAGGGGCTTATATTGTTGGGCCTGGACAGGGCCTCCATGACATGGAGCCAACGCGGAGGCCCTCCCTCCGTGGCACGTTGCCATCGCGGAGGGGTTCTGCCCCGGCTCCTTCCGCGATGGTTCGATGGATTTCTTATCCGGTATTTCCCCAGGCCTTTTCCTAGCATCTATGGCATTCAAAAACTCTTAACCAACATGCGAATAGGCCATCTACATGTCGAGAATTTACGGGGTGTAACATTCTCCCCCCCTTAAGAACATTCGTCCTCGAATGTAAACCTCTATCTATAGGAATTCTCGACTTACTCAACTTATTTTTAGAAAAATTTTGGCAGAGTTTCCCCTGTAATATGGACTATCTCGAAAACCTGAAATGCAAAAAAGTCAAACACAGGTAGTCCATGCAATACTATAGCATTCATCAGACAAAAGATTGGAGTCGATTATCTCATTTACACCTACACTATAAGGCATTATATAAAATAGCAATACTAACATACCTGTTATCTGACTAGGCTTGGAACAAATGAGGATGTCTGGTTTTCATATCTTCCTCTGCCTCCCAAGTCATCTCCTCTCGGTTCCTGTTACGCCACAGTACCTTGACAGACGCAATATCTTTAGTTCTCAATCTACGAATCTGTCTGTCTAAGATAGCTACTAGAACCTCTTCATAGGCCAGCTCTTCCGTAACTTGGACATCTGGACTGGGACAACTCTGCGAGGGTCTCCTATGTATTTCCTTAGCATAGATACGTGGAAAACTGGATGAACGGATTCTAATTCTGGAGGCAAGTTCAATTCATATGCCACTCGGCCTACTCTCTGCCGAATCTGATAAGGCCCAACGAATCTCGGACTGATCTTACCTTTCTTGCCGAATCTCATCACCCCTTTCATTGGAGATACTTTTAGAAATACCCAGTCATTCACATCAAATTCCTGGTCTCTGCGCCGCACATCAGCATACGATTTCTGGCGACTCTGTGCAGTCAGTAGGCATTCTCTAATAAGCTTTACCTTCTCCTATGACTGTTGAATAATATCTGGCCCAATCAGCATTGAGTCTCCCACTTCAAACCAGCCAAATGGCGACCTACATTTTCGCCCATACAGTGCCTCAAAGGGCGGCATCTGGATAGTTGAGTGATAGCTATTATTATAAGCAAACTCCTTTAGCGGCAAATGCTCGTCCCAGCTACCTCCAAAATCTAGCACACACACCCGTAGCATATCCTCGAGCGTCTGAATAGTGCGTTCAGCCTGTCCATCCGTCTGAGGGTGGAATGTTGTGCTCAAATTAATCTTCGTTCCAAGACCTCTCTGAAATGACTGCCAAAATCTAGCTGTAAATTGTGCTCCTCTGTCAGAGATTATAGATACTGGAGCACCGTGTAATCTAACTATTTCTTTGATATACAATTCGGTGTAATCCTCGGCAGAGAAAGTAGCTTTCACTGGTAGGAAGTGGGCTGATTTCGTCAGTCTGTCCACTATTACCCAAATGGAGCATGTCTATGTCTGGTACGGGGTAATCCTGCTACAAAGTCCATGTTCACTACTTCCCATTTCCAGAGAGGCACAGCTATGTCCTGAGTCAATCTGCCTGGTTTCTGGTGTTCTGCTTTTACCTGTTGGCAGTTAGGACATTGGGCTACAAATTCTGCATCTCCCTCTTCATACTTGGCCACCAGTATATTTCCTTGATATCGTGGTACATTTTTGTTGTGCTTGGGTGGAGAGAATAGCGGGCGCAATGTACCTCATTCATAATCTGCTGGCGGAGTCCTGAAACGTCTGGAACACAGAGGCGACCCCTACATCGCAGCACTTCATCCTCAGTTATCTGAAATTCTGGCACTTTCCCTTGCTGAATTCTGTTCTTAAGCTTGACCAGGTCAGGATCTTCATTTTGCCATTCTTTTACCTCCACAACTAATGATGACACAGTAGTGTTTTGAGTTACCGGTCTGTTGTCCTTTGTTTCTGCTACACGAATGGCTAGGCTGGCTAATTGATGTATTTCTCTGACCAACTCCCACTGCTCGGGCTGCAAATACGCCAAACTTCCCATTGATTTACGACTGAGAGCATCTGCTACTACATTGGCTTTTCCCGAATGATACATAATGTCCACGTCATAATCTTTCAATAACTCCAACCAGCGACACTGTCGCAAATTCAACTACCTCTGAGTGAAGATATACTATAGGCTCTTATGATCTGTGAAAATATCCACACGTACGCCATACAAGTAATGTCTCCATATCTTCAAGGCGTGGATCACTGAGGCTAATTCCAGGTCGTGGGTAGGATAATTCTTTTCGTGTTTCCTCAGTTTTCTGGAAGCATACGCAATCACTTTACCATGCTGCATCAACACGCAACCCAACCCAATACCTGATGCGTCACAATACACTGAATAACCCTCTGTACCTCTCGGTAATGCTAACACTAGAGCGGAGGTTAATCTATCCTTTAATTCTTGGAAACTCTGCTCACATTCCTCTATCCACTGAAACTTTACTGCTTTCTGCGTCAGCTTAGTCAGAGGTGCCGCTATAGTGGAGAATCCCTCAACAAATCTTCTGTAATATCCTGCTAATCCCAGAAAACTGTGGACTTCGGTCGGAGTGGTAGGTCTAGGCCATGTTTTGACTGCTTCTATTTTCTGCGTGTCAACCTGTATACCAGCATCCGACATAAAATGCCCCAAGAAAGCTATTGAGTTCAGCAAGAATTCACATTTGGAGAATTTAGCATACAACTGACGATCCCTGATAATCTGGAGCACTGTCCGTAAATGGGCCTGGTGGTCTGCCTCTGAGCGAGAATACACCAGAATGTCATCGATAAATACTATCACGAACAGGTCCAGGTATGGTCTGAAGGTGCTGATCATCAGGTCTATAAATACTGCTGGGGCATTCGTCAACCCAAAGGACATAACTTAGAATTCAAAGTGGCCATATCGGGTCCTGAAGGCCATTTTAGGAATGTCTCTTTCACGAACTCGAACCTGATGATATCCGGACCGTAAGTCAATCTTGGAGAAATATATGGCCCCCTGTAGTTGATCAAACAAATCATCTATTTTGGGAAGCGGATACTTATTCTTTACTGTAACTTTATTCAGCTGCCAGTAATCTATACACATGCGAAGCGAGCCATCCTTCTTTCTCATAAATAGAACTGGCGCACCCCACGGTGAAGAACTCGTCCTGATAAAACCCTTATCTAGCAGGTCCTTTAGCTGCTCCTTTAATTCTCTGAGTTCAATAGGAGCCATACGATACGGAGGAATATATATAGGCTGAGTGCTTGGTAGTAAGTCGATTGCAAAATCTATTTCTCTTTCTGGGGGAATACCAGGTAGCTTATCTAGAAATACATCAGGGAATTCATTCACCACTGGAACAGCTGGAGTGTCGGAGACTCTACCCGAACATCCTGAACCCTGACTAGGTGGTAAATACATCCCTTAGCTATCAACTTCCTCGCCTGAAGGTAGGAAATAAACCTACCTTTTGGCATAGCTGTGCTGCCTTTCCACTCTCGTACTGCCTCCCCTGGAAAGTGGAATCGGATCGTATTGGTCCAACATTCTACGTTAGCATAGCATGGCATCAACCAATCCATACCCATAATGGCATCGAAATCAATCATTTTCAGTTCTATCAGATTTACTGTAGTCTGACGATCACCAACCTCTACTATACACCCTCGATAAATTATGCTAGCTATAATGGAGTCACCGACTGGTGTAGCTACTGAAAAGGGATGCTGTAACAATTCTGGGGCAACACTGAACTTTCGAGCCACAAATGGGGTAACGTAGGACAAAGTGGACCCTGGATCAATCAGTACATAAGCAGGGCATGAGCAAATAATCATCATACCTGTTACCACATCTGGAGACGCCTCTAAGTCCTGTCTCCCTAGTAATGCATAGGTATGGCTTGAGCCCATACCTGAACTAGAGGCTCCTGATCTACCTCGGCCTCTACCTGCTGAACCTGAGGGCCTACGCCCTGCCGAGGCTGCTGGAGCTCATGGCCCCGCAGATCCCCTATCCTGGCTATCTTGGCTACCTTGCCCCCTGGCTGGACAATCTCTCATCAGGTGCCCCTCTTGCCCGCATATATAACATCCTGAAGATCCATTTCTACAAGCTCCGATGTGAGGTCGGCTGCAAATAGGGCAGGGTGGGGGTGTGTATCTACTCTGCTCTACCTTCCTCTGCTGAGGTGAATCCACTGTTCGAGAACTGCCACCAGATTCTGACTGCCCTCGATGAATAAATCTACCCTCTGTTGTTGTGGTGGAGGTGGGGGTCTAGGGGGCCTGTCTGACAACCGGGGCCTGGGTCCTCTCTGAATCTTCCTCTGTATATCGTCTGCTCTATCCCTGCGGCGCTGCTCCTGATTTGTCTGTCTACTATCCTGTTGCCGCTGTCTAAGGCCCTGAATAGTCTGGGCAAAGGCCTGCACCCGGGCAACGTCCATATCTTCCTGTAATGTAGCTATCATGCATGCCTCAATGTATTCTGGGTTCAGACCCATAATAAACCGGTGGACTCTGGACGGCATAGTGTCCACAAAAGTGGGAGCATAGCGGTCTAAGGAGTCAAACTGTAAGGCATATTCTAGTACACTCCTCGCCCCCTGCTCCAAGTGCAAAAACTGATCCATCCGGGCCTGCCGGATCTCCCGTGGCAAATAACAGTCCAGGAAGGCCTCCGAGAAGCTGGACCAGGTCGGAGGGGCAACATCTCTCCCTCGAGACCTTTCCCAGCTCTCGTACCATAATACAGCTACATCTCGCAACCGAAATACTGCTAATTCAACTGATTCTATAGTTGTCACATGCATGACCCGGAAGATTCTCTGCATCTCATCTAGGAAATCCTGAGGGTCCTCTGCCTGAACTGACCCTGTGAACTGTGGGGGACCCAATGCAAAAAATTCCCTGACCCTCAAACTGCCAGATCCACTTGATGGCTCTACTGTTACCGGTGGCACTGACTGGCGCTGAGTGGCTGTCACACCCCGCCTTGGGGGGTATGACTGACACCTGGTGCCCTACTAAGACCTGAACTGCTAGACTACTGAGCCTGAGCACATCTGGTGCCTGGCTGGCTCTAACTCAGATTTAGGGAAACAACGGGCTATATAACGGCTGTAAATACAGCCTCCGGCCGACTAGGCATATAGCCACCTATACCTGTACTGACAGCTAACCAGAAACATATCAATATAGGGGAGCCTATGCGGGCCGACAAGGCCACCATGCTGTCTAGTTATCTGTAACTCAACAATGAAATATTGGAAAGCTACGTGACCGGCAAGGTCACCACTACTGTCAAGCTATGGCCCCACACAGCCAACATAAAAGAAACAGGGGTACTAACAGTTATACAACTGCACGGCCTCACACGACCGACTCATCTGACCATAGGGAAATATATATAGACTGCAAGCCTCTAAGAATACTGATAAGATGGTCGGGACAGGGCCCCGGCCTACCCATGTTGTACAACAAAAAAAGGGATAAACCTCTAGCTATCTAGCTCTGGATGACTGGAGCTGATGACTCTGTGAGTTGGCTGGAATCACGAGGTATCGGCCCCTCGTCTATAAGTACCTACAGGCAAGTAATCCAGCGCCCCACTGGGAGTCAGTACCACTGGTACTGAGTATGTAAAACAACAACTGAAAAATATCTGAAAGTAACAATACAACTGATGGAATTGAAATAGGAAGGAATAGACTAACTGACTGAAAATATAAAAATATGCCTACTCTTAACTTGTACTAAAAGGAGTAGGAGTCATACCTGGAGATGTATCGTTCTACTGTCGATCTACTCGTAGCTCGTGTAACATGGCATAACATAACATAACATAACATAGCACACACAAACCTTACCCGGCCCCCATAAGCCGAGAGGTACAATCAACACACAATCTATACCCCTACCCCGGTCGTCCCATCTCCTATAATAACTATAAGCATCCTGTCGGTCCCCTAGGTATGCACTTGGGCTCGCTGAGCCCCTGACTATAACTGTACCTGAGTCCGGAGGACTCCTGAATCAACACCCAGGCGTATCCGCTAGACGGGGGTGTATAAGGGCCAACGAAGGCACAATATGGGGAAAACTGGCATCCCATCTTCGTCCCCTGTGGGACAACATGCCACTCCGTAGAGCGACGTATCCTTGTCCTCTGGCGTACGAGTCGATACAGCTATTAACCCTGGGGCAGTCATGGATGCTAGGTAATCCAACCCCAAGACAATACAATAGTCTCAACTAGTAATACTATCTGCATATCCCACATACTGAAGCTAATGATAATAAAGTATTTGTACATACTGTATACTGAACTGGTGATAGTAATATGTACGTGACTAATACATGCTGAGACTGATAATAGTGTGTATATATGAACATACCCTTCTGCCATACTGTACTGAGTCTAATGTTAAACAAGATGTAGTTTTTCTGCTGGAAACCATGTTGTATAACTGAGTTTCTATGGTAACATGATTTACTATTTCTAACATGCTTTCTAAACTTCATTTTAAATTATCATTCTACTTCTGAGATACCTTACAGGTATTTACATTGCTTTACTAGGTTTCAACTGAATACGATAATATCCTAGCATTCTTTACTATCACATACTGGCATGCTGTACAGTTTCTAACACTTGTATTAGAATTTATATTGTGCTAGAAAGTTTCACGCTATACATAACATGATGCTTCTAATATCGTACCAACATTCGTAATAAACATAACACACGACTTCTGAACATTTTATTGGCCTTTAAACTACTTTACTATATCAAGATTACTAACTTGCCGAGGAAACTAGCTTTACATACCTTCACTTCTGATTTCCCGACTAACCGCGTAGCTTGGTCAGTATTTCAGCTATTCCTCCCAATTGCATTCATATATATATCAATCAGTACTAAATACAACTTTATTATGAAAGACGACATCACTTTCGATATAATTATAGCCTAAACTTAGGCTTATCGACAGACGGTCAAAAACTTGCTATTTTTCAGAAGTCCAGAAGGGAGAAATATTCACTTCACATCTAGGAACACATAGACCCTAGTTTGGATCAATTCCACTTACCTTAGTCCGGTAGCTCGATGATTCGTCGGCCGTATTTCGTGAAACTAAATCCGTAGGAATGCTCTCTGCTGCTAAATACCTCGGTATCTGAGGTTAATAGCAGCGTAATCGAACGAAAATATATATACCTTCTTCGTTTTCCTCTGTTCCTCTGCGTTTTCTAGAAATTTTCTAAGTATTAAATGAATTAAAACCGAAGTGGGGCTTTATATACTTGAGCCTGGACAGGGCCAACGTGTCACGGAGCCAACGCGGAGGCTCCACCTCCGTGACACGTTGCCATCGCGGAGGGGCTCTGCCTCGGCTCCTTCCGTGATGGTTCGACAGGCTATCCGTCTGATCCTTTTCCGGGCCTTCCTCTAGCACGTATGGCTTACAAATATGCTTAATCACCGTGCGAATAGGCCATCTAGGTGTCGGAGATCTTATGGGGTATAACATTCTCCCCCCTTTAAGAACATTCGTCCTCGAATGAACACTGATATCTAGAGGACTTCTTAACTCACCTGTTTAGAAAAATTTCGGCAGAGTCTCCCCTGTAATATGGACTATACCAAAAACCTGAAACGCAGAAAAGTCCAATACAAGTACTGCACACAATACTTTAGGATTCACTGGATAGCTAAGCATCAATCTTTCTCATTTATTCATACACAACTATAAGGTATTGCATAAGTAATAATACGGACATACCTGTCGCCTGACTAAGCCTGGAATAAGTGAGGATATCTGGTCTTCATATCTTCCTCCGCTTCCCAAGTCATTTCCTCTCGGTTTCTGTTACGCCACAATACCTTGACAGACGCAATATCTTTAGTCCTCAATCTGCGAATCTGTCTGTCTAGGATAGCTACTAGAACCTCTTCGTAGGCTAGCTTTTCTGTAACCTGAATATCCTGGACTAAGACTACTCTGTATGGGTCCCCTATGCATTTCCTCAGCATAGATACATGGAAGACCGGATGAACGGATTCTAGTTCTGGAGGCAAGTTCAACTCATATGCTACTCGGCCTATCCTTCGACGAATCTGATAAGGCCCAACAAACCTCGGGCTGAGCTTACCTTTCTTGCCAAATCTCATTACCCCTTTCATCGGAGATACTTTCAGAAATACCCAGTCATTTACATCAAATTCCAAGTCTCTGCGCCGCACATTTGCATATGATTTCTGGCGGCTCTGTGCAGTCAGTAAACGTTCTCGGATAAGCTTTACCTTCTCCTCTGACTGCTGAACAATGTCTGGCCCAACTAATGCTGATTCTCCTATTTCAAACTAGCCAACCAGCGATCTGCATTTTCGCCCGTATAAAGCCTCAAAAGGCGCCATTTGGATGGCTGAGTGATAGCTGTTATTGTAGGCAAATTCAATTAACGGCAAATGCTCATCCCAGCTTCCACCGAAATCTAGCACACACGCTCGCAACATATCTTCAAGCGTCTGAATTGTGCGCTCAGCCTGTCCATCTGTCTGAGGATGGAATGCTGTGCTTAAATTAATCTTCGTTCCCAGACCTCTCTGAAACGACCGCCAAAATCTAGCCGTAAACTGTGCTCCTCTGTCTGAAATAATGGATACTGGCACTCCGTGCAATCTGACTATCTCTCGGATATACAACTCAGCATAATCTTCGGCCGAGAAAGTAGCTCTTACTGGCAGGAAATGAGCTGATTTTGTCAATCTGTCAACTATAACCCATGTAGAGTCATATCTGTGCTTAGTACGGGGTAATCCTGCTACAAAATCCATATTCACTACTTCCCATTTCCAGAGAGGTACAGCTATATCCTGAGTCAAACCGCCTGGTTTCTAATGTTTCGCTTTCACCTGTTGGAAGTTAGGACACTGGGCTACAAATTCAGTAATTTCTCTTTTCATACCTAGCCACCAATAGTTTTCCTTGATATCATGGTACATTTTTGTCGCACCGGGGTGAAGAGAATAACGGGCGTAATGTACCTCGTTCATAATCTGCTGGCGGAGCCCTGAAACATCTAGAACACATAGGCGACCTTTACATAGCAGCACTTCTCCCTCAGTTACCTAAAAATCTGGCGCTTTACCCTGCTGGATTCTGTCTTTGAGCTGGATCAGGTCAGGATCCTCATATTGCCGTTCATTCACTTCCACAACTAATGATGACACGGCGGTGTTCTATATTACTGCACTACCGTCCTCTGTTTCTGCTACACGAATGGCTAGGCTAGCTAACTGATGTATCTCCCTGACCAATTCCCGCTGCTCGGGCTGCAAATATGCCAAACTCCCCATGGACTTACGACTGAGAGCATCTTCTACAACATTGGCTTTTCCTGAGTGGTATAGAATATTCACATCATAATCCTTTAACAGCTCCAACCAGCGATGTTGCTACAGATTCAACTCCCTCTAAGTGAAGATGTACTGTAGGCTCTTGTGATCTGTGAAAATATCAACATGGACGCCATACAGGTAATGCCTCCACATCTTCAAGGCGTGGATCACTGCGGCTAATTCCAGGTCATGGGTAGGGTAATTCTTTTCGTGTTTCCTCAGCTATCTGGAAGCATATGCAATCACTTTACCATGCTGCATCAACACACAACCTAACCCGACGCCTGATGCGTTGCAATACACCAAATAACCTTCTGTACCTTCCGGCAATGCTAACACTGGGGCGGAGGTTAATTTGTCTTTCAGTTCCTGGAAACTCTACTCGCATGCCTCTATCCACTGAAACTTTGTTGCTTTCTGTGTCAGTTTAGTCAGAGGTGCCGCAATAGTCGAGAACCCTTCAACGAACCTCCTGTAATATCCTGCTAATCCCAGAAAGCTATGGACTTCAGTCGGAGTGGTAGGCCTAGGCCATGATTTAACTACTTCTATTTTCTGCTTGTCAACTTGTATACCAACATCTGACACAATATGCCCCAAAAAGGCTACTGAATTAAGCCAGAATTCACACTTAGAAAATTTAGCATATAACTGGCAGTCCCTGAGGATCTGGAGCACTGTCCGCAAATGATTCCGGTGATCTGCTTCAGAGCGAGAATACACCAGAATGTCATCAATGAATACTATTACGAACAAGTCCAGGAAAGGTTTGAAAATACTGTTCATCAGGTCCATGAAGATTGCCGGGGCATTCGTTAATCCGAAGGACATGACTAGAAATTCAAAATGTCCATATCGGGTCCTGAACGCTGTCTTAGGAATATCTCTTTCACGTACTCAAACCTGGTGATATCCGGACCGCAGGTCAATCTTAGAAAAGTATCTGGCTCCCTGCAATTGATCAAATAAGTCATCGATTCTGGGAAGCGGGTACTTGTTCTTCACTGTAACTTTATTCAATTGCCGATAATCTATGCACATACGGAGTGAGCCATCTTTCTTTCTCACAAACAGAACTGGCGCACCCCGTGGTGAAGTACTCGGTCTAATAAAACCTTTATCCAACAAGTCTTTCAACTGCTCCTTTAATTCTCTGAGTTCTCCAGGAGTCATACGATAGGGAGGAATTGATATCGGCTGAGTGCCTGGTAACAAGTCAATAGCAAAATCTATTTCCCTTTCTGGGGTAATACCAGGTAACTCATCGGGAAACACATCAGGGAACTCGTTCACCACCGGAACGGATTGGAGTGTCGGAGATTCTGTTCGAACATCCTGAACTCTAACCAGATGGTAAATACATCCCTTAGATATCAATTTCCTCGCCTGAAGGTAGGAAATAAACCTACCTCTTGGCGTAGCGGTGCTGACCTTCCACTCCCGCACTGCTTCTCCTGGAAAGTGGAATCAGACCGTCTTGGTCCAACATTCAACATTGGCAAAGCACGGCACTAGCCAATCCATACCCATTATGGCATCGAAGTCTATCATTTCTAACTCGACCAGGTCTACTGTGGTCTGACGGTCAGCAACCTCTACTGTACACCCTCGGTAAATCCTGCTAGCTACGATAGAGTCACCGACGGGCGTGGATACTAAGAAGGGCTGCTGCAATAATTCTAGTGCAATATTGAACTTTCGTGCCACAAATGGAGTAATGTAGGACAAAGTAGACCCTGGATCAATCAATACATAAGCAGGGTGTGAGCAGATAGTTAGCATACCTGTCACAACATCAGGTGACGCTTCGGAATCTTGCCTCCATGGTAAAGCATATGTGCGGTTTGGACCCGCACCTGCACTGGAGGCCTCTGATCTGCCCCGACCCCTGCCTGCTGAAACTTAGGGCCTGCGCCCTGCTGAGGATGCTGTAGCTCGTGACCCTACGGATGCCCTGTCCTGTCTATCCCGATCCTCTTGACCTCTGGCTGGTCAATCTTTCATCAAATGGCCTTCTTGGCCACAAATATAACATCTGGTGGAGCCATACCTGCATGCTCCAGGGTGGCGTCGGCTGCATATAGGGCAAAGTGGTAGGGTATACCTACTCTGCTCCGCCCTCCTCTGTAATGGTGAATCTTCCATCTGCGAGCCTCTGTCGGTCTCTGACTGCCCCCTGTGGCTAAATCTACCCCTCTGCGGCTGTGGTGGAGGCGGGGGCCTGGGCGGCCTATCTAACAATCACGGCCTAGGTCCTTCCCGAACCTCCCTCTGTAACTCAACTGGCCTGTCCCGGCAGCGCTGTTCCTGGTTGGCCCTCCTAATCTCCCGATGCCGCTGCCTGACGCCCTCAATATTCTGGGCAAATGCCTGAACTCGGGCAATGTCCATGTCCTCTCGCAGTGTGGCCGTAATACAAGTCTCAACATATTCTGGATTCAACCCCATGATAAAGCGGTATACTCTGGATGCCATGGTATCAACAAAGGCCGGTGCATACCGGGCCAAAGAATCAAACCGCAAGGAATATTCCCGGACACTCATGGCCCCCTGCTCTAGATGTAGGAACTGGTCTACCCAGGCCTGTCGAATCTCCCGCGGCAAATAGTGATCCAGAAAAGCTCCAGAGAAGCTGGACCAGGTCGGGGGGGAAACATCTCTCCCTCGAGACCTTTCCTAGCTTTCATACCACAATACGGCGATGTCCCGTAACCGGAATGCTGCCAACTCAACTGATTCTGTAGGCGTGGCATTCATAACCCTGAAAATTCTCTGCATTTGATCCAGAAAATCCTGAGGGTCCTCTGTCCGATCCGTACCTGTAAACTGTGGGGGATTCAAAGCCAAGAACTCTCGGACCCTCAAACTACCGGGCCCTCCTGA
Source organism: Datura wrightii (assembly GCA_035772735.1). NCBI lineage: Eukaryota > Viridiplantae > Streptophyta > Magnoliopsida > Solanales > Solanaceae > Datura > Datura wrightii. Next base: position 49,595,692 of record JASDFA010000019.1, read on the forward strand.
CGACTCCGCAACTGTAGACGGCATCGGCTGACGCTGAGCAGCATCATCTGTGCTAACATGACTACCGCACTCCTGACCTCCTGGTCGAAAGGTATCGGTATAGGAACTGCTGGAGGTAGTGTCGCCCCAAGTGGCTCATGATGTGGTGGAGACTACTGAGAAGGCTGGGACGATGCCTCTGTAGTGCCCTCTGATCGGGCTGTTTCTAAACGAGGGTGAGGCATCCTGCTGGTGCCTTCCCCTGCTGCAATATCTAAGCTTTGGCCTGTGATGGATGTCGCTGGTCTGACATTATCTGTAACCAAAGAATACAGTAAGCTTTAGGGACTCAACCCTATATTATACCGCTCTACAGCACGACTGAATAAGAACAAAAGCAACCATTTTATCATGCCTTGCAGCCCCCTACCCATAGTATGTGGTGCACAACACATCCATAGGCAGGGTTCTACTTAGCACGGCTTGCAGACTCCCTGGGACACGACCTACTCTGATACCAAGTTTGTCACACCCTGCCTTGGGGGGTATGACTGACACCTGGTGCCCTACTAAGACCTGAACTGCTAGACTACTGAGCCTGAGCACATCTGGTGCCTGGCTGGCTCTAACTTAGATTCAGGGAAACAACGGGCTATATAACGGCTGTAAATACAGCCTCCGGTCGACTAGGCCTATAGCCACATGTACCTGTACTGATAGCTAACAAGAAATATATCAATATAGGGGAGCCTATGCGGGCCGACAAGGCCACCATGCTGTCTAGTTATCTGTAACTCAACAATGAAATATTGGAAAGCTACGTGACCGGTAATGTCACCACTACTGTCAAGCTATGGCCCCACACGGCCAACATAAAAGAAACAGGGGTACTAACAGCTATACAACTGCACGGCCTCACACGATCGGCTCATCTGACCACAGGAAAATATATACAGACTGCAAGCCTCTAAGAATATTGATAAGATGGTCGGGACAAGGCCCCGGCCTACCCATGTTGTACAATAAAAAAAAAGGAATAAACCTCTAGCTATCTAGCTCCGGATGACTGGAGCTGATGACTCTGTGAGCTGGCTGGAATCACGAGGTATCGGCCCCTCGTCTATGAGTACCTGCAGGCAAGTAATGCAGTGCCCCACTGAGTGTCAGTACCACTGGTACTGAGTATGTAAAACAACAACTGAAAAATATCTGAAAGTAACAATACAACTTATGGAATTGAAATAGGAAGGAATAGACTAACTGACTGAAAATATTAAACTATGCCTACTCTTAACTTATACTGGAAGGAGTAGGAGTCATACCTGGAGATGTATTGTTCTACTGTCGATCTACTCGTAGCTCGTGTAACATGGCATAACATAACATAACATAACATAGCACACACAAACCTTACCCGGCCCCCATAAGCCGGGAGACACAATCAACACGCAATCTATAACCCTACCCCGGTCGTCCCATCTCCTATAATAACTATAAGCATCCTGCCGGTCCCCTGGGTATGCACTTGGGCTCGCTGAGCCCCTGACTATAACTGTACCTGAGTCCGGAGGGCTCCAAAATCAACACCCGGGTGTATCCGCTCGACGGGGGTGTATAAGGGCCGACCAAGGCATAATATGGGGAATACTGGCATCCCATCTTCGTCCCTTGTGGGACGGCATGCCACTCCGTAGAGCGATGTATCCTCATCCTCTGGCGGACGAGTTGATACAGCTATTAACCCTGGGGCAGTCATGGATGCTAGGTAATCCAACCCAAGACAATACAATGGTCTCAACTAGTAATACTATCTGCATATCCCACATACTGAAGCTAATGATAATAAAGTATTTGTACATACTATATACTAAACTGGTGATAGTAATATGTACGTGTCTAATACATGCTGAGACTGATAATAGTGTGTATATATGAACATAACCTTCTGCCATACTGTACTGAGTCTAATGTTAAACAAGATGTAGTTTTTCTGCTGGAAACCATGCTGTATAACTGAGTTTCTATGGTAACATGATTTACTATTTCTAACATGCTTTCTAAACTTCATTTTAAATTATCATTCTACTTCTGAGATACCTTACAGGTATTTACATTGCTTTACTAGGTTTCAACTGAATACGATTATATCCTAGAATTCTTTACTAAATCACATACTGGGCATGCTGTACAGTTTCTAACACTTGTATTAGAATTTATATCGTGCTAGCAAGTTTCACGCTATACATAACATGATGCTTCTAATATCGCACCAACATTCGATATAAACATAACACACGACTTCTGAACATTCTACTGGCCTTTAAACTACTTTACTATATCGAGATTACTAACTTGCCGAGGAAACTAGCTTTACATACCTTCACTTCTGATTTCCCGACTAACCGGCGTAGCTTGGTCAGTATTTCAGCTATTCCTCCCAACTGCATTCATATATATATCAATCAGTACTAAATACAACTTTATTATGAAGGACGCATCACTTTCGATATAATTATAGCCTAAACTTAGGCTTATCGAAAGACGGTCGAAAACTTGCTATTTTTTAGAAGTCCAGAAGGGAGAAATATTCACTTCACAGCTATGAACACATAGACCCTAGTTTGGAGCAATTCCACTTACCTTAGTCCGGTAGCTCGACGATTCGTTGGTCGTATTTCGCAAAACTAAATCCGTAGGAATGCTCTCTGCTGCTAAATACCTCGATATCTGAGGTTAATTTGGGTTTGGACTACGTTTAGCAGCGTAATCGAACGAAAATATATATACCTTCTTCGTTCTGCTCTGTTCCTCTGCGTTTTCTGGAAATTTTCTAAGTTTTAAATGAACTAAAACCGAAGTGGGGCTTAATATACTTGAGCCTGGATAGGGCCAACGTGTCACGGAGCCAACGCAGAGGCTCCACCTTCGTGACACGTTGCCATCGCGGAGGGGCTCTGCCTCGGCTCCTTCTGCGATGGTTCGACAGGCTATCCATCCGATCCTTTTCCGGGCCTTCCTCTAGCACGTATGGCTTACAAATATGCTTAATCACCGTGTGAATAGGCCATCTAGGTATCAGAGATCTTACGGGGTATAACAGTGGCCATCATTTGTGCCAACATAACAACTGCACTGCGAACATCTTGGTCGAATGGTGTAAGTACAGGAGCTATCGGAGGCGGTGTCGTTCCAAATGGCTCCTGGTGAGATGGGGACTGTTGGGAAGGCTGTGATGATGCCTCTATATCGCCCTCAAATCGAGGCTGATTCTAAATGAAGCTGAGGCATCCTGCTGGTGCCTTCCCCTGCTGCGGTATCCAACCTTCTACCTGTGGCAGGGTATCGCTGGTCTACCATTTTTATCTGTAGACAAAGAATATGATAAGTTTTAAGAACTCGACCCTATACTGTACTGTTCTGTGGCACGACCGAATATGAAGAAAGAGTAACCATCCTATTATGCCTTGCAGCCTCCTACCTATAGTATGTGGTGCACAACACATCCATAGACCAGACTCTACTTAACACGGCTTGCAGACTCCCTGGGACATGACCTGCTCTGATACCATGTTTGTCACGCCTCGCCTTGGGGGTATGACTGGCACTGATCTTGGGCAAATTTATATGCCCAAGTGATACTCAAAAGTACCATTTTAGCCTTGTTTATCTATCAATGTGTATACATTCTCATGTAATTGGTAATAAAATGTGAATTTATATTAACCAACATGATTAGAATTGTTTTGCAGGTAAAAGGTAATTTCGGGAAGCTAAAATGCATGTTGGATGATATCGGGATTGGACTTGGATGCGAGCAAGGGATAAAGCATTGGACAACATGAATTAAAGGGGCTCCGCGATGGAGCCGTGTCACGCTGCCATCGTGGAGGCCTTCTGCCTGGATAGGGAAATTTCACCCAAATTCTAGTGGAGGTCCGCGTTTGCTCCGTGGCACGGTGGCATGGCTCCGCGTTACACGCCGTGCCACGTTGAGCTTTAATTCCTGGACCCCCAGTAACAGTGAGGGTCCGCGTCCGTAGCGTGTCACGGAGGCAGTGCTCCGCGATGCACTCTGTGACACGTTGCTCGTTATTCCGGGAAAAATTCCCAGCAGTATAAATAGAACACTTAGGTTCATTTTTCAATATTCTGACTTGGTGGAGCAAGGACGTTGGTTACAGGCAGTTGAGGGACGAAAATATCAGGGTTTTTTCTCTCTTTCTTTCTTCTTTAGTTCAATTGCTTGTATGATTAACACTCATTTTAAGATGTTTAATCCACAAATGAGTGGCTAATTCCTCTTCTTACTGAGGTTATGAACAAATGTGATGAAATTTGATCATTGATTCTTTGGTTTTTCATCTTTTCTTCCATGTTGTTCTATTAATTCTTGTTCTTACTGCGTTAATGTGTGGCCTACGTTAATGTACATCTAAAAAGTCCGGTTTCACTCGAGAGAGCAAGAAATTGGAAAGTTGTGAATTAAGGATATGTTCTTTACTTGGTTTGGGAAAATTGAGTCTTGATTTGCTTTCAGGATAGAAATATACCTGAAAGTTGTATTAGTCAATTTAGGAACCGGAATTGTATGGCTAGAACATGAATTGCATTTGATCACAGAAATGTAGACGGATGGTTGATGATTCTTAAGTGAAGTTAAATACGAGAGTTTTAATCTCTTGGCAATTGTTCTTGGCTAGCAACTGGAGGAAAAGATTAACCAAAGTATGATGACAAGTAATTTCATTACATGTTCGTTTAACCTCAGCATGCTCTCATTCATAGTTCAGATTCAAAGTAGATAATTGTTTTAGCTTTAGCATAAAAAATTATAAAACAAACTATCAAACTTTTGGTTACACTGTTGTCTGCATTTTTAAAAGTAAAATATAGTACACTTGAGCAAATTGCACTTCATCCAAGTCTCTGTGGGATCGATACTTGGCTTACTAAAGCCACTTACTACTTGTTCGACCACGTGCACTTGCGTGTCGTTGTATACCCCACAAATCACGCGAACAAGTTTTTGGCGCCGTTGCCGGGGACTTGGCAATTGGTGAATTTGTTTTAAGTGTTAATTTACTGTATTTTTATTTTCTTAGTGTTGACAACTTGGTCTTAGCCTGTATTTTGCAGACTTAATTGTTGTTGAACGCTGGCAAGAGACAAGGAGCTGGTGGAATCGTATATAGAGCCATAAAGGATATTTCACAGTAAACGAAGAGAAGGTCTACAAAGAAAGCTGCAGTTGCTCAGATAGACGATCATGGAGCAACAACAGAATCCACCGGTAGTACGGGCAGTGTTAGTGCCCGAAGAAGCAGCAGCTCGGCCGGTTCGCGAGGTGGCAATCCCACGTGCCAATAATGTTACATCTAGTATCCGCAAACCTGAGCCAGGAGGGAGATTTGAACTTAAACAGAATATGGTGCAGTTGCTGCAAACTAGCGGGCAGTTTACCGGTCTCCCTCATGAAGATCCACAGCAGCATCTCCAAAATTTTTTGGAGATAAGTGACACTTACATACCCACTTACATACCACTAGCAGTATGGTAGCAGCTACAACTCCAATTGGAGGAATCACCCTAATTTCTCATGGGGTAGCAACAACCATCAGGGCCAAAGTTCGGGTCAGGGTGTGCAAAGGAACCAAGGAGGGCAGCAGAATTATCAAGCACAATTCAGAAAAAACAATGCACCTCCTCCACCACCATCACCCAGCATTGAGAAGATGTTCAAGACCATGATAGCTAACGAAGCTCAATTGCAGCCTGACTATGTGAAATTTGCAGCCGAAGTGAAAAACAACCAGTTAGCTACCAAGGCACTTGAATATCAATTTGGGCAATTTGCTAGTGACCAAAACACAAGGCCTAGAGGAGGACTGCCGAGTGACACGGATCCCAATCCCAAGCAGGTAAATGCAGTGACCACAAGGAGTGGTTTGCAGCTGAAAGAGGTGGAACCAGAAAGACCACCTCAACAGTCGGGAGTAGCTGAAGTTGAGAGGGAGCACAGTACTGAAAGGGGGAAGACTAAGGAAGCTGAATCAGAAAGACCTCCACCCCCGTTCCCTCAACGACTAAAGAAACACAAGGAGGAGGCGTGTTTCAAGAAATTTATGGAGGTGCTGAAACAGGTACATATTAACTTACCTCTTGTTGATGTCATGCAGGGAGTGCCGAAATATGCTAAGTATATAAAGGACATCGTGGCAAACAAAAGTTGGTTGACTGAGTATGCTACGGTGGCTCTAACAGAGGAGTGCACTTCCCGGATCCAAAATAGACTGCCCACAAAGCTAAAAGACCCTGGGAGTTTTACTGTCCAGATTACTATTTGGCAGAGCATCCGAGCTTGTGGATTGTGTGATTTGGGAGCGAGCATAAATTTGATGTCGTCTTCGGTATTTAGAAAGTTGGGCCTAGGGAGTCCTAGACCCACAACGGTAATCTTGCAGTTGGCGGATCGATCCTTAGCCAGACCGGATGGCATTGTGGAGGACGTTCTGGTGCAAGTTGGCTCCCTAATTTTCCCGGTAGATTTTGTCGTGCTGGATTTTGAACCAGACGCAGAAGTCCCATTTATTTTGGGACGTCCTTTCTTGGAAACCGGGAAAGCACTAATTGACGTAGCTGCGGGGCAGCTAACAATGCGAGCACATGACAAGGTGGAGGTGTTCGATGTGTACAAGGCACCCAAGCTCCCGATGGTGCATGAAGAACTCTCGGTGATCAATGTGATTGATCAAGGTGATGATAAGCAAATGAAGGATTCACGGGAGTTAATGGGAAAACCACCAGAAAGGTGTAAGCACTACTGGGGGAGGATGGTGATCGAGAGAAATCATCCATCACCCTAGAGGACAGTTGAGCTTAACGACGTCAAGCCGCGACGGTAAACCAGGCGCTGCACGGGAGGCAACCCATGAAAAAAAAATTTCTTTTATTTTGTAAAGTGTAAATAGATTTTTCTTTTCTTTTTCTTTTTCTTGATTTACTACAAAAAAATTTCGTTTTAGTTTTTGTTTTATTTGAATTTAGAGTGAAACCTATAATTCTAACCAATTTTGTATAGTGAGATGAATTTCAGGTCAAATGGAGAAAAATATGCATGGAATCGCAAAGGAAAAGTCGAGGTATGAAAAATTAATAAAAAGTGGCAAACAGTGAGCTGAGACGATAGCTCCATGTCACGGAGGTGGACCTCCGCGTTACCTCCGTGACACGTTGAGGTAGAATCCGGAAATTTTAAAATTTTCCAGAACAGTCTCGCGATGGCTCTGTGTCACGGAGGCAGTGCACCGCGATGCACTCCGTGACACGTTGCCTTGTATATCGCGACGGGTCACACCGGGTCGCCAAGTGACCCGCGTGATTTCCTTACTTTTTAACCCCGAAAACCCTTCCTTTTCCCTCATTTTTTAATCTCTCCGCGACCAAACTCCCCAAAACCCATCCCCTATCAACGTGACACGGAGTAAGGCAAGCAATTCAACAAGTTTTCTTCGATTCTTCAAAGTCAAGGTATGTTTTTCGATTTCCTCTCAAATTCTTGTTGATTTTTTCGATAGTGAGCATGGGAGGTGAGCTAAATTGCCCTACATAGTAATTAATCATGAATTCGAGTTAATTGTTGTTGATGAGTGTTCGGAATGTCGTTATGATTGCTTGAACTTGTCAATTGCATAAATTGATCGAATTTGATTGATAATATCAATTCTAGGGCTTGTATGTTGAATTTGAAGTTGAAAATGTATTGAAATTGTGAATTTTATGCCGGGATGTAAATGTTGAATGAGATGAGTCGATGTACAAATTGTTAGGATGTTAATAGAACGACGGATTCTCGGGTTAAGGGAATGTTGAAATTTGTAAGAATTTGGTTGGTTGTATGGGTTCGAGTAGATAAATTTTTGTTGTTGTTTTTATTTCTTCGATTTTCTTTGCTAAGTGTGATGGGTAAGATGTTAGCGATGGTAGTGATTGTGATTAGCTGTACGAAGTCTGAGTAGTACGCAAAAGATATACCGTCAAATTTTTCAAACCCACTAAGCATGATTGTATAGTTGATTATTGTGTGTAGATAAAGATAATCTTGCCGTATTGTTGTAACTGTAGCTAAGGACTAAGTGTGGGGTAACCTAGCGTAACCCGACCTTAGCCAAAGTTAATATCCGTTAGCTTATCATTGATCTTGTTTACTTGGGTTGACAGGTAAAATGGCAAGCCGGCAAGAGAAAGGAAAAGGCGCATCAACTTCAGGCGCTGGAAGGAAGCGAATCAGACTGGGCACAGCAGTCCCAGCAGCACCAGCAGTTCCACGCGGCCAACACCGCCAATACGGAACGAGATGGGTGACTGATGAGGGGAAAAAGTGGTACGCAAAGCATAAAGAAAACAAATATTTCCCCGAGGAGCATATAGCACGGGAACCATTGGCATAGGAGTTCCCTAGGATGGTCCACCGGATCGAGGCAGCTGGGGTCAATTTCATATTTGAGGAGCCCAAGGAATGCAATTTGCACTTGGTTCGGGAGTTTTATGCCAATTGGAACCCGACGATCAGAAGTCACACCATCAAGATCAGAGGGCAAATAGTCACACTTAAGCCCCACCACCTCAATGCCATTATAGGAGCGCGGGACACAGACGCCCACGTACTCCGACAGCTGAACATTACCCCACCATATGCGGACATCAGACGTAAATTGTGTGGGACCTGATCGACAGCTAGATGGAGTAGACACAAAGAGAGGGGCTACCACCAGACTCTGCCATATTCACAGATGAACAGGGAAGCCCGAATCTGGCTGAAGATAGTCTGCTCATGCCTAATCCCAGGGGTACATATGACAGATGTAACCTGGGATCGTGTATGCCTGGTGTATGCCCTGATGAAAGGGCTGGAGATCAACGTGGGGGCGGTAATTATCTCCGCCATGAAGAGAGCCCGGTTGCACCAGGGGCACAGGTATGGCTTTGGTGGACTATTCACCACCTTCCTCAGGGGCCGAGATGTCGAGGAAGAGGCCCTTGACTATATCCCGCAGATGGAGCGGCGGGCCTTAGATGTTACTAAAACTAAGGCTCCCGACACCACACACGGGCCAGTGCTTACACTTGGCGAGCGACATGCTCGTGATGACCAGTATATGGCTCGGATGTATGGGATGCAGATGCTCCAGGTGAGGATAGGTGGGAGGCCGGCGACAGAGGAGGAGCTATGGCAGCTCAAGCTAGATTACCCCTTCGGCGAAAACGCTAGGGCTCTATGCCGAGTGGGGACAGTATTTGTAGAGCCCACAGATGATGATGTCCCCACAGAAGAGGAGACACGTCGGGAGGACTCCGATGTGGAGTCCGATGATGATGACGGAGGCGACTCGGACATGGGAGATGAAGCAGCAGCACCCGACGAAGAAGTGGAATACTTTGACTGATCAGGGAGTTCCACCACCCGATTTTGTGCTATTTTAATTTTTGTGAACACTGGGGACAGTGTTCAAACTAAGTGTGGGGTGGGAGTAGTTAGGTGCTGGGCTGGGCTGTTTTGTATGTATGCTCTATTCTGTTGTCGTGTATGTGAAATTTGTTTGTCCCTGTGAGTGTGAATTGTTAAGTTGTTTTGTATTTGTAAATTTATGTGAAATTGATGTGTGTTGTTGAATGTTGCTAGCTGATTCTGATTCTGTACATATTTTTGTTATCGAAATGATCGATATTTTTAAAATTTTAAAATATTTTGTACATATTTTTTCTATCGAAATGATTGATATTTTCAACATTTTTTTACTTCTTGGGTTTCTCGGCGTTTGTTTTCGGTTCTTTTACCGAGATTAGTCCCATTGAACCGAAGTCATAGTAGTGACCGTTCCCTATGATGGATGGATGACGACCGTCTTAAGGGAAATGTAGTCGTTAGGAGTAGATTTTTTCAATTATTTTTCAGTTTTTTTCTTTGGTGGGTTGCATCCCAAAACCTGTAGTTACTGGATGGTTGCGAAATTCTGGTTGCGTGTTGTACATGATATTTAAAATGCAAAGGTGATTCGTATGAAAGCATGCAAATTTGTAAATATGTTGAGATACCTAGGCCGTAGAGTTCGATTCAGTGTGATTGAGGCTTAATGTTTGAATTCCTGTAATTAGCTGATTGAAGAGTCTGTGAATACATCTTAAATTGAGCATGTGCAAAAAGTGTGAAGTGAGGTGTTGATATTCCATGCTATTGTGAAGTGTCTAGAACTTGCCTGGTGTGTGTACAAAACAAAATGAAGGAGGTGTATTGTAGGAAAGGATGTAGGCATTTCTTTGTTTTAACCGAGAGTTTCTATTTTTCCTTGTCGTACCCACCTTGATTGTATACCCTAGTCAGCCCATTGAGCCTTTAGCCGATTATTTTTTTCTTTTGTCATAAAGTGTAAATCGAGCTTAATTCCTTCTTTTCATTAGTCGTAAAGTCTATACAAAACTCTTAAGCGCTTAAGAAGAGAAAATCATTTTCCCGAAGTGTCAAGGAGTGAGAATGATGAAAAGAAAAAGAAAAGCAGAGTGATAGAAGAAAAGAAAAGGTTGAAGGTGCACTTGGTATAAATAAACGATAATGAAGGTGCATGAATAATCTTTGTTGTTGTGTCAAGTGTGCTTAATACGATGGGTCATACTAAAGAAAATCATCAAGAATGGGATGATGAAAAAAAGAAACAATGTCCATGAGTGGATGGGATGTGTTGAAAAGGCGCTTAAGGATGCTAGTGGCTATTATTGGCTAACCCAATATTTACTAGTTCCGTAGCTTCCATTACAACCCGTTAAAGTCCTACGTGATCTTACATCGCACTTCTTTATATTAGTGGAGTAATACACTAAGGGCAAGCTTATGGGTCATGACATGATTCATGTGAATTCTTTTGGGAGAGAGAGCGAAATTGTTTTTACATGCCCCTGCTTGAATTCTTGTGAGTCATATGAGCAAAAAGGGGAAGATTCTCTTGTGTTGTGAGGGCACATGCTTGATGAAAGATTAATTTTCGTGTCGGATATCTTGATCAGCTGATTTGCATGAGTTTGCCAATATCGAGAGTCGATTCTTAAAGTCTAGGAGGTCTTAATGTATTGAAGGTCATTGCATTGATAAGACCATGCATGTTTTCTTGATGATTTGCTGTATTGAATAATCGGTATGACCATAGCCTAAATTGTCGAACCAAAGTAGCGAGGTTGGGATGTAAATTGCATGAAGTGTAGGATTGTTGTTCGAGGACGAACAAGGATTTAAGTGTGGGGTAAGTGATCTTGGGCAAATTTATATGCCCAAGTGATACTCAAAAGTACCATTTTAGCCTTGTTTATCTATCAATGTGTATACATTCTCATGTAATTGGTAATAAAATGTGAATTTATACTAACCAACATGATTAGCATTGTTTTGCAGGTAAAAGGTAATTTCGGGAAGCTAAAATGCATGTTGGATGATATCGGGATTGGACTTGGATGCGAGTAAGGGATAAAGCATTGGACAACATGAATTAAAGGGGCTCCGCGATGGAGCCGTGTCACGCTGCCATCGCGGAGGCTTTCTGCCTGGATAGGGAAATTTCGCCCAAATTCCAGTGGAGGTTCGCGTTTGCTCCGTGGCATGGTGGCATGGCTCCGCGTTGCACGCCGTGCCACGTTGAGCTTTAATTCCTGGACCCCCAGTTCCAGTGAGGGTCTGCGTCCGTAGCGTGTCACGAAGACAGTGCTCCGCGATGCACTCTGTGACACGTTGCTCGTTATTCCGAGAAAAATTCCCAACAGTATAAATAGAACACTTAGGTTCATTTTTGAATATTCTGACTTGGTGGAGCAAGGACGTGGGTTACAGGCAGTTGAGGGACGAAAATATCAGGATTTTTTCTCTCTTTCTTTCTTCTTTAATTCAATTGCTTGTATGATTAACACTCATTTTAAGATGTTTAATCCACAAATGAGTGGCTAATTCCTCTTCTTGCTGAGGTTATGAACAATTGTGATGAAATTTGATCATTGATTCTTTGGTTTTTCATCTTTTCTTCCATGTTGTTCTATTATTCTTGTTCTTACTGCATTAATGTGTGGCCTACGTTAATGTACATTGATCTTGGGCATATTTATATGTCCAAGTGATACTCAAACGTATCATTTTCGCCTTGTTTATTGTGCAATGTGTATACATTTTCATGTAATTGGTAATAAAATGTGAATTTATACTAACCAACATGATTAGCATTGTTTTGTAGGTAAAATGTGATTTTGAGGAGCTAAAATGCATGTTGGAACAATATCGGAGTTGGACTTGGATTCGAGCACAAAAAAAAGGCATCGGACTGCACCAATTAAAGGGGCTCCGCGATGGAGCCGTGTCACGCTACCATCGCAGATGCACACTGCCTAGAGGGTGAATAATTTGCCAATTTCCAGTGGAGCCTTGCGACAGCTCCGCGGCACGGAGGCAAGCCTCCGCGTTGCACGCCGTGCCACGTTGAAGCTTTATTCCTGGACCCTAAAATTCCAGAGAGGGTCCGCGTCCACGCCGTGTCACGGAGGAAGTGCTCCGCGTTACCCTTCGTGACACGTTGCTTGTTATTCCGGGAAAAATTCCCACTAGTATAAATAGAACACTTAGGCTTATTTTTAATTAATTCAGACTTGGTGGAGCAAGGACGTGGGTTACAGGCAGTTGAGGGACGAAAAAGCTAAGGGTTTTTCTCTCTTTCTTTCTTCTTTCAATCAATTGTTTGTATGATTAACACTTGTTTTAGGATGGTTAATCCACAAATGAGTGGCTAATTCTCTTCCTTGCTGAGGTTATGAACAATGGTGATGAATTTTGATTATTGAATTATATGGTTTTTCATCTTCTTCTTCCATGTTGTTCTATTAATTCTTGTTTCTACTGCATTGGTGTGTGGCTGACATTAATGTACATCTAAAAAGTCTAATTTCACTCGAGAGAGCATGAAATTGGAAATTTGTGAATTAATAGGGTATTGTTCTTAACTTGATTTGGGAAAATTGGGTTTTGATGTGCTTTCCTGATAGAAATATACTTGAAAGCCACATTAGTCAAGTTAGGAACCAGAATTGTATTGCTAGGTCATAAATTGCATTTGATCACAGAAATGTAGACGGATGATTTATGATTCTTAAATGAGATTTAATACGATAGTTTTAATCTCTAGGCTAATGTTCTTGGCTAGCAACAGGAAGAGAAGATTAACCAAATTAGGATTATAATCAAATTCATTACTTGTTCTTAACCTTGGCATGCTCATATCCATAGTTTAAATTCAAAGTAGATATTTGTTAATAGTTTTAGTAGATATTTGACCACGTGCACTTGCGTGTCGGTTTTTAACCCCTATAGCAAACACCCGAACAAGTTTTTGGCGCCGTTGCCGGGGAGACTAGGCAATTGGTGAAATTGTGGTAAGTGTAAATTTACTGTATTTTTATTTTATTTTCTTAAGTGTTGACAACTTGGTCTTAGCCGGTATTTTGCAGACTTGATTTCTGTGAACACTGGCAAAGGACAAGGAGCTGGTGGAATCTTATATAGAGCCTGAACGTGAATTTCATAGTAAACGCAGAGAAGCTCTACAAAAGAAGCTGCAGTTGCTCAGACAGACTATTATGGAGCAACAAAATCCACCGGTTGTGAGGGCAGTGTTAGTGCCCGACGAAGTAGCAGCAAGGCCGGTTCGCGAGGTGGCAATCCCACATGCCAACAATGTAAATTCAAGTATCCGCAAACCCGAGCCTAGAGGGAGATTTGAACTTAAGCAGAACATGGTGCAACTATTGCACACAAGCGGGCAATTTACCGGTCTCCCTCATGAAGACCCACAACAACATCTCCAGAACTTTTTGGAGATAAGTGACACTTATATACCCGCTGGAGTGTCACCTGATTATGTTTGGCTCACACTATTTCCGTTCTCATTACTTGGTGAAGCCAAGAGGTGGTTAAAAGCTGAGCCACCAAATTCTATCTCAACGTGGGATGATCTAGCACGGAAGTTCTTGATAAGATTTTTTCCCTCTGGTAAAACAGCCAGACTTAGAAGTCAAATTCTAAGTTTCAAACAGAGGGAGGGAGAAAATTTATATCAAGCCTGGGAAAGATTTAAATCCATGTTGCGGGACTGTCCTCATCATCATCAGTCCAATGAGGTGTTGGTACACACATTTATTGAGGGTTTGGAACCCCATACTAAAATTTTGCTAGACTCAGCAGCTGGAGGGCAAGCACTGGAAAAGACTTATGAGGAGCTGTACACTTTGCTCAACCGGATTTCACAGGGCAATCCAGAATGGAATGCTGATTCATCTCGAGGTGGAGCAAGTAAAGCAGCAGGAGTGCTTGAAGTGGATGGATTTACAGCTATCGCAGCACAGATAGCTGACTTGCAGAATCAATTGAACAACCACTTCAGCAACATGAATTTGAACCAGCCTTCAGCTTCAGTCAATGCGGTCCAGCAAATGTGGTGTGAAGTGTGTGGCAGCAGTGAGCACTCAGCTGAGTGCTGTGGAGCAAACCCAAATTCGGTTAACTTTGTGGGCAATGCACAAAGAAATCAGCAGCAGTTTGGTAGCGGCTACAACTCAAATTGGAGGAACCATCCAAATTTTTCGTGGGGTAGCAACAACCAACAAGGCCAAAGTTCGGGTCAGGGTATGCACAGGAATCAAGGAGGGCAACAGAACTACCAATCTCAATTCAGAAATCACAATGCCCCTCCTCCACCACCATCACCTACCATTGAGGAAATGTTCAAGACCATGATCGCTAATCAGGCGCAATTGCAGGCTGACTATGTTAAATTGGCAGCCGAAGTGAAAAACAATCAATTAGCGACCAAGGCTCTTGAGTATCAATTTGGGCAATTTGCTAGTGCCCAAAACACAAGGCCCAGAGGAGAACTGCCTAGCGACACGGATCCAAATCCGAATCAGGTAAATGCAGTGACCACAAGAAGTGGTTTGCAGCTGAAGGAGGTGGAACCGGAGAGACCACCTCAAAAGTCAGGAGCAGCAGATGTTGAGGAAGAACAAAGTTCGGATAGGGGGTAAATCAAAGAAGCAGAATCAAAAAGACCTCCACCCCCGTTCCCTCAACGACTCAAGAAACACAAAGAGGAGGCGTGTTTCAAGAAATTTATGGAGGTGCTTAAACAGGTACATGTTAATTTACCTCTTGTTGATGTCTTGCAGGGAGTGCCAAAATATGCCAAATATATTAAAGACATCGTGGCCAACAAAAGCCGTTTGACTGAGTATGCCACGGTAGCATTGACGGAGGAATGCACTTCCTGAATTCAAAATAGACTGCCTACGAAGCTAAAAGACCCTGGAAGTTTTACTATCCAGCTTACTATTGGGCAGAGTATCCGAGCTCGTGGATTGTGTGACTTGGGGACGAGCATAAATCTGATGCCATCTTCGGTATTCAGAAAGTTGGGTCTAGGGAGTCCTAGACCTACAACCGTAATCCTACAGTTAGCAGACAGATCCTTAGCTAGGCCGGATGGCATTGTTAAGGATGTGCTTGTGCAAGTGGGATCCCTCATTTTTCCGGTTGATTTCATTGTTCTAGATTTTGAACCAGACGCTGAAGTCCCATTTATTTTGGGATGACCCTTCTTGGCAACCGGGAAAGCATTAATCGACGTGGTTGCGGGTCAACTTACAATGCGAGCACATGACAAGGTAGAGGTGTTCTATGTGTACAAAGCACCCAAGCTCCCGATGGTGAATGAAGAACTCTCGGTGATCAATGTAATTGATCATGGGAATGCTAATCGAATGAATGATTCCCGAGAGTTGATGGGAAGACCACCAGATAAGGGTGAGCACTACTGGGGGGGAGGACAATGATCGTGAGAAATCGTCCATCACCCTAGTGGACAATTGAGCATAAGGGACTTCGAGCCGCGACGGTAAACCAGGCGCTGCACGGGAGGCAACCCGTGAAAAATATTTTTTTTTTTTATTTTGTAAAGTGTAATTAGATTTTATTTTAATTTTCTTTTTCTTAATTTAGTATAAATTTTTCGTTTTAGTTAGTATTTTTCATTTTAGTAGTGAAATCTATTAATCTAACCAATTTTGTTTAGTGAGGTGATTGGCAGGTCAAACGGAGAAAAATGTGCACGGAATCGTGAAGGAAAAGGCAAGGTACGAAAAAATGAATAAAATGAAGAGACAGTGAGCTGGGGCGATGGATCCGTGTCACGGAGGAGGACCTCCGCGTTACCCTCCATGACACGTTGAGGTTTAATCTGGAATTTTTAAAAATTCCAGAGGACTGTCGCGATGGCTCCGTGTCACGGAGGCAGTGCACTGCGATGCACACCGTGACACGTTGCCCTATATTTTGTGACGGGTCACACCAGGTTGCCGGGTGACCCGCGTGTTTCCCTTCATTTTAAACCCCGATTTTATTCCCTTTTCCCTCATTTTCTCACTTCTCTGCGACCAAACACCCATATTTCCCTCTCCCATCAACGTGCCACGGTATTAAGCAAAGAAATTATCGAGTTTTCTTCGGTTTTTCAACTACGAGGTATGTTTTCCTATTCTCTCTCAAGTTTTTGTCGAATTTAATCAAAATTAAGCATGGGAGGTGAGATAAATCACTCTAAGTCGAAATTTAGCATGAAATTGAGTTATTCCTTGATTGATATATGTTCGGAATGTTGTAATACGCGTTTGAACTTGTCGATTGCGTGAATGATTCGAATTTGATTGCGAAATTCAATTCTAGGTCTTGGGTTGTTGAATTCGAGATGGGTAACTTGGTAAATTTGTGAATTATATGCCGGGGTGTGCTTGTGAATTGAGATAAGTCATTGTAAATATTGTTTGAATGTAATAGAAGACGAATTCTCGGGATTTTGGGAAAAAGTTGAAAATTATTCGAATTGGTTGATTATATAGGTTCATGTGTATATAAAATTTGTTTTGTTGTTTTTGTTTGTTGTTGTCTTTACTAAGTGCGATGGTTGAATTGCTAGCGATGGTAGGATTGGGATTAGCTGTATGAAGTCTGAGTAGTACGCTA
The DNA here is from genome assembly GCA_035772735.1 of Datura wrightii. Classification (NCBI taxonomy): domain Eukaryota; kingdom Viridiplantae; phylum Streptophyta; class Magnoliopsida; order Solanales; family Solanaceae; genus Datura; species Datura wrightii. Next base: position 49,612,760 of record JASDFA010000019.1, read on the forward strand.
AAAGTTATACCGTCGAAATTTTCTTTGCGAATGCACTAAGCATAAATGGTATAGCTGTTTGTTTTTGGGTGCAAATAAAGTGATCCTTTCCATAGTATCGTAACCGTAGCTAAGGACTAAGTGTGGGATAAACTTAGCTTAACCCGACCTTAGCCGAAGTTAACATGCATTTAGCTTGACATTGCGCTTGTTTATTTGTGTTGACAGGTACAATGGCAAGTAGGCAGGATAAGGGTAAAGGTGCATCTACTTCAGGCACCGGGAGAAAACGACTTAGACTGGGCACAGCAGTCCCAGCTGCACCAGCAGTTCCGCGCGGCCAACGCCGCCAATACGGAATGAGGTGGGTAACCGATGAAGGGAAGAAGTGGTACGCTAAACACAAGGAAAATAAATACTTCCCCGAGGAGCATATTGCACGGGAACCACTAGCACAGGAGTTCCCCCGCATAGTGCAAAGGATCGAGGCAGCTGGGCTCAGCTTCATATTTCAGGAGCCCAAGGAATGCAACCTTCATCTAGTCCGGGAGTTCTATGCAAATTGGAACCCGGCAATCAGAAGCCACACAATAAAAATCAGAGGGCAGATTGTCACTCTGGAACCCCAGCAATTGAATGCCATCATTGGAGCGCGGGACACATGCGCCCACGTTCTCCGCCAGCTGAACATCACCCCACCATATGCCGATATCAGACGCACATTATGTGGGGCTCGATCCACAGCCAGATGGAGCAGACATAAAGAAAGGGTTACCACTAGACTCTGTCGTATTCTCAAATGAACAGGGAGGCCAGAATATGGCTGAAGATAGTCTGTTCATGCTTAATTCCGGGGGTCACATGACTGATGTGACCCGGGACCGTGTCTGCCTGGTGTATGCTCTGATGAAAGGGCTAGAGATTAATGTTGGGGCGGTCATCATATCCGCCATGAAGAGAGCCCGACTACACCAGGGCCACAGGTATGGGTTCGGAGGACTTATCACCACCTTTCTCCGGGGCCTCGACGTCGAGGAAGAGGCTTTGGACTACATCCCGCAGTTGGAGCGGAATGCCCTTGATGTGACCAAAACTAAGGCCCCCGACACCACACACGGGCTAGTGCTGACACTTGGTGAGCGACATGCTCGTGACGACCAGTACATGGAACGGATGTTTGGTATGCAAATGCTTCAGCTTCGGATTGGTGGGAGACCAACCACGGAGGAGGAATTATGGCAACTCGAGCTGGATTACCCATTTGGAAAAAACGCCAGGGCTTTATGCCGAGTGGGGCCAGCCTTTGTAGAGCCCACTGATGATGATGTCCCCACAGACGAGGAGACACGTCGGGAGGACTCCGATGTGGAGTCCGATACCGATGATGGAGGTGACTCGGACATGGGCGAGGAGGCTGCAGCACCGGATGAAGAAGTCAAATATTTCAACTGATCAGGGAGTTCCACCACCCAAATTTTTTGTGATTGTAAATTTTTTTGAACACTGGGGACAGTGTTCGATTTAAGTGTGGGGTGGGGAGTAGTTAGGTGCTGGGGCTGGGCTGGTTTGCTGTATGTTTTTCCTCTGTTTTGTTTTGTTTTGTATGTTTATGTTTCCCTTTGTTTGTGAAGTGCAAACTGGTTTGTATCTGTATATATTTGTGGTAATTGATGATGTGTGTTGTGAAATGTTGTGGTTTGCCAGCTAAGTCTGTAAAAAATTTTGTAAATATTTTCTTATGTTTTTTTTTCTATCGAAATGATCGATATTTTTAAAATTTTGCGAAAATATTTTGTACATATTAAATATTTTGTAAATATTTGTCCATCGAAATGATCGATGTTTGAAATTTTTTTTCAATTTTTATTTTTGGGTTTCTCGGAGTTTGTTTTCGGTTCTTTTACCGAGAATAGTCCCATTGAACCGACGTCATAGTTAGTGACCGTTCCCTATGATGGATGGATGACGACCGTCTTAAGGGAAATGTAGTCGGTAGGAGTAGTGATTTTAATTTATTTTCAGTTTTTTTCTTTGGTGGATTGCATCACGGAACATGTAGTTACTATATGGTTGTGAAATTTTGGTTGCGCGTTGTAACTGATATTCAAAATGTAAAGTGATTCGTATGAAAGCATGCAATTTTGTAAATATGTTGAGTTACCTAGGCTGTAGAATTCGATTCGGTGTGATTGAGGCTTAAATTTTGAATTCATGTAATTGGCTAATTAAAAAGTCTGTGAATGCATCTTGAATCGAGCATGTGCATGAAGTGTGAAGTGAGGTGTTGTTATTCCATGCTATTGTGAAGTGTCTAGAACTTGCCTGGTGCGGGTACAAAACGAAATGAAGGAGGTGTAGTGTTGGAAAGGATGTAGGAATTTCTTTGTTATTAACCGAGAGTTTCTATTTTTTTTTCTCATACACTACCTTTTTATGTGATTGTATACCCTAGTCAGCCCGTTGAGCCTTTAGCCGATTCTTTCTTTCTTTTGTCCAAAATTGTATAAACTGAGCTTAATTCTTTCTTTTCATTAGCCGTAAAGTCTATGCAAAACTCTTAAGTGCTTAAGAAGAACAGAAAAATTTTTCCCAAAGTGTCAAAGAGTGAGAATAGTGGAAAGAAAAAGAAAAGCAGAGTGAGGAAAGAAAAGAAAAAGGTGGAGGGTGCACTTGCTATAATTAAATGATAATGAAGGTGCATGAAAAACCTTTGTTGTTGTGTCAAGTGTGTTTGGTGAAATGGGCCATACGAAAGTAAACCAGCATGAATGGGATGATGAAAAAAAGAAAAGAGAAACAATGTACATGAGTTGATCGGAATGTGTTGAAAAGGCGCTTAATGATGCTAGTGGCTATTATTGGCTAATCCAATATGTACTAGTTCCATAGCTTCCACTACAACCCATTAAAGTCCTACGTGATCTTACATTGCATTTCTTTATATTAGTGGAGTAATACACTAAGGGCAAGCCTATGGGTCATGACATGATGCATGTGAATTCTTTTGGGAGAGAGAGTGAAATTAATTTTTACATGCACCTACTTGAATGTTTGTGTGTCACATTAACAAAAAGGGGAAGATTCTCTTGAGTTGTGAGGGCACATGCTTGATGAAAGATTGATGTTCGTGTCGGATATCTTGATTAGCCGATTTGCATGAGTTTGCCGATATCAAGTGTCGATTCTTAAAGTCTAGGAAGTCTTGATGTATTAAAGGTCGTTGCATTGTAAGACCATGCATGTTTTCTTGATGATTTACAATATTGAATGATCGGTATGACCGTAGCGTAAATTGTCGCACCATAGTGGCAAAGGTTGGGATGTAATTTGCATGAGTTGTGTATGTGTTGTTCGAGGACGAACAAGGATGTAAGTGTGGGGTAAGTGATCTTGGGCAGATTTATATGTCCAAGTGATACTCAAACGTATCATTTTAGCCTTGTTTATTGTGCAATGTGTATACATTTTCATGTAATTGGTAATAAAATGTGAATTTATACTAACCAACATGATTAGCATTGTTTTGTAGGTAAAATGTGATTTTGAGGAGCTAAAATGCATGTTGGAACAATATCGGAGTTGGACTTGGATTCGAGCACGAAAAAGGCATTGGACTGCACCAATTAAAGGGGCTCCGTGATGGAGCCGTGTCACAATACCATCGCGGATGCACACTGCCTGGAGGGTGAATAATTTGCCAATTTCCAGTGGAGACTCGCGACAGCTCCGTGGCACGGAGGCTTGCCTCCGCGTTGCACGCCGTGCCACGTTGAAGCTTTATTCTTAGACCCTAAAATTCCAGAGAGGGTCCGCGTCCACGCCGTGTCACGGAGGCAGTGCTCCGCGTTACCCTCCGTGACACGTTGCTTGTTATTCCGGGAAAAATTCCCACTAGTATAAATAGAACACTTAGGCTTATTTTTAATTAATTCAGACTTGGTGGAGCAAGGACGTGGGTTACAGGCAGTTGAAGGACGAAAAAGCTAAGGGTTTTTCTCTCTTTCTTTCTTCTTTCAATCAATTGTTTGTATGATTAACACTTGTTTTAGGATGATTAATCCACAAATGAGTGGCTAATTCTCTTCCTTGCTGAGGTTATGAACAATGGTGATGAATTTTGATTATTGAATTATATGGTTTTTCATCTTCTTCTTCCATGTTGTTCTATTAATTCTTGTTTCTACTGCATTGGTGTGTGGCCGACATTAATGTACATCAAAAAAGTCCGATTTCACTCGAGAGAGCACGAAATTGGAAAGTTGTGAATTAATAGGGTATTGTTCTTAACTTGATTTGGGAAAATTGGGTTTTGATGTGCTTTCCTGATAGAAATATACTTGAAAGCCGTATTAGTCAAGTTAGGAACCGGAATTGTATTGCTAGGTCATAAATTGCATTTGATCACAGAAATGTAGACGGATGGTTTATGATTCTTAAGTGAGATTAAATACGAGAGTTTTAATCTCTAGGCTAATGTTCTTGGCTAGCAACAGGAAGAGAAGATTAACCAAATTAGGATTATAATCAAATTCATTACTTGTTCTTAACCTTGGCATGCACATATCCATAGTTTAAATTCAAAGTAGATATTTGTTAATAGTTTTAGTATATAATTTATAAAAAAAAATTATTTAACTTTTGGTTACGTTGTTGTCAGCATATATAGAAGTAAGATAGAATATAGTATACTTGAGCAATTTTTACTTATCCAGAGTCTCCTTGGTTCGATACTTGGCTTACTTAGCCACTTTATTACTTGTTTGACCACGTGCACTTGCGTGTCGGTTTTTAACCCCTATAGCAAACACCCGAACATACATCTAAAAAGTCCGGTTTCACTCGAGAGAGAAAGAAATTGGAAAGTTGTGAATTAATAGGATATGTTCTTTACTTGGTTTGGGAAAATTGAGTCTTGATTTTCTTTCAGGATAGAAATATACCTGAAAGTCGTATTAGTCAATTTAGGAACCGGAATTGTATGGCTAGAACATGAATTGCATTTGATCACAGAAATGTAGACGGATGGTTCATGATTCTTAAGTGAGGTTAAATACGAGAGTTTTGATCTCTTGGCAATTGTTCTTGGCTAGCAACTGGAGGAAAAGATTAACCAAAGTATGATGAAAAGTAATTTCATTACATGTTCGTTTAACCTCAGCATGCTCTCATTCATAGTTCAGATTCAAAGTAGATAATTGTTTTAGCTTTAGTATAAAAAATTATAAAACAAACTATCAAACTTTTGGTTACACTGTTGTCTGCATTTTTAGAAGTAAAATATAGTACACTTGAGCAAATTGCACTTCATCCAAGTCTCTGTGGGATCGATAATTGGCTTACTAAAGCCACATACTACTTGTTCGACCACGTGCACTTGCATGTCGTTTTATACCCCACAAATCACGCGAACAGGCACCTGGTGCCCTATTAGGACCTGGACTGCTAGACTACTGTGCCTAAGCACATCTGGTGCCTGGATGGCTCTAACTCAAACTCATGGAATCAACGGGCTATATAACGGCTGTAAATATAGCCTCCGGCCGACTGGGCCTATAGCCACCTGTATTGTAACATCAGCTAACCAGAATCATTCTCATATAGGGAAACCTATGCCGGCTAACAAGGCCACTATGCTGTCTAGTTGTCTATAACTCAATATATTGAATACTGAACATCTACGTGACCGGCAAGGTCACCACTACTATTTGAATACGGCCCCACACGGCCAACACAATCAACAACACTAAACAGCTAAACAAACGCACGGCCCCTCACGACCGGCACAACTAACCACATGGAGATATATATACACAATCTGCAAGCCTCTAAGAATACTGATAAGATGGTCGGGATAGGGCCCCGACCTACCCGTACTATACAACAAAAGGAAATGAAATACACCTCTTAATATCAAGCTCCGGATGACAGGAGCTGATAACTCTGCGTTGGCTAGGATCACGAGGGATCGGCTCCTCGTCTATGAGTACCTGCAGGCAAGTAATAAAGCGCCCCAAACAGGCGTCAGTACCACTGGTACCGAGTATGCAAAGCAAACTAAACATGACTGAATATAAACAACAATGCTAGTAAATTCTGAATAGCAGGAAGTATCTAAAACTGTCTGAACTAGCAGGATCTAGAATAGGCTTATCTGTACTGAAGGTAAGGTAGAATCATACCTGTCGTCATGGCGACCTGCTGTCTATCAACTAATAGATATCAAGTATATACATATATATATAACACACAAGAACCTATACCAGCCCCCATAAGTCGGAAGGTGCCAACCAACACAAAATCTATATACCCCTACCCGGGTCAAAACCATCCACAAATAAATCACTCCACTCGCCTACTAACTACGAGCACCTCTACCGGCCCCCTAGGTCTCCAGCTCGGGCTATGGCCTCTGATATAAATAACTGTGTCTGAGCCCGAAGGACTCCTGTACTGTAAACTGTAATCTGTATCTGTAATCTGCCCCCCTAGGCGCAAGCGCATAACAGGGTAAGCTATACTTCTATGCTGATCAGCCTGATATGGGGAATGCTTCATCCCATCTTCGTCCTACTGCGGACGGCATACCACTCCTTAGAGTGGCGTATCCCCACCCTCACGGTGGGTCGACATAGTTACCAACCCAAGGGCGGCGAGGACGCTCAAAGGGTGCCCTCATAACATAAACAGGTCTCAACAAACAATAATCACATATAGAAAGCATGTTTAAACTAAAAATACTATATGTACTCTGATTTCTCATTCTGAACTCTTTTTTGTGTTATACTGATTCTCATACTGACTATACTGTATTTGAGATATTATCTGTCTGTCTGATTATACTATAACTGAGATATCATCTGACTGTCTGATATTGCCTTACTAACTTTTATTCTAAATATATATATCACAATATTATAAACATGCTTGCTAGATTAAAAACACACTTGCTAAACTCATACTGGACTAAATTCTCGACTTCTAAATTCTTTATTCTATACGTCACGCTATCTACTGTACTGGATTACTAACTTGCCGAAGGAATTAGCTTTACATACCTTCACTTCGGATTTCCCGACTAACTGGCGTAGTTCGGTCAGTATTTCTGCTATTTCTCCTAACTGCATTCATATACATATCAATTAGAGCTAAATACGCTAAAATTCTGGAAGAAGACATCACTTTCAATATATATATTATAGCCCAAACTTTGGCTTATCGAAAAAATGGTCAAAAACTCGTTATTTCTCAAAAGTCCAGAAGGGATAAACTCACTTTAGGGCTAGGAGTATATTGACACTAATTTGGAGCAATTCCACTTACCTTAGCTCGGTAGCACAACGATTCGCCGGTCGAATTTCATGAAACTAAATCCGTAGAAATGCTCCTTACTGCTTAATACCTCGGTATCTAGAGTTAATTTGAGTTTGGACCGCGTTTGATGGCGTAATCGGAAGGAAATTATCAAGAAACCTCGTCTCCCTCTGTTTTCCCTCGACCTTACTGGAAATTATATGAAAAGTAACTTTAAAACCGAAGTGGAGGGGCTTATATAGTTGGGCCTGGACAGGCCCTCCATGACACGGAGCCAACGCAGAGGCCCTCCCTCCGTGGCACGTTGCCATCGCGGAGGGGTTCTTCCCCGGCTCCTTCCACGATGGTTCGACGGATTTCTTATCCGGTCTTTCTCCGGGCCTTTTCCTAGCATGTATGGCATTCAAAAACTCTTAACCAACATGCGAATAGGCCATCTACATGTCGAGAATTTACGGGGTGTAACATATTCAAGTCAAAATTAGCTTCGACTAAGGTTGGGTTGAGTTAGGCCACCCCACAATTAGTCCTTAGCCACAATTAAAACAATTCGGCAAGACAATCATGCTTTTACAATCAACATGCTTAGTGCATTCAGATAAGTCGATGGAATACTTACTATGTACTACTCAGACTTCATACAACGAATCACAATATCACCATCGATTCCATTACATCACCTAGCACTTAGCAAAAAAAAAATTCTACACAACAACCTATGCAATTCACCAATTTCATTTTTCTGACAATTCCCTTATCTACTTAGCATATTCAACCTTAATCCCGACATAATTCGCATCACCCAACGTGCACAACCCAAATTTTTTCACATTTTCAACCAAATTTAGTTTCTTCCTATTCAAATTCTAACCCTAGCTACCAATTTCGCAAAAATTCAATCAAACATGCATTCATCGAGTTCACATACTCACAACGATATTATGAACATCAATCAATCAACATTTAAGTGAATTCAAACTTAATTTACACTTAGGGCAAGGTTTACTCACCTCTCATGCTCAAAAATTGAAAATTTAAGCAAAAATTGAGGTTAAGTTCAAGAACATACCTTTAATCCGATGAAATTGAAGAAAAGTTGAAGAACCTTCGTGCCTAGGTCCGTGTCACGTTGGGGAAGGAGGGAATTTAGGGAGTTTGTCGCGGAGGGAATGGGAAATGGGGAAAAAATGAGGGGATTTGGGGTTTAAAAGGGTGTTTTTCGCACGGGTTACCCGGCCACCCGGTGTGACCCGACGCGAATTACACCTCAATGTGTCACAAAGGGTAAGGCGGAGCACCCCCTCCGTGACACGGAGCCATCACGTAGGTGTTCTGGAATTTGTAAAAATTCTAGAATTGTCTTTAACGTGTCATGGAGGGTAACGCGGAGCACCCCCTCCGAGACACGGAGCCAATGTGTAGGCTCACTGTCCTGCCACTTTTTATTTTTTTTCTCACCTTGATTTTTTTCCTTTGCGATCCTTTGCATTTTTGCCCTCCGTTTCACCTGAAAATCATCCCACAACAAGAAATTAGTTAGAATTCATAGGTTTCAAACACAAACACAATTTTTATTTTTTTAATTTCTATTTTTCTTTTTCTCTTTTTTTTCTTTTTATTCACTATTCTATTCATCTATTACAACAATTCACAGGTTGCCTCCCGTGCAGCGCCTGGTTTACCGTCGCGGCTCGACATCATTGACACTCAATCATCCTCTAGAGTTATGGATGTTTTTCTCGAATAACTTCCTCACCCCAGTAATGCTTACAATGTTGCCAATTAACCAAGAACATGGCACTTCGATCTTCTTGCCACAACTCCAGTTTTGGTGCTTCCTTAATCGATGGTTTTGGCAATGTTACGAGGAACCTCATTAACGGCTGAAAGTCATGCTTCCCGAGATACCATTGTGGTTCATTCAACATTTTCCCCCTCTAATAAGGATCTCTATCTCCGAAATGATTGGAGCTCACCAATGCTCTTCCCAATGGATCTCGAGATTCAACAATCGGAAGAATTTCTGCTTGATTTAGCACATTGATTGCTGAAAGCTCCTCATACATGGCCGGAAGCTTCGTGGCCTTATATACATCAAATACCTCCACTTTGTCACGCGCCCGCATGGTTAGCTACCCTGCAGCTACATCAATCAAAGCTCTCCCGGTTGCCAAGAAAGGACGTCCCAAAATAAATGGGACTTCCGCTTCCGGCTCAAAATCCAGAACAATAAAATCTACCGGGAAGATAAGGGAGCCCACTTGCACCAACATGTCCTCCACAATGCCATCTGGTCTAGCTAAAGAACAATTAGCTAACTGCAAGATCACTTTAGTTGGTCTAGGACTGCCCAGCGCCAACTTCTTGAACACCGATGTCGGCATCAAGTTAATACTCGCTCCCAAACCGCATAGTCTACGAGCTTGGATAATTTGCCCAATTTTGATCTGAATTGTAAAGCTCCCAGGGTCCTTGAGCTTTGTTGGAAATCGATTCTATATCCGGGAAGTGCACTCCTCAGTAAGCGCCACCGTAGCGTACTCGGTCAATCTGGTTTTGTTCGCTACAATGTCCTTGATATACTTTGCATACTTCAGCACTCCCTGCAAAACATCAACAAGAGGTAAATTAATGTGTACCTATTTAAGCACCTCCATGAACTTTTTGAAACAAGCTTCCTCCTTGTGTTTCTTTAATCTTAGAGGGAACGGGGTTGGGTGTCTTTCTGATTCAGCTGCCTTCTCCTTCCCCCTCTCATCATCCTGTTCCCTTTCTTTCTCTACTGCTCCTGACTACTGAGGTGGTCTTTCTGGTTCCACCTCCTTGAGTTGTAAACCACTTCTTGTGGTCACTGCATTTACTTGCTTGGGATTCGGGTCAGTGTCACTCGGTAGACCTCCTCTTGGCGTGGTGTTTTGAGCTCCAGCTAGTTGTCCAAACTGGTACTCCAACGCCTTTGTAGCTAACTGATTGTTCTTTACATCTGCTGCCAATTTCACATAATCAGCCTGCAATTGAGCTTGGTTAGCTATCATTGTTTTAAACATCTCCTCAATGCTGGGTGGTGGTGGAGGAGGTGCATTGTGTCCTCTATATTGAGTCAGATAGTTCTGCTGCCCTCCTTGATTTCTCTGTGCACCCTAATTCGGACTCTGCCCTGGATGGCTGTTACTACCCCAAGAGAAATGCAGATGATTTCACCAATTTGAGTTGTATTTGTTGCCATACTGTTGGTGATTATTTCTTTGTACATTCCCCACAAAGTTCACTGAATTTGGATTTGCACCACAACACTCAGCTGAGTGTTCATTACTACCGCATACTTCACACCAAAACTGTTGCACTACATTAACTGGGGCTTAAGGTTGAATCAAGCTCATATTGCTGAAGTGGGTGTTAAGTTAATTTTGCGGAGCAGCTATCTGTGCAGCTATAGCTGTAAAACCATCCACTTCCAAGACTCCTCCCACTTTCCTCGTTTCTCCTCTAGAAGAGTCCGCATTCCACTCTGGATTTCCCAGCGAAATACAATTTAATAAAGTATACAGCTCCTCATAAGTCTTTTCTAATGCTTGTCCCCCAGCTGCTGAGTCTAGCAAAATTTTTGTGTGGGGTTCCAAACCTTCTATGAAAGTATGCACCAGCACATCATTGGACTGGTGATGGTGAGGATAATCCCTTACCAATGATTTGAACCTTTCCCAAGCTTGATACAGATTCTCCCCCTCGCTTTGTTTAAAACTTAGAATCTAACTTCTAAGTCTTGCTGTTTTCCCGGATGGAAAGAACCGTATCAAACATTTTCTTGCAAGATCATCCCAAGTGATTATAGAGTTAGGTGGCTCAGCTTTCAACTACCTCTTTGCTTCTCCAATAATGAAAATGGGAATAATGTAAGCCTTACGTAATCGGATGATACTCCAGCAGGGATGTAAGTGTCACTTATCTCCAAAAAGTTTTGGAGATGTTGTTGTGGATCTTCGTGAGGGTGACCTATGAATTGCCCACTGGTGTGCAGCAATTGCACCATATTCTGTTTCAGCTCAAACCTCCCTCCTGGCTCAGGTTTGCGAATACTTGATGCAACATTGTTAGCATGTGGGATTGCTACTTCGCGAACCGGCCTAGCTGCCATTTCCTTGGGCACTAATACTGCCCTCACAAGTGGTGGATTCTGCTGTTGCTCCAGGATTGTCTGTCTGAGCAACTGTAGCTTCTTCTCAAGAGCTTCCCTTCTTTGACGATGGAACTGTCTTTCCGGCTCTAAGTATGAATCCACCAGCTCCTTATCTCTTGCCAGTGTTCAACAGAATTCATGATCTGCAAAAGACAGGCTAAGATCAATTTGTCAGCACTTATATAGAAATTGTAAACTAACACTAAAAAAATAATTTTACCAATTGCCAGTCCCCGGCAACGGCGCCAAAAACTTGTTCGGGCATTTGGTAACTACACGCAAGTGCACGTGGTCGAACAAGTAGTAAAATGGCTTAAGTAAGCCAAGTATCGATCCCACAGGGACTGAACTAAGGTAATAATCAACTTAAGTGTTAATGAACTCTAACTTTAAAAATGCAGACAACAATTTAAATAGGATTTTGAGAGTTTAGTTTCCTAATTTCTACGAATCTAAGACAAAATGAAAAGTGAGTCTGACCTATAGTAATGAACATGCTGAGGCTAAAACGAACATGCAGGGAAGTACTTTGTCAATACACTTCAGTTAATCTTTCCTTCGATTGCTAGTCAAGAATTATTGCCTATGGATAGAAATTTTCGTATCCTACCCAACTTAAGAATCATGAACCTTCAACCTACATTTCTGTGATAAAAGAATTTCATGTTCTAGCCATACAAAACCGATTCCTTAATTGACTAATACGACTTTTAGATATATTTCTATTCTGAATGTAAATCAATTCTCAATTTTCCCAAACTAAGAAGAGATCATATCCTACCAATTCACAACTTTCCAATTTCTTTCCTTTTCATATCAAAATTGGATTTTTTAGATATGCATTAACATTGGCCAAACATTAATGCAGTAAGAACAAGAATTGATAGAACAACCATTGAAGAAAAGATGAAAACTAAATTGATCAACAATTACATTCCACTACAATTGTTCTTAACCTCAGCAAGAAGTGAATTTAGCCACTCATTTGTGAATTAAACATCATCAAATGAGTATAAATCATACAAACATTTGAGATAAAAGAGAAAGAGATAGAGAAGAACCCTAGAATTTCATCCCCTCAACTGCCTGTAACCCACATTCTTGCTCAACCAAGTCAGAATTATTAAAAATAAACCTAAGTGTGTTATTTATACTAGTGGGAATTTTTCTCGGAATAACAAGCAACGTGGCACAGAGTGTATCGCGGAGCACTCCCTCCGTGCCACGGTGCAAACGCGAACCCTCACTGGAAATTGATGTTCCAAGTAAATATACGCAACGTGCCACAGCATGTATCGCGTGGCATTGCCTCCGTGTCAAGGAGGCAATGCGGAACTTCACTGGAATTTGCCAAAATAGATCATCCGAGGCAGAGTACCTCCCCGATGGCAGCGTGACACGGCTCCATCACGGAGCCCTTATTTTTTCTGCTCTTCCTTGACCTTTTCCACTGCTCGCTTCTAAGTCCATTCCCGATCTTTACCAACATGTATCTTAGATTTTTAAAATTACATTTTACCTACAAAACAACACTAATCATGTTGGTTAGTATAAATTCACATTTTAACTACAAATCACATGAGAATGCACACATAACGAGAGATAAACAAGACAAAATAGAGCATTTGAGCATTACTTGGCATATAATTCTGCCCAAGATCACTACCAACCATAGAAAACACTCAAAGTATCCCCTACACAATGCATTATACCTGAAACACCTCAACAACATATTAAACTCACGACTTCAGATCATTATTCTATGATTTCTTAACAACATTACAACAAGATTTCTCCATTCGAAGTTCTATACAAAAAATTTAAATTGGGCAGAGTACTTATCAAAATTGAATGAATGTTCTTGTACTATATTTCTTGTAGTCTTGAAGAGCCTAAGTATACTTCACATACACCAAAAAGTGAAGAGAAAATGTCTTAAAATTTCACATAATTTGGAGTTCAACTTGTGGAAAGAGGCTGCCATACTTTATCAACTTCTCACCACATGTTCTCTTAGATATATATAGTAAATTAGTACTAAAATCATGAGTATTTTTACTTACCTTAAGCTTGGAGAAATCTAAAGTTTTTCAAGAACTCCTAAGGACAAAATCAAGCGCTATTTGAAGCTTAAGAGCGAGGAGAGAAAGCTTCCAATTTTTTTCAGATTTCTATTAAGTATAAAGTGTGCCTTTTTCAGGGAATAAATTTGACCTTATAAAGGGTTATAAAAAATTCCTTATTTGACCCATTTTGGACCTGAAATGGGTTAAGTATTTGCGTCATATATTGGGTCAAGTTTGCCTTCAATTTGGGCCTCAAATTGATCCATCTTTGTGGTTGCTTTTGTCTTCATTTTTGGGCCAGAATTTAGTCAACTTTGGTGGTTTTTTATACTTCATTTTGGGCCACCATTTGTTCTATTAAATGATGTACCTACTTATCCCTTTAAGCAACTCTTTTGGGCCTTAACTTGTTCCTCTTTTGGACCTTAAGTTATACCTCCTTTATGCCCTAAATTGTTGGGCTATTTTTGGGCAGAATTGATGACATTATGTTGAGCCAACTTTAATCTTAATTTGGGACATTATTAAGTCTAATAGTATATATTTTTGATGCATCAAAGTAGCCCTTGTAGCTTGTTTCATTTGGCGTAAGTAGAGGAACTATCTACTTGTCATTTTGTGACTTGAATAAGTCAAGAAAGCACATTATTTATCTTATCGCAGTTTCAAAAATTTATCCTTAGTCTTTCACTTAATACTTATATATATTTGTCCATTTCAACTCTTTACCCAAATATCACCTCATCATCTTTGAGGTTAAGCACTTTCGTCGGTATTAACTTAGTCGCATATGTGTTGAAAGGTATGGGGTGTTACAGTATGTCAAATCTACAGATCATACCTAGTCACCGTAAATGAGAGCCCTATTTTTTCAAGGTTTTGTTTAAGACTTACGATCTGAATTACAGACTGCAAGTCAAATCTAGGGGCCATATCTAGGTGTCGTACATGAAGCCTCGAAGCTTTAAGGATTCGGTTAGTGACTTACAGTCTGACTTATGGATTACAAGCCAATTTTGCATTCCATAACTAGATCCTAAGACCTCTATAAGTTGACCGACACAACATCTATTTAAGCGCGAATTTCAACTTTTCTATCACTTTTTTATACCTCTCAAGCCCTAGTCAATACTACTATCTTCTCTATGTCCTTCCACCTCAAGGTAAGCATGTTTTAAAAAAATCCCAAGTGATTTTACATGCTTTCAGGAAAGGTTAAGTAATATCAATCTTCAACATCCTGGGGTTTCAAGGAAAAACCCATTCCTAGGTTCAAGAAGAACATTAAAGGTTCTTACTCAAGTTTGACTTTGTTTTCTCCAATTGCTTGATTGCAATTAAGGTATGTGAAGCTAACTCTATGTGTGGAACATCATTGTTTTTCCCTACAAATGTTTCTTCTAGTCCATGCAAGTAGATTATATGAATAGATAGGACTCATACTCAAATAATTGATAATCTTTCATGATTTGCTGAATCTTTAGGAATTTTCATCATGTCTCATTCTATGAATTTTTTAGGTTCATCTATGAAATTTAGACTTAAATTACAATTTTACCCTTTTCTCAAAATATGAACCTTATGCTATCATGAATTGATCTTTTCATGGGGTTTGATAATTGATTTTGCAAGAGTTTTACTACATCTTATACAAATGATTTTTACTATGTTTTGTAGGATCTCGAGCCAATCATGATTTATGAGCTTTTCAAATAGATCATGACTTACAATTATGAGTTTTTGGGTTACTTTATAAATATGATTTTAAAGGGAGTAAATGATTAACTGAGAAGGAATAAGTTTATTTATTGCAAGTACTTGAAATTACATTTGCCGACGTGGGATTTTGAATCGTACAGTTGAGCCAGGCGTGTCCTTCATGTTTTCACAAAAAGAAAAAATTATAGATCTTTGCATATAATTCATGACATATATGCCTCATACCCGACAAGATATGGGATGCCTTAGCTGATTGGGCAGAGATCAGACTCCATATTCTTACATGGTGAACTATGTCATTTATACTATTAAACTCCTAAAATGAACAGTTTTATGATGAGCGATGCAAATTGGGGTTAACCCAACATGATTGTTAAACTGTTTTGGCTTTTACATGATTTAAATATGATTTTAATTGATCCTTCTACTTCAATTATATTTCATGCTTCATTCTGGAATTTTACATAGAATACAATTTCATATGTACTTACATCCCTTTTGTCAGAGGCATTGTTATTTAATAATGCAGACTCAGGTGTTGAGATGTTCAGTTGAGAAGCATGTTAGGTTCTATACACCTTCAGCTTTTAGTGGGCCCTACTTACTCTTGGGGCAATTTCCTTATTCAACTTTTGCTTAGTTTTTGTTAGAGGTATGTCGGGTGCCTTGTCTCAACAAAATAGTTATTCATGTCACATTAGAGGCTTTATTTGTTCGTCTAGTATGTTCTCATGTCATACATTCCATTTCGACCTTAGTGTCACTTATGTAATCAAGTGGTGATTTTTATGAAAAAGACTTGCTTTCTTTATGCATAACTATGTTCTCTCTAAAGCTTTAAATTGTTCACATTTCGCTCCTGTTAGATAAATGATCTATGTTCCATGCCATATCTATGAGGTATGCTCGGGCTAGCAATGACATCGAGTGTTGGTATTTCCTTGGCACAGGATTGGGGAGTGACAATAGGTAATCAATACGCTGTATAGGATACTTATTTTTTATAGTCACCCTGTTCGACTGCCGATACTCAATACACCTCATAGTCGAGTCATCCTTCTTTTTCACAAATAACATTGGAGTGCTCAAAGGAAAAAAAACTCGATCTAATAAATCCTTTGTCAATAAATCCTGAAGCTTCTCCATCAGTTCTTTCAACTCAGTCGAAGCCATCTGATATGGTAGAACAGAAATGGTTTGAGTGTCCGGCTCCAAGTCAATACCAAAATTAACATATTAGTCAGGTGAAACTCCTAGGAGATCTATTAGAAAAAACTTCACAAACTCTCTCACCACTGGTACTGACTCCAATGGGGGAGTACCAGTTCTAGTACCACGGACATAGGCAATATAAGAGAGATAACCGTTGTCAACCAATCAAGGAGTCTTCAAAAATGAAATCACCTACCTGGAAAAATGAAACTGAGTATCCTTTCATTCCAATGCACGGGTTAAGTGATTGTCTTAGCATAACAATCTAGAATCACATGATACGGAGAAAGCCAATTCATACCCAAGATAAGGTCAAAATCAACTATATCTAATATAATCAAATCAACCCATGTGGAATACCCTAACAAAGAAATAATACAAGATTAGTACACTTGATACACAACTTATGAATCACCCATGGGATTAAAAACATGTATGGGCACATAAAAAAAGTCTCAAAGCATATTAAAACTCAACATGAAGTATGTAGACACATAGGAAAAAGTAGATGTAAGATTAAATAAAATTGTAGTAGGTAGATGATATACTAGAACAATACTTTTAATAACAGCTTCAGAGGTCTCTACCTCTAGTCTACGAAGGCATAGCAGTGTATACGATCACCCTCAGCCTGGGTAACTTCTCTATCATCACCTCAACCTGTTTGTGCACCACCTCTACCTTGGTGAGAACCATATTGGTCTCTAGTCAGTTATCCTATTGCTTTCAAAGGAGCTACAGAAGTGTTGACCTTTGTACTTTAGATGCGGGCTATTGAAAATTCTTTGGATCACCACATGAAAAAGAAGACCTGGGTACCACAATCTGGTGAGTAGAACTAGTCTGAATACCCTCTATGAACTGAAGACCTTTGACAATAATCTTGAGAACCATGTCCCAAACCATAGGTATCTCATTCATACTGACCTTCCTCGGATACTTGAATTACTATATGGATGGGTCTACTAAAATGCTAATGAAAATTCATCCTGGAAAAACCCTACCTCTAGATAAGGTGTCACTGTAAGTACCAAAAGTACATGACTATTGTCCCTAGCATCACCAAACTCCTAATGCCTCAAATATTCAACCTCTTTGGCTGCATTAACCACTCCTATAAAGTACCCCTGATGGTTGTTGTCTAAAATGCTACTACAGGAATAGGATAGATCAACCCAGTTACAAATTGTTGAATTCTCTCAGATTTATTAGGAAAAATCATCATGCATGATGAGATAAGGCATAGAACCTCGTCCCTTACTCAGTCACTAAAAATCATCCTATTTCAACCTCTCAAACTGATTCCTTCTCTCTTTCTATATGCTACAAGGAACAAACTTCTCTAAGAAATCCCAAGTAAGATGCTCCCAAGATAAGGGAGGATACCATGTTGCTCTGGTCTCAATATAATCCCTCCATCAACAATTATCGGGTCAATCATATGAAATGTGGTATAATCAACTCTATGGGACTCCAACACTCTGAGATTATGCAACCTCTAGTGAAAGATCATGAGAAACTCATATGCATCCCCTACCTGTTGGTCGGTGCGTTTCGTAACTACACGCAAGTGCGCGTGGTCGAACAAGTAGTAAAATGACTAAAGTAAGCCAAGTATCGATCCCACAGGGACTGAACCAAGGTAATAATCGAATTAAGTGTTAATGAACTCTAACTCTAAAAATGCAGACAACAATTTAAAGAAGATTTAGAGAGTTGGTTTCCTAATTTATACGAATCTAAGACAAAATGATAAAGTGAGTCTGAACTATAGTAATGAGCAAGCTGAGGCTAAAACGAACATGCAGGGAAGTAATTTATCGGTACAATTCGGTTAATCTTTCCTTCGGTTGCTAGTCAAGAATTATTGCCAATGGATAGAAACTTTTGTATTCTACCCAACTTAAGAATCATGAACCTTCAACTTACATTTCTTTGATAAAAGAATTTCATGTTCTAGCCATACAAAACCGATTCCTTAATTGACTAATACGACTTTCAGATATATTTCTATTCTGAAAGTAAATCAATTCTCAATTTTCCTAAACTAAGAAGAGATCATCCTACCAATTCACAACTTTCCAATTTCTTTCCTTTTCAAGATAAAACTGGATTTTTTACATATACATTAACATTCGCCAAACATTAATGCAGTAAGAACAAGAATTGATAGAACAACCATGGAAGAAAAGATGAAAAACCAAAATGATCAACAATTACATTCCACTACAAATGTTCTTAACCTCAGCAAGAAGTGAATTTAGCCACTCATTTGTGGATTAAACATCATCAAATGAGTATAAATCATACAAACAATTGAAATAAAGGAGAAAGAGTTAGAGAAGAACCCTAAGAATTTCGTCCCCTCAACTGCCTGTAACCCACATCCTTGCTCAACTATGTCAGAATAATTAAAAATAAACTTAAGTGTGCTATTCATACTAGTGGAAATTTTTTCTGGAATAACAAGCAACGTGTCACGGAGTGCATCGCGGAGCACTGCCTCCGTGACACGGTGCAAATGCGGACCCTCACTAGAAATTTATGTTCCAGGTAAATATAGGCAACGTGCCACGACATGTAACGCAGGGCTTGGCCAACGTGCCACGGAGCCATCGCGAACCTTCACTAGAAATTTGCCATAATAAATCATCTGAGGCAGACTGCCTCCGCGATGGCAGCGTGACACGGCTCCATCGCGGAGCCCCTATATTTGCTGTTTTTCCTTGACCTTTTCCACTGCTCGCTTTTGAGTCCATTCCCGATTTTCACCAACATGCAACTTAGCTTCCTAAAATTATATTTTTCCTGCAAAACAACACTAATCATGTTGGTTAGTATAAATTCACATTTTAACTACAAATCACATGAGAATGTACAATTAACGATAGATAAACAAGACGAAATAGAGCATTTGAGCATCACTTGGGCATATAATTCTGCCCAAGATCACCTGTCCACCCTTAAAGTGGGAGGATCCATCTTCTTGAAGAAGTCAAACATTTTATACTCCTTAATAGTCATAGTAGTTTTAGCAACTAGGGGTGATGCAACTCTTAACAAAGGCATAACCCCAATCCTAGGAGCTACAATTGCGGCTGGTTGACCTACTGAAGACCAAAGACCTGGAGTTGTCACTAATCAAGAGTCTGACCTCTCACCTTGGTTTGAGAACCATCTGGTGTATTAGGTAGATACCAACCTGAGTCATACCCTCTAGGAAGTTAATCATATGGACAAGAGTGTCCTGAAGTACCGGTGTAGCAACAAACCCAGT